>OX422140.1:45395697-46867031 GCA_949129095.1 Volucella bombylans
TGTAGTTTAACCTCCTAGTCTGCACGATGCGAAGTTAAGCTTCAGAGCGAATATCTCGTTACAAATCTAAATATATTAAGCGAAAATAGTTGCTTTCTTGCAATGTTAATGCGATGAGTCAAATTATCCTCCTCGCACTGGATCAGGCTATGATTAAGTCGAAACCATCTCCACGTTTCTCTAGCATAGCGAGGAACTGTCTACTCCAAAATAGAGAACTTATTAGCTATCATCTACGACTGATGTACTGTACGCCCGAAACCGAAATCCTTCTATGATATAACCGAGGTAATTGGCTTCACGAAAAGCTGTTAGCTGACTTTTCCGATTCCTAATGACCTAAAAGGAGGCTGTATTCGATTTTTCTATTGCACTAAGCATCAAGGTATTAACCTACATTACTTGCTTGTCGAATTTAAAATCGCAAGACGCTACGTCGACAATCCGTAGAGTCTGCACTGCTATCATAAGACCGCTCCTTTTCTATAGTGAAATCAGTTTCCATCTGCATTTTTGAAACACAGTGGATTTAGATTTAGTTGCCCCTTTAAATCGCCTTCCGTTCGATATATAGAACGATAGCAAAACATTAGCTGCTAGGGTATTAAAAAATTAATTTACCACGTACACGTGACCGGCTTTGGCCAGAGTCTGAGCCGGGAAAGAAATGTAAGCAAGTCTCAACGAGCGTCCTCGAAACTAGTCACGTATTTGGCATGAGTGTATTCGTGCTTTACACCCCATAAGTAAATTAGTTTAAGATATCATTAGATCCCTTTTAAGGCAAGTTGTACTGGATACAGAAATCCAAGTAACAATGTGATAAAAGGAAATAACATCTACGATAAATTTGCCAGGCAAGACTCACATGCAGTCTTCTCACGACTTGAAACTGGGCCAGACCTGGTTAGATTCCCTCTTATAATCACAAAAAGGAAACGAATAGTATGACACATGGGGAGGTGTCCTACTTTCTTATGAAATGCTTGCAGATACCCACACTGCTCTTTTATTGAATGCTGTCCAAAGCTAATTGCCTTCTAATATTGCCAATGTCCGTTCAGATCTCCGCCCCTTACAATTAAATATGACTTGATTTGTGTTTGACCCTATTCCTACAACTCCGGCTTCACCAAACGAATGCCTCAAGCAAATGAATTCATTTAAGACTAGGAAATCACTTGACTTCTCATTTAAGTTATCCGGCAACATCAGTCTTCTTCCCTCAGCCTTTGGCAAATTTGTTTTCATTTTTTTTCTGATGTTTTGTATCCCATTACCGTACTTGCGCACTATACTCGTACATCGAATCCGGATACATCAATAGAAAATGCAACAAGCATTGATTATCCATGTCGAAAGTAACCATTCATTGGAAAAGCCATAAAACTCTGAAACTCCTGAGCGAATGCGAAAGTACGACGGGACAAGGAAATGCTATCATTAGCTGCGGTTGTCGTTGCCTTTGACTTATGCCCACTTTTGCACTAACAACGGAACAACAGCAACAAATCATTGGGCTCTACCCATTAAACTCAACCTGCATCGATAGGAATAATTCGATTTTATATATACATACATGTATATTCAACCTCACAGGCTTACAAATACACTTTGACTATGCGTTACGAGCATAATAGCCATCCTTTCAGCGTTGAGAAATTTAATTTACGATAAAAGTTCGAGTACTCTACTCTTACTCATGCATACTCGTAGCAACGCGCCAAAATGGAAATGCTTTTGTCAGAAAATTTAATTAAGAAAAATGTTCAATTAACTCTGGCAGCACTTTATGTTGGAAATCAGAAAGAAAAGAAACAGCTAAAACACTTTCCAATGCTTTCCATCCTTTGACAGCATACGAGTACTCGTACATTTGTGGCAATAAATCGTCATAAACAAATTCACCAACTCGTGTGAGCAATTAATCAAGAAATGTTGCTCTAAATTTTTGGCCGGGAGGGTAATAAAATGTCAACACGGCTAACTACTGCAGCGCCCTCCTTTATGTAATCTGGATCGCCTACAGCCACACCAACAACATCAACAGCAACATCACCATCGACTTACATTAATGCCAACTATAATTTATGACAGTTCATAAATTATGGCAGATTAATCCGAGCACGGGGTGTTGGACGTCCGTTTGTCGGAGGGACCACTGGAATCGAATGCATTGTTTTCCAAATGTCAAACGCAACGCAATGAATCAGCTGACTCAGTCTTAGCAACGCGCTAGCCATCCGTATTCGTAGGAAGCCAAACCAGTTTCGTTCGGAGAGACTGGGATTAATTGTTAGTATTGGATTTCGGGAAAATTTATGACATGACAATGTCAGTGCGAACCTCACTAATTTAACGGTACTGATTGGCGTCTACCTTGGTTTCATTGTTGCAATGTACGGCTGCGTCATTATGACATGTGACCATGTGCAGTGATGTGACATTTGATTCGTTGCGACAAAGGTATTTTTGGGGATAAATTCAAATGGTCATTATGGGGAGATCTAACTTGGCTTCGGGAAAGATGAAAGAAGGTTGACTTTGGGGGCGACGTTTTTAATTCGAAATACGAGTATAATAGGAAATCTCGAACAGAAACATCGCCGACAACTTGGTAAAACGGAAGAACTTCTTAGTGGTTAAGACGGTGCGTTGTTGCCTTAGAGAAGTAAAGTATCTACGAAGATTATGAAATGCATCTTTCAAACACGTAAGGCGATTTAAAGATTTTTGAGTTAAATTGTTATGACCTGCGCGTTCCGTGTTCTATGGTGTTTCACTAATTTCAGTAGCAGTAGACAACTGTCGGGACTTCAGAGCTCAGAATCTTGAAAACCGACTCTTGTCCGGCAAAATAAGTTGCTATAATCAAATTTCTGGACTTTCTAGTCACCCAGAAAAATCACTTTAATTGAGTTAAGGTTATATTCAAGCTTCAAACGGGCAATGCTATTTTGAATACGACTAAGATATGAGTATATGATATGATCTGGTGGCCAAGACCGCATCATTAGCTCCACGTGGTGGCTCCTATAGCTACATATCTATTGTAATAGTAAACCATCGGCCAGCGTATGCTGAGTCTGACTGTATATCGGAATAGCGCAAGCTCGACCGGGTGAACTGCAGCTCGCATTGCCAGACGAGGCATCTCCTGCTGACGTGCTGACCTGAAGGACAAGTGCCCCCAGATGTCCAACAAGAAGTCTTCGGAACGAGGATGTGCAGCTAGACTAGCGGATGCTTCATTTGAGCTAGCCGACATATTCGGAGATCAGGTTAATAAGGACCTTTCAAGACTGAAGCAGGTTCTTTATATAGAGATGATGGCGAATGAGCCCTTGTTTGGTCAACGGAAGAGCTCGCATCCCCGAATTGGGTTACTCATATCAGAGCATCGGTCGTTGCCCCGGGTTTTAAGACTAAGAAGCTGGCCTTCTAGGATGAGAGTTATGCGCCAGAGTAAATTCTCTACCTCCTACACTAAAATCGAAAAAAAACACAATCAAACCTCAGATATGGATGACCTTACTGTTGACGACCCCAGAAAACCCAACAGGGACAAGGACCTTCGGTTCTGCAGGTGGTATATTCTGATCCTTAAGAGGCCACGTGCAACCGAGCAATTAACAGAGGCCCTTGACTGCTATCACGCATATATCACCGCCATGCAGGAAGTGCGATGGGATGGGTCGAACAAAAAGAGGATGAAAAACTTGATATTTACTATGGTGATTGCTATAGAAGACAAAGATGACGCCACAAAAAAGTACGACCTCCTCGACAAAACAAATGAGCAATGTCTGAAGTATACTTGGCAATTCGAACGCTAGGATAGGAAAGGAAGACACCTTTAGTGTGGCAGTTGGTAAGCATAGCCTATAGGAGGCCACGTCTGGTAACGGACTTAGGCTTATCGACTTTTCGGCGGGACGAAATATCACTATACCAGGCGCACGGTTTCCTCACTATACTTGGCGGTTTCCGGATTATCAAACACTAAATCAAATTGATCATTTTGCGATAGACATAAAACATGTCTCCAGTATTCTGGACGTCTGGACGATCAGTAAGTCAACATTGAATCGGATCACTAGTTTGTTGCAGCCAAGGTACGAATGCGGATTTCTCAAGCGTCACAACGAAGAAGAACTACTGTGAGAAGATAAAACTTAGAAAAGCTGTAATCGCAAGAGGCCACCAGAATCTTTGCCGAACGCGTATCCCGAAATCTATTAGTAACTCATAAGACGCCAGCATCCACTACCGGACCTTGTAGTTGAGTCATACTCGGTGCTGAGAATATGGAAAAACTTCTTTTGAAAACTGTATAACGGCGACGAGGTCCAATATGCCACCGACAGAGAGAATATACCATTCAACTTGGAAGACGATAACCAAAACTTCAGTGCACCTGACCAAAACGAATTATGGAGAGCAATATCTAACTCCAAATCAAACAAAGTTGCTGGACCTGACGGATTATCGGCCGTCTGAAAACCGTCTGAAACCCTTCACCAACAACCTGATTGGTCCTTATCAGTGATGTTTCAGACCAGAAAAGTACACAATCGACCAAATCTTCACACTCCGGCAGATCCTGGAGAAAGCCCAAGAAGTCCGGTCGATGTCCAGTTTTGGCATGCCTGCCAAACTCGTCAAGGTCGGTTACAACTTCACCGGGACCTTTGATGTCAAAAAAGGTTTTAGACAAGCTCACGCGATGTCATGTAACTTCTTTAACATCATACGTACTTGAAAGTATGGTGCGGAACTTACAAGCCAATACCGCAGTCACAATCTTTTCAAAGCCTATGCATTTTCTGGCGTACGCTGATGATGTTAACATAATTGGCAGAGCTCAACTAGTGTCTGCATTGCGACTAGACGGATTAATATTTCCAGATACTGGATCAGTTCTTTCTGCGTGGTCGACTTGAGATCCTCTTGATGGAGAATATATTTGTTGCTCGCCTACGTGCCATTGAGGGACATTTGGTGATAAGTAGACTCAGTTTCACAGCAACATCTACAGCCTGTAAAAATGTTTATTATACGGAAAGGGACGCGTTAGTGCTCCGATCAGTACTATTACTTGTTTCCTATCGAAGAGAGGGGCTAATACGTAACTGTAGCAAGATTATGGCGGTACCCGCAAACGAAGCAACACAAGAGTATTAGGAAAACAGTAAGCCTCTGAGAGGCTAGGGAATGAAAGGTTTCCACTTTCGGGAGTCTGCCATTGCCTGTCGAAAGGATGTTGACTTCAGAAATAATTTCCTCTACTTTTTCTTGTATTTCTCGGAAATTGAACCCAGCCCACTTCCATTATAACCGATGAACTTATCTACTCGATGACGATTCCGTCATAAAATTCTTATCTAACCTGAAAATTCTGTCTTACACACAGACTATACGTGCACAGAACACCAGCGGCGTAGAGCCAATGACACATTAGAAATGACGCAACTGACGTTCTCAACAAGACAACCTATTCGACAAACAGTCACGACTTCCCAACGGAGTAAAAGAGAAGCGCTCGTTCGAACCCAAGGAGAAGTGGTGGTCGGACAAAATATTGCAGGGCAAAGAATTGGAACATAGACATAGGGCTACAATGTGGGCTAGCAATATGGAGACGAAAGTCTTGAGAAAAAATTTCCTTGTCAGGCCAAACGGAACATTCAATATTTTGGGCGTAAATAACCAAAACTTCAGTGCACCCTATCAAAACCAAGACTAGTATTAAATTTCAAGACCGTATAGCGATACGGACGCAGACTTCGATAATATACCAGTGCAGCTTTTAAAGTTGAATTTAGTTAAACGAATATATCCCAGAGGAATGGACCCAGGACATTAAATCAGAAACGACATCAGCTTTCTCGGAATCCCATACGACATCCTATCTAACATATACTCCGAAGGCCTAAACCATTTCGTTAACGATCTAATAAGCCCCAATCAGGACGTCTTCTGAGCGTCATTGTTTTAAGGATTCGCGGTGTACTGAATTTCTAAAGAAAATACAAGAATTCCAAGTCGACATTCACTACCTTTTCATTGATTTTGAGTCTACCAAAGCACGTTTAGAAGAAAGTTAAATAGATCTACGAGTATCTACGTCGAACTCTGATACCTTTAATCCCTATATATCTATATCCCTATATCCCCATTATAGAACGACGGTACAGAAATTCACAAATGGGTTTAGAGGTAGTAAGGGACTTTGCGAATGTATCTTCTGTCTAAGATGCAACATGCTTACCAAAGCGGAAGATCCTACAAGACTGCGCTTCAAAATATAGATGAAACTCGGCCAGACAACACCGCGTAGACGAATCACTACTTTTGTGGGTTAAAGCAATGTTGGTGAATGGGACCCTGATTACGGATGATGATTGCGACTAAGTGGCTGTAGCAAACAGGAGTTGTCCGCCAAGCGGTTTCTATCTTTACCGCTATTGTGCATGTTGGTCGACTCACTACTTAGCGGTCTCAATAGTTCTGACGTCTATGCTCAGGTCTTGCTAGACCCGACGCTCTTCACTAGAAATGGGATTTCAGTCAATCCTCCTAAAATTTAGGTTATCTTCTCACGAGAAGGCGGAGTCTGACTGGTCTGACTCATATAGTGCTTAAGGCATCATCACCCGATTCTCTAACTAAGCTTAATGACATATCTGGGTATCATCCTTGATAGCAAACTTCTGTGGACTAAGACATGTTACGTCGAAAGCTTCTAAGTCGCTGTCGGCCTTCTGGCACCGGGCTTAGCACCGACGATGGATCTTCACGGTTATAATAAGACCAATTATATCCTATGCCTCGGTTGTCTAGTGGAACAAAATTTCACGAACATTTGTCATTGCTGTTTTTACCAGACTCCAAGAACGGTCTGTCTAGGCCGCATAGGGGCTTTCCCTATGCCTGCCTAAGACGCACTGATGGATCTCCCTCCATTTGATGTTCATATCATAGGATGCACTCTCAGTTTAAAAAGAAGTTGTCTTTGACATGACACGCACTGGAGTTTACATGACCTTGGGCGACGACTGTTTTTTTAACCCGGTCTTATGTACCCAAAAATGGTTTCGGCCAGAATCTGTCCAAGGAAAGAAATTTTCACAGATGACAAACAGGAACAGCGTAGGAAACGGCTCTGGTATCATTCTGTTTAGATTTCCCCAATAGGAAAACTTGCCTCAGTTGACCAAGCGGAAATATACAAAATCCTGGTGGGTACGAAAAATATTGTGATCATCCTCGGCTCGGCTATTACTTTTCGAAATGACGCCAGAGGTTCAGAAACCAAAAGAAAGCAACTGTGTCAAAAATTCCTATCTCGAAGAGGAAAGTAGGTTATACACAAGACCTTCTCTATGACGCTGTAGCAAGGAGTTTATCAGAAAAGGGCAAGGTTATTTGCGAGAAAAATTCTTTGTAAAATATTTAGTCCGTTTGTATTGACGGGCTCTGGAGGAGCAACATCTTCATCGACGTCCGGGCAAACAAAAGTGTATGGGCGTATGTGGTGACGAATGTGAATGTGGATGTCCACAAAGGGTGAATGCAGTAGAAGAAGCCTTTGTTTTAGGTGGCAGAAACTAACTAAGTTAGTAAGATGATGAACGGTGTGTAAGCTAGAGATTAAGACAAGCCGACACATCGTGTTACGGCAAAAGGTATCGCCGCGGTTTCACAGAATACTTGAAAAAGCCATAAATTATGAACTCGATTTCATGATTACACCATATACAATGAACAGAGAGTAACATCGGCTGTGGGTGGGAGTTTCACTTTTATGGCCATATAGCAGTCCCGATTTTAAAATTAGAAATATTGTAGTAAGTACAGGGTCTCGAATATAACTTAAAGTTGATTGCATGATATAAAGCAATTGTCTACCGAAAGCCATTAAGTCACACGACAGAACTTTAACGCTGAACAAACTGAAGTTGCAGCCCTTATATTTAAGAAAACAATAGATGAATTGTTCTTTGGGGTAATAAATTTAGCTGAGGGTAGATTTATTGTACAAAGTCAAATTTTTTTCTCACATGGACGAAAAAACCCTACCACAAAGCAAATAACTTTTTAGACAAAAAAGATATTAAAATGCACCCCAAGGTATTTCCCCACATTGAGTCAACATGTCCATATGTGTGTAGCTACCCTTAGGCCGACCATTCATTTATTTTGGAGCCATGGACTCGTAAATTTTCCCCCAAAGTTCTACTTGTCGAATTTATAACTATGTGTGCAGGAGAGTGTATTCTAGATAGTGGACACAAAACGAACCCCTTAAACACGATACCAGTTCCAGACAGCCTTACTAAGAACTTTTTAACTCAACTGGTTGGCGCGCCGCCAAAGAAATCGAAACTGAAAATACAATTTTCACAAATCTCGTTGAGGATAAAAGTTTTGTCGAGGAGCGAAAAATAAAAACAAAACATAACCATTCGTAAAAATACTCGTAATTCAATTTTATCAAAAAACGAAGAGTCGTAAATTTCATATTTTAATTGCTCCGCGTTCGGCTGGCGTCTGGTCACTACTTTGTGAATCGCAATTCCTAGATGATCAGACAATGTTTTGTTTTTAGATGCCTCTAGCAAGACAGTGAACGATTAATTTGCCATCATGCCATCATGACCACTATGACATCTGCGGGTATGCTTGTGGCCAATTCTAGCTCTTTTGAATCCAAATACTCGTATTTTGTTGAGAGGAAATATGTGTTTATGAAAATATTCTTTAACGTTGCCCGATTATTCGATCATTAGCGAGAACGGGTGCTTATTGTGACTAATGACTCAATATTGCAGTCGAGGAAATACAATTTTTTTAAATAGGCGATGACTTCAGATGGCGTACTCTGACAATCATACTCATAATTGTAGTCGTGGTCGTAGTATGATTTCGGTGAAAATGAGTTCAATTCAATTGATACTCGTCCATGGGGCTATCTTCTAGTTACTAGTTGGCCAGAACTGTGAAGCACTGAATCACTGGACAGATGACTTGGAGGATGCATAATTAATATGTTTGTTGTGATGGTTTTTGTGGAGGCGCTACTGTCTTGGGGGCTCATTATTATGCCGAGTGTAGGCTGGCGACCGAGCGGCGTGATATTCTTGGGTGAGATGTAATCGTTGTGTAAATAACTTGTAAGCGTGTTAATTGTATTTAATTGATGAGTGATTTCCAAAAATGGCTGCTTCCATGGCTTCCACAAAAGAGTTATCCAATTTAACACACACCAGCCGACTGCAAATAAACAAACCCCTGGATATTTATCTTAGCCATCATATCAATGCTTTAGTAACATCTGACAATAATAGTTGGTTGCTGAGTGTTATATGACTAGGATAGACACTGAGCAGTGCTATAATTTCAACTACACATCAATTATGTGGTTGCCACCTCGTGGTAACCATCCGTTACTGGTTCTACCCATAAGCGCTGGCGTTGACCAGTAGAAAATAGCAACACAATAATATCGCATCAGAAAAGACTGAAAATTAGAAGAACAACTTACGTCGGATATATTTGACTTTAACACTCAGCAATGCAGATTCCCTATAAGAGCTACTTCAACACATTTGGAGGTGAGGTCAGTTCGGTTTTTCATGACCAGTCAGGGTGCTGAAATAAAGATGGTGGCGAATGAACCCCTCATAGATCAACGGCAGCTTTCATATCCTCGAAATGGCTCGGGTACTTTTGCCCAAAAGGTCTCAGAAGACAGTGTTTATAACGTGGCCAAGTACAACCACACTGTTGCGCGAAGGAACCAATATCCTGAGAACGGATTTACTATTGACGACCCTGCAAAACGAAAATTCTGAAAATTCACAACAAAATTCAGATCTGTACATGGAGTATTCGGACCCTTAAATCAGAAACGTGCAGCCAATAACTAGCGGAGGTCCTAGAATGCTTTAAAGTAGATATTATTGACATCCAAAAAGTGCAGAAAACGGAAAGGTGGGCCATAATGTACGGCTCCATCGGATAGTGTCATCGATTTTACAAATGGCGTCGAATGTTAATTTGGCGAATGAATGAATGAATGCTCAAATAAATAACCTATTACAAAAAGATATATCCTAGGAAAATAGGGCCATACATTATGACACACTTTGTACTCCTGCGAGGGCACCCGCCCAATTATCAAGGCGTCGCCCATCAATGGCGTTGTCTAATAATAAACGGGGGCAGAGCAAAGTACTGGTCTTATCGTAAACATCTTCAGATGACGCTACCGAAGGTTGCTACGATTTGATCAGTCACAAGTTGCCGGTAGTCCCTACCAGGACTTAAATCACGGTAGCATGGGAGTCAGAAGCCCCCTGGATCTCGGTCCGGGCCTGATTTGAAGAGGTAGGCCCCCTTGTGGGAGCGTCATGGTGGCTGTGGTTTAAGCCCGAAGTCGTATCCTTGCCCCCATGGATGTATGGGCATCCCGTAAACATAAGTCTACATGACAGGTGGTTTACGTTAAAAATCAGACACTATGTACTCCTGTGAATGTTGCCACACTTATTGAGTGTGAGTTTTTTATAAGCGACGGACTAAGGCAATTAGTATTAAGCTTTCGGCATCAAATCGTATCAGTCTGCAATGAGCTCATATCACTAAAGAAGAAATAGACGATGCTTCCAAAGACTGTTTATACGTGCTCTTTATCAAAACCTAGAAGTACGACGTTTAAATTGCAAAATAGGAGGATAATCAGAAAGCATAATCCACACGAAAACTCGTCTAGAAACGGACTTAAGCTAATTGACTTTACTGCTAGAAAAAATATCACTCTATCTAGCACACAGCTCGATATTCACAAAAGTATTCAGATAAAATGAGATTGATAACAATGCGATTGACCCAAGGTACTCCTGCAGTATTATACATAGGAGTAGATGTCTAAAAATTTTTAGAGGAATAATGCGAAAAAAAGCTGTGAAAGCTGACAGATTTAAAGGCTGCAAAGACAATACACCGCCAGAATCCTTGCCGGTACCATTTCCCCAACTCTCCTGAACGCCATTACAACCTGCATTAGAGTTAAAGAGCAGTGGTATGGTATACCATAGGGGATATGCTGAATTTCGCCCTACCATGACATCGAAATCTCTGTTGATAAAAAGTGCAAGAAGGCCACACGTTGCTTATCAACTTGGCAATAAAGCAGCGCTGTATAGACGAACGAGAATGGCTCATGTGCTCTACAAGCAAACAAAAATAATTACATTGGAGCACATGCAGTTATGCTATTCCAGTATAATATTTGGAAGTTTTACTAAAAGGTAAACAGAACGTGTACAACGGGACCTAAACAGAAGCCTGTAGAGATGAGCAAGTAAATTTTGTAGTTGAGCCAAAGTCGGTGCCTGGGATATGAAACAGTCACTTCTGAAGATTGTTGACGGTGATGACCCGAATTCCACTGTCAGGCAAAACAAACCATAGAAATTAGGCGATAAAAGCCAAGATTTCGTTCCACTCACCCAGAAGTAGAAAGGGTAGCAATATCTAAACTTTTGTACAATAACCCTGCTGGACCGAACGGCCTATCTGCCATTCTACTCAAGGCAGAGGGAGATTACTTGATAGAACACATACACCAACTCCCGTGATTTGGTAGGAGGAATGAAAGTCTAACGAATGGAACCTGAAAATCGAAATTGTGTTTGCTTATAGCGGTATTGTTTATTTCGCCTAAGAAGGCCATTGAGTAGTATTGAATTAAGAAATGCAGAGTAGACTCGATATACCAAATCCCCTCGTATAAAGCCCTTATCACCTCAGTGCTGCTCTATGGTGCGGAAGTATGGACCTTAGAAGGCGTATGAAAACACACATACTTGATCGTCTTGAATTTAAGTTTGTTCGAGTAATTTGTGATCCCGTTTGCGTTGGCGTACTCTGTTTGAGGAGATATCACAGTAAAACAGTGACATCAAGACAGCCGCAAAAGTGCACATCAGTCGCTTTGCGAGGACATGGAGATGAAATTAATGTGAATGCTCCAGCCCCTACTTACCAGGAGGGAAAACTCTTTGGAGGAGTATCTCTTAGGTCATGCAACGCGAGTGCGCAAGCATTTTAAGAGTACCCCAATCCCTTAGAAGGTAGAAGTTGGTCTGATTAAGTAAGTGAATTTACGAGTTAATCTGGGCACGTTATCAGTATGCTGAATTTACTGAGCCTTGTTTGCGTAATAATAAGATCGCCGACGAGCCTATGAAAATAGACAACTGTTCGAGATTTGAACCTACGTTAGCACTGCCCGCTTTTTTGATTGTGGTGATGGCGATTACATTTCTTACAGCACAGCTATGTATAGGTGGTCTTTCTTTGAGTGCAGCTTATATAATTTTGAAAGGACAAAAATGCGAAAGCACAACTAAGCAACCAAACATAGATAAAATCTGTAAGTCTGCCAACAAAACGTTTTTATTTTTCAAATCCTAATTTCTTTATTTTAACAACAAATAAACAAACAAAAAGTAAAAATAAACGAACAGAGAAATCAACACAAGTCAGAAATCAGTGTCAAAAGTCAAGCTGGCCCAGTCCAACATGAATGTCCTTCGCCAGGTCGTCAGGTACATATTCCTTCTAGTATGAACTGCGTTGGCAGGGTACCAGAGCCACATGTGGTTGACATCTGAACAAGTAATTCTTTGGACATGGTGGTGGAGCATACGAAGAAGCTGGTGCTGGATATACAAAACCACCATAAGAAGCAGCGACAAAGTCATCTTTATTCTTACTGTCAACGAAGGACAAGCAGAAAAAAGAAGCGAATTTACTTTTTGAAAAATTAAATTGATATTTGAAGTTGTACTGTGTCGAAGAAACGGGTTGCAACTGATGATTTGATACGGAAATGCGTGTGACTTTTATAGGAGAACTTTTGAGCAAAAAATTAACTACGCACTTCTGCTTCTTAAAGAATTTTGGAAATATGGAAAATTGCCGTCAATTTGGTTAGCAATGCGTGCAGTCACGCTGAATGACATTTTTGTTGCTGCCCGAAAAAAATGTAATGGCTTTGAGTTTTGTGTTCCCTTCCGAATGCTTGTTTAGCAAGAAAAGTCACGTGCGTGTATGTTAATCACAAATTTGAACTTAGCAAACTTTGAGTTTGATTTTTCCATTATACGAGTATATATATATTTTCGCATATTTTGAGAAATAAAGAAATCACCACTTTCAGTAGAGGTATCAAATCAACGAATGTGTAGTTTTCGCAGCGTGCCGTTCAACTGCCAATCGGCTACTCCAAGTTTACCGGAGAACGTAAATATCAGCCGACAGTTTTTGTTGACTGCTAATCTAAAAACTGAAGCTTTGTGATTATTTCAATAGGTCCGATGAAATTCTGGATTAGTTGTTTTACACTCAAACCATCTAGTCTGAAGTCCCGCCAACAGAAATCAACGAGTAAAGAATAACGCAGTACGGGCAGTGTTTTATTTATTAACATGATACTACCCCCAAATCTGGATAATTAAAGCTACACTTAAATCTTCTAGAGATGGCCAAGAAATTTATTGGGAAAGTGCAGATTGTTTAACATAGTAGTGACAAGCGGACGTAGACGGAGATAAAATGTATACTTGAGGGCCCCTTACAACTTTATATTGGATGCCCTAATATTTTACAGATACACAAACCCACCGACAATAACCGTAAGCTACCGTCAGCCACTTTTAGGTCTGGTGCTAATTACCATCATGGTTGGATGCTGTAGAAATAGGTTGTAGCTCTTTCTATACCTTATTTTACCTCCAAGGGGTAACCATCGATGTCAATCTGGACTTCAGTTACCAAGCTTATAAGCTTAAGTGCTGACCAGCTGAATTTCCCAGATGGAATCAAGATGAAAGTAAAATCGCAGAATGAAACAAATAAGACCAACTCCGACATATAACTGCCCGGCAATGGAGAAAATATGCAGTTACAAAGCAACAACAAGCCTCGGATATGTACGGATCTAAGCCTGTTGAAAACCCCTGCAAAGGACAACGAACTTCGGATCGGTTCGGATTAAGGGAATATTAAGTCCCTTAATAGTCCACGTGCAGCCGAACATCTAGCGGAGGCCCTGGACTACTGCAAAACAGATTTTACCGCAATCCAAGAAATGCGATGGGATGGGCCAGGCAAAAAGAAGATGAAAAACTGTGACATTTACGAGTACTACGGCGATTGTTATTGACGGCAAAAGCAGTACGTATTAGGATGCGGATTTTTTGTTAGAGGCAGACTTAGGTAAGAAGCCTAGAGTCTCCAACATATAAACGAGCGCCTTCTAACAATCCGTATTCAGAGGAGAAAGTTGACGATACAAAAAATGGCTTCTACGAGCTCTTAGACAAGACTTACCAGCAATGCCCTAGCTATCACAACAAAATCGTCCTCGGCGAAAAAAGGGCGTCTTTGGTAGTACTGTCGGAAAGAACATCTTGCACGACACTACCTCCGATAACGGATTCAGGGTAACCGACTTTGCGGCGGGACGAAACATTGTCGTAGCTAGCTTGTGGTTCCCTTGTCTCGATATTCATAAGGGGACTTGAGGATATCCTGATCAGCCAGATTGACCATATTGCCATCACTCCTCCAGTATTATGTATGTCAGAACGATCCGAGGGGACAACATCGACTCAAAACTTTACATTTTTGTAACCAAGGTACGGTAGCGCATATCCCGAACACCGCAAAGGTAAGCTAATACTGTGAGACGGCTACAATCCCAAGAGATCGACAAATCCTTTTCCGATCGAGTCTCCTTTAATATCTTATATCTTAAGAGGTCCTGTGTCGCCAGCATCAAAAGGCAAAATTGTCAAAAAGCTATCAGAGATACCGCCTCCGATGTGATGGGTTTCATTCGGCCACCACAATGAAACCCCTGGTTTGTCGACGGGTGCCAGCAGCACATCCAGCTAAGCAAAATGCATACAAAACGGAGCTGCATAGAAGGACTAGAGCTGCTCACGAGCTCTATGAGCAGAATAAGGAGACGAACACCAGCTTTTCAGGAGGAAAAAGAAGGAGGATGAGTAGCGCACTGTCAAGGAAATCGAGAGATGCTACTCCAGGAACGTGATTCAGAAGTTTTACCAAAAGGTAAAAACAAACATGCCACGGACACAAACTCCGAACCGAAACATGTACATCGACTTAGCCGAAGAGTGTAGGTCCAACGACTGAGGCGGTTGGGTCATGTAGAGCGGATGAACACTAATGATCAGGTCCAAACAGTCTTCGAATCCCCCCCGACGAACAGCGCAGTAGAAGAATACAGCAACTCATTAGGCGCACGCAAGTGAAAGGGGACCTCAAGCTGACTGGAGACGTTTGTTATTTGAGGCCCAAGTCCAGTCCGGGCTGTAGCGCCAGCTTAAATAATTGAGTAAGATAACTATCATCAACCACCTACAACCATAAATAGCCACCTTCAGCCATCATCAGCCACCAACAGCCAGCATCAGATACGGGTAGTCACATCCAGTCGGCGTCAGATACATTCAGTCACAGTAGCAATACTTCTGTGATCATTAGGATACGTACATAAGCATGGTTAGGTTACAGTCGTCCTGTGATACAACTGTATGAACTTGGGAGGGCGAAGTCCTAGCTATCCCAGGAGGCATAGAGATTTATTGACAAAAATTGACAAAGGCAGTGATCTTCTTATAGTAGAGATCACTTCAACTGCTTGAAGACTGCATTCTGGTACGGCAGTCCTTACGATCGTTGTGAGGAATACTTTATCGCTGCGCATGTCTTTAAATAGAGCAAGTTCCCATGATTGCAATTGTGAGTTTGGAAATATCTATTCTCCTGAGGTTAATCAGCTCTCATAGTCGTTTTGTCGAGTCGAGTATTGATATAGATGTCTCACAGTTACCCCGAAGTTTTGGTCTCAGACTGATCATTTGCAGGGCGATTGACAGTGTGTCCGTCGCTTGGTGTATAACATTAGTTCTCTCAAGCTGCTATATACTATTTCTTCTTAGGAATCAGAGTCTGGCTGAATGCCCAAAATACAACAGTTATTATGCAATTAAGCCATCTAGTTGGATACATACGGAGTTTTACCCATCCCGTAATGACGATTATATCTAGAAGACACTCGATACATGCAAAATCAAGAAAGGAAGAGGAATTTTGGAATAGATAACTGTCGACTTCATTGACATCTAGTCTGAGTAGTTGGAGGTAGGACTCTGAAGGATTGTGGACATTTGCCTTCCTTGCGTTCATTGCAAATGGATTACGATCTATTTTGAACTGAGAATGTCTACAAATATGTATAGAACCTATTAACGCAAGTTATTGCGTGCTCTATTGACCCTAAATGGATCTATGGTACATCTACTTGGAGTGACCTGCTCTCCTAGGATTTCAGTACATAGTATATAGTATCTCTCGATGAAGATGCATCTGCATCTTAGTGTATGACCGAACTATTGTCGCTGTATTTGCCGAATAATGATATCTATCAGCTCCTGATCTGAATTCATGTAGAACTGGCCTCTTGGGATACGATTTGGCCAGAAAACTTTAGAGCTTTCGAGTGAATATGACAGTTACTTTCCACATACTGTGGCCATATAACAGATTTCAATCGATGTTGAAGCAATACAGTCGTAGTTAGGGATAGAAACATTGCATTTGCAATAAACTAACCGCATCTGGTAGGTCCGATACCACCATCAGCAGATATGAGACTTTCTAGAAAGGAAAATGAAAAACCTCGGCCTCATGTCGTTCGTCATAAACATTAGAAATTCTGCCTCATTCTCCATTCCAATGCTCATTTATAATGGCATTCCAACTATCAGCTCTTTGGACAAGGCCAATCTGCTTGCTGCACACTTCGCGGCCAGCTCAATACTTCCAAATTGTGCTTTGTCTCTACCTACACTTAAGTGCGTCGAATTTTCAATGGGACGAATCCGCTTTTGCACTCGGATATTAGCAATAGTACTTAAGGATCTTAAAATACACAAATCCGCTGGTCCAGATGGTATATCTCTCCTTCTTCTGAAGACGTGTTCTTCTACGCTGTGAAAACAACTGGGTAAGCTTTTTCATCAATTATACTCTTTGGACTCTTTCCGAGCAGATGAAAAACAGCATTTGTCCAGCCCGTCCAAAAAAAAGGCGAATCTTCTTCTCTCTCCTCCTACAGACCGATTGCACTTAAGTCCCTTCTTTCCAAGGTCATGGAAACGCTGACAAACTGTCAGCTCATGAAATATCTTGAAACACGAAAACTTCTCAATGAACGGCAGCACGGTTTTCGTAGCAACAAGTCCACTGGTGATTTGATGGCATGTCTCACCGAAAAGTGGAACCAAAGCTTACATCAATCTTGCGAAAGCAAGATAGTTGCACTTATGCTGCGAAAAGTCTAGGTTCCCCTAAGCGATGTAAGAAATATTTCACCTCCTCTAACCTGGCCACAATATATAAGGCGTTTATATGCCCAAAATTGGAGTACCATTCCCACATCTGCTCAGGTTCCCCTAAGACCTCTTTGCACTTGCTAGATAGGACCTAAAACCGTGCGATAAAACTCATAGGTGATCATTAGACACCCTCGAACACCAGCATAACGTCTATTGTCTCACCTTTTTTTATTGCTATTTTCACCACCAGTGCTCCACCGGAATTGCCAGTAGAATTCCACCCCTACTAACTTTTAACCGTAACACCCTTCTCGGTATGAGTGCTCATCAGTATACCCTCATTAGTATACCCTCAAGCCCACTTTCGGATGTACTCTAAAATATCATGATTCTTTCCTAAGCCGCACAGGAATACCCTGCCGAGCTCTTTATTTCCTGGTCAATATAACTTGCAAACATTTAAAACCAACGCACATCGGTATCTCTCATTTTTCCCTCCCTAACTTCCATTCGCCTGCGTCATGTGCAAACATCTTAAGGGTACATAAAATCCGTTGTGAGCGCGCCTATTATAAAAAGAAAAAAAAAACGCTTATTCAATTAAAGATCACAATCAGCGAGGCACCTCCCCTGGCGAAAGTATAGTCGCTCTTATCATTGCTTTGCTTACGCTTAGTGCTTCTAAGTGGCCCAGTATGAACCTTAATCTCCAGTGAACCGTAGTCTGAAAGAGATCTGCAGTCCTGTTTGTCAACATTCAGACGATTTATCAGATGACAAGGGCGTCAATCATAAGGTTGGACCATTTTAAAGAAGAATCATGAGAGCACTTTGAACTCAACTCGACGTACAAATCTAGTTATATTACTTCAAGTGCCTACAAAACCCTTCATAATTCTCAAAGGAAACCATTCTCAATTATATCATCTCCTCCACTCTAATTAATTGTCAATATTGAAGATTTCAAAACCATATCACTAAGTACATATGTACGAGTATATTCCCATTTCCAATTTCCCACATCAAAGCTTAAATACCCTCAAGTGATCCACAAGGGCTAAAGTCAATTATTGTAGATAGCTCTTTGCAGAGTAAACTTCTAAACCAATTTCAAATTATCCGGGTCAACTGGAAGTAGTTTACAAATTCATGGGATACACTTCAGAAAACCAACACCATGAAACCTCAACCCAAAAATTTCTTCAAAAAAACTCATCTGCCTCAAATGTGTGCTCTCAGGAAAATCCCATTAAAAATGTTGAAAAATACTTCTGCTGAGTAATATCACCCGAGACACTGGGGGCCGCCTCGGGCGGTTTATTGTGTGCATCTAATAAATTTCCACTGCTGCTGCACCAACAAAAAAAATAATAGCTACTTCTCCCAGTTCGACTGACCTACTGTGTAACGAAGCGTTCTCAAAACATACCTCGTAGACAAAAATGCGGAAAAACTTTTCTAAGAAAAACGTCTTTTGAAAAACTGGGAAAGCTAACAAAAATCTGCACAGGGGTACAAAAATATTGCATGACATAATTTCAATTTCAATACGTTCCTCCTTTGAGGAACATTAACAGATGTCGACCAAATGAACAGCGAAACATTACCGTGACACCGCCAACATGATGCGATGGTCGTTTTGGTGTAAATATTTGGAATACCAAGCCGCACACGCTTGCGAAATTAGCTCTCTACAATTTATTAAGAAAGGGCAGAGAGAAATAAAACTTTGACAATTAAATGTTTAGAATTCAGTTGACAGATACAGTGTGGGCGAAATATTAACGGATGGTGAAGTCTCTTTTTAAGACCTGTCAAAACTGATGACTGGCGGTGTGATTGGTATTTGCAGCTTTGATGTAGGATTGAATGGGAAAATTAGCAACAGCTTGCATAGGTCAGTACTTTTGGCAACGTTAAACAAAATAGACTGAGGTTCGAAAATCTGTAAATATCGCTTCAGAACGGCCTTTTTTTTTAAGAAGATGGCCACTGTCTTTTGACTATCCTAAGCCGTTACTCGTTTGCAACATAGTAACAATTAATTGAAACATCACAAAGTAAGGCAAGTGGTCGACTGGTGTTAATTCAGTAAATGACGGAGATGACTGGTGTTGCCCTGTATTCAAGTTCGTCAACTTCTACGTAAAAAGTCTGATATAGACGCCCTGACGTATGACACAAGCAGTTCAAACACGGGTTAAAGTCCTAGAAAATCTCCACCTGTACCATATTTAGCAAGTTTATGGACGGTTTCATTTTCTGCGACCGCTTTATAACCAAGCAGCTATTAAAGTTTCAGTTTATTTAGCTTTTGTTGAGAAAAAGTCTTCGATTCTCAAACTAGATTGGAGAACTATTGACAAGTAAGTGACTGACAGGGATGAAAATATTTCGCCCTTCTACTAGTTGTTCACAAGATTTTATGCTTCTGTCAGTGTTCGCGCCAAATAACAATTGACTCATTGTACCATATTAAACAACAGTACCAATTTCCCCAACAGTACCAATTTCCCCAACAGTACTAATTTCCCCAGAATTATATTCACCACACCTGCTATTGCTCCCATATAAAACGCATCCCAACCCTAATTTCCCAGCCAAAAAACCATCATACTCGTTCGAACGAACCAACGCTATAAAATAATACAATAAAGTTTGAAATTATTTGAAATTATTATAACGAAATCAAGCGTGTTTTATTCAGTGGCATTTTTTATTATTTTCTACAGTCAGGAAAACGTATAAGGAACGCATCAAAACAACTTGTAAAATCTAAGGTTTTACATACACCTTAGACAACATTCTGAAAGTTTCGGCTACATTTCGCTCCCAAATCAGATTCTGAGCCAGTCATGAGAAGAAAGAAAGTTGGCTTCATATTTTCAAATCAGGAAAGTCGTCAACAAAAATCCAGGGCGAGTTATAGCAGAGATCACTTATTTTTAGCTGAAACAATATGAGCAATATGTAGTAGAAGTTTTCGTAGTTTCTTTAGGAGTCACAGAACTGTTGAGGAAGACACACCTCTTTAAGTGGCAGAGAGGAGTAGAACCAGACAGTATGTATTCTGTTGTTTCGTCATCATTGTTAAATGGAGTGTGCACTGCTTTTGTACACGGTATCCGAGAAGAAATAGCTAATAGCATCGGGTAATGATGGAAAACAGTGTTAGGATCCGTAAGTGGGATGCTGGGACCCTTAACAGGCCGCGTGCAGCCGAACAACAAGTGGAGATCCTCGACTGCTACAAAGCAGGAATAATCTCCATCCAAGAAATGCGATGGGATGAACGAAGCCAAATAAGAATGAAGAACTGTGATACTCGTATCTACTATGGAGAGTATTACAGACTGCGACAGGAGTTGCAGCGTTTATCCGGATGCGGATTCGCCGTAAAAGGAAGACTTACGGAACAAATCTTAAGTTTCAGTCATGTAGGCGAACGCCTAACGACGATGCGCCAATATAAGGCTCATTAACAACGAAGCCCCAATAGAGGAGCAGAACGACCTTGCCAAAGACTGCTTCTACCAGTTCCTCGACAAAACCTACAAGCAATGCCCCAAATATGTCGTAAAAATAGTTTCAATGCCAAACTAGGAAGAGCATCGTTGGTAATACAGTCGGAAAGTACAGCTTCCAAGACATCACCTCTGGAAACGGACACAGGTTTATTGATTTTGCGCCAGGACTTAATGCTGCTAGTGAGCACACGGCTCGAACAACATTCAGACAGGTGTTGAATCTACGAATATTCACAACAGCCCAAAGCTAGCGAATCATTTTGAGGAAATTCAACTTGGAGCGGCCAGAGTCTACCAGGGCCTTTTCCGACCCAAACTCCTAACCCATCAAACGAAAAATAAGCAGTGGCATTACTGCCAAAGGGCAATCAGAGAGGCCGCTTGGTTCGATCACGCATGCAGATAAGAAAATTTAGAAACACAACGGACGTACAGAGAGAAGGGTCCTGCAGACAAGAACGAGATGTACTCGCGAGTTCTACAAGCAGAAAAAACGGGAAGAACATGGTCTTCTCAGAAGAAAAAAGAAAGCACTCGCTCGATCAAGGCCTTAAAGAGGTGCTATTAAAAGCTATTGGTTAACGCAGCAGCTGATGATTAAGTACAGAGCGTACAACAACTCATGTCTAAAATCTGTGTTGAAGAAGGTATGCCAGGCGAATGGAACTTCAGTATTGATTGACCGATCCTTAAGAAGAGGGAACCCTTGAACTGTGCCAACTAGAGAGGAACAACACTTCTTAACCTCAGACCTTTTGAAACAGTTTTATCGTGTGGTTTTAGACCAGGAAATTGATCAAATTTTCATATTACGGAAGATCCTGGAAAAAGCCTAGGAGTTCCAAGCCGATATACACCACCTTTTCATCGATTGCAAGGCTCCATATGACATTATCAATAGAGGTGAACTGTAAGGACCCATGTTTAGTTTTGGTATCGCTGCCAAGCTCATTCGACTATGCAGGATTACGATGGATAATGCACGGTGCTCCGTCAAGGTCGGCAATGACAAAACCGAGATCTTCAAACATGTGATCTTTTCAACATCGTTTTTGATAGAACTGTGCGAAAGTCGCGATCCAAACGCAGACAACACTGACATAAGCCGGAGAAGCCGCAAAAATGTGTTTATGGTCAACAAAGAGGGAATCTGTTCGGATTCAGGTCGTGAGAAGTTGAACAGCGATCTCATTTCTCGGTATCACATTTAGTCCTGAGATCGAATCAATACACACAGAATTCAGTCCGCCGATTACGTTCAGAAGATATTTGCATTCTCTAAGTAACTTCGTAGTGGTGAGGGTATTCGGTAAGCGGTTAAGTCAAGCGTGGAAAATAATATTGGGTACAAGGCGTAGTAGACTGCAAATACATACATTAACTGCAAGGCAGCTCCTTTCGGAATTTCAAATAGCAAGAGATTGAAGATAGGATGTCTTCCCATAAGACCGTGATGGGATGAAATGATTGTGGAACACTAAGAAACACAATGCCACACATTTTTCATTGTCTTGTCTAAAGCGGCTTTTCTAATGTTCCTGACAGGAGATTCACTTCTGCTCCGTAGTCTTTTTTCGAAAAAGGAGTTGAAAGTTCATCCTAGAATGATTGATGGTGATAAACATCACTAGAAGTTGCTAACAAGAAGATATAATCTCTGTGTTTTCCCGGACATCGCTTATACGAGTATATGTATGTAAACCTCAACGGAATGAAATATAAGGTCATATAGTTAAAGTCTAGTAAGCCTCAATAACGGCCCTTAAATGCTTTTGGAGGCCAGGCCACAGGTCCACTTTTGGAGCCACTATAAACTGTATCAAACAGTGCGTTTTTCGCTGTACATCGGTAGCCAAACGTTTAGATTTTCCTTGCTTTGTTAATAAAAGCAGCATCACTGAATAAAACTTGATAGTAAAAAAGTGAACCGACTTCCAACAATTCAAGTGCTCAATCGGCGAAGTTACTACGCAATCGATGATCGCCTGGTTTTAATTCGTTCAGCAAATGAGTCTTGTAAGAGAATAAACCAAAATCTTCCACAAAGTCGATGAGCATACGCCAAGCTCTTGCGCACGAATTAGTATCTTCCTCAACACTGCTCTCAACGACGCTGTGTGCACTCTGCGCATTCTTGTCACTGCACTGGTTTGGAGTCCAAAGGAGTAAATGCCGAATGATGACGAGTTGTCAAACAATTCTGAATAAAAAGATGGCGTCAGCTGTCCGATTAACTATCAGCTGTTGCCAGATTGAACCAAAAACAAAAAACACTCTTTATCGAGGACATTGAAAGACGACATATCTCAATTAGACACTTAAATTCTTTAGGTAAACCTATAACTTAGAAACCATTTAAAGGAAACCCTTAAAAGGATCTTAGGAAAAATAGAGTAAAAGAGCAAAAGTTCATATATATACTTGTCCGTTGACTTTTTACCCCGACTATCAGCCACTGACCGAACGTGGAAATACTAAAACGAATATTTTATGATGGCACAAAAATAAATTCTGTTTTGTTTATAAAACATTCCTTTTGCCATCGTCGCATTTGCAGGGTGCTACACTAGCATATTCAGCTGCCTACGATTCACACTTCCTTGGTCTACACCTAGTCCCTGTCCGAATTCTAGCTGGCCCCTGCCACTATTAGGCCTAAGAAAACGAAAGTCATGTTCGGATGGTGGCAGGAAAATCTCATTTTCGAAAATCCGCTACGTGCAGAGTTTTCCTTGGGAATCATTTTAAAAGTGATTCGAGTGACGACAAACAAGCCAACTCGGCAATTCTTCTTTTTTTTATAAAAATAAACGCTCGCTTCATTGGGAAACGAGAGAGACTACATACTCGTAGTATTCGGATTCGAACAGCGACGAAAAATGTATCTGTGCTGCTACATTGGTACATGGTGTCGGAGAAAATGTTTTCAAAAATTTTTTCCAAATTTTTGTTGATTCAAAGATTTGATTTCCCTATAGACCGACCCCGAATTTGACCGCCCCAACTCGGCCAATATTCACATCTGGACATATTGACAGACGTTTATTTGTTAATTCGCTTAATTGATGATGGTCGTCCGGTTTAGATAAGTCCGCTCGGGTACTGATGGTCGTTCTGATGATAAATTACCTCTGCTGGTATTTATTGAAAATATTTTCTCTGATGTTTTAATGGATTTTTTTTTCTCTTGTTGTTGTTTCTATTGGCTGTGGTGTTGTTCCAAAAATGAAAAAAATTCAAAAAAAAAAATATTTTTTTACGTGAGGGTTTTATTTTTGTTTTTTTTTTCACTCTGTGGTACGTTTTGTTTATATTTATTTAACTACCTGTTTTCTGTTGACATACTCTTGTCTTGTCGTCTTTGTTTGCTTGACTCGTGGTGCATGAGTAACGAGGAGTCTGATCGAATCGAGTTCGAGTGTCGTCGTTGTCCTTTTATCGTGTATCGTACACACGGTGATTTATTTGAATATTTAGACATGACAATGCTGCTGACGTTAACTTATTTTGTGTGTCAAATTTCAGATAAAACGTCTCGGTCTTTATGAAGTCTTAATGGCGAATGTGTTTTTATGGAGAAAACACTTAGAACTGAAAGACGTAGCTGATTGGAGTTGTTTTTTTACATTGTCATGACTTACTCGTAAGTGAGTGTTATGACTTATCAGGGGATCGAGGATTCCATAAAACCGGTTCTTCTATTAGAATGTTTTCGTTAGAAATTTCTATTGATCAATCTACGATCTTCTGCTGGAGTCTGATAGCCTTTGTATATAGAACACGTTTTGCGATTTGGTTTTAACGTTCAACTAAGTGCAGAGCTAGACTTAGAAGCTTAACAAAGCCGTCAAAGCTCTGCCTACACTAAGGAAAAGAGAAGTTATATGAAGCTGGCGAGAACTGTGGGCTTACCAAACGTGTGGTGCCAAAAGTTCATACAGATCTCTGGTTTCATAGTGTAGTGGCTACGTTGGAAAACTAGAGAGCTTCTTAAGATCTCATTTTAGACTATTTTGGGATTTTTACAGATCAAAACTACAAGAATATCTTGGAGGGGTACTTTGAAATCCTAATTAGCGTTCGCATTTCGAAGAGTGGCTTCCTTTAAGATTTTGGGAGAGGGTTGAAACACAAAGCAAAATAGCAAGCCGTCCAAAGTTCACAAAAAATAATATGATACCTTCAAACTTATATTCGAAACTCACTTCCCAGGTTACCAGATTATAACTGGCTTACAACTAGCTCTTATCACCCGAACTGCAAGTGCCCAAGTATCATAGTTTGTATCTGCAATCGTTTGTGGTAACTTACGATGTCCTTTGATGACTTCAAGTAGTCTGGCACAGATTGAACAGATAGATAGAGGGGGGTTGGGTTCTGAAGCAATTTTTTACTGCAAGCCTTGCACTAAATGCTTTTCTTCCTTAGAAGAGGAGGATAGTTGAGCTCCATGGGTTCAAAACCGCTTGACCAATGTATTTTCTATCTCAGATTCAACATTGCATGCCAAAGTGGAAGATCTTGTGAGAACGCGCTTCAAAATCTAGTGGAAAGAATGGAATGTGCACTCGAGAAGAACGAGATTCAGGCGGCCTTTGATAACGCAGATTTCGACGGCATATGTAACTCGTTAAAGCTTTCAACGATTCTAAGATCTACACTCAGGCATAGGCAAAAACTCTCGTCCTGGCTAGCAAGTGCATCGGCGATTTCATTTACAGTGATCTCATTGATACCGAAACCATGCTCAGTGAATTAAGACTTCCGAAAGCGTTCTGTGAATCTTGCATTCTCGAACCAGGTTGGAAGTCGTGAGAGAGTCCAGTCTTTAACTGCAACAGCTAGGTTGTCGCTACAGATGCAAATATTTTACACCCTCCACCAATTCTTCACAATACCGTTCATTCCCATCAGGATTATGTATACTAATTTCTCCGCATGGAAAAGTGACGTAAATTTTCCTCACGAGGAAAGAAATCTAATGTTGTCATCCTGAATAAAGACACCAGGGCTGCATTCTTAATCAATTTTGGAGCCGTCCGTGATTTTGTATTTTCTTCGCAATAGAAGTTCTGATGTCATTGTATCGGATGACATTTCCATAGGACCGGTGTCAAAAAACAGTCGGCGTGATAGGTCTTGAAAACTCCAGTACGTGTCGTACCACAGACCTCATTCCACCAGACAAACGACGAGGACAGGCCCCATGACTTGCCGACAGCTCCTTTGGACTGGTAGAAGGCTGACAGCGACTTAGAGGGTTTCGATGTAACATTGTTAGTCCAGAGAAGTTTGCTATCCAGGATGACACACAAATACTTAGCTTCGTTGTAGAAGTGGATATTAAAGCCTTGAATCACTGGACGAGTCAGACGAGTCAGAGCAGTCAGTTTCCTCTTTCTCGTAAATAGAACAACTCAACTCAATTCAGTTTCAAGAGGATTGGTTGGAAGGCTATTTCTAGTGCATTAATCTTCGATCAAGTCTGGGGCTGTCTGTTGTAAAGCAGTCAAACCCTAGACATTATCCAAGAGAGCCAAGAGAGACATTATCCTTCCTGCGGACAGATAAGAACCAAATGGATATCGAGTACTTTTTTTTTATAATAAGACACTAGCAGATCTCTGGATTGTAACCCCGTCGCCACTATTGTGGATGTCCGAACTTTTGACGACCAACTATTGACATCTCCCAAACACTAAAAATGTATCAAAGTATCTTGTAGCCTGTCAAAAAGTGCTATTCTGCCTGCAGCTTATATTGAAGATCAATAGGAATAATACCGGCAAGAGTGTCACTAAGGAAATTTAGATAAGTATCCGATGAATATCAGCCACTGCTTACTTATAGCAATGTGTGTCTCCATTGTGCCATTCTGTTGTAAGTGTACTTACTGATGTTTTGGATCCTGCAAAATCACTACAAGGTTATCTCCGATTAAATGATAAATTTTAGCAATCGCATCTCCGTTTATTCAAACTGACGATGGAAAAATACAGTTATAGCGATGACGCACCTCTCTACTTGTCGTACCATGAGATGCAAAGACGATAGAGAAGGGAATCGTCTGTCGTTTGGACTTAAAAGAATTGTACAAAGCTCAAAAGTAAACACAATATACACAATTTCAACGGCTGATGTAGCGAGAAACGGATCCTCCCGAGCTCTCTATCTTTGGTCTAAAAAGACAATTAAAACTTTATCTGGACTACGTAGTTCTCTACAGTCATCCAAGCCTTACTATAAGATGCAGAAATTAACAAAATAGGATGAAAACATTGTTCTTGTTTCGAGAAAAAAATTCTTGAAATGATTTTCGATCCTGATTGCACTGATGATGAATAACAAACACTCTCTGTCTCAAAAAAAAAGAAATATAGATAGTTACGACAAGAAGAGGATAACAACTCTGCAGTTCGTAAAAACTTCCCGCCCGCCACAAAGCGACAAAATAGCGGAAGAATGCCATATTCAAGCAAACAAAAGTGGCAGAGGACCTAAACCTAATCTCAATGCAAAAAACCCGCTCATAATCAAATCAGTTGGAAGGGCTGGTTAGTCTAACCTAAGGTCCAGCTTAGATCGTTTCGTCATACTGTACCGCATTAAGACTAACGTATTTTATTACCTATGGAGAAGAAGGCAACATTTTGTGAGATCACCATCCTGTGAATTTCGTACTCCGGGGTAAACTCCTATATTCCGTCTATGGCCCTTGAACGGCTGAAGCAGATTCACCTACAAATATTGTACAATATATGCAGATTGAATCGACCTACTCCACGTAAAAGAACGCACCTAGTTCCACAAATGATATTTATCTAATTTTTCTTATCTTTTACAATATTTGATACGCACTAAAAAGCTAAATACGTAAGCCAAATTTAATGGCATCTTCATGTCTCAATAATATGAAACAAAGTGTCCTTAAGAGAACTCAAGTAATCTTTCTGGACGATTCACTCAAATACACTCGTCGAACGTACTTCCGGTCCTTGACTCAATACTATAATATGAGTAGTACATACTCCTATACGAGTGATTTCCTCGATATAAATTTCCGATTACGTGCTAACTAAGGTAAACAATCGGAGTCCGATTAGCGCCTTTTCAAAAAATTCGAAGGAAATGATTCAGCACTTTGAATCACCCGAACCCCTAGACTCTTTGGTGCGCCCTAAAAATAAGAAAATTTATTTGTCTGTTGATAGTTGTATCTTGAGAGCGAAAATCTAAACAGAACTGAACGTTTAAATGTAATCTTCTAGGAATTATTTAGCCGTCACAGGTCGTTTCAACAAACTAATTAACTCAGTTCACTAAAAATACATAACTCACAGAAGATATTCGTTTTCGTATTTAGGACAAATGGGAATTAGCCAATCCCTGAACACTAGTACTCGCACAGATAGTTAGAAAGTTCGTTTTTATTTTTAATTTTATTTATGCGCCACAGTTTCGTGCACTCGTAATTTGGAAAACAAAAAAAAAATACTTGAGAACGTAAATATTTTGATAAAAATCGCCGAACAGATACGCGTAGAGTCTGTAAATAAGCACATACTCGTATGTATTATAGATAAATTTATATAATACATTTTGTACATATTACTAGATTGTAGATATCATTGCTTTTTGTTTTCTTTTTTTTTTGCAAGTATGTATTATATGATTGCGTGTGAGTAAAATTATATTTATTTCATCTAATTGTGTGCAGATACGAGTATGATACTTTAGCTGTGCGGCGCTAAGAAAATAAGGACGTGACGTGCCTAGTATAACCCAATCTCCACAAATAGAGAGCCACATTGTCTGCATTGAAACTGGCGAACTAATAATAGAACTAACAAACTGATCAATACTTTAAATAGCTTTTCGGATTATTTTAAATTTTAGAAGAAATGCTCTTTTTTTAAATTTAACTTAATTTATATTTAGATATAAATTCACGTATCGACTTACATGATTAAGACGTGCTGCAATCTTTGAGTGCTCTTCTTGATAAGATTTTCGGGCTTTACGTTTGTCCTGTGATAGATGTGCGATCTTTTCGCATACGACTTCTAAGAGTTCGGCGTTGATGCGAAACTGTTTTGCTTGCTGATCCAGTTCGTCCATATAGGAACGCCAGGATTTTGCTATAAGGCTGCCTATAAAAGAAAAATATAATTTAGTTTTAATTTAGCAGATACATATGGTGAATAAAGAAAGCTACCACTACCAGAAAAAAAATCATCCGGAGTTATGTGGGCCGTTACCTGAAGTAATATACAAATTTAGCAGATTTATGCAGCATGGGCCAATATGTTAAAAATAGTAAGAAAATAAATCAAAAATTGTTATGGTATAAATGAAGACTTAATGACGTCAAGCTAAATATCATTATCAAAGGCGAATTCAAAGACTATTTATCAGGAGCTGGTCAAGCCCTAGTAGTGAGACTAGACTAGATCAATTTGAGTCAACAACAAAAGATGCGGATTCTGGTATGTAGAAAAACAAAAACATCATAAGCCGGCCCTAAATTCCACCGCCAATAGTCTACTTGTGACTTCGGTTATCTATTATATAAAGGGTGATTTTTTTTTTGCTGTTTTCGTTTTCAGCGTTCTATTTTTGACAGCTCACGTGTGATTTCATGTGTCAGAGTCAAACTTAATCAGTTAGAATTGTCATTTCATCATCACCGACTAACGCTTATAAATTATTGAATTTTATTATCAACATTCGTGCTCTGTGAAAAATGTTTTTCGCGCACTTCAACCATTTTACGGTCAAATAATTCAAGCCATAGTGACGAAATTTCGCAATAATTGCACGCTATTAGACATCAAGACACCTACCCGTAGGTGAAGAGCAAGTAAAGAGGAAAATATTACTGCTGTATCCGCCAGTGTTAATGAAGACCGTGACTTGTTAATTCGTTGCCGGTCGCAGTAATTGGGATTGTGTTGCTCGACTACATGGAAGATTTTCACATAGATCTTGGTCGAAAACCTTACAAAATATAGCTCGTGCACAACCTGCCACAGCGTCGAATTTTCTGTGAGTGGGATTTAGAAATACTGGATGAAGTCTGCTTTTTTATGGAAAAATTGTCTTCAGTTTCATAGGTGCTATTACTGGACACTGCCTTACAGGCAAGCATGCAAGAAGGCTTGGAATCTTTACAATGACATTCCAGCTGTCAGCTCTTTGGATAAGGCCAACCTGCTTGCTGCACACTTTTCGGCCAGCTCAACACTCTCAGATTGTGCTTTGTCTCCGCCTACACTTGAGTGAGTCGAATCTTCAATGGGACGAATCTACTTTCGCACTCGTGTAGTAGCAAGAGTACTTAAAGATCCCAACATACATAAATCCGCTGGTCCAGATGGTATATCTCCCCTTCTTCTGAAGAGGTGTTCTTCCTCGCTGGCAAAACCACTGCGTAAGCTTTTTCATCAATCCTTCTCTTTAGGACTCTTCCCGAGCAGATGGAAAACAGCATTTGTCCAGCCCGTCCCTAAAAAAGGCGAATCATCATCTCTCTCCTCCTACAGACCCATTGCACTTACGTCCCTTCTTTCCAAGGTCATGGAAACGCTGACACATCGTCAGCTCATGAAATATCTCGAAACACGAAAACTTTTCAATGACCGGCAATATGGTTTTCGTAGCAGCCGGTCCACTGGTGATTTGATGGCATGTCTTACCGAAAAGTGGAACCAAAGCGTACATCAATCTGGCGAAAGCAAGATAGTTGCACTTGATATTTCTAAGGCATTTGACAGAGTTTGGCATCAAGCTCTTTTGTCGAAAATGTGTGCATTTGGGATCGACGACTCTCTTCTTCAATGGATTAGAAATTACCTTGAGCGTGCAATTCAAGTCTGATATTCACAAAATAAATGCTGATGTGCCCCAGGGCGAAATTTAAACACCCAGCCATTATCTATGAATGGCACTTGCATCGTCGAAACCGAAAAACTTTCCATTCTCGGTATGTGTGTCAATGACAACTTACGTTGGAATAACCACATATTTGATATCGCCAAAAATGCTGCGAAATGTCTATGTTTCCTCAAGCGATGTAAGAAATATTTTACCCCCTCTGATCTGGCCTCAATATATAAGGCATTCATCCGCCCAAAATTGGAGTACAATGCGCACATCTGGTCAGGTGCTCCTAAAACATCTCTGCACCTGCTGGATAGGATTCAAAACCGTGCGATAAAACTTATTGACGATACTAATATCAGTCAATCAATGGACACCCTAGAACACCGACGAAATGTCTCGTGTCTCACTTTGTTTTATCGCTATTTCCACCACCAGTGCTCCACTGAAATCGCCAGTAGCATTCCGCCCATTCAAACTTTCAACCGTAACACCCGTCTCGCTATGAATGCTCATCAGTATACCCTCAAGCCCATTTTCGGACGTACTCTAAAATATCGTGATTCGTTCCTAAGCCGTACAACTCGCTTATGGAATGCCCTGCCGATTTCTGTATTTCCTGGTCGTTATAACTTGCAAACATTTAAAAACAATGTACATCGGTACCTCTCTTTTCTTCCTCCCTAAATTTCCTTTGCCCGCGCTGTGAACAATCACATTAAGGGTACACAAACCCCTTGAACGCGCGCACATTATAAAAAAAAATTATTTCTGCAGAAGCTGCATGTACGAGGAAGAGGAGGAGTTAATCCTCCACCCACTCTGTACATCCCCAGCTCTCTCCCAAAGAAGGAAACTTCACTTAGTCGATCTCTTCTACAATGACTTAAGCGATCTAGATAATTTGGACGTTAACAATGTAATAGTAGAAGAGTCACAGATTCACGTGGCATCACAATGGGCCAATAGGCCTAAATGGGTTGGTTTCTAAAATAGCCACTCTTGCCAAACCTAACCATAACATATCCAAGCTGCGAACCACACATTGAACGGATATTGGCATGAAAGGAATGAAAATACCACTTTTGTAGCCAACTTAGTGCTAGCTGTACACTAACGGCAACATCGTGATTATGTTGGAGGATTTTAATGCTATCTAATGGTAGAAGTAACACCGCCCTTAAGCACGTGATTCATTAGATCACCGGTGTGCAGTTTAGTCAGTTCTCCCATCGGACTCGTCCCCTGGTGACGGCCTGCGAGTGTGTAAGCAAACAGCTTGCCAGTCTCAGGGTTTGGAAATTAAAACACCACTCGCGGAGCCAAAATTGACGGAGGTGGATACTCTAAACAAAAAAATCCAAAATGGAAAGTAAGCAAAGAAGAGAAGTTATGGTGCAGGGAGTCGGATCCCCAGTAACGGCGGCGGACAGTGAGAAAGCATGCTCGAGGTCATTGAGATACAATGATTGCAATGGAAATAGAAACAAGAATGATTGTGGAGTGCACCTGCTGCATCACTGGATGCTGTAGTCCATAATGCTAAAAGAAAAGAGTGTGATGACATTGAGGCGGTTTTGAGCACCCGGCTTGCGCATTCCCCAACTAAGGCGACTTCGCTAAGAGAAAATATGCGCTCGCTTCCAGAATTGACGTTTTATTGATTTCTTACAGGGATAAGCACAACGTCCATGAAGAAGTTAAGAAAATAGATACGCACATAAAGTCAGAATCAAAATCAAAGAGGCAAAATCAGATGTCGCCGATTTGCGAAACCAGATATCTGATCTCCGGGAGCAAATAATGATTCTCAACCGCAATGCTAAGAAGACCAATTCAAGACATGTCAAGCAATGCGGTGGGTTTAAAAATACAAACGATAGACAAAAACACAACATCTGGTAGATGCTGCAAAGAAGCACGAGAGCTGCTCGTGATCTCTACGAACAGAAAACACGAGAAGAAAGTCGGCTTCTCCAGAAGAAGAAAAAAGAGCTCGAGAAGCGTGCGATCGAAGATATTGAGAGGTTGTACTCCAGGAATAACATGTGGAAATCTTACCAACAGCTAAAAAGAAAATGTCAAGGACGTAGAGATGAAGAAGTAAACCTTGTAGCAGAGTCACAGTCGGTGCTGAGAATATTGAATAGCTTTTCCTGCAGACTATATAACGTCGCCCAACATCCCATCGTCAGTTAGAATAGACCATTCAACTCAGACAATGATAGCCAAAACTTCCATCAATCTGACCAGAACGAAGTAAGAAGAGCAATATCTAAGCAAAAACCCAACAAAGCTGATGAAATTGACGACTTACTGGCCGAGGTATTCAAATCTGCTAGAAGTTACTTTATGGAGAGCATGCAACATCTCATTTCTCAGATCTGGTCAGAAGAGTGTATGCCTGATGAATGGAATCTCAGCACCGTATGCCCTATCCACAAAAAATGAGGCCCCCTCAACTGTGGCAGCTATAAGTCTCCTCAACATCGGATACAATATCTTATCTGTCATATTGTGTTAACGTCCGAAACCCTACGCCAACAACTTGGTTGGTCCCTATCAGTGCGGTTTCAGACCAGGAAAACTACAATCGACCAAACTTCGCACTACAGCAGATCCTGGAAAAATTCAAGTCCAAATCGATACCCACCATTTTTGCATAGATGAAAGCATTTATGGTAAAGAGACGAGCTACATGGAGCCATGTCTAATTTCGGCATCCCTGCCAAGCTCGTCCGTCTGTACAGGATAACGATGGAGAACGCTCGCTGCTCAGTCAAAGTCGATAAAGACTTAACCGAGACCTTTGATATCAACAAAGGTTTTAGACAAGAAGACGCGGTGTTATGTGACATTTTTAACATCACCCTTGAAAGAATTGTGCGGAACTCACAACTCACAAGAACACTGGAAGCGTATATTTCTAAAGACTGTACAACTACTAGCGCACGGGGATGATATCAACATAATTGGGAGAACTCAGCGGGCTGTCACCGATGCGTTCACTAGTATCGAAGCGGAAGCTGCCAAAATGGATTTAGCGGTAAATGAGAGCAAAACCAAGTAAATGCTGTCAACAAGAATGCACACGAAATATCGATTAATTGGACAAAACGTCAGAGTCGACAGCAATAATTTCAAGGTAATAAAGAACTTTGTCTACTTGGCTCTTCTATTAATTCTGCCAAAAACACCTCAGCAGAAAGAAAACGAAGAATCACTCTTGTCAATAGCTGTTTCTTTGAGCTAAGAAGGCAATTGAATAGTAAGGCCCTACTAAAGGGACTCTATATAAGACCTTGATCTTTCCAGTCCTATCGAAAGTGGATGAGGATATCCTCAGATAACCGGGGTAACTGAAAAGGTTTGTTAGTTGAGGCCCAGATCCACCCCGAACTGTAGCGCCACCTAAGTAAGTAAGGAAGTATCTAAAGATTGTGGTTTGTCAAATTCTTCGAATTGCTTTCCTGCCAGCCACCTTTTCATGATGTGGAACAAATAACAACAGTCACAGAACGCCAGGTTGGGCGAGTTGGGTGGCCACGGCGATTCCGGATGAACTTGCATCGGTTCATCAACTCAGCTCAAATCGGTCCAATAACTCACGGTTGTATTGCCATGTGATTGTGCTTCCTTTCTTCGAAAAGTTCATATGCATTATTCCCTTCAGACCCCAAAAAATCGTGGGCATGAACTTTCCATGGGGCCGTTTTTGCCATTTTCAGAGCAGATACGCCGGGTCGCTTGGTATCCGGGGTGTAGTAATGGATTCAGGTTTCATTAACGGTGACGCGTCGAAATGACTCAAAAACTCTTGGTTCGAAGTTAACAGCCGTATCCGTATCCACTATGGGGAACTGCGGCATCCGGTCGGCAGCTTTCTCATGTTCAACATATCATGTAAAGTGTTGATTGCCGCTCCCTATAAAACGTCTACGGCCTCTGCTAATTCGTGGACTTTAGTTTGGCAACCAACAAAAATCATGTCAAGGAACTTTCCGACAATTTTCTCAGTAATCACAGCAATCAGTAATCTCAGTAATCAATCATCAGAAACAGAGGTACGACCGCGTTTAAATTCGTTGAACCAATATATCACGGTTGTCATGCATATTGTAGGGTATCCATAGACAACATACAACTTCGCTTTCACTTCTTCGCACGTTTTTCTATCTAAATAAAGATGTAGTTACTATTAATACGAATTAATTGTCAAATTAAAACTAATCGATAAATCGATCTGAAATTTTGTACGGGATTGTTTTAAAGATGGTAGCACTCGATGGTAACAACTTTCCTTAGCAACACCACCTCTCTTTAAAAACAGTTACTTATTATGATCCATTATGGACCGAAAAGAAATCACTGTGCTGTTTGGCATTAATGTACTCCAAGATGAAAACTAATTTACATTTTTAATCACCTATGCACAAACATCCAATACACTACACCGCCAGTCAAAACCATTTTTCGTTCAAAACAGAGAATCGAAATCTCCGCTGCGCCGCCCATAATTTGTACTCTGGGGGATCTTGGTCTTGTTTTGCCTTATAATCTGGATCCTCCAAACAGTTCCTTTGTACCTTCTTTTGGTAATTTTAATAATGTGCTATCTGAAAATGTATTCTATTCTGATGAATTTAGAAATGGCTTTTACATCTTTTTAATTTTGTTGCGGGCTAACACCCCCAATTATTAGGCTTAATACAGCTTAAAAACTATGACTTAAAAACTAAAAAAAAAATTAAGGTCTAGGACATAGCACTACAGCTTAAAGCTAAGGCAAACGTGAGTGATGTGTAGTGATCTGGTCACGTACGAGTTGCAGAATTCTTTGCACCATCTTTTAACGAAGCCAAGTGATGAGTTTGCTTTAGTAATTATCTCATCAATATGCGGGCGGAAATTAAGCTCCCTCTCGCAGAATATGCCAAGGTCGCGGATAGACTCAACAAGGGATATAGGTTGCCTGTGGAGAAGGTAAATTCTGAGAGGAGACTTGTTACACTTACGTGAGAAGGTAATCGATTGACATTTGGTGACATTGAGTTCTTGATGCACCCGGTGGAAAAACTATTTAGATCTATTTGAAGGAGGCTGGAGTCATGTTGTGAGGAAATGGGTTTAAAAAATGTGGTATCGTCAGCATAGAGAGAGAGTGCTGAGTGTTGAATAACCCTTTCAAGATTGTGATTATTAGAATGAAGAGGAGTGAACCTAGGTGACTACCTTGAGGAACACCTGAAGTGGCCATGAAAGGCGCCAATAGGACAGACCTGAAACGAACATTATAAAACCGATTATCCAGGTAAGCTGATATCCATTTTAGCAAAATAGGTTCAAAGCAAAAGAAGGACAATTTAACAGGGTTAGTGTATGAAATATCTTCTCAAAAGCCTTACTGAAATCGGTTGTTATAACATCAACTTCTTTACCACTTTCTAAGGCTGAAGGAACAGAGGACACAAATTCTATGAGGTTAGTGGTAGTTGATCTACCTTTCGGAAAGCCGTGTTGATTAGCGGAAATGAGAGATTTGCACTGGAAGCTTAAGGCTTCGTACAAAATGCTTTACAGGAGTTTGGGTATATGTAAAAGATGACTTCGCTCTTTGATCCCTTTTTGTGTATCGGTGTTATGAAAGAAGACGTCCATATCTGTGGAAATTCACCTTGAGAGAGCGATAACTGTAAGAGATTTGAATGGGGATGGGAAAGTGTTGAGGAACACTTTTTAAGAAATATGGATGGAAGGCCATCTGGGCCCGATAAGTAGTCATCTTTAAGTTGTTGTAATTTATTTTCTATTACTGTATTATAAAGACTTTGAGAAATAGATTGGCCAATGGGGAAGTTAAGTAGATATTTGAAATATGAGGGATCCGGTACAAAGGAATTATCGGCAAAAGATTGCTTAAAAAAAGTAGCAAAAAAGTTGGCTATGGTATGCGAATCGATTGGTGATATATTTTCGTATGAGAGGGATGGAGGAAAACCGTTAGATTTTTTTTTGTACACAGTGGGTCATAAATTTTTGCAAATAGCAACACTTGATTTCTTAAAAACCGTTAAAGGGAGAGGCACACTGGTGGCGGAGAATTGTGTGTCGCTTCATGCAATTTTAGTCACGATTGAGCGCTTCACGGGACAACAGCGTGCTTTTTGTGTAAAACAATTTTACAAAAAGAACGATTCCTACGATACTGTACGACGCCTATTTAGAATTGAATACGGATTACGACGTGTAAGTGAGTGTCCAAGTGTTAATTTAATCAAAGCAATTAATTGTCGATATTGGAGCAAGGAAATCCCTCGCCTCAAACACCAAAAGCCACTTCATTCACCTAAAACAACAGTATGGGCTGCCATATCAGCAAAGGGCATAATCGGTCCGTATAGCGGAATACGTGAAGATGTTGCGAGAGTTTTTAACACCACAGTTACATGAATTTGAAGGATACAACAGCAAGACTTGGAGGCAACAAATGTGACTTTACCGGTGGTCAAAGAAATGTTTCCAAAGAAATTGATTTCTCGCAGAGGTAATATCCCATGGCCTCAGAGAAGCCCGGACCTTACACCTTGCGATTTTTTCTTCTGGGGTTACCTGAAAAATCGAGTGTACCTTAATAAACCAACGACCATATCCCAATTAAAAGAAAACATCCAGGAGGAGATAGCCGCGATACCTCGCAGCATGTGCCAGCGAGTTTTCCAAAGTTTGCGTAGTCGATTGCAGGAGTGCCAAAGACGAGACGGAGCACATCTCGACGATGCCATTTTAAAAAAATAAATTTCAATAAACGTTTATTACGTTAAATAAATGATGAACAAAAAAACATTTGTAGTTTTATTTCTATTCATGTTTCAAATGTGCAAATTTGTATGGCCCCACCTGTAGTGAACGAATTGGTACAAAGACCTAGGATCGCTTAAAAGCCTTGATTGCGCACTATAAAGCTGGGCGAATTGAAGGTATAACCCGAGATAGTTGGAATAGTCAGCAAAGGAATTGGATCGAAGGAAAACTGTCCATAATTTGTTTCTCTTGTTATGTAAAGAGCGAAGTTTACAATTATACCACGGAGGGCTCGTAGAGGGTTTTTTTTTTGCGCGAAAAGGGGACATAGAGGGAAATAGAATTGAATAATTCTCTGTAGAATATAGAGAGAGCATCACTGTGGGACATATTGACGAAATTAAAAGAACACTTACTAGAATATGAGTTAATTTGGTGGAAATTCGCTTTATGAAAGTCGTAAGAAGATGCAGCTGCAGATGGGGTATGCTGGCTAGGAGAGTGGTGGAAAAGAGGAAGAAAAAGTGGCGGGTAAAATTTATCAATGATCAATAGTGAAAGGGGACAGAGCAAGACAGAGGAGTTTGTGGGGTCAGTGGTGAAAATGAGGTCTAATTGCCTACCCTTATAGTTGGAGATCCCACTAAAAGATGCAGGTTTATTGAATACTATCCAAAATTGTTCGCATAGTTATCCCAATACGGAAAAATGTCAGGAAAACATCTTCTTCTTTGAACCTATATCCTCACTAGAGTTGTTTCGGACCATAATGTATTTGTACAATTCTGCTTCTTTTACTCGTATAGGTTTTTCTAATGCCTTTACCAAGTGGATAAAGTACCTGCACTAGTGTCTGATTTTTAACGTAAACCAACTGTCATGTAGACTTATGTTTACGGGATGCCCATACATCCATGGTGGCAAGGATATGCCTTGCCATCGCTCTGCCGCCTTCTTGAGATACCAAATCGGATCTGTGTTGCCGGCACAAGTTCCACCCTCTTACTTCTCTTAGGGTCGCAGCACCCAGTATTTATTGCAACTCTACATTGGGTCAACCGAAGGAAGACCCTTCCCGCGACTTTGGGTTTAAACCGCAGCCACTATAACGCTCCCATAAGGGGACCTACCTCTTCATGTCAGGCCCGGACCGAGATCCGGGGGCTCCTGACTGCCATGGTACCGTGATTTAAGTCCTGGTAGGGACTACCGGTGGTCCAGCCGCTAACAAGACCTATGACCGTCAACTTGTGACTGATCAAATCGTAGCAATCTTTGGTAGCGTCATTTGAAGATGTTTACGATAAGACCAGTACTTTGCTCTGTCCCCGTTTATTATTAGACAACGTCATTGATGAGCGAAGATTTGATAATTGGGCGAGTGCCCAAAGTACGAGTACCTGCAATGGTATCTTTCCAAATAGGCTGAAAATTGGAGAGGTTATTCCAGTTTTTAAAAAAGGTGATAGATCCAACCTTAATAAATACAGGCCTATATCGCTGCTACCGGTATTCTCCAGAAAGTGATAAAGACTTTTTTGAAAATAATTCACTTTTAGATAATAATCAATTCGGCTTCAAAAATGGTAAATCGACAGAGGATGTCCTTGTACACTTTTGTACACATGTTTATTATAATCTGGATAGCTGAAAAATGATTTCGAAAATTTCACTTTTCATAGACATAACCAAGGCTTTTGATACCTTGGATCATGAACTTTTGTTAATAAAGCTTGAAAATGTAGGTTTTAGAGGATTTATGCTAAATTGGTTTTCATCAAACAGGAAACAAATAGTTAAAATTGGTGGTCACTTTAGTGACTGCCTTAATTTCAACATTGGGGTCACAGAAGGCTCAGTACTTGGCACAATTCTATTTTTAATTTACATAAATTCTATCTTTGACAAAAACTTGAGGGGTAAACAAATTGGCTTGGCGGACGACATAGCGTTTACATATTTCAGTTTCACTTCATTAAATCTAATGGATCTACAATTTAATCACGACTTGCATATCATAAGGCTTTAGTTTGCTAGGCACAAGTTTGCAGTCAGCGACAAAATCAATGTTTTCCAACCTACTTATACTGGATCTTCACTCACTAGGGTTAATGTACCATAGTGTAGACTGTAAAACTATTGGATAACTATGGTGCTTGTGATTTCGCTACCGGACCCACAGGTTGTACCACCGATAGAAATTGCACACCCAAATGCTTTATCATTGAAGCATCATCCGATTTTAAATACTTGGGTTTGCAGATTGACAATCAAATGGATTGGAACGTGCATACATTCGTCCTAAAAAAGTATTTTTTATATCGACCACCCAAATTATTTACCAACTAAGGCCTGTTTGCTCCAGGTTTCTCTTACTAACTGTGTACTATGCTTTAGTGTAGAGAGCATGATGCGCCGTCTTGCTGTAACAACACCTCGACCTGGTTCAGCTCGCGCATTTTAGGCAAAAAAAAGTTCGAAATCATTGATATTGTTCTCACGGTCATCTTTGAAAAAATACGGGCCAATGATTCCGCCGACGAACCATAAATCGCACCAAACAGTGGATTTTTTCGGGTGCATTGGCAGCTCTTGTATTACCTGCGGTTGCTCATCGGACCAAATACGGCAGTTTTGTTTATTAACATGCCCATTCAACCAAAAATGAACTTCGTGGCTGAAGACAATTTTTCGACAAAAAATCGGATCTTCCTCCAGCTTTTCTAAGGCCGCCCACTAACTGAAAATTCGACGCTGTGGCTGGTCGTTCGGCTTCAGTTCTGGCTCGAGCTGTATTTTGTAAGGTTTTAGACCAATATCCTTGAGTAAAACCTTTCACGTAGCCGAGTTAGACATTCCCAATTGCTGCGAACGGCGACGAATAGACAAATCACAGTCGGATACAGCAGGAATATTTTCCTCTGTACGCACTCTACGCATACGGGTAGGTGGTTTGATGTCCAATAGCGTGAAATTAGTGCGAAATTTGGTCACTATGACTTGAATTGCTTGTCGAATAGGTCGATCATGACGAAAAACATTTTTCACAGAGCACGAATTTTGTTAATGAAATTCAATATAGTAATTTGTCAGCGTTGCTCGGGTGCAAGTCTTTCCGCGATGAAGTGGCAATGCTAACTGAGCATGTTAGACTTTGACACATGTCATGAATCACGCTTGAGCTGTCTAAAATAGAACACTGAAAAACCAAACAGCAAAAAAATCACTCTTATATTTTTTTAACACATTTATGCTTGTATAACATCTACAATGCTTATGCAACTTTGAACTAACTTAGCTTATTGCATAAGTTTGTATAATTAGTGGCTCGCATATCGTACTAAAAGAAGTTTTTTTTATAAATAAAATAAAAATTGAAAAACAAAAGTTTTACCTAAAAGTAAAGAGACTTGTCGGAGATTCAAAGCCCGAACAGAAGCCTGCTGAGATAGCCAAAGGAACCTGGTACTAGATTTTCAGTCTTCGAGATATATCTTTGAGTTCTAGCCGAGGCGAATTTGTTAAGTATCCTATCTTGTATACTGGAGAGTATGCCTATTTCTTAATTTACCCTAAACAAAATGTATGTACTTTGTATTTCATCATTGTTCACGGGGTATGTAAAAGGTGCCGAGGGATTCATTATAAAAGAGATTTTCTCCAATTACGAGTATTCGAATCTTCGTGGTAACATTGTCTAAGCCAATGACATACAAGTCAGTGCAATCGTCACAATTACGAGTACACCTGACAAGGATACATCACTCACTCAGCTCCTTCACTTTAGAAGAGTTGTAATTAATTTTAAATTGTTCACACACACCGCTGCGCTTGTGTGTGCGTGTGGTTTGGTTTGGTTCGTTGGCACCTCAATCAAAATGCCACCGCAGACCGGAGTTCAATCTGTGGAAAATCTCCCTCCCATCTCGAATTCCTGTGCAAATAGCACTCGTTTATAAACATTTACCAAATACCGATACCACCAGGGTGCAGGAAAGCAAACAAAATGCAAGACAAACAGAGTGGTAAAGACAAAGAAAAAATACTCGAAAGGTGCATAAAAGAATAATTGATGTAACACTGGTTAATTTCGCTTAAAGAAACAATTACATGGTGAGGTGGCTTCCAACCAATCAGACCTGGAGCTACAATTTGCACTTGTTGATTTGGCCAAGTTGGCAAAGTGAGAGTATCCGACAATCCAACTTAAAGTCGTAATGACGATAATCACTTCTAACACAATCGTCTTTGTTTTATTTTATTTACTTTGACGTCTTGCTGTTGTTTGTTGTTTATAAAATTTGTGGCCTTGATCATGAAAATTAACAAAACAAAAAGTTTAAACGCGTTTACCCAATTGTTACTCGTAGTTTTTTTGTTCTCATTATTTTCGGCTAACGGGGAGTTCTTTTTTTAACAACAAATTGGAGTGATTAGACAGGTTTGATAGGATATAATTCGTGATTCGAATTACTCGTAATTGGTTTTAGGGATATAATAAAAATAAAACGTAGTCCACGCGCCAAAAACTGCTGTTGTGGCTGCGACAAATGTTCTAAAAATTCAACATTTCTATAAATAGAATTTATTGGTTTTAAATGGTTTGACTTTTGGTATTTCCGCCGCCGGTCTGCTGTTTTTAAACCGGGTGAACCGAAAATTAGTTTTTTTCTGGTTTATCGTTTATGAGTATTGGGACTCAAGTGTCTAATGCTACATACGAGTATTTTTCCTGCATTTACATTACTGCTATGACGTTATTATTTTTCTTGAGCCTTCATTACTTTTTGGAACGGATTTTCTGCCGAATTTTAGTAGACACTACAAAATCAGATTCTCAATGTGGAGACTTCCGCAAACACGCTTAGTTCTTATTCGATCATGTTTGGTCACATTCGTAACACTTTCACTACCATCGCTGTCATTTTTCCTTTGTTTTCTCGTATACATCACACTGTGATGCTATGTTAAACATGACCGTTGTTTATAAAAAAAATGGTACTTTTGTGCCACAAAATACTACTACTCTACGACATCATCGTCGTAATTCTCTTGGTGGTTAACAACAGTCGCACTTTGACAGGTTGACTCCTTTTTTATAAATGTAAGGATTTGGGTTTACGACTGACTCGTAACTCGTTATCTTCTAGCGCTCTTATCAAATTTTCAAAAGTTGCCTGAAGGGATGTCATGTCGCTAGTGATAGCGCTATTATTGGAGGAAAAGAGAGAAGTCGTCCCCAACCAGTCTTGCACGACCTTTAAATTTTTCGATTATTTTTTCGGTTTATTCGACTTTTGTTTAACGTCATCGTACATATGGCGTAACATTCATACAGGATCATCCAATTCGTGGTCCGGATTTGACATCCCTGTTTCAATCACATACGTCAAACCGAACTGTGATCCGAGACTGTATATATTTACTTTAAGATTTGCCACTTTACAATATGGATTGTTTGACAATCGCTGAACGGTTTAAAATTGTGAAAACTTACTATTATACAAAAATAGTGATTCTGTAGTGGGGTATTTCTCGCGCATTACGAGCAGATTATGGTCGCGACGTAATCGCTCTTGTGAATTTTGCCTATAAACTGTACAAAAAAATCGAAGAGACTGGCTCTGTTACAGATGTGTCAAGGCCTATCCATTATCGAAAATACGATCTACAGAAAATATGGCTGCTGTTAGTGAAAGTGTTGAAGAAGATCCAAATCTATCGATTTCACCGCGAGCACAACAGCTTGTCTTACGGCACACTATGACGTATTTGGCATTATACAATTCAACTCACGGAATGCGTAGAACATACTCCGTTTGAGTGTGTGAGAGGGAACATCACCGTTTCATCAATCTTCACACAACATTTTCTTCAACGATGAGGCATATATTTCACTCGGTGGATATGTTTACAAACAAAATTGTTACATATGGGGGAGTGAAAATCCACATGTACCTATCGAAAGACCATTGCATCCACAAAAAGTCACTGTATCGTATGCAATTTGGTTTGGTGGTGTCATTGGTTCATACTTCTTCGAAAATGAGGAAGTTGTAACCGTCACTGTCAATTCTCATCACTATAGCCAAATGTTAATCGATTTTTTTTTGGCTCAAATCGAAGATATGGATGTGGAAGACATGTGGTTTCAACAAGGCTGTGCCATATCTCACACAACACGACCCGTCTTGGCTTTATTGCAAGAACAATTTCCTGGACGAGATATTTTGCGTTTTGGTAATGTGATTTGTCACCGTTGGATTTATTTTTGTTGCTCTATGCAAATGATTGTATTTATTGCACACAATCCGCAAACTATTGATGCTTTAAAATAGAATATTCGTCAAGTTATAGCCAAGTTATTACCCGATATGTGTCGAAAAATCATTGAAAATTACCTTGTCAGAATCAAGTCCTGAAAGAACTCCCGTGGAGGACATTTGAGTGATGTTATATTCCAGTCATAATGGCAAGATCCTAACAATATATCGAAATAAAAATGTGATCGAAGTCTAAATCATAAATGTGTTTCATTTAAATTTACTTTCGGAACCATAATCATCCTGGGATAGATTTTAAGTACCGAGCGCCGTCCTTATAATATCTTTCAAAATTCAGTCCAGCATTTTTGCAATTCGACGAAGACGATATGTTGATTTGTCAAAGCGTCGCACTGTTTCCGCAAATTTCGAATCGCATTATATGGTGACCTGTCCCTCAAAAACAAAGTTAATGTCATGCCATCTAGATTAAAAAAATCGTATTGTTGACTCTCTCGTGTATTTTAAAAGAGTGTGACATTAGTTTCACCGATGGTCGTTGCAATATCCCGTGTCATCTTTGCCTTTATACAGCTCGCTCTCCACCTATTATCGTGAGCCATTTTAACCAAAGATTTCCGATTTTCACCTAAACATCGGCAGGTGTGCGATCTGGCCCGATTGAATGACCCCGCTTCAGTCTGCTTACTGCTTCCCTAACTTCGACTTCCATAAAATCTGTCATTTCCTATTCGTAGGAGGCAGCCGAGGAAATGATTCTGTACGGAAATTCTTCGTTAATTAACGCCTTAAAGCACTCTCTCCATCTATTGCAAATTTTTTTTCAAAACATTTCGTCGATTGAATATTTTGCGAGGTTTTCTACGTTGTGACGGAATCTTAAAAATATTAACTACAATAATTTGATGGTGCTTTGACGTTGTCCTCTTTCTATTATTTGTCGCCTGCTTAAATGTTGTGAGGGAACTCCTCCTAATTTCTGAGACGAGTGCAATCGTAATATTTCCATCGTACGTGCTCTGCTTTTTTGTGTGTTTTTGCCACGCTAAAGACGCAATTTATCGGTGTGCTATTGACGTACTTAGTCCACGCTTAAAAGGCATGCGTTTCTTTTCCAATCTCCCATTATTCCACCACAACGTTTCCTTAATATGCGAAACCGATTAATTTTTGAGCCCTTTTACATTTTTAATTAATCTTCTTCTTGGTTTATGGCATTTTGGAGCAATTGTTGAAAGTTTATTTTCTCGATTGATGTCGGTTTTCGGTGGCCTTTCTCTAGTTCCATCACGAAAATTTTTTTTTTGGTAAAATTCGGGGCTGACTTGCTAGTGGTTCGCTCAAGATCACTGTTGAATCTTTTATGCGCCATTTTGCGTTATCCCAACTTTAGTGTGCAAGCTCAAGTTTATGGAATTTCGCCATTATACTACGTAGGTTGCCACTTAAGTTTTTAGAAAAACCATTGTTTATCATCGAAAATATTTTTCAAAATACTCTCCATAAAGATCACAGTTCTGCAAACATTAAACCAATTTTCGAAGTAATTTCTCTCCAAGCACTCCAAAAAATGCGTTTTAAACGCACCAACCGCTTCTTTAGGCGTCGAAAAATGTTGACTTTACAATTTATTTTTCATAGAGAGGATAAAAGGAAGTCATTGGGTGCCAAGTCAGGGCTGTTCGGCGAATGACCCATCAATTCGATGTTTTGGATTCTCAAAAGTCACTTGTTTGAGTCGACTTATGAGAGCTCGCATTGTCGTGGTGTAGAATGATCCGTGTTCGGCGATTTATTGTTCTTATATCTCCAAGGACTTCTGGCAAACAAATGGTGGTGTACCATTCCGAATTTACCGTTCCACGTTGCTCAAATGGCACAGTGATGACATGTCCGGTTTTTCGAAGAGGAAACAGGCGACCATTTGCTTCGAAAAGCTTCATACACGAACAAATTTTGTTAAATTTGGCTCGTCTTGAAAGACCCATACAGTCGACTGCTGTTTAATTACGGGCTCATATGCATAGATCCATAATTCGTCACCTATCACGATCTTCTACATGTCTTTTGAAGCTCCACGATCGAACTTTTTCGACATTTCTTTGGACCAATCGACACGAGCCTTTTTTTGAGCGATTGCCAAATTATGCGCTATCCAACGCGAAGAAATCTTTTTGACGGCCAAATGCTCATGCAATATTAAATATATGTAAGTGAAACTAATGCATAAGCATGCCTCAATTTCACGATAAGTCGATAAGTCACATGATGCTCTTGCAATATCAGTTCCTGCACGGCATCGATGTTTTCTGGTACAACAACCGTTTTTGGAGGACCTTAAAGAAATTCATGCTGGAGCGAACAACGATCACGATTGAGCTCGGAAAACTAGCTAAACACAGTGGCCCGGTATGGCGTTTCGTCCCCAAAAATCGAAGCGAGTTGTTCGGGACACTATTGTTGAGTTAATCCACGTCGAAAATCATAAAAAAATCATCGCACGAAAATGTTCACGATTTAAATCCATCTTTTGGCTGAGATGAGTCTCTGTAAAAAACGCAAATAGCACTCTTATGAGAAAACGTTCTGATAATTAAAAACGTGTTCAATTAAAAACGTCAACCTTTATGATTCTGATGTCAGATTTGACGTATTTACAGCGGTATTGCCATATGTCAATCATGTATAAATTTAAAGTTGCCGTAATACGTTTTTTAATTCAAAACTTTTGTCCGTCATTGTTCCACTTTGCACTACGTAATTTATTTCTGAAAAGCATCATATTGCTCGCCCTTGGAGACAGGGATTGCACGTTCGACATCCAGAAGAATTTCCCGGTGGGATAGCGTATTCATTCATACGTTCACTACTTTCGCAGTACTCTCCTTCTATCCATGTGGACCTGGTATACGTGAATATACGAATGTATTCCGTCCTTTTTATGTCCCATCATGCGAATCTTATCAAGGACACAGATTTAGGGTAGTCCTATTAGACATTGATGCAGCTCATCCTTACCTTGAGTGCTAAAATTTCTGGATACAAGTATAACGACTGCTGCAAGTCTGTTATTGCGAACCGGACAGTTTTGAATTTAATACTTTTATTATTTTACAGAAGGTTGTTTATTGCAAATTTATTCGGATAGGGAGGATTTCGTGTCAGTGTGGTTATAGCTTTAAATTTCCCTCCTTTGCCTTCACGAGTAGTCTTCAGAATTCGGCGTGTGTCACAGGAAAATCCAGAACGAAAGATGCAATCGTTGGTAAAAAGGAAGAACTATATTCAAGATTCCGGTTGGATCCTGCTTTCAAAAACAAAGGTAAAACGTGAAATAAGTAGAACTGTGCTATCCTTGCGCAACAGCTGTCATTCACAGAAAACTTACAATATATAAACAGCACGACTTCAACAATAACTTTTGAGAATGATGTCTTAAATTGGGTGTCCAGAATAAGGGAACACTTCTGGCATATACAGTCTATAGGCCCTTGAACGACTATAAATCTATAGAAAATTCTATAGAAACGAATTTTCTATGCATTTCACATGATATCAGATGAAGCTTTCTTTGCAGTTGGAAGAATGATACCTGTTTACCGCAGACGAAACGCCGACAGCTACAAACTAAGTCATACATAAGGAAATGGGAAGGACTCGAATGGATAACTCTTCTATGTCTTACTAAACACGGATACTTTCGTGCCTGTTTGGCACACTTGGTGTGGGCATGACGACTCTGCGCTATACCCTACTTGCACTGAGGCAAAAAAAAAATTTAGAGTACGTATTACCCGCTCAGATGAATTCGCAAGCGAACGTGACCGGCTTCGCACAAAATAGGGCAGACCCCAAGCAAGAAAATTATCGTAGCCAAGATGCTTTCATCACATATGGGATGTAGTCGGAAATCCAGAAGTAACAATCGTAAATAGTGGTTAAATTAAGTTTAAGATGGAAGTACTTAGACCAGAGAAAAAACGAATGTTGAATTCCATGTCACGTTATAATACCTAAGAGAAGAGAAGTGGATTTACTTATAAATAAATAGATGGACAAAAGTCCGGCGCAAGCTTTCGGGTAGTCATTTTTACGCACAAAGCGGAAAACCTACAGTTGTTTGCCCACTCCGAACGGCAAGGGCATGAGAGACTTTCTACCTGAAAAAAATCTTGGCTTTCAGGGTTTCCGCATTACCACGTCGTCACCATTTTCAATCACAAAGAAGGTAACATAGGCTATCTTGTGATCCTCACCTGATGATGCATTCTACAATGCCTTTAAGAGGAGCTCCTGTATTCAACGGTCAGAATCCAGAGATGCTCTCCACAAAAACTCTTGACAAATACACTCCAAATGGGACCAAGCCTTATTTTTAGAAATTTTATTCGACTCTGAACCAGCTTTTGGTTTGTCTGGGACAAGAAATATTGCTCTTCGCCATCATCCTTCCAGTAAGCCACACAATTCTCTTCTTTTTCCCAGCTCATTTGACGAATTGGATGCGAAATTCTCTGAAATTCTATTTCCTTACGATTTTCTACAAGGACTGATAAAAGATGCTCTGTGTCTACTCTCTGTTTTCGCCTTCATATTTATTTTCAAAAGAGCGGTAGAAATGTTCGTTGTAAAGAATTAGCATTAAAATTATATTCAAAAGTAAAGCCATAGCATCCAACCCCATTGCAGAAATCTTGATCAAAAGTTAGCAAAGGCACATCTTTTAAAAATGATACCTCAACTATAAACTGACCCTGGTATCTTTGATCAAAGGAAACTCTATCTGCGACACTGCTCATCCCAGTTATGCCATAATGATACTGAAATACGAACTTTAACCAAAGTTGAGGAAGATATCCTTTGATGCTTTGGGAGTAAGATTCTTAGGATCCGAATCCGTTGACGAGTTATACAAGCTGTACATCGATATTGATCTGAATATGTATAGTATACCTTAGAAGACTAGGCAATGTAGAGCAAATAAACATCAATGTCGAATAGAAGGATCTACTTTTGGAAGACTGATACAAATAGAAAGTGACTTAAAACAATTGAAGCTGCATTAGCTAAAGGACGACGTCTCCGACTGCGCTAACTAGATTACCAAGATGAATCCATCGAATCTTAGAGTTGTAAATTGCTTTGCTGTATTTCTTGGAACCATGTGTCAGCTGTGATTGCCTTGATCAGTGCAAAAAGGTTCGGTAAGACGCATTCGGAGATACGGCTTTTGGGATAATAAATGAGTCGATGAGGAAGGGAGTAAAGTCGTAGCTTTATAAGAACGACGTAAGCAACAAAGAAATGTGCTTTTTAGAAAGCGACATCAGACCTCTGCTGGTGTAATTGCTATCAAAGTGTAAACTTGTGAATTCTCGGCTGAGAGTTGAACCCAACCGGAATGTAGTAATAGGAATACCAGAAGTCACAGGTATTCAGTTTCAAATCAAATGTATAACTTAAATATGTATAACTTAAATAAAATACAATGTATCACAACCGACGTAAAGACCACACAACACTTGTTATAAGTTCGGAACTGGCTTCTTTAAAACATCGATAATTTTAGTCGATGATCCTTATCGTACAATAGTTTGTTTATATATTCTAACATATAGACATGAGCACATCTGGCGGAGTCAACCTAAAAGAACCAGTTACACAGCTTGTGACTAAATTCAAAAACATCTGTGTTCAACTTTTCAGGTTTTTCGTCAATCATGCCATCATATTAAGGCATATTGTGATGATTATTTGCAAAATTAGTTCCAAACTGATTATGATTAGCGGTAGATCGATCATAGTCCTTCAATACTACGGATGGACATTGATATCCAGTCTTGAATTGTGACTAGTGACCGAGTAAAGATGATTTTGCGCTTCTTAACTATGACTTTCTCAATCCGTGTCAATGATTCACAACGAAACAACAATAATAAGTTTGTAAAGCTCTCGTAATCTTAAGATAGTGTCGCCTACGACTTATACTGGCAAATATACATACACAACTACCTTGGTCGGGGTATTTCCCCCAAACAAAGACTAACTATTGACGTAATTTGCAACATTTTTTGCACACACACTTTTGAATGCTAATTAAAAATGTACTTTCCACCTTAACAATCATTTTCTTTTTCTGCCAAAGAGAAGAACATAATAAGAAGAGGGGGAAAAATGTGACAAGAAAAAGGTGATAAGCAACCTTAATTGAATCTATGTTTGCACAATCGATTCAAATAACATTAGCGCGTCCGACAGAAGAAGGTCTCTGTCTCTATCCGAATTTCGAGTGAAAAAATATATTTCATATCTAAAATTGGAACAAACTCTGCATTGTTCAAATGATATAGAAAAAGTATAGGTACCAGATGGCTTGTAAAAAAAATCGCTAAGCTGTTGTTAACACCTGGAACACGTGTTGCCAGATATAGTTTTCGGTTCTATATTCTTTAAGCCCTGCTTTGAGATACTCTTTCTTCCTGCGCTCAGTATCAGCTAAGAGTAACATATCAGGGTATGACTGATCAGAACCACCACCCACCGTTATGGTCAAATTCAAGCATAGGCGTCAGGAAGTTTCCAATACATCCACCGAAAAGGCAGAAACTGGCTTTCTTCACCGCCGGTTCAAAAAAAAACATCAGCAGGAAGGCTGGGCTCACTGCAAAACCCTAGGTATTCACCGCTTCTTGAGAATAAAGGCTAGATACAGTGCATTCGCATCGTAAGCATAGTAAAAAAAATAACTGCCATTATCCAACCCAGGCTAAAAACAATTATTATTGAAAATGATATCCCCGAGAGTTCAATTGATGACTACACGGACAGAACGTCTCTTGTGTTTGCGTGGACACCTGCCTTTACGGCCTTATTCCACGGGATGCCCATACATCCATGGGAGCAAGGATACGCCTTGCCATCACTCACCGTCAATTCACTGTTTCAGATACCAATTCGGAACTGTGTTGCCGGCACAAGTTCCACCCTTGGGAAGAGTCGAGGCCGACCTAAAACCTCTTACTGCTCTTAGGGTCGCAGCACCCAGTACTTATTGCAACTATACATTGGGCTGAAACCCTTCCCGCGATTTTGGGTTTAAACCACAGCCACCATGACGCTCCCACAAGGGGGCCTACCTCTAACAAGTCAGCCCCGGACCGAGATCCGGGGGCTCCTGACTCCCATGGTACCGTGATTTAAGTCCTGGTAGGGACTACCGGTGGTCAACCGCCAATAAAACCTATGACCGGCAACTTGTGACTGATCAATTCGTACCAACCTTCGGTAGCGTCATCTGAAGATGTTTACGATAAGACCAGTACTTTGCTCTGCCCCCGTTCATTATTAGACAACGTCATTAAAGGGCGAAGCCTTGATAATTGGGCGGGGGCCCGACTAGACGGACAGATGCCTCTTGTTTTTAGCGTAAGTGCCTGCCGCGTGGGCTTAAACTTACGGGATGCCCATACATCCATGGGAGCAAGGATACGCCTTGCCATCGCTCACAATGATAATTCATTTTTGATACCAATTCGGAACTGTGTTGCCGGCACAAGTTCCACCCTTGGTATGAGTCGAGGCCGACCTAAAACCTCTTACTGTTCTTAGGGTCACAGCACCCAGCACTTATTGCAACTCCACATTGAGTCAACCAAAGGAAAACCAAAAGGAAAACCAAGGAAGACTCTTACCCGCGATTTTGGGTTTAAACCACAGCCACCATGACGCTCCCACAAGGGGGCCTACCTCTAACAAGTCAGGCCCGGACCGAGATCCGGGGGGCTCCTGACTCCCATGGTACCGTGATTTAAGTCCTGGTAGGGACTACCGGTGGTCCAGCCGCCAACAAGACCTATGACCGGCAGCTTGTGACTGATCAAATCGTAGCAACCTTCGGTAGCGTCATCTGAAGATGTTTACGATAAGACCAGTACTGTGCTCTGCCCCCGTTCATTATTAGACAACGTCATTAAAGGGCGAAGCCTTGATAATTGGGCGGGGGCCCGACTAGACGGACAGCAAGACAGCTGTTAAAGGTCTTAACTACGCGATGGTCTGATCAAGGACTACATATATAAAAGTAAAGGGTGTCCCATTAAGATCGCCTATTTTGAATTCTGCGCCTTTTTTGTGTCGGTCGTACGGTATTGTTGCTTCACAGCTGTCATGTGCGAATATTAAGGTTTAGTCATGAAGAATTACACGGACGAGCAACGCATAGAAATTATGAAAATCCACTACCGAAATAGTGAGATTTTTGCGGAGATGGTTCGAAAATGTCGTGGATTTTTCGGTCACCATAATGCACCTTATCGTCGTACTAATGAAACCATTGCATCAGCTAGTGAGAGTGTTGACCAGAATCCTTCCACCTCGATTCGCTATCGTTCATAGCAATTCAGACTTTTGACTAAAGATTTGCATTTGCATGCTTATAAGATTCAGCTGACATAACATTTGAAGCCAGTTGACCATGCGCAGCAGCGGACGTTCGCAGAATGGGTCTTGCAGCAACAAGTGAATGTTGATTTTTTGAAGAAAATCATCTTTTCCGATGTGGCGCATTTCGAAATTAATGTTCATGTCAACAAACAGAATTGTCGCATTTGAGTAACTGAGAATCAAAGAGTGATCCTTTAACGTCCCATGTATCCACCACGAGCCACTATTTGGTGCGCATTTTGAAACCAATGTCGGACATATAAAAATAAACCAATCACACTCTGTAGTAAAGCTTAGTGGTAAGGATGCGCGAACGACTAGGTGTATACCACCCGGACCTATGCAGAAGCAGATCCACGAGGAAAAGATTGACCCTGTTCGTTACCAAAAAACCAAACTAAGCAACTCAACACTGAGCCAAGGAACCTACTGAGATTATATCATCAATTGAATGATTCCAAACTTGTGATCTCTCATCAAGATTCTTAGGAGCAAACTTGTTTGGGCGCAATAATTTTTTTTTTCAACGTGGCACGACATAGCTTTTTAAGTTTGCGTGATCCTGAATTTGGATAGTGCCTTATAATCGCAAAAGTTTTTATGTGGCTTTTTTTCCAGCTTTCGAAGGTTAAGCCTATAATCTAGTAAATAAAGTAACAGAGTAGAATGATCTCTTTCGAAACTGTTAGTATTTCATCTCCTGAGGAGAGACAGGCCAATATCTGATACATCACTAATACAAGTTGGAACTAGCTAAGATAACTTGGTGGTGCAGAAATGACCTTTGAAAATACCATCAGCTTGCAAAGATGAACATGGAAAGACTACTTTTCTAGACTATTTAACGACTGAATACTGCTGTCAGACAGAAAGAACCATTTACCCTATAGCAAGACGACTGAGAATTCCATCCCCTGACTTAGACGAAAAAAATTAGTAATATCGAAGGTTAAGTCTAATAAAGCAGACGGTTTGCCTGCCAAGCTGTTTTAAGCAACTGGAGATGACCGGATTGGGAACATGTGTCTGCTCATGTGTACCATATGGTCAGAGGACAACATGCTACAAGCATGGAATCTCAGCACCAATTGTCCGATTCAGAAAAAAGAACACACTCTTAAACATTGCCTATAAAAACTTTCTGCCACATTAGCATCTGAAACCATTCATAAAAAATCTGATGGCGGTTTTAGTCCAGGAAAGTTGACCATTGATCAACTATTCCCACTACGGCAGATCTTGAAAAAGACCTCGGAACTTCAGATCAACACTCACCATCTATTTTATTTGTCGACTTCAAACCGCAAATGACAGCGTGCAGTGGGATGAACTATACAACGCAATGTCCAGTTTTGACATCCCTGAAATAAGTCCGCACAATTAATTGCGTACGTGGTTGACGTTGGTGTGATGGAAGGAACAAAGCAAGCCTTTGACGAAGCTTTCGTGAGAATTGTCAGTCAGAATGGGCCTGGAGGTAAACGAGGGCAAAATAAAGTACATGCTGCCATCAGAAAAGAACGCACATCACTGATAGTTTGGACAGAACGTCATCATCGGCTGTTATAATTTCGAGGTATGTAGTTAACAACTGTGTCTAGCTTTTCTCGTAAAACCAAACTGGCTTTATACAAGACCCTTATCATACTGGTCGTTCTCTATGACGCAGAGGCTTTGACCTTCTTGACAGTCGATGAAGTGTAATTTTCGGCCCCGTTTGTATGGACAGGGAATGGAGGAGGAGATTCAACCATGAGCTATAAAGCTGTACAATGACAAAGAATCTTCGATTTTAACACCGAGAAATGGCACGGTAGAGGACGACCGCATTTACGAGTATGGTTGCGAACGCAAGTGCAAACGGATCTCAGTTAATTCACTGGCGGCACTGAAGGCAGCTGGCGGGAAATTATTCTAGCTGGAGAGTCTTTTCGGTTGAGATCCAATTTCACCCCAAGGAGTAGCCCCACCTTAGTAAGTACGTATACCTCCGAAATATTAATTGACTATTCTCAGCACAGAGGACTCCAGATAAAATTATCTGAATCCTGAATAGAAGCTTTACCAGATACAAGACACAGCCACAGCTGTATCAATTTTGATGGAAAGAGTGTATAAATGCTCGTTAAACCCTCTATGGATACCAGCATTTCTAGTGTTAAAGTGATGGTACAAATAATTAAAAAAAAAACCTTCAATTCACGAATTAAAAAGATCGGACTCCGAGGCTCTTTAAAGCACTATATTGGCTCGAAGTCACGTACTCAAACCAGGAAAATAAACTTAATCACTGTTGGATTAATTGTGCCGGTAATTACTCAACTATTAATATCTAAATGACTACCCGCAGAATACAAATACTCATAAGCATTTCACAAGTTCCGATAAGAAGTACAAATCACCAAAACAAACTTAGCACGGTCGACAGAAGGTTGCAATAAGACCCCCTTTGTGTACACCAAATTGAAAACTCATCAATTTTACTGCACCCGTACAATTAGTGTTTCTTTTTTGTTTGTTTTTTAAGTGCAAATAAAATTGTCTCAAATCTTTTAACAGTTCTTATCAAATGAGTCAACTATATAGATTTGCTCACACCGACTGACGTCAATCTCGCTCAGTGAGTAGAGCAAACCTGACGAGCAATCTGTTGGTAGGGATTTTGAATTAATCGCATCTACTTAGACTTTTATAGTCTGGATCAGTTTTTGAATCTTGGTTTCCATCTACTTTCTTGGGACTACGCCACAACCAGTCTATGGCTCATGGCCCCGCTGGTTAAACCCAATGTGCGATAAAACTCCCATAAAAGCTGCATCAGTAAGCAGTGCAACTCAGACACCATGCACAAGAGCTTACTCAACTTCTTTTCTCAATTTTGTCGTAGACACGAATAACTGTATGTTTTGAAACTTCAAAAAGAAAGCAAAACAAAACGTATTCAAAACCTTTTTCTCCCGAAACTTGAATCAGAAATCCAAAATTGTAGAAAAGTTGTCGCCACTGCCACGGTGCGTTGGCTTATCTCATGACTGGTTTACCAACTTACTTGTGACGGAGTCTAGTTTTTATGACGTCAACACCGATAAAATACAAAATTGTGACGATGAATACGGTTTCGAATACTCATACTCATGTAGTGTATTCCAGATAGTCACAATGTAACCTGTGGTCATAAATGTGGTCACAATTACACAACTTCACTTCTGTGAGCTGTCCTTAGACAGAACATCTTCTTGACTCTCTGAACTTTGTGCAGTTACTCGTATGCATTTCTTCATTTAAACGGAATCTAACTCTTGAAAAACTTTGACATTGTTCTACTTTACTTAAATGATTTTCTTATCTACATATGTAAGTACTTGTACGCGGAATGCTGCTTATCAAGCAGTGGCCTTTTTGACAAAGCAAAAAAATCAAAGGTGAATGTAGACGTTTGGTCAAAGATTGTATCTTTATTTCCTGTAGATATGTACTTGTTTATGTAATTTTATGAAGGATTTTCGTTCGTAGATATGGGTAGCTCTAATCTCATTGCTATTGATGGAAAATTACAGGGCAATTTCCAACCGAGAGATTGTGTGCATCGTTGTCTCGTCGATGTTTGTTGTGGATCCTCTTGGCCGGCCAGTTCTTGCGACATCTCTAGTGAATTCAGTTTGCACGAGACGCTCAGCCAAACGCTTAATTGCCCGCGCACATGGTACAGGACGACGAGGACAACGACGTCGAAATTGATGCTGCGTTAAAACAACACACCGGAAAATGGTCAAATAAGCCCGATGAAACAAGTATAACGCTCGAATCTGGATGGCATCCTTAGTATTTCTATGTACAAAAAAGTGAAACTTCTGATAGATCTTCCATTAACCATAAAGAATTTACGAAATCTTTCTTTTCCAAAGATACGCCTTGCCATCGTTCTCCGTCATTCCTTTGATAGGTATCAAAGCGGAATTGTGTTGAGGGCACAGTTCTATCCTTGATATGAGTCAAGGCATACCCATTACCCTCTTACTGTCCTTAGGGTCCCAGCCGCCATTACTTATTGCAACTCTACATCGGTTCGAAACCAACTGGAAGGCCCTTCCTACGTTTTAGGTTTTCAACCACAACCACCGTGACGATCCCGTTAGGGTGCCTACCTTTTTAAGTCAGGGCCGGACTGAAGTTCAGAGGGCTCTTGACTCCCACGGTACTGTGTTTAAAGTTCTGGTACGGACTACAGGTGGTCTTGCCACTCAACAGGGCCTATAACCGGCAGCTTGTAACTGGTCAACATTTATGAGGAATGAACGACTACAGTCGTAATAGACCACCAGCGCCTTTTCCCACTGAGTTTCTCTTAACCTCCCGATGAGTCTGATGTCCCCAGCATCTACCGTAAAAGATCAGTAGCATCACTGACGATAACCAACAAGAGAGGCCGCGTCTGCTGTATTTCAACCCGCTCCAATAAACAAACCCCTGGTTCGCTTTCGTATGCAGACATGCAAATCTGAAAGGATATACATAGCAGCCTTACAAAAAGGAACGAAAGGGACTCTACGAGCAAAAAAGAAAGGAAATAGCAAAAACTCCTCAGAAGAAAAAAGAAAGAGCACGAGAAACGTTAAATCGAGGCATTAGAAACGTACTACCAGAAGAATGAAGCTCGGAACTCTTACCAAATAATAAAACAAACATACCAATGCTGTTAAATCCGTACAAAAACCGGCAGGGATGGAGAAGTAAAGCTCATGGTAAATGAGGTGTCCTGAGAATCTGGAAAGATTGTTCAACAATGATAACGAAGAACAACCCACCGTCAGCAGAATGAGCTATTCAATCTGAACAAAGCTTAAGTCTAATAAAGCTGCTGTAACCGATGGCTTAATTACTGCTGGTTGGATACAGAATATACATCAATTCATCTCTACAATCTAGTTCGACAAAAGTATGCCCGACGAATGGCGCCTCAACATTGTTTGCTCGATCCTAAAAGACCGGCCCTATCAGTGTAGGCTAGGAAAGTCTACCATATATGTACCAAATTTCCACATTAAAGCAGTTATGACAGCCTCTATATGTATTGGCATACCGGTGATATTCATTCGAGTATGAAGGATGATGATAGAAAATGCACGCTGCTCCGTCAAGGAAAGAACACACCGAGATGTTGATGGACCGTTTGCGAAGCAGAAATGGCAAAGATGGGTTTAGCGGCCTACGAAGGAAAATCATATACTTTGCTATCAACAAAGAGGGACACACAACATCGACGCCTTACTTTGACTTAGTAAGAGACTTTATCTACCTCGGCTTCGCTACCAACTCCAACAACCACACTAGCGAGGAAATCATGCGAAGGATCACTCTGGCTAATCGCTGCTTCTTTATGCTTAGAAATCAATTCAGCAGTAAATCCCCCTCTCGAGCATCAAAAAAGACTTGACACAAGACAGTGATCATCCCAGCGCTGCTTACGGCGCCCGAACACTGCTGAAACTGGATGAAAATGCTCTTGGGCGCTTCGATAAAAAAGTTCATCGGTTAAATGTCGGTCCCATTCGCATCAATGGAGAATGGGAAAAATATTTCGACAGCGAACTGTATGGGCTGTAAAGTAATACCGACCTCGTCAGAAAAGCTCGGATAACCTGGCTTAGATGGCTTAGTCACCTTGAAAGCATTAACACCAACGCCTCGGCCCGGAATGTTTTTAATTCCAACTCAGTCGCAGTAGATAATGGGGAGGAAAGGCCGCGCTAGCTAAAGAGGGATGTCAGCGGATACTCTGGTCCACCGGGCTTTAGCGGCATATAAGCAATAACGCAGCGTGCTCGTTTATTGTATCGAATTTATTTGAAACTCCTCAAAAACCTGATGGGCGCCGGTAAATCGGCACCTCTCAGGAGGACATGATTTGAAGCAAGTGTCTTAAACCACTTTTTAACAGCTCTTAGACTCTTTTCTCTTGGTATCCCTTAGGCTAATCACGTGTAATCTTTGTGTTTTTGAACTCACCTTGCATGTCATCAGCACGATCAATTTTTAATCCCTGTTGGGCAACAGCTGCCAAACTGATTGCATACTCCCGGTCACATTTGGCTTTCATTTGAAATGAACGTTTCATCGTTTCCATGAGACGCAGCTCAGCATCCTGACGCACAATAAGCGCCTCATGAGCCGCACGACCCTGCAGGGCCGACGAGAATCCCATTGCCAATTGGTATAATTGGGAATCCTTCAGATATTCAAGCAGCAATGCAATCTTACTGAAATCCAATTAGGTGTATCTAGGTTAGATCGGTTACCAACACGCCTCGTTATTCTATCACAACAACAAAATTTCACCGCGCATTTCCCTTGCTCAACACTGAACAATACCGTTGTATACAAAACCACAAATTTCTACAAGTAAACTAAATGACGAGTATCTTACGTTTTGTATTGTTGAATGCGCGATAAAAATCACATTTTTTTGGTCACTAGATATCTTTTACGAGGGCATTATCAATTGTTCTTTTTTAAAAAGTGATTATTTTTGCTCTTTCTTCTGCGGTTTAAAACTTTTTTTGGGACGTAAAATTCTTAGCTTCACAGGTATTGTCGCGTCAAATTAAAATTGTTGTCACATTCACTTTTGATTTACACGCCAAGGCATTTGCTGCGAAAAAATATGAAGCAACGCAAATTGGGAAAAATAAACACAAAAAAAACTTTCACAATTTTATTTCGCTTCTTGTGCTTTTTCACTCATTTATTTAAAGGGAAATACACTCTTCTTTTTTTTTTTAAATTAATTGTTAATGCACATTCATGAGATTCCGGTTTCTACGTTGAGTTGACGATTTCAAAAACAAAAATATATCGAAACGACGACACGACCACGGATAAAAAATCGCCTTTTTGCTGATGACCACAAAAAAACAAAAAATTAAATAAATAAATAAAAAATCACGGGGGGAAGTTGGGAGATTGACGACCCCAACAGAATGTAAAATTAGCAAAAATTTTGTAACAATTCGAATCTAGATTTTCAAAGTTATCCAGAGATGACCAACCGTTTTATGTGTTATACGAGTACATGGCGTAGATGATTTTTTTTTTTATGAAATGGATAAGCACTTTACTATGAGCACGACGCGCGATAAACTCACTATACAAAAACACAGGAGCAACGATAAAATAAAAATGTGTTACACGTTACACACCTTGCGGCAGAACAAGAACCGGATTACACTCTCAGTATGACACGGAACGATTTAAAGACCAGACTCTGAACACACCGAGATTATAACATACAGACGACAACAGCAATAGACTACAGAGTATCCTCAGATCAGATACTGCCAAGAAATCGAAAATATTATCAATCTATCCGCTACACCAAACTACGAGAGAGAGAGCTACGAGCCGAATGAGTGCTAGTTCGATTTCGTCGTTTCATTCTACTCAAATATTAGAGAACACTCAATCGAGGGTGAGTCTGTTGAATGGGTGGTCGAGTGTTTTAAGTGGTTGTTGAGTGTGTTTTTTTTTTGTATTGTACCTCAGGCGCAAGTACCGACATTGTTGCCAGGTTGTGCGATGAGGGTTTTTATCGGAATATATTGCCATTCTTCTTTTCTTTTTAGCGGCCAAAAATTTAGCAAAGCAAATCCGGAAAGCGCGGTGCTTCACATAAGCTTGGTTCGGATCAGAATCCGATAGCTGGAGTTAACAGTGACCTTAGAGAAGAAATGAATGAAGAAAAGACAAAAGTTTTGATACAAAAAATTAACCTAAAAGTTGAAAATTTCGAGATAAACGCATTTTTCTGGTGAAACTGGTCCAACGATTTTTCAAAATGTTAGCTTTGAAATGCCATAATTTTGTCTGGTGTTCATTGAACTCGACGAAATTTTAGTATTTTATGCACACTGAAATTCTCTTTCAAAAATGTGCACAACGTTTTCTTAAACTGAATCCCTTAGAAAGCTACGGCCTTTTAAGAAGTTTTACCTCGAAATCAGGGGTTCCTCACTATAACCTGGAGGAGGGTGAAAATAGATCACTCCCCTGCCATACAATTTTTTGTTTGCCATAACTTCAGGAATCTTCAACTATTAGGACGAAAACCTAATCTGGGAAACCCTGTATACAAATTTTAAGTGCAAAAATAGTATTAGTTTCCGGTTACGATATTATTATTCGCGAGGCCATATACGGCTTCGTATGCATTAACAGTTGGTTGTGGAAAATTGCTTTCTCAGAGATGGATGCTTTACGCTTTTATAAACTAGTCAACTCTATTCAGATGCAAAATATTTTTGAGACGATGCCATGCTACAGGTGGGAAACAATAAAAAGGTTCTAACACTCCAGGGATAATTCCGATTTTACGGCATTTGGAACTAACAAATACGACAAAACTTTTAAAATAAGACCACTTTAGGAAAAAAATAAATGGATGAATAAGTAATACCCATTAAGTGCCGTCGCGACCCGAGGTAATATAACCCAGCCAAGCTTGGGTGGGTTGCAAAACCCGAGTTCTACGTGGAATTTCCGGATTCATTTGTGACTTGGAAATTTTAGCTGGATAACAGACTCCGTTAAACACGCGAATTTTTACGATTGCAAAACTTCAACTGTACAAAAATGGATTTCTCCTTTGGACACAGTCAGACTAAACTGAGTTCCAAATCTAAAATGCAAACAGAGAAAGAAATGAAGAAACAAGGTCGTGAAAGCATTGTTGGAAAAGTGACTGAACCCGATGAACTGAAATGGGAACTGGTATACTGTTTATATATTGGAAGTAAGCCCATCATCACCAAACGGCGTTTTTCAGAAAAGAAAAAGATATTCCTGCTCCGCAAGCTATTGATATCTATAACAAATATATGGGTGGCGTTGATTTGCCGGATTCCATACTTAGCTTTGCGCTAAAAAAAAGTGCTATGAGAAAATAAAGGGTTTTCCAATAGGGACTGGACAACTTTGAATTTAATTTGTGAACGCACTCTTTCACTAATCATCAAACTGTCACTGTCAATTTCTTCAGTAAACTCAACATTTTCATCATGGTAAAGTACACGAACAAGCAACGTCTGCAAATTATAAAAATTTTCTACCGAAATTCGGAGTCGGTGTCTGCAACTTTAAGAGCGTTAACTCCAATTTTCGGTCGTAATTCTCGCCCTAGTAGACAGGCAATAACAAGTTTAGTGCAAAAATTTGAGTCTACATATTCGTTGTGTGATGTTACCGTGTCAGTGAGACAACGGGTTGGTCGAAGTGTCGAAAAAATCGCTGCCGTTCAAGAGTCCATAGCAAACGATCAAAATCAGTCAATTCCATGGCGTTCTCAAGAATTGGGCATCGCTCAGACCACATTATGGCGTATTTTGCGTGAGAATCTTGGTTTACACCCATACAAGATCAAGCTGACTCAAGAATTGAAGCCAATGGACCATTTGAAGCGACGTACGTTCTCCGATTGGTTTCATTGCAAAATCATCTTCAGTGACGAAGCTCATTTTTGGCTCATTGGGTTCGTCAATAAGCAAAATATGCGTTATTGATCGGATGAAAATCCACATATTCTTCATGAATGACCACATCATCCACAAAAAATAACTGTTTGGTGCGGTTTGCATGCCGGCGGTGTTATTGGGCCATATTGTTTCGTCGACGATAACGACCGTCACGTTACTGTGAATGGTCAGCGTTATCGCGCCATGATCACCGATTATTTTTGGCCCGAATTGGAAGATATGGACTTGGACAACATGTAGTTCAACAGGATGATGCCACAAGCCACACAGCACACGCTACAATCGGTTTATTGAAGAGTAAGTATGGTGAGCGTGTTATCCTAAATAGGCCAGTTGATTGGCCACCTCGTTCGTGCGATTTAACGCCACTTGACTATTTTCTGTGGTGCTACGTTAAGTCATTGGTTTATGCCAACACGCCGACGACGTTGGAAGAGCTCAGAGTCAACATTGAACGCGAAATAGCGGCCGTTTGTGTGGCAGAGTCGTTGAAAATTGGGTCCAATGAATCGACCGCTTCAAATGTGCCCGTGGTGGCCATATGAACGAAGTCGAGTTCCATTCGTTCGTTTTGATTGTACTTCAAGCCGATAATAAAGTTTTTGAAATATCTCAAATGGTTTGCGTTTTATTTAAAAAAAAGTTGTCAAGTCCTTATTGGAAAACCCATAGTTAACGCATAGATCCTTTGAATGGTAATTCGTTACTCAGTTTTGTATCCATTTCAAAAATCGCGAGAAGAAAACGATTGATGTAAATACAACGTTGTATCTTTCACAAACGTCATGCCATGGCGCCAAGATTACGCGGGAATGTCGAAGATAGTTGCGCTACACATTAAATATTCCAGGAGCTTTTTGAATGCCCATGGTTGTCTACACCAACCAGCAACTTCGAATTTTTCAGTCGAACCAGAGAACTCAAACAAAAAAACTGGTCAGATGTGCTCCTTTTATGGAATTTCTGACTCTTTCGAAGAAATATGTGTAATCGCTTCACTGATAAAGTGCCTACAATACCAGCAGTCACAATATTTACGGCTAGTAGTTATAGCCTATCGCGAGTGTAAGCGTCGCAGAATATCGCGTCACTTATGCCTTGCACACTTAAGCGCTTAGCAAAAGCCAAAACTGTACCGATAGTAAATAGTCTACAGAAGTATTCATTTAGTCTACCTGCAAACTGGGAACCATGCTATGATTTTGCTCATAAGAGACACAATCTACGATGGCATCCCTAACAGAGATCGCGCGTAAATCAAACGAAGGGTTTATGTGCTGAGGAGTCTGGCCTAGAGAGTTCATCATCACATTTCGAGCTAGCACCGACAGAACTCTGAGTAAATTGAGTTTTCCAGCTACGTTCAAAGAAGCCCTGAATTCTTGAAGTAACCTGATGGTAGTGAACAAATACGGCAAGTCCTATAGCTTATCTGTCGCTATAAACGCAAATTTTTCGCCTGCTCTAGTACAGTTCATTGCCATTAGAATATCTGCGTTTTAAAGACAGACGCAAGTTTTCTTCCAACAAGACTCTAGCGTCACATCTTAAATCAGTTTTTGATATAACAATCGATTCGTAGGCACAAGGAAACTCCAGTGCGGTTATAACAAAATTAAACAAAGCGTCCTTTGGAGTCTGGTGAAAGCTAACGTGGATACGTGAAAACTCATTCCACCATACAACTATAATATAAAACTCGTACAAAAATACACATGTCGGTGTAGGTATACGGACCCCGCAGAAAGCCAATAACGCTTTGGAAATTTTCATAGTGATATGTTTGGTCCAGTAAAGTTTGATATTCAGGATAACGAATGACGACGTCTTTTGGCATTAGATGGGTCAAGCCAGCCAGCTTGCTGCTTCTCGTGGAGAGAACAACCTCAGCTTTGTAAGGATTGACTAAAAGCCCATTGAGCCAGCGGCTGCGACGCATAATCGACTGCGAACGACACGAGGATAGGGGATTTCTTTATAAGCTGAAGATTTCAAATTCGGATGCTTCCCATTGTCTGCTTAAAGGGTAGGTAGTGATGTTATTACTTTTTAATGACTTTTGGCATTGGTAGTGTTTTGAACAGTCACCACTTCACCTTCTCTTCATTGATTTTGAGGAAAAGTTGAATGGTGTCACAGGCAGTTTATCTGGCTTGCCTTGTGCATGGGAGGTATACCCGACAAAAAAATGGCTATTATCAAAGCAACCTATGATATTACGTTCTACATGGAGGAAACTTTTCAGAGATATTCCAGATCTAAAGTGGGGACCGACAAGGTTACATTCTATCGCTGATAATTTTTTTATTAGTGGTTAGCGATGTTCTTCGCGCAGCCTTGTCTAGGCTCCTACATCTCAACTCAAACGTCTGGTCTACGCTGACAACGTTTGTTTACTCTCTCACAGGATTATAGATCTGCGCTAAATGACAGCAAGGGTGGAGAGGAAGGCAAAAGATTAACTCTCAGTTGTCGGATTTGTACATGTACTACCTGCCTCATTGCCTTTCGTAATGCGTTCTGATTAATCAATGATGATGTCCCGCAATCAAATGTATTCAGTTCAAATGCACACATACATATGTACCTATATATGTGTGTACAGTATGGGGCTTTGCTAAATGCAGAAGTGGAATAGCCTTCTTTACGGCACGACTATTAATCTCAAATTTGTATTGCACAAAATAGCGACAAAAGTTTATAGCTTGTAGCACTTCAAAATTAAAACAAAAATACGTCCTTCGTACTCTGATAGTCAAAACAAAACCCAGGCCCTCTATTAACTACCAATCAGTTTCGCTGAAAACCACTGCAAATCGTTCACATCCTCAAGCGTCAACAATACAAATATTCAATATCGCCTTGAAAATAAAGGTGATTCCTCCGATCCCATTCTCTCGCTTGTAAATGGGTCTAGTCGGTTTGTCGACGTCGTTGGTGTCGTCGACGACGAACAGAAACCATAAAATAAAGTTACGAGTGGTTGAGTGGTTATGTTTGCCCATTTTACCCTCCATGTAGATCCTACAGGTAAAATTAGTGCCATCGGTGCCACTCTAACTTTTACCTGTTCCTCTACCTGTGTCATATAAATCAACCAGTTCCAATTCCCATTCCACAGAAAAGGTAAAACACACGAAGAAAACAAAAATAAAACAAAAACAACAACACAGCAAGAAACCTGTCCTCAGGTGATTGGGATTGGAATTGAGATTATGAGTGGGGCTGTGTTAAGGCAAAGTGCATTGTTCTAAAACCACTCAAATGTCGATTCCACTCAAACACCAAACAAGTACTATTGTACGACAGTAGGTATGTATCTCTCAGTCGACACGTCTAAATTGTTTATTTGGATTTGTAGGTCTTGTTTTTGTTTTGTTGTTGTTGGTGTTGTTGGGTCCCGGTTTTGTTTACCTCCCACCCAGACACGGTGGTGATGGAGGATTTTTCTGGCACACTCGCTTCGGAGGCAGGCTACCAGTAAATCCATTGGAATGGTGCCGATTGCCGACTGGGAACTGGGGACTGGCGAAGCCAAATTCGAAGCCCAGGTCCGCCCGGTGTATGAGGAGCCGGTGAAATCGGTTAGAGTCAATGGAATTGCAGATTGCTTGTGAAGTTTTATGGAGGATTTACTCGTACTCGTAGTTTGTCTAGAGTTTGTACAATAGGTGTGTGCCGTGTGGTATTGGGTACTGTGTGGTGCTTAGTCTTTTTATAGCTTACTTAAGCAAATCTCTGTGAGATAGTTTCCAAACAAAGTTGATTAAGGACTTTGGGAGCACCGACTGGCTAAGAGAGCTGTTGCAATTCATTTGCGAAAATGCTTAAGGTAATTGGATTTTACAGCCAATTTCCGATATCCTGATTTATGTGACTTTTGACCAGAACGCAGGGATAAATGGGCAGTTAGGTTGATTTGATGGATTAGCACCAGTGAACCGCGGATTTTGGCAGGCAGTTTTTCATGTGCAAGTTCACTGTAACGATATTATCCAGGCCAAACTCATACATAGGTCATAAAATGGCAAACACATGCCAAAGTTGGAGACTTTCCAACATCACAGGGTAGCAAAAATAGGATAGTAAACGAAGAGGGAAACACTAATTAGAGTAATAAAATTGGGAAAGGCATTGGCTGGCGACAACCTGGCGCAGAGAGTTACAATAGGACAACACATTAATAGTGTTTTTTTTCTCCACGTTGTGACCAAAAGATAATGATCTCGTCCTCTCGTGGCATACGAATATAAGCGAGAGTTTTGAGCAAAAAAAATAACACTCTGTGGAAAATGTCTATCCTTCAAAAGTAGGACGAATGGTAATTGAATTTACACAACTTAATTAAGGTCGACAGTCAGCATAGCAGATATCTTATATGAGCTACTTCAATGTACGAACGTACATATTTGAATCAGATGTCAATGGAGTTTTTCAGGACTAGTCAGGGTGTTGAAATAGAGGAAACCCGAAGTGAGTAAATGATTCCGGAATATTCCAGAAAGACCTGGCAAACCATAATGGGAGTTGAGTGTCCGTTTAACAACAATTTTCAAGATATACCAGTACTGTGTGGATCAGAAGCAGTTAACGGATGATAGCAAAATTGCTGACGGTCATGAAAGGGAATGTCTCTGACCTGAATCTAACACTCCATTTCTAAATTCAAAATTTGTTCACTTAACTTACCCTGCATGGGTCGGCAACTGTAAGTTTCGCCATAGTTAGTGTATATCTTCATAATTTGAAATATTTTCAGCTACCTTGAATACAAGCTTACTCTATTTAGTAAATCCTTACTCATGCAGGCTAAAATGTCCAGGGCTTGCCCGGCCAGTAGCATTATACTGGCGTGCGCAGTCATAAGGCTCACAGTCCTATACGGAATAGTGACGGACCAACTAATAGGCTCGGATAAAAATTTAGTCACTGTTGACGACACTAGCAAACGTTTAAAGCAGAACGTCCTTCAGATCAGCACGTGGAAGGTTCAGACCCTTAACAGGCCACTTGCAGATGAGCAATTAGCAGAAGCACTTGACGACTATTACGCAGATATAACCGCTATCACCGTCGCTGACATAAGGAGGATGGAAATCTGTGATATGTACTATTGTGATTGCTGTAGGGAAAAGAATCAACGCTTATTCGGATGCGGATTTGCCATATGCGGCGTACATAGGGAAGAAGTCTTGAGCTTCCGACACGTTAGTGTCTTGTGACAAAATCTTATCTCTTATGTCTTATGACAACCTGCATCAAGGCTAAATTTGCTAACATAAGCCTAAAAAGCGCCCATGCCCCTATAGAGGACAAGGACGATGCCGCCAAAGAATGTTTCTACAAGCCCCTCGACAAGACATATGAGCAATGTCCGAGGTATGACCTTGAAATCGTACTAGGCGATTTTAACGCCAGGATAGGAAATGAAGACTTATTGACTTAGCGGCGCCACGAAATGTTACTATAGCAAGCACACGGTTTCCTCATCTCAATATGCACAAGGGGACATGGCGGTCTCCGGATCGTGCAGCTCTAACTCAAATTGATCATTTTGCGATAGACGCCAGGTATGCCTCCAATATTCTGGACGTCCGAACCTGGAAACCAGCATTGACTCGGGTCTCCACCTTGTTGCAGCCAAGGTGTTAATGCCGATTTCCCAAACACCATAAAAAAGAAGAACTACTTTACTATGAGAAGATATAACGCAGAAAAGCTGGAATCGCAAAAAACCATCGGAATCTTCGCCGAACGCGTATCCCGAAATTTCTCAACAACTCCTTTGCCGTCAACATCAAGTACCGAGACCAGTGGCAATGCTACCAACACGCCTTCAGTGACGCCCCAACTGATGCGCTGGGTTTCACTTGACCACCACAAGGAAATCCATGGTTTGATGAATAATGCCGGCAAGCACGTGCAGCTAAACAAGAAGCCTACAAAGCGACGGTGCAACGAAGTACGATAGCTGCTCGTGAGCTCTATGAGAGATCGGCTTCCCCAGGAAAAGAAGAAAGATTATGAGAAGCGCGCGATCGAAGACATTGAGAGGTACGGAAGTTTTACCAGCAGGTAAAAAGAGCGTGTCAAAGCAAAAAGACCCGTAGTATAGTCACAGTCTGAGAGTAGTAGAGTCACAGTCTGAGAATATTGAAAAAACTTTTTCTGCGGACTAAATAACAGCGAAGAAGCCCAACATGCTGTCATTAGGCCGAATAGACCATTCAACTTAGCGATGATAGCCAAAACTTCCGAACTCCTGAACAGAACGATAGCAATATCTAAGCTAAAATCCAACAAATCAGCTGGATCTGATGGCTGGGTATGCAAGGCATGAGGCGAGGTATGCAAAGCTGCTGGAAATGACGTTGTGGAGAACATACACCAACTCATTTCTCAGATCTAGTCAGAAGAGTGTATGCCTGATGAATGGAATCTCAGTACCGTATGCCCGATCCACAACTGCGTCAACTATGGAGGTATTAGTCTCCTCAACATCGGATACAAGATCTTATCTACCATATTGTGTGAAGGTCTCAATCCTTTCGTGGGGTGGCCGTGGCTCAAGTGATAGTGGACTGGCTTCCAAATCAGAAGTTTCCGTGTTCAAATCCCAGCCTCGCCCGAAAGACATATTCATTTTTTCAGAGAATAGAAATCAACAACAAGCCAACCTCCACTAAGAATTTAGTCTACCCATTAAATTTTGGATGCCACCCATGGAGCGAAATAACCACTGAGCCCAAACATTTTTCTTTCTCTCTATATCCTCTTTTCCAAAAAACTTAACACGTGCTCAGGTACTTTAAGTGTATTCATACCCACTTGAGTGTTAAGTTCTTTAAAAAAAAAAAAAAAAAAAAAAACCTGACTGGGCCCTATCAGTTCGGTTTCAGATCAGGAAAGACCACAATCGACCAAATCTTCACACTTCGCAGGTGACGCGAGTTATGTTCTTGTATATATATTTTGAAAAAAAAAAGACACCAACTTATCATAGAAACAAGTGTTCTTTATTAAAAATCAACTAAACTGTTTTCTTAACAGCAAAATTCATATCACCTCATGCATATAAGGTCCCGCTACTCAAGCTAAGCCGAGATGTTGGTGGTGAATTTCTTCCTACTCATGCAGAGTATGTAACTCACCGCAGCCTAAGATGTTGTTGGTGTGGTGGCTTTTGACTCAGGGCAAATTATATAACTCGCGCCGTTATATGACTTCTTTAACATCATACATACAAACATCATTGAAATAATTGAGCGGAACTCACAAGCGAACACCGGAGGCACAATCTTGCAAAAGCATATGCAAATCTGATGAACCCTATGACTTAATAGCAGAGCTGCTTAAAGCAGCAGGTAGTGATTGGATACAGAGCATACATCCTGGTCGAAAAATGTATGGAACCTTAGCATTGTTTGCTCAATATGCCATATAGAGTCCTGTCTGCCAGGAAAGTCCACCATAAATCAAATTGTCACATTACAGCAGATCTTTAAATAACCCAAGAGTTTCAAATCTATACTATGTATACACATCACCTCTTTATTGATTAAAAATTCGCATATGATAGCGTTCACAGAGCCGCACTATACAGACCCATATCTAGATTTGGCATCCCTGCCAAACTCATTCAACTATTCAGGATGACGAGGAAGGGTCCACACGATCAGGGCCAGTATTGACAAAACCGAGATCTTCAATGTCAGAAAAGGCGATAAGTTGTTGTGTGATTTTTTGATTTTTTCAACATCGTTCTTGAAAGAATTGTACTCAACTCGCATGTCAACTCCATCTTTCCAAAGTCTGTCCAGCTACTCGCATACGCAGACGACATTAATAAGATAGGAAGAACAAATCGATCTGTCAATGGAGCGTTTGCGACTAATGAAGCAGGCGCGGCAAAGATGGATAAAGAAAAACAAGGTAAATGCGTCAACAAAGAGGGATACATACGAGTAACATCGAAGCGTAAGACAAAATCGACACCAGCGCTGAATCATGCGATGAATCACTCTTCCTATTTTATATAAGTCCTGCTTTACGAAAGGCTTGTATACTGACGAATGCGAATAAAAATGCTCTCGGGCGCTTCGAGAGAAAACTCAGAAGAGCAATGCGATAGAGGACGACCTCAGGTGTCGTACACAAGTGGAAAGAGTCGTCAACCAACTACGTGTGCGCAACCGATGGTATTCCGAACATCGTGCTTCGACATCTTCCTCTAGAAGCGGTGGACATTTACACCACCCTGTTTAACAATGCAATGAATAATGCAGATTATCCAGCGCATTGGAAAACGGCGGTGGTTCAACCTATCCCCAAAAAGGGAAAGGATATATCCAATCCGGCGAATTTCCGGTCGATAAGTCTCCTTCCGAATATCAGTAAGATTTTTGAAAAAGTAATCAATAGAGCTCTGTCTAGGTGGGTTGAGAAACATATAGTTCCGGATAATCAATTCGGTTTTAAGGCGGGACATGATATCTCACATGCCGCGTCTAAACTGGTGTCCGATATCCAATGGAATAAAGGCAAAAAACAATGCACTGGTGCCTGCCTTGTTGACTTGGAGAAGGCCTTCGACACCGTATGGTTAGAGGGTCTTTTCTATAAGCTGACTAGGCTGGGGATCAGTAAACCACTCTTGTACATTCTTTATAATATGTTAACCAACAGACAGTTCATCGTGAAGAATGGTGATGTGACTTCTGTTGGAATATTTCAAATTAAAAATGGTCTTCAGCAAGGCGCGGTCAATTCGCCGATCCTATTTAACATTTATACAAGCGTCTTGATATGCTCACTCCCCAATACTATTGCGTACGCAGACGATTTGATAGCGTACAGAACAGGTCCAAAAATCGAGGTCATTAATACTCTCTTGCAGCGTGACTTCGATAAAATAAGACGATTTTGCGATGACTGGAAGTTGAAAATCAACTTTCAGAAGTCGGAAACCATTCTCTTTAGGACGCCGTTGTCTGGAGCCTCTAGGGACACCAGAAAAAATTGGCGAAAGTTCTCGATCATTGGACAACGCGGACAGCCTCTTGCCTGTCGAAATGTAGTCAGATACCTTGGGATCTGGCTTGATCAGTTTCTGTATTTTGGCAAAAATGTAGATGCTGCTCTGGCCAGAGCTAAAGGCGCTTTTGCCCTTACAAAGAGACTTTTTTATAGCAGCCAACTCGATGCGAGGGTAAAGGTAATCTGCTACATGGCCCTTATCAGACCCATGCTGGTATTTGGTTGTCCCGTGTGGTTCAATGTACGAGCAAGCTTAATGGAAAAGATTCGGGTGTTTGAGAGGGCTTGCCTTAGGGCTTGTCTTCGCTTGTACAGAACACCAGAGTCGGAGTACAAGAAATTTTATCCTAATGAGGTCCTTTACAACAGGGCGAACCTAATACGAGTGGACAACTTCGTAATTAAGCTGACTCGAAGGCACATTGCAAGAGCAATGACCTCGACGAATAACCTGATATCTGGGGCTTACTACCCCAATTACCTTTACCACGAGAATGTGCGCTCTGACGGCTTCGTTCCACCGGAAGCATTCCTCTACCTAGATCAGATAGGGTTGATCCAGGATAGATCAGCGGTGCCGTTAATCTTCCATGTCGCTCGGACAGCTGGGGACAGGCGACTCAACTACAGCAGAGACGTCGCACACGGCAGTGTGGATCGCCTCAGGTTCAGTAGGGCGGTGGGGAATCGCGATAAGAGGGATGTCGTTCGGCAGCACCAGCATTTCTGGTGGTTGAATGATGGGGAAGATGTTTCGTCGTCGTTTCCGTCAATTACGGACCAGCCTCACTAATGAGGCAGAGCTGACCAATCCGTTTTCTCTGTGAATAGCGATGGCCAGCTTGCATAGGTTTAGGTTAGCATTTAAGAAATATGTACATATATTGGTATATACAAAAGTATATACTAATTTATGTATATAATTGTGTATAATGTCTATGTGTGTGTATGTGTGTATTGTGTATATAGGTTAGGTAGGCAAAGGTTTATTTTAAGTTAGATATTAAGTTTTTATAAAAAAAAATAAAATCATGTCCATATGCTAAGTTTTTCTTAACAAATATTTTTTCTTAGCCTTAAGTATTCAAAATAAATAGTTCTAAGTAAAATGTAAATAAAGTCGAAAGACATAGTCATAAGAATTTAGAGTAGCTTAGAGCGCCTTTGTGGGGCCAATAAGTTAGTATAAGATTGTTAAGTAATTTTAAGCTAGCATTTAAGCATTTTTTGTTAGTATGTAAGAGTTAGTGATTAAGAAAATAAAATGCATTGAAAACTGAAAAAAAAACTACGTGTGCGCAATTGTAGGCAGGTGGCAAAAGACCGCGTTAGCTGAAAAACAATAGCCATTTAAGTAAGGAAATAAATTGCTAAATTTAAGCTTTGTATGAATCGTCACAGAGCGTTCGTTCACATATAGAAAACTCGTTGCCATAGTCTAGATCCAATGATAAATTCGGATTAAAATACGCAATGACTTTGTTGTAAGCAAGCCCTATAAACGTTTTTTTTTTGCTATTTTTCTCGGCTTGTTCCTGGAGGTGGGTTTGACTGTCGAACAGCAGTCTAGGCCCTTCGCATTACCACTGGACCAGGTTGACATGTATTAGTGTCTGCCCTAATCATAAAACTCCGAAGCCGTAGTTTAGGTCGACATTCTCAATAATTCCGGTATTAGACTTTCGAAAAAGAAGAATTTGTTCAAAATTGCAAGACAAACTAGAAAAAGGGAAAACGCAATTGAATTGAAAATTTTTTACCGGAAGAGGTTGATTATTGTACGATCAGTTCTGCAAGGCCAATTGTATTGAATTAGCTCCGCATTAATTATGACAAATCATAAATCTCTGTCTCTGTAATATTATTCAACGCCGCCCCTAAAACGCGATTCAAAGCCTACTGACCTTGAAAGTGACTAAAGTCGGAAGAGGATAGCCTATAAATTCTGTCACGTGCAACTTAAAAATATTATAAACAATTTTGAAATTTTCCAAAATTCACATCTCAAATTTGTTTGTCTATTAAAACATCTAGCAAAGAATAGCATACATACTCGTACATATGTCTGTATGTATCTCTAAGAGGCTCATTTGCCACAGCCGCTAAAAAAGCAATAAAATAAAAATAGACATGGTTCTTGTATAAATAAGAAACGTACTCGTATAAAATAATTTTTACATTTAAAATGAAAAGAAAAAGTCAAAAATATTTCCACTTTCATGAGCAGAACGATACATGGTTAAGCTCAGATATCTTTTTAAAATTCTAGTTCTACTGCCCCTTATCCAGGTGTCTTATGCAAATGCGAGGGATAACCACGTACGTATGACACTCTTATCGTATCTACTGATTCTTATCTTTTGATATCTTCTTCTCTAGTCGAGTATTATGTTTGCAAATGAATTCGCTAATTAAACCAACACAATCGCATCTATAGGTACTGTGCGGATAGAGATACGAGTAAATTCATTGACTACAATCAAAGAGATTTGTTTATTTCATTTTCAATGTGATTAATTCGGGTTCTTGGAAAAGGCGAATACTCATACCTCGACAGGAGAAAGTATTGGTTGTGCTTTTGGTTCTTTTGGACTCGATTGCGACCTAGTTTTGTTACTTCTGCTTCTTGTATCTTTCGTTTTGTGTCAGATACCACCTATGATGTGATTTTTTGCCAATTTTTCAAGGTGTGGAAAGAATATGGTAATTTAGTGATTTTTGGTTTTGAAATATCACTGGAACGATGTATCCAATCTCTAAGCGGTGCTTGATGGTAATATGTACGCATATATTGACTAATACCATATGTGGAATAGATAAAATAGATAAAATAGATAATAGATAAATAGATTCATAGTTGAAAGCAATTTCATGATATTCGCTAAGTTATAAGGTTGTTATAAACGTGGATTGGCAATAGCAACAACTCAGTGAACCACTTCAACGAAATTGGCTGTCGGAAAAGAAAAGAATTTTAAAAGTCACCAATCACAGACAAGGTGGTTGTTGAGCTATCTATTGTAAAAACTCTCTATACTTATGGTTTACTCTAGTTATGATTTGGCCTAAATTATCCTTGAGACCAAATACCGGAAATATACCTAAATATGTATAATAAAAGGACTTACGTTAACAACTCGTTCGACTCAAATAAACACAGCAACAAAAAAAGGCCAACACAGATCACATAATTTGAGTATCAGTCAGACCTTTCATTCCCACTTCGAAATGCCATTTTCTATTGAAGAGAACAACTCGAAGAGGAAAGCACCACCTCTAGCAAACCCTTAGCAAAAACAAAGCCGATGAACTTAGTTACTAAAAGACCTTCCAATTGGGATCACTTTCTAAACGTGGTATCATTTTTTTAAATATGATAACAACAGCTTGGTTTTTGTCCAACCACTACTTACGGCTTACGGCTTACACCCTTATAAGATCCAGCTGCTGCATAAACTAAGGCCATGAGACCATGGCTCTCGACGAGCAAGTTAAAATGGCAAGTGAGTGCTCGACCAGTAGCATTATACTGGCCTACACCATCATAAGGCTCATAACTCACAAAATGTGACGAACCAGCTGGTAGACGAATTCAGTGTTGACGACTATAGGACAAAAAAATTCTGATCTGCACGTAGAATGTTCGGATCCTTAACAAAACACGTGCTGCCGAACTACTTGCGGAAACACTAGACTATTTTAAAATGGATTTTACCGCAATCCAAGAAGTGGGATAGGATGGACCGCGCAAGTGGATTCAAGTATCTAGTAGCCAGCACGCAGTTCCCATACCTCACCATCCATATAGGAACTATACTATCCCCTGATCAAACGTCAACCAGATTAACTACATCGCGATCAAAGTCAGCCACTTTTCCTGTGTTTCGGATATTCGAATTTCCCAATAAACCAACATCGACTCATATCGTTAGCAGCTGAGTACGAACGCGGATATTACAATCAACGAGACATCAGAAAAACTGCTTCTGCTGTAATTGATTTCAAACACTGCTTCAAGAAAATCTCTGATTTGACGATTAACAAGAAGCATACGAGTATAAAGGTGTGTTCCATTCAAGGACGAGAGCTGCTCGTGTGCTCTGCTTCTCAGAAAGAAAAAGAGAGAGCACGAGATGCGCTCGATCAAGAAAATATAGAAATCTTAATAATGAATGACAATCGAAAGTTTTACTAGAAAATAAAACGGACATTCGAGAATCGAAGCCTGCAAAGATGGACATGGACAACTAGTAGTAAAGACGCAGCCGGCGCTAAGAATAGGAAAAGATTACTTCTGCAGACTGTATACTGGCGATGATGGTCAAAACACCACTGCCTGGCAGAATGAACCATACAGCCTGGACTAGGACAATAGAGAATTGCTTCCCCCTGACCTAGACGAGGTTAAGGTAGTAATACCGAAGTCTAAAAAATCTACTGGGCCAGAAGGAGTGTGGTGAGATACTTAAAACAGCAGGAGATGACCTAGTTTGGAACATGCACCAGCTCATATGTAAGATATGTTTGGTCTATTCCAGTGCGGTTTCAGGTCAGAAAAGTGCACCATAGATCAAATATTCACACTACGGCAGGTCTTGGAAAAAGCCCTTTCATCACACCTATTCATCGCATCTATAAAGGCGGACTATACAGAGCAATGTCTAAATTTGGCATCCCTGCAAAAATCGTCCGTTTGTGTAGTATGACGATGGAGACCGAGACCTTTGATATCAAAAAAGGATTTAGATAAGTCAATGCGCTGTTATGCGATTTTTTTAAACATAATTTTAATCTAATTACTCGCATACGCCGATGATATTGACACAATCGGAAGAAAACAGCGTGATGTCAGCAGCACTTTCGCGAGTATTGAGGCGAAAGCGCCGAAGATGGGTTTAACGCTCAATGAGGGCAAAACCACATATATGCTGTCAACATGAAAGGACACTCAACATCGACGTCTCGGACAGAACGTCACCCTAGACAGATATAACTTTAATGTATTGTAGATAAGGACTTTGTCTACCTAGGCTAGTTTAGTTTAGTTTTCAATGCATTTTATTTTCTTAATCACTAACTCTTACATACTAACAAAAAATGATTAAATGCTAGCTTACAATTACTTAACAATCTTATACTAACTTACTGGCCCAACACAGGCACTCTAAGCTACTCTAAATTCTTATATCTATGTCTTTCGACTTAATTTACATTTTATTTGGAAATATTTATTTTATATACTTAGGGCTAAGAAAAAATTTTGATTACAAAAACTTAGCATATGGACAATTTTTATTTTTTATAAAAACTTAATATCTAACTTAAAATCAACCTTAGTCTACTTAAACTACATACACAAAATACACATAAACACACTTAGACATTATACACAATAATATACATATGTTAGTATATACCTTTATATACGCCAACACATGTATATATTACTTAAATGCTAACCTAAACCTATGTAAGCTGGCCATCGCTATTTACAAAGCAAATATATTGGTCAGCCCTGCCTCATTAGTGAGGCTGGTCCATAATTGACGGAAACGACGACGAAATATCTTCTCCATCATTCAACCACCAGAAATGCTGGTGCTGCCGAACGACATCCCTCTTATCGCCATTCCCCACCGCCCTACTGAACCTGAGGCGATCCACACTGCCGTGTGCAACGTCTCTGTTGTAGTTGAGTCGCCTGTCCCCAGCTGTCCGAGCGACATGGAAGATTAACGGCACCGCTGATATATCCTGGATCAACCCTTTCTGATCTAGGTAGAGGAATGCTTCCGGTGGAACGAAGCCGTCAGAGCGCACACTCTCGTGATAAATGTAATTGGGATAGTAGGCCCCAGATATCAGGTTATTCGTCGAGGTCATTGCTCTTGCAATGTGCCTTCGAGTCAGCTTAATTACGAAGTTGTCCACTCGTATTAGGTTCGCCCTGTTGTAAAGGACCTCGTTAGGATAAAATTTCTTGTACTCCGACTCCGGTGTTCTGTACAAGCGAAGGCAAGCCCTCTCAAACACCCGAATCTTTTCCATTAAGCTTGCTTATACATTGAACCACACGGGACAGCCAAATACCAGCATGGGCCTGATAAGGGCCATGTAGCAGATTACCTTTACCCTCGCATCGAGTTGGCTGCTATAAAAAAGTCTCTTTGTAAGGGCAAAAGCACCTTTAGCTCTGGCCAGAGCAGCATCTACATTTTTGCCAAAATACAGAAACTGATCTAGCCAGATTCCAAGGTATCTGACTACATTTCGACAGGCAAGAGGTTGTCCGTGTTGTCCAATGATAGAGAAATTTCGCCAATTTTTACTGGTATCCCTAGAAGCTCCAGACAACGGCGTCCTAAAGAGAATGGTTTCCGACTTCTGAAAATTGATTTTCAACTTCCAGTCATCGCAAAATCGTCTTATCTTATCGAAGTCACGCTGCAAGAGAGTATTAATGACCTCGATTTTTGGACCTGTTCTGTACGCTATCAAATCGTCTGCGTACGCAATAGTATTGGGGAGTGAGCATATCAAGACGCTTGTATAAATGTTAAATAGGATCGGCGAATTGACCGCGCCTTGCTGAAGACCATTTTTAATTTGAAATATTCCAACAGAAGTCACATCACCATTCTTCACGATGAACTGTCTGTTAGTTAGCATATTATAAAGAATGTACAAGAGTGGTTTACTGATACCCAGCCTAGTCAGCTTATAGAAAAGATCCTCTAACCATACGGTGTCGAAGGCCTTCTCCAAGTCAACAAGGCAGGCACCAGTGCACTGTTTCTTGCCTTTGTTCCATTGAATATCGGACACCAGTTTAGACGCGGCATGTGAGATATCATGTCCCGCCTTAAAACCGAATTGATTATCCGGAACTATATGTTTGTCCTCAACCCACCTAGACAGAGCTCTATTGATTACTTTTTCAAAAACCTTACTGATATTCGGAAGGAGACTTATCGACCGGAGATTCGCCTAATTGGATATATCCTTTCCCTTTTTGGGGATAGGTTGAACTACCGCCGTTTTCCAATGCGCTGGATAATGTGCATTATTCATTGCATTATTAAACAGGATGGTGTAAATGTCCACCGCTTCTAGAGGAAGATGTCGAAGCACGATGTTCGGAATACCATCGGTCCCCACTGATTTCTTAGCCCTGATTGTGTCGAAGATCTCATAAAGTTTTTCCTTCGAAATGAACGGGGGTAGGTCACCCTCTCTGGCAATGACATTATTTGCCATATTTTTGTCGCTAAACCGGGTGTAACCAGAGCCGTTGGATCGCCAATTCTCTATTTCATTTCGAATGTAGCAGTTGTCCACCAAGACGCGATTGTCCAGGTCATAATTAGGGCCAATGATATCAATGGCCTTGTATACTTCCTGGAAAGTCGCCCCTATGGCCTCAACATTCGCCTGTGGATCCTCGATCACAAAGAAGTTGTCATCATTAGCGGCCTCATTTGGATCAATACCTGCTATTGTCAGTAACCGTTCGTTGTCTGTTGTCCGGTCTATTTTAAGACACTGAAGGTCGTTTTGATTTTTTTCTCCGAAATAGTTTATTGATTTGAGGAAACATATTCGGGTTGTTGGTGTTTACAGCCCGAACCTTGTTGTTCCAATATGAGCTTACAGAAATTCTGTAATTCTCTTTTATTAGCGTTTGAATATTTTTAATCGACGACTTCAGTGTCCTAACCTCCGGGTCTTGTCGGTCAGTTAACTGTCTGTACAAGTTTTTGAGTCTTGTCAGAAGTCTACTTTTCTGTCGGTGCAGTGCGTCAATAGTAGGATTGCGGAACAGGTCTTCGTTAGTCGTACGTTGATACCGCGGTATTGCAGTGTTCATAGTTTGTTTAATTGTCTCTTCCATTTGTTTTAGGTACTTGTCGATCTCCTCGTTTGACAAATTCCTGTTGGACGGTGGGTGGAGCGTGTTCGAGGAGAGTGCTCTTTTCAAGGTTGTGGAGAAGCGTGTCCATCGAGTCCTACTGTAGTTGTAAGAATATCTTTGGACATACTCCTCCAATTCCGCAATTTCGTTGGGAACTGTAATTTCGGTGCATTGTATAACGCCTTCGCTCCGTTTTAATTTTTCCCAGTGAACCACCTGGTAGTCTAGGACATTGATACTCCTTAGACTATCCAGACGGCTTTCGGGACTGAGCTGCACCAGGAAGAACGGCAGACTCCGTTTCTCCCGCCTGGCTCTAGCTGTGGTAAATGGCTTTACCCCTACAAACTTGAGTCCCTCGCACTCCTTCTCTTTGAGCAGTGCCAGGATTTCCTCAGGATCAGAAGATGGTTCCAACCCCTTCAGCAGCATCGATTGCCGCTTTTCACACTTCGGTGTGAATGAGAAGTGCTCCGTCGTCGTTTCCTTCAGGAGCTCTTTCACTTTCGCATAGCCCTCCACTGTATTACAGTGGATGGCATGACGATCGTTCCCCAATCTTTTAATGTTAAAATTGTTACCAATGACCAACTTACACAGGTCCTTGGTTGCACTCACCTCTAATTTATAGGTATTAATAGGAGGTACCTTCTCCTTCTTCTTCTGCTGCTGCTGTTGTTGTTGTTGCTGCTGCTGCTATTGTTGTTGTTGTTGTTGTTGCTGTTGTTGTTGTTGTTGTTGTTGTTGGTACTGCTGTTGCTTTTTTTCTGCTGCTGTGGTTTCAGCTTTTGTTTTTGTAGCTGTTGCTGTGTCTGCTGCTGCTGTTGTCTCTGCTGCTGCTGTTTTTTTTTGCTGCAGTTGTTGTTTCTGCTGCTGCTGGATTTGTTGTTGGGAGCTCGATACTTCCAATTGCTCCCTCTGCCCGCGTGCTGTTTGCCGTTGCTTAATAGCAAGCACTTCCTCTTCCAGCCTTTGTATGCTGCTGGTGATGTCGTTTATTTGCTCATCCTCATCCTCCGATTCGGATGCCGCTAGAGAGGCAAAGTTGTTATTGCCCCCCTCGTAATTGACCTCATCAGCCGTTAAAACGTCATTTATTCTCTTTTTTGTGAGAATAGGAGGAGTTTTCAAACTCCTCCTCCTTTTAACGGCTTTCGCCACGGCACCGGCAACACTATATTTGCCTTTTTCCACTTCCGTTATGGGAAGAGCGGAGTGCTCTTCACCATCCATCTCGTTATTTTGTTTTGTTGTAAACACTTTAATTTTCCTTAAGTCTTTTTAAGTAAATTAAATAATGAAAAGAAAAAAACGTTCGCAGAGGCTGGGAAGCGAACCCACAACCCCGAGATTTGTCGTCCGCGTTTTTGCCACTTAGGTTACCGAACACTCGAGCAATTACTGAGTAAAAGTATACTCCTTTTTTTTGCTTTTTTTTGTTTTTTGTCTTTCACACTGTGAAGCCGAACACGAAAAAATCACACGTCTATCCTCTGTCGAGGTCTATGAACGACTGGTGATTGTCTACCTAGGCACAGCTATATTAATTCAGATAACGACACCAGCGCTTAGATCAAACGAGGAATGACTCTTGCTAATCCCTGCTTCTTTGGGCCTTATTAATCCCGGTCCTACTCTATAGGTCAGAGGCATAGACTTTATCAAAAATGGATGACAGTACTCGTGACTATTTTGAGAGGAAAATTCTTCGGGTGATTTTTGGTTCCGTCTACATAGATGATGAGTGAAGGAGGAGATACAACGACGGACTATACGGGCTGCACAGAGACATAGACTTAGCCAGAAGAATGAAAGTCCTACGACTGAGGTGGCTGAAAACCAAGGTTACGGTCCGAAAAATCTCCGAATCCGCTCTCGAGGGACAGAGAAGAAGAGAAAGACCGCGTCTCAGGTGGCGCACGCAAGTGGAAGGGAACCTCAACCAACTACGCATGGGAAAAAAGGGGCAGCTGAATAAAGATCGAGCTGGCTGGAGACGCTTGTTGGTTGAGGACTAGGTCCAACCCGGACTGTAGGGCCATCTCAAGGTAGTTAGTTACTGAGTTTATTTATCATCGGTCATCAGTTACAAGCAGCAACGACATCAGTGCAGAAATCGGACGCAGAATTAATCTTGCCAAATGCCGTTTCTTTGGGCTCAGGAGGCAATTGAATCACAGGGACTTACATATTTCAAGCTTAGATCAAACTAGATTTATACATCTTAGTCATCCTGGTCCTGGTCTTTCTATGTGGCGCAGAGGCTTGGGCCATGTCGAAAACGGATGAAAAGGCACGAAAAACGACGCAGCAGAGGCGGCCAACTCAAGTAAAAGCCGACCTCAACCAATTTGCAGTGGCAGCTTGGGCAGCTGGCGAAAGGTCGTGGTAGCTGGAGAGGCTTATTGGTCGAGGCCTAGGTTCACCCTGGACTGTAGCGTCACCTAAGTAAGTAAAAAAATAAGCCTCAGTTTAAAAACCGATCTATTTCACTTCAAGGAATTGCTGATGTTTTCTAGATTTCGGTGATCCAATTATTTTGTAATCGACTTCTTTTTGCAACCGCGACTGGAACATGAGTTTATATTGCTTTTCGTACTGGATTTTTTGGTGACCTGCTTAAACGTGGCAATAATTGCTGATTCGTTTAGCCCGAAGTTCTTCCATTATCGGTTTCTAAGAAAACGAGTATTTCGAACGTAATTATACGTAAGGGTATACTCGTACATCTGTGGTTTCGGATATTTAGGGGGTCTCCCATCACAATATGGCGAGTGATCGGTAAGACCGAAAACTTGACTTTTTATTTCGAATTCACTTTCACTATTTAAGTTTGGACAATTTGGCATCAAGATTTGGATGCTGCAGAGATATTGGATATTGCGCAAACAGGCAAACTCAGAAACCAGCCAGTCCACTGGAGAAGCTAAAAACGCTGGCATATGCCAATATAGTAGTCTTTCCCATGGAATTAAGGTGCATTGAAGTTAATCTGTAGCATGCAAAACAACATGTATCCATTATTCTGAAGCCGTACACACACAAGGCCCCGATAAGGGGCCTCACAGGTGAAATACTTTACAATTCCGTAAATGAAGGATGAGCTTGTATTATGTTAAATCAGAATATAACATCTAGTTCGTTTCCAAAACACGCAAATAAAGACATGACAGCCGCAATAGTTGAGCTACCACTGAAGGGGATAAGATAGGTGCAGTAATATGCTTAAACTACCTGGTGGGTGACTCCTTCGCCTGGACTTTCTGACATGGCAAGGACTCATGGACAACTGTGATAAAAGGAGATTCCAGCCGATAATTGGATGCGATGAAAACGCCCACCGTTCAACTGGGCCAGCTTAAATATCAACAAAGGAAATGAGGTTCTTCTAAAATTTATTAGCAAAAATAATCTTGAAATTCTAAAGTACGGAAATAACAGAATTAGGGAAGAAGTCCTTGATCTCATCCTATGCACCCCGTTAATAAAAAAAAGTCTTATTTGGAACTGTCATGTTTTAACAGAAACATCGATATCTGATCATCGACAAATCTGCTTCGACATCCTATAGGCTCTGTATCATACAGACAGCCTTGATCTACATATTGTGACACCATATAGCCTAGAACTCATAGAATCACGGTTAATTGCTACAAATGCCTAGATCAAGTAGGGATCGAGAATGGGCCGAATACTTTCAAACACTCACAAAGCATAACCAAGAAATTAGAAGAGCTAAGAGAGAATCATAGAAAAAGATCTCTCTAGCATTCGGACTAATGAAAAAACCGAATGGCACCTATGCGGAAAGCGATCTACACACGATACAGCTCTCAGACGAAAACCGTTACCCAAATTCCACTACCACATCCATCGCTCTCGATAATCCTATCCAGACGAAAACCAATAGACCAAAGAGAGGATTATAAAAGAGGTCAAAAGAATTTTTTTATGAAGGCAAAATAAAATGGGCCATCAATTCATTTGGCCCATTCCAAGTCCCTGGTGAAGATGGAATCTTCCCAGCACTTCTCCAAAAAGATACTTTTAGCACAGTTCTGAAAACTGGTAAATATATTCAGAACCAGTTATGCCTGGGGTTATGAACCAAAAAATTGGAAAGAGGTAACGGCAGCACTATAGGCCAACTGATTTACGCAAATCATACAGACCAATAAGCCTTACCTCGTTTTGCTTAAAAACAATGGAAAAAATACTTGATAGACATATCAGGGATGGCACTATATAGGAATCCACTTCAGAAAGACCAATATCCCTATCAACCAGGAAAATCGACAACGCATGCTCTTCAGGAACTCACCAAAAACATTGAGAAATTCCGCAGAGACAAAGAAACTGCTGTGGTCTAATTCCTTGATATCGAAGAAGCTTTCGATAACACCGGCCACGCCCAGATATACAGATGTATCTAAATCACAGGAGTAGATAATAAAACATGTAAGTGGATTAAGCACATGCTTAACGGTAGAAATATCAACGCTACAATAGGCAGTGATAGAATCAGCTACGAAAATTTGCCCCCAGAGTGCCCCCCTTTCATGGCCCATCGTAGCAAATGAACTACTAAACATGCTCAGCAACGACGGTTTCTATGTCCAAGGATGGACATTATGATCCTTATCAGAGATAACTTCGAAGAAACTATCTCGGAGCTCCTCCAGAGGGCACTCAAACAATAAAATTGGACAAACCTAAAGATCTAACACTTTTTGATCAACCCATAAATTTTCCAAGTGAAGTGAAATTCCAAAAAAGAAAACCATAGGAAAAGCCTGTGGACCAGCAAAAGTCTACGGGGTAAAAATTGGAGCCTTAACCCAAAAATAACACTGTGAATGTAGACAGGAATTGATAGACCTACAGTCACTAAACAAAAGTCTACAGAGGTTAGAGAAAAAAAACTTCAAAGACTTGCATGTGTGTCCTACGGGTACAATGAGAACAGCTCCCACTGCAGCATTAGAGAGTGATCCTACCATCTCTTCATCTTTAAATACAGAAAGGAGCTATGGCTAATGCTTACAGAACAGAATAGAATAAACCCCTGTATAAAAGAGATTCACTGGTGTGGTACACCAGCTGATCCAAAAAAGACGAATGCGCTGGAGCAGACGAGAAACTACCAATACCTCACTGTACGCAAGTATGAACTGTAGAATCTCTGCATTTCAAGCTGAGATACATGGAATAGAGCTCTGCATTATTGAGAACTGAAACAGATCTGCCACCAGCAAGAACATTTATATTCTTTCTAACACCAAATCGGTCCTTGTTTCAAAACACTTGCCAGCACCAATAGATCCCATTTAATGTGGGTACCAGGTCACAGTGGTTATGATGGTAATGGAAGAGCAGACCAATTAACCTAAAAAGGTTCGGCCTCAGCATTCATGTTGCCACGACAATTTTGCGGGTTACCAATTAGCTCCATAAAAAGCTTCTCGTATATAAATAGCTGGTTAAAAACACTGGCACTCCATTACTGGATGGAAACTGAAGGTAACAGTCCAGCGGAAAACTTTTTATCAAGCCCTTCACTCGAAAGAACAAAACAACTCCTACGATGAAGGAACAGCCGAGCATATCATTTTGCCACTGCAATCAAGTTCCATGGTGGAACGCTGATTTGCAGCAAAATCCGAAAACGTCTAAACAGTTTATTCAAGACTTGTTTGGAGGCAGACTGGGATCTTTGCAGATCGAAGCAAAAAAAAAAAAATATAAGAAGCTAATCCGGATTTCGCAGAAACAAAAGGACATAGACCAGTTGCTGGCAGCTCTGAATAGAATATTCCGGAGTTCCGATCGGATTTCTGTGGCGATAAAAATGCCCTGAGAGTATTTCTTTTTGTCTATCTTCCGCGACATTAGGCATGAATCACTCTCAAGAACATTTTCGGACGTGCTATAAAATATCGTCATTCGTTCCTAAGCCGTACTGCCGAGCTCTGTACTTCCAGGTTGTTATAACTTGAAAACATTTAAAAATAATGTACGTCGGTACCTCTCTTTTTTTCCTCCCTAAATTTCCTTCGCTCACCCTATGCACAAACATTTTGAGGGTACACAAATTCCTAAAGAAAAAAAAATGCATCTTGGATAGAGGATGACTTCGGAATAGTTTCGCGCACGTAGACCTCCGCCGTTCTCTCCATGCGACTCAGCATGAAGCAAAGCGGACGCTAGGTCTGAAACTCTTGGCTACCTGATTGTAGTCATTTTTTAATATTTTCGGTATAAACGTTACTCTTACTGTTCGCCAAGAGCTGATCGATACCTTTTTGTAGCATAATTGGATGCACGCCATAGATGGAAGGCGAGTTGAAGCCTTCCATTGAAGCATTAGAACCGATAACAGGTACCTGCTTCGAGGTGTTGTTCTAATCAGCTTACTTACAGCTTCGGCGAAAGTAGCTGATTGTGAGCTAGTTTTGATCAAGTTACATGGAAAGTGAGTCTCAAGCAAGATATCTTGAAGAAAAAGTCTTTATAAGAGGATTCGTCGAAATTCAAATTAGCTTCTTATATTCTTTTTGTTTCGATCGGCAAATAGTCTTAAGTAACTTATTTAGCGCTGCCCTGGTTTGGTGGAGAATTCTCTGTCCATCTATATTTTGACATCCTGGGTGGATGGCATACATTCCTTTGATGAGCTGAGCAGTAGATGTGATTCTGACGACACCCTTGACCACATCATGGGATTTTCTCCTCCGCCATTCTTTGTTACCGCATGAGATTGCTTGTAAAGAATTTGAGCTGCTCATCCTAAAATGGGTAGAGCGTGATCTGACAAAGGAAGTGTTTGAGTTATAATCTTGTACACTTCAATGGTACCACAGATCATGGGCTTTACTCTTAGCAGTTAAAAAGTAATATAGAAACTAACTAACTAACAATGACATCCTTTCAATACACGATTGCAATAAGAATCACCCACGGCCTGTAGGAAGCAAGTCCTAAAGTAAAAATTTACGGCATACTACTTGAATTCACACGCACACCCTAAACTGAGCTGGAAAACGTTGTTGCTTGGAAGAGAATAGACCAGATAGGGCACTTCAAGTATCTAAGATGTGAAGAAAAGGTCTAATATGTTTGCAAACATATTTGCACATGCCTGACCTCTTTCTGGCACATATGGTACGTACGAGTATTTCTTGATTTTGTTGCAAGAATCCCAGTCCGTACATTATCGAGGTTCCATCTAAAATCGAATCGCGAAACTCTAGTGATGTTTCAGCAATATCTCCAAATTCAGATATTTATAATTCCAATTTATTCAATTGCCTTTTGGATTTGCATATCTTTTCTTAACAAATATCAACAATAGTAAGCTGGGGGAATTCCAAGAATTTTAATCGACACTGTATCACCCGGAGACGCTTGTCAACAAACCAATAAATCCACATGTCTTAAACAACAACAAAAAAAATTAATTACCATTTGACCAAATTTGAGCGCTGCGCTCGTAAAATTGGTAAATCTGTGCTCCAAACTAGATCCATCAAATTCCCATCAGATACCCATCAATATCAATTAGATAAAATCTGCGAATCAAGAGATCTTTGACTCCAGCCACAGATACTCGGATGCTGGCTATTGCTCCCGAACCCCCAACACATCGAATCCAACGATATATTGTACAAGTATCCGTACGTGTGAGTTTGTACGAGTATCTCTGACTCTGAGCTTGGTGCGAAGAACTAGTTTCTTTTTTACCTTGAACCTAGACCTAGTGACAACCCGGCTATTTATCGCATTAATTATCCACACCAACAGTGAACTGGTTTATGACCAAAATATACATTTATCCATGTGAAGCTTCTTTGGAAATCTTCTCGGTTCCCAACAGCTTTGGGAGGGCGGAGTGTTTCGCAGTTCTTCAGACAAGTAATGAGCCAAAAAGCATTAGCATCTCGGTATTCGTAAAGCAAGTGGAAGAACATTTCGTGTATCTCATTGTCATGGATGGTGTGGGGTGGTATAGACTACGACACACAGTTGGAGTAGACATTCGAATAACTGAATGCTCGATCGCACCATCAGATCGGATAGTTCTCTGGAGAATGGAGACGTTGCTATTGATTCAGTATGGCCATTCATGCGTGCATATCAGTCAATTATCGTCAATTAAGTTTAATTGAGTTTTATCTTGACTGCGGTTGCCTGGTCTCTTTGCTTATGCATATTCCTTAACTTCTTTGCTTTCGTAGTTGTCATTGTCGTCGTTCATGTCGTCTTTGGGTGAGGGAAGACGCTGATGACTGCTGACTTTTGCCCACATTCTTGTTGAGGCGAATTTAAATAAAATGGCATCTTTGTGCTTTAAGGATGGGTCTGTTGGCTATTGTTTGATGGAAGCAATGAAATCGATGTCACAAGTTTTCTAGTTGGGGATTGTTTGTGAGTGGAGGGAGTTCTGACTGGGGTGGTGTGACTCTGACTACCCTTAAGCCAGACATAGTTCGAGTAGATGTGTAAATTAGAAAACATTTGAAGTTAATGTTGTGGGAGCTCATTGAACCTTTTATTCAGATTCTATTCGATTGTGATGGAATTCTTTCCTTGATAGAATAAATGATAATAACAAGCAATGCGGATGTTTTGATGCCATTTGCATTCGAAGCAGTTCGAGCTGTTAGAACTTTAAATGTACCCGTCGATTGGAATTGGAGTTGGTTAATGGTTTAATGAATAAATAACATAAGAAACAATTAGGTGGAAACCGAAACTTGAACCAGTTTGCGTGCAATTAAATTGATATTGTGTATCACAAGACATTGTCACTTTCAAACAGTGGGAACTTGACGTCAATTTATAGGGCTGAAATTGGTGAAATCCGATCAGACTTTTGAGACCTTTAACCGAAAAATAACAATTAGTTTGGCTGAGATAAAATAACGCCGTTTGGCGAAGGTATTAAGACAGAAAACGCACATGTTTTACGAATTACGAATTATTTCGACTAGTGGAAAACTAATAAGGTTTCATGTCATGAACGCATACTGATGTCAAAAAATATATCTCTCCAAATAAAGCTTGGAACGTGCTTATCGCGGCATAGGTGATTGATTTTTTCTAATTAACATAATGGAATAAAGTTCAAGATAAGAGATCACACGCCGTGTGTTAAATGTCTTTGCCCTATAATTGAAAAAGTCTGTGGCTTCTGACAACCCTGACCAGTTTTTTTTTCTAAATCCATGTTTCGCCTTTATCTTCCCGTTCCCAGTCGACATACTCTTTTTCGTAGTAAGTGTGCAAATTCCATAGAACTGGCCCTCAATTAATGGTGGTGCCACCTTTTTAAAACGAACGTCCGATTCATTATCAACTCCGGCTTCGAAAAGGGATTTCTAAAGAATCCTGACGAAGTATCTTACAGGGAACTTACATCATTCTTGCTGGAGATTGAGGTGCAACTGTTACTTCGGACAAGTCACTTTCTTTTGATGGCATAACGATGGCAGGAACAAATGTACGGAGAGAAAAGGTTCCTCTCATGATTTTTAGTGATTCTGTGGGCAATTTTTATGTTAAACTTCTGACATGCTTTTGTTCCTTCTCCTTTCCCCTTCGATTGGTATCGAAAAGTCGTTGGCATCGTACTCTACCTTCTTTAACGGATACCTGTTTGATGAGCTAGTCGGCGTATGGAGGCTCAGTGATTATAAATGATTATGGAGATCCGAGTCTAAGTGAACTAGAAGTCAAGAAGCAAATGATCTCCTATTACTTCTTCCACATTCTCATCACAATTCCGATCCACTACTATACTTTCTCCCTAGCTCCACCATGCGCAGATAGATTCATAGTTAAAAAAACGATTGGGCTCAGTGGTGCAGTCGCAGGTGATATTTCTTTTTCGATTACTCGTGGGACATAATTTAAACTCACTTAAAAAAAAACCTGACGAATTAGGTGTAGCCGATGGATCACGCCAAGTACTTCTTGATAAAGAGAACTTGTAGTATTCTCCAATAGTTTTTTTATATTTCATATCATATTACAATTTAGGACACCTACTTACTTAGGTGGCGCTACAGCTCGAGGTGAACATCGGCCTCAACTAACAAGCCTTTCCAGTTAGTCCGGTCTTCAGCGCTAGTTGCGCACTCCAAGTCTGTTGAGGTCCCCTTCTACTTGTCCGCGTCACCTATGTAAAATAACTCTCTGGGCTGGAGAATTGGTGTCCATTCGTTCTATATATCCATTTGCGATTGATGCTAGGTTTTCTGACTAGGTCGATGTCGCTTTAAAGCACGTATAATTCGTCCTCCAAAGCCCGTCAATGGGCTCTCTCGAAACAACTCAAGATATGTTCATCCGCTTTCGATAGGGTCCATGCTGGACAGAAGCATGTAGTAGTAGGACTGGAATAATCAACGCCTTTCATAGAGTTTCCTTTTCCTTTTCCTATACTTTACGGGATAAGACCTTACTTCTCAATTGCCTTCTTAGCCAAAAGACAGCGATTAACAAGAGTGATTCTTCCTTTTATTTCTACTGAGGTGTTGTTGCTATAAATTGCAAAGCGAAGGTAGACAAAGACCCTAACTACCTCGACGTTACAGCTACCGACTCTCCAATTCGTCGATGTTGTGTGTCCCTTCTTGTTGACAGCATATAGCATACTTGGTTTCGCCCTCATTTAGCCCAAAAATCCATTTTGGCAACTTCCGTCTCAATAATTTCGAACGGACTGGTGACAGCCCGCTGAGTTCTGTCAACTATGTCAATTTCATCGGCATACTCTAGTAGTTATACAGACTTGAAAGATTGTGCCTTCAGTGTTCACTTGTGAGTTCCGCCCAACTCTAACAAGTGTGATGTTAAAGATGCCAGTGATGCCAAAACTAGACATGGCTCTACTATGTAGCTCGTTTCTATAAATGCTGTCATATGCAGCCTTAAAATCGATGAAAAGATGGTGGATATCGATATGCACTTCCTGAGTTTTTTGAAGGATCTGCCGGAGTGCGAAGATTTGATGGATAGGGACCAAACAGGTTGTTTGCGGAGGCTTTCAGACATTCACATATGTTGAAGAGACTTATACCTCTAAAGTTGGCGAGGTGAGGGGGTCTCTTTTTTTGTGGATCTGCCATACGGTGCAGAGATTCCATTCATCAGGAATACACTTTTCAGGCCAGATCTGATCTGATCAGTACTGACTGTGACTCTACTACAAGGTTTCCTTTTTCATCTCTACAGAATTCTGTCCGGGTCTTCTAGCCTTGACACGTCCTTTTTATCCGTTGGTAAAACTTGTGTATGTTATTCCTGTAGTACAACCAATGTTCTTCCCGACTCTTCTGATCTGAACTCTGAACTCACCAGCAGTTCTGATCCTTCGTTGCAGCGCCGCTTTATAGGTTTCTTGTTTAAATGCATGTGCTTGTCGGCATTCTTCTTCAAACCGGGTTGTTGTTCGGTAAAACTCAAATCTGAGTCAATTTTGGCTGCCCGGAACATTCGGACGTTCAGAATACTGGAGGCATACCTTACCTCTATCGCAAAATAATCAATTTGATTTAGCATTGGATAATAGGGAGACCGCCATGTCCCCTTTGTATATTGGGATGAGGAAACTGTGTGCTTGCTATAGTAATATTTCGTCCCGCCGGAAAGTCAATAAGCCTAGTCCGTTGCCAGACATAGTATCATGTAGGCTATATTTATCAACTCTCTTACCAAAGATGTTCTCGTTTCATATCCTAACGTCATACTTCGGACATTGCTCAAATGACTTGTCGAAGAGCTTATAGAAAAATATTAGGCTTATGTTAGCGAATTTAGCCTTGATGCGGATTGTCCTAAGACTCTTGCTCACGTGCAGGAAATGTAAGACTCCTTGCCTAAGGCTGCCACAAATATTAAATCCGCATCCGAAAGCAGTTTCTTTTTCCTTCGGTAATCAATATAGTATATTCACAGTTTTTCACCTTTATGTCCGGCCCATCCCATCGCAATTCCTTGATGGCGATGACGTAGAGATAAACATACCACCAGCGGATCTGAAGGTCGTTATCCTTTAAACGTTTGCTAGGGTCGTCAATAGTGAGTCCATTTCTTTCCGAGGCCATTAGTGCATTCGTAACATCTTTGTAATCTCCTCGTGATCCCTATGACGTAGCCCAGTATAATGCCGCTGGCCGGGCATGCCATTGCCATTTTAGTCATGCAGTTATCAGGGACTACCACTGCGAGATAAGGTAAGCATATCTGCTGGCCCAATCCGAGTTATAAGACACTCAGCAGTTTCCCGATCAATCGCCACGCAAGTCCCCTTTCCGGAAACCTATCATCTATAAAAGTTTGGCCGTTTAGATGTGAGACTCCCTGTATTAACGAAATCGTAGTTAGCACTGGACTGACGGTTCTATAATCTTTTTAATTCCTCAAGTAACTCAGATGATTCCGGCCCGATTTTTTTCAAATTTTTGTTAAATTTCGATTAGTACTGCAAAAATTTCTAGGTAGTCCTTTTAATTGTATTTTATGTATGTTTTTTTTAATAACTTAAAAAGTCATCGGCGGATTGCATGAAGACGCATCTTCTGGAAAAAAATCAAATCGATACGATAGCATCATTCCTTCGCGAGCTATCGTGGACCAAAAAAGTGACACATACAGACGTGCATACTGTCTCTCTCTCTCTCTCACGCACACACAAACATTTTGTTAGAAACTGACTAAAAACACTATAGACATCTTAAGACGTAAGGATATCACAAAATTTTCATTTTCGAGGTGAATGCAAGAACTTCGCTATCAGGAAGTTAATAAAGTTTTAATGGAACTAGTCACGCGAATAGGTTCAAAATTAACACTTATAGGTCTTATAAGGAATTAAGAAATTGTGATGTATTAATAATTGTTTACTAAGATGGAAGTCAAAGATTGGTTGAAGAGAGTTGACTTCTACACAAGGGTTCATGATATCCACAATACGTTCGGCGAGGATTAATACAGAAGAGATAACTGATATTAGTTTTTGTGGCAGGAGAGTCAGTGTCACTTACCGACAATATATGGGTGCTGTAATAGGGAGATCAAAATTAACAGGCGTATTTGAGAAGAAGTCGAACAAAGGTTATATGTAAAGGGCTTAAGTAACATATGGGTAGGAAAATCCCCTAGACCAGCGCTTGGCGAAAGTAAGATCGGAGTTGACTTTGCTATCTATATGGAGACGGAAGTTCAGTTCTTTATAACAGATAGATAGATAGGGGAATAGATTTGTTATTAATAAAGTAGGTCCAGTAGGGGAAGTTGTGAGATGTTTTCGGGTGTACGAGTATGTTATAGTTTGGAATTTCTTTTATATCAGCTCTAGGAAATTTTTCTGGCACCAAGAGGAAAACCTGTTTAAGTCATCTTACAGCGGAAAGCAGTCAGAGGGAAACGAAATATTCCGAAAGATTTTGAAGTCAACAGGATATAATGCTATAAATGAATTTACAATGATGCAATTAACATCTATCAATGATGAATAACAGAAGACCGATATGGCTTCCCTGGGGTACATCGGAAAAGGCGTATCTTTTAGTTAGTACAATACTTCCTTGTGTTTACCATTCTTGTTATTCTCATCAATACCAAATCTGAACATAACCTGCCTAAGCAATTTTTTTTAATCTCTTATTGTAGCATTAAGGTCCCCTCGCAAGATAGGTAGCATTTAGCCTGCTATAAAAATTGCTTTTCTTCCTCAGTCGGTTCATTTACTTCTACGTAACAGTGAATTATGGTGATCCTTGGTTCTTGTCCTAAATCTATCCGCAAAATCCAGTCGATAACAGGCATCCAGGAAGTAAAACCCTTACTTCCATTTCATGCACCAATTTTAGAATTTGTCGTTTTAAAGGCTCTTCTTCCTTTTTTCTACTAGAGAATGGAGTTTTTAAATTAATAAGGATTTATGCATATGGCTACTATGAACCAGCACGAGTTGGAAAGCGAACACTAAGCCATGAACTTGACTCTTGCGTTATTTGCCCAATATATTTATTGAGGGGTAAGCTGTTCCTGACTCATTAAACACGATACGATTATAAAGATCAAAAGTATGGTAAGAAGCCACGAAAGATAAGTCGAAACCTTTCACAGCCTTAAAGCACCAAGGGTAGTTCCTCTCGAAAAATATTATAATAATCATATCTGCAATACTACCCAGTAATTTTAGTAAAACTCCAGCGAGTTTATTATGGACAGGTAACTAAAGTTAAAATAAAATTCGAAAGTAATCACAGTATTAGTTGGGAATTACAAGGGAACGAGTCTTTTATGGAAAGAGGGACGGATCCTACCACTGATCGAAGTTTGAAAGTATACCTTTCCTGAACTAGTGATATCGCAGAGGACCTACTTTTGATACAAGTGTAACTTTGTTTAAAGAGCTTTTTTGAAGTGAAACGAGCAATACGTTGGGCAGTAATTCTGAACTCCAATGAAATGAAAAAGCGACAATAAGTGATTCGGAACTCCGAAAAGCGAAATAAAGTTTTTCTGAACTCCAATGAAACGAATCCTTAGTCCGCTCTTCACCCACTAGATGGCATTCAAAACCGTGCGATAAATTTTTAAATGACACTAACATTATCCAACAAGGATGAAGGGTTTGTTGTTTCACAGTGTTGTATCACTATTTCCAATAAAGTTATTCTACTACAAACTCGCCTTAACACCTATCTCGTTGTGAACGCGAAAAATTCGATAAAACGAATAAGCGACAAGAAACGGGAGGCAGCGCGGGTAAAATGAGACATCTGAGAGAAACGAAAAAACGACAGACTCGGAGTAGGAAATAAAAAGAGAGAGGGTGTAACGCGGCGTGATGGGGCACTAACTCGGGCGGAATAAGCCATGAGCGGTGAAGCAAGTGTCGTAGGTGAGTGCATAATGCACGAGTTACGAGTACGTTCGTAGCAACAAAATCAGCCACGTCATCATGTTGTTACCATCGTCAAAGTATAGTACCAGTAAAAGTCCTTTAGGAGGAGTTTTCGAAAAAAATGTTACCCGCGCGGACAAGCCACACAACTTGGATTTAAAATAAAACACGATTTTTGTAATACGTTATAAATAGTTGGTTATTCAACCGGGTACTCGATCAGAATACCTAACAATGTGTCTAATACTAAAAATCTAACCTCGGCACAATTGACTCCAATGGCCTTGGTTCCCACGGGAAAGCTCATGCAGGTTCGCGCATGTAGGTGAAAATGCATATGGTGCGTCTGACTGGATACTTGAGCCTTATCGTTTTTCATTCAGATAAGTGGCTGCTTACGCGTGTTAACTTACCCATCTATACATTACTTGGTAACAACACTAAAAGTATCATCAACATGTAACGGAAAACTTTAGCTTAACAACAAAATTAAGAGCATCCCAGCAACAGAATTGCTCCAGCGAATCGGTTGACCTAGTCTCGCAATACCGACATTAGCAATACAAGCAACACAACATAATTGTTAACGGTTAACTGCTAAGTTAGTTTACGATAACAAGTCAGTCGTGTGAAAGACTTTGAAGTAAAAAGATATTATTTAAATAAAACATTTGTAAGGGCTAGACAAATACGTAACTCACGCGGGATATCGACGCTCCATCTCGGATCCGCACTATAGACCCGAATATAGGCGCATAGAGTCATAGCTGCCTTCGTATGAGTATGGCGAGTTCTCAAGAATTAGCTATGTTGTAGAGTATCTCAAGCACGTGCCATCAGTCGTGTAGCATTTGTTATTTATCAAGTTTATATAGTGTGTCCAACTTATTGAAATTAAAAGAAATACTCCCAAAAAGATTCCTTAATAATGACAAATGGCTTCCTTTATCAAAGAAATTTTTTTATTAAATATTGTACTTGTAATCTAGGGTGAGCATTCTCCTTTTAGCTTTATATCGGGATTCGTAAAGTTTCACTTCCATCGCCTAGCTTTCTAGGCTGACCATTTTTTTAATAAATATCTAAGCAAAGAACTTAATCTTCATGTCACTAGATAATCCACTAAATACGCTTTGGCTCACTCAATCGCAGCACAATTCCCAGAAGTGTTCACAGGTCCGGTAATGAGTATTTAATTCAAATCTCAATTCGGCTAAAGTAAGACATTTGAATTCATTTACGGACTGCTAGCTTTAGTTGCGTGTTACTGGCAATAAACATTCAAAACGTTTAAGACATTTTTGTTTCTCCTCACACCATTGTTATGGCTAAAAACTCTCACAAAACAATAATTACAACACATTGCTTTGCACGTTTAAAATTGTGCGACTATTGCGCCACAATTGCGGTGACAAAATCTCAGATTAAATTAGTTTTGAAGCAAATACCCGAGAAATTGGAACTCTGCGGTAGTAATGCAATCCGCTTATTGGATCCCATCGACATAATAACAAAACCATAAAATACAATTAGTGTTAAGCTCTTCCGCTATTGCAATACTTTCAAATGATTTCACCCAAATCACAGTGATCGGTTCGTGCAACATCCTCATGAATACCGGAACCATATAGTGATCTCCTACGGACATGTGAATACCACAGGCATCGGTATATCCCACATGACTTTACAACATCGCTAACATCATATTTAACAAATCGCTGGAAGCTGATTTCTTTAGCTGAGGTGAGTTGTAATTAACAGGGTAAAAGTTATAAATAGAAATAGCTAAACACAAAAAACTGCTGCTCAGCCGGTCGTCGGCTATGTCGGCCGGTTGTGATCCCCGACGTCGACAAATTTGCGCCAGCAATTTGGTGAAATTGTGCAGACTTGAGTTACAGTATTGTCTTGAAAGATGATAAATTGTTGTTGGTGACTTTGTACGATGCAAGGTTGTGGTTACCTGAAGTAAGCGAATTTTAAAAGGTTATTCTCGTGCAATTATGTCAGCAAAAATGAATGGAAAGCGCCCTACCGTTAATGTGTTTGTTTTATATTTAGTTAGCATAATGCATGCATAGATTGATTTGAGAGTACGTATTGTAGAAATAAACGACGTCAATCTGTCTACTCGGAATAGTATCTGCCTATAATTCAAGCGAATATCGACCATGCTTCAACTACATATAATTTAACTAATCGCGAGGCAAATATGAGCACAAAACACCTAATTATTGTAGAAGAAGACTTGAATGGCTTCAGAGTTTCAGTGATGGCAGAATAGGCACCAGGAATTATGTGATTTTACAAATAGTTCACTGGTCAATGTGGAGTAATAAACTGCAACGAAAAACCCTGCATCTTCTTCTGAGACTAGTTAACTCATCAAGGTTGGATCAGCTATTATGTCAAAGGGCGATTGCAATAGACTGAGTGGTCTCTTAGGGAGGAAACAAAATTCAAAGACTAGACAAAAAGACAAAATTCAGGACTTGTACAAGAAATTGGAGGCCTACACAGACAAAGATATCAACAAATATCCCAAGACCCGATTCCCAACAACTGCAGTGTAAAATTCACAATCGTCAATATATAGACTGCACCAAGCTAGGAGTTTTGTTTTTTTAAGAACTTAACACTCAAGTGGGTATGAATACACTTATAATTCCTCAGTATGTGTTTAGTTTTTTTGGAAAATGGGATAGAGAGCGAAAGAAAGATGTTTGCACTCAGTGGCTATTTCGCTCCATGGGTGGAACCCAACATTTAATGGGAAGATTAAATTCTTAGTGGAAGTTGGCTTGCTATTGATTTCCAGTCAACTACTAATCTATTTTTGTTAACTTCCTTCCGATTTGGAAACCAGTCCACTACCACTTGAGCCTCAGCTACCTACCACAGCCAGGAGTTGCACCAAGAGATAAGACTCTAACTCAGTGATAAAGTGCCTACAGTACCAACATCCACCACCTTAACGCCAAGTCAGACATTCTCAGAGGTGTCGTCATCACTGTCACAGCAAGCATCGCAGTGTGCAACGCTTACCAAAAATATAGTACCCCGTCACGACACCAGTAAGTAGCAGCGATCTTTACTTCTGAGGGACAGTAGGAAGGCCGCTGACCTCTTACGGTTGTCATTTTGCCTCCCTGCAAGCTGATAGAGTCAGGCTATCAGGCCATCATATCGTGCCCATATGAAACAGAACTATCAATGGAAGCCCTAACCGAGGACGCAGGTAGACCTAAAGTAGGCTCGGTTCCTGGAAAACACTCCTCTGAACCGTAATCCCATTGTTACCTTGGACCCGGGCAAAGCTCAGTGAATTTAGCTTTTTTTTTCCGACTGCTTTCAGTAAAGTCTTGCATTCTCAGATTGGCTGTCGTTACAACTGAAATGCATCACCCCCTCCACCGGTTCTTCATAATATAGTTCGTTGCCATCAGGATTGCGTTCATCTCCTTTTGGAAGATCGATTCAAGTTTTCCTAACGAGGAGTGAAATCTAACGTTTTCGTCCTCAGAAAGACACCAGAACCGCAACACGGACAGCCGTCCGTGAAGACCCGACTGCATTCCTTTTCTGCCTCAGATTCTGGTCGAAACCAGTCCTTGGCACAGGGGAGGTCGATTTTCTGTTTTTTTTCTGCAGCTTTGGTGTCATTGCATCAAACAGAGTCAAAAGACAGTCGTAAGGTTATCAAAGCTCCAGTTCGAGTTGTATTAATGACCACTTCTTTTTAAACCGAAGGTGGCTTACAACCCCTGATAAGAATATCAAGACGAGGGAGATTTATCAATGCGTCTATAGCGGAGCCGGGCGTACTAGGGAAAGCCCAGATGCAGACGAGACAGACTGTTCGTTGCAGTCTGGTAAAAGGAGCAATAACGTATCATATTTTCGTGAGAGCTCATTCCACCAGACAACCGACGCATATACTTGGCCTTATCATAGCCGTGTACGAGTAGATCCAATGGACCCTTCTCGGTGACTCGGACTCTGTGACCGACAGCTCCTTTGCATTGTCAGAAGGCCTACAGTCTTTAGAATCTTTCGATGTAACATGTTTGGTCCACAGATGTTTTCTATCCAGGATGACAAAGAGCTGGGCAGACCCTTATATATTGGGAAAGGATCACGATATTTCAGAGTATGTCCGAAAGTGGGCTTGAAGGTAAACTAATTAGCATTCATAGCGAGACGGGTGTTACGGTTGAAAGTTTGAAGGTTTGAAGGTTTGAAGGGGCGGAATGCTACTGACAATTTGAATATAGTACTAGTGGTGTAATTAGCGAAAGAACAAGGTAAGACGATTCAAATGTCATTCATGGATAATGGATCGTTGTTCAAATTTCTTCTAAAGAGCTGACAGCTGGAATGCCATTGTAAATGAGCATTGGGATGGAATAGGAATGGGCAGAATTTCTGATGTTTTTGACGAACGACCAAAAGCTTTTACTACATTTGGGACATTGTAATTTTTTTTTCCTCAGTTGTTTGTCATATTGGAATTTCGCACGCTTAAGAAAGACGCTGCAGTCATTCCTGGCGCGTTTAAACTTTTTTTGGTTTTTCCCTGCTGGTTGGCCTTGTAGGACCGAAAAAATACTTCTCTAAACCTGTTGTGCTCTTTTTATTTGCTCCGTGGAAGAAAATTATCCTTCCGTTTTTTGCCAGTACGAGCCACTCTTATTGTCTTATGCAGCGGATTTTCGAAGGCGAGTTATTCCTGTCCTTCCCAGCGCTCGTTATCAAAATAGTTGTTTCATGCAAATGATCAAATTAAACCCAGCGGTGCCCATCAACCGTTTAACGTTCCTTAAATGTTTTCTCCGTTGTGTGGAGTAGTCAATTTCTACAATTGAGGCGTGAGCGCATACGAGTTAAATTTAGCATTGTTGTGCATTGCTAAAAAGGGTTTTTTCATACGACAAAAGTTCTAGCTCAACTTCTGGCCTTACTCCTTATCCGACTAGACTCTGCTTCTTTTTCTCTATAGAAGTCTCCGTAGTATTTTCGTATGTTACGGTTTTGCGTTTTCGCTGCACCATAGAGCAGAATGGGGATGACAAGGATTTTGTATAAAGCCAATTTGGTCTTACGGAATAGGGTTCTATTACTCAATTGCATCCTGCGCCCAACCAAATAACGAATGGAAAGAGTAATTTTGCGTCTGATTTCTGCGCTGATGTTACTGCTCACTGTAACTGTGGTACTGAGATAGACGAAGCACTTAATTAACTCGAAATTATAACCGCCATTGGTGACTTTCTTTTCAAGTCGTCGCTGTTGTGTATCCTTTTTTGCAAACAGCATATACTTTCTTTTGCCCTGATTCCTTAACCGTTGGCTGTGTTCGTCCAATCACATAAATGTCATCTAAACCGTAAGTAATTATGCGGACTTAAAACCGATCTAGCCTCTTTTCTTGGCCAGTGAGTTTTGCATGCTTATTTCGATGTTAAAAACAATCATAAAAGGATGTCGCCTTGTATTAAATGGTTCTTGGTATTGCATTCAATCGGGTTGATTCATAACCGAACTTGAAAGTGTGATAATTCTCCGTGGTCATCCTGCACAACCTGACAAGTCTTGCTGGGATGTCGTTGTATAGCTGATCTTTATGCATGCTATCATATGAGCCCTTGAAGATGGTGAGTGTCGATCTAAAATTCTCGAGTCTGTTCCGGGAATATTTCATCGATGGTGTAGTTTCCTGATGTGAAATCGCGCTGGTATGGGATCAACCAGATTGTTCATTAATGGTTTCAGACTCTCACATAATATGGCGCAAGGGATCTTATAGCCGGGCTTAATGAAACTTATTCTTCTATAGATGCTGAGATTCCATGCTTCAGGCATGCTTTCCTCTTATCATAGCTTAAAGATGAGCAGGTGCAGTTTCCCAATCAGGTCAGCTGCTTTAAATAGTTTATTAGGCAGTCGGTCTGTCCCAGAAAATTTAATTGATTTTAGCTACGTTATTGCTATCATTGTCTTGGTCAGGGGGACGAAATTCTTTCTATCTTCTCAGCACCACTGGAATCGATTTCTATTCATCCATGTTCATGTCTTTGAAACTGTTTATTCTCTGACAACACTTCTGAAAGTCATTTCTCCAGTAACTTCTCTCCATTTATTCGATCGGATGCTTTTTGTGCTCTTTCATTTTTTTTTTCAAAGAACCATCTGCTCTTGCCTTTTCTATTGCTCACAGAGCTCATGAGCAACTCTTTTTCTTCTACTTTACAGCAATTTACGATCTCTCTAGTTGTTCGGCACGTTAAAGTCCTAACTTTCCATGCTCAGATCCGTCTTTCCTCGAGTTCATGTATAAGCTAGTATGGTTGTGCGAGACTAGCAAAAAAAGGTCACAGTAGTAGTTCCCAATTCAAGACAAAGTGGTTATGCCGGTAATGAAAGCACATACGATTTAACCATTACATGATTTGCCCCTGTATTTATGATCTCAAAAGTACATAATAAGATAGATAGAAGTAATATGGCAGACCAATATACAACTAAATACAAAGGGAGTCCACAGCAAAATAAGTTGCATTTCCATGTTAAAACTTAACTCCCACTTCACCAACGATTTAACGAATCACAGTTTCCATTGTGACTCCAACTTAACCAACCACCACTAAGTCTTATACTCACACCACAATCAAACAAACCTCGGTAAGGCTCTGTCAAATAGCAAAAATTACATCTGACTTCCAGACTGTCAATTCTGTCATCACTTGTTAATTGAACCGAAGCCGTGCTGCGGAAGGTTTTTGTTTTGTTTTATACACTCAATTTTGTGTTTTTACTTGTTTTGTGTTTTCAATTTGTATGTATGTGCTGGCTAAAAGATATTCTCTTCAATTCAAGTGAAATAACATGAGTACCAACAATCACACAATCAATAATAAACCATTAACTGTTCGTGAAATAATTAAAATCGGTGCTGCTTCCCTTTCAATACCCGAAAAGATAAAACTCCGTGATTTAGGTCCGCCGCGACCCAATTTCACATTAAAACCCAGCAAAGATGAAGCTCCCACAGGAAAAACAGGCAAACCGCCGAAAAAGAAGACAATTCCAAATATGCAGGCGTTTCGAATTTACAGACAATACGATTGGATTTGTGGCGATGATCGGAAAAAAGTGTTCTACTGTTTCCCCTGCTTGTTAATGGGAACTACACCAGCCAAAGAAACACCAAATCCGAGTTTGGGTTTTGGTAGATTTCACTTTAACACAGAGGCGCACGTCAAGAATGCGCTGAATCTGGCAATGTTGGGAACAGTAAGTCTTTAAGTTTTAAATATTGGGTTCCATTGTATTCTAGCAAATTATGAATTATTTATTCTTCTCACTCCGCTGGGAGTGCACCAACGGGTATTTTTCTCTGAAAGAAAATCTCTCAAGCCTCGATAAGCTGGTATGGTGTACTGCAAAAACATCATTCGAGCATCCGCTGTCTAGGCAAGAGCGTTTTATGTACAAAGAACAAAATAATCTGCACTTTCAGATTAGATTTTGGTATGCTGATAGTGATGTAACTATGTAAGATGTACTGTATAACCCGTCTACCAGTCCGCTGGTATGTGTTATAGTGCTATGAATCATATCTGAATAACGAGTCTGGTAGCTTCTAAGAAAATGCATGGTACGGAGATGGGTGGGTTTCGTAACAACCTTACTGTCGAATATTTGTACAGAAAACTACACAAGAAATAACTTTCTTCAGTTTCTGTAGACAAAAGCAAGCTAATCTAATTGTTTCTTGTAATTTAAGTCTCCTTTGCAGTTTTTTGTTTCTGGTTTTTGGATTACAACATTGGAAAATTTGTGTTTTTCGCTCTCGATCAGTTTTTTCCAAACGTTGCTTCGTATTCCATGTTTCCGTCAGCAATTTCGGTTCCTTCTTGCAAGGCATGTAATTGAATATGTCGCGCATAGGATGTACGTTTGAATTTTTGCATTCAGGCACTCATACTTGAGCCAACTCTTTCTCCCTAAGCTAAACACTCGTCAAATGTTACGATACTGATGCGCATTTTTGTGAGAAATCAGTAGAAGAGGATTCTTATATATTTAGTTCACGCTTCAGTCTTGGATGAACATGGGCCTCAACCATTAAGCCTCTTTTGTTAGCCGAATTAGTTAAGTTCTTCCAGTTAAACACTCCAAGATAGTTGAGGTAGCTATCCATTTGCGTGTGCCTCCTTAGATGAAATTTTCCTCTACTTCGTTGTTCTTCCAAGTGGGAACCAAAGACTCTTCGGCCCGAAGTGGTAATGCATCGGAGTGTGCAAGTTGTTGCACAAACTTCTGGACATTGTGTCTCTGAAAATAGCTTGCGATTTCGCACGCCAAGACTTTGTAAAGAAGGCTGAAGACTATGTAGTTGGCACAGTTTAGAAGGTCTTGTATTTTTGAATCGAGTAAACGATGCTGAAGTTGCATTCATCAGACTTACTTTCCCTTGATCAAGTCTTGAAAATGAGTTGATGTATGTTTTCTATCAAGTTATCTCCCGCTGCAGTTTAAAATCATCTGATATTATAACCTTGTTTTGCTTAAGTCTAGACATTGCTACTTTACTTTATTATGGCTTTACTCTATTTATCTTTTTGTTCCACCCGACAGAGGAATTTGGATTGTCCGCGTCATTTAACAGACTGTGGCTCTACTACTTTCCATCCTTGCTCATCTTTATTGGTCCCTGACGAAAATGTTTCTTGCAGTTGCACATCGCTATTTCTTCGAATGCGCCCTTTCTGATAATCTGATGTTCTTTCCGCCTGTTTTGCTCGTAGAGCGGCTGACGTAGACGTACCTTGAATAAAACTCGTTGGTGGTCCGACTTTGTATGGAAATCTCGAAATGTATGGATGTCTGCAATGCTCAAGAAGTGCCTTATGTTAATCGCAACCTGATAAATTATACGATAAGATAATCGCCATGTTGATTTCTGATTAGACTTGTGAGGTAACCGTCTCCCAGTTATGTGATATTCCGCCTCGAAGCAAAGTAAACTCGCCAAAGTCTGCGTCTAGTCGTGTAGGCAATGCCTTCTGATAGTTATGGCATTCTTTGTAGGTACGATCGCCTATTTCTTCCATGGGGCGTGAGTGCATAATGCGTTATATTACAATGCGATCAAAACTTCCTGTCTTGGTCTGCCGCTTACACCAAAAATATGCATCCAAATAGATACTGCTTTTGGTGTATGTAGCAGTCACCATGCTATATGGTATGCCGACTTATCCCACTCCACTTCCTGAAGGCGTTCAGTCCAGCACATCCGCTTATTGTTGGGCTGTTCATGGCCTATTCAAGGTCCTAACATTCCATGTACAGATGATCCGAACGTCGTTGCCATTTTTCGATCATTAATCCGTCCTTATCGGAGACCTTTTCTGTTCGATATCGAGCTTTAAATTAAGATATGCTTTCGTTTGATGCTGAATTATGTTAGCTGTGTGTTTTGCCACAGATGAAAGACCGCATATACCACTCTATTTCCCGCATTACTTGTCCCCTGCTTAGTACCTATTCTTATTTCCGATAAAATGCAACTATTGTTTCGCACGCTTTCTTCCCATCTTTTTTGCAACGTTCGTAGTCTAGCTCAAGATGCATCTAATCGGTTTCGACATTCCCGCGGGATTCGGTCTATGATCATCACCAGAGATCTGCGCATTGATTGCGAACCTGGGTCAGTATTGCAACAATTAAGTTCGTAACGCAGTGCTTGCCTTAACTCTCAGTGGTGTCATGAGTAAATTACCGGCCTGCGATGCCATAAGGCTCACAATACGGAAAGGATGAAAATGTGAAGAACTAGCTAGGCTATTAGCTAATGGCGGATTTACTGTTGCCGACTGTTGCAAGAGATCAAAGGACAATGATTTTCGAATCTTCACGTGAAATGTTCGAACCATTAATAGACCGCGTGCAGCCGAATAACTAAAGAGAATCCTCGAAGTGGGCTGCACAAAAAGAGGATATAAAACTGGATAAAGGACATAAATCTACTATAAACATTGCTACAAAGTACCGTCGCTACAAGGACTGTAGTTCCAGCGTTTATTCAGATGCGGATTTGTCATCAGATAAAGACTTAGAGAATAAGCTTTGCGCTTCAGGCATGTAAGCGAACGGCTGACGACGATTCGCATATAGGCTAAATTCGCCAACATAAAATTTCCACGTCCCGAAAAAGGGGAAGGACGATCGTACTCAAGATTGTTCTTCGATCGTTATCGTTTACGAAAAAATATGGGCCAACAACGCCCCCGCGCCGGCATGCAAACCGATGAAGTGGTGATGCATGAAGCACATGTGGATTTTCACACGACCAATAACGCATATTTTGCTTATTGACGAACCCATTGAGCCAAAAATGAGCTTCGTCACTGAAGATGATTTTGCGATGAAATTCTTCATCTTGGCGCATCTTCTCCAGAACCCAATCGGAGAACGTACGTCGCTTCAAATGGTCCATCGGCTTCAATTCTTGAGTCAGCTTGATCTTGTATGGGTGTAGACCAAGATCCTTACGCAAAATACGCCATAATGTGGTCTGAGCGATGCCCAATTCTTGAGAACGCCGTGCAATTGACTGATTTGGATCGTTTGCTACGGACGCCAGCGATATTTTCGACTCTTCGACCAACCCGCTGACACGGCAAAATCACACAACAAATATGTAGACTCAAAGTTTTGCACTAAACTTGTTATTGCCTGTCTACTAGAGCGAGAATTACGACCGAAAATTGGAGTTAACGCAGTCACCGACCCCGAATTTCGGTAGAAAATTTTTATAATTTGCAGACGTTGTTCGTTCGTGTACTTTACCATGATGAAAATGTTGAGTTTAATAATGAATAAATTGACAGTGACAGTATGATGATTAGTGAAAGAGTGCGTTCACAAATTAAATTCAAAGTTGTCAAGTCCCTATTGGAAAACCCTTTATATCAGCTCCGTAAACTGATATAGGCTTATTGATTTTGCTACGAGACGAAATGTAGCTATAAGCTACACACGGTTTCTACACCTTGATATCCAAAAGGGACCTGGCTGACGACTGATCAACAAACCTTCATTCATCATCATACTGCGATCGATGCAAGGCACCCCTACAGTGTTTCGGACGTCCAAACATTCCGAGCAGCTAACATCGACTTCGACCATTAGTCTTGTTGTGACTAAGATACGGATGCGGATATCCGTAATAGCTCAAAAACCAGTGAACCATTGTGATGAATGAACGACTACAATCGTACTAGACCGCCAATGACCTCTCGAGAAGGAGTGCAATGTCGCCAGCATCGACCGTAAAAGATCAGTGGCAGTGTACTTTTCCTATGAGCAACTAGAGAGACCGCCTCGAATGTACTTTGTTTCAACCCGCCCCAATAAACAAACCCTGATTCGATGACGAATGCAGATGGAATCGCGAACTCTATGAGTAGAAAAGAAGGGAAGGTATCATAGGTTCTTCAAAGGAAGAAGGCGTTCGTTCATGGTCCTACAGAGGTGCTACCAGAAGAATGAAGCTTGAAAGTTTTACCAAAAAATAATACGGACATGCCAGAGCTGTAAATACCGAACAGAAATCTGCAAGATGATGTCAGAAATTTCTTAGCAGGACCACTAACGGTGCTGAGAATCTGGCAAATTATTTCAATATTGTTTTAGGCCGTGAAAGTTCAAGTTTTCACATTACGACAGATCTTGGAAAACAACCCAAAAGTTCCTAATCGATACACACCACGTCTTCATCGATTTCAAAGCCGTTTCTAACAGCATATATAGAGACGAATTATAAAGAGCCATGTCTAGTTAGGGCATCCTTTATTAGTTTTTGAAAAAAATTATGCGAAACTCGCAAGTAAACTACAGAGGCACCATCTTTAAAAGCCTGTTAATGGGAAGAACACAGCGAACCGCCAATGAGGCGTTTGTGACCATTGAAACAGATGATGGATTAAGCGGACAATGACGGAAAAATAAGGTATATGCTGTCAACAAACAGAGACACAACATTGGTGCCTAAGATAAAATGTGTCGATAAGCAGCTACAACTTTGAGTAGAAAGGCTATGAATCACTGTTGCTAATCGCTGCTTATTTGGGCTTAGAAGTCAATGTAATACTAAAGCCGTCTCTCAATCGACTGAAAAGAATTTATACAGAACCGTGAAAATCCGTGAATATCCTGCTTTACGGCACAGAAACTTGCACACTGTCGAAAGCGGATAAAAATGATCTCGGGCACTATGAAAGAAAAGTTCTTCGGGTAATTTCTGGTCCCATTTGCATCAATAGAGAATGGAGGAGACAGTAATGCTGACCTCGTCAGAAAAGCTCGAATAATTCGGCTATGTCACATTGAACGCAAGGACAGTAGCGCCCCGAACCGGAAAGTTGTTGACTACAACCCAGGGGTACCATGCGGTAGAGACCTACGTCAGATGTTGTATACAAGTGTTAAGGGACCACAGCCAACCTTATATGTGCACTGGAGGCAGCTGGCATAAAACCGAGGGGGGCATGTTAGCTGAGGTCCTGATCTATGTGACACCATCTAAGTAAGTAAGTAAGTTACATTACCGCGTTTCTTTAGATATGCGGATCCGACCTTTTCAAACACATAGCAGCCATTTCTTCAATGCCAGTCCTCATATGGTGTTTGTAGTTTGCCCGTTTGACACTGGAGTCAGTAATAGAAACTCATTTTCTATTGACGCTTGAATGCAGATGGGGTAATGTTATGAAGTCAGTGTTCTCACTCACGAACTTTAGCAGGTACTCGTAACTCTTGCTCCGAAAGCAAAACCTCATTCAAACATTCCACTACTACGAGAGGCGTTCAATATATTCTCGGTATCGATATGAAGGAAAATGCGAATTCAGTTTAAATTGTTTTTATTTTTCAATATAATCTCCCCTAACATCAATGCATTTGTTACAGCTTGAGATAAGCTTTTTTAAACACTCAAAAAAATAAATTTCCTCTTTCTCTGCAAAATACCCATTTATTGCCGCCTTGAGTTCTTCATCATCCGAAAATCTTTTTCCACGAAGACATTTTTTCAAATCCGGAAACAGGAAATAATCACTAGGGGCAAGGTCTGGACTATAGGGTGGGTGTTGGATTTCTTCGAAACCACAATCTCGCGCAGCAGCCTTGGAAACTCGCGCCGTGTGAACAGGAGCGTTGTCATGAAGAAGCAACACACCCGCTGCGAGTTTACCACGTCTTTTCTTTTTAATTTCCTCCCGCAAATTATGCAAAGTGGAAGCGTAGGATATGGCGTTGATGGTTTAACCTTTTTTTTTTTGTACTCAATGAGCAAGATTCCCTTTGAGTCCCAAAAAACTGTGGCCATGAGCTTCCCGGCAGACGGAGTGACTTTGAACTTCTTCGGGGGATCTGTTCCTTTTTTATGCCACTGCATGGACTCTTGTTTGCTTTCAGGGTCATAGTGGTGGACCCATGTTTCGTCCCCAGTAACAATTCGATCCATAACACCGTCCGCGTTCTCACTACACATCTCCAAAAGCTCTCTACAGCATGCGATTCTCACTTTTTTCTGAGGCGCTGTGAGCATTCGTGGCACCCACCTTGCACTGACCTTTGAAAGATTAAGATGGTCATGAAGAATGGTGTGAATGGTACCAATTGAAAGCTTGGTGATCTCTGCTATCATTTTCACCTTTATTCGGGCATCCTCAAGAACAAGTTTTTCGACTTCTTTGATGCTTTCTCCCGTACAAGCAGTAGCCGGGGCGCCGGAGCGGGGGTCGTCTTCAATGCTCTCTCTGCCTCTCTGAACTCACTTGACCACTTTTGCACAGTTGATAATGAAGGTGCGGAACCCTGGTAAACAGCCACCATCTCTTCATGAATAGTTTTTTGACTTTTTCCTTGCTTAGTGAGAAATTTAATTACAGCGCGATGCTCAATTTTCACCATCATCGTCTCAGTTGCCATTATGATTCTGTTTAACTAGACATAAAACGCGAATTAATAATCACATTTATATGAAATTTTACATGAATGCACTAAAGTAATAGTATTACTTGATAAATAAGTCAATTTATATATACAACCACAGCTTCACCCCGATACCGAGAATATGTTGAACGCCCCTCGTATAGTGATAACAGGCATCGTTTTCAGAGGACAAATCTTTTAAGTCCAGATCCCTTCTATGACTCATCCTTCTTCCAGAGGTTTTGCTTGGGTCTATCACTTAGTTTTTTCCCGTTTGTAGTATACAAGCGACGCCGACGCCACGTACAACATGCATTTAATTTGGAGGAGCTTATACATAGGCCAGATAGATCGTTCTTTATTATCTTCTTCCAGAGGTTTTGCTTGGGTCTATCACTTAGTTTTTTCCCGCCTGTAGTCTACAAGCCGACGCCACGTACAACATGCATTTAATTTGGAGGAGCTTATACATAGGCCAGAGAGATCGTTCTTTAAATTTAAAATTATTCCTTATATTGTACATAGATTAAGTAACTTCTATTAGCTTTTTAAATTCTAATAGTATTGAAATCTGACTTGGTCAGTCTTCTATTACTTGTTCTCACTTTTATTTTTCTTGTTGCATTTTCAGCCAATTCTATGCTCAGTGGGCATTGTTCAAAACGGACTTTTAAAGTCGCACAATGAGAGTGTACAACGAAACCGTCAGGTGCTAACCCGGGTCATCAAAGGCTTAATTGATCATGCAAACCTCTATGAGTACGTTTTAAATGGTGAGCAAAGTTGGAGTGCAAAGCTTGAGCCAATCGGCCTGATGGACCTACTCTTCAAAATAGATCCCACTCTTAAGGAGCAATGGGATTATTCCACGTTATTTCGTAACATAACACCGAAGGATCTCAAAGAGCAACTGCTCAGGGCCGCATTCGATATGTATCAGTCAATTGTAATGGAGGAAATCGGAGCGACTAAATTTGTAGCTCTCATCACCGAAGAGACAACGGACCTTGCACACAAAGACCAGTTAGCGATAATCTTGCGGTATGTGTTGGAAAACAAAGTAGTCGAACGATTTTGGACGTTTGTAAAACCCACGCAGAGAGATGCAAAGTCATTTTCCAAAAGCATTCTAAACGAACTCGACAGAATTCTTTCCACACAAAAGGAGAAACTGATCTCTCAGAGTCACATAGGCGGAGTAATATTTAGTCCGCTGATTTCTGATGTACATAGACTTATAACGGAAGAATATAAGAATGCTATATACGTGCATTACCACGCTTACAAATTAACTCTAGTCATGGAGCGAGCAGTTTGCCAAAACAGTCGAGTAAGAGAATTTTTTGCTAATCTCTACGGAATGTACGAATTCTTCGAGAAGCAACCCAAAGTCTTGCAGGCATTCTTCGATACTACAGCTGTCTACTCAGAAGGTAGCTTTGAGAAGGGTGCTCTTGTATTTATCCACGAGAACAAAATGGAGGTTTTGAATTTTATGATCCTGCTCCACACAGATTTAGACTCATCGCCGCACTTGATACGTGAGGCAGATGTTTGTGAGAAACTTTTATTAGATGATGGCTTTCAGTACTTCCTATCCTTCTTCTACTACTTAATGGCCGATGTAAATGTGTTCTACGAAAGCCTGCAAAATTCGTTTGTGGATTCTGTGAAAATTGCCGAAGCAATCAATGAATTTCTTGATGAAATTCGTAAAACCAAAGATGCCATTGCTGTTGAAAACAGCGACAATGACGACAAAACAAGTGAGGCGTTCCTGCGGGCATTCGCCAAAATCGAAATCTGCAATGTGATGCTGAAGGAGATAAAGGAACGCTTCTCCTTTACAAATCACTGGGAAGCTCATATCCTCTTCAAATCCGAACAGTACTACAAATTCCATGGGAATTTTCCAGAGAATATTCTCCGGAACGCCATCGAATACTTTAAGTTCAAGTATCCTGAGAAACTACGTATTGAGCTGGAAACTCTCTACATCCGCAGTGACTTGATGATTTGTAGGAACGCACACGATTTGCTATGGGTGTTTCATCACTACAAGTTGAAGAATGTGTTCGACAAGACTACAGCGTTACTCCATGTAATCCTTACCATCCCCACAATGTTAATGGAAGCAGAAGGCAAAATCACCGCAGCAAGGCGAGTAAGAAGAGCTGCTGCATTGGCGGCAAAAGACGACCAAGCAACTGCACTAACAATGCTTTTAGCCGAACGCGACACATTAGCCTCAATGTGTGCGTTCTCCGAGCGATTAATTGATAGGTACATCAAACAGCAGTGCTTGGAGAAAGAATTTACCTAATCTTATGTCAGTCTTGTATGTATATAATTCGAGTCAATTTCTAAGAGATTTTATATCGCACAATCTCGTGATTTAGGTTTATATTTCAAGCGTGGACGCCCTCATTCTGTTATATAAGAATATATAGAACAAAACTAATTTTCTAGATATAATGGATGCCTTTATTAAACAGAAATAAAGTACAACCATAGTTAAGTCAATCTAATGTAATGAGACGTATATCTATCGTCTGTTGGAATACTATTTCAGCAAAATAAAAAATTCAATTTTTAGATTTTAACTTTATATTTTGTCTTTATTTCGGATCGTGTGGTAATTTAAAGCCAACCAGGTTAGCAGTCTCTTCTACGGAGCGTTCACCCTTTCCACGGTATTCGTTGTAGATTTCGTTATACTTCCTCATGCTCGACAAGTAAGTGAGGTAAGTTTCGGCTACGAAGCGTTCTTCTTCGCGTTCTTTGCATAGTTGTTCGGTTGTTGTTTGGTGTTTTCTGAATTGTGACAAAATGTAACGCACAGCCAAGCTATCCTTGATGCTTTCGCTAGATGATGCTTTACGTATTTCACTTAATAATGAGCGTAGAGTTTTAGTTGCCATTTTAATTGATTAAAACGAAGAGAACTATTTTAAGAAGATTAACTAATTTGCGTTCTTATTTTGTTAAATAACACCAAAGTCGAGAGGAATTATGAAAACACAGCTAAATGCCGAAGGTTTGACAAAAAGTTTGACATTTGCGGAATATGCTGAATTGATTTAGAGATGAGGGATATTGACGGTGGTTTACATACCGATATCTGTGTTCGATAACAAATGAGCCCTCGTTTCGCTAATAAATGATTTGAAATATTGTATTTTGGATGTAAGCATTTTTATAAATGCAGTTAAAAAAAAGGTTTTATGAATATTTGGTAAGTTAAGATAAATCTCTAGTTCCGGCTGTAAAATTTCCACTACAGATTAAATTGATCTCTCAGAATGTCATGTTGCCATTCCTAAAACAATTCATTTATTACATTTTTTAATATTTTATTTAATAGTACGTTTACACCGACCCGAAATTTAACATTTCGAAATGAAATTTCGGAATTTCATTTCACCGTTTACATTGAACGCAAAACATTTATATGACAGCTACTGTCAGCTACAGATTCGTAATTTGTTTTAATTTCCTCCGGTGAAAACTCCACCCTTTATTTGTTCCCCAGAGCCCAACAATACTTTTTTCCCAGAGTTCAACAATAAACTCCTCGTCAGGGTCTTCCCACTTCCTCCTTTTCTTATATTTATATTTTTTTGGTCCATTTGGTTGAGGCACAAGTCGTTAATGATTGTAAATATTGGAACATCTGACTTCTTTCAAATTTGGTTTTGTAAGCGCTGAATGACGTGCGGAATAATTAAAAAGGTTTGTTCGATTTTACAACCTTCTAAATGCAGAGACGAAATGCAACATTTCACTGAAATTCAACATTTCTAAATGCTGGAAATTGCATGCAACATTTCGTCTCAAATGTTGAATTTGTCTGAAATGCTGAATTTCGGGTCGGTGTAAACGTACTATAAAATATGCACAAGTGGTTTATATTCAATATGATTGAAGTGACAGAGCAAACAGTTTTCTGAAAATTCTTCCAGCCCTAAGGGAATTGCAGTAACTTTAGAATTAGGGAAGAAAGCGCTTGTGTTGTTATACCAAGTAAAATGTGAAAACTGTGGCGCAGTCGTCAAAGCATTGGCCGCGAAAAGAGAAGAAGCAACGAAGTTTGATTACTTACAAAATCTATTAAGAGCCAAAAACTAGTTATAGCTATTACACTGAAAACCTTAGACAATTTCCTTTACTTTCGAGCGATAACTTCCTCTTCTTACTTTGGTGGCGCTACAGTTCAGGGTGAACCAGGACCTCAACTAACAAGCCTCTCCAGTTGGCCCTGTCTTTAACTAAGCGCGCCACCTAAGATGTCCCTTCGGGTTCGATTCGAAGGCTTTGCAGGCGGAAATATTGGTGTCCATTCGCTCTATATATCTTAGCCATCTCAGGCAATTGATGCTAGGTTTTCTGACTAGGTCTATGTCGCTGTATAGCTCATATAGTTCGTCGTTGAATTATCTCCTCTAAATCCCGTCAACGGAATCGAAGGATTTTTTTCTCGAGGATATCTTCATCCGTTTTCGATAGATTCCAAAACTAGATGCAGCTCTTAAAATCAGTGAAAAAATGTTGGATATCGATCAGGACTTCTTGAGTTTTTTCCCTGATAGTGGTCTAAAAACTCACTGATAGTGACCAATCAGATTTTTAAGAAGACTAATTTCTCTATAGGTGCCGCCGTTAAGTGGTCTCCTTTTTGTGGATCGGGCAATTGATACCGAAATTTTATTCATCAGGCTGTTGATACCTTAAGAATAAGCAATGTATCTATGCCTTAAATAACAACTGTCAACTTCATCAATTGCCATCTCTCTTTCATAATGTCAAACTTTTATACTTTTTTCCTTCCTCTTTCTTTTTGAACTGAACTTGAAGCAGTTTTTCTTAACACAGGCATACAATGTTCTGAAAAGATCTGATAAATGAATTGATGTATGCTCTTCACGAAGTCATTTCCAGCAGTTTCGAGTACTTCGCCCAGTAAACCGTCAGGTCCAGTTGCTTTCTTGGTTTTCAGCTTAGATATTTTTATTCGGAAGTTCTGGCTATCATCGTCTAAGTTGAATGATCTACTCTGACTGACGGCTGGATGTTGAGATTCTTCGCCGTTATGCAGAAAAAGGTTTTTCATATTCTCAGCACCGACGGTGACTCTACTACAAGGTTTCCTTTCCATCTATAGGTCTTCTTGCCTTGACCAGTTCTTATTACCTTATTGTGAAGCTTCACGGCGTTATTCCAAGAGTACAACATCTTAATATCTTCTATGGCAGCGCTTCTCGACGAGCCCAAGTAAGAATTCGGAAAGAGCAGCGATATGGGTCCAAATCATTTCCCAATTTGCACATTTCCTGTAGTTATTAATGTTATTGGGTTGGCAAGAAAGTAATATCGGTTTTAATGCAATCTGCTTATTTTTCTTTTAATATTGGTTAGCTAATAATTTAAGCTGAATCGAGCCTAATTTTGTTCACACCTGTTGTTAGTACAGTGTCAATTTGAAAATTGAGTGTAAAAGCGACATATTTTGCTTTGTTGTTTCTTAAAGGCAACAAAAATGTGAAGTTTATGAAGTTGACAAAGCGTACGCGCGTACGCGTCAAAAGTGGATTAAGAAATTGGGTTCTATAGATTTGTCAGTCAAATTGACCAACTGAAAACTGATGATACCAGATTAAAATCATATTTGAATCAGATCGTCATTCGACTGTGCGAGAGATTACTAGAGGTCAATTGCATCACACATAAAAATCACTTTCAACGTCTTAGACTCGTTAAATAGTTCGATATTTTGATATTGAAAGAGATTCGCCCAATACAACAAATCAACATTTACAATATGCATCTCAAACGCAATGAAATTGATCCTTTTTGTAATAAAACGTCGCTGGCGATGAAAAATGGATCTGCATTAAAACTGCATGGAACTGCATCAAAAGAAGATTATGTTGTCAATTTTGTGACATTGTTAAGATGTCGTGTATTTTGAGCTGCATCCAAGGACTCAGAAAATGTCTACTATTAACAACTAATGAAACTGGCGGAAGCAATCAAAGGAAAACGTTCAGAATCGGTTTACATTGGTGATGTCGCAACCATCATACAGCCCCGACCCTGCGCAGTCAGATATTCATTTGTTTCGAAGTTTAAAAGTCTTTTCGAATGGTAAAACTCTCACGAATGATCGTGACTCGAAATCACTCTTGATTCAGTTTTGTGCTTATAAGTGCCAGAAGTTCTGTAAACACGGAATCATGAAGTAGTCAGAAATATGACAGAAGGTCATCGAACAAAATGGAGAATATATATACTAGGTGGGGTGAAAAGTAACCTCCTTAGGAATGAAAACAATGTTTTTTTAAATGTTTTTATTCAATATAGTCCCCTTTTAACTTGATACACTTATTCCAGCGATTTTCCAACTTCTTGCTCTCGTCCGAAAAGTAATTTTTCGAAAGGTCTGCAAAATACTCCTTCGTGGCGTCGATGACTTCCTCGCATGAGTTGAATTTTTTATTGATGAGCCATCTTGAGGTTTGGGAAGAGATAATAGTCCTAGGGAGCCAAATCGGGCGAATAGGGTGGATGCGACAGCAATTGGAGACGTAAGTCATTGATTTTAGCCGTGGTTGCGATGCTCTTGTGCGCCGGCGCATTGTTTTGCAAAAACAAAATGTTTTTTCGCTTCATGTGAGGCCGTTTTGCAGCGATTTCGGCCTTCAATCGCTCCAATAATGCACAGTAATACTCGCTGTTGATGGTTTTTCCTTTTTCGAGGTAGTCCACGAAGAGTATGCCATGACAATTCCAGAAAACTGACGCCATAACCTTTCCGACCCATCGAGCCTCCCTCGGCCGCTTCGGAGCACTCGTGTCCATTGCCGGGCACTCATTCTGTTCTCTGATGTATAATAGTGGATCCAAGTTTCATCAACAGTTACCAATCGACGCCAAAAGTCCGCCCGATTCCGCATCAGCAAGTCTAAACCCTCTTTCGAAGTACTCTCGTGTTCGGGTTTTTGGTCAGGAGTGAGCATGCACGGCACCCAGGGGCAGGATAACTTTTTCATATGCAGAATATTGCCCAAAATATGGCGTGTGCGCTCAGTACTAATCTTTGTGGTATCTGCCAGCTCACGCACCTTCACTCTCCGGCTAGCCAACACCATTTCATGTATTTTTTTGACATTGTCCTCTGTAACCGCATCGGAAACTCTCAAACCAATATTTGACGGTGTAATATGACGGAGCATTAGCCCCATAATATTTATCCAACTTTTCTTTTTTTTCCTTCGCCGTTTTGCCTCTCTAAAAATAATGTTTTATGATAGAATGAAAATCGTTTTTGTCCATACTCAACATGATGCCAAATACGCCAACAACAATCTTCTGTCAAAAGAAAACTAAAGTATCGCACTGAAATTTGGCATTTCTGTCTAAATAGCAGTAGCAGCGCATTCTGGCGGTCAAGGAGGTTACTTTTCACCCCACCTGGGGTGAATATCGGAATATTGACACCCACTCACAGTGAAGAGAAGTCACGCAGTTAGAAACGCTAAAAATGGTTGTCAAAACTACACATGAAGACCCATATTCATAGCGAAAGCCGTAACGCCCATACAGATATTAAGGTCAAAAGAAAATAAAAGTATCCATAGGACTGCAGTAATTCTTCAGGCTGTTTTACAACGTTAAATTGTCGTTCATGCCCCTAAGCACAACTTCACAGAGTCTGAAGTAGTAGTATGTCATCTAATGCATACTGTGATAACCACTTAAACGTGAGCAGCGACATCTAGCAGAAAATGTCGAAACTCGAAGACTAGAAGATTTCGATACTGGATTAGCAAAGTCTCGACTGGAGAGTGGAATCGAATTTTCTAGCAAATTGGAAATTGTATGGGACGCTGGGTGCCGAGGATTGTTCTCGAAGTATGTCATTCGAGTATAAATACCAGCATCCCAAAAGGTATGCAAATCAGTTCTAAAGTGTAATTTGAAGTGTTAATTAGGAGAAGTGATTAAGTGGTTTAAGTAAAAGATAAGAAAAGTATAAGTGGTTGAGAAATTGAATTGTACTGAGAGAAAGAATTAAATAGTGAATTGTAACTGTACTGAATAAAGGGATTTGTATTGAAAAGAATAAGTTCTATCATTTGTACCCACACAAGCATTTTACATTGGTGTCAGAAGTGGGATAGGACTTATTGTGTGTAAAAAAAAAAAAAAACAGTGTTTTCTGACTATTTGAAAAAGCTAGAATGGGTCGAAAACTATTGCAGTTGACCCTCGTCCAACTCAAATCCGAGTTGAACAAGAGAAGCCTCAGCGCCAGTGAAGGAAAAAGTGACCTGGTGCTCCGACTTCAGGAGGCTTTGAACAACGAGGGACATGATCCTGATGCATACTCCTTCGATGTTGACGAGGATGAACAGACAAGTACCGGCAGTGATATGGCTGCGATGATGCAACTCCTCTTGTTAAAAATGGATGAACAAAAGAAAAATCTGGAACAATAAAAGAATAGTCTCGAGCAAAAGCTGGATGAACAAAAGAAAAATCTGGAACAACAAAAGAATAGTCTCGAGCAAAAGTTGGATGAACAAAAGAAAAATCTAGACGAGCAGAAGAGCAGCGTTGAACAAAAATTCGACGAACAGAAGAATAGTCTAGAACAAAAACTGGAAGAACAAAATGACATTCTCCAGCAAAAATTCGAAGAAATCGATGACAAATTTGAAAGAATAGAGAAGAACGTTGATGACAAATTTGATAGAATAGAGAAGAACGTTGATGACAAATTTGATATAATAGAGAAGAATGTTGGCGAAAAATTCGAAGAAATGGACAGCAAAGTTCAGCAACTAACAAAAGAGCTCGACACAGTGCGAAAACAGAAACTGCGAGAATGTTCTTTAAGCGGTCCAAGGAGAAAAGATTTGAAGCCTCCCTCATTCGATGGCCAGACCTCATGGTCTACTTATAAGAAGCAGTTTGAAATGGCTGCCTGTGCAAACGACTGGGACAATGAGGAAAAGTGCTTTGCCCTAACAATGGCCTTGCACGGTCCTGCAGCAGAATTATTGCAAACAGTAGACATCGAAAAGCATAAAGATTATGTGACTTTAGTACAGGCTATCGAGAAACGGTTTGGGGATAGCCACATGCAGGAGGTCTACAAGGTCCAATTGCAAAGCCGAACGCAGCAACGAGGAGAAACACTGCAGCAGCTCCAAGCAGACGTGAGTAGACTGGCACATCTGTCATACCCCACCGCAGGACAGGAAATTATCGACGAAATGGCAAAAGATGCATTTATCAGGGGAATTGCAGATTCGAAGCTACAGTCAGCAGTAAGGATGGCCGGGAAAAGAACCCTTGCTGAAGCACTTGCCTTCGCTCTGGCGATGGAAGCAGCCAATCAGGCTTCCAGGGGAACACATTTCGTCAGGGAAGTAGCATCTGTCGAATGCTCCTGCACAAGAATTAGTGCCGAGGAACGAGATACTCGACGGGATAGACGAATAATGCGCTGCTGGAATTGCAATAAAATAGGACACCTTCAAAGGCAGTGTAAAGAACCGGTGCGACGAAAAGACTGCCCTCACTGTGGTGACAAGCAAATAGAGGAAGAAGCCCGCAGAAACAGCTATCAAGAAGCCGGTCAACCTTCCCGAAGTCATCAGTCGGGAAATGCTTAAGCACCAACTTCGCGGGGCAGAAGTTGGTAGCAGGAGTCGACGGCCCCAGGACCATCATCCAAGTCTAGCTGGCAAAACGATGCAGCGAAAGCCTTCTAGTAGAAGTAGTCAGTGGAAAAGAAAAATGGATGGCAACAATAGACACCGGTGCCACGGCCTCAATCATCAGGAGGAATCTTGTGCAGAAGTCTGGGCTGTATAACACTAGCAGTTGCAGCTTGCGAACAGCTACAGGAGCAACGATTAAGGTATATGGTGAAGTCCGCATAAAAATCCAACTGGCCGGAATAACATTCACTCACGCGTTTCTGGTAGCTGACATATGTGACGAGTGCATCATTGGTACAGACTTCATGAGAGAACATGGACTTATAGTCGACTTGGGGGCACAAACCCTGAAATACGGAAACATGGAGATACCAATGATATACGGAAACGCCAATACCACAGTCTCAAATGTCGTTATCTGCAGCAATCAGAGTCTAGAGCCTTCGTCAGAAGCAATTTTGTGGGCAAAAGTGGAAGGTGGTCCTGGTAGCCACCGATTCTATTTGATGGAGCCCAAAAAGAAAAGAGACTTCATGGTAGGAAAGACCTTAGTGGAGCCAAAGAACAACATGGTCCCTGTAAGGATTCTAAATCCAAAGACATTCAGTGTAAGGTGAAAAAGGGGGAGATAGTGGGAAAATACGTACCTGTTGAGGCTATATCGACCACAACGGAAAAAAAGGGTGCAAAACCGGTCACAACAGTTCAGAGCATAAAAATCAAGAAAATAAATTCTCAGCCTCTGTAATCTGGACGAAGATCAGAGAATCCTGGCAGAAAAACTAATCGGTGAGTACGCTGATATATTTGCTACACAAGACGGAGAATATGGACGTACGCATATTGTTCAACACCACATTGACACCGGAGACGCTCGACCAATCCGTCAACCTGCAAGGCGTCTTCCATTGGCAAAGCAAACAGAAGTTGCCGAAATGATGTCGAAGATGAAAGCTGAGGGAGTGATTGAAGAATCGCAAAGTCCGTGGGCATCTCCAGTGGTCCTCGTGAAGAAGAAAGATGGCAGCACGAGATTTTGTGTAGACTACCGACGTCTCAATGATGTCACTAAAAAGGACAGCTACCCACTTCCGAGAATCGATGACACTTTGGATATGCTTTCTGGAGCGAAATGGTTTTCAACACTTGACTTGAAGAGCGGTTACTGGCAGGTAGAGATAAATCGTGCGGATCGTGAGAAAACTGCCTTCACTACAGGAAGCGGTCTTTGGCAGTTTGCAGTGATGCCGTTTGGACTGTGCAACGCTCCGGCCACCTTCGAGCGACTAATGGAACGAACATTGCAAGGACTCACCTGGAAAACATGCCTAGTATATTTGGACGACGTTATCGTCATAGGTAAGACGTACGAGGAGCACCGCGAAAATCTAAAAGAAGTGTTTGAGAGGCTACGAAGTGCTCATTTAAAGCTCAACCCGGAAAAGTGCGCCTTGTTTCGTCCGGAAGTAAAATATCTGGGTCACATTATATCAGCGGAAGGAGTAAGAACGGATCCTGACAAAATCGAAGCCGTGAAAAGTTGGCCTTCTCCAAAAGATAAACACCAACTGAGAAGCTTCTTGGGACTCGCCACGTATTACAGAAGGTTTGTAAAGGATTTTGCTGGCATTGCAAAGAGCCTGCATCAACTTACAGAAAAAGGCCGACAGTTCAGGTGGTCTGGAGAATGCGAAAAATCATTTCAAGAACTGAAGCGACAGCTGTGCAAAGCCCCCATCTTGGGTTACCCCACGCCCGGAAAAATGTTCATCGTGGACGCAGACGCTAGCAATGTTGGGGTCGGAGCTGTGATCTCCCAAGTTCATGACGGTCAAGAGAAAGTGGTCGCATATTACAGCAAAGTACTCTCCAGATCTGAACGGAACTACTGTGTAACCCGGCGCGAGCTTCTGGCTTTAATTCTGGCTACGAAGCATTTCCATAAGTACCTCTACGGACAAAAGTTCATTCTCCGGACAGACCACGCAGCTCTGAAATGGCTACTCCAATTTAAGAACCCTGAAGGCCAAGTTGCAAGATGGATCGAGCAGTTGCAGGGCTACGACTTTGAAGTGCAACACCGCAAGGGAACACTCCACTCAAATGCTGATGCTCTCTCTCGTCGACCGTGCGGAGTAAAATGCGAACACTGCAATCGTAAAGAAGCAAAAGAACAGGCAACTATCCAAATGATCAGGACTGAGCCAATAGAGGGTTGGAGTATAGACGAAATCCGTTCCTCCCAACAGGCAGACAATGACATCGAACCAATATTGGCCTGGAAAGAACACGAGGAAAGACCAAGCTGGCAGCAGATATCAGATCGGAGACAAACCCTGAAGGCATACTGGGCACAGTGGGACTCGCTTTTTGTGCAAGATGGATTGCTGAAGAGAAAATGGGAAAGTGCAGATGGGACAACATCTCGTATGCAGCTAATTGTGCCACGGTCCAGAGTCAACCAAGTGCTCCATGAAATACATGACGGAATCTCAGGAGGCCATTTGGGAATAAACAAGACGTTGGAAAAGGTAAGGGAACGTTTCTATTGGCTAAGCGCTAAACAAGATGTCGAGAATTGGTGCAAAAAGTGCATAAGATGTGCAGCTACCAAGGGTCCAAAAGTAAAGCCACATGGACAAATGCAACAATACAATGTCGGAGCACCTTTCGAACGAATAGCCATCGACATCGCTGGGCCGTTTCCCGAAACCTTTAATGGAAACCGATATACCCTCGTAGTCATGGATTACTTCAGTAAGTGGCCGGAAGTGTTTGCCATCCCAAATCAAGAGGCTAAGACCGTAGCCGAACAGATAGTCAACAACTGGGTGAGCAGATTTGGGGTCCCAATGGAGCTGCACTCTGATCAAGGGCGAAACTTTGAATCAAAAGTCTTCCAGGAAATATGTCAATATTTGGGAATAAGAAAGACAAGGACAACGCCACTACACCCTCAATCTGATGGAATGGTCGAGCGATTCAATCGGGCCTTGAATGAGCATCTATCTAAGGTTGTCAGCAACTGCCAGCGGGATTGGGATCGACACATACCCCTCTTCTTAATGGCCTACCGAAACGCGGTCCATAGCTCAACAGGGCACACACCATCCGAGATCTTATTTGGTCAAACAATTCGGTTGCCAAGTGAAGCAAAATTCGGATCCCCACCGACGGAGCCCAAAGAGGTGAATGAGTACGTGAATGACTTACGCAGCAGGATTCGTAAATTGCATGAAGACACCAGAGAAAAGATGAAGCTAGCAAGCAGCCGCATGAAAACTAGATACGATATCAAGGCGAAATCTTCCGGTTTCAACGAAGGAGATCTGGTTTGGCTGTATAATCCTCAGCGTAAGAAAGGCAAATCACCAAAATTTCAACAGGACTGGGAAGGTCCATACAAGGTGATAACCCGCATTAATGACGTTGTCTACCGGATCCAGCGTGGGGATCGAGGAAAATTGAAAGTGGTCCATTTGGATAGAATGTGTCATTTCAACGGGATGCTGAATGACGAAGTTGTTCGGGACGAACAACTGTAGGGAGGGAGCAATGTGATAACCACTTAAACGTGAGCAGCGACATCTAGCAGAAAATGTCGAAACTCGAAGACTAGAAGATTTCGATACTGGATTAGCAAAGTCTCGACTGGAGAGTGGAATCGAATTTTCTAGCAAATTGGAAATTGTATGGGACGCTGGGTGGCGAGGATTGTTCTCGAAGTATGTCATTCGAGTATAAATACCAGCATCCCAAAAGGTATGCAAATCAGTTCTAAAGTGTAATTTGAAGTGTTAATTAGGAGAAGTGATTAAGTGGTTTAAGTAAAAGATAAGAAAAGTATAAGTGGTTGAGAAATTGAATTGTACTGAGAGAAAGAATTAAATAGTGAATTGTAACTGTACTGAATAAAGGGATTTGTATTGAAAAGAATAAGTTCTATCATTTGTACCCACACAAGCATTTTACAATACCTATGCATGGCATAACTAGAGATGGATAAAAGAATGTCAGAGAGAAGAGAAGAAAATACCTCAAAGAATTACGGAATTACGGCTTTGGTCATGCTACGTTTCATCCGTTTTTATCGCAATTCAAAGTATCGGGTTTTCCATTAAACAGCGTCTTCACGAGACATCGCTGGTGTTAAGAAAATTTTCAACAAATAAAGATCTGGTTTTTAATCAAGACATATCTGTAGACATCAACCCTGAAATTTCTTTTACAGCGCTTGTCAGTTTGACTTTGTAATGAGGAAAAAAAAAACAAAGTGTGGCGAACTTCATACACCACAATGCTATCTGTTCATAAAAAAGAACAAGAAATCTACATCTGCGCTGCCATTTTCTACTATAATGTAGTTGCTTACACTCACAGAATGAAATGTCATACAATAATTTGCCCACCTAAGTTAAAAGAAAAAATGTCAAACATTTCGTCTGAAATATTTGTGTCTCCCGGTGTTAAGGAGTATACATTTTTATTTTGGTAATAAATTTTAATAATTTGCAAACGTTACTCGTTCGAGTACTGTATGTGTCTCTTCACATTGGCGCGGGCAGGAAGATTGTCCGAAAGAGAGGGAACGCTTTTTATTGAATTGGGAAGAAGAAGGGTTACTTCCACCGAAAATCTATTTCTAAAGTATATTTTCTGGTGAAGCACGTCGTTTTTTTCCATATCGTTCCATTTCTGACATATTTTTTCATTTTAGTTTTGATCGTTGGTGAGCAAGGAAGTTTGAAGAATAGGAAAAAATGTATGTTTCAGGCCAACTGCTCAAATTTAAAAATGCCCCGATTCAAGTGTTCCACTTCTCAAAAAGTCAACCACAAGGAAATTTCAACACGACGTTCATGGTGAGGACTTTCATCCCGTCGCCAATGTTAACAGGCACAATGTGAACAGGAACTAAAGGGCTGACCAGAATATGAATCTGAAGCTTGAATCGCTGTCAAACGCAGATACGCGTCAATCGTGAATCTGTATCTCGAAGTTGGGTGCTTTTCAACTTCGAGATACATACCCAGTTTATCCGACCGCTCAATGTGCGTTGAAGCAATCCGCCTTGGTTCAAAACCCGTACAAATGCTGGTGTTTATATGAAATTATCCAAAATGAGCGAGAAAAAATTGAGAGAAGTTTAACAAACAGTTGATTGAACTGACACTTGACGCTAACATTGATACTTTGTTCTTATTTCTTTGTCTTTCCAAATATTTCGCTGGCAATCCCACATTTTAAATACACAATACCTGCACGATGATGAAAGAATGATGAGAGCGCGAGAGAGTAAAATGTTTCTATGCGATTTGAAAATGTTTGTACGATATTTTAAAGCGGTTACAAAATTTCAATGCGTTTTGTAAGCAGGAATGAACGTATGCGTGTTGAATATTTCAATGAGGTTTGAAGTGGTGTTTATATGAGCGTATTGAGCCAATGCGAATTGCTTCAACGCACATTGTGCTGTCGGATAAACTGGGTAACACAGATTCACACAAAAACGCATTGTGTTGGCGCTTACGGCTATACATGTATTCAACTTTTGACAGTTCGATATCAGATACAGATTCACATTCTGGTCAGCCCTTTAGGGCTGAATCTGAAGCTTGAATCTTGAATCGCTGTCGAACGCAGATAGACGTCAATCTCGAATCTGTATCTCGAAGTTGGGTACTTTTCAACTTCGAGATGCAGATTCGCACAGATACGCATTGTGTTGGCGCTTACGGCGTTCAACTTCTAACAGTTCGACACATTCTGGTCAGCCCTTAAGACTGAAATTGGCAAACAAAATCGTAATGACAGGTTACAAAAACACATTAAGGGTACGTTCACATTTTAAAAAAAAAGTATATTTCTTAATGAAAAACCCTGTAATATTGGCAATTGAAACGTTTTCAAAAAAAATTTATTTTACTTGATTCTTTAAAACGAATGGGTTTGTTTTCATATTTTCCACGTTATTCACAATGATTGATTGTCAAGAGCGACCAAAAGTTCTACCGGTCCCGACTTTTACTACGACTTGAAGTCACGTTGCGTAGCATTAGCCGCAAAAAAACATTTAGGTAAAATTTACAAAATTGTTATGTTCATGCATGTAATGTTAGCAGTGAAATTTAATCCAAAAGAGTTAATTGGACCGCAGCCCGAGGTAGCCTGAGCCAACCAACGTCCCCCTAGCTATCGTAATATCGGCCAACTGCCTCCAGTTCTGCAGTCAAAGATTGTTGACTTTCCCTAAAAGCTACATAAAGCGAGGTTTCTCTAAACCAATTGAATTGAGTTGAATTCAAATCGAAGACTCGTGTATAGATTCGCTTTATGTGCATTGGCCATCTCCGGTGACTGATGCTCACTTTTCTTTTTCTGCTCAGGTCGGCGTCGCTATACAGTCCTAGAGTTTTCCCCTTCTCCCCTTTTTTAACATCAATACCTCTGTGCCATAGAGTAGGACAGTGATTTTTTTCCTATCAAAACAGAACACTCATCCAAAAAACTAGTCCATTGTATTCCTTTTATGCTTCTTTTACTAAAATAAGTACCTGCAGTCTGATGATGCGGTTGAGTTAAAAGTGAGCTTTGTCACCAAACACGATTTTTCTATAAAAATGACGGTCGACCTCAAGCTGCTCCAGAATCTAATCCGCAATGTCTCAACCCATGGTCTCGTAGGCTTTGTTCCTGCACCAACTATATCATGTACGGTTGTAGACCAATTGCAAAATTATCCAGATAGTAGACAGACTAAGGACAAACGGTTGCAATAGACGAGGAAGCGACAATTCCGAATCTTCCGCCATACATTCAGTTACAGTTTCTTCTGTACGCACATTATGTTTGCGCGTTGTTGACTTTAATTAATTGGACTAATTGGAGAGAATTGCTGGTTGGGGACCGTATTTAGCCCGAGCTAATGTCCAACATTACGTGAAGTACATATAATCGTAATCTGCATTCAGTCGTACGTAAAGGTCTTCCAAAAACCGTGAATTGGCTGGTTATTGTAAGGTCCAGCTGTGTTATTATCTTACATTTATTTAATACAGAGCGTTCCTACATCCAACAGACTTTGAAAATGTAAAGCGAACGAACTTCACCATCTTCCAAATGTCACACATTCATTTGTCATTTGAACGTCAAAAATTTTGCATTTGTTTTGGCTTTTGTTATCAAACCAAAACCTAGCCAAGTTATTTAAAAAAAAACATTTTTCTCATAAAAAATGACCGATGGTAAGTAGATTCTCTTAAAGCCTCAAACACTGTTCATAACTTTTACCTTTCCACAGATGATGTTATTAAACGACGACTACTTATCGACGGCGACGGTACTGGAGACGACCGAAGGCTAAACATCCTTCTGAAAACTTTCATTAAATGGTGCTCTACAAAGAACGATACCCCCGAGAACAAGTAAGTAAACCAATAAAATCTCCTCCACTCTTTCTCAATACAAATCGTTTGCAGTCAAATAATCTACGACCGGCTTCTAGCTCAGTTGGCTCAGTGCACTTTCGCTGCCACCAAATCCCAAAATATCGAAAAAATGATCCAGCAAGAATTGAAGAATTACGAATCGCTATCAAAGAGCATTGAAGACAGTATCGAAATGGCAAACAAAGAAATCGAAACCAGCAAAGCAGAGCTAGTGTTGGCAAAGAAAATTCGCAAAAACCGGATGGAGTACGATGTGCTGGCGAAAGTTATTCAAACTCAACCCGACCGGGAGGAGACCACAAAGAAATTAGAAACACTCAAGACGGAGCTAAAGAATTTGCAAGAAGAGGAGATCCGTCTGAATCGTAAACTCGAGTACAGAAAAAAGAATTTCTACTTGCTGATGCATTCAATAAGGGAACTGCAAGCAAAGCTAGACGACAGTTCAAGTGAGGAGGATCAATACGACGATGAGAGCATCGATCGAATGTCTGATGATGAGGATAACTTCTGGGATGAGATCAAGAGCAACGGTGTGGGAAGTGTAGCTGTTAGTGTAAATGGTGCTGGAACTAATGGTGGTGGTTCTGAAGCCAGCTTAAGTGCCAAAGCTACCTAGAAGAGAGGTGGAATGGCTGCTCAAAATTAAACACAGTTTTGTAATTGATTTTGTTTATTTAATCAAAACCGTTGGTTTCACTAAAATAAATGCGTGTCAGAACGTTTTAACGACTAGATAATGTGTCAGGTAACCGGATGTACAGATGGGAGAAAACTGCCCTTAATTACTCGCTTTCATCCTCACATTTTTGCTCCTCCGAACCGAATCCATACAATAAACGATCGTGCCTGATATCCTTCTCTAATTCTTGCTTATCCTCGTTTTCCTCCTTCTTTTGTTGGGCCTTGGCCTTGAGCTTTTGCTTCCTCTTAATTCGCTTCACCTTCTTCCGTTTCTCTAGCATTTTCTTGTTTTTGGCTTCAATTTGCTTCATCTTCTCCTCGACCTTCTTCAGAATGAAGTTCCGATCGTCGATGATCTTGTGTGGCTGTGCGGTACGCCAAGGTGGAAAGGAGCAGGGAAGAATCTGATAGAAGTCGTGCATTGCGCTGCACAACGTGTCATCGATGGCAGTGAACTGTCGCGAAGTCATGAATGGCATGTCGCTCGGTACCTCTCGGAGGAGACCATGCAAAGTGACGCTAGTTTTGCTGGAAGCATCTTTGGTTTCGCCATAAAGAATTAGTTTGTCCTGAAAACGCTGATTGAATCGTAGAAGGTATCTGCCCGGCGTGACTTTGGTCAGCAATCTTAAGAAATCATCAAGCGACCCGAGGAGACGTGGTATCTTCGCGTTGTAATGCCGCTCCAGCTCTTGTTCTATGTCTTCAAGGGACAGGTTCTCGTTGAGGACAGTTTTAAATGTACGGGCTCGGATGCGGTGACGATGTGTTGTTGTATATGGCGATCCGGATAATCGCTGCGCAAACCATTCTCTCAAGAGGCTCGCCTTGGTTTGAACTTCGCAGCCAAATTCAGATTTGAATTCCAGTTTGACAGAGTTTAAGACTTGTTGACCCCGTTGGGCCACCTTGTACCCCTGTTTCATTTGCGTGAGGATGGAAATCTGCTGCTCTTCGCCCTCTCTTCGGAGATTCCATCTGACTACACTACAACTTCGGTCGACTTTCGAGTTATAACACGTGGAACCCTTTTGCCTGATGAGAAAATCGTCGAACGCCTGCAAGGAGTACACTCCACTGAAACCAGTTGCTTTGATATCCATGGGGTTTTTGTTCTCATTCATTGCGAGGAACATTTCGGCGCATCTGTTGACCACCAAGTCACTTGTATGGATGCCAGTATTTCGGGATGGGAGAGTTTCGTTTATGTGAACAATACAACCTTCATCATCACCTGGCGAAATCTGAACAATAACCTCGTTGGGAATGTCAATGTACTCACCAGCACAAAGCAGAAACACCAGAGCGTCAATTGAGATTCCAAACTGTATTATTTGTTGTGACTCTGCATACGGATTCACCTCCACACTACCTCCTTTATCGTACGCCTCCAGATATGCTTCAATGTTTGTCTTCATCTTCGAGAGATCTTCCTCGATGTTCGACAATAGGGGAGGCTTATTTTTCGACACCAACTCAACGTCAGATACGATTCCAGACATATCGCAGCTACCACACAATCGAGGCATAGGAAGACCAGTGTGGATTTGAAAAATTCCATCCGTGTGCTTATGTATCAGTCTCTCTGACTCACTTTTGTAAACGTTTTTGTAGTGATCAACCAACATCAATTCGGGTGCGTAGATCTTCTCGTAGTTTGTGTTGTTGTACTGGAGGAGAAACTTGTGGAAAGCTTCCTTTTCCAGCTGTCTTTTGGATAAAGTTAATTCAAAGCACTGCAGCTGGTGTGGGTAGATTTGTTTTTTTGTTTTGAGCGCTTGAAGGAAGGCCACACAAGTTTGATGTTCCTTCTTCGTAAGCAACGAGCGATTGGTGCTTTTGAATAGATCGGGCTTACAATTCTTCGTATGATCATAAGTTCGCTGAGTTACTGGTAATTTGTTGCGTGGGTCAGTCACTTTTTGCTGGGTGAATTCATTGTCCAGAAACGATTCGCTGTCCATGAAGATGGGATCGATTTCGTTGAGTGAACAAAAGAGCGCGTCTCCAGGATTGTCACTAAAAGCCCTGTCGAAATATGAGAGCGGCGGTTGGGATGTATTTGAATTTGATTTGTTCATTTTTCTTTTAATTTAAATAAATTAAGATACAAAAGTTTTAATGGAATAAAAGGGAACGGAAATTATTTTTACAGCATGATTTGTTTACGGTTGTTGGCTTTTGACTGACAACTAAACGTATGTTTGTTCGAGTCTCGAATATGGAGTTGTTTCATTGGAAATTTGTTAAATTATTTGTTGAATTTGACATCTTTAGCAAATACTGGGTTGAAGACGACATTGGTAGCTCTTGGTTTTATCCATGAGCCCTCTGCTATGAACGGTAGGATCTTTGCTCTCAATAGTGGAGACAAACAACCCAAGCAGATTTCAGGCTGCTTTACTGATCAGCATTAAAATTAAATATCTTCTCAATCCAAAATTCAACACCAATGACTTAGTGATAGTCATTTTTGTACCGAAGATGACGAAGTTTACAGAAGCTTGTGTGCGCACCAAAGATAAAGATAATATCTCTACTGTTCCAGTACTGGACCTTATTTAGTTGGATGTGATGCGAACACCCACGCGACGCTTCCCGGCGACAAGAGATTATATTATGTGCTTTCCTAGATATTGAAGGTGCTTTTGATAATACTGGATACTATGCAGTTTCAAATGCCGCGGCACGTTGGAGAAAACGCTTCAATTAACCTCGGCAAGGCTGCACTACGCCCATCCAGACGCAGAAAGACGCTGAGTTTTGACCGATACACTTATAGAGTTCCATAATGGAGTATTACTATACAAACTTAAATATGAAAGACTTTTTACGCTCTATAAATCTTACTTCACCGAGATTAAAAAACTATTCTTCGTCTTTCGTACTTTGAATATCTTATTTCTATCAAAGTTATGGCATCGAGATACTTCAATTACTTACTTACCTAGAAGCATTCGAGATCATTTTAAGTCTTCCCTCATCCGATTCTTTAATCAGGAGCCAAATTAACATTTTATGAACATCATTGACGAATAAAATATTTTATAAGTGGTTTTCTAACAGTTGCAAATTATTTATTATTCATTTTGATGCAAATTTTTGAACTATATCAGAGAATACATAAAAAAGAATGCTCCTTCGAATACCTCGAAAGGTTCATCAAAATCCTCTTCGTCCTCTCCATATTCGTCAAAGTCATCTTCAGATTCAAATTCAAAATCATCATCATCTTCCATATCAAGGACTTCTACTTGTGATGAAGTTAAGGAATCCGAAGCATCCGAAAGATATTCACTGCATCCATCGATGGTCGATCTAAAGGGAATTTATAATAATATATAATAAAGTAAAATTTTTGAAATAAAAGTCATCAAACTTACCCATCACCGTGGTTTGCAATTATACTATGATTTAGTTCATCATCCATACTGAAAGGTTAATATCCGAAAGGCTCAAAGTTTGGACTAAACAGTTTAACAATGAGGAAGAGTTATTTATAACATAGCTGATTAAGCGCAGGTAGTAATTGGTTGTAGATTGAAATAACGACGTTTTCGTGCAGACTAATCAGCGAAGAAACTCGGTAAGGAAGCAGAAAAAGCCGGTTTGCTTTTGAAGGATTTTTCATTCAATTAAGGGGTTTCTACCTGCACGATCACAAATACGAGTATCTGTGTATGGGTGGACGAATATGCAGCTCTGTGCCTCTGGCGGTAAAGAAATCAGCATAGTTTTCGTACACTAAACTCTTTTCGATTGCCATTCCTGTTATGTAAGCCGGATACAGTATTCATTCTTTGTTCAAAGTTTTTTGAAACATATGCTACATTATGGCGTACGATGTGCATGCACCAAATTATAGTCCTTGATATTATTGAAATTGACATCTGGTTGGAGTCAAAGACGCTTAGGCTTTGTTGCTGACCTGGGTTGGAATCGTCACCTTTCTTAAATAAACGGCAGATCACGTCAAATCTGGCAGTGTTGGATTTATATTGCATATCTAACTTATCTGCCGGCAAGTGGAGGGTTTTATTAACAACTTTTGTTTTAGAACCGTGCGAGGAATGAAATGTTGCGTGAATCAACTGTCTAACACGAGATCAGGAAATGCCTCATGGAGGAACTATCGGGATGAGCCATATTTCTGACATTTCTCGTATGACTAGAACAAGTGAGCAAAATTTAACAGCAACACCTGTGAAGAGGTGATTTCGGAGAAGTTGAAAGAATTCTAAGTTTCTTTAGATCATTCCGGTGTGCGATGGAATCGCATAGCAGTTTGCCAACACCTGAAGTTCTGAGGGCGAATTCTTGAAAAGAACGATGCACAAAATCAACGGAAGAGGTATTGTTATAAAGAAGCAATGCATGTCCAATGAAACGCATTCTAGAGCAAATCAAAATCAGAATGATGTCACCAAGTGGGTCACAAGGCTTCTGAATGTTCGGAAAATAAGAAACAACATAGCTACTCGTATTCAAAAGTTTATTAGTTTATTAGATTAAAGTAGAAAGTACTTTCCACACAACGGAAGTGGTAGAACAGTCTTTGGAAATTCTGAAGACTTCGGGTGGAGGTCGATGGTACATGGACAGTGCCTGCACGTCCCATATGTTCAACGAACGAACGTTCGTTTTTTTAGGCGAGCTGCTGTTGGCGAATGATGCTAGTGCCAATGTCGAAGCAGACGGAAAGTCTGAAAAGTCAGTAAAACTTTAAAATACTATGATAACCACTCAAATGTGAGCAGCGACATCTAGCAGAAAATGTCGAAACTCGAAGACTCGAAGGTTTCGATACTGGATTAGCAAAGTCATTGACTGGAGAGTAGAATCGAATTTTCTAGCAAATTGGAAATTGTATGGGACGCTGGGTGGCGAGGATTGTTCTAAAAAAAGTGTTTTCTGACTATTTGAAAAGGCTAGAATGGGTCGAAAACTATTGCAGTTGACCCTCGTCCAACTCAAATCCGAGTTGAACAAGAGAAGCCTCAGCGCCAGTGGAGGAAAAAGTGACCTGGTGCTCCGACTTCAGGAGGCTTTGAACAACGAGGGACATGATCCTGATGCATATTCCTTTGATGTTGACGAGGATGAACAGACAAGTACCGGCAATGACATGGCTGCAATGATGCAACTCCTCTTATTAAAAATGGACGAACAAAACAAAAAAATGGACGAACAGAAGAACAGCATTGAACAAAAATTCAACGAACAAACCAACAATCTGCACGGTCTTCAACAGAAAATGGATGAACAAAAGAATAATCTGGAAGAACAAAAGAACATTCTCCAGCAAAAATTCGAAGAAATCGATGACAAGTTTGAAATAATAGAGAAGAACGTTGATGACAAATTTGATAGAATAGAGAAGAATGTTGGCGAAAAATTCGAAGAAATGGACAGCAAAGTTCAGCAACTGGCAAAAGAGCTCGACACAGTGCGAAAACAGAAACTGCGAGAATGTTCTTTAAGCGGTCCAAGGAGAAAAGAGTTGAAGCCTCCCTCATTCGATGGCCAGACCTCATGGTCTACCTATAAGAAGCAGTTTGAAATGGCTGCCTGTGCAAACGACTGGGACAATGAGGAAAAGTGCTTTGCCCTAACAATGGCCTTACGTGGTCCTGCGGCAGAATTGTTACAAACAATCGATATCGAAAAGAATAGAGACTATATGGTTTTAGTGCAGGCTATCGAGAAACGGTTTGGGGATAGCCACATGCGGGAAGTTTACAAGGTTCAATTGCAAGGCCGTATGCAGCAACGAGGAGAAACACTGCAACAGCTCCAAGCAGACGTGAGTAGACTGGCACATTTGTCATATCCCACCGCAGGCCAAGAAATAATCGACGAAATGGCAAAGGACGCATTCATCAGGGGAATTGCAGATTTGAAGCTACAGTCAGCAGTAAGGATGGCCGGGAAACGAACCCTTGCTGAAGCACTTGCCTTCGCTCTGGCGATGGAAGCATCCAATCAGGCTTCCAAAGGAATGCATTTCGTCAGGGAAATAGTATCTGGTGCATGCTCCTGCTCACGACCAACTACTATGCAACGAAATATCCCGCGGGAGAGACGAAGGATGCGCTGCTGGAACTGCGATAAAGTAGGACATTTGCAAGGGCATTGTAAAGAACCGGTACGACGAGAAGGCTGTCTGCACTGGGGTTACAGGCAAATAGAAAGAAAAACCGGCAGAAACGGCTACCAAGAAACCGGTCAAATTTCCAGAAGCCATCAGTTAGGAAATGTTTACTTCGCGGGGCAGAAGTCTGTAGCAGAAGTTGACTCCAGGGTAATTATCCCAGCCTCACAGGTAAAACAATGCAACGAAAGCCTCCCAGCAGAAGTAGTCAGTGGTAAAGAAGCGAAAGAACAGGCAACTATCCAAACGATCAGGACTGAGCCAATAGAGGGTTGGAGTATAGACGAAATCCGTTCCTCCCAACAGGCAGACAATGACATCGAACCAATATTGGCCTGGAAGGAACACGAGGAAAGACCAAGCTGGCAGCAGATATCAGATCGGAGCCAAACTCTGAAGGCATACTGGGCACAGTGGGACTCGCTTTTTGTGCAAGATGGATTGCTGAAGAGAAAATGGGAAAGTGCAGATGGGACAACATCTCGTATGCAGCTAATTGTGCCACGATCCAGAGTCAACCAAGTGCTCCATGAAATACATGACGGAATCTCAGGAGGCCATTTGGGAATAAACAAGACGTTGGAAAAGGTAAGGGAACGTTTCTATTGGCTAAGCGCTAAACAAGATGTCGAGAATTGGTGCAAAAAGTGCATAAGGTGTGCGGCTACCAAGGGTCCAAAAGTAAAGCCACATGGACAAATGCAACAATACAATGTCGGAGCACCTTTCGAACGAATAGCCATCGACATCGCTGGGCCGTTTCCTGAAACCTTTAATGGAAACCGATATACTCTCGTAGTCATGGATTACTTCAGTAAGTGGCCGGAAGTATTTGCCATCCCAAATCAAGAGGCTAAGACCGTAGCCGAACAGATAGTCAACAACTGGGTGAGCAGATTTGGGGTCCCAATGGAGCTGCACTCTGATCAAGGGCGAAACTTTGAATCAAAAGTCTTCCAGGAAATATGCCAATATTGGGGAATAAGAAAGACAAGGACAACGCCACTACACCCTCAATCTGATGGAATGGTCGAGCGATTCAATCGGACCTTGAATGAGCATCTATCTAAGGTTGTCAGCAACTGCCAGCGGGATTGGGATCGACACATACCCCTCTTCTTAATGGCCTACCGAAACGCGGTCCATAGCTCAACAGGGCACACACCATCCGAGATCTTATTTGGTCAAACAATTCGGTTGCCAAGTGAAGCAAAATTCGGATCCTCACCGACGGAGCCCAAAGAGGTGAACGAGTACGTGAATGACTTACGCAGCAGGATTCGTAAATTGCATGAAGACACCAGAGAAAAGATGAAGCTAGCAAGCAGCCGCATGAAAACTAGGTACGATATCAAGGCGAAATCTTCCGGTTTCAACGAAGGAGATTTGGTTTGGCTGTACAATCCTCAGCGTAAGAAAGGCAAATCACCAAAATTGCAACAGGACTGGGAAGGTCCATACAAGGTGATAACCCGGATTAATGACGTTGTCTACCGGATCCAGCGTGGGGATCGAGGAAAATTTAAAATGGTCCATTTGGATAGAATGTGTCATTTCAACGGGATGCTGAATGACGAAGTTGTTTGGGACGAACAACTGTAGGAAGGGAGCAATGTGATAACCACTCAAATGTGAGCAGCGACATCTAGCAGAAAATGTCGAAACTCGAAGACTCGAAGGTTTCGATACTGGATTAGCAAAGTCATTGACTGGAGAGTAGAATCGAATTTTCTAGCAAATTGGAAATTGTATGGGACGCTGGGTGGCGAGGATTGTTCTCGAAGTATGTCATTCGAGTATAAATACCAGCATCCCAAAGGTATGCAAAATCAGTTCCAAAGTTGAATTTGAAGTGTTAATTAGAAGAAGTGATTAAGTGGTTTAAGTAAAAGATAAGAAAAGTATAAGTGATGGAGAAATTGGATTGTACTGAGAGAAAGAATTAAATAGTGAATTGTAACTGTAATGAATAAAGGGATTTGTATTGAAAAGAATAAGTTCTATCATTTGTACCCACACAAACATTTTACAATACATTATTAGTCAAGAACTTGACGAGAGCCTATATATCACAATCGACAAGGAAAGAGCAGTTGTTCACAGAATTGATGGCGAAATTAGAATGACTGCAAATCGAGTTTTGCAATTATACTATTTGCGTCTAAAAACATACTCCACAAGCTTGCGTGATCAATGAAAAAGATCGAAGTTTGGTTTATGGCACCGCAGACTTCATCATTCGAACGGACGAGATCTGTTAGACATATCTCGAAAAATGGTGGCGACTGGACTAGATATCAGCGACGGCGGAAGGACTAAGTCATCGACTCCTTGCCATTTCCTAAAACGTCAAAGGGGTGTACAAAGTTGTTGGATCTGTTGCACACTGATGTCTGGGGACGTTTCAGAACAGGGTCATTGTCTCACTCGAGATACTTCATCAATTTCTTCGAAGTTTCCTTTCTAAGACAAAGGAGAGAGCTAAGGATAAAACTAATTATCTGTCAAATCAGACATGAGCTAAGTGTTACCATTCATGAAATAAGCACTAGTTGAAAAAAAAAAAACGTTAGATGGCGGACCCTTTACATGGAGCCTCCGAAATACTTTGAGCAAAGGAAGCGTAAAGGGCAAAAGTATGGAGTAGGAATCGTGGCCAAACAGATGCTTCAGGAGGTCAGAGCAGGTAACAACGTACATAGTCTCAAAAAGGCGCTTTACGATCTTCGATAGTCAGGCCGTCAGTTGTATAAAAAGCTTGACAATACACTATGTAATCTAGGCTTGAAACCTGCCACTAATTGCACATCTCTCTATTTTGGATGAAACAAAGAAGTGCTTACCGTTATTTCAGCGTACGTCGATGAAATGTATGCATAAAGAAGGCAGAAGACGTTAAAGTATAAAATGGACGGATTCGCAGCTGGTGTAGAAATATTCAAGGAGATGGTGAAATAAGACTAAAGCAGCAGGCATACGTAAAAGAGCTGTTGAAGAAATTCAAGAACGAGTTGAAACCTATACATAGAATGACACAAAGACGAAATTGCCGAATGAAGACCGTCATACTGAAAGATGTTAAATCGAGAAACCATAACGACAGCTTATCGAATCGCCTACGTATTTGGCCATTGCGGCGAGGCTGGGCATTGTTTTTACTGTGAATTGACTTGCACAGTTCAACGATAGTTATCAAGATCTGCATTGGTCAGATGCAAAGCGTGTTCTACGCTATTTACAAGCTACATAGAACTGATGACTGAAATTAATTACCTGAATCAGCTGGGATAACAAATAATGACAAATAACCGAGTGGCAAAACGCATGGCCGAGAATGTAGTTTGTCACGATTGCACGACAGATATTATTTTGTGGGCCAGCTGTTAAAGGATGGAAAAATGGACATCATATGCACTCCAACAGAAATGCTCCCTGCGGACATGTTCAGCAAACTTTTACCAGGACTAGCACGTAACACATTATGTATGAGATACGTAAGGAGTTGACAATATGTCAAGATACGCTGTTTGAGGAAGGCGTGCTAACTCATGAATTCAACCAGCACTTTGGCAATACTCTGCTCTATACACCAAGGTAAAACAACCAAAAATGGAAGACTCTATAAAAGTACCATATGTCCAACATCTAGTGTAGGAATCCAAAGGCAACCCATTTGGATATTTTTAGAAGTAACACGCAGCTGTCTATGGAATGTTAGTCAATAGATGAATCCCAAGTTCTACAATGAGTATTGAACGAGTCACAATCAAAATGACGCACCTACTTGACAGGTAGAATTAATTTTCCGCGTTATGATTTTGCGCATAAACAACATTCCTCCAAGCGAACACATCTACAGCTGACAGCGGGGATGGCATACATTTTATTAGCATACATTCATTTGATCCCAAAACAAACTTTTCGAATTCCATAATTTTTTTATTTTTTATATTTATATTTATTACGCTGGATGGTTAAGCTATTCACCAAAGAAAACCTTAAATTATTAAATTATCTAATTATAAGTCCAAATCATGGGTAAATCCTGGGATGACAACGAGATCAAGGCATTAATTGAGCTAATAAAGCAATATGAAAAGATCTGGAATACAAATCATCCCGATTACACAAAGAACAAAAGACTCCGCCACAAAACCTGGAAAGAGATCACCAGCATTCTAAATGATTCGCAAACCAACTCAAGACCATACACATCGGAAGATGTTTTCTTCAAATGGAATAACCTCAGGCTGCAGTTCAAGAAGGAACAAAAGAAGCAAAACGACCATGGAGAACGGAGTTGTTGGCGGTTTTACAGCATATTAAGCTTTCTACCTACTCATTCTACCACAAAATCTACAATAGATCTAAATTTTTCCAAGAAGTATACTCTACGAGTGAGTAGAAAAACGTTGATTTGTTCGTTATAAACAATTGGTGTTTCCAGAAATCAATTCAGCCAGAGGAGGACGATGAAACGGACATTGTTTCGGTTGGCTCTATTTCGCCTGGGTATTTGAAGATGGAGACTGACGACATTCACAAATTGAGGAACGATATGACAACGGTGAAGCGGTTCAAGGCAGAGAAAACACAGTCAAATTCCGGTCTCGAAAGACATAGTTTCGAAGCGCAAAAATCGTTCGGAGACTATATAGCCGAGGAATTGACACATCTGGAAACAGATTTGCAGTTCAGGGCAAAAAAGATAATTTTTGACATCCTCATGGACCTGCAATTTGAACAGGAACGAAGAAAAAATTTAGTTAATATGCAAGTGTCTGACGAGTATTCCAAGCTCTAAGTGACACATCTGTCGATCTCACTTCTTGGGTGCTGTTGTTGTAGGTAGCTTCAATATTTATTCAAAAATAAAGCAAAACATACGATTTTTGTTAACGAGTTTTATTGGACAAAAATTTGAACTGAGGGGTTTCCCGCACTAGAAGCGTTGGGTTAGGTGATCGCTAACTTGGCAAACTCGTCGGTGGTAACCATTTCTCCGGATTTATAGGTTGGCGCTTCTTTCGGAGTCCATAGTTCCGATTCTTCTTCCGGCAAACCTTTGGGTGGAAAGACATGAATTGACAAATCATTGAAGACGTTGTGTGTCTCGTAGCAATCCTCCAATGGAAACTCCTTTGTGTAGGGAAGAGCGTCCAGAATATACTCCGAATCCAGTCGGAGCAGCCTCTCTGGCTTACTGCACGTCAAACTCTCAAAACTGTTGTTAATAATAACAGCCTGGCTTATCATTTTAGGCGACCAATTACTCCAGAGTAGGTTGTTTGTGAGTGTATTCGGACAATGGGGCAAATAAAACAATGTCACTCGTTCTATTGGATATTTTGCTTCGCAGTTTGCCTTCATAAGGCTACACTGTAAGGTGTTAAGTACTTCCTTTTCGGAGTCCCGAAATACTGGGTCAAAGTAAAGGGAATCTGTGATGTGCAAGTGCTTCTGCATTTCCAGAACGAAGGCAAACTGATGCAGGGCTTGAATACTTCTCGTGAATGGACCAATACCGAGGCAGACCAGCTGCTTCACAACATTGTCTTCAAGTTCTTGTAGACTCACTTTGAGTGTAGTCATCGACTGCTGGAAGTAGTCACTTGATTCCATTTGATCTCGAACGCGTTGTAGACGCCTGTTTGAGAGAATAGATGCGTCGTAACAGTGGCATGAAGAACAAACTGTATACATACGTAAGGTACTTTGGAACATCAACTTCAGGCAGCGCATCGCTGTAAGATGCTTTGTACAGTGGTCGTCGTTTATTTAAACTTTTCCGCACCATCCATTTTTTACGGGTAACAACACAAAATTCTTGATCTGTCATTTTGATTTGTTTTCAATTTGGAAATGGGTCTTCTCAATTTGTGTTACGTTACGTTTTGTTGGTTTTCTTACTGGGCAGATTCAAGTGATGTAACAGATAATTGCACGTGATTGATGTTTTTAAAACAGAATCGATTGACACGTTGTCCATTAAATTGATTCTTGCGACAAAAACGCGTCAACAATTTTCTAAGCATTTGTGGGGGAATGAATAAAAGAATTAATCAGAAAGTGGACGTGCGATCAAAGCACCAGCTATATGAGTCTTTTGTTCGGCTCCCGGAAATTACGCCAGAGGAAATAACCGCGAATTTTTTTTTATTGAAAAAACACCAGAAAATTTTCTATACAGGTCTGTTTTTTTTTCCTAGGAAGAAAAGCCAGAATTTTCTGGCTATCTTTCTGAAATTTCAGGTCTGTTTTTCAAAAAACGCCAGAGAGAACATGTTTGGAAAAAATCCAGAAACGATATTTCTGACATATTTTCTTTTCCTGATAATGGAAAAACACCCTGAGGACCTACATGTGTGGCCGAGGCCGTCCGGTGTATGAGCCGAAGAGACGCCCATATTGTGAAATTCTTGTAACTGTAACCCTCAACTATCAGACAGGTGCCTAAAGGCCAAGGCCCATAGAATCCGTTGCGTCCGTTGCGTGAATTGCGTCGACTGACAGCTCGATAGAATATACACGTTGTTATGGAAGCAGGCCCATAAACAAAGGATATGACGGAACGGACGGATAAAGTAGATTTAATTTCTACTTTTCAATCCGTTGACAGTTCACACATTCACACATTGAGGACCATACTTTCACATATTGCGGTTCACGTATTCACAAATTGAGAGTAAGCATTTTCATTGGTGGAGACGTTGAGAGAATGAAGAGAAATTGTCATAGCTTGAAAAGAAAACATTGACATTGACATTTGAATTATTTTGTATCATTTCCTTTCGTTATTATTTGAATTTCGTTTGAATTGATGTAAGTAGATTTTGTCTTTTATTCAATTTATGGTTTTCGTAAAATGTTTTCTTTCAGAAATATGTTTGTAGAAAAACTAATAGAGGCCGTAGAAGCTAAAAGATGTCTGTACGACAAATCGCTGGCATCGTATAGGAATAAAATTCTGAAGCAGAAAGGGTGGATGGATGTAACGGTTGCTGTTGGTGTGGATGGTAATATTGCATACAAATAGTTTTTAAATATTAACTTACGTGTTGTTACTCTAGTCGATACATGCCAAAGCCGATGGCGTTCCTTGAGGGATCGCTTTGTCAAGGAAACCAAGAAAAAGCCGAAAAGTGGAAGTGCTCTTATTGAGGAAAGACAGTGGAACTATCTTCCACTGCTTGAATTTTTAAGAGTTTACGTGACTCCTCGAAGGTAAACAGACTTGGTGTTTTATATTATAATAAAATAACGTGCAAATATATTACAGAACTGGTTCGAATTTGCAGTGGAATAATGAAGAAATCCACGGTCCTCAACAAGGCAGTTTTTTTTAACTTGGTGGAGGAAATTGACGAGGGGCAGCAAATGTTTACATCCACACCAGATGTCAGCCAATCCCCACCAACAATACCCACAGCATTAAGATTTAAAGGCCGGAAGCGCAAGCTGGAGGAGGCAACGGAGAGGTTCGATTTGCTAGTGGGAGCGGCAACAGAACTGCTGGCAAAAAGACCTGCAACCTCCCCCAATAGTGATTTTTTGCGAGTCCTGGACGGATATCTGGCTAAGCTGCCAGAAGAAGTTCAGGACGAGCTTAAATGCCAATACATCCAAATGGCAATGGATGCAATAAAAAAACAAAAATAATTATGCATATATATATGTGTGTGTTTTTATTTAAGCAAAAATATAAGTTATATTTAATTGTAAAGAAGGTACTCCTTCAGTTGGTCACGCAATTTGAACGCGTCCTTGGACGCGTTGTTTGAGAAAATTCTCTTTGGCTTCTTCAATGCAACAGTTGTTTGTTTTCGCCACAGGCCGTGAACTATTTCCTCGCCGTTGTATTGGTCGACGTAGTCTAGAGGAATATAACTGTTATCATGCATCTTCACAAAATTGTGAAGTAAAACAGCTGCCTTCACAATTTTGTCCGCTGATGTCGGAGCCATATTTAGTGGGCCAAGTAAAATTCTCCATCGGGACACTAAAATGCCGAATGCATTTTCAATGACCCGCCTGGCGCGTGATAGACGCTTGTTGAATTTCTCTCGATCCACAGTTAAACAAAACTAATTTTTCGCAGAACAGCTTGAAGAGAAAACACTCTCAGCAATAACAAAACGTCATCGGCTGTATTCTGCCAACGTATGAAACTGTCATTTCCTTCAAATACGTCAACGTCAACCTATCCGGCATCGTAACGGAAGCAACGGATTCTATGGGCCGGAGCCTTAAAGCGAGTCTGGAGTATTTCAAGTTTGGGGTGGGTGACTCGCTTCGTTCGCTAACACGATTTCACCCTTTTTCCTGTAGTGTTTAGCCGCTAACGCGACTTTGTCGCTCTGCTAAGTGTATGTCAACAACGGTCAGGAATATAAGCGAGTCTGTGGGGTGGATTGCTCACTTCGCTCACAGGCTCTAGCCTAATTTCCCTAATTTCTGACATATTTTGTAAACAAAATTCTGATATTTTTTTCCAAATTTGAAAACAAAAACATTTTCTGACATTTTTTCCAAAATAAATCTGGCGTAATTTCCGGGAGCCCATTGTTCGTAACGGACGCCAGAATAGCGGTATATAAAGAGTCCTCAAACATGTTCGCAGCATAGGTCTATGTCTGTGGTGCATTTGAGTACAATCGAAAACTCTCAGTTACTTCATTCCTATCTTGATGCTGCTCCATGAAGAATTTTTTATAGACATTCTGTACAAAGAAATGTCAAAACTAGAGATGACGTTGCATAACTCGCCGTTCTAAATGTAGCTTGGAAGGCGACTAATACATGGTGAGTGTGGATCTGAAATTCTCGGGTCTGTTTCAAAATCTGCCGTAGTGTGAATACTTGGCTGTTATAAGAGTTTCAAGCAATGAAAAAAATACTGGGAATTATATCTCGAATCACTCTGAGTGAAGAAAAACTCTCCGTCCTATTCGGACTCCCACCCCTGGAGAGCAAACATAGAAACCAAACATACCTGAGTTTCAACCACTACAAAAACAATTTTCCTTTCTCCTCCTTCTATCTTTCCGCCCGCGCCCTGGCAACAGTAAAAGGGTATCAACCCCTTAGGCGCGCGTAAATTATAAAAAAAAAGTTGACTTTCCTCAACGATATGAGTTGGTGCATGTTCTCAAACAGGCCTTATCGACAAGAAGGACGTCCGTATACGCCGGCAGCATTTTTAGACTTTAGCTTTAATATTGTTATCATAGGTTTGGACGAAATTCTCTGTCGTCGTCGTCAGGTTCATTCTGTCTGACAGCAGCCGTTATAAAGTCTGCAGGAGCATTCTTTCCATATTCTCAAGTACCGACTGCTATGTACTACTAGCAATGATAGTTTTTCCAATTGTTATTTTTCAGCAGAAGTCAAAGTTACCAATGACGTCCAGCTTTCAAAATATTCGGTAATTTTGCCATTTCATCATGCATCGTTTTACGCTTGCCGAACTTTGAAAATTATTAAAAAATATTATCGAAATTCCGACTCAGTTGTAAATATGCATCGTGAATTTAGACGTGAGGTCGGACGTAATCAAGGCTTCAGTGTACAGGCAATTCATCGCACCGTGGAAAAGTTTGAATGTGAGTACACTCTTTTGGATCTTAAGCCATAAATCAGACAGAGATTGGTGCGAAATGTATAAAACATAGTCGCCGGAGCATCCACTATCGAAGAAGACCCATATTTTACGGCTTATTTTACGAATGAATTTGGGCCTACATCCGTATAAAATTGTGCTGGCGCATGAGTTGAAGCCGGGCGAACATAGACAATGCCGTGAGTTCGCTAATTGGGAGCTGGAAATGTTGGCCAGAGATTCGGATTCTGATCAAAAAATTATGTTCTCATACGAGGCCCATTTTTGGCTCAGCGGCTGTGCCAACAAGCATAATTGCCATTATTGGAGAGAACACAATCCACAAGTGTTCGGCCAAGCATCAATGCATCCACAATGATTGACTGTTTGGTACGGTTTATGGCATGGCGGCATCATCGGACCTTATCTCTTTCGAAATGAGGAAGGAGACACCGTTACCATCCATGGCCTCATGTATAGAGCGATGTTAACCAATTTTCTGTTGTCAGAGCTGGACAACATCGATATATCCGAGCTGTGGTTCCAACAAGACGGAGTTATAGCTCGAAGTTGTGAAGGAGAGTGTTCCTCAATTGGCTGCGGCGATCATGCGATTTGACAACACTCGATTATTTTCTTTTTAGTTCTACGAGTATAGTATGTAAATTAAATTAATAAAAGAAATGAATTACCTTTTAAGCTTATCACTAGATTATAAGATTTGATTATCGTAATGTGAATAAGAACACAAATAAATAAATAAGACACCTAAAATGAGCTTGAGGCACATTTACCATTTGGTGAATGCCGGTGGGGTAAAAGAAAAGCCGGATGTACATAGTCACTAGTTTTTAACGTAAACATCTGTCGTGTAGACTTAAGTTTACGGAATGCCCATACATCATTGGGAGCAAGGATACACCCTGCCTTCGCTCTCCGTCAATCCTTTGATACAAATTTGGAACTGTGTTGGAGGCAAAAGTTCCACCCTTGGTACGAGTCAAGGCCGACCTAAAATGCTTTACTTTTCTTAGGGTCACAACACCCAGCACTTATCCCAATTTTACATTAGGTCAAACCAACAGGAAGACCCTTCCCGCGACTTTGAGTTTAAACCACAAGTCGGATCTCGGTCTGCACCAGGTTCCCACAAGGAGGGGCTCCTGACTACCATGGTACCATGATTTACGTCCTGGTAGGGACTACCGGTGGTCCTGTCAGCAACACGGCCTATGACCGGCCGATTATGACTGGTCAAATCGTAGCAACTTTCGGAGGCGTCATCTGAAAACCGTTACGATAAGACCAGTACTGTGCTCTGCCCCCGCTTTTTATTAGACAACGTTATTAATGGGTGAAGCCTTGATAATTGAGCGGGGCCCAGCTTGATGTCCATTCGTATATTCACACATATCAGCACTGCGAATTCCAAGCTTGAATACGGCACAATGAGTGACTTCGAAAAGTTTTGAACTAGAAAATGTATTACAACCACCTGTGCTGGAAAAACGCGAAAACGTGAGCAGAAGACTCTGAACTGATCTTGGCCGAACGACTAGTCGACTAGATCGACTCAGCCCTACGGCTTAAAATATGAAAATGGCTTCAAAATGCCATAAATCAAGAAGAGCTAGGCGCACAAGCCACGAGGCATGTAGAACAACTTCGAAGAAAAATATGAGAGAACAATGCTTGGTTTTTCAAACGGCTGGGCCCACATAAATAAAGAAACGTGATGGCAGAACGATGAGGCAAAAATGGCGACAAAGGCAAAAAGGCATGCCTTCGAAGTATGGACTACGTACGGCGGAAATAGCGAAACCGGTAAAGTGCGTCTTGAGTTAGACTACGAAAGCTGCAAAAAATATGCAAACAGATCGGTAGCCAGAACAAGTGCGAAAGCAGCAGAGGCATCGTATCGGGAATTAGAAGAGGTAGCTTTACAAAATAAAGGAACGCAGCAAGCAAGAGAAGAACTAACATTTTTGAGATTGCGGGGTAACGAAGAAAAATCTCGCAAGAGCTTTAATTGCCGAAGTACATAATATATTGACGATATACGGGGAACAACCAGATTAGCAATAGATGAAAAGAATACTTTAAAGTATTACTAAACGCATAATTCTTGCGTGGGGTGGCCGTGGTGTAGTGGTACTAGCAATCGCTTCTCACTCGGAGGGACAAAGTTCGAATACTACGCATTGACAAGTTTTTCAAGTGTCTCATTTCTGTAATTGGAAGTCAAACACAAAAATTCTGTGTGTGAAGGCATAACACTGACACGTAGATTTGGCTGTTGTAGAGTTTCAAGCAAAAAAAAATACCGTGAATTATAACCTTCGAATCACTCTAAGTGTAGAACAAATTCTGAGTCCTATTCGGACTCTCACCCCCCCCCCCCCCCCCCCCTGGATAGCAAATATCGAAACCAAACACACCTGAGTTTCAAACCACTACAAAAAAAAAAAACATTTTCCTTTCTCCTCCTTTTATCTTTCCGCCCGTGCTATGGCAACAGTAAAGGGTATCAACCCCTTAGGCGCGCGTAAATTATAAAAAAAAGTACCATCTCCTTGGTTCTTGTGCGCAAAGACGAAACAGCCGATTTTACGAAAGATGAAGTTAGAGAAGTAGTAAAAGGATTGATTGAACCGGGGTAGTGCAGTCGGACCAAAAGGAGATCGCATTATATATCTCTGAAAAAAGCTAAAGTCAAATAAGAACATCAGAAGTTATAAGCTTCTGCTGAACAGTTTGAAATCAGCTCTGAGACCCGAAATATGCGTTGGTCAATGACGATGGGTAAAGGTAGTGAAAAGTGACTTACAAATCAAATAACAATGGTGGTGATACATTTGAGAAAAGGTATTGCGAATCATCAAGTCAGCATGAGAGGAGCATAAGGTACATGCCAGTGATTGGAATATTAGCTCTTTTTCTCCCAGCCATAAGACGATTGCTTGTCTGTTAAGTCTTAAAAAACTTTTGCAACGCACTAATTTAATTTCCGTGCAAACATGCTTGTATAAATTCTAGGATATGAATTTCAGCCTTGTTAAAGAGCAACAAAAAAGATATTTCATTTTAAATATTTTGAATTGAATAAAAATTGTTTAATTGAACAAAATGGAGACAAAAAATAACAAGCATGTCAAAAATTAATGTCATTAATGTATGGTACTGTAATGAAACTACTTCGCTTTAAAGCTGCTTCCACATTAAAACTACTTTTCACTTTTCAACTAACCTTGATCTCAAAAACTTGATCAGTTGCCTTCAAGCTTAACTTCTTCAAATTGGTGCATGAACAAGTTGTGCATTAGGCAGGTGTTATCAGGGTAACAAGTATCTTGAACAAGTTGGTCAAGTTTTTGAAGATGTATCTAAGGCGGAAAGGCAAAAAAAGCAAATCCATGAATAAAGGAGGTTCAATTTGGGGCAAAACGGTAAACGGTCACAACGGTAAGTTCGATTTTGACATTATTCTTCGGTCAGGGTCCGTTGGTTTTAGGACTTAATAGAATTCGTCCTTGTTAGAGTTTTCTGGTGGGTTTACGTATTATGCTGATGTTTTGGAATGTTGCCTTTATGCGAATCACAACCAGGCGATCGGTTATTGGATTGTAATCAATTATCATTGAGCATACCGTATCACAGTACCGTGCTGACCTCCGACGAGTACACACACGTTGACATAGTGCACTCGCAAGTTTGCACTCGCTGCTCGTGTGTTGTAAGAAAAAATTAATTACCTAACAAAAAATCCGCGCGTGTGCGACACAAACAAAAATATTCAGTGCAGTGTCTAAAAGAAAAAAAAAAAAAACAGTGCGGGTATCCTAACTCTCCCGCCCCCGATCATAATACTTTTGCTTGCAGTTGGTCACTGCTGTTGCTGTATTTGTGGCACGGTACGGGCAATAACTGAGTGCATGTAACAACCGATGGATAAAGGGTTGCGAGTGTGAATTTTGTTGGTGCACTGTTTCATTTTGTTTTAAGGGCATAACACCTACAAAAATTTGATTCGGTAAACCAACTTTCATTTGGTAGCCTTGCTTAGTATCGTCGATGTTTGTATTTTTTGAGTTTGTTTGTGGTTATCACTCGGAAATTCAACTTTGACGTAGCTAATATGCGCGGGCTAAAAAATAATCACTTTTCTCCATACGTCTACATCTGCAAACACAGGCACTGTTTTGGCACTTAGTGAAATACAAGGAGATCCACACGAATACCAGACGTTGATAGTCATACCACCTACACCGATATGCTATCCCCTCTAGGCTCGTCTCACCAGTGTGACATATCAAATGATTTCTCGTACATCGAAAATACCGTTAGAGAAAAGATTCCTAAAATAACCGTATGACAATACGAGAAAGCCAAATGGAGCGGACTTAACACCTTCTTTAAGAATTTTAATTGGTCGTTATGTTTCCTCGATTACGACGTGGATGCCGCTGTTAATATGATCACAGACACTATTCTTTTTGGAATGAGATCCTTTATCCCTCATCGGATGAAGCATATCAAACCTAAAAAAACAGGCGTGGTACGACTCGAGCTGTAAAGAGGCTGTTATGGTTACAGAAATGTTTTTTCGGTCCTCCAAGATTAACCCGGCAGAGGAAAACCGAAAAAGGCTAAGACGTGCCAGGAATGACTGCAACGTCCTATTAAGCGTGTGCAATTTCAATACGACGAGACATAAAACACTACCATGTTCCAAAGCAAGTAACAATTTTTGGTCGTTCGTCAAAAATATTAGAAATTCTGCTTCATCCTCCATTCCAACGCTCATTTACATATTGTAAATGTACCGCCTATACTTGAGTCATGAACGTTAATGACAAATCAAAAAAATGGAAAAAGCAACAAAACGTAAACGCGCTGAAAATTGGGATTCAGATTTTTCGTCTAAGTAAGTATTGTTACTGAGATCATTCTTCCCGGAGAAATTCAGGGAAATAGTTTCCTTCCAAAAAAGGAACCTCAACCTTTGAATACTTTCACAGTCGCACTCCTGCGACCATCGCAAAAAATAAAAAATAAAGCCAGATACGTAGGTTTTAATTAAAAAATACATAAATATACATATGTATACGTGTTTGCATTTTAGGTTCAATCGAAGGACGAATTTTATAAGAGAGCGTACATGAAGGAAGTACACGAGGCTCAGATGAAGAGCATTGAAATGGAAAGAGAGCTGAAACTTTGGTTTATGCAGGAACAACATGATGAAAAAATTAAGATTTTAAATAAAAAACCTTAATTGTAAAGGGAATAGTGTTTTTATTATACGTAAACATTTCAGACATGGGACCATTTATGCATTTCTTCGCAAAAGTGTTGATTAATAGGTGGTTGCACATATTCATTCGGGGATTCTAAATCATGCGGATCTTCTAAAAAAAGAAGGAAATAATATTTGTTAAGGTAAGACCAGTCAAATTCCATTGTACTTACCAATAAGTTGATCATTGAAATCTAGAGCAATTACAGTCCTTTTCACCGATTATATTGGACTTCTCATGCCGTTAAGAAGGATTCGGAATCTCTGTTTCCACACACCAATACATCTTTCAATAGTATTTCTAGTTGTGTCTAGAGCCTTATTGTGTCGCTGCTCTTCTGGGGTTTGGGGATTAAGCAAAGGAGTAAATAGATACGGTGTACAAGCATATCCACTATCTCCCAACATGAATATGAGCAGCATCATCTTGAATCTTGAACAATTTTGTCATGTCATATGAGTCTGTAAACAAAAGTGATAAACTTACTTCATTCCGACCCCAACAACGAATGGCTGCCATTACCTCCAACTAAGCAAAGATGCATCCACCTCTATTATCTCCTTCCAAATCATTTCGAACCAGATCGATTACTTTTTGCATATTTTCTTTCGAAAATCTCTATTTACTCTTAAATCCATCCTCAGAGAAATCTTGAAGTTGATTAATACGTTTTTTATATTTTTTTTTTTGGGCGTCGCGAGTCATAGAAATCATACAATATGTCTAAATGATTTATAAAACTTAAAAAACTAACCATTTTATTATTGAAAAATATTTTGTTAAATTACTTGATGTCACTTTGATTGAGTTTGAAATGCGAAACTCGGCATTCAAGTTAATGAAGACTTGATCAACGTTGATAAGTGAAGAAAGTTGTAATGAATAAATAAATATTTTTAAAGTATAATTAAATTTAAATCAAGGTTTAAAAATTCGAAGTTGATTATGCTTTATGAATAACATTGTTAGTGGTAAGAATATTAGTTTTAAGTGCATTTTCCAATAAGGTGCTGCATTAGCTTATGAAAGCGAAATATTATGTTTGGGGGAAAATATAATATATTGCACATTTTTTAACATTTTTGGTATGCGCTTTCCAATTAAGTGTAGAATCTATAGCAGCTCCCATATATTTAAATTCTGAAACACATTGCACTAGCATGCCGAAATCATTACAGTTACGATGGTCACAGTTTGTAGACCAATTCCTTGAATTGCGTACTCATTGATAAGAGGGATATACATCATTTTCGATTTACTGCTAAGAACCATTTGATGACACGTAACATAAATCATCCTGGTGAGATAGCTAGGTCACTATTCATTTGTGTTTTCTGGTTTTTAAAAGCGGATGCAGAATACAACAGAACCAGGTGATCAGCAAAGCCGACAATGTATCCGGCTAGATTAGATTAAATATAGAATTTATATAAATGAGGAAGAGGAATGGGCCTAGGAGTAATCCTTGAGGAACCCTTATATATGAACATGAAACTAAATCACTCAAGATTGCATTCACATGAAAAAGCTATGTCCTGTTTTGAAGATAGGATGAGACACAGTTGAATTGTTGTCCCTTAATCGATATCTGTGAGGTATCTTCAACAGAAATTTATGATTGACTATGTCAAATGCCTTAGTTAGATCAAGAGACAGAGCAGCAGTTTTGTTGTTTTATCCATTTCAAAGTTTACGAGGCAAGGAGGCGCAAAATTAATCACCCTATCGGAAGATGGTATAATATTTGCAAATGGCGTCGTACTTCAATTATATTTGACATTTGTGAACTAGACAGCGGCGGTATACAAACAGACAAGCAATGGAGCTCTATACTCTGCAAGAGCGTGGAATAATTGTGTGGATGTTTTTAGCCAATAATCGGTCGGTGGTGTTAGCGCAGCGTGAATTTCGACGTCGATTTCATAATCGTGTCGCGCCAACTGGGCAAACATGCCGGCGCTTAGCTACTCGACTCGAACAGAGTGGAGCCACAGGAGACCATGCAGGTCGTGGCCGCCATCGAACTCCGAGAATATCGCGGCTGTGACTGCTGATGTCGCTGAGAACGAAGAAACATCAACCAGGCGACGGGCCACGCAATTGGGCATCACCAGACGGACCCTACAGCGAACTTTAGTGAACGACTTACACATGTTCCCATACAAAGTGCAAACAGTGCATCAGTTAATGCCTTCAGACCGTCAGTCGCGTGTGAATCACTGTAAAGCCATCCTCAATCTCAACAATGAAGAGGACGATTTTGTGTCGAAAATCATCATGAGCGACGAGGCACATTTCCACTCAAGCGGTTACGTCAATAAGCAAAATCACGTGTGATTCACGAACAGCCATTACATCCACTCAAAGCCACTGTGCGGTGCGGCGTTCACGCGGGAGGAGCAATTTGGGGGTATTTTTTGGAGGACGCCATGGGCAATACGGTCACTGTTATTAGCGAACGCTACAGGGCCATGGTAAACGACTTCTTACTGCCGGTATATTGTGAAGGAAGCATTTCCTGGTTGCGTAATCGACCGTTTTGGCGATTTGGCATGGCCAGCAAGATCGCCCGATTTAACCCTTCAAGACTTCTTTCTTTGCGGCTACTTGAAGTCGCAAGTATATGCCAACAAACTTCAGACAATCGCAGTCCTTAAGGAGAATATTCGACAGGAATGCGAACTGTTATCACCGGAAATCTTGCGGAAAGTCATGGAAAATGCGATAAAACTGGCACAAATGTGTATCAACACTGGCGGCAGTCACTTGGCGGATATCATCTTTTCCACTTAGCAGAAACAATTGTAAAGGTCCAAATAAAGATTTCCACCACTCAAAATCATTTTTTTTTATTTAGTAAAAAAGTAATTCAAAAACAAAATTGAATGATTAATTTTGCGCTACTTTGTACCTCTCTGAAAACTAATGTTAACAAAAATGTTAAAGGTTCAATGATGAAGTAACAAATGAGAATGTTACATATTCAATACGAGTTTCTCGGGTTTAGACGGAAAATCACATGAAGTACTTCGGCTTCAGTCACAACACCAATGAAGAATGACGATAAAGATTTGTTATCAAGTAGAGAATCTTGGTGAACTTTTGCAAGAGGAAGTAGGTTTGTGCTTTTTCTTAGTGAAAATTGGTGTTTCTTCAAAATATTCTTCTCTGGTTTTTGTTTTGTGCGAGTATAAGATGTCGCTACAGTCTGGGGTGTACCTGAGTCGCGGTCTTCCTCTACTGTGATGTCCCTCGGGGGCGGATTTGAAGACTTTTCCGATCGGAGCATTGGTGTCCACCCGCTGTACATGGCCCAGCCATCTCAGTCGTTGGACTTTACCTCTTCTGGCTAATTCCATGTCGCTGTACAGCCTGTACAATTCATCATTGCATCTCTTCCTTCGCTCACTATCTACGCACCAAAAATCCCCCGAAGAATTTTCCGCTCACAACAGACAAGATTACACTCGTCCATTATCATTACTGGGATTATTAATGTCTTTTATAGGCTCAATTTTGTTGTTGGAAAGAGAGCTTCGCTAATCAATTGCCTTCTTAGCCCAAAAAAGCAGCGATTGGCAGGATTTATTCTACTTTTGATCTCAGCGCTTGTGTCGTTGTCTTAAATGGTAACGGAGCTAAGGTAGACAAAGTCCTTAACCACCTTAAAGTTATATCTGTCGAGGCTGACATTTTGTCCGAGACGTTATTGTTGAGTGTTCTTTCTGGTTGACAGCATATACTTGGTCTTGTCTTCGTTGACCATTGGTCTTCGCCGCTTCCACCACAATACTCGCGAAAACGCCACTGACATTACGCCACTTTCTTCCGTTTATTTCAATATCATCGGCGTATGCGAGTAAGTGGACGAACTTTTGAAAGGTTGCAAGGTTGAAAGTTTTGCATTTTTCTTTCATGATGATGATGTTAAAGAAATCGCAAGACAGCGCATAGCTTTGTCTCGCCTTCTTTAGGATATCAAACGTCTCGGGGAATTCTCTACTGACCTTGATGGAGCAGCGTGCATCCTTCACAAACGGACGATTTTGGCAGGGATGTTAAAAATAGTGATTGCTCTGTATAGCTCACCTCTGTCATACATACTGTCATACGCGGCCTTAAAATCGATGAATAGGTGATGTGTATAGATTTAGAGCTCATGAGTTTTTCCAAGATCTGCCGTAGTGTGAATATTTCATCGATGATGGACTTTCCTGGTCTGAAGCCAGACTGATATGGACCAATTAGTAGGCGATGTTAAGAAGACTGATGCCTCTGTAGTTGGCGCTGCTCAGAGAATCTCCTTTCTTGAGGGTCGGACAAACAATGCTGAGGTTCCATTCATTCGGACTTTGGTCCGTAATAATAAAAAATAGTCATATTGGGGATTAATTTAGTTAACCTTATATCTGGAAAATTGTAAGCCCCAACTTTGTATGGTGAATTGCAGGTAATATTATTTATTGAAAAAAATTGTGCTTATTTAAATATGAACTAATCCTTAATCAATTGGGTATCAAACGAGCCCAGCACGGTTGCTTTAGATTTAATACATAGAAGTAATAACTAAATAATTGTCCGTACCTACTTCTCTGAAGGAACTTTTTTAAACACTCTGCAACTCAGTGGGTGTTGAAGAAAGACCGCCCTCCCTACGATTTTTTTCATAACATGAACCAAAGAATCAAATCCCAAAATATCTACAGCACTATAAGTTAGCAATGGCAACAATTTGAAATCTCAGAAGTAATTGTACGAGTACTCGTATATTTTTGAAAATTTCGCCCTTAAAGATGTCCCACATTTGATCTCCACAGGATTTCTAGAAAACATGCTCGAAACTATAAAAATATCCGATAAGTAGTTGATGAATGTCCACAAAAGAGATCTTCATTCCATAAACCCAAATCAAAGATAAACAATGCAACAAAGGAAAAAAAATAAAAAGCCTCTGCCATATGATAGCAATAAAATATTTACTAGTATCTCTTCAGAAATCCACTCCTCACTATCTCCTTCAATCAGATACACAAAACAGAACCTAATCTAAACAAAAAAATAAAAAAAATATAAACAATCATTTTCCCCAACTGAAATTGAGTCCAAACACCTACAACAATTCCCATAAAATAAGATAAAATTCATGTTAAGTGGAACTATCTGCAAGTACGTTCGTATCAACTTAAAAGATAATCTCACTCAACACTTGAGTGAAATTTAATTGGATTAAGCACTCAGAGGACTCGACTCGACTCCAATCAGAAGAAAACTAACGATCACCATCACTCGACAGTGGTACTGCACAGTACTTTGTGAGACTTTGTCGTGTAAATATCTGGCGGTTGATCGTGGTGGTTTTGTGGAACCTATGTGAATCTAACGTGTTTAAGTAATACGAAAAAATATAACAATAAAAAGAATAAAAGCCGATACAACCTCTCAAAATTTAGTTAACAAAAAGGAGGTACAAGAAGAAAAAAAAACAGTTTTTTCCTGCTTTTCACGTCTCTACCGCTCAGAATTTACGAATCTTTCTCTCTTCCATGTTAAGTCGTCGTCTTGTATTGTACTTTGTGAGTAAACGTCTTGAAACGCTGATTTCTTGTTTGGCGGTGATCTTTCGTGTTTGTTGTTGTTGTCAGTTCTCTCTCAACACAACATTTCTCAACAGTCTCCACCAGTCTCCAGCAGTCTCCATTGGATCGAAAATTTCCCCATCACTTCAGTTTCGATCGACTAGTGAATGCCATCTGTTGGCCTGGAATCTTAAAGCGGATTCATTCTGTACGCGGTTAAATATATTATTTTTTTAAATTTCTTTCTTTTTTACAAAAAAAAAATCGTACTACAGCGATCGACTGTAGAAACACTTGAGTGATTGTGATGGAATTTTTTTAAACGAGTGTCTTGAAGTGCCGAAACTTGTGGAACGTGTTCGAATCACTTACTCAAATTTATTTTTGGGAATCGATTTCTTGGAATAGTTTTTTTTTTCTGTTATACATATCCATACGAGCAAACCTACGTTTTTCCGTTACCTTAACGCGAACTTTACAAAAAAAAAGGAAACACTCAAAGTAAATAAACTTTCCCATTAGTAAGTGATGATCTTGACAATTGTCATAGCGGTTTTTCGGTAAAGAAAAAAAAGCGTTTCGGGCGAGTTCTTTTATTTTTCGAAAGATTGTGCAAAAATTAAATGTCAAAGAAAATTGCAAAATCAGTTTTTTTCTCTTTTTGTTTGTAAAAGTTAACCTACTTTCTACACCGTGAAAAAGAAGCGAAAAAATAGAAAAAAAAATACAAAATTTGGTGTGAGTTGTAGTTTTTTTTGAAAGTGCAAAAGTGCAGTGATCAGCGTTGAAGATTGATCTCATCTTGTGATCAGTTTGAAAATCTATTGGATACACACCTTTATTGAGCCGAGTAGATTGTAACCCAACGATTCGTATCCGTTTCATCTTTTAGATACAATAAATGTTGTAGAATTGACGTTGTTTTGTGGATACTCGTAGTAGATACATTTGCATATATCTATAAGAAGAAAACACGAATAAAAGAAGAGGAAAGATACGAAGATCAAATTTTGTACCTGTTGTTGGAGAAGCTGAATCTGAAGTGTTTCTGCAATTTCTTCACATCTTAAGGTAAGCAATTGTATATACCTACTCGTTTGTATGGGATCATACTGTGACCAGTGATCAGTGATAGTGATAGTGGCATGTTGCCTATGGGAGATATTGTACTCATATCTTTTAGATGATTGGGATGAGAAGGATTGGACAGTTTATGGCGATAAAACGATGACTTTTTGACATTCGGTGACGAAATCAAAAAATCGCTATTACTGATCATCAATCGACTGTGACTCAGAGTTTTTCAGAACTGTCATGGTGCAAAAAGTTAGTCACAACCAGTTTTTTTTTTTTAAGCTTCAGATGATTACAAAATCGTTTAATCAAGTACCTGGCTATGCTAATTTAGGATTTAGGTTTACACTCTTATTTTTGTAGTCGTGAGAAGGTTGATGTTTATTAAAGAAACGTGCAAACAGTTGCGAGTATCCCACGGCTGGTCTAACCAGATTTTAATAACAATCATAGAACTACTAACAAAAACCGATTTAGACTAGCTTCTACAATATGTAAATGGAAAATATAAGTTCAAATTGGATTCAATTTCAATTGGAACATTAGTTAAGTTCGTTGTTCATTTTAAGGTCTTAAATTGTGTAGATCTGATCGAATGTATGGAATTGAAGGTAGGTAGGAAGTAAAATCCGAACACAAAGCTGAATTTCCGATACAAGCTTTAGGATTATATTGCCGTTTTTGACTTATGTATGTTTATTCCGTCGGAAGAGACCACTAACTTACTTCTAGATTTTCATTATTATGTTAATTGTTTAAAGGCAAAATTCGAAAGAAAATTTTTGTCCGAAATGTTATCTAAATTAAATAGTTAAGAATACAAGGAAGCTAAGAAATCCGTAATACGTATTGGTGGTGTTCTATAATAAATAAAAATACCAGTTTATTCAATTAGGAACTGTGCAAAACATATAACTTTTTTTTATTTTAAATATTTGATCCAAAAACCACTGTTTTTATCACACAATATTGAACTTACTCTCATTATTAGCAAAGTATTTAAACATTGTTTCACGGGCCCAGTTGAATATTTATGAGCAAATTCAAGTCTAAATAAAATGAAAGCAGAACCCGTTTTTAATCAAATAAATATAATGTCTAGCTTTTTTGACTGTTTTTTAAGTTTTTTTTTTGTGTCGGAACAAAGCATTCAGACAAAGAACTACATAGTCAATTAGAGTCGAATAAAGATGAGTAAGCGCTTCAGCGATGAAGTGCCTACGGTACAAACACCCACCCAGTCAGTCTCGAGTATATGCAGCCTTATGCGAGCGTAGACCTGATATTCATAGAGGTAGTGCTCCGCTGAGTAGTCATCACTTTTACAACAAGCATCACTGGATGTTGTATCACTTATGCCCATCATACTTAAGTGCTTAGTAAAAGCGTAGTACCCCGTCACGGCGCCAATAACCAGCCTGCAGTCTTTTCTACTGAGGGACAGCCGGAAGGTGTCATCTTAGAGACGTCTGAAAGCGTTCGTTTGGTCTGCCAGCAATCTGGAGAGTCATGCCACTTGCAGTTATGCTGATATGAAAAACAAATGTCCCAATCAAGGACTCAGGCAGACCTAACATTCGGCCCTGAAAAATTCTCCTCTGAGCCTTACCTAGCAAGTTCATTGGCTATTTCATTTCCCGTGATAAAACTGTGACCTGAGACCCAGGCAAGACTCAGAGAATTCAGCTTGAATGTCTTGAGATTCTACAACTTGGGTGTATCGCTACAGATGCACATGCTTTGCTGCCTCTACCGATTGTTCACAATATAGTTCGTTGATAGTTCATGATTGCGTATATCTCCGCTTGGAAGCAAGTTTTCCTAACGGGGAGTGTAAAATGCATCAGCGGCGCATTTTTAATCAGTTTTTCAGCTATCTGTGAGGATCGACTACATTCCTTTCCTGGCACAGATTCTGGGAGAAACCATTCCTAAGCACAGGGAAAGTCGATTTCGTATTTTTGCAGCAGCAGGAGTTCTGGTGTCATTGCATCAGATGGCATTTTATGCATTTCATGCCATCTGAGTCAAATAACAGTCCAGTGCGTGTTGTACCAAAGACCATGAAAGATGGTTCTGAAGGTGCAGCCCACAATATGAATTTCATGGGGCGACAGGTTCATCAGTTTTCATCAATATCGATGAAAATACCCAGCGTGTATTCCATCTTGTCGAGTAAGCATGTTGCATCTTATATAATGTATGCATTCGCAGAGTAGTTTTGCGCACTTGCAGCTCGATCAATCCATGCTCTTCAACATGGTTGAAAATCGGAAAGATTATTGGCAGAGTTTTTCGAGGACAAACAATAAACTAAGGGGTTCCAATGAGCTTTGTCGGAACTTTTTAATTATTCGAGAAATACTTTACTCGTGGTTTTGAAAAGCTTCGATGACCAGCTCCTTTGTTCGGGAAGCGTACTTATTTTATAAGTACTATATCTTTTCAACGCACTTGTAGAAAAAACTGATTCTTGCGGCTTAAATGAGAAAAACCTTAGGAAAACTTGAACCGCATATACTCGTATGTATGTATACCCTCAATGAAAATATAACTTCACTAGAATCGGTATAAAGCAGTTGATGTTTCTCTTTCCTGACTAATTGATATTACGAATTACATCATATATTAACTTAAGGTATTGAAGGTGGCAAAGAACGTATGCTGCCGTATGGTTAACTACAATTCTTGTCTTACTGTGTCAGCTTAGTTTTGAATTATTTTTTTTTACCAAGATCTGGTTGGTGAAATCGTAAGCTACGAAACCAACGAAAATCGCAAAAATTCGCCTTTCTCTTATGATTTGGTACTACGAAAACCACTACCACTAATGCCAGTAGTAGAACTCATTGAATACTGTGATTCCAGCAGAATGTAATCTTATAGTTAATACTTCTTGGAGCAGTAGCAAGTACCATGTAAGTGGTATTTGTCTTCTGTATCTTACACCATCGCTTGAGCTGTTCATCAAGATAGTTAACCCTAAGACGCATCTCTCAAATCAATGATTTGTACACTAATTTTGGACATTTTTTCAATCCTCTTAAGACTGATAAGAGAGAAGTTTACTGATTTGATTCAAATATGCTAAAATGCACCACCGTTCATTTTGGCAATGGAGGTTAGCCTTCGGAAGCGAGCACAAAGCTTTGTACTAAAGTGCATATGGCTACAGCTATGAGTTTAGGTAAAACTGCTACGTAGGAGTTTTGAGAAGTATGTCTGGCTTTGATTTAGATGCATTGTTCCTTAAGATTCATGTCTTCTGATTTGTAGTAGTAGTATGCATTGATACAAAACGTTATTGAGTTCCAATGAATCTGCACGCTGATTGTCTACTGCATCAGGTTTTATAAACTGCCATCTAACATACTGATACCAGAACACCGGGTTCCTCTTAAGGTCAGTCTTACAATATATAGCCCTACGACCTTAAGGAAAGACTAAAGCCTTAAAAGTTGTTTTCATCCTTTTCGGTGACTGACGTCCAGTTCTTAAGAATTGATATCAAAAGCGGGGTTTCCATCTTCCCTTTCTTTTTTTATGAGCAGAAAATAAAATTTAGAAGTACCTTAGTTGATTAAGCCCAAAATAAGTTCCAGTGGTAGCACGACCTTGTCAAGAACTAATCGGTTAAATAGAATTAATGTCAGTCGTATAGCCATGGATCATAGAAAAGATGATGACCGAATGTTGTTTTTCTAATATCGTCTAGTTCACAAGATTTTCTGCTCTTGTTATTCGTCTCTAGAGGAGGCTCGGAACTATTTATTAACCGACCTGTAAACATATAGGAAATTCTATAACCGATCTCACACCAAAGAGAGGCATATAGCGAGGAAAACTTATTCATCAGTAGATTATGCGGTTTACTTTTAAATTCTGTACATAATCCGTGCGGTTTCATTAGAATATGTACTCAGTACGGCAAGTTTACCAGAGGAGTTGGCGCAGCCTAATCGATTTAGACTTATTATTAATACTCTGATTGAACCTTTGCAAGATCTATGCTCCTTGTTGATCTTCCACCTCGAGGGCCAACAAGTTTACTCAACTTTGATTGTTCTGAACTTACTTTTTAACTCTCACACTGATAAACCCATCGTTGATGTACGAGTATTATTCTATCTAACTATCTCTCGGTGGAATGGTAAATTCAAATTGATTTGGTCAGTTTCTAGTCTGACAATCACAAAAGAAGTGATATACTCGTATGTCCCAAGGCTCTGTTCCGTCTCTAACACTCATAATTTAATTTTCTTAAATGGTCTCGTCTCTGCTACTTCTACTCATTTGTTGCTGACAGTACTATCTGATCGAGTGTAGAACTGAAATGGCAGTGCATTTTAAGCTCATTAAATTTCGACATTAATAACATACATAACTAATTAGGGAAGCATCAGCAAGTTGGAATTTAATATTTCCAATAAAGAATGCGGTCTGCTGCTGTCGTTAAAGCGAAATTAAAATACCTAGACGTTATTCTTAATCTGCACTTGCATCGTCGAAACCGAAAAACTTTCCATTCTCGGCGTGCGTTTCAATAACGACCTAAATTGGAATAACCACGTATTCGATGTCGTCGAAAATGCTGCGAAATGTCTTGGTTTGCTGAAGCGAACTAAGTAACGCATTATGAGTACAGAATCTGATTTGGACCAAAATTAGATTATGTCAAGTTCCAGAAACGGTTCTGCACTTGCTCGAACGGATACAAAAGTCTAATAGGTGTCGCCAGTATTTCCTGTCGATCGGAATTTTCACCCCCAATGCCTCGAAGAAATTGCCAGTAGCATTCCACTACTCAAATAGCCGATTTACGCTCTTCAGAAATAGTGTGATGCTATCTAGAGGTCTGTTTAGCCGAATTTTAGTAGTGTTAATGAAAGGGAATCTTTTCTGTGATCGCGTAGAATCCCCTGATTCTGCGGGAAATTTGTATCCCGTCCACTGGCACAAGCAAGAGCCTTGGGCAGATATCAAAAATACTGTTGAAAGCTTTAGTAGTGATGTAAACCGCCGATCTTTGATTGTCGCTTGCAATTAGGCACGGGAGTAACTTAGGTTTTAAAAAACAGCATAAAATGCTAGCCCTCTGGGGTATTAGAATTTTAGAAGATTGCTCTATCATGTCCTCGACTTATATTGTCCAAACAGTATTAAGTTCTCCTGAGATTTTTGGTATACAATTTCGAGGAAGTTTGGCATTGTTCAACCGCAATCCAGACGAGCTTATGGACGAAACATGGATCCTTTTCAAAAAATCAATGACCAAGGGGCAGTCATAACAGTGGAACCATGGAGAATGCCAAAGTGGGCTTGTCGACTAACAAGGAAAAAGTACTCTTCCATCAATATACGGGATCGGACGAGTCGTCATGGTGGAATCTCAGGAATTGGGCTACGAGTTGCTTTATTATCTGCCATATTCTCCAGATTACACTCCCAATAGTCACTATTTCCTGTTTGCAAACCTGAAGAAATGGCTCGGCCGAAATAAATTTGTCACCAACTCCGAAGTCATTGTTCAATCAAACGCTTATTTAGATTTCGACAAATATTTTTATATAGAAGGGATTAAAATATTTGAGAAACGTTGCACGAAGTGCATTGCGTCGAAGGAGACTATGTTGAGATATACATATACATACGAGTGTGTAAAATGAAAAAAAATATATTTCTATCAAAAAGTCACAAACTTATTGATTCACTCTCGTAATACCTCAAATTAAGGAGCTTCTACAAAATATTTGTTGCACCGAAAAATATTATACCTTGAACTGGCATGGTTGCCTCTCACGGATTCTTTTTTTGTTTTTTTTTTCGAAAAATACAGGAGGCGCCATCATTTATGTCGAAATGTGAATAACTTTAAAAAAAAAACCGATTTCCATATATGAGGTATTTTTATTTAATTTTGTGATTCACTATTTATTTGGCCGCCTTTATTGACCAAAGCAAAATGTGCCCTTTTTGCTGCGTTTTCCATCATTTTTTGGGCATCTTGTTGTAGCGATGATTTCGGCACGAATGCCTTGAGGTCGACAAATGGTCTGAGGCTTGCTGGTGTACTGGGTGGCCAGTTAATGTCGCCATTTTTTGACGGCACACGTCCAGGGAATTTTCGCTGCAGAAACTGCATTGTTTGATTTGCAATGTGACATAGCGCACCGTCTTGTTGAAACCAGTAACTGTCCAGACCTATTTCACTCACACATTTGTGGGTCGACATAATGAGCCAATATTCACCGATATCGATTTCCATCGATTGCTTCGCAAACGCCGGCCCAAAAGTCACTCTTTGGTCATGCACTGGCGTTTCATGGATTTCGTGTGTCAGAGAGTGTCAGAGAGTGTGTAATTGTCCTCGTCGGTCATCAAAATTTGCATCCAAAAGTAAGGTTCAGTGTCAACCATTCGAGCGATTGTTTGGCCGTATTCCAAGCGACATGGACGGTCTGTCGGCAATATTATTTAAGTCAATTGCACTTTATACGGAAACAAATGCAAATCATCCTTCAAGATGGTTCAACTGACCCCAAAATGCTGAGCGCGGTGACAATACGATAAATGTGAGTTCTCGGCAACACTCTCTCTTACCAGTTCATTGGAATATCTTGGGCGTTGATGAACGGCATGCCGACGATCTTCCACTGTTCCGTGCTCAATTCGACACCAAACGACGAATAGTGTTGTCAGACGGTGCTTTTTGGCCACCATATTTTCGACAATATGCACGTTGAGTTAACACAACTGAAAAACTTCAATGTACAACGTCACTATTTCGGCGCGTTGTTTCGGTGTACTGAATTGACGTTTCAAAAACATGTCTACTCAAGTCAATCGGCTGATAAATGTCAAATTCAATGTTTACATAACGATATAAAAGATGGCGCACCTTGTAAAAGTTATAATTCATCACCTAAATTGTTGCTAAAATCTTATTATCAAAGGACGCTCTGGATTATTCGGGGAAAACTTTTCGAATGCCTACGATATCAAGACACAATGTATTGAGAAATAAAAGTCAATACACGTTTACACAATACGCATTTGTCAAAAGTGACAGTTATCCATGGCTGTTGTGTAACTAATAGTATTTCCGCGCTATTTTTTGAAATATGACGTCTATCAAACTGAACTCAAAAGAAACACTTATCCTCCTCGTTCTGTTACAAAAGTTATCCACTTCCCGGAAATGTATGCCAACATAAATTCAATCAGCGTTGCTCATATGGTCATGTCATGGATAATTGCAAATATATTGCCCCAGTCCTGTGGGCAATAAGTGATCGACAATGCACGCTTGCATTGTTGTACTTATCAATTAGATGACATATTACACTTGTAGCAGTATTTGCATAAGAAATGCTTGTATGTCCAACTTGGAAAATTACACCACTGCTCGTATCTATGAGTACCTCATCAAGTAAAATGCAGTATCTGAGGGTGCCTAGCAAATCGAGAGTACCCGCACTCGTACTCGTACCCGATCTGATACTCGTACTCGTATTTAGCATCACGTTTCAGTCATCTCTGGCTGTTTGCTAAATGTTTTATGCCTCTCTACGGATGCTGCAACCTGCAGTTAGACACAAGCACGTAAATATATTTGAGTTGCCATAATTGCGACTATTGTTACATCGATGAGGCCTTGTGCAAAAATTCACCTTTGCCAGAGTGTGCGCGCAATCTTTCAGTGTCGTGTACTAGTTCAACAAAGCGGAGCGCTGCAATGCAATGAACTTTTGAAATACTCGTAACTATAAAAGGGAAAAAATGGAAGTGAAAAAGTACACAAATAAAAAAAGAAATTACAAAATCAAACAGGAAAAAAAAACAAAATAATACGAAGATGCTGCTGGGAGTAAATTTCCATCCGCAGCGGCACTGTAACGATGGTCTGTTCAATGCTATTAGCAACAATAGCCGAGCTGAGGTCTTGACTTAATTTATTTATGGGTTGCTATTGTAGATACATTCACTGAAACTGAAACTGAAACTGAAGAAGATACTCGAACAGCTCGAACGTTGTAGTTAAAGATGATGTTTTCGGATAAGAAAGATTGAAATGTTTTTCAATACAAAATTAAATTAAAAAAAAGTAGTCACTGTTTTTCGTTTATTGTTTTTTTCATTTTTCTTTTATTTGTCTTGTTGGCCGATAACTTTCACTTGATATGGCGAGAAAATATGATTCGATTCCCATAGGGGGTATCAATAGTGTTGGTTGATGGAATTTTCGCTATTTCCGATTAAACATGGAAACCTTAACCAAAAAATATGGTAAACAAGTGATAGATGTGTAATGAAGTAATGAAACTGTTGTTCAGAGAGGATCTTTGTATTTGTCTAAGATGTACATATGGTCTAGATAATATATTCTGACAATCAATTAAAGATTGAAGACACTAAGTCATGTATCTAATACAACCTTATTTTGTAAGCTTCTGCGATTTAAAGATTACAAAGTTACACGGAGTATTCGCAGTCCCATGGTTAGCAATTATCTTTAAAAGCTACGTGCAACATTCTTGGAGGCAAGTTCGAGTGGTTTTTATTCCAAAAGTGGATCGACGAAGGACTTCAGGCCCATCAGCCTTACCTCTTTTTCACTTAAGACACTTAAACATATTATATCAGCATCCGCAACACCATAGAGGTCTCCTATCCACACATATCTCAACACGCCTATTTCATAGGTAAATCGACAAAGACGATTCTACACGAAGTAGTGCGTGCAGTGGAAAAATACATTATACTTAGAAGAAAAAACCCTATCTACCATTTAGACGTAAAAAGCGCTTTTAATAGCGTACACATCGTAAAAAATAGGATTGTTCATGCAACATTCACAAATAGAGGTGCCACAAATACCGTGAGCAGGAACTTCTCTGGGAGAAGAAGGAGCGTAGGCCGGAATCTCATGGAGGTTGTGTTCGTTATCTTTTTCAGAGCAAGCGTCTCAGAATTCTGTGGCACTTATGCAAAGCATACTAAAGTGTCTTGCAAAAGCGTAGTGCTAGGTTATGCCGCCAGTAAGGATACTGCAGTCTTTTCTACTGAGTGACAGATGTCTCTTGTGTTTAACGTAGGTACCTGCCGTGAGGGCTTAAGCCTACGGTGCGTCTTCGCACAAGATATCAAAACAATGCGTTGATAAGCGCCCATCGGGTAGTACAAGTACTACCACCAGTACCAGATTCGAAGTCGTGTGTAAGGCACGAACTTCCCCTTTGGTGAAGGGTCGAGGCCTATCTAATACCTCAGCCATTCTGTGGGTCATGTCACCCGGTTGCAATGCAACTCTACATCGAATAAACCAGTTGATTCCATAGCAATCCCATGGCCCAGCACAGGTCGTAGTACACTACAAAATATGCTAAGCCATGAAATGTCCAAGATCCATTCGGTCCATTCTCCCCGCGATTTTGGGTATAAACCTACAGGCACCACGATACTCCCACAAGGGGGCCAAGGTCAGGCCGGAACCATAGTTCCGGGGGCTCCTGACCTCCCGTGGTACCAGAATATAGCTTCCAGTCGAGCTTCGCAACCTTGAGGTTACTTCCAGTTGGGCACCTCACTGCCCAGGACTGGCGGCCTTCCAACAAAAAGTTCCTACAAACTTCCCGCTAGCTGCCTACTGCGCCTTCTATTAAATACTTCTTTTGCAAAACTACGGGTTCTTTCAAACCGTACGGTATCAGTGATAATTCCACTGACGTCGTAGGTCTCACCATTAAAGGTGATGCCCATAGCCTTATGTCAGCGTAATTGGGACACTCACATAGGACATGAAGCCAGTCCTCATAGGTAACTCCACATGAGCAGCTCGCAACCTCGCTAAGCCCCCTCTTATGCAAGAATGCATTAAGGGATCCATGCCCGGTCAACAGAAAGCCCAGGCTGAGGTTAAAATTCCGTTCAGGAAAAATTCGCATGGTTAGCACATCCCTTAGGAAGCCGTAAGTAACCCTGCCATTTTCGCTAGTATCCCATCTAAATTGCCATCTAGATAGAACACATGCGTGTAGCAAGGTTTTACGCTGCCTCAGGGACAGACCATCCACTTCTTCCTGGGAAACCCAATCGCGCTCATTTAGGGGGAGACCTTTTCTGATCTTGAAAGCAATAGCACGTCGCATCACTTCCAGATCCAGAGGTAGCACTCCCAGCAACACCTGCATTGCCTCTGTGAAGACAATGTGGCACACCGGTAAACAGCCAAGCAAGGCGACTCTTTGACAAGTCAGGATCCGCCTTTGGCCATCAACAGTCATAACTCTGTCGTACCATACCGATGCTCCATATGTTGCACAGGCAACAAATAGGCCATCGTATATGACACGAACAGAACGCCTGTTGAGTCCCCAGTCAGATCGCAAAATGCGCCTTACCTGGCCTACGGCACTCAGCATACGTAGTTTAGTACGAACCAGGTGAGGCATGAAGTTCATACACTCACCCATTGTTATGCCCAGATATGTGACCTCAGTCACACATCTAATGCCAACGCCGTTCAAATGTATCTTAGGAGCCCGACGTCTTACGTTCAACTTGCCCTTGAACTTCATTAAGACTGTCTTATCCTGCGCTACTGAGTGACAGCTGAAAAACCGCTGACTTCTTAGAGATGTTGGGAAGCATTTGTTTGGTTTGCCGGTAACCTATGCTCATATGAAGCCCAATGAGCTAACCGAGGACAAAGGAAATTCTTATACAGCTACAGATCCTAAAAACTTCCCAAAGAACCTCGGCTAACAAGTTCTTCGGCGATTTTATTTCCCGGCATCACATTGCGGCTTGGGACTCAAATAAGACCCAGTGAATTCAGCCTACCGACTGCATTAAAATAAGTCTTGCATTCTCGAAATTGATTGGATGTCGTCAGAGGATTTATGAAGGCCTTAAGCGCAGGTTAGCTGTTGTTACAGATTCAAATGTTTCGTCCCCTCCACCCTTGGAAGATGCAAGTTTTCCTAACAAGGAGTGAAATAAAAAGTTGCCGTCCTCCAGAAAGACACCAGGGCTGCATTCTAAATCAGTTTTAGAGCCATACATGACTACATTCCTTTTCTGGCTGAGATTCTCGCTAAAACCATTCCTGGGATCAGGGAAAATCGAAAATCGAGTCAAATGATAGCGTTGCGATAGGTCATCAAAACAGAACATGGCTTTCAGAATGGAGTCTATAATAAGAATGTGAATAACTGGAAGTTAAGTGTTGAACATCGGACTATGAGGTCTTCAACCAAGAATGATAAGATTGATTCGATTCTTACTTATGGCGCTTTCACTTGGTGGCTAGCACTAAGTAAGACACTGATAGGTTTAAAAAAAAGTCCAAAGCGCAGTTTGTGGTGCTACTACAGGGGCAATGAAGACATGTTCGTCTGATGCTTTACCCGTTACCCTACACCTACTGCCTATCAATGTATTTACAAAATATATAGCAGCGTGTAGTGCAGTCCGGCTCAAGAAAAGGAGAACTGCAGGACCAGTCGTGCTTACGGACAAAGTAAGATCTTGTTGGTACTACTAAGCAAATTGGTGGCTTCTCCCCTAACTAAACCACACCCTCTCTAAAATTCAATCGAAAAAATGCAGTGTTGGCGCAGGAATTTTCTGGGTTCCAGGATTCAGTGACATAGAAGGCAACACTGCGCCATATCAAGAAAAATTTACCTCATTTATAAAAAGGTAAGGTATTCAAACGAATGGCCATGGACACAAATTGATATTGTATATGCCTTACTTTTTGGAAATCAATTTATTACCAGATTGTATTGTGATTTTTTTAAGTCGAAGATTTCGGTGCCTGAACGCCATTCTGTCGAAATTGATGTCTATATTTTTGAGAGAGAAATCAGTAAATGGATTCATTAATCATTGTTCGTTTATGATCTCTGTTGACCTTAACATGAAGTAAGACCTAATGTTTGAAGAAATAAGCTCCAATCATGCTAACATACTAGCGTTAAAACTGCACCTTACAATGTTTTTTATCAATGTTATAGAGTCTGTAGCGTAATGGTTTGGTGGTAAACCATTTAAGACCTCTACATGATTAGGCGATCGAGGATAGTGAATATTCTAATGTTTGCATAGCCGAAGGTATGGTCTCAACTGGCAAAAAAAAAACTTTTTTGGGACGTCTAGACTAGTTTTCCCACAGGGCACCTCAAAATCGTTTTCGGATATTTCAGTCAAAACCCTGAAGTTTTGACGGCTACCCAGCTACTGGACAGCTCTTCTTTTCGCATTAGGCATTAAAGGTTAGCATGGTGAGTAATGACTGTAAATTCCTGACTCTCGGCATAAGCACACAATTTTTTACTGATAGAACTGCCGCCACAGATTACTGCCCTAGAACTCAGTATTTGTAGTATAGTACGTATAATTGCGTAATTGTTTTTTTAAATTAAATCAGGGAGGATGGAAGAGAGGTACCGGTGAACGCTGGTTTTAAATGATTGAGGGTTATAATGACTAGGGAATAAAGAGCTAGGCAGGGCATTTCATAAGCGAGTTGTATGGCTTAGGAAAGAATCACGATATTTCAGAGTACGTCTGAAAGTGGGCTTGATGGTAACTGATGAGCATTCCTAGCGAAACGGGTGTTACTGGCGATTTCTATGGAGCACTGTTGGTGGAAGTAGCGATAAAACAGAATGAGACACAAGACATTAGTTCGGTGTTCGAGGGTGTCCATTGTTTGAGTTATATTAGTATCACCTATGAGTTTTATCGCACGGTTTTGAATCCCATCTATCAGGTGCAGAGATGTTTTGGGAACACTCGACCAGATGTGGGCATTGTACTTCAATTTCGGGCGGTCAGGTTTACTTTCTGGCTCATATAAATAATGTGTTATTCAACACGTTGTTGAAAGCATCTGAAACCATGTTGGCTAGTGTCACATTGAATGATGTATGGTCGATGGAAGTCTGTCGCTATCAGCATGAAATCAGACGTGTGTTTCAATTTCAGCTCTTCAACAGCTTATTGGTAATCGGGATTTTAATCAAAGAACCTGATCTTTTTAAGGAAATCCTTTAGAAAATAGTTCATGATGAATTTTCGGTACCATCCTGCCATTTCATTCCGATAACATTACCGAAAAATATTATTTTTTGTAAAATTCAGTTGTATTTTTGTAGAAAGACCTTGGAGTCTATCTTTCGCATTTTTCTTGGTACCGTTTCCCTATCGCAGCAATATCTTCGGGGAACCTCACGCTGTGCTCATCGCTTACATACATACTTATATATCACCCATATTTTGTGGTAAAAAATTGAGGCGAGGTTTTGTGATAAGCATCCAGCATTTTCCGGACGTCATAATCTGGAGGCTTATTGTTGCACAGGAAGTTTTCTGTTACTTTCAGAAAATAACACCAAGTATGTTTTTTAATGAATCCAGACTAGGTTATAAGCTTTCTTATGTCTGCACCAAAAATACCCTCTTTAATTTTTTTAGAAAATTGGAACCAGGTTGGTTTTTTCCATCGTCTTTACAAAGCTTTTAATAAGTCCCAGTTTGATATGTAGTGATGCTAGGATAACACGGTGTGCTTCGACCAATGAAGGATTTTTTACATTTTTTTCTCCATAAATATAGTTTGTTCTTCTAAACCAATCTGATCTCACAAAGTGTGCTCCGACTGCGCTCTACTATCCCACTCACATAAAAACAATAAAATTTAGTGTATCCTAGTTGTAGTCCAAGAACTAAAGCTACTACTTTTAGATGCGCATATATGCTCTAGTTATATTTTTTATATTCAATTTTCTCCAAAATAAATTTCATAATATCATTCTTCCATTTTGTGCTCATAACCTAGTGATAACATTAAACCATTTATATTATTAACTACAATACACTAAGTTATCTGCTCTCGAAAAACAAGGAACCAATTCACATGTCTCGTAGGGTACTCTGTAATTTTCATCCAATGCTTGAGCAGATTCCACTGCTTTAACATAGAGCTCAATATTTCCGCTTTTTGTTTTGACAAATGCAAGTCCCTGATGAGGTCATTAACCACAATCTGACTGATGACAAGAGGTGACCTCAAATTCGGGATCATCCATGATTTCTTCTGAAATATATAACAAACTTTCAGTGTCCGGAAGGAGGCTTTGGAACTGGTAAAATTTCTGTATGTGGTGTTAGTTTTCTTACAGAAGAGACACCTGCATATTTTATGGAATGCTTTGGTTTTCGAGAAAATCCCTTCAAATTGGTGCACCAAAAATAACAATACCTGTGACCCCGTGGCTCTCTCCATATCATAGGCACTCCAAAGGACATTGCAGAAAATGACTTGTTTAATCAACCAGTGTCTGTGAGAAGTGAGGCAGCAAATGTGTTGTGCCCAGGGTTTATTTTGAATTTAAAATAAAAAAAGTAGCATTTTTCAATGAAAGTTGTATTTTATTTTTTCGGGAACTTGGTGTAATTTCGCCACAAATGTCAGTGACAAGGTTGCCACACTTATATCAAATGATGTATCATACGTCACCAGGGGAAATTGGTATATTTTTGTAAGTCATCCCTTACATAGTCATAGTTGAATGGACCATTTACTACTGACCGTGCTAATCAATAGATCAGGCTTTGGCCTAAAATCGCTGAGACAAATTTTAAGTCTCTGTACTTAAAGATTTGTATGCCTATTGGGACAAGTCTCTTTGATAAGATCAAGGGCGATATCATGAGGAACTAGCTCAGCATTGGCTTTCCGTGGATACCTTGACACGATGCGGTCAACCTCATATTACCTTAAGATTCACTGCCTCTAGACTGCCTAGACTATGTCAAAGTCTATGGAAAACAAACAAAAAAAATTCTAAAGAAAGTAATCTAATAGTGTTAAATGGCATGATCCAGGTGGCCAGTTTATGTCACCATTACTTGAAATTAATCGACGAATAAATCTTCAATCGTTTGTCTACAGCGCCATCCATTGATAATAATAGCTCTTTCATTTGCATTTTCGAAGAAAACTCCACCAATGATTCCGTCAACCCAAAAACCACACCAAACAGGTTTGGATTTTCTTCTCCCCAGTTTTGTTTGTTGACGATTCTATTCAATTGGAAGTGAGCTAAAGATGATTTTGCGTGAAAAGAAAGAAAAAAGATCGACCATTTTTATAACAAGTTTGAATAACTTTAATGTGTTGCTCTAGCGTGTAACTATCCATAGTTAAAATTGCATAAGTGTCTACTTTACAAATGTCAAAGATGACATAAAAAAAGATGACATGTCATTGTAATGTTGACACATCGACTCTGATTTTAGTCTGCATCGCAATAGTTCACCAATTTCCGAATGTAAGATGAAGACAAAAAAGCAGGAATAGCAGCACATATGAACATTTGATTTGGAAAGCACCCAATTGTGTTTCCACATTTTGCAATATGCCAGAAAACGAAAATAAAAAACGCAATAAACGAACATTAAAATGTCTAGAAAGTGTCTAAAACTTAATTCACCGAAAATCAGGTCAAAACATTTTTCTTGTTCAATTTCCGAGCACAGTCTATTACTCGAGTTAGTTCCGGAACATATAATCAAAGACAAGATCCGGTTCGCTTCGAATTACATCACATAATCGGAGATCATTATTGATTTCTTCAAATCACAAAGCGACACAATACAACTTGTTGCAATTACCGAAGACTTCCAAATAAAACGAAAACAAAAGCCGCTGTCAGCCATTTTCTGCATTGACTTCCATTTTGCTTAATAAGCGGCACGAATCTGTCGAGTTGAAAACACTTTTTCATCGCACAAATCTGCGGTCCAATTTAATGATTAATTCGAACAATTTCGACGCATTTTTTGTTTCGGATGAAACGCGCCATTTACACATTTTACTCGTGCAATACATACATAAGTATGATACTCGTAGATCACATAACTAACAAAAAAAAAAGAAGAAAAACTGAAAGTAAGGTACAGATAAACAGGCATTCTCTGAAAAACGGTAATCTTTCATCAATAGATCGTTAGCGAGGCACAGGCAAGGCGCAACAACTGTAACGCGACCATTTTAATGGGTTAATCATGTTAAGTCGCCGGTAAATGCATCTTTCAAACTGTGATGCATTGATGATCCGATTCGATGAGCACTCCATGCGACTAACGAACTTTCCTTTCGCGCTAATTAATTGAGTAATACTGTCAAAATGGATTCATAGTCATAGTCATACTGCCATACAGTGGCGGACGAATGCGGTGTAGCATTTGAATTATAATTCAATTATCACTCGAGCAAAGAAATACGTACGAATATGTGTCAGTGACATTTTGGACTCCGAACTCAAGAATTCAATTGCGTTCAACTATTGAGATCTGGTCCAAGAACTTAATAAGAGTTCGAAGGACGGCGGCGGCGTCCGATCACTGGGGTGAATGAGTGAGAAGACAGTAGAGGACCGAGATTGAGAAAGATCAATAATAATTGATCTAGATCGCGGCTAATGGAAATTGATGGAATCAATTTCGAACCCAATTTACATATGGAAATCGAAGCAGGGCAATGGTCTAATCAGTCGATGGAGATTTCTTTCTACCTCGTTGGCAATTGTGCGATGTAATTTAAAATACAAGCAGTGCCGGATGTTTGAAGCGATTTGCGTGTGAACATTTTTAAAGTTTTTACTTCAATTAATTTGTTGTTTTGTTTTTTTGTTCCAGATGATGTCATGCAATTCAGTTGAGGTGGTTAATACAATATCTATACACTGATTAAAGGGGTTTTGTGCGGATGTAAACTACACCAACCATAAACACTAACCGAAATGTTATCTGAAATATTTAGTTAGTCTTACGAACGGATTTGGCGGTCTGAGTGTCCAAATGCACTGCTCCATATGACTCGGAAACTCAATGATGATATGGGAATATATTACTAGCTCATCAGAAGAAATTAATTGACTAGTACTAAAGGTTTGTTCGACAAACAGTTCGCCACCATTCATTTAACATCATACTTAAGTCATTCATGTATCAATAACGCCTGATCATAATGTTGTTTACATTACTCTACCGGTTCAGTTCTCTCCCCTTTTACTTTCACCTTTAGTTTTTTGCCTTTGTGCTACTAAGGGCGCCCTCATAATTTGTAGAGAATGATGAATGAACAAATAATTGTTTGTAATAGATTTGTAACACATTCAAGTCGTAGAGTATGGACTATTTACTTCCACTTTCGCTATCATTTGCCAATGCCAGTTCGTTTAGGAAATTTTTAGCAATTTTCACTAAATGATCAGCAATAGTGGTAATTAAATGCAACCCTGAGGAACTCTACTTCAAGGCAATTCGCATGTTTTGATTTCATCGGGTATACTTCTTCCGCCAGATAACCCTAAACATCAAGAATTATGAAAGGCTCTTTCCAAAGCTATGAGCAAACGCATTCTTTTATAAGGATCTGGAGGGTGTTAATATAATGTATGCAGAGAGATTCGGCACGGAAGTCTGCTTATTCAGCTTTGAGTGGTAAGAGTATAAGTGTTTCCTTATCCGATATATACCAGTTGCTAGAAGTATGAATATCCTTCTTCCAGTTTCCATATTTTAATAGAATGCACCAGTTGGCAGTTTGATGATATTTAATATTTTTAACCCTTTGCGAATCGTTTTCAAGACTTAGTTCATCAATGAATGAAGTGTTTAGATCGAATTACACATATTTAGAACCATTTGAAAAAAATCGATAAGAATGGCATCATCACTAAAATATTGAATGGCATATCATAGTTGTCGACCAAATAAGGTGACCACACTATAAATGGTGAAGGAAATCCACAAAATGTATTGGATGACCCTCGACTGAAAGCGCGGTACATCGTCTATTGACTGAAAATTTGGACATGAGAAAGCTGTCTACAAGATGGGCGCTGTATTTACTTACAATGGAACAAACGGATGAGAATGTGTAAATCAAGAGTTTGGCGATGTTTTATAGAAATAAAGCCGATTTTTGCCGTCGATCATAACCATGGATGAAATGTGGGCCCATCACTTCACAGCTGAGACGAAGGAATACTTAACATAATGTACTGAAAGGGGGGAATCGGCTCCAAGGAATGCGAAGATAGATTCATCTGCTGACAAGGACATGTCGTCAATTAAGTATTGTATTATGCGAACTTATTGCAGAATTTGAGCAATGGAATCTAGTAAAAACGGCCGCATTTGGAAAAAAAAGAAAGTTCACCAGTTCACACATCCGTTATCGCTGTGGCCAAAATCGATGAGTTACAGTTCGCATTGCTTCCTCAAGCACCCTACATATATTCGCCAGATTTAGTTCCCTCGCATTATTTTCACTCTCCAAACTTGAAAAAATGGCTCGGTGGAGAAAGATTTGCCAACAATGAAATGAGGGTGTCTGCTGTAGATGGCTATTTCGAGGAGTTCAACAGTTCTCACTCTTAACAGCCTATTATAGCTTTTGAAAACTGCATCGAGCTGAAATAAGACTGTGTTGAGAAATAAAGATTATTTTTCCTAAATTTTGTGTGTTTTCTTTTTTGGGTCGCGTACTTATGGGACCACTTAGCCTTTGAGATCAGAAAATCGCTATGCCGTCTCTTGGCCTGTTCGATTCTTCATTCATCGACTGCTATCTGGTTCCTTTTACAATTCTATTTTCTTCAACACTAACCCTCGTAATTTACGCTGTCCTTGTCTCTTCTATATTCCAACCTACCGCAACGTGGGTTCCAACGAACCCATCTCCCGCATGCTTCGTAAGATCAACTCAAATCTCCCTCTTTTTGATTTTAACCTGAACAATTCTCGTATCAAACCTGATCTCCTCCACCATTCTCTTATTTCCTGATCCTTCAGTTTTGTTAGTTTTTAATTTATTTTAAGCTTGTATTAAGCGATACCAATGGGGGCCGTAGCACCCACCAAAATCGATACTAAACTGCACTTCTTCCGCTCAATACTGGGTTTCTAGCTTGTCTTCCGTTATTGCAGGCGTTTTTGGAAATTTCTACTTTGTCGTATCCATTCCACTGATTCCCTCAGCCTCAAAAGAAGAGTGATTTCAGAAATGGCACTAAGAAATCGCAAAGCCTATTGGTTATTACTTCTGTGATTCAGTTTCTAAAACAACGACTCATCGTAATGTGATTGATCTGTGTGAATGTTTGTTACATAGCAGGTCAGATACATATGATCTTTGTGCAGGTATTATGCTTAAGCAAAGCGTAATGTCCTCGGAATCTGCTACAGCATTGTACACGCTAATTCCGATATCAAGATTCCCAGCAGGAAATACTGTCTTCTTCATCGCTAACATAAGCACTCAGTGCTGAGACAATAAGTCAAGTCCCACAGTCTCGGTCTTTTCTTGATCTTTTTGAAAGGTTTAAGCAAACTTTTAAAAATGATGCCCAGACAGTGTTCTTGTAGCAGGAACAAAATCACCATTTGGTTATTATTGATCGGATTACAAATTGTTAAGACTCTTGTCTTCCGCCTCTCGTGATTACCAGAAAAGCAATTGCAGAAAGGCTAAAGCGTAGATTATGACGTGAAAATTTTGCCGCACTATTGCATCCACAAATTTTTGACGGCTTCATGAAATCCTGCTTGATTAATGATCTATTTCGCTTTTTATGCGTTAACTCGTACAGTGTGCTTCTTTATTTAGTCAACAATAGGAGTGGGTGACCGTGGCAGTATATTAGCTTCCCAATCGGACGGTTCGGGGTTCAATAGCAACCGTGCCTGAAAGACATTATTTTTTTCAGGCAACTAATGAATGGCTGCCTAAAATACAACAACAAGTCATTTACACGAATAATTTAGTCTCCCCATTGTTGGATGCCACCCATGGAGTGAAATAACCACTGAGCCCACACATCTTTCTCTATTTCTTTATCCAATTTTCCAAAAAAAACTTAACGCGTTCTTCCGCATTTTGAGTGTTAAGTTTTTTAAGAAAACAAAAAAGTGCAATCCAGTAGGAGATTTTTGTCGCATGATGGGGGCCACGATTTCGCCATCTCCCATCTCGCTGTATAAATTCACTTGATTCAAATATATACAATCGATTTATCTACTCCGTTCAGCTACCGTTCTTCAAAGAGAAATGTTAAAAGGACTAAATTACAGATATACGAGTAGTACATACTCGTATTTGTAAGTCTTTTCGAAGACACTTATTATCAAATGATTGAAGATTAGCCAAATAGGCTTTGGTTTTCCAAATACAATATAAAAAAATATAATTCGAATGCGCATCATACTGCCGTCTCTTTACACATTATTTTGTCCATCTTGTCATGTTTTACACGGAGGGAAGAGCATATGGCTTTCATTTGACCCCAAGTATCGAAGGAATAAGAGAGTTTTCATAGGGAAAAAAGTTTGCACTTTCAGATCTTTGCCGTTGCCTGCCGAAAACGTGGTGATGTAAATATTTTTTTTTCTATTTTTCGGTGTATGTCTTGGAAATTGAACTCATGATTTCTGTGGTAACTGATACAAATATTTTAGAGAACATTTCATGAGTACTATCTATCTAGTACAATATCTCATCAATTATTTAGCTTTAGATATGGGTTAATCAAATAACTCTCAAAGGCAGGAGTTAAAATTCTATTGTACACTGCAATCGATTCCAGTCGATTTATCTTGCAAATCCCAATCAGATGCTTCTAAAAATGGTGATTTCGGTTTGGTTGAAGTGCATACCCTCCGATAAAACCCTCTCACTTTTGTCGAGTTGTATTATGGATCGACTTAAAATCACTAGCATTCAAGTCTCGAGTCTTCGATTGATGGAAGATGTATGCGAGAGACATCTTGTCAGTTTCTGAGATCTGTTAGTCGTTATTACTGCTTCTAACTATCCATTTTTAATTATGAATGTCTACAAGGGCCATCCGGGGTGGACCAGTGCCTTAGCTTACATGCCTTTTACGTCTTTTGCTAGCTGCCTCCAGTTACGCAAACGAAATTGGCTGAGCTCCCCTACCACTTGTGATCGCTACTTAAGATGATGTCATTCTCTACTGCGTTGTCCATCTGGAGGCGATAACTTTCCGGGCTGGGACGCTGATATCCGTGCGCTCAAGGTAACTTAGTCGTCTAAGACTATCCGAGCTTTTTTGACGACGCTGTACAGCCTGCACAGTTCACTGTTGAAACGTCTCCTCTATTTTCCATTGATGCAAACCGGACCGAAATTGTCTTGAAGAATTTTTCTCTCGTAGCGCCCGACAGTATTTTCTTCCGCTTTCGTCAGTGTCCAAGTGAAGGACTGGGATGGCCAGTGTCAAGGACTGTAAGCTGACAAAAATCTCGAAAATACCTTCAAATAATTTGAAACTGTCGAACTCTGTTACATCTCAATGACAAGAGTTAAAACTGTCACAATCTGATACAGCTCAATGGACAAGAATCATCCGTCAACCCTGTTTGCAATTCCACTTGGAGCTGAGCCAAGGTGGATGCAATACGTACGATGGTGAAGTATTTCTGTTGATTTTCTTTTACATAAAACCGTGATAAACGACCTGCATGCCGATCAAACATTCCACTTTGTGGATAAAAGCTTGTTTTGAGTATTGGTATCGAAAAGTAGTGAAGATGATACTTCATCTCTTGATATCCTACAAATTGGAACTGAAGAAGTTCATATCCATTCGGTGTGTAATTTTGATTTTTAAGATCAGTTTGATTAGACAATACATAGACTGTTCGCGTACTGTCAAAAACTACGAAAAGCAGCCTGTTAACTGTTAAAAACTTGTGTGGTTATTGTTGTTTCGGACAGAACGCGAACAGACCTATTAGTTGTTAGTCAGCTGATTTTGTGTCAAAATTTTACTTTAGACTTTTCTAAATGACAGTTTTTCCTCTGACTAACATCTCACCTAATACAATGTATGCTTCATGTATAATATACTAGCACAACTAAAAATGAATGAAATCCCTTTTATGTAAAGAAAAAAGAGAAAATCCTTCATTGACAGCTAATGTGTGGAAGAAAATTGCCAAATGAGGAGGGAAAATTCATTTACAAAACAGTAAGTAGTTTCTGTCATCAATTACTCGTATGAAGGTGGTATCTTGTCAAACAACTGACAGGTTACTCACTTTCTGTCATATCACACTTTCTCGATTTCAGTTTTCCCTCAGGTGGGTTTATTTCTTCTCTTTTTTCTTCCCTTCTTCTCCACCAATTTACTCTTTCCCATTACACTAATTTATTACCTAAAAGAAAACTGGAAATTGAAAACAAAAAATGTGGAAAAAAATACCCACCGTGTGATAGAATGCGTTCATCATACGAATACGCTAAGTGCGTTCAAAAATGTGCCTCCAAGCAATTAAAAATATAAAATACATTCAGCGCGCAGCGCATACTAAAACCTTTCCCCTTTTTAAAGAGGGGGAAGAAGAATTGTCCATTTATGAATGCCACGCTTACGAAATTAAATTAAATTTACGAAAAAAAGGAAAATAACTTCAAATTCAATAAACCAAACGAAACTCATTGTTATTCCTAATTTGTTTGGTAGGTTTCTTATGCCACAAGCTCGAGACCTGTTCCCAAGTCAGGTCTGGCGTCAGAGGAGTTGACGTATACGTCCGTTGCGTCGTAGATACATGCGGCTCTGATTATTATTTGCACTTCGCTAGAGGGAAAAGTTGTTCAGCAGACTTTTTATTTTCATTTAATTTTTGCTATTGCAAGTCGTGCAGGTCTATAAGTTCGTAAGTAAGTCAGCCTAGTCAGTGCAGTATGCGAAGCGTACTTTTCCCCTATTATGGAGTCTTGAAAAAAAAAAGTTTAATATGCGGAACACTATAGGAAATTTTTTTTTTGAAAGGAAAAAAAAGTGATTTCTCGTGCTGGATAACAGAAAATTTAATTTTTTTCCCTATTACCATTTTACTCATCTATCATTCGCGTTTTAAGGAGGTTTTAAATGCCTAGTTACTGAGTAATTAATTACTTTGTAATTAGTTTGTAATTGTTATGTGAATACTTTTCGGTTATGTGTACGGAACAGTTTTTTCCAAATGAGTGGAAATAACTCACCCATACATATGTGATCGTATGAGGATCAGTTATGGTAACGGATGATACCAAAAGTTACGTTCAAGACTTTTAGTCACCAGGTACTGATGGTGTTTATCCAGCTAAGCTGCAAAAAATATTTATACCAGCTGCTACTTGCTCTGGAGAGAAGCCTTATTTTCTCCCACAGTGAGAGGAGCTTTTCCACTAAGAACCAGTTAATATGACTACTCACTCACAATGAACTTCACAACTTAATTTTCTTCCTGCTAAAGAGTTTCGGAAGATTGTTTAAGCAAGATTGTTTTGCTGTTTTGCTAATTCCCCGTCTATAAATGATATAATATCTCGCACTTTAAAGACCTGTAGATATAACTGAATGCATGTTTGGTCAATCCTTATGCTATCTGCAGTTCTAGCATTTTCTCTACCGCATACACGGTAGAGAATATATATTGTACCGTTAAAGAAAAAATCCTTTAGAAGTCACACAGCGATATTGGAATTATTTGCAGCTGATCAGCCCCCTTAGGTTTTTCTTCTGTTGTCCTTTTGATTATGTGAAATTATTGGCAACATTTTCAGATAGATTTTCTTCATTCTCAATTCATCATTGATCAAAATTTGATGAACCCTTGTGTAATTTCTGTTCGCTAAATGATGATCTGAATAGATCTAGGAATAGCTCAAGACAACAACTGTCACATGTGCAACGAGGACGAAGAAACAGCAGAGCACATCTTTTGCCACTGTAACACTTCTACGTCTTCTAGGTAAGCCATTCCTTGAGACAAAAGATATCACTACCAGATAAATCCGAGTTTATTAAAATTTTAGGTATCGTGGTTGAACTCTAACTTGAGGAAATCACAGTAGGCCTAACCTGGCCGCAGTGATAAGGGTACATAGTCCCACCTCCCCGCTTAATTCAGTCCAATCCAGAACCGAATTCTGCGGATTTTGCTTCTTTAAAATTGAAGACTTTCTAATGCGAAGTTAATATTGTATTTTATTGACTTTTAATATTGAGTCTCAAACCACTTGAAAAAACAGCATCTAGGTAAACCTTTTGAAAGAAATTTTGTAAAGGCTTTAGTCGACTGTGCTTATATCTGAAACAAGGCCCTCATTTTCAGAATTCACTCAAAAAATCCAGTAATTGCTAGGAACAGACCAGAAATTGACTTTAGGGCGTCTTACGAATGACGCCTTACGTCAACGACAACTTGCGTTGGAATGACCACATATTCGATGTCGCCAAAAATGCGGCGAAATGTCTAGGTTTCCTCAAGCGATGTAAGAAAAATTTCACACCCTCTGACGTGGCTCAAATATATAAGGCGATTATCCGCCCAAGACAAGGTGCCCCTAAGACCTCTCTGCACTTTCTAGATAGGATTCAAAATCGTGTGATACCAATATTACACAGTAATTCGACATCCTCGAACACCGGCGTAACGTTTCCTGTCACACCTTGTTGTGTCTCTATTTACACCACCAGTGCTCCACTGAAATTGCCAGTAGCATTCCGCCTTTCAAATTTTTAACCTTAATATCCGTCTCGTTATGAATGCTCATCAGTTCACCCTCAAGCCCACCTTCGAGCGTACTTTGAAATATTTCCATTCTTTCCTAAGCCGTACAACTCGCTTATAGAATTCCCTGCCGAGCTCTCTATTTCCTAGCCGTTGTAACTTATAAACATTTAAAACCAACGCACATCGGTATTTCTCTTTTTTCCCTCCCTAACTTCCTTTCACCTGCGCTATGTGCAAACATCTTATGGGTACATAAAACCCCTGTGCGTGCGCCAATTATAAAAAAAAAATCATCAGTTATTGTGCCGTCATCAATTCAGTCTTTTACTTATCCATTTGCTGCTGATATAAGAGGATTTTCAGCAAGATATGGGTCTTACTGCGGGTATGCGTCTAGGTTGAAGTAAGCGTTCACATAAACACATTGCTAGTATTTTCAGTACCTTTAAACTCCGTAGAACGATTTATGTCGGCTGCAAAGGGAATTTCCTCTGCTTTAGATACTTTGACTAGTCTCATGCTTATACCTTTAAAAAAGGTAAAGAGTATTTGGTCTTCAATGTAACTCGAACTGGAGCTTCGGACTGTTTTTTTGCTCTTGTATTATGGACACTCAATCCTTTGACTGATGCAAAGAAATATAAGCTCGCACATTAAAAAGCCTAGGCGTAGTTTTAGACAAACTTTGAGCCAGGACTTTTATATTGTTAAATGTTCGCATACGGCCTCGAAACCATTCAAAAATCTTAGTTAAGCTTGAAAACGAATGCCTGATAAGTGACCAGATAGAAAGATTGACTTACCTTATGATTACTTTTAAGAGTATCTCGATCAAAAATATTGGCCTTGTCTTATGCTTGACGTTAATATCGTTCTTTTTGGAAAATATAGCCTACCGACACAAATTTCGAAAAGGGACGCTAGCACGCGTCTTCCACACTTTTACTTTTACAAAGTGGCAGCCCTCGGAGGTAAAAATCGCTGAAGTACGTATTATGAGTGCGTTAAATGTACGAATACCTGAAATCTCAAAAAACTGCAGCAGATTGTACGAACGCAAAAGGTGAGAACTATTTGCGAAATCTACGAGTAGAAGTAAAGGAGACGAACTTTCCGCTTCTTCGAGAAAGAATGTTCGGAAAATGTGGAACTGCAAGAACGTAAAAGATCGAAGGGATAGAGTGTTAAGGTCTTGCTGAATATGTGAATCACTTCTGACTAGTTGAATTAGATGACCGTTGTCTGGATTTCAGGTAATAATTGAATTTTAAAACTTGAGATCACAGATGAACTTACGAAACAAGTATCAGAGCGGGTCTCTGTGTCCTGAAATGTCATTAGGCCTCTCTTGCTAGTTTATTCGCTGTAACCTATAAGACGTCGCTCTTTTGCAATAGCCATACAAATTATTTTTTAGGCAGATTGTATCTTGAACGAAAATCTTATAAAAATTTGTCTGTAGTCTGTAATTTCTGTGGCAGGTAAGCTGCAGCTCTAGATGAAAAACTCATTTTTCTTATACACATACTCGTAATAAACTTTTCCCAGTTTCGTCGATAAACTTCTGCCCATCTTTTTGGCAACTTCATGATTCCATGCTCATAGAACTTCTGGTCCATATTAGCATACAATTGGGCAAAGTGCGTTTTGAGGTTATCATCATTGGTGAACGTTTTACCATTCAAAGTGTTTTGGAAACTTCAAAATAAATCAAAATCTGATGGTGCAAGGTCGGGGCTGTATGGTGGATGTAACATCACTACCCAACAAAGGCTCAATAATTGTTCACGATTTACCAAAGATATGTGTTTTCCAGTATTGTCATCGTAGAACATAATTCCCTTACTTCATATTTGACAAGCCTTTTCCTTTTTTTTTAATCGCTTCCTTTATAATCCCACCATAAACCTTCTTTTGAAGCTGTCCAGCTTTCGATATTGTCTTTGCTGGCTCATCACGGTTAGACCATGATGGTTTTCAATTGTTTTCGGTTGATGTTCCATTCTTCATCATGATTCAGTATTTCAGTATTTTTATTACAGTATAACAACGACATTTATAATAGACCATTCAGATCTTTAAGCTATACAATTAATAAGTGATTTAAGATTAAACTAAAATTATAATTCTTTCTCAATAAGGTAAACTTAAAAATATTAACATCTGATTGAAATAAATTTGAGTACAAAGAGAGAGAAAAAAAAAATAAATTTATAAGCTTTCTTGAACAATTTAAATAAAATATTTGTATGATGTGAAATTATGTTCAGTATTCCTGCTAGTTGTCTGCTATATGTCGAAAGAGAGTTTCACTAAAGCTATTTGTATTATAGAGCCGTCTTATATTAAGGGGGAGTGAATTCCAAAGGCGAATGGCGTGAACGAAAAACTGTCGTTCGGTAACTTGATAAGCAACACGAGGTACAATTAAACTTAAAGATCTACTTGAATGCGAAAACCTTAGTTTAAAAAAGGATCAATTTCATTGCGTTTGAGATGCATATTGCAAATATTGATTTGTTGTATTAACTGAATTTCTTTCAATACATGTGGAACCCAAACATCGATCTTCTTTACGAGTACAATAAGTTTTAAGTGCAATCTTTTGCACAGTACCATGGCGATCTGATACAATTATGACTTTGATTTGGTCTACCAGAACTTTCGTCAAGTTTGAGTGGAAAATAAAACCAATTCTGACACGTGCGTCAAGGTCAAGCAGCAGACCTTGACCTTGTCTTGCCGTTCCGGAATAAAAAAAGAGCAAAATATGTCGAAAATATGAAAATATCCCTTTCTGCACTCCATGTCAAAATTGACACTGTACCAATAGGTGCAAACAAAATTACGCCCGATTGGCTTCTAATGTCAAAAAAGAAAAAAATCATAATATTGCTAACACCGAGAATTAACAAACATCTACTTGTAAAAATCGAAGTTGTTTTCTTGTCAACACAATATTACCGTGGTGAATATTTGTGTAGGTAGATTGGTTATTTTTACTATATCGCTGCTCCAATATCGTCATACATTATTTACACTCATAAAGCTTGTAAGGAGTTCTACTGCATTAGACCTTACAACTTATTAGTTTTTAGAAGGTATCAGAGGGGATTTGACTACCGATACTGGTTGGCAGTATCTGCGTCAGTGAAGTCTAAGACTGTAGTCATATTTTCATTTCTACATTTCTAATACCAAATAGAAGTAATCGGACCTAAATTGACAAATAATAATAATGCCAATATCAACACAGTACCATCAATATTTTAGAGCTGTCACTACTCCAAGTTAATTATATGATCCTTCTGACTGCTTTTCTTTACATCGATATATTTAAAACCAAAATATTACCATGCCAAAGAGAAAGGTAAACGAAAAAATACTAATACGCATTATTAATTATGATTATGAGTTAAAATACTAATTAATATAAAAATATAATATATGTGAAATGCACAATACATATATCATTTAACTAACTGAACTAAATTTTACCAAATAAAATTTCATTAATTAATAATGACAGGTGAAGAAAAATTGTTTCATAACGTGAAAAATGCTGCAAAACACCATAAAGCAATCGAGCTATTAACGTTATCTGTAATATATCACAAAAAAAACTTATTTAACTCTCCACCAGATGGCCCAAACGCATGAGTTAACAGACAACTTTAATCCATCCAAAAGCATAGAAGACCTAATCATATAACAGGTGGTCTACTAAAAATGAATAGGACAGGTACACCTGTAAGATTTCTATCCACCATCGACTACCGCTTATCAATTACCATCAAATTATAATAAAATAGTCATTTTAATATTATCTCAGCTAATTAGTATTGATAGCCACGAGCTGTAATAAAAAAAATCACAGGGAGAGTAACGCCTAAAACCAAGTGTAAATGACGATATTTTGACAGAGGTTTCTAGTACTAGCAACGGCACGAACCGCCCAACTATTACATTAAATTGCCCGTGTGTTAAGTAGAAAAATGGAGTAATTGTGAGTTTGACAGGTACCCGTTATGTAGTATAAAATTATTACAAAAAAACAAACATGTAAAAACAAAAAATGTTGATGAGTACAACAAGTATGCTATTCGCGTGTTTGTTTGGCGAAGACAGAAGAGACTCTTTATTTTTTTTTCACCACCAACTTTCACCAATCACCAGTGTGTTCATGAAGAATCATCGTTTAGATCTCAAAGATCTGTTGTACCTAACGGTTACCACTGGTATGTTGTTTTTGTTGAATATCTTTGCAAGTAATAGATTCCTGTCGATTTGCAGAAATGTACGAGTAATTAGCAAATGGGAGCAAATTGTTAGAAATAACCGTTTGAGATCTGTGAGTGATTGTTTTCGTTTTCTACTTCACACATTGCAAAATTGCAGAATTGAAAGAGAAGATCCGATTAGGAAAGATATTTATCTTTGAAACAATCTATTAAGTAATTTGGGTGAATTTGTGCTGTAACGAGATGGATTTGATTGTACTAGATGTAAAGTACTGTTACTATCAAAAATAATTGCCACCATGGCGCCTCTTCAACAACCAAGCTTACCATCAGGAGAACGACTCCGATTTATTATTTAAAACATCATTAATAACATTTTTAATATCGGACTTAAATTCTGATTCAGAAAGGTTTAACAATGGAGTCGTTAGCTCTTCCACAGGATTTATATTGGAACGGCAAAATGGAACCCACATCGCCGCCCAGCAGCGAGCTCTTTCCGACTTCTGAGTCGGTTGAGACTTGGCTATTAGAAGATAACTTTGCAAATGATATTTTATTCATAGAACATAAGAATGCAGATATAAAAAATAGTCCATCGGAAGTCTGTCATGACTACAACTATGGTGAAGAACTCGTCCTTGAGTTCGATTTTGATGTTAAGGAAGAACCATGGTCTGAAGTCAAATCATCTTCACCCCAACAAATGATTGACTTTGAGTCGTCAGTTTTTGAATCAGTTTTTCATCACCCATCTATGGTAACAAAAGTACAAAATCCGTATGAAGGAGAAAATTACATTATATAACAATGCAGCAATTTTAACCCAATTAACACCACCCCAATCACCTCCTCAGCCTGTTCTAATGCCACCAAAATCGCCGCCACAGGAATCCCAGGATGTCAAAGAGATTTTCGATTACTTCTCATCGCAACAGATTGCCCAACAGCAGCAACAGCAACAGCATCAACGACCACAGCTACACCATGATATGCAGACATCTCGTATTCCTGAAGTTTATCAAAACCGTTGCGGCACCAGTTGCAGCGCCAATCAATGTCACATTGTCATCCCCATCTACCTCAATTACTTACACACCAAATGCATATAGTGCAACCCAATCATCTGATATTCCACAAAACTATCAAATCGTTGATGAAATTGTTGAAAATCGTGCAAAAGAACTACCCGATTGGTATGATGATAACACTGAATATCAATATTTCATATCCTCATTGTCGCCACCAGAAGATTGGGCACCAACGTCCCCATTAAATTCATCATCATGGCTTTCGTCGGCTTCCTCCGTGATCGGAGACTCATGGTCGTCCAGCGATGGTGGTGGTAAAATGCAATCGAGCAGCAGTTTCGCTAAGAAACGTACACGTCCTTATGGTCGTGGACTAGAGGATCGTAAAAACCGTAAGAAAGAACAAAATAAAAATGCGACCACTCGTTACCGTCAAAAAAAGAAGCAAGAAATGGAAACAGTTGTTAGTGAAGAGCAAGCACTCTCCAATCACCACAAAGAACTTTCTACTATCCTTGCAGAGCGCAAGCGCGAGGCTAAATACCTGAAAAAAACTGATTCGTGAATTCTGCCAGAACAAGAAATTGTAAACAGCATCCAGCAGGCCGAAAATTTTATTTTTTAAACTCTACATTCATTCAAAATTAAATTACAATACATTTTAAATAGAACGTTAAATTTACTAAATCTAAACATACTTTTAAATATAAAATACAATTTAGTTATTTAAAAGAGATCTAATCGCTGAAAGGCGGGAAAAAGGTTTACTGACAGAAAATGCCAGAATCAAAAGACGTTACAGACATCTCGTTACTGGGTAAAAATGTCCGTGCAGTGAGATTATTCTTTTAACAACAATAAAGGGAATAGTAGGGCCCTGTAACACAATGCGGCAAGTACTTGTAGGACAAGTAAAATCTGACTACTCAAAAAAAATTCGGTAACACAAACCAGACATGTCGTTAATACTGTGACAAGTGTCACAATGAAATATGACAAGTGGGTAACAAAACGTTCTGTAACAGAACGCGACAAGTGTCAAGTGACTAGTGGTTCGTCAAACTACTACTGTTTTTGGACAGGCGGTTTGAATATTGTCGTAAAGTGATTAGTGTACTTAAATTGTGAAAATATAAGAACTTGCAAAAAAATTTACAAAAAATTTACTTTTTTGATTCCGATTTTGACAGTGTTGTCATTATAATGAATCTCGGCACAGGTTAAAGGTCTACTCGTATAAGCAAAGAATTAATTTTGAAATTGATAATCATTTGTTTATTGAAAAGTTTCGCATATCAAAGTTAACGGCACAATATCTTACTGAAAGGCTTAGTGGTAAACTACAGTGCAATCCAAATAAAGAAACCTCACTGACCGTTTGCCAAAAACTTTTAACTGCTCTACATTGGTTTGGTTCTGGTGCACAATACCATACCATATGTGACATGCACAGTGTTAGCACAATAACGGTTTGTCGTTGCGTTAGAGAGATTACTCAGGCAGTAATTGAAGTAGAATATGTTATACAGGGATTCTATGAAAAAGGTGGGATGCCGGAAGTTTGTGGCGCAATTGATGGCATATTAATTAATATTGATGCATCTCCTTTTAATGAAGTCTCGTTTGTTGATCGTCATGACACACACTCATTGAATTGTGTGACAGTTTGCGGGCCGGACCTACAATTTCACTACTTAAGTGCACACTGGCCAGGCAGTGTTCATGATGCGAGAGTGCTGCGAAATAGCACTTTATACCACAGAATGGAAGCAGGATGGAGGCCTTTTGACAGCGCTGTTATTCTTGGGGATAGTGCATATCCACTTAAAACATGGCTAATGCCGCCATTAGTGGCTGGTGCAGATGTAATATTAGTCATTCGATACAACAGGGCTCACAAACGCACACGACGTTTTATAGAATGAGCATTTTGAGTACTTAAGGAAAAATTTCCCTTTTTAAATCACCTATGGGTCAATCCTGTATATGCTACAAACACATTCAAATGCTGCGTGATATTGTGTAATCTCTCTCGTCACAACAATAATAAACTTATTTTCAACGCCTACCAGAGAAGATAAGATTAGGCAGCAGCAAATAGTTAACTTTTTTAACCAAGAACAGTTTTAAAAATATTTTAAATTCATAAATTCAATTTATTTCAAACAAAACTTAAAAGTTAAATAATGTACATCTTAAAATTCATTTAATTCCAAAACCCTTGCGTTTTCGCAGTCAGCAAATTCAGAGCTCTTTTCATTATGAAGGCTTATGCTCTCTCCTAAAGTTTTAATAAAAATTGAAGGAGGATAGCCAAGCTTTTTCTCTAAAAGAGCAATCTCCAATTTTCCTTTATATTTGGAACTCTCAAGATTTTCAATCACCAGTTTCCTTTTTTTAAAAATGAAATTAGATTCTACTTCGTTTAATATTTTTCTTTCTGCTAAAATTATAATGTTTGGTATTACTTCATAAAAATGCACAAAACTGCACTAACCTCTCTTTTTCTTGCATGATTGAAGAGCATTATTTTTAGTAACAATATTTCCCGTAACAATAGTGTGAGTACCCCCTGAATCTACAAAGTAGTTTCCTACTTTAGCTATACAATAATATACAAACATTATACATTAATACAAACCATTAGTAAAAGCCAAAGACTCTGGTACACTTAGTCCAACAATGTTATCGTAAGAAGTTAATATGCAGCCTCTCCCACCCGCATAACCGGTTTTATTCAAGTTGACTACTCGTACTTTTGCCTAGAAAATGTCTACTACTTTAAAATCAAAAATAACAGAAATATTAATAATACGAGTACATGTACTTACAATTGCTTTTTTTTTTTGTTTTGTCAAAAAACGTCTCTTATATACTCCCAATTCTTGTTTTGGGGAATAGCATTTAGACATTTATCTTCTTTTGCTAAGACTTCGCTAAATCCGCCGAAAAGAATATCTTTTTCTTCTCTAATTTTTGTTAGAATGGCAATCTTTTTGTCTTCAGAACTTTTTGCAATCTTAACTCATGGATCACTTGTCATACAATGTGGACAAGTCGAGGGAAATTTATTAGTCTGATAAGTGCAACAGTTTGCGTTGTGTTACAGAATACACTTGTCCTTCTCGGACAATAGTTTGATAAGTGAGTAAAGACTTGTCGACTTGTCACGTTGTGTTACAGGCCCCATATCTTCATGGGCTTGCTCACGCATTTATTGAAGTAATTTTTAAATGATTTTAAATAAGCCACGATTTTATTCGGTAGAACTATAAGATAAGACCGAATACCTAATCAGTGGAGAGGCAACTTACTTTTTAGTATTCATAAAAGCAAAGCGACACTAAAATCTGTAACAACTATCGATTGATGAAGCTAATGTCGCGAGGGATTTAAAGTTTATCGGAGAAAATTAAAGCTTCGTTGAAGGTAACTCGATGAACCTATAAATATCACGACGCTGCAAAATCCGCACAATAACTAAACAAATCTGAAATAAAGCTTTCGACACGGTTTTACATGGACGGTATGTAGTCGTAGGTAAGATCCCTACAGACTTTGGTTAATATCAGAGACTGGCTAGAGCTTATCCTCCCTTCCCTACAGAAAGATTTCTGAACTTTCAGTCCCTAATTTTCTCGTGCAGTTAGACTAGCTCAGATCGATGCCACAGAAATCAGACAAATTCCATTTGATTAATCCAGTCGAAGTAGGAATTTTAATTTTTAAATACTTTGGGCTAACTAATGTTGTGTTTAAAAGAGTGGGTGTATTGGCGTTTAGCAAATTTAAAAAGAGATGATACCATGGTAATCATAGAAGGCTGGTATATTCGAGAGTTGATGTGGTATAAAGTAATTTTTTGACGCAAGACAAAACTGGAATAAGTTTTGCCTTTATTAAAATCGATATAAGCATGGAAACCTAGATCTCTTTAACGAACGATATGGACCCTACATATCAATATGGATAGAGCTTCTGAATAGCCACAGATATTGAATATCCAGGTATGTAGTTTTAGAGCTAACAATAGTGCTTGTAAATTGTGTTTTCTTCTTTTGACTGATACATCTTCCAGTAGGCATAACTTTCAAACTGTGCTGTCATTTTTGATAGCTTTTGACACTTAGATTCATTATTTACGATGCTTCCGTATCATTCAAACTTACTTTGAAAATCAAACTTAAATTCGCGAAATTTATGGTAGATTACGTGATTTTGTTGGTCCTCGCAATCGACCAACTGAGCTCATTTTTTTTACAGGGTGGTATAAATGTTCACCGCATCTAGTGGGAGATGTCGAAGCACAATGCTCGGTATTTCATCGGTTCCCACTGATTTCTTACTTCTAAGTGATTCGAAGATCATTTGGAGCTCTTCCTTCGAAATGAACGGGGGTAGTACCCTATCGTTGGTGATGACATTATTTGCCATATTCTCGTCACTGAACTGGGTGAAACTCGACCTCTCGAATCGCCAATTCACAATTTCATTTCGAAGGTAGAAATTGTGCACAAGGACTCGACTATCCATCGTGATTCGGACCAATGATAACATTTGCCTTGTACACTTCCTGGAAAGTCGCTCCTATAGCCTCTACCTGCACCTGCGGATCCTCGATCACAAAGAAGTTGTCATCATCAACAGCCTCATTTGGATCTATGCCTGCTGCTACAAGTATTTGTTCGTTGTTCGTCGTTCGGGCGATTTTAAGACATGGAAGGTCGTTCTGATTATTTCTCCGAAATATTTTATTTATTTGCGGGAACATATTCGGGTTGCTGGTGTTTACAGCCCGAATTTTATCGTTCCAATACAGACTTACAGATGCTCTGTAATTTTCTTTTATTAATGTTTGGAGGTTTTTAATCGACGACTTCAGTGTCATGATCTCCGGGTTATGTCTGTCAGTAAACCGTCTGTACAAGGTTTTTAGTCTTGACAGCAGTTCACTTTTATGTCGGTGCAGTGCGTCAATAGTTGCGTTGCGGAATAGGTCTCCTTCGTCAGTGTGTTGGTACCGAGGTATCGTTTTGTCCATTGTTCGTTTGATTGCCTTGTCCATTAGTCTTAGATACCTGTCAATCTCCTCGTTTGACAGATTTCCGTTGGACGGTGGGTAGAGCAAATTCGAGGAGAGTGCTCTAGTCAGTGTTCTGGTGAAGCTTGTCCAACGTACCCTACTATAATTGTAGGAATGCCTTTGGACAAACTCATCCAATTCCGCAATTTCGTTGCGAACAGTTATTTCGGTGCTGAGACCGCAATGGTCACTGTCATACACGAACGTGCGTAGACAGTTTGTAGTTTGTTGGTTAGTGCATAGCAGTTGTATTCGTGAGTCGAACAGCAGAAGATCCAAATAGGACCCGTGTCTAGGAAACCGTCGCCTTAAGGCCGAGTCGATACATTATACTGTGCTGACCTCACCAATTCACTAGTGGGTTCCCTCTAGTATTTGGAGTATTATTTCCCCAATCACTATGTTTGGCGTTGAAATCCCCGCCGATAATAAAAATAGTTGTCTTCCTATTCCAGCCTCAGGAATCGAAAAAGCGTCTCGAGCTCTGAGATGAATAAAGTGGATTGAGTAGCCTTAGGTCATAGACAGACACCATGTACAACCGCTTACCACTACGGAGGGGAATATACACGACGCATGCTTCCAGCACCTGGAACCTACGTACTACACGACTATATACTCTTTTAAAACGTATACCTTTTCGTACGAAAATTGCAACGCCACCTCCCTGAATGGAGTTGGGTCGGTTTCTCCGTACTATCTTGTATCTTCTGTGCCTCATTTTGTGTCTTTTGGTAAGCTTAGTTTCTCTAAACAAAAGCACATCGGGGGCTTGGTCTTTAAGCAAATTAAATAGTGCGGCTCGTCGTTCGAGCCTAATCAGTGAATTCACATTCACAGCAAGGACCTTAAGGGTTTGCTCCGCCACGCACGTACCCATTACGGCAAAAGGTGCGTTAGGCCAGGCAGCAGCGCGTATACTTGATCCACCCGCGCGGTCTGTTCAGTTAAATGACGTTGTAGCTGAGTCATCTGCCCCTGGATAGAGAGCAAGATAGCTAGCATGTCAGGTACTGGTTCCGGTGCTCTTGGCGGTGGCGCCTGAGAAGTAACCTTCGCTTGCTGTACCGTATTTCCCCTACCTGCCGCCATTTGGGCATAGGTAACATGAGAAGTAACTGCTGGAGTTTGAAAATGCACGGGTGGACGTTTAACTTCCACTTTCTGCTGCCGGGCCAGATTTATTCTTTTGATGTACTAGAATTTGGGACAACCCCGATAATTTGCGGTGTGTCCTGTGTTCCTACATAAAGCACAAGAGAGTTGGCTTTTTTCAGACGCTCCGTCCATACCCAGAGCGCATTCTTCAGACTTGTGGTTCTTTAAACACTTAACGCATCGAGGCTGCATTTCGCAGTTCGACGCGGCCAACTGAGCTCATTATTCGTCTTGTTGTGGACAAATTTCTTACCACATATACTCTATATGACGCAGAGCCAAGTAAACGTCAACGTAATGCTCATACAGAAGAAGCAGAAGCCGCTGTGAGTGATAGTCTGGCGAAAGATTCGGAATTGTCTATACGTGCGTCGGTAATAGCAACAGTTACGCTTTTGTCCGTCCACTATGTTGTAAATTAAAAAAAAAATATCGACCAACACACGTATGAAATCCAGGTGGTTTAGGAACTTAAGCCATGAGATCTGGCTTGCAATAGGAGTTCGCGGATTCGGCTCTTGAGCAGCTTGATGTGACCTTTATTTTTATCAACAAATTTTGATTTGTGACAAGGCTCCCAGCTCATTTGTGAGGCTGTAGCTTTTGTAATAGTCAACGTTATCGAACAATGATCAGCATTTATTTCCTCGAAAATATGGTCGACATTGATCCGGGTGATATGTGGTTCCATATTGTCCACGAAACAATTGACTTACTAAGGACTCGATTCAACGTAACCATTATATGTATCGTGAAATGGACGAGTGAATTGGTCACTGTGATCGTGCGATTTGATCCAGTTCGATTACTTCTTGTGGGGGTATGTGTGGTGAATGCTGATACACCGCAACCTATTCAGGTCTTTAAAGCCAAAATTTAGTGCGTTATTAGTGAGATAGAGCACTAAATCCTCGAATGAGTAGTCAACATTTAGACCGACAAGATTCTTCAAAAACAGCCGATGAAGATATGTAGATACATATATGTATGAAATTATATTCAAGATATTATGCAATTTTTAATTTAAACTCAATTCCTTTCGATATTGTTTAGCGTTACAAAACAACTTTTATATTAGATAAAATTATGGCCAGCGAAGGGTTGGATATACTGCACATAATTGTTTGACATTGACAACAGATGAGATTCTCAAAAGGAAGTATATGAAGTCGTAAAGTGATCCTGTTGCACAGTTGCTTACCGGTGAAGACTGGATAACGGTATACAGCTGCATTTGTTTATTTATACTTAGTGGAGTTCAATTTCTGCCGTTTTTGTATAACCATCATGGGTTAATCGTCTGTAAAGTCGATAATTTATACTTCCCTTGAAATTCGCCGAATATATATTTGTACAATAGAAGGCCTAGGACCGAACCTCGTGATACACCACTAATTACTTAATACACTGTAATTCCCACGTCATAAACATAAGCTAATCGAAAATAGCTCTTTATGATTTCGAGGTAAGTATTAGTGCATCCTCTCTATAGCGTTTCAGGATCTCATTAATAGTGCGTTCGTTGATTTAGTTAAGCATATTCGTATTGTGATTGTTGTTCGGCCGTTCTGAATACAGTGACGGATAACCTCATAACCTCATCGAGACCTTGGATTACAAAAAATTGTTGTCATGTAACTTATTTACAATTATATTTGAGAAGTTCGAAAGACAATACCAAAAGTCTGTGTAAGTATTTGGATACACTGATGACGTAGACATTATTCGCAGAATGCAGATAAAAGAGTTACACTTGCCAATCGCACTTAAAAGGCATTTAAGTAGTGGTCGTCATCATGAAACATTCAGGAGATCCTCATCGTTTCAGTCCTTTTCTTCTTGATCTAGTTGTCATTGTAGGGCTTTTGAGGAAGAGATATGACAGCGAATTTTACGAGCTATCGTATTGATTTAATCTTGAGATGACTAGCACATAGAAAGCAAATGAACACTGAAACTTTGGCCAGATAAGTCCTCAGTTCCTATCTCAGTGAAACAAATAACGCAGTAAAGCAAAGCCTCGGTGAAGATGGCGCTCTTACTTGAAAGAAGTCCTCAATCGTCTTAGAGTTCGCAGTTTCTCTCTCTATCCCATTTTCCAAAAAAAAAACTTAACAGTTGCCCCGGCACTTGAAGTGTATTCATACCCACTTGAGTGTTAAGTTCTTAAAAAAAAATTGGAAGTAGTTGGCCAAAGAAAGCGCTAACTGAAAAAGTTTATAGAAATCCATGTCAAATTCAGAGAGTAGTCTCACGAAAATAAATACTTCTTATAACTTATGTGATCACCATTAATGGTTCGATTTGGAAAATACTTCCGCCAAGCATCATTCTTTGGGTTCTTCTGTGCTTCAGGTAAGTTAATGTAGTGTAAAGATGAAATGATGGCCCTTGCGACTAGACTAGAGATAAAACATTGTGTTGTACCTGTGGGGATTTTTCTGCTCTCGACGAGCAACACATCTGGAGAAGAGAGTATTATATTTAAAATCCGTTTGATCCCAAAACGATTCTAATAATTATGAACGCATCTATTTCCGAGATTTGATTAGTTTATGGAATTAATAGCCACACAATTCTTTCTTCATCAAAGCCGACGGCTCCGGATATCTACATATTCATATGTGAGTAAAGTATCACTCATCGCTTCACTGTTGCTCTTGTTCTTGGATATTCCACCAATGCTTAATACTTAAAGCAGTCATGGTTAACTTGCTTAGGATGGCCCCTGTAACAACACTCAACGTTGAAAGGAACTAGCCCAATAAATAATTTTGTTATCTTCCCTTTATGGGCAGTGTGGTAGCATTAACAAAATTTCTCATGCCCCTGCATACTGATTTGATGAATAAATAAAACCCCATCATTTTTCAATCCCATCGCTGGCCGCCTAAGGCTATGATCATAGTCTTTGTTTTTATATTATTCCACATTTAAGGAAGTAGCCATAGTGTATCTTTCCGTAAAACAAGGACATCTTTATTGCATTTATTACATAGTGCATTATGTAGTTGGGAGTTTGACAGAGACTATTGGTTAATTCAGAACACATTGAGTTGCCTAAAACGATAAAAAAGAGAAGCTAGATTGGCTTGCAGTCTTTAAGAATTGGCGGAACTTCCTGTTATAACTCAGCCTAAGTATAATATTGACTTTTCTGCAATAACTTGGGAGTCCAGTCGTGTTCCAGCGACGACATGATCGATTTTGCATACGACCTTCTGGTATATGATGCCGGAATGATGGAGATTTATATGAGCCGCAAAAAAAGGGTGTCGCAAAATTCACTCAACAAGTAATTTTCATAGGAAACACAGGTTTTTAAGGGTCATGTATGGAATATCATATCGGGTAAATGGCCTCCACGGATACGCACACCTTTGTCGAAATTTTCCATGACAATTTTGCATAAATGTGGCTAAATTTCATTGATATAGCGCTCAATTTGCTCCTTCAAGGGTTTAGTGTTCGTGGGTTTGTTGACATAAATTTTAGACTCTAAAAAACCCCAAAGAAAAAAGTCCAACGACGTGTAATCGCATGATCTGGGCGTCAAAATCGTCTTCCAAATCGGACGGCTCGGTGTTCAATACCAGTCCCGCTCGAAAGACATTCTTTTCTTCAGGCAACTAAAATCACGTAAGATGAGTGGTTGCCTAGAATACAACAACGATTCCAATTACACTAATAACTTAGTATATCCATAAATGTTAGATGCCACTCATGGAGCGAAATAACCATTGAACCCAAAAATCTATCTTTCTCTCGCTGTCCCATTTTCCTAAAAACTTAACATATGCGCAGGCACATTAAGTGCATGTATACCCACTTGAGTGTTAAGTTATATAAGTTAATTAAATATAAAAAAAAGTGACACCGTTTTACTTGAACCAAATATATTCTCCATCCATGTCATGCAATACCGAGATAATGTCGCAATACCGAGCACCTTTAACTGGTATTGCCTGACCAGCCGCAAAAATCCACGTTGTGGGTGTGGATGGATTTTCTGAACCTCATATTCGAAAATTTTGACGTTTAACAAAACCATCAAGATGAAAATCAGCCTCATTGCTGAAGATTTGAATTGCGAACTGTAGCTGCTAAATCTTCATGATTTTTAAAATATTGCTCAACAATGAAAACGTGTTGTTCTTTCGTTTAGCGTTCCATTTTGAATAAGCTTGAATTGTTAGCTGTCACGCTGTCTTTTTTATTTGGTTGTCAACACTTTACTGCACAAATGGCACAAAATTCAAATCTTGCATTAGGATACTGTTTAATACCATTTTTTTATCCCTAAAACAGATTCATACAAATCTGAATGTAATTTTCTATTAAGAGACTAGGGCTCGATAGATACATTGTATCTGCCGAATAAAAATGGTAATTCTGTTTAATCTTGTCATTAGTTGCCTTGGCTTCCATTTTGAGTTCATAAGTGTCAACTAGCAGGATGCACTTTCGTCTTGATAGTCCAGGTATTCGATTCGTCAAGAGCCCTGCAAGACATAACTTCATTGCAGACGTTGTACCCTATCAACAATTCGAAGGATACTCTCAGTTCTCCTCTGTTCTGTAAATGATCTTGGCACTTGGCATCGACTGAACTCCTCTTGGTGTCCCCTATTCCCTTCTGTCAGTATGTCCGTCTGTATTGTGGAAAAACAAAGCGCACATGCGTTTAACTTCTCTCAACTTCCGACAGTTAAACGTATGAAACCACAAAACGATCGTGCTTTCCATCTGTGAAGAATTGCTTATTTGTGTGAGCCAGAAATAGAAGTCGCTTTCCTCTGATTCATGGAATGCTTTTAATCCAGGAAGTACAGAAATGATTCTCCTACTCCAAGGTTAAGTCATGTTGCACCTTCCTCAAATTTACAATCGTTTTCTATTTGGACAGATATTCTATTTTTCACCTTCCGAAGAACAGTTCCTCCTTCCCTAATGTTAACGAACACTCATAGCTCGTATAATGCGTCTTCCTAATGGAGTAGTCACACTGTGTTTTCTAATTTTAGGTACTCGCGCACTCATTTAAGTTGTTGGCTACGAAATGAATGAGGAAATCTCTCATCAGCGTAATGATGATGTGATGAAAAATTACTTCGTTCCAGATAGATGAGCATGAAATCATATCTCGAGCACTGCATTTTGTTGGAACAACTTAATACCCCGCATTCTTCCATTCATTTATGAACTCATCCTCTTTAAGTATATGAATCTGATCAATGTCCATCAGTCTCATCAGTATCAGTGACAGAGGCGAGCGCGCGAAAATAAGATGAAAAAAAAATTTGCTTTCCAATCAAAAACTTTCTTTCAACTTTCGCTGGGCAATATGTTGGTAGTTACGAGCGCCTCTGACAGACGCATGAATGGTCGGACGGACTACTGATGGTGATGATGATGGGGGCGACGGAACTCCATGACTTTTACTTTCATTCGCGGAGCTTCTTTTGGTTTTTTTGATATTTTCAGTTTTTTTCTTCAGAGATGTTGACGAGAAAAAGATACGGCCACAGGTATGCATTATAATTCACAGGGAAACCGGAATAACAAGAATCAGATGGCAAACAATACCAACGTAACCATTAACTTACCAAAAATGGTTGCCCAAAATGTATCAAGCTTCTCACTGCTTCTTGTTTATTCGGAATCGGTATTTTAACTCGCACCGGGATTAGAGACTTTCCTGAATGATCTAACATCAGCACTCTGATGTGATGTCATCCGGATACAAGCTTACTCCGATTACGAGCATAATTCTGAATCTGACAGTGGAGTGCGATTTCAGACTTGAGTGATCTTTTGATGTCAATGAGTGACGATTAAATAACCAACTATAAAAACAAATACTCGTACATACTTAGGTACTCGTAACAAAATTTCGCTTGAGATACTCGTACTTTTATCTTTTGAATGCGGAATGATGTGACATCAGAGTTTTTATGTTCCGCATGCGTGTGCATGATCTGGTTATGGTGCTGTCATGTCTATGGCTTCACAATACAAAAACTTCTCTTGTTTACGAGTATGCATACCAGTTTGTGTGGTTCTTGAGGCTCGATCCCTGTTCTGTTCGAAAAAAAGGGGTCACTTTAGTTCTTGGTCTAATTAGGGCTTCTTTCATAATTTGGTTTATTGTGGTTTGTCTGAATTGTGTACACTCCCTGTGTTGTTCTTTCTTTATACGAGAAAACCGACGACATGTTGATTAAGTGAAGATTGGTCTAAGGGCGGAATTTGAATGTTCAACGCTTGACCTTGTCTTGGGTCAATTATTGTAGATATTATGTTGGTAAGTGTTTTCATAATAAATTTAAAGATCAAGAGGAAACTTCACGAGACACAAAATACATATGTACTCATACATACGAGTCGCTTGTGTATCAGAAATATGTTCTCTTGATCATGGAACACACTACAAATGAATTGTAGAGTTTAAGAAATTGCTTTTTTAACGTTGATATTTGTGCCGAAAAAGGTTACAGGCCCCAGGAGAACGTATAAATGGATGGTGAGACAAAATTGTATGCCCATTCACTTTGATTGAAATTTGGTTTTTAGGTTGCCTTATACTTTGCAACCTAAGGTCTGTGGTTTCTTTTTAACCATGTCGATCTGATTGATTTCGTTATGGGAATTTAAGAGCTCTTTGAATTTTTTTTATCTCTTAGATCGGCCTTTAACTTAAATATTAAAATAGAAAAACGCCATTGGGAAACTAAGCCATTAGAGCGCATACTCGGGTGATACGTATGGCTGGAATAGAAAGACCCGGAGATAAGGTTGTCCTTCGAGGTGAATGATCTTGGAATTTTACAAGGAGTCAGCCTAATAATGAAATTGTCCACTCTTATTACTGGTGTTCTGAACAAGCGAAGACCTTCCCCAAAATATTAGAATCTTTTTCAATAATCTTATCCTCATTTTGGAACGTACGAAGCATACAGGCAACGGACGGAGGAATACCATGCAGCAGATTATCATCCTCGCATCGATTTGGCTGCCAAAGTCACATCGCTGTTCTTCACCAAGTATTTTCTACTGGTGAACATAAAGGGTCGGCCATCTAACGTTTTTTTTTCAACTAGTGCTTATTTCGTGAATGGTAACACTTAGCTCATGTCTGATTTGACAGATAATTAGTTTTGTCCTTCCGCTGAACGAATATGGTTGTGTATGCGCTTGAACAACGCTGGGAAATATTGCGACATTACTTTGAAAATCATGGTAATGTTGCAGAATGTGTGCGAAAATTGCGTACGGATTTTGGAAGAAGAGAAGCACCGTCAGCTCCGTATGTTCGTTATCTTGTGAAAAAAGTGAAAGAAACTGGCATCCTCATCGATAAACCAAAGCGTGAAAAGCCAAAAGCAGTGCGTACACCCGAGAATATTGCTGCTGTGGCAGAAAGTGTGTGTGAAGCGCCATCAACATCAATTCACCGTCGTTCTCAACAATTGAACATTTCGGAGACATCATTGAGACGAATTTTGCATAAAGACCTTGGTATGACGCCATACAAAGTCCAATTCAGGAGTTGAAGCCAACTGACCATCCAATGCGTTTTCGCTTCGCTAAGTGGGCCTGCGATCGACTTAGAGAAGATGCCGATTTTGCCAAAAAAAATCATCTTTTCAGATGAAGCTCATTGTGATCTTGGCGGGTATGTAAACAAGCAAAATTGTCGCATTTGGGGCACATTTGTCGCATTGGCACATTGTGCGGATTTTGGTCCAGAGGCATAATTGGGCCATTTTTCTTCGAAAATGAGCAAGGAGTGGCCGTTACAGTCAATGGTGATCGTTATCGGGCCATGTTGAACGAATTTTTGTTCACAAAAATTGAAGAGGAGGATATTGGCAACATTAGGTTTCAACAGGACGGCGCTACGTGCCACACAGCCGAAGCTACACTCGATGTTTTGCGCCCTGTTTTTGAAGATCGCATTATCAGCCGCAGAGCTGATGTCGTTTGGCCACCTCGGAGCTGCGATTTAACACCGTTGGACTATTATTTGTGGAGTGTCGTAAAAGATAAGTGTTACGCCGACAAGTCAGAGACAATTGACGCTTAAGCCATTGGTTGCACACAATCGATAATGTGCTTAAAAATTGGACCGATTGTGTAGGCTACTGCATGGCCAGCCGAGGCAGCCATTTGAATGAAATTATTTTGCATTATTAACCGGAAGGATAAAACTAATTATCTGTCAAATCAGACATGAGCTAAGTGTTACCATTCACGAAATCAGCACTAGTTGAAAAAAAAACGTTAGATGGCGGACCCTTTATTAAAAAGAATGGCCAACAGTGGTTTACTTATGCCGAGCCTGTTCAGCTTGAAGAAGAGTCCCCTCTATACGATGTTATAGGCGATGGAAGATATCATGCCCCGCCTTGAAATCGAATTGGCTATCCGGAATTCTATTCTTGTTCCTAACAACCTATTGAACATACGAGTATTTTCGAATACCTTGCTGATGCACATCATGGTCTTTGAGCAACCTTTACAATATGGTTCTTCGTTAGTTAGTTATAAATGAATTTAAATATAGCGCGAGGATTGACATTGTAGATGAGCTAACTGGCTCTGAATGGATAACAAGATTGCCAGCATGTTAGATGTAGCTTCCGGTGATCTAGGCACTGATGTATAAGAAGCAACATTTGATCTTTGTACGGTGCTTCCCACACTGCAGCCTTTTTGGAGTAGGTCATTTGAGGAATTACGGCTGGTATTTGACTTTTGCTGCCGAACTGCGTTTACTTCCCTGATGTAATTCTTGCATAAAGCGTTCGAAATCTGGCTTTTGTCAAACGCTCCATCCGTGCCGAGAGGGGATTCCTCAGACTTATTATCACCGCGTTTCATTTCGTAATTTGTCATGCCCGAAACTTTGTAAAACAAACTGTTCCGCTGCTCCTACTTATTACGTGTTGCATCATTGTAGCAGAACGAATAGGCATGGATCATAAAACATCGAAGCGATTGAATTGATGCAGATGAATGTCAATTCTCAATTTTCGAGTAGTTCAGAAGTTTTCAGAATGACTTTGCTGGTGGTCCAAAGAGCCCGCAATTTTGAGTTCGGAGCGCTAATTTCTCAAGCGTTAAATGGTTAAGAGAAGGTAAGTGTGTATCTAAGAGCAAGATACTCTTCCCTGAATGGAATTACTGAATAAGCAAGGGATAGTTTGCGTTGCTTTGATTCTCATGACAAAGCATTTTCATATGTACGAGAGGTTTATTTCTCGGACGGATAATACCAATAATCCTGAAGGCCAAGTTCCGAGATGGGGCGAGCTGCTGCAGGATTATATACTCGTACTTAAAGAGCAACACGGCAAATGTGAAAACTTTGGTTCTCAGAAAGTGAAAGAACAAGCCAAACTCAAATGGCCGAGTTGACCCAGTACAGGCTTAGAGTGCAGAAGAAAATCGCTCCGGTCGGTATGAAGACAAAATAGTTTCAATACCACTCTTCCGGAGCGTTTTTCTACCGGTACTCCCAGTATTTCAACATTTTTTCAAATTCCATGATACAGCTTCTTGAAATACATGTTGAGGGCGCATGTACATATAAATTAAATTGAATTGTTTGCTTATATTGTTATTTACATGACACCAAGGCGTACTCAACCATTTTAACAATTCTTGGCTGTTTGTTAGTTCGTATATATCTATGAAAACCTGTCGCTGATTGCAAGAGAACTTTTACTAGAACATAGATTACCTCCGGAATGCTTTGTGTTTTAGCCACGTCGGTCTTGAGGAATAAAACCCATTCCTAACGAAGTCACGGACAAGTTATCCACAGGCTTTTTTATGAAAAGCTAGTTGTGATTCATTAAAGAGACTTGTACTATCAGATAGAAACTTTTTTGCAGAATTATTCCGTTGGCGGCCTTTAACACCGATGAAATAGGGACCCTTTATAAATCTTCAATTACTCCTTTTTTCTATTTTACTTAATTAGATATTTCGTACTAATTTTTCTATTTTTTTTTTCAGGTAAGTCACTTTTAAACTATGTCGACTTTTCGTAAGTAGAACTTTATACCGAATCTTAACAAACAACACAGCAAATTTTTTTAAACGTATACTCATGTATGGGAATTATATCACAGTTTTGAAATATCAAATGTTTTGAAGGAATAAGCCAAACTCCCAAGATAAGTCATGTTTTAATATTGAAAACCGTAGAACTACATATTTAAATAATTATTAAATAATTCATGTTTGCTCTCGCAAATGCACATGCAGAGTTAGTTCCTAGGGTTAAATTTTGGTGTGGGCTAATGCCCCCATTTATTTTGCTTAACACAAGCTTAAAAACTAAACCTTAAACTAATAAAATAAGGTTTACTAGGGCTTAAAGCTAAGGATGGTGAAGGAGATCGAAAACGGAAAGGTTGGAGTTTACCTTACGCAGCATACGTGAGATTGGTTCGTTAGAGCCATATGTGGTGCGGTGGATAGGTAGATAAAGGAGACGGGTGGAACGTAGATTACGAGGGTTAGTGTTAAAGAAAATGGAGTTGCAAAGGGGCATGCAATCGACGGAGCCTGAGAGGAGTCGGTGAATGAACAGAATGTCTGCTGCGTCCCTTCGTTCCTCAAGCGTATTCAGGTTAATGAGTTTGAGACGGTCTCGGTAGGGAGGTAAGATTAGAGGATCGTTCCAAGGTAGTTCCAAATCGAAGAAAACGACGCTGGATCCTCTCAATACGAGATACATGAACTCGTTGAAAGAGACACCAAGCCTGGCTAGCGTACTCGAGAAGGGGGCGAACGTAAGTGATGTATAGTGATCTGGTCACGTACGGGTTGCAGAATTCTTTACACCATCTTTTAACGAAGCCAAGTGATGAGTTTGCTTTAGTAATTATCTCATCAATATGCGGGCGGAAATTAAGCTCCCTCTCGCAGAATATGCCTAGGTCGCGGATAGACTCAACAATGGATATAGGTTGGCCGTGGAGAAGGTAAATTCGGGGAGGAGACTTGTTGCACTTACGTGAGAAGGTAATCGATTGACATTTGGTGACATTGAGTTCTTGATGCATTCGGTGAAAAAACTATTTAGATCTATTTGAAGGAGGCTGGAGTCATGTTGTGAGGAAATTGGTTTAAAAAATGTGGTATCGTCAGCATAGAGAGAAACTGCTGAGAGTTGAATGACCCTTTCAAAATGGTTAATAGATAGGATGAAGAGAAGTGGACCTAGGTGACTACCTTGAGGAACACCTGAAGTGGCCAAGAAAGGGGCCGCTAGGACAGACCTGAATCGAACACTATAAAACCGATTATCCAGGTAAGCTGATATCCATTTTAGCAAAATAGGTTCAAAGCCCAGGACGGACAATTTGAACAGGATTAGGTTATGAGATATCTTGTCAGAAGCCTTACTGAAATCAGTTGTTATAACGTCAACTTCTTTACCACTTTCTAAGGCTGAGAGAACAGAGGACACGAATTCTACGAGGTTAGTGTAGTTGATCTACCCTTCAGAAAGCCGTGTTGATAGGGGGAAAATTAAAGATTTACACTGGAAGCTTAAGGCTTCATGCAAAATGCTTTCGAGGAGTTTAGGTATATGAGAAAGTTTAGTTATAGGGCGGTAATTAGTGACTTCGCTCTTTAATCCCTTTTTGTGTATGGGTGTTATGAAAGAGGATTTCCATATCTGTGGAAATTCACATTGAGAGAGCGATAATCGGAAGAGATTTGCAAGGCGGCGGGAAAGAGTTGAGGAACACTTTTTAAGAAATATGGATGGAAGGCCATCTGGGCCGGGTAAGTATTCATCATTAAGTTGTTGTAATTTGTTTTCTATTACTGTATGATCAAAGCTTTGAGAAATAGTGGGGCCAATGGGGAAGTTAAGTAGGTATTTGAAATAAGAGGGATCCGGTACGAAGGAATTATCTACAAAAGATTGCTTAAAGAAAGCAACAAAAAAGTTGGATATGGTATGCGGATCGGTTGATGATATGTTTTCGTATGAGAGGGATGGAGGGAAACCGTCAGATTTTTTTTTGTAGTTAACGAATTGGTAAAAAGACTTAGGATCATTTATAAGCCTTGATTGCGCACTATCAAGGTATCGCTGATAGAGAAACTTATAGAGCTGGGCGAATTGAAGGTATGACCCGAGATAGTTTGAATAGTCAGCAAAAGAGTTGGATCGGAGGAAAACTGCCCATAATTTGTTTCTTTTGTTACGTAAAGAGCGAAGTTTACGATTATACCACGGGGGGCTCGTAGAAGAGGTCCTATTACGCGAAAAAGGGACATAGAGAGAAATAGAATTGAATAACTCTCTGTAGAAAATAGAGAGAGCACTTTTTAGGGGCATATTGGCGAAATCAAAAGAACACTTACTAAGATACTCGTATGCGTTAATTTTGCGGAAATTCGCTTTATGAAAGTCGTAAGAAGTGGTAGCTGCAGCTGGGGTGTGTTGGAAAGGAGAGCGGTGGAAAAGAGAAAGAAGAAGTGGTGGGTGAAAGTTATCAATGGTCGATAGTGAAAGGGGACAGAGCGAGACAGAGGAGTTTATGGGGTCAGTGGTGAAAATGAGGTCTAATTACCTACCCATATAGTTAGGGACCCCACTAACTTGGCATAAGCTAGAGTCTGTGAGCTCATCCAATAAGAGACATTCTTTACTCGAGTTAGCGATAAAAAAAGGTTCATCATCTGATTGAGTCCAGTGCAGCTGAGTTAGATTGAAATCGCCGAATACGATGATATCATCGAGAGGATCAGATAAGTCAATTATTTGATCAATTGCATCGATAGCGAGTTGGTAGCATTACTGAAAGCAGCAATCTCGTCTGAGACTTTTTGGGGAGACATATTAAAAATCTCGTGGAACTTGATATATAAGTTCCTCAGACTTGTAAGGTCAGTAGGGAGACCTTCTTGCTGTATTGAGACCATGACGCTTGTTTTAGTTTTCCCCTCATAACAAACTGAGTCTGATTTGTCATGCAGATACGCTAGAAGGAGACGTATATTCTCGTATGTCTTTTTTTCTCTAAGCCTAGAAAGTGCATAACGACATGCTGTTGTGCCAAAAGTTTGTTGGGTTATTTTAACTGTGGGAGGCAGAAGGGGGTCAAAAATGGGGCAGGTGGACGAAGATTTTGAAGGCGATGCAGGGGTCATATTAGGGGCATTAGACACATGTTCAAGTGAAGGATTTATAATATGGGACCTAATGAAATAGGGAAAGAAGTGCTAGTGGGGGCACGTGCAGAGGGGTTAGGTATTTCCGAGGGGTTATTGTGAGCGGTTGGTGCTAATTTGAAAGAGACGCGTTGACGCGGTGGCTGGGTGGAACGGAGGCTGCAGGTGCAATATAATTAGAGGACCGATGAAGTCGGTTCGGAATGTGAGTGGGAGGGGCGAAATTGGGGAATATATTACTTTTAAATCTCCAATTAGAGTCAGATTTGGAACGGGAGTTGGGAACGGTTTTCGGTACAGAGTCAGGTTTGCAACGGTTTGGGACGGGTTTCGGTATTTTATTAGAGTCCAGTTTGGGATGGGAGTTGGAATCGGGATTAGGTAACTTAGAATTAAGCTTCGTATTATCCTGTTTCTTGGTAGGTGTTTCGATCCATTTACAGATGCGCATCTTTCCAACGTTTTCGACACTCGCAACAATCCATCTGAACATTATTTCTTCTTTCATAGTCCCAGCAAAGCTGAAGCTTGCCTCGAAAACCTACTGTTTAGTAGGTTATCTGGTTTACGATACAAAAGGTCTTTCCGCTACGGATAAGTTAGAAAGACTTAGAAAGGCAGGTAGCTAATCAGAATGAGTTCAATCAAGAATCATCATACGTCTCAATTCAACGCTCGACATCAAACAGTTTTATCGGGGCTGGATCCTCCTAATCGATTAATACCATGAGGATCACCAATGAAAAATGCTGCGATTATAGATCCCCGCTACATGTATTGTCCATCGATTTGGAGAAACACCTCGATCCCTTGAATCGAGACGCTATATAAGGGCTACCTACGAGTATATACATATGACAGTAAATGTCATGTTTTACACAAAGTAAATAAATAAAAAAAATAATTACTACCTTGATGACGTTTTCCTGCTTTCACAAAAGATATTAAGCCTGCAAAAAGTCCGGGTAAAATAAAGGCCCTTAGTATTTCTATCATATTTCTCAATACAATATCAGCCCCACTCAGCTAAACATTGCGGGCATCACGTCGAAAATGTAAGCAGCTTTTTCTATCTAGATGTTGACCACAAAATGCTCTCTAAAATCATGAGAAGCACTGTTTTCAGCAGAAAAACTAAGATAAAACTGTTGCGATCAAACGTTGAAGCAGGGCTACTTTATGGGTGTAATACCTAAAAGTGACCAACACAAATTCACAAGACCTTTAAAAATAGATGCGTTCGCAAAATTCTAAGGATCTTCTGCTCAAACCATGTAAAGTAACATATCTCTACAGGTTTATCGAATCTGGTAACAGCATACAGGAAGTATTGATATTTTACAGAAATTTCACTACAGCACGTGAAACCTTTATGGTGTCACTCTAAGAAACCCTGCTTAGACCTCTAGACGGGGAAGGCTATATATTATTCGCTCATGCAGCTAATAGTTCAGTACTGTTCTAAGAGACCTGATGCAAAGACCTCTGAATAGACTCTCTAATTGTATCCGAAAGTGTGGTTTGCGCATTTCAAGGGCAAGCATTCACAACTAAAAGCTAAAGCTGCATTTGCACTTGTAGCCGAGAGCTACAAAATCCCAGAACTCGGCCTTGAAAACGACGAAGGTAGTTACAAATTGTCGCTTATCTCGGTACGAGATGGCCAAACAATTCATAGTTTACATTTACTTGGTAAATCGTCACCGAGACATTAGGGAGAGCAGTAACACCAATGAACTTGCCAAAAAAATCCCTGAGACATATGTATGTAAACACATTTTCAAATTAGATGTAGAGTCGAAGTAAATTGCAGGTTGTCATATGGTACAAACGGACCAGATCTGGCCTATGCTGGATCGTATCAAGAGCCTCTTATCTCTGGAACGGTTAATATCGAGATCCTAGAGGGCAGTATCACTGGCTAATTCATTGGCAGACATGCCCATAGACCGATGAAGAGGATGCGAAAGCTACTCTCCATCTATAGATGACGTGCTATCTCCATTTGGTATTAAAGGGCTATGCGAACTGTTAGGGCTTCTTGAATCAGCTGAAAGCATTAGATAATTTGATCTCTAAACAAACCTGATGTTATCAGATTCTAACGATCTTTTTGTTACTATTTTAAAAAAGTGGGGATATTAAGTTATTGTGCTATCACAAAACCCTAACTTTGGCTTGAGTGAGGCATACTGTTAACGCACTGAAACCTTACCTAATCTAAGCCTGACAGGCTTTCATTGGTTTCCAGTGATCGTCTATATTTTCAATTTAAGCTGTGAGGACATTTAAGCAGTTGCTGCTCTTAGAAGCAATTTGAAGAAGTATTGTGTCTAGAGGTATGTGGATCTTCTATCGTGCGCCGTGACGTCAGCAACTTGTGTCTTTGTATCATCCCCTATATAACATAATCAATTGATTTGACACCTAACAAATTTCAAGTGTAGAACCCTTAATCAAGTATCAGTTACATATGTACGAGAATTGAGGTACGAGTATATACGGGTTCCTGGTTCCTTAATAAGATAATTGCTACCCTGTCCATAAGGTTGACCCACCCTAAATGAATACATGAACTCTTATTCCAGTTGACTTCAGATTCAATCGTTTGGAACAAGAAATTGAGAAAACCACGTGTCATTCAACAACAGAGAAAAAATTTACCCCAAAGCTACTCGGATTTGTAGTAACAAATAGTCCATCGGCGTGGCGGCGACGCAAACTACTAGAAATCACATTGTAGAGCTCTCCTTTGTCGTGTGTCACAGCTGACTGAGTTTTATCTTCTTGGACATGGTAGATACCTCCTCTAAGTACCCTTAGACGAAATACGGATATTCAATAGCAATATTCAAGTAGAGTACGAGTAGATAATAATTGGAGGCAATTACTGCGTTCAGCTTCACTAAATCGCAGATATTCAAGAAATTCTCTAGTCACGGAAAACATGCTCGCTGCTGGTTTTTGCACCATTTCCAAAGAAGGTAGTCGCGGTATAGTTTTATTAAATAAACAGAGTGGACAACTCGAAACTAATTAAAAGTAAAAGTTAAGCCCAAGTCATGACTTCTCAATGCAAACATCGCTATGCAAATGAATTTTATGCGTGACTTTGCCGCCTGTCAAAATTGGAAGCCGGCTTGCTTTTAGGTGGACATGTTTTTTTTTTTTAAGTCGGCAATTTATTATTCGAATTTTCTCGACAACCCACGCTATGTTTAAGAAGATAGGAATACCTTTTATGGTTGAAGAACTGATCGTTTACATGCGGAGGGTCATTCTGGCCATATATTTACATAATCATAGAGCGGTTGATGGGTGCGGTTGAACAAATCGTTTCCTTCTTAGAATTCGCTATGGCTTATGGGATTTAGTTATACGGGTTTAGTTATAGTTTATTTATTGTTCTCTCAAGTGTGAATAGTTTCGAAAAAAAAGTTTTGTTTTGGCAAAGTTTACAAAGGTTAGGTTCAATAGTTGAGCTTTTGGTTCATCTTTTTACACTAGATGTAGATATAGCTATTGTATATATGTTACGTTAAGGGTTCTTGGGACTCTACAGAGTTCTCTTCCAGGAGAGGAAATTCAGTTGAGCGTCACGTTATTTAGGTTAAGGGGCATCCAGCGTTCGCTCTTATTGTTTGCGAATTCCATTGCATAGCTGGCTTTCGTATAATTTCATCTGCATAATTCTGGTTCGAAAAAACTGCAGTCACGCTGCTACAGCACCGATTCTATATCGGCGCCAAACGAATGCAGCCTGGTGTTTCCACTGCCTCTGTACATTTTAAATATTGAATACACAGCTTTAGCCTTAGATATGAGGCTGTTACCGACCAAAGTGTTGCGATATTTCGAGGTCTTTTAAGTTCATGAAACCTGTCAATTCTTTCAACCTGTCTTTCAGTAGGAAAGACTTAAAACAAAGCGACTACAGAGACTAAGCATTTTAATATTGATACGAGTAACTAGGGGTTCCTCAGTCCTTCACTAGATTTCACCATTATTGGTCGATAAAGTGCTCTGGTGATAGATTCACCAGCAACCATTAGAAATAGTTGTGGTCATTGCATGCAGCCTTGCGAAATTCTAGACTTTTGTCGCTTGCTTATAAAACAGCCCCCAATGCTTCTTCGAAATATCAGATGAAACGATAGACGCTTTTTAAATTGTATATCCGGCCGCATCAATTTAGTTTGCTTGATACCTAAAGTCAAATAAAGTCCTAATCACTGTAGAAACCATTTTGCTGAATAAGTTTACCGGATGTTTCGGTTCCCAAAATTCCAGTGCCAATTAGACATAACATGGATAACGTGGAAGTAGTCACAGGACTAAGGAATATTTTAAGTGTAGCTTATAATGTAAATATCTGATGTTATCGTTCACAATTAGCTGAGACCCTGACTTGTTCTGAAGACTCTGAGTAAAGATCTAATAATATTTTAACCCGGTTTTTTTAACGCAATATTTTTCAACACTAATTGAATTAATCCAATGAGCTTGCTGCTTGGTTTGAAGAAGCTGAAAGATAATTTTTGGAGTGCCAATTATCTGATAAAAAAGGCTGCATAAGCCTGAGTGTAGATACGCAAAAGAAAACCGAATCATCGTTTAAAAGACTAAGCAAACACCGATGAGAGAGAGCTTGGAACAACTGGAAGCTATATATCCGACATTGAAAAGACTGCGCGACCATGGTATATTAGACAGAGACCTTCAACGTGTCGCCAGCCATTCAAAAACCTTTCCTGTCCAGCACTCGGCTCCATATAGGGAAATAGGCAAGATCAAGTTCTGTAAAGCATGCATTTCGTCTTCCAAGTTACAATAAAAGTTTTGAGCTAGGGTAAGTCTTCATGGGGTTGATGTTTCACTCCGCGGTAGATAAACTACTTACTAACTAGACAGATGCTGTTTTGAGAGTTCTCGAATCCGGTCATCGATTTGTAGAGCTTAAGACGATTAAGGTGATGAAGGTTTTTATTTATTCAGCGATGGGTTTTCATAATTATTACATTTATAGTCATTCTAAAAAATTTTGAACTAACATTTAGTATTCACAGTAACGTTAAATATTTATTATTTATCCGTGATTTCCTGACCTTCTGCAAAGTCTTGGGTGTCCCCATTGAATCGTTTGCTGCACTATACAACGATGTGGCTGATACTCGTAGTCTGTCGTTGGGCTCCGCAATCGCAAGCGGGAGAATTAACACTTCCCCAGCGGAACAAGTGCGCATCGTCCGTGGTTGGGTCGAATCCTGTCTAGCGTCGACCAGAGGTTGCGCGGTAGATCAAATCCGAAGGGTCGGCATGAAGGATTCTGGATGGTGACTGTATCAGCTTGCATTCATGCTGTCCATTCTGCTGACCAAATAGTACTTACATTGAAAGCATCATACGCAAGCCCTTCCGCGTGCTTTATGGTTGGGTGCCGAGACTTAAGTTTATGCTGCTCTGACAGGAGCATAGCAATGTTGTCGTGGATGGGAGTTCAGAATTTGCGTACGTTCCCTCAATAGTGTCCTTAAATAGCACAAATGAGGTAGGGTAATGTTGCACAGTACAAGAAGCCATCGTGTTGGCGTTGGTCTTATGGTGCCGGAAATGCAGTTCATGGTATTTTTGAGTTCGGTGTTCTCCTTGCTCACATGTACACTATTCAGCCACACTGGAGCGCAGTATTCCGCTGTGGAGTATACGAGTGTAAGTGCGCCAGTACGTGAGTGACTGAGTTGATCCAGTGAGTCTTTGGATTACGAGTATGTTGTTGCGGGTTTCGAATTTTCCAGCAATATCTGTTATGTGTTCTTTGTATGTAATGGATCTCTTTAAGGTTACGGCCTAGGTATTTTGGGTTTCGGTTGTGGTTAAATGAAGTGTTGTTAAACTGGATGTTCAATCTATAATTCGCTAGTTGGCTTGTAATGTGGAAGAATGTTTTAGACATGCTTGTGCGCAGTCTCCATTGCCTAAAATATACATTGAGTTGCTCAAGGCCTAGGGTTGGGTAGTGACGATTGCCAGTCATCTGCATCAGGTATATCACTAATGTAAAGATTAAAGAGCAAACAAATGAGCGAGAACGGAGCCCTAGGGCAAACCGTTATTAAGCATTCTCACTTTGCTTTTATTATCATTGATGAAAACTAGGAGCAGGCGGTTTGAAAGTAGGTTGTTGATAAAACGTTAAGTCGACAAAAGCAACGGATGTTTTAAGCTTATTCTCAAATTTTGGCTCAATGTATGACGTCAATTATAACCCCTGGTCTGTACAATTTCTACCTACATGAAATTCGGCTTGTTCGATAGGTACCAACTCGTAGATGGTAGGGTTTATTCGATTATAGATGAGGCATTCGAATAGTTTGTAGCAAGTACTTAAGAGTGCTATAGAACAGTAACCTTTCGGTGGGTTGCTAGCTTTACCGGGCTTGCAAGTGGTTATAAAATTCGTTCGTCTGTAAGCCGTTGGGATTATGCCTGATTCAAGTATATTGCTGTATATGTGTAAAAATGCCATCGAAACCGGCCGCTTTTCCTATTTTTACTACCAAAAGAGCGGTGCTAACCTCTTCGGGTGTAAAACTGCCCGAGACCTGTGACGACTGTGGGATATTAGTCTCAGAGCCCGTTTTATGGTGACTGTAGGTTCCTTGTTCATGGGGGCATGAGAAACATCTACTATGCGCTTGGCCACTTTGTTTGGGTCCATGCAGGAGTTTGTGGTGTTGGAGCTACTGCTTTCTCCAAGTTTTCGAAGGAGACTCCATGCTTTCCTGCTAGAGTGGGTGAAGCTCAGACGTTGATATCCATTTCTTTTTGCGGGTCTCGTCAAGCGATCTTAGTAGTCCTTTGTCAGTTTTGGGGTTTCAAGATACCTTGAAATTGTCGTATAGTCGTTCACTCTCTTCGGTGCATCCAGGAATTTACTCTTTGCGAAAGCCTCGGGGAATGTGTTTTTGGCAATTACGCTTCAGCGCGGCTTTTGTACGGAAGCTGTTAGAGGAATCTGTATTCTGCAGGAAAGCAAGCAGGACTGTTATGAAAGTAGTCAGGAGGTGGTGTTCCGAATCACAGTTATGGTGGCTGTTGAAATCGCCAATGAAGGCTGTGGGTTGATCCGGAATTTCGAGGACATTAAGCACCCACGGTTTTGTGGGGGTTTGTTTATATGAGTATTTAGAATGTAAATGCCTCCAATTTGGATCGTTAAGTCTGCGCTAATTCGTTTTGTGTCCACTACGCCGTTTCTGACATAGGTTGCTGTCCCATATGTTTAGTGTAAGATAGCTCCGATCAGATAGTAGCCAGCGACAGTTCCCCTAGCCTTTTGAGCATCGTCCGATGCAGTATGTGTCTCTTGGATGACGGCTACGTCAAAGTTGTTAGTCAGTAATAGTTTAGATATGTAGTCGCTTTCGGATTTGCTTACACCTTCGATATAAAGTTGGCATATTCGAACAAAAGGTCCGATACCCCTTGTCTGTTAGCGTTGAAGAGTGCCGGTTATATTGGCCATGTGAAAATGGTAACATTAGCGTTGGTATTTGCTTTACAGTTGTTTTGTTTGCAATTGCTTTATGGAACTTAATTTAGCAGGCCCGGGTTAACCCCGGACGACTTTATTGAGTTTAGTACAAACTGCTCTTCTAACTAAAACTGAAACTAATGGACACTAAAAATCAGGGTCGGGAAAGGTGAGGGTACTTCTGCTGTAATTCTATTAGATTCATGTACATAGTATACGAGAGAGTGGTTCGTTAAAACCATATGCCGTTTGGTGGTTATTTGGAGGAAAAAAATGCGGGGGTTTGTATTTTGTTGGTTAATTAGTAGTATGACCAGGAGAGTTACCTTCTTGTCTGGGTTCATTAAGCGATAATTCATTTATCGTTATCCAGGGTGTACCACAAGGAAGCGATCTATCATTACACTTTAGGGAATGATGGTGAGTCTCTACTTGAAGTCCTTTGGTATTTTTTGGAATTTTGTTTAGTGCGAAAATTTCGTCGAATGCGACACAAGTATATATAGTATGTGCCGATTAGTATGTTCACGCAATATGTTAGATAGTTGGATAGGATTTTATATGTGACATTAAGCAGTGATATGCCACTATAGTTAGTTCTTACAAGACATAAAATCGTCCTTCTTGAAGAAGAGGCATATAGAGCTGATATTCCGGTCAGCGAACATGCTTTCGTCTTCTTATACCTAGTTGATGATTCAACGCATGAACCCAAAAAATCACCTACATGTTTCAGAAGCTCCACTGATAAACATAGGAGCCGGCGGCTTTTCTGGCCTTCAGCTTTTTAATAGCTGAGCCAAACTCTTCTCTACTGGCATGGAGAATGGCTTATTTATTCACTGGAAGTGACTTCACTCGCTTTATCACTTTCTCTATATGACGCCCATTCCTGTTTCTTCCTTTGCTGTTGCGAGGAACCTGCATTTCGGTCTTGAAGCCAGCTGTCAGTTGTTTAGCTTTCCTGAATAACATTTGGACATTATACCTATCGAGAGAATCTTCGATATCTTTGAACTGGCAGGTTATGTAGATTGTTTTCTTTTTACGTAGAATCTTCGTTTCCTTCCTTCTTCTGACTTCACTCCTTTTCCCGTTTTTCTTGTATGTTCTGTCGCATCTTTTCATTGTAAGCACGCATGGCTCTTTTCCGCTGGTGGCTGATAACCTACTGTGGTCTCAGCTAACCTCTTTGATGATGTCGCGATGCTATTACAATTTCACAGATTATTAGCGTTTGTGGATGGTGTATGCACAGCGGCCAGTCTCTCGCTCGGGCACTCTCTGTAGGCCCAAGCTACGCCAGTAATGATGAGCCTTTCAATCTTGATTTTTTTTGGGTGATTTACAGCTTTTTCCTGTTGGATTGAATTTGGCTACAATATTGCAGTGGTCAGAATTGACTTTTGCCCCTCTGCAAATTCAGTATTCTGGAAGTGTTTCAATTGGTTATCGATTCAACCATCTGGAGAGCGCCAAGTTGCTGTGTGGATTCGTAGTCTTGTAAACCTTGTACTACTACATATCACCGTATTACGAATTGCTGCAAAATCGATCAACCGAAAGCCGTTATCTGGTTTTGTTGAGGCTGTGCTTTTCGACTAATCCGCTGACTAATCCTCAAGTACCATTTTGACATCATACATCGAAAAGGTTCCGAAGGCTACGTATAGGAGGTCATACAACTTTATAGAGCCTTTAGCTTCATAGGTAGGCGGTGGAAGTCGACGACTAATCCGACCGTGCACACATGGTGGTTTTGGTAACTAAATATAACAAAAGTAGCAATTTTCTTATTTTTGCGTATCCGATTCTTTTCATCGTATCACCTAGATCGCAGCAATATCTGCCTTTTACTGCGTGAGGACAGATTCAAATTTTTGACCAGTACCGGGGTATATAGGTGGACATTCCGGATCTTGATCTAAAATAAGGGAGTCTATTTTTACCTGAGACTTGTGTCTCTTCTATACTTAGTTTTTTTAAGTGCTAAAGAAGTTAATTCGACGGCGCGGTCCCCAATATGAAGGACTAGTTCCATTGTAGAAACCACTAGAACGAGAGGCCGGTTACACCGTTCTCAGAACCCTCTTGGGGTGTGAGCGCTGCCGTTAACCCATTATAAGCTCACCCGCCGCCATCATTTTTGCAACCTGGTTTATTCTTGGAAATGCCTATTGACTTGAGCTCCGAATATGCCAAAGTAGCTCAGATAAGGAGCATTTTCTGTTTTTGTATAAAGTTGTGACGCCACCATCTAGCTCTACCATCTGACTCCATCTTAATAACTTCGTAATTTGAGTACGGATGGACAACAGTCAGTACTCGAGTACTTGAAGGTTAGATAGGGATAATTGATGTGTAGTAATAGTTGCAATTAGGAGCATCATCAGATTGACGATAGTCGGTGTCTGTCTATTTCTACAACACTTTAATTGCGCTCAGTTTAAGCGCAGTAGAATATTTAATCTTGGATCGAGATTATTTTGTGGCAGCGTCAGTCTTGGAATAAGTGATCAGTGATTGCCACTATAAAGTGTTTTGCATTTGGTTCATGAAAAGCTCTTTTTTCTTTATAAGAAAGCAATGTGATATACAGATGCATGTCGGTTCTGTTTCGTAAGAGCATGCCTACAATTCGAAATAATGTTCCTGCAACCATGACCTACTTACAAGATTACCAATCTTCCAATTGCCCAATACTACAAAGTCGAAATTGTTTACTTTCAATCCAAGTCAATTACTAAATCTCAAATTGTTTTTGTTAATTACGTCAAGTGTATGTACATATGTACGAGTATGTACCTACTTCATGTTGTTTATTTGTTTGTTTGCTTGTTTCTTACTCGCCTTTGTTTTGAGTAAATTTTCGCCAATTATTTCCGAACCAGTCTCTAGACACTCATGTCAAAGTACCCATTAACTGTTCAAATGGAAAATTTCCGTAATTAAAACGAAGGAAGTGATTTTCTAAACCAAATCCGTTCATTAATCAAAGCAAAAGCAGCAACTGCCAAATTTTGTTTGCTTCAATTTTGTTTGTTTCATTTTTCTCACACAATTCAATTTGCACAGCAGGAACATTCGCCCATTTGCAGAGTTTTAAGTGTCTTCCGCTTGCTTTCGCATTATTTTTATTTCTTTTCTTATGAAAACGAAAAAAGAAAATAAACAATGATAAAAAAGCTGACAAAAACGAGTGTCAAACGAAGCAGAGTTGCCTCTCCTTAAAAGATTATCGACCTCTGTTGTCTACATTTTTGAAAGACACTCAATGTGAGACGCGACCGTTTGTTGAGTTCAGTTCCAGTTCAAATTCAATTCAATTGTGAAATGCCAGTCTGACGTTTTAAATTGTGACAACGTGGAGATGTTCAACTGTCAGACAGACAGAGTACGCCGGAATGGATTACACACTTTACAAATCTATCAAATTGCATCCATTATCTTCCTCTGTTCAAATTTTTTTAACAGATACGAACATGTATTTGTGTACGTGTAGTGTATAGATCGTACACTGTGACTAACGGATTTAAAATAGAAAAGTATGAGTATATTCGTAATTGAATATACAGTATGTCAAACAGTCATGAATCTCTTATTCCTCATTTTTCTGATATTAATTGATCTTGACGATTCGTACGACAAGTGCGGACAACCGTCAAGGTGAGACAGTTTTGAATTGATTAAACACTTTAATTGAAGTTGTCTAATGTTCAGGCGGCCCTGCATTGGAAGAGGTCACTTGTCAGTTGATTTTGACAGTCGTTTGATATTTCGTTCAGCTAATTCAGCATTGTTCGCTTGTCAACATTTTATGTCAAAATCATTTAGACTGGCAACTTGTGTTCAAAACATTGCTTAGTTTATAGTTAGCTTGTGTAAAATTTTCAATATATTTACGTCGTTACAAGAAAACTATAATGGAGTTCGGGATGTTAACCGTTCGATGAAAAGGAAACCATTGCATGTACGAGTAGGTTGTAAGGAAAATCTTGCGAATGCGGAGCCTGAATTCCATGGTTTGAAGCTGGAAAAGCTAATTAAATTCAGCCTCTCTATGAGATTAATTATAGTGCCATTGAGAAGCAAGATGTTCTTCAAGATGAAACACATTAGTTTAATAAATTGGACTGTGTCTTCTTTTTCTTCAGACCTTAGATAGCATAGGTACTGAGCGAAGCTGTTGTCTTCTCGATTCTGATGCTTGTATTGAGTTCGGTGTAGTTGTCGTTTCTCGACCTCCTGTTAAGTTCGCTAAAAGAACATAAAAGATGAAGGGCTTCAGTTGAGGACGGTTTTTTTTTAACCTTATTCCGCTTTTAATGTGGTCAATCTATGCATCAGTATGCAACATGATTACCGTAGTCTAGATGACGTACAAGTATATAAGGTGTACTACCATTCATTCTGTCAAAAGCATTCTCGAAGTCAAATGTATGTAAAACCGAGAACTATAGTCTGTCGCTACATAATGCACTCTGGCAGATTGCACTTCTTTCGCAATTCAAAGATAATACCTACCCATCATACCCCACCCTTTTCTGTTTTTGAGGATCTAAATCGTATTAATAACCACTATAACACATCTAAGCGTTTCATTGAATTTTTTCTTGAAGCTATGTCTCTTGAAAACATCGTGGTCTGTTCACCCTGGTTTTCTGCAACGTCATACTTGTCGTGCCTTACTATTTTGTGTACACTTGTAATTTTTTTTCTTTTTACTCAAGTTCAGATCTTTTTAGCTGAGGCAGGTGCAACCTAACTTTAAGTGAAGTACGCTCTTCCTTAGTAGAAGCATTGAGAATGAGTTTGAGCAAATATAAGCTTGATACATGCACAATAGGTAGAACCTTTTATCTGAAGTATAGAAGAGAGGAATTACACCCTCTAGAAAAGCTTAGTATCATCATGGACTGTGCACCATAATAACTTCTGCAGGGGCTGTAAGTACAATGAAGAGATTAAGTCAGTCCATCGCCTGAAAATGAAAACTTCTTCGCATAGCATAGGAGACCAACACTGAGCTAAAGAATCTCCTAGCGGTCTTCCTTTGTTCATTCCCAGGAGCAACCTTACCGTCGTGAAGGCACAATGGGCTCTCTGCTCATCAGTCATTTCTCCTTGCAAGACATCCGTCGACCTAGCTATTTACCTAGAAGAAGGAAGAAAACTTTAGAGTCGAATTTGTTTAACTTTAGATCACATTCTTAACGCATGTACAATAGTTTGCGGTTCGATAGCTCGCATTGGGACAAGTACTTGGTTGTAATGTTGTGGTTCTAAAGCTAGAAAGCGATCCATATCAGTTCCATGTCCAGATCGCGTTGCAACAGAAATACGACAGGTAATTACCGAGATCCTCTCACTAAGTAGGTAATCGTTATGATGATGTAATGATATATAGCTATTTTCCAGTAGCCGTTACTCGTAATAACTCTATAGGTTCTGGAAAAAGTAACAAAACGGAACCACTGATCTACTTCCCTGCAGTACAAACTTTACATCACGTTCGTTAAAGAAAAAAAAAACAAAATTCCTCATATGAGCATGTTCGTAATGTTTACCCCAGGAAGTGCATCTAATTTTCAATCATAGACGTGGTCGTTTTCTCTAACTCTCCATGGTTTGAGTACACGCCATTGCTTCTGCTAAGGCTGCTAGCTCTGGAAGCACCCATTATCCCATTACGCGCAATAAGTGTGTATGTACTACAAACGCATCTCTTTTTCTCTTCGACTTGATTGATTTAGAGTCGTGGAAAATGAGATGAAAAAAAAAATTAAATTAAATTAAATTTCCTACACAAACTCAGAGGCAATTGTCGGGGGTACTGTGTGCTAGTTTGTGGTACTCTGTCTAAATTAGTCGCGGTAAATAAGCTGTCAGACGCAATGATACGGGGCACCCTCATTCTAACACATGGAACATTGTACCTCTTCGAACATTGAGGTACAAATTTTGATTGCAACATTTAAATGAGTTCTAAACAGATAAACAGATACTTGTGTCTCAACTGTAAAACAAAGTTAATAAAAAAAAAACGAACTATGATAGAACATCAATACCTGCTCCTAGTCGCATTTAAGCAGTAAAGTCACATACTCCCCAGTAACTTGTCAATATCGCAACTGGAGACATGGGGACATGGGGACAATTCTTTTCAATCACTGTGGGTTCGACTATAATTAGAATTTCCTTATAATGATCATGGCAATCACGTCAATGAATTCATTAGTATGACTTCGGTTAATGATCTTCCAAGAGACTTGGGTTCTACTTGGGCGGAAGGAGAAAAAAAAATTTAGTAAGAATCGCTATAAGTTGGCTTTGGCGCCAGTTTCCGATACGCCTCTGGCAAAGTGGCGATAGACAGACATTAGTATCTGTCAACTGATTCCGTTTTATGAAATCGCGCGTTGGAAGACTGCATGTGGATAGATGGCTTAGAAGGAAACGGATGCGTGGATGGTGTTCGTACGAGTAAGCGCAAAATTTTGTATTACCTCCCGATCTACCCAAAATTTGTTTTTACTATAATGTTTTTGTTTGTAAGGAAGGATGCTATCGATTGTATAGTTGAGAGCCTTTGAGATACAGACACCTAGATCTCTTATAGTCTAGAAGTTAAGGCATTACAAAGTTGGAGTCAGAGTTCCCTTCTCCGAGTTAAATATTTCTCTAATTTGAGCGTCTCATTTCCGACTAAATATTTCTCTAACATGAAATTCTCATTGTCGACTATTCTGCGTTCTGAGTAAACTTCCTCCATTACATTGGATGGCACGCAGCGTATAGCCGATTCCCTGCCATTGCCTTATTCGAATTATAATCCCTATAGGGTATTGACCCGTACCCTATTGAGTATGATTGGTCCAGAAAATTTGCAAAATGTTTGCCGACGACGATAAAGAATTAGCAGAACATTATCACTCATGAAACAGCACCCATCAACATTTCATTCAATGACCGTAACTTTTTTTTTTCTATCGGAACAGAGCACTCAGACTAGTCCATTGTTTTGCTTGTAAGTTCCTTTTAATAGAATTTCTCAGTTTTTCAAATTCGAAGAAAGATGAGTAAACACTTAAGTGATAAAGTCCAAGCAGTACTAGCACCCATCACGTCAGCACCAAGTACCTGCAGCCTGATGCGAGTGTAGCCCGGACATTCACAGAGGTAGTGCCACGCTGTGTCGTCATCACTTGCACAGCAAGGCAAGTTAGCGGGTTGCACCGCACATGGGGATCTCTACCATTCTTTCCATACTCTTGAACATGAAGGAAGTCAAACTTATAGGTTTAATGCTCTTGGCGGGCGTGTAGTCCTCTTTTCCGATTTTCGGTATAAAAGCTGCCCTCACTGTTCGCCAGGGTTTCGGTATGTACGCCAGTGCCAGGCTAGCAGTGAAGATTCTCTTTAGAATTACCAGCAGCTGGTCTATACCATTTTGTAAAATTACTGGGTATATGCCATCGGTGTCAGCCGACTTGAAGCCATTGAAGTAAGCAACAGCATATTTAATGGCCTTATCTGTTACCACAACTAATGAGAATACCAGCTACGGCGTGTTGGGTTATTCAGCTCACTAGCAGCTTTGCTGTCGACTCAGTAAAAAGAGATAGTTTTTGAGCTGAAGAATTTTGTCTGTTAATAGCTTATCTTCAAACTTCGTTTTATTTTAAACTATCTCTATGTCAGCTTTGATTTGTTTGAGGTCCACTTTTCTTTGTGATAGTGAGATAGATAATTAAGTCTATAGAAAAAACAGCACCAATAAGGCTGAGGTTGATCATTGTAGTAAATAAAAGCCCCTCTAGAATTCGACTCGGAATCGTTTGTATTCTATGACTGATGATCCTCTATGACAAGATGGAGAATTTTTGAATGGACCAAAGAAATGGATGACAATTTGACACCATTCCCCATGAATCTCTGGTAGAAGTATGCAAAGGTCCCAGGCCTGGACCTGGTCTAGACCTGTTACTAGGACAGCTTTGAAAAACATTATAGCCCCCACTGTCTCTAGTTGACAGAAGCTGTACATGTATATTACATTGGCGGTCAACCGTTTTCAGATTGCTGGTAATCGTGGTAGGAGATTGCTGAAGGGTGTGCACTTTGTAATGGGTTCCAAACCACAGATACATTCAGTTAAACTGCAAGGCAGATGATCCGATAAAAGGGGAAAACGCATGATCTCTATAAAACCATGTAAGATCTACTTACCCCCAATGTTTCAGAGAAATCCCAAAAATAGAACAAGGTGATTTAAAAAACTAACAGACAAAAGAACCTTCTGGACCCCTATTGAACGACTCGACTCGCCGGAGCAGCATAGAAAAAGAACGGAGAACCTACTTTCCATTAAAAGGAAACATTGAAACTGCATGGATTTTCCATTGGGACGCACCGTTTTTCAATTGGGTTTTTTGGCTGTGTCCGAAACATGTGTCATCCATAGTAGGTTTATAGACAGCTGATGTAAAAGAACATGCTTAAATACGTAAGTTCAATCTTCGGTTGTCATATTTGTGCAAATAAGCGAACAATTAAACGTCTGGTGGATGGTCTGACTTCATAGTGATGCCGTGCCAAGAAAACGTACGGAGCGCAGAGAATATTTCTGGTACAGCCGCAAGGACAAGCGATGTTCAATTGGCCGTCTTATTCGTTTGATTTGACGTCTGTGAAGTCAATAGTCTCTGCCAATGAGCTAGGGAAATTAAACGACATCAATCGTCCGTACGCAAATATGAGCAGTAGCTTCTTCGGACTAACGGTTTTCATTTCCTTGTATACCCCTGGCAAATAAAGATTTAAAAATCTGAAACTCTTAACATCTTCTACTTCAGTTTGCCCTTATTTGAAGACAAAAGAGGCCGCCAGGGGTTATCACCCGCTTTTGTCAGAAGTTGTGACAATATTCAGTTCGAAAACGTTTCTATAGACTGTTCAGTCATAATACCTTTTTCACTTTCATCTGTTTTCGAAATCAATGTGCTGATGAAGCTGCGACCATAACTGTACATGAAATACTGCATCGTACTCTTTGAGATGTACATGGTGGCGCAAAATTAATCATTAAATTTTGTTTCTGAATTACTTTTTTACTAAATTGATTTTGAGTGATGGAAATCTTTATTTGGACCTTTACAAATGTTTCTGTTAAGTGGAAAATATGATATCCGCCAAGTGGCTGCCGCCAGTCTTGACACACATTTCTGTCCGTTTTAATGCATTTTCCATGGCTTTCCGCAAGAATTCCGGTGATAACTGTTTGCTTTCCTGTCTAATATTCTCCTTAAGGGCTGCAATTGTTTGAGGCTGGTTGGTATAGACCCGCGACTTCAAGTAGCCCCAAAGAAAGAAGTCTGGGATGGTTAAATCGGGCGATCTTGCTGGCCATGCCTAATCGCCAAAACATGAGATTACGCGACCAGGAAACGCTTCCTTCTCAATATCGTTCATCCAATTCCGGCACTAAGAAGGTCGTTTATCATGGCCCTGTAGCGTTCGCCAGTAACAGTGACCATTCCCACGTAAAGCCACCCAGTGGCTTTGAGTGGATGTAATGGCTTTTTACACGTGCCCCAGAAACGAAGATTTAGCTTATTGACATAACCGCTTAAGTGGAAATGTGCCTCGTCGCTCATGATGATTTTCGACACAAAACCGTCCTCTTCGTTGTTGTGATTGTGGATGGCTTTACAATGATTCACACGCGACTGATGTTCAGAAGGCATTAACTGATGCACTCTTTGCACTTTGTATGGGAACATGTGTAAGTCGTTCACTAAAGTTCGCTGTAGGGTCCGTCTAGTGATGCCCAATTGCGTGGCCCGTCGTCTGGTTGATGTTTCTTATTTCAGCGACATCAGCAGTCACAGCCGCGATATTCTCGGCTGAAGGACCAGTTCGATGACGGCCACGCCCTGCATGGTCTCCTGTGCCTCCACTCTATTCGAGTCGAGTAGCTAAGCGCCGGCATGTTTGCCCAGTTGGCGCGACACGATTAGGAAATCGACGCCGAAATTCACGCTGCGCTAACAACACCAACCGATTATTGGTCAAAAAGATCGACACAATTATTAAACGCTCTTGCGGAGTATAGTGCTCCATTGCTTGTCTGTTTGTATACTGCACAAATGTCAAATATGATTGACGTACGACGTTATTTGCAGAAATTATACCATCTTCCGATTAACTGATTAACTTGCGCCACCTTGTACAATAGTTACTTGAGCTCATTCCTTTCTTCCGTTGAAGTTACTTAAATTCAAGCACATTGAAGCTTTCGATCAATTTTCAGTGGTCTTCAGAAAACCATATTATCCGCTTTCTTGACATTTTTGTAGAATGCATTCTAGTCCTGCAGCGATGTTAATGTTTTTATTTGATGCAAGGAATTAAAGAAATGTTTTCTTAATTGTAAGTGCAGTAAAGGTTTTCTAAGCCGATCGATGCTTTATTTGGGTATTCTTGTGGAGCTATTGTTTTCTAGTCTCTTAAAGCTTTAGTTATTACTCACAAATCCTGATATAACAATGAACTCTTTTCGATAAGCTCTCCCGAACATTACCTGAAGGATTTGAAATTTAACTGTGTATTCAATCATCATCTCCAGATTTTCTTATGGACGGAATTTAAAGAAAAGTTATAACTGTCCTAAGAATTGGTCGACAACAACTGCATTTTAATGAGCGAATTAGCTAACTGCCACTTTTCTCGAATTTGATAAGGTCAGAAGGGAACATTGTCCGTGGTACACCACATACAAAAGTAAGACACCTAAAACTGAGCCTTGTGGCACATCAGAAGTATTTTTACCTCTTGATTCCATCATCGAAATCATAAGGGACAACTCTCTATGTAAAGTGAATTCATGGGTTAATTTATCTATCAAAGACTATGCATAATAATTTGATGGGTTTTGACTTATTTTTACTGCCACTTTTCCAATGTTGAAGGCTATAACGTATTATTCGTTCCGACATTGGCTGGTCTTCATTTGGTAAAATGCATCAGTCACTGATGCTTCAGTGTTGGGTCATTTACGCCACGGCATTGCTGCTATAAGAATATAGTGTTTAGTGATGCACACCAAATCTCCTCCGAGTTTATTTTAGATGTCAATTGGTACTCGCAAGTAGAATCGCAATAGTGATTCTTGTAGGGTTTCATTTTTATCAAAAACGGGCAGACCTTAAAACTCTATCTAAGCCACATTATGGTATTTCCCTGCAGAAATGCTTGATTGTTTTGAGGTCTATATGCGAAACCATACTTCGTAAAGACTCTTCTTTCTACATGTTTTTACAGAGATGGGGAGCTATGTCCATCAAGATATCATTACGATATCTGCCGTCGTCAGAACTGGTAAGACCAAACTCTTCAGGAGACCTGTTCTGGACAGAACGCCGAAATTATCTAGCTTGGTGAATTCGGCTACAGAGCCTTGGGGATCACATGTTCACCTTACGCCCATCTGGCGACAGCTGATCCCATTACAAAGCCCAGAAACTTTTCCTTGCGAGAGGCTGTGCCTCCCTTCGTTATTTTCCAGCAGCTACACACAGCTCATCTGTGAGCTCAGTTCAAACTATTCCTGTGTGGCAGCTGTAGGTCAGTTGTGATTTAATGATGCCTAACCATAGCGTTTTAAGTGCGTTCTAGCTGCCTATAAAGATTACAAAATTCTTGTTCGATATTCATCTCCGGGGTATTATAGACTAAAAAGCATTGTATGTATCTAGGAGGGGTCCCGCCTAATTATCAAGGTTTGGCCCATTAATGGCGTAGTCTAATAATAAACGTCCTCAGATTGACGCCACCGAAGGTTGCTACTACTAGACCAGTTACAAGCTGCCGGTCATAGGTCCTCTTGAGTGGCAGGACCACTGGTAGTTCATACCAGGACTTAAAACACGGTACCGTGGGAGTAAGGGCTTCCCGGACTTCGGTTCAGACTTTTGAGAGGGAGCCCCCTAATGGGAGCGTTACGGTGGCAGGAAGAGTCTTCCAATTGGTATTGACCCGTTGTAGAGTTGGAATAAGTACAGGGCGCCGTGACCCTAAGATCGGCCAGAAGTTTTAGGTCGGGCTCGTCTCATACAAAAGCACTAGCCAAGAATATCCTGGCTCCCATGGATGTATGGGATGAACTTAACTCTACACGACAGCCCTGCATATCCAGCACAAGAAACAGCCGGAATTTAAGTGGTAGCCAGGCCCAGGTGTGAAAGTGTTAGACCCTTAAAACTGTCTGCACAAATTATTGTCTGCACTGTTGCTTATTGAGCCATTTCTGCCTTCTTCCTGTGGAGTGATTGGAGATGGAGATATAAAATTCCATCAGAAGGGAACAGTGCCCTATGGTGTTTCTGCAAACACCTAAAGGAGATTCTAAAACAGCGTAGGTATTGAAATTGAGATTTTGTTCTCAAATACGTTACCTACTAAAAAAATGGTTTAATATTATCATCGGCTGTTTGAACCTTTGTTTGCTTATCTTTTTACTTAGTTATTGAGTGTGGATGCCTACCTAGAAATTAAGCTCCCCCATCACGAATGCCGTATCTCCATTCGGTGCTGCCTTTTCGGATACGCTCAGCTCATAGTAAGAGCTATTTTTTTCATTTTGGGTAAGAGAATTCTTTGCCTAAGTGTATCTCTACTCTTGTGCAACTGGATGTTGTGAATTGTGAATACTATGATGTTTCTTTAGTCTTTTATAGAAGAAAAACTAGATTGCAGTCGTGCGAAAAATGCGAAGATACTTAAGGCGATTTCGTTTACACTTTCGAATTCTGAATTTCTCTTACTAAGTTTCGTATTTTCAAAATGGCGATGTGTTTTCCACCTCTACTTTCGAATAGATATTTTGTGGACTATACTACGATGAGAAATAAATTATAAAAGCAATTTGTCTAATGGTAGAACGCACTGAAAAGTAAATTTGATTCATTAAATACCTTTCACTTTGTAAAGCATCAGCTGAAATACTTCATGTACAGTAAATCATCTCAAATGGGTTCTCGTGCGCAAATGATTTATACCACATCATTGGTCAGCTCATTTGTCTTTAAAACAAGCAACGGAATTTGTTTCTCCTTTTTTGTTGTTGTTTATTGTTAACAGTTCGCTGTTAGCTGTTACAACCCACAATCGACTTCAAAGTGTTGCTTTCTCAATCACAACCTTAATTACCAACAACGTTGTAATGTATCCGTTCATGCAAATTTATCTGCTTAGACCTGCTTGATTCTTGCAAAACATGTTTGTAGGATACCTAGCGGCTATATACCACAAGCTCTTCCATATCATTCCATTCGCCAGCCACAATAGCACCTGCTCTGCAGATTCATCTCACCTGAAACACCTGCATGACAGCCGTATGCGTATGCATTAAGCGAATCGTTTGTGCTTTTTTGCAATCTCTGCTATAACAGGTTCATTGGTGATCTTTAACCGAACCATTGGGAACTCGTTTGTGTTCCTTTAACCCAAATACTTACTTGGATTGGGTCGGTCTGAATTGAATTAGTCCCATCAATTCTAAAGGTGTTAAACAAACAAAAACTAATTTGCGTGACCCAGTCATGCCTAATTATAGCGCCAATTGTTCAACTACTCATAGATCACCGCCACCTCCCCAGATACAGTTTAAGTTCCAACTCCAGTATCTGTGTTTGTTTTACAGATTCTAAAGAGAATACCAGCAACTTCAATCGATCTTTCAAAAAGAACTGAAGAGAAATCCAACGCGGACTGTTGATCTTGGTATGAGCCCATAAAAGAAAGCATCCAACAAAATCAGCAAAGTCAGAAGGGGACTAGAAGTAAGACCGGGAAGCGAATCTAACCCAACGAACGTGATTAATTCATTAACCTTAACTGTAGTTGGTGTTAGCGCGTTCATTGTGCTGCCATATCGTCATGCCACCACGTCGCCGCTGCCGCCGTCGAAGTCGATCGTGGTTCATGGTCTTCCATTGGTGTATTGTTTCAATTTTACTTCAACTTGACGTTCATCACATTTCTCTTTGGAGAGCTAAATTGTTTCATATTTCTGCGTACTTGTGCATGTTTTGTTGTACCTACGTGAAATTTAAAGCGTTTTGCAATATGGTCGACCGTCAGAGGGGGGCCTGGTGGGGATGGTGAGTTGGGTGGTGTTAATTCAATATATTGCTGCGTGGTAAATTTAGACACGAGGCTTTGGACACGCTTTTTGAGGCGAATGCAATGGCAGCTAGTCTATTTGTTTTGGTGAGTAGTCTTTCAAAAGTCGAAGATTGTTGCAATTTTATGATTTTGTTGAGTCAGCGAGAAGTATAGGATAGGGCAATCCAACGTAAACTCTGTGCCAGGTGACCTTCACTTATTTGGCTTTCGTAAAAATTCCAGAAAAAGTTGCACAAAAAATTCGATTGCAATCGAATAAAGACGGAAGCAGTCCATGTAGCCAGGTATGTACATGTAATGAAGAAGTTCGAAATTGTGATACCGTATAAATAGAGATACAGAATATTATACTTGTTTGAGAGCACCACTGACCTTTAGTTTTACCAGACCTGGTGTCCGTAGGGTGAATCATAACATCCGGCAAAAATCCGAATTGAACTTGATATTGAGATTGTTCCCTTTTTGTTAGCCTATCCTTCATGGTGAATGAATCACGCTATTGTAGGCTATTTTTATAATTGATACTATAAGGCTGTCACTTTTGATGGCCATCAACTACTATGTAACTGTGCGGATGATAACAACGAGTTACACACGTGAGCCTATTTCCTGGCTTAAGAAATGTAATGAGCAATCCGAATGCATAAAATTTATGAACCACGTTCATTTAAGATCTAGTTGATTGAAAGAGTAAATGCAGAATTGCATGGGCCTCAAGCATCATGTCTCTACAGTTGCCAGCTACTTTTAATTGCGCAGGACAATTTGGTTGAGGTCCCTCTGCATCTAAGATGGAGTCCTGCTGCTTTTGTGGTGGATTCGAAGAATTTCTGAACTGTGACGCAGCTGTCCGATGAATTCTGACACTTTAAGCTTATTACAATAATCTCTCCTCTACTCTCCGTCATTGCAGACAGTGTCTTCGATTTTGTCTCGAAACGACCAAGCGCCTCATCGTCACTTTTTAATAAATTGCATATCTGGGCGCGATTTTGAGCCCAAGAAACCTGCGATTGGCAAGAGTTACGAATACTCTGGTATTGTTGGTTGTATTGCATTAATTGTGGAGCCTATGTAGTCAAAGACCTTGACTACTGTACTGTGCCGTTTTGTTCAAATGGTCGACATTGTGTGTCTCGATCATAGCACGCAGTCCAGTTTATCGCCAGAGCCATCTTGGCCGTTTCTACTTCAACACTTGCAAATGCCTCACACAAAGCTCGTCGCTATATAGGCTTTTAAAATATTGTGCCTCTGGTGTTGGCTTGCGAGTTTCGCACAATACTCTCAAGTACGATATTGAAGAAATCGCATGACTTTGGATAACCTTGTGCGCTAATTACTAAACTTGAGAAGAGTAGGCCACTCTAAAATCATCAGTGCCCACTTGAGCATCAAAATATCTCAGCGGTAAGCGCTATTACGTATAGTACTTATGTATGTAGATGGGGTTAAACATTTGAGCCGTGTACCTTCCCGCGTATTGTTGGCATAAGTAACATGTGGAATTTCACCCGAAGAAACTTTGATATTCACATCTTTTCTTACTTACTGGAATGGGCTACCCCCAAGATGGTTGAAGTCCGCATTTAAAGGGTGATTCTTTTAGATGTACTTTTTCCTGTGGGGATTTCATGAAAGATCACAGATGCATTGTGTCACACTGATATGGTATTTTTGTTTAGTATTTTTTTACATTTCATCATGGAAAGACTTAGCCCGGCATAGTGTCTACAAATTATTCAGCTATACGAGTATTACTAAAATCAGCGTTGTACGAAGAATGTATTTTGTGCACTTAGACGAGATTATAGTCCACATAACCTGCCTACTGAACGTACAATTTGCTATATCATCAAAAAGTTTAAAGCGCAGTTTTCGTTGTTGGATAATACGCGACCAAATAGACCACATCTAGCACGTAGTGAGGAAAATATAGCTGCGGTAGCGGAAAGTGTACGTGATGACTGTGATGAATCGATTCGGCGCCGTTTTCAACAGCTTGACTTATCGTATGAAATAATTTATCGTATTTTATGTGAGGATGTTGGTTTAAAAGCATACAAAATTCAATTGGTGTAAGAACTGAAGCCGGTCGACCTTCCGAATCGTCACCGTTTCATCGGTAGGGCTCTTGAAAAGCTTCAAGAAGATCCACTGTTTTCGACTAAAATTTTTTTCAGTAATGAGGCCCTTTGTGGTTTAATGGCTTCGTCAATGAGCTAGATAACCGCATTTGGGGTGCTTAGAAACCCGAAGAGGTTCAAGAGCTGCCATTAAATTCAGGAAAGCAACGGTTTGGTGGAATTATCGGTTCATATTTTTTCAAGACTGAGGCTGGCCGGACCGTAACTGTGAGTGGCGCCCGTTATCGCGCCATGATAACGGACTATTTGTTGCCTGAAATTGAATGCCTTGGTTTCGACGACTATTGGTTCCACCAAGACGGCGCTACTTGCGACACAGCCCGTGAAACTATGGCTTTATTGCGAGAATCACTGGATGAACCGTACATTTTTGACATCACACCTCTAGGCTTTTTCCTTTGTGGCTACGTAAAGTCCAAAGTCTATGGATAAGCAGGCTACGATTGAGGAATTGGAGGCCAACACTACTAGAGTCACTGGTCAAACACCACTCGTAATGTGGTTTGGATTTTTCTTTTGATATGCCGTGAACATGAATTGGTCATATCGTGGAAATGAGTTGGTATATGTTCTCTAGCAAGTCATAGCTCAGCAAATAGTCCCTTCGATCCTTCAGCCTCAAGTTTAACATAGATATTGTGATCTGGATTTCTGGCATCGCTAGGTTCTTATGCTCCAATACTGGAGGAGTTTTTTTTAGTCTATCGCAATATGATCATTTTGGTTGACTGCTTGATGATCAGATGACCACCATGCCCTTTAATGAACTTTGAGGGTCCTGCCTATAGTAATATTCTGCCACTAATCCACTAATCAATTAACCTTAGCCCGTTTCTAGACATGATATAGTGTAGGCCTCCTATCCTGTTATGGGACATTGCTCGTAAGTTTTTACCGAGGAGCTCGTAAAGACATTCTGTGTTAGCATAGTCTCTTTCATCTGTGGTGGGTGAGTGGTTATCAGTCTGACGTTTGATGTTAGCAAATTTAGCCTTGATGCGATTTAATATAATGGGTGCGCTTATGTTCCGAAAGTTTAAGTCTTTGTGCCTTAGTCGGCCGCATGCAACAAATTCATACTCAAGTAAATGCTGCCTCAGTTCTCTGCCGGAGTCAGCGTAGTATATTTCACAGTTTTTCATACTGCTTTTATCCAGTTCATCGCACTTCCTAGATGGTGATATCTGCATTATAACAGTCTGGGGCCTCCGCTGCACGTAAACTGTCTGACATTTCTGTTGAAATTCCATTTGCAGATCCGAAATTTGTTGTCCTCTTCACGTTTTGCAGGATTTTCAGCAGTGCATTTCAACGTTCCCCCAAATAATAGCACAGCCTCGTCGAGACCTGAGAATGTTCATTTCGGTTAATCCACTCACTTTATTTTTTCAACTGTATTCCATGTGGTATATTTGGAAGGATGCCCTACTTGTAGATCGGTTGTATGATACATTTTCTTTACTTAACTATTTACTTCGCTCTTCTTTTCTTCTTGTCCCTCGAAGTGCCAGTTCGTGTTCTCTTTGAGACTCCTCATTTGCATAGTTTGCGTGACCTTTGGTTAGAGGTGGCCCCACACTCGTCACTGCTGCACCTACAGAAATCATTGTAGAATCCAACTTTTAATGATGACTACCAACTGCACAGTATCCAATTTGTACATTTGTTAGTCAGACATTTATATCGCCCAGCAAATTCATCTACTCCGCAATTCTTTGAGTTAGTGGTATGACCTCGTAAGCAGCAGTGGATGATGCTCAGCTGTTTTGCTTATCAGTTAAATTTGCACTTTCTCGGTTTCTATGTAGAGAGCTGGATACGAGGATAGCTACCTTGCTGTGAATTTATGAAGATTCCATTTTTCGTTAGAGTCATTGCCATCAATCTGCCTGTGGCAGATCGAATAATGGTGACTTCACCTTGGTGATGGGTCCTATCTGATCCGCTCGGTTTCGAGTGTTCAAATCCTGAATTACAATCAGTTAAAATCAAATCTGTTAATTTTAATTTTGGTGTGGGCGGATGCCTCCAGGAGATCAAGTTTGAGACGAGAAATGCTCAGGTTAAAATCAAAAACGAGGAGGTTTGAATTGACCTTATGGAGCATGCGGGTGATTGGTTCGTTGGAACCATAACAGGTGACCAGATAGTTTTTCCAATTGTTATGTTTCAGCAGCTATCAAAGTTACCAATGACATCCAGGTTTCAAAATATACCAAAAGGTTAGCCATTTCATCATGCATCGAACGTACGGAAATTATTAAAAAACATTATCGGCTCGGTTGTAAATACGCAGCGTGAATTTCGTCATGAGGTAGTTTGTCATAGTCATAATGGCTGCAGGCAATTTGTCGCACCGTGGAAAAGTTTGAGCGTGAGTACACTGTTTTGGATCTTAAGCCACAAACCAGAGATTGGTGCGAAATGAAGATAACATAGCCGCCGTAGAGGCCAGTATCGAAGAAGGCCCAGAAATGTTGATTGAGCGCCGATCAGCAGAATTGGGCATCGTCAAAGAGTCAACTCAACTGGATTTGGGCCCACATCCTTATAAGGTTGTGCTGACGCTAGAATTGAAGGATTTTCGGGCGAGGCGCATTTCTTGGTCAGCGGCTCAACTCGCAAAATTGCCGTTTTTGGAGTGAACACAATCCACAAGTGCTTGGCCAAGCAGCAATGTATTCACATAGATTGACTGTTTGGTGCGGTTTATGGCATGGCGGCATTATCGGACCTTATTTCTTTCGAAATGAGAAAGGAGACACCGCTAACGTCAACGGTATAGAGCGATGTTAACTGGCTTTCTGTGGCCAGAGCTCGACAACATCGATATATCCGAACTTTGGTTCCAACAAGACGGTGCTATATGCCATGCAAGCGACGCTGCGTTCGATGTTGTGAAGGAAAAATTTGGCGGCAGGGTAAGCCAACCACGTTGGACGAGCTCGAGGCATACATTCGACATGCTATTGCCGGAATAACGCTGCACATTTTGGACCGAGTCATCAAAAATTTGGTCCGACCGCTTGAAGCACTGCCAGCGAAGCCGAAGCGGCTATTTGAATGATGTGCTTTTTCACACATAATGACATGAACGTAGCTTTAAAATAAGGACAGAATCAATTTAAATCTCACACCGTCGTTGTTTTATTTAAATTTTGTTTCCTATCGTTCTTATCTGGTCACCCTATAGAAGAGACTAGGACATCGTAAATTACAAGGATTAGTGTTAAAGGAAATAAAGTTGTAAAGGGAGGCGCAATCCACAGAACCAGAGAGCAGTCGATGAATGAAGAAAATTTCAGCTACGTCTCTGCGTTTTTCGAGGGTGTTCAGGTTAAGAAGTTTGAGGCGGTCAAGATAGGGGGTAAAAAAAAGAGTCAACCAAGGGTAGTTCTCGAAACGCAAATCGAAGCAATCGACGTTGTATGTTCTCGATTCGAGATATATGAACTTGCTGAAAGGGGGACCACACTTGGCTAGCATATTCGAGAAGGGACTGGACAAGGGTAATGTAAAGTGACCTTGTGACATAGGGATTGCAAAATTCTTTAGATTGTCATTTGATAAAACCATGTGATGAATTGGCTTTAAAGATTGCCTCATCGATTATGCGAACGGAAGTTTAATTCTCTATAGTATAATATTCCAAGGTCGCGAAGGAATTGATAGGACTTACGAGACAAAGTCATAAGCTCTAAGTAATTTTTTAGGCACCAAGTGGAAAACGTATCGAGATCTTCAGGAGGCAGAATATAGTCTTGGGATGAAGAAATAGTTTTGGATAACTTAGTGTCGTCGGCGTAAATAGTGTTTAATAATCCTTTCAAGATCGTTTATAATTAAAATGAAAAGAAGGGGACCTAGTTGGCTGCCTTGTGGGACGCCAGAAGTAGCTAAGAACGGGGTTGAGAAGGCTGACATAAAACGAACGCTATAAAACGGGTTTTTTTAGATAAGAAGACATCCATTTTAATAATATGGGGTCAAAACCGATGGAAGAGAATTTGAAAATGATTAATATTTTATCGAAGGCCTTAGCAAAATCTGTAGCAATAACATCAATTTAGTTGTTGTTTTCTCGGGCTGAAAGCACAAAGGATACGAATTCAGCTAAGTTTGTAGTAATTCACCTACCTTTCAGAAATGCATGCTGACTGGGTGATATGACATTATCGGTCTGAGTGTCATTCAGAGGAAGTGTCAAGCTGGTTCCAAATTTTTTTTGCCGAAAATGTCGGAAAAGATGGGGTACTTCTTAATATAAACTTTATGATGAAAAAGGACACCCTTTGAATAATTCCTATTATCTGACTATAGAAACATCACATTTTCGCTGCCCTTTGCGTCTTTGTGTAGCGTCTTATTCGTAGATTGTTTTCTTATTTGCAATCCGAAGACAAAATCGAATATAGTGGATAACTCTTCGGCGTAAAGGCGCGCTGATTACCGCTAGAGAAGTTTCAGGTTTCAAAGAATTTTCTATCGTCCCATTGCCGGAGCCTGATCTAGGAAGCAAACTTGGATTGGGTAGCTTGCGGTGTGTTTAAAATCCACCTTGAAGTCTTGGTGATTTGTAAATCATTCGGATCAGGCAAGTGATCGTATAGTGGCCTTAGATTGTGTCAGCATATTCATATTTATCCATTGCGCTTTCATTTATCCAAAGCACTAACTTCTACTCTGCGACCATATTACACAGTTCGTAGGTACTAAGATCTTTAAGAGCTTATGGCATTAACACAGATCTTTTGTGTTTTGCCTAAACCTAAACATCACTATGAAGCTAAGCTGCCATGATGATCAGCCATAATCCATAGATAAGTATCTCACACTCGAGTGAACACGTTAAATGTAATTTGTCTGACCGCATAGTATTTGTAGTTCACTTTGAGGCATCTTTAATTTAAAGCATTTTCAACAGCGGTATCGGAGATCTATTGAGCATCTATTGCGGAAGATGCCGAATTGGGTATGTGAACGTCCTTGGAAATATTTGCGTAATTTATGTGATGGTGATACCGAAATAAGATGTCGAAGTGAGTCTAGTTTTTCAGATAAGCATCCAATGGATCTCTACATATAAAGAGTTCACAAAAACTAGACTTAATAGCAATTGGGCGGCCTCTCATACGAACGACACCTATTCGAAGAAACTTTCCTTTACACAATTTTTGAAATGGGATACCATTTACCCATCGAAGATTTTTCATGTAGACTTTGCTATCTCTAAAATATTATACTGGGAGCTTGTTTATACCAAACATCATTAGGATATATGGTCATAGGCTTTTTTCTACTCAAATAAAGTATTTGCAATTCTTTTAAATTACTGTCATTAGTTTCTCTGTATCTACAATAATTTCGAACCCAATTTCCAACCCATCAATCATGGAATACTTGTCAGTTCGAAAAATAAGAAATTGCAAAAACAGGCATGAAACCTCACATATCGATCGATCTATCATATGTTAGGTAGAGATACATTTTTACCACGTCTAATATCTGGTTTTCAACACAACCTTACTCTGGTCATAAACAACAAGTTAATTACCACTAGTTAGGAGGAGGCTACTACCCCCATCATTTATCTTTACATAAAGGCATTACACAGAAGTACGAGTAACTTTCACCTAATCATCGGTTTACCGGATCAGAAGACCCCGCACTTTCGACAATACACATTGATCTCCGGTGAGTTAAAAGGAAGCCTTAAATTCGACTAGACCATAGACGCAGAATATCTATTGTCATTTTCAATTAGATTCATACTCTTAAACAAAGATTCATAATTTGATTTACAATATCGTGAGTCAATCGTGAGATAATGTAATTCTATCGCCAGTATTTATGGGGGTCATTGAATTTTTAGCTAACCCAAATCCCACCGAAGGGCCAATGAACCTCTGTATGTTTGTATGTCTTCATTAATTTGCCAGACCAAGGGCCAGTTCGGGTGAAGATGTGGAGAAGATCTTTTGTGCCTCATTTTTTTGTTTCTCCACGAGTTTCAGTTTGAAGATATTGTACATAACGATGACGTTTACAATGAGCGGCACTCTCAGTATTTATCTAGTCAGTGAGGGCCGACCATTAAATTTTTTCATCTCGAACATTTTCACCTATTGAACGGTGGCAGCACTGTGTACATGTAATTATGGACTACTGGCTGTTTAAAGTATCTGAGAGCTATTTTCGGGTACTTCTTGCTTACACAGGGAGTGTTTTCTATTTTTTTCTAATTTTAAAAATAGGTTAGCGTTCTAGAATGGAAGTGGAGTGGCATCAGTTCTATTATAGTGAATAACACTTGGGAAGACCCATCCGTATGAACTTAATTGAAAACAGTGGTGTGTCTGTCGAAATGAGTGGGTGCTACTGCTGCTGGTACTGCTAGGAGTGAGCACCTTTAAGTGGTTGGTTCCAAAATTGTCGTTAAAGGGTTCCTGCTTGTGATAAACGGAAATGTCTTTTATCTGAAGTGTGCTACTATTTCTGTTTGAAATTTTAGATGCACATAAAATTATGAAAAGATTATGAGCGGAGACATCAGCATATCGTGCCGATATTTCCCCGAGCCTATTGACTAAGAAGGGAAATATGGGTTCAAGGGTTGATTTCGACATTTTGAAAGCGATTCAGATAAAGTGTCTGAGCATAATTGATTAAGTGCATGCATTAATATCCATTCGTTTTATTTGGTTTAAAACTATGGATATATCGCTGACTCTATACAAATCTGTTTCAAAGCACTTGAAAGACAATATACAACATTAAGTGCATCGGAGTTGATGAATTAGTTTGAAGAGGGAATCCTCTTAAATAGAAGTTGAACTCGGGATATTAGTTTACAGTGAAAATTTCGAAAACAATCCGATGAAAGTGTAGAAAATGCATTGTCACTCATACCTTCGCCTTTAGATTGGGTAGCGCTGGCTACTAGACAAATCAAACCAATCCAGCTCTATGAAAGGTTTTGACAAGATCCCCTTTTTGATCCAAGTAGCAACGAAAAAACTATGTTGATGTATAAATAAGCCGTTGTACGTTGTACAATCTGTACGAATCTGTAAGTTCTGAATCTGAATTATCAGAAGAGCGGCAAATCAATGCCACCTACATATGCAACACAAAAGTTAATCAGCTTATTTATGAATCAGATTGGGATCAAGTCATGAGACAGAACGATGCTGAAAGCTCGTACCAAAAACTTGTGGAGATATTTGAAGGCATTTATGAAAAAGCTACGAAAATAAAATCAACAAAGAAAAAACGAAAAACAAATGCCTGGATGAAGAGATGAGCTATACAGGAGATGGAAAAATAATTGGATGAATAAAGGCTACGAAAACGAATACAAGAGTTTCCGCAACAAACTAAACAAAATAATAACTGCACCAAAATCAAATTCTTACCAATCCAAGTTCAGTCAATTAAAGAGAGACCCGCATAAAACATGGGGCCTAATAAACGAAAGAAAAAAGCTGAGCATAGATGAAAACATTGCCAAAAATTTTTCGACTGAAGCTAAGACATTGGCCAACGAATTTGCGCATCATTTCTCTGTGCAGACGTCGAATATTCTACACAACTGTGACGCGATCACATCGAATCACAATAACATCGTCTTAACGGATACAATGTTTGCAAATGAACCAAATATTTGTGAAATAAACGCCATCATTGGATCATTAGGAGGAGCTAAATCCGCAGAAATAGATGGAATTCGAACTGTCGGCATAAAAACCCATGCCAACATTTTTGCTCCCATCCTTTGCAGGCTGATAAATCTGAGTCTCGCGCAATCGAAAATTTCGGCAATGCTTAAAACCGCTGTGGTTAGACCAATTTATAAGGGTGGAGCTAAAAATCAACCAACCAACTATCGACCGATACTGCCGGTAATGATACTGCCGGTAATTGAAAAATGCCTGGAAGGAGTAATTGTTAGAAGATTACAGAGCTTCATAAAAAGCATTCTATCATTCACCCAAGACAGTACGGTTATCAAAAAAACAAAAGTACGGGAAAACTGCTAGGCGAATTCGTTAACTATTTTAATGAGAGTCTCAACAAAGATCACCATGTCTTAGTTTTATTCATGGATTTTAGCAAAGCATTCGACACGTTAGACCATGCAAAGCTGCTTAAAGCGCTTGGAAGGCTCGGCATAAGAGGGGTCATGGCGGACTGGTTTGCAGAGTACCTGCGTCACAGATTGCAAAGCGTTATGATCAATAACGGATTTTGCGAAAATACGAATGTGAAATACGGTGTCCTTCAAGGTTCAAAGATAGGTCCAATACTGTTTATACTATATGCAACCGAACTACTTCGGGTTTTCAAACAGAGCGTTGCTATTGCTTTTGCGGACGATACGGCAATTGTTGTTCGACACAGATGCCTAGAATCTGCCTTGAGGATGATGCAGGAAGAGTTTAATGCTGCTATGAGAGGGTGCCACGACAACGGTTTGGTGATCAACGCTGAAAAAACAAAGATGATGCATATTCGAGGACCTAGTTTCAAAACTACACCAAAAGGATCTACTACGAAAACGATGCATGCCTTAGTACGCCCAGGAAAACTATAGACGTAGTAGATAGCTACAAGTATCTTGGAGCCATCATTGACTGTCGCTTTCTCTGGGACAAGCATGTTGAAAAGTTGCGTAAGAAAGCCTTGTTTGCGGTAGCTCATCTTCGACACCATGCTACTGTGCCTGTTCTGAAACAAGTCTACTATGCCTTAGTGGAGTCAAAGCTGCGGTATGGTATACTTGCGTGGGGAAACGCTGCGAAAACACACATTCAGAAGTTACAGAGGCTGAAAAATTCTGTGCTGAAGCAAATTAACGTCAACGAAAGGAATTTCGATGTCCTTAAAGTCGACCAAATTTTCAAGATGAAACTGGTTTTGGAATACTTCGATGATAGCTATTTCATTAGCCCACTCGATCATGCGGTAAATACACGAAGACGTGCCCATGGTATGCTGCAAGTACCCACATCCTACAACAACTATGGTAGACGACAACTGTTGAAAAGCGTTCCAGCAACTTTAAACGAACTACGTACCTCGAGAAATCGTCAACATTCAAAACGTGACAATGAGAAAAAAAAGCATTAAAAACTATTTTTCATTTCAAATTAAATAAATGAAAACCTAGAATTTAACTTAAAACAAAAATTTAAATTTAAAATTAGCTTAAATAATTATCCTTATGTAGCTAGAGCACCTTACCCAGGCTTTTTTTAATATATTAGGAATACAATCTTCTGCAGACAAGCCACGGCTTCGCAGAAATATTTAAATATTGTTAAATCGCTTATGAAACAAAAAAACAAAAATCTAATAATATTCTTCCTAGATAGATAGATAGATAGATAGATTTTTATTTCACACAAAATTCAGGTGATACATAATTCATAGATTAAAAATTATAACAATATGATAATTTCAAATAAATTAAGAAATAATAATGACATATTTTATTTATATGTATTTTAAGTATTAAAATAGAAGCAAATGCCATTTCAATGAACTTCAATATTAAAATTTAATTTGTCTGTGGGATGACCCTTAACAAATTAACTTTACAGTTGTTATAAAAAAATCAAAGAAAGTATGTGTAGAGAATTGAAAGGAGCGAAATAAATAAGAAAAAGGAACAAAAAAGGTTAGCAAACAGCAACAAAAAGTAAATATTGTACTAAGTATAGTTACACCAGAATGTCATAAAAGATTGATTCTACAATACCATAATCCATATCAAAAAGCCAATGCTTTAAACCTTTTTCAAATCTTCCAGAACTTGAGGTATCTGGCGGCGCTAAAGCTCTTAGGGACTGTGGAAGCTTATTAAATAGGCGGCACGATGAAGCCGAAAGGCGGTGGTGCGATACATCGGGATGGACACTACATTCAAAAGGTTTCTACGCAAATTATATTCGAAAATTAATCTGTAATTACGATTACCCGATCTCATGAAGAAAGTTTTCAATACTTTAAAACAATACAAGTGACGGACAGCAAGAATTTTCATATCACGATATAATAGATAACTGGGATATCGACTATTTTTTCGGCATATCATTCTTAGAACCCTTTTTTGCAGGATTAAAAGTGGTTTAATTTTATTTGTATGAGTTCCACCCCGACAAGAAATACCATATTGGAGCTTTTTAATAATCTTTTAGAACAAACGTTTTTCAAGTAGAAAAAATTGCGGAGAGTACGACGAAAATATTTTCTTAACGATTCAGTATGGTTAGCAAAGCTCATACTAAAGGGTCCGCCATCTAACGTTTTTTTTTTTCAACTAGTGCTTATTTCGTGAATGGTAACACTTAGCTCATGTCTGATTTGACAGATAATTAGTTTTATCCTTCCGCTGAACGAATATGGTTGTGTATACGCTTGAACAACGCTGGGAAATATTGCGACATTACTTTGAAAATCATGGTAATGTTGCAGAATGTGTGCGAAAATTACGTACGGATTTTGGAAGAAGAGAAGCACCGTCAGCTCCGTATGTTCGTTATCTTGTGAAAAAAGTGAAAGAAACTGGCATCCTCATCGATAAACCAAAGCGTGAAAAGCCAAAAACAGTGCGTACATCCGAGAATATTGCTGCTGTGGCAGAAAGTGTGCGTGAAGCGCCATCAACATCAATTCACCGTCGTTCTCAACAATTGAACATTTCAGAGACATCATTGAGACGAATTTTGCATAAAGACCTGGGTATGACGCCATACAAAGTCCAATTGATTCAGGAGTTGAAGTCAACTGACCATCCAATGCGTTTTCGCTTCGCTAAGTGGGACTGCGATCGACTTAGAGAAGATGCCGATTTTGCCAAAAAAAAATCATCTTTTCAGATGAAGCTCATTTTGATCTTGGCGGGTATGTAAACAAGCAAAATTGTCGGAAAATCCGCACGCATACATTGAAAAGCCAATACACCCAAAACGAGTCACTGTTTGGTGCGGATTTTGGTCCAGAGGCATAATTGGGCCATTTTTCTTCGAAAATGAGCAAGGAATGGCCGTTACAGTCAATGGCGTTCGTTATCGGGCCATGTTGAACGAATTTTTGTTCACAAAAATTGAAGAGGAGGATATTGGCAACATTTGGTTTCAATAGGACGGCGCTACGTGCCACACAGCCGAAGCTACACTCGATGTTTTGCGCCCTGTTTTTTGAAGATCGCATTATCAGCCGCAGAGCTGATGTCGTTTGGCCACCTCGGAGCTGCGATTTGACACCGTTGGACTATTATTTGTGGGGTGTCGTAAAAGATAAGTGTTACGCCGACAAGCCAGAGACAATTGACGCTTAAGCCATTGGTGAAATACAGCTGCACACAATCGAAAATGTGCTTAAAAATTGCCATTTGAATGAAATTATTTTCCATTATTAACCGGAAGGATAAAACTAATTATCTGTCAAATCAGACATGAGCTAAGTGTTACCATTCACGAAATAAGCACTAGTTGAAAAAAACAAACGTTAGATGGCGGACCCTTTAGAATCTACTCGTATAGTAAGTCCCAAGTACTTAAACTCCTCCACATTTTTAATTAAAAAAACACTTGTTGCTGCAACTAAGAGTGTTACAAAAAGTTGGACAAGCTAAAACGGAAGCACAAGTACAATCTGCCAGTTTAAATCTTAGGCATTCTGGTGCGTGAAAGTAAAGTTCTGCGTCTGAGCCAATCTGAATTGAGAGACTAAAGTACATAATTTTAGTTTTGGAGCTAATATTCAATCTATGTTCGTACAACCAGATTCTTAACAAATAAAGATCCCAGTTGATATCAGATACCAAATTCAAAGCACTATCAACACCATAAGAACAGCCTATGTCATCTGCAAAAGCAGTAAGTGTCCCTTTAAAACTAAGACTGAAAAGGGAATTAGTGTAGATAAGGAACAAAATGGGTCCCAGTACGGAACCTTGAGGAACTCCCAAATTGAAAAACTGAATTTCGCTCCTGGTTTCGCCATCCTTCACTATTTGAGATCGATTGGAAAGGTAAGACCTAACCCAGGAGAGCATAAATCCACGAATTCCAGCTTTCTCAAGCTTATCCAATAAAATTGAGTGGTTAGCCATATCGAAGGCTTTTGTAATATCCACAAAAAGACCTGCAGTGAATTTTTTAGCTTCAAGATTTGAGAAAATGCTAGAGCAAAAACGTAATAGGGCGTCTTCAGTGGATTTGCCATGTTGAAAGCCAAATCGCACCGAGCTAAAAAAATTTGTTTTGCTTAGAAAGGATATGATCCTTACTTTAACAGTTTTCTCAAAGATTTTGCTGAAAGCAGGAAGAAAAGAAATATGCCTATAATTGCTCATATCTTCTGCAGAGCCTTTTTTAAAAAATGAAACTACGTCAGCACATTTTAGGTATTCAAGAAAAACTCCAAAAAATATGCTGCGATTAAAAATAATAGCTAAAACACCAACTACAAAGCAACCGATCCGTTTCAACACTACATTAGAAATGCCGTCGCAACCACAAGCACTACAGTTTTTTAGAGAGCCAATTAGTTTTAAAAGTTCCAAAGGAGTTATAGGCTCGAAGGCAAAACTATTCCTTTGCAGTGGTTCACAAAGGTTGGTAGCCCATAAAGCGCAACTGTGTTGACTTATTTTTGCTGGTAAATTTTTAGCTATCGAAGTAAAATGATTATTGAAGGCATTAGCAATGTCAAATTTATCAGAAACTACAACATTATTAACACGAATCTCGGTGGGTTTATTAGTAAGAAGTATTTGACCCGAAGGAATTTCTTTTGGAATCTCTTACAGACATGCATATGAATAAAACATTTTTCTATAGGTACGAGGGCGGGTCAATAAGTCCGTGATTTTTGGAATAAAACACATATTTTTTGATAAAAAAATTATTTTATTTTTCAACGTAGTCTCCCTTGAGCTCTATACACTTTGTCCAACGCTTCTCCAATTTTTTTATCCCTTCCAAAAAAAATGATTTGTCGAGGTCCTCAAAATAGGCCTTTGTTTGCGAGATGACTTCATCATTGGAGTCAAATATTTTTCCACCAAGCCATTTCTTCAGGTTTGGGAACAAGAAGTAGTCGCTCGGAGCCAAATCTGGAGAATAGGGTGGATGAGGGAGCAATTCATAGCCCAATTCATGGATTTTTGCCATGGCAACTGCACATGTGTGCACCCTTGCATTGTCTTGGTGGAAAAGAACTTTTTTCTTGGCCAAATGAGGTCGGTTTTTTTTTCAAATCGTCATTGAATCGGTCCAATAAGTTGGCATAATATTCCCCATTGATTGTTCTTCCCTTTTGAAGGTAGTCAATGTGGATTATCCCGCGTGCATCCCAAAAAACAGTCGCCATAACTTTATTGGCTGACAAACCCACCTTGGCCTTCTTTGGGGCCGATTCACCCTTAGAAACCCACTGTTTTGACTGTTGTTTGTTCTCTGGTGTGTTGTGATGGATCCATGTTTCGTCCACGGTTACAAAACGGCGCAAAAACTCCTCCATATTGCGATTAAACAACGCCAAACCTTCCTGTGAAGTGAAGCACACGAAATTCACTTTTTTCCATTTTCTCCTCAAATTAGTGAGTAGTCTGATAAAAATAGCTGTCAAACACAAACTAACTGACGCAGCAAGTTTAAATTTTGACAGGAGTCAACTGACAGATGCCTGTTGACAGGAGCAGTGTTGCTGTGTCAGTAAAGAGGTCAGAAATTCAAAAAGTCACGGATTATTGACCCTCCCTCGTATATCTCTTTTTACTAAATTTTGGCAATAAGGCGTTGGGTTCCCATACTGCATACCTATGCCTAATATACAGGCAACTTATAATATCATCGTTAGTCCTGTTGGAGCGACCTTCAGATGCTTTAGAAGCGTAATTGATACAATTCAATTAATTCATAGGGAGAAACTGGTAACTGGATTCTATCTAAATGGTTTGTCAAGAAGATCAATAATACTTGAATCTGAGGATATTGGTCTTCATTAGAAATTCTATAAAAGTAGCCTGGGTGTTCTTTTGACAGAACTATGCTCACCTTACCAGAACCTTTGAAGTTTTCGCTCGATTGGAATTCATCGGTAATTTATCTGCTCTGCAAGTGTCTGACAGTGTTTCGATGCTAATCCTCCCTTTTGGGGGCTGTTAATGCGTACATCGTATACAATTTTAGTATAGACAGAACTGGAGAATTGTTGGCATCATTTAGGGCTCGATATGAAAAGTATTGTACAACAGTTCCTTATACGGAGTATGTTCATTAGAGAAAATCTCACAAACGAAATATGTTAACGCTAAATACGGTCTTTAACGAGCGTATCCCACACATTTTATTGTAGGTCGATTTCCTCAATGACTTCTATTTTCGTTTTTTGTCTATATGTAGAAGCCATTTGAACTATTTGTGTTAATTACGTCAGTCTATCTGGTTTCAGGTTGCCAAATAAGCTTTTGTTGAAAAAGGGGTATAAGCCTCAGACAGGTATGGAGGTATGTCGACAGGTGTCTTGGGACAAAGAGTCACTGTCCACTAAGGCCAAGAATAGGTTAATCATGTCCATATAAAGGTTCGATTGCTTCACGAAATCTATGAAGATATGCCGCCAGATGCCTCAAGTTCTATGAGTAGTTATCAAGACAGATTCAATCTCTTTCTCTTCCTTGCAGCTTATGTGGAAGTCGGCGCTTAGCATGGGATGCCGGTACCATAATGAACTTCGAACTTTAACTACACCAGAAATTCCTCACACATTCCAGCGGCTAAGTGTAACTTGAGAGTGTGATTTCGTTTTTATTTTCATTATCTCTGTAAGATATTGCCATCATGCATCCCCGATGATTATTGGAACTTTGTCAAAGAAAAGACCCGTAAAATTACTGGGATATAATGTGCCATAGTATATATAAAGCATAGGGTCACCAATTAGCATCGATATCTCATTCAAGCGATTCTTACAAGTTCCTACAGTTTATCCCGGAGTCCAAAGCATTAATTGTTGTTTGGTTGTCCGAGCTGATAAACAGTAGACTTTGCCATTAGATTCTCATTTCCTATAACTATTGTCGCGGTCTTGATAATGATGCTTACTTTAGTTTGAACAGAAGACGTTGAATCTACTTTTTATTCTATAGCAGTGGAGTACAGCCTTCGGGCCAATATCCATTTGAGGACCATCGATATGAACGTCAGTTCTCTCATGTTGAAGATTTTTTATTCTTGTCGGATATTCTGATAAGGAATCTCTTGCAGAACTGTAGCCTTGGAATTATATAATACATTTTTGGCAAGTTTTCTGCAAAAGAGGGATTATGAAAGTATCGATAAGGTTGAGGGTAACTATAGATGTCCCCTACAAACTTACCTACTTTCGCTGCCGAACTGCTACGAAACTAATCTAGAGCATATGAAACAGAGCATAGTATACCACGCGGCTGTGGCTGGATTCATCGCAGAATTCCGATGCAGGTTGTTCTCTGGATCTTGGTAAACTTAGAGAATAAGAAGTGCTTATCTAAGCTTGCCATGAAAATAGGAAACTCTAAGGCGAGATATTTCTCAGAACTGCTGTATAAAGCCTATTACTAGGATCGGTATGAAGGTTTCTCAAGGAGATATGTACACTTTTGTTAGGAGCATAAGGGAACTTACCCGATACCATCATAGGCACATTCCATTCTCTTACTATATTTTTAAGATCTTGTCCAATATAGGGAGCCAAGTCAGCGGTGAGATGATTCCGCCGTTGGGAGTTCTTCTGCAAAATTCTTTTCTGCAGCATATGCTAAACAAACTCGAGTTTATCCTGCGTGATTTGAGTATCTTGGCAATCCAATTGCAGAGACCGGTGTCTAAATGAGCTTTTGGCAGGCTATACATATGTATGTATACTCGTATGTGGAATCTCATCTATGTATTTCTTCGATGTCGAGGAAAACACCAAGGGTACATTTGTATACATATACCTATATATGGAGCGAACCTTCTATCGTCAATTCTATCTCATGCATCTCATGTGCACAACCTTGTTACTTAGTCAAATACTCATATGTGTCACTAATCACACCCTTTACGCATACGTCTATCAGAATCTTTAACAGAAAAGACAAATAGGAAATAGGTCCTATCATCTCCTGTTTAGGAGGTGAGAATGACAATCCTTTTCCCACCCAGCATTGCGAACATAACCTTCAGTGTAGATTTGCTTGAGCCGTGGCATAATGCCTTGGGAGAATTCGTGTGAATGTGTTTAGAAAGTATTTAGTAAAAGTCTCTGTTGGAGTGAATTAGCCCTGAATTTTCCTTAACTGGTTGATTCATTAGAACCGCAAATTCTTTTCTTGGCGAATCTTTTCTCTCTCTTTATCCCTACGTGCAGGTGAGGCACTTTATAGGCCCTTCTTTAACACGTTACGCTGTTAGGCTGCTTGCTTGCTTGCTGCGAAGAAGCTTTACGGTTTTTGGATCCTCTAGGAGAATTATTCCTTACGTTTGCCGTACTGATCCGGCAGGAACTTCTGAAGGTGTGGGATAGACAATCGGCGGATGCGTCGTCGAAAGCCGTAGTGGTGGAGAAGTCATTTATATGACACTGTTCATCCTGCTTAGAGTCCTAAAGGATTCTTTTCTACTTTCAGCAGGGATCAGATAGAGAAGACTTTTTGGAAACTTCGAGTCGACAACCTCAATAGATCTGTTTCTAATTAAATAGTAGTAAAGATGGGATCGCCAAGGAGTTGGTATTCGTATTCTATCCCACAATACATGCTGGGCATTATCATCGCAACCTTAAACTCCATTTCTTTTATCTTGAAGCAACGCTAATAACATCTATTGTTGTAAGACAGATACGAGCACGTCACCGTTAAGCATCTCCACTAAGAAACCGGAGCTTAAATGACTCAACACAAGAACGTGGCGTCTACACTTAGCTAGGATATAAGATCTGACTTTACCGCAGTGGCTTCCGTAATAAAGGGTATCCAGTGAATAGTTTCAATTTTGAATTGTAATTCAAAAGCCACTCTTGGTTAACCAAGAAGATAATCGTATCATTCCATTCGGACGGACAGTTTCCATAAGGCTCAAGCCAGGTGCGCACTACACGTTCGCTGTGAAACAATATTTGAAGAGCAGTGAATCACTGCTTTCTGCCCAACGCCATTTTTTTCACTCACTTCAGTATAGGTCGAACACACAATTTAGCTGGTCGTGGGTGAAAAGGTTTAGCCAAGAGGGGGCAAAGGTGAAGAGAAATCCTCCAGACCATCAATGTCAGCAGCGGCGCCAGAACATGTGACTCAAGTTCGAGACGCGGAATCGGCGTAAATCAATGAGGTAGACCTTACTGGGTTTTTTATATTTTGCTCGTTTTAATGTCTACCATGTAAGGTGTTAATAACATGATATGAATACCATGGTATAGTGAATACCACAACCCCTGACAGTCAGCATTTCGTAATACATACTGATTTTGCGTTAAGTACTTTGACGTTTGTGTTGTTTCGCAATTTGATAAAATAGTTCTCTTCGAATCCATTGTACAAAAACAATGCTATACTTTTTCACTGTGATTACTTGCTTTGAATTGTCACTGAATCTACGAAGAATCGCCAACAGAGAGAAAGCGGTGCTACAGCAAATGTATCAGTAAGAAGGTGGTACAAAACCGAAGAATTTCGAATCTCAATACCAGGTATGTTTCGTCTATGCTAGCTTTTAACGTGGTATTGTAGTGACAGCATGTGTTATAGAACATAGACAGTATTGCCATACCAGCAGTATGCCATGATTCAGTACTCAAACGAGCAACGTTTACAAATTATTAAAATTGATTACCAAAATCGGAGTTGGTAGCTTCAACTTAAAGAGTGCTAGGGCGCTATAATCGCCACACCCGATTTGCAATTCGTAATTTGGTGCAAAAATTTGAGTCCACTTTTACGCTGTTTAACTTTCAGGTGGTAGTGAGAGAAAGAAATGTGAGGAGTGCTGAAAATAGTGAGGCCATTCGCAGGAACAGGGCATTGCTCAAACAATATTGTGGCGAATTTAGGATCTCGGCCTGCATCCGTATAAGATCAAATTGAATCAAGAACTAAAGCCATATGACCATTTGAAGCGTTGTACTTTCTCAAATTGTTCTCTGGAAGTGTTTACAACCGATTCGGAATTTCATTGCAAAACCATCTTCAGCGATGAAGCTCATTTCTGTCTAAATGGCTTTGTCAACAAGTAAAATATGTGCTATTGGACGGTTGGGAACTCACATGTGATTCATGAGACGCCACTACATCCAAAAAAATTGACTGTTTGGTTTGGTTTTTATAACAGCGCGCGGCGTCATTGAGGCGAAACCACGTTACAGTTAATGGAAAATGCTATCGAAACGTTATTTTTGGCCGCAATTGCCTGCACTTAACATTGGTGAGATATGGTTTCAACAGGATGGAGCAACTTGCCACACAGCGAGCCAAATAATCAAGCTATTGAAATCTAAGTTTGGTGAGCGCTTGACACCTCTGGGGCTAGGTCAAGTCATTGGTCTTTGTGCCAGGAAGCCACAGTCGCTAGACGTGCTCCGAGCCAATATTGAACGCGGAATATCGGAATGTTCGACACATTGATGGAAAATTGGCTCCAATGAATCGATCGGTGTAAGCGCGTAAGTGGTGGACATGTCAATGAAGTCGACTCCCATTCATAATGGTATGAGATGTATGTTCTTTAATCGGAAATAAAAGTTTTTTCAATATCTTCAATAGTTTGTGTTTTATTAAAAAGCAAAAATATATATTCCTTAATACAGTTCTCAAGAATAATGCTGGTAAGTTTTCGAACAGCAAGTACATGTGTTACTGGTGTTGTAACAACTTTAGAGAACGATATAAAAAATATTTACATTATCCAGAAAAGACAGTGTGTTGGCCCTATTCAGATAGAAACAATGACTGGCGAAGTGTATTGCCGAATAATCGACGGGTTTATGAATGCTATTTCAAGAAGATGGTGCAACTCTACACACCGTTTGAGTACCGACCGGGAGCAATTTTTTTCAAATTAAAGTAATTAGTAAATATGGGCGATTTCCTGTCCTCTCCGATCGCTGTAAGCCTCACACGAGGCCAACCCAAACAAGCAAATATCCGCCATGAAAGTATATATCTTGAAAGAAATTCCCACAATTATGTTTTTTTACCTGCCAATAGTGGTGCTCTTACTTTATACCTCGAGCTCTTCCAGATGACTTGATTAAGATGAGCTCAGATTTATTGGCCCAAGTTCCTTAGAAATTGGATGTGAGCCAGTTCAAATCTGGAAAGCAAACTATGTTTATTAACGTCGCTAAACAAAATATTGTGATTAATAGGGTTAGAGGAAAACCCACAACCAGTTACAAAGAAAAATCCAGTCCAACTTAGAGTTTGAAATACTTAACATTCTTGACTCCACATCCCAGACTCAGTCATTTGAATTAAATGTCATACTACTGGATTTTTGCATTTAATTTAATTGAAAAATTGTTCAATTGGCTCCACGGCACCTACTCGTGAGTTGAAGAAATCAATTCAACTGAAAACAAGGTCTTGATTTGAATTTTTCTATTGAAAGATTTTTCTTACTCATACACCACATCGATCGAATCCGTATGAAAGTACATACAAATGTACTCGTATCTGTGAAGTTGTTACCTTGTGCAAAATCAAAATTTCCGATTGCATATCGATGGCAAAGAAATCAGTCACTCTACACATTTTCGCATCGACTGTAAACGATCGATTTTAATTGTGCAATCCACGCCCTCGAAATCGCCTTTTTAGTATGCCACAGCGTGACTTTATCAAACACATTGACATTCTTGCATAAGTTTTTGCCAAATGGATATGTGTACGAGTATATGGATGACGGTTTCTTGGCTTGGCGGAGCCTTTCCCGGTAATCTTTTAATCAGCATACGAATACGACTACAAGTATCGATGCATGTTAAGATTTACAATAATAAAAAAAAAACCGCGCGCGGCATTCCAAGCACGTATTTGAAAATTTACTTTTCGGCAGGCCGTTTTAAAAAGGTTTAATGTTGTGCTTAGGTTTATGGATACAATGAATACAATGCCTGCTCTGTATATGTTTCGTGTACTAATTTGTGAATCATTTAAGTTAACATTTTGTAAAACAATTTTTTTTTAGTATACAAATATAAAAAAAAAATTGTTTTAAAAAAAAACCTGTTCTTATGAATTCCTTTTTTATTCCAGGATTGCTAGGTGGAATATTTTCAAGGATCATCAGAGGTATGTGCCAATTTTAATATCGTCAAGTTGTCATAGTGAGGATTTTTTTTTAGAAAATACAATATATGAATGTATCAATTCTAGTGTATGGTATGGCAACAAAGAAACTGCGGCCAGATTGATTTATTGTGTACCTTTCTTTCATTAGTTGCTTAATATTTCCAGGAATTGGATTAGCCTTTTCTGCAAGATCACCCTTAGAGAATATTTAGAAATGTTGAACGTCTGCATGCCAATGTTCGGCATTGCGTTGTCAATGCGTTGTGTTGTAGGGTGAGAATAGCCTGAAGAAAGTTAATTAATTAAACATTTAACAATAGTCTTTTAGTTTTTTTGTGCATACGGGTTTTCTTATACAATCTCAAAATATGGAAATACAATGAGATTGTAGATGTAAAACGCGTAAATCAGGAATTTTTATCGCGCATTACCAAGCTACAGAATGAAAACATTGAGTTGAAAACGAACATTGTACGAGTATTACAAGAAAAAGCGCACTTGTTAGAGCAGTGTCGTCAAATAAAAGACATTGAAGGTAGTAAACGTGCCGAATACCGACAGTGATAGTGCAATTAAACAGCACTGAAAGTTGTCCGCGATGTGGTGTTGGGACCCAAATATGTGAAAGTGACATTGGCTGTTGGTGTGTAAAGAAAGCTTAAAAAACAAAAATGCGAATAGCTCAACCCCAAAAGCATTTCAATTCCTTTGACAAATGTCCTTGTTGTCAAATTAAGTTGTCGACTAACGAAGGAGAAAATAATGAAAGCGTTCTATGCAAAAAATAAAAATAAAATAACAACAAACCTCATTCATGATCATGTTAATGATATAAAAGTCTTCATCAACGACAGTTTGGCTTCTAACACAGCGACAAATCTTTAATGCGGCTAAGAAGGTGAAGTTTCCATAAACTACGATTACTTATCGATTAGAAATAGAATAAAATTTTTGTGTAAGAACGAAGGGGAACAAGCAATTGCAGTTAAAATAGGGTGCCTTGCGGACCTGGTAAATTTTTAATTTTAAGTTTCCTTAAGTTAATGAATTAAATTATTCCTTCAAACGCTAATGTACAAAATTCCGTTCAAGATGTGTATATTTTAGTAGTTTACCAAAGCATTCAAAGTGTGGGAGCTGTAGTAATTTTTATAGTGCAGGTGATGTACTAACGAGTGGCCAGATAACAATGATAATTTTTCCAATTGTTATGTCTCAGCATCTGTCAAAGTTACCAATGACATCCAGGTGTCAAAATATTCAATAAAGTTCGCCATTTCATCATGCGTGGTTTTACCCTTGCCGAACGTTGGGTAATTATTAAAAAATGTTATCGAAATTCCGGTTCAGTTGTAAATACGCAACGTGAATTTCGTCGTGAGGTCGGTCGTCATCGTGGCTTCAGTGTGCAGGCAATTCGTCGCACCTTGGAAAAGTTTGACACAAGAATTGAATCCGGACGAACATAGACAAGACCGTGAGTTCGATAATTGGGCGTTGAAAATGTTGGCCGGAGATCCGGATTTTGGCCAACAAATAATATTCTCGGACGAGGCCCATTTTTGGCTCAGTAAAATAGCTGTTATTGGTGCGAACACAATTCACAAGTGTTCGGGCAAGCACCAATGCATCCACATAAATTGACTGTTTGGTGCGGTTTATGGTATGGCGGCATCATCGGACCTTATTTCTTTCGAAATGAGGAAGGAGACACCGTTACCGTCAATGGTCTCAGGTATAGAGTGGTGTTAACTGGCTTTCTGTGGTCAGAGCTGGACAATATTGATATATCCGAGCTGTGGTTCCAACAACACGGGGCTACATGCCATATAAGCGACGCAACGCTCGAAATTGTGACAGAGAAATTTGGCGTCTGGGTCATCTCACGGCGAGCGTTTATTAATGGGCTGAAGCGGTTTGACACCACTCGATTATTGCCAGAATAAATTTTACAATATATCTCATATCGTTGTTGTTTTATGTAAATTTTTTTTTCGTATCGTTCTTATCTGGTCACCCCGTATTTATTAATGCAACATATTGTATAATTGTGATGAAGTTAAGTCTTTTAATTTGAGTAGCGCTGACGTCGTAAAAATCTCTTGTAAAATCAATTTATCAATTTACCGTTTACATTTATATAGCAAAATCGTTTTCATAGAACAATTTGGTGGTATACTAAAAATCATAAAGTTGAAAAATCTTGTAGTTCTGGGAGACCTTAACATTGACATACTAAAATCTGGAAGATCTTTATCTCCTTATGTCATCGCATGGGTTAAAATCTCTTGTAAATGAACCAACTTGTATTGTTAGTGAATCTCAATCGTGCTTAAATCACATTTTTAGAAGACTAGGGAAGAATTCTTCTTTTAAATCATCCTATGAAGTTTGTGATCATCAAATTACTGATCACTCTAATGTAAAATTGATTTCAAGCCATAAGACTTCTTGTAAGAAACCTACGAAGCAGTAACGAAACTACGTAAAACTTGTAAACAATTTCACATAAGAGTATTGGAAAAGGTTTACTTTGAAAATTATGTTTTCTTGGATTATGTTAATTTTTTAAACACACTTTTAGGCTATGTCACAAATGTTACCTACGTTGAGAGACCGAAGTCAGATAAACTGAGGCGAATCCGGCCATGGATACATGAGGACTTGCTTAACCTATTTCGAAAAAAATGTCAAGAGCACCCTCTCCATCTAAAATTAAAACATTATTTCAAAAAGCGGAATCATTTCGTGAATGAATGCAGATATGGTACTCGTATATTACTAAGCAACAGCTTTGTTTTTAAAGAGTTTTCCTCATTTGAAATAGGTATACAAATATATTTTGAAATTCGATAACAAGCACTCGAGCACTTCGGACAAAATCACAAGCTGTCTTTTGAAAAGTATTGCCTTCTTCGTAGCTGCTGTGCTAAAAATATTATTTAATACATATTATAAAAGTCATAGCAGTGGTTGTTTTCGGCCTTCATTGAAGGTTGCTGGGGTTCAAATAATTATGGTCGAACCTATAATTGGTCCAAGTCTCTCTAACGGGAAGACGATAGAGGGTAAAATTCAATGGAGTATTTAGTGAAGAGCTTGAGACTAGAACATACGTACCACAGGGTTCCATCCTAGGTCCTGTGCTATTTTTAATTTCCATAAACCGAATCTTCAAACAAAAATTTAACAGCTAAACTACTGCTTTTGCTGATGATATGGCCCTAACTTTCGTAACAAACTCTCTGTTTGAATCGGTTGTACAATTGGAACAAGACTTGCGCTCATAAGACAATGCTTCGCTAAACACAGCTTATTATACACGAAAACACAAAGGTTATGATCTGTAATCTAATAAAAATTGACTCCAGTGCAGTTTTTCACTCCGCTGAATGTGAAAAAATTACTTATCGAACCACAGTTGTGGAAATGCAATGCAAAATGCTTCAAAATTGAATCAGTAGATCATTTTAAATAACTTGGTGTCTATATTAACAGACATCTAAATTGAAAGATACAAATATCAGAATTGAAAAAGTATATGGTAGCTGCAACTGGTCAAATGTACGAGTATAATCTAAGACCGTATTGTTCAAATAAATTACTATAGGCTTGTAAATTCAAAGATACAGTATGATACGATATAACAAGTTGGAGAGGGAGTAATTTTAACACACTTGAACCTCTTATGACAGCGTGCTAACAGAATCATATGTCGCAAAAATAGAATGTCAAGAAGCTGGCCACCGTTTCATCACTTTTAAATCTTCCATTGAAACATCTATACTTCTACAAGGTGGGGCAAAAGACATCACTATAATTTGAATGCGCCATAATTTTTGCAAATGGCGTCAAGCGTCATTGTGCTTTGACATTTACTCGTATATTGTAAACAGATAGAGAATGAGTTGACAACAACCAATGGAACAATACACACCTGAGGAACGCGGAATTATTATTGCTGCTTATTTGACCAATTTCCGCTCTGCGTACATGAGCGTGTCTCATGTACTAGAGATGTCGCAAGAAGAGCCCTCCCCCGCATTGCTCGTTTGACCGAGAATATCACTGCTGTGGCCGAGGACGTCCGAGAGATTCCACAAACATCGACGAGAAAACGATGCACACAATTTGGCATCAGCAGACGTTCGTTGCGTCGAATTTTGGTGAAAAACCTAACGAGGTTCCCTTATAAAGAGCACACTGTTCAGCAATTGCTGCCTACTGACCGTCAAGTGAGGTTAACTTACTCCCGTGCTCTGTTAAACCTGGTACAAGAATAGGATGATTTCGTACCCAAAATTATAATGAGCGACGAAGCGCATTTCCACTTAAGTGGTTATGGGAGTAAACATAAATTGCGTTTCTGGGGCACAGAGAATCCGCATAAAATGCACGAAGAGCCATTGCATCCACTCAATGTGACTGTTTGATGTATTATTTGCAGTGAAAATGTGATTGGACACCGGCGGCACCACCGTAATCGTAACTGGTGAGCGCTACCGACAGAGGACAAACAAATTTTTTTTGCCGCAAGTTGCTAAATTGGGTCTCGAACATTGTTGGTTCCAGCAACCGCTCACACAGTTCAGGCAACGATGGAGATTTTGAATCAATAATTTCTAGGCCGTATGATCTCCCGCTTTAGCGATTTGATCGCCTGATCTGAGGGCGCCAGACTTCTTCCTTTGGGGCTTTTTAAAATCTCGTTTCACATTGTAGTTTTTAGAGAAGGACTCTTCGGTTTACTTGAGTAGGAGCGTTGAATGGACCCCGGAAAGTTCCATTGCTTGCATTCACTGCTCATAAGATAGAAGGACGGCAAATTCTTCAGATGTTTGAATATTAATTGGACGGTCTTCATTCAGGCATACGACCTCGTTTGGTAGTAAGACCTTATTCACCAAACATGGTACCATGTTCACTTCCACTAGGTACATATACGCGTATTCGTATATCTTAGAGGCACAGATTGTGGGTGTCCGAAATATTGTTTCCAAAAGCGTAATTAATGGACAGAGTTTTTAAACTGGTTTCACAAACATTGGTGAGCTAATTACATACTTAAGACTTGAACTTATTTTGAGAGTGTATAGGTGATATCAAGCATCTTGAGAATTTACTATAGCAAATTGTTGTGTATGTATGTATCTTATTAGAACCAGTTAGGTGTATCTGGTTTGTGAACTGTCAATAAACAGATTGAGCTGTCGAACAGGTATGTATTTCAATGTGACTCGAACCAAACTAAATTGCATTACTATCACATGAGTGAATCTATCTTTCACAAGCAATTCTCCATCAGTAGGTACATATAGTGAGTCAGTTATTTTCCACTAACAGTTCTGCAATAATCATTTAAACGTTTGTCAATTTCAATTGAACTGACTCGTGGTGTGAGACTTTTTAGCAACCTTTCCCCAGTCGATCAATATTTGCTTTGCACTTACCTCATTTCCAACGAAGAAGTTGAGGAAACAACCGATTTCGCTATTTGAAACTTCCAATCTAGTGGTCGCAAGTCGATAATTGAAAAACAAGTTTCATTATTTTGCAGATACCAATGATTTACGAATACACATGCCAAGCTGTTGCAAGAGATCGGAGGCAATAAGAACATTCTGTCTGACTTCGGTGACTCATAGTTTACCGCAAAAGTCATCTACTAAATGGTACGGCAAAACATAAAAACCTGTATCCGAAAAAAGAGATTCGTTTGTATCTTTCTCCTCTCCAATTGGTGACTCCGTATGTACGAGTATCAGTGTCACACTTGACCAATTTTGGAAATGACAACAATCGGGTAATTGTTTCTCAACTCAAGGTTACTCGTATCTGTATGGTTAGATGAGTTGCAGCGGTGACAACTGACAGACCACAACGGATTTATGTAGTACTCAAGACTTGAGATACTCAAGTTATACACTCGAACTCGATAGTAATTGGTGCATTAAGCTACACCTGAACCATCCAAGGTTAACAACTTTAATCCTCCGAGGACATTCGAGATTAAGATTGTTCTGGCACCAAGATTATAGGTTAGCTAGAGCGAATTTATTCAAATTACCTCACGAATAGATACGAGTACCTATAGCTATTTGCGATTCGAAGCAGGTGTACGTATGTATGTAAGACTATAATCACTTGATGGCACACCTTTGAATTGGAATTGGACTTGGTCTGGCACTCGTACCTAAAGGCTTGGATGAACTTTCACTTTGTTCTCGAGAGCAATGATTTGCGCAGTTTTGATCTTGAAGCGCCACGGGCCCGAGAACGTGCCATAATGATGGAATTTCATTCTCTTACGAGCACAAACTCCAGCACGATTCGTGTTCTTATTATTGTCAATGACTATTGAGAGAATTATCGTATTGACTTCGATAGATGGCATTGAGCATGCGGCATAACTTTGTACTAGTTTACATGTGCGAGTAGTCGTATCTTTATATCTGTTTGTATAAACAATTTTGACGGCTTGATTAGATGAAGCATGTTGTGCAGTTTTTGCTTACGTCTGTTAAATGGTAAGCAACGTTTATCACGTAAAAATGACGGTCTTGACTTTATTCCCATGGCGGAAGGCTTTAAAGCATAATTAGCGTGTCGACTTAACCTTCAACTTTGTCACATTCAAAATTGTGACTTGCGTGTGGATTGCCAGTATTACTTGTAAGCTGATTTACGAATTTTATGGTAAATATCGTAGGCGAACACACGTAGATGTATTTTTCGCGATTTCTATCTAAAAGTAGCTAAGCTTAATGGAAGGTTACATTGGTTTTTTTTTTTTTCTTATTTTAAAAATATTTGCAAATTTTTGCTTAACTGGCAGCGTAATTACTTCGAGTAACCGAGAGGCTAATTATAGCTTTGCCATTACTTGCCCGTACAAGTGCCTACTTAAATAAATGGCTAAGAAGCTTGAGGGGTACACTACATGCAGAACTGGTGAACAACTATGTTAACAGGGTTTGGAGATTTATTTGAATTTTAAGAGTTGGCAATTAACCAGGGAGTTCCGATTCTAAGGTGTTTATTGGTTTGAGTACATACATCTGTGTACACAATGTCACCAAGGCGGTGAAGTGTGAAGGGCCTTGAAGTCGTTAATGTCATTTTTAAACATAGTAATCGTTTGCCGTTCTATTAGAATGCCACTGAGCCGGAACTTCATTCAGGCTTGAATGCTGGATTATACTGCATAGAAACAACACCACCCAACGCTTATAGCTTATAAAAAACGAAGTCGAGGTCGAAGATCTTCCAGCTCTATTGTTGGTAAGTCGTACTTTCCATCTCCTAGCAGTGCTGTATTAGAATTTTTTCGGAATGAACTTTCTCCACCTACTAACAGCACGGATAGTCTATGGCCCAAAGTGACTCAGAGGCCCAGCGATCATTGATAAGACTGAAACAAAAATAAATGCCTCGGATATCGTTTGCCTGATTAAGGCTAATAGTGGGGCATTCTAAAGGGTCCGCCATCTAACGTTTTTTTTTTCAACTAGTGCTTATTTCGTGAATGGTAACACTTAGCTCATGTCTGATTTGACAGATAATTAGTTTTATCCTTCAGCTGAACGAATATAGTTGTGTATACGCTTGAACAACGCTGGGAAATATTGCGACATTACTTTGAAAATCATGGTAATGTTGCAGAATGTGTGCGAAAATTGCGAAATCAGGCACAAAAGTAGAAGTAGATTGACTTGTCCTCCATGAAAGCACTAGAGGGGATGCTTACGTGAAAGGCTTTGTCAAACCAATGTTAAGGCATAATATAGTCGATGTTCTCAGGAAGAATTCCTAGAATTGAAATGGTCAAATTGTTTATTTGTTCACTGTGTAGTGGCGTTAAGGTGAATAGCTGTAGTAGCAGCTTCTTGCCTGCTGAAAAATCGAATGGTGTCAAGTGGAACAGAATATCCAGTGCCGCGTAGGGCTCCGTTTATGCACAGACATGCTGTTCTTTGGACTCTGTTTAGTTTACTGCAGTTGACTGCATTGCCTAAGGTCGTCACCCAGACAACCACCCGGTAGGTGAGTATCGGTCTTATAACTGAGACATATAGCCAGTGGGTTATGCAAAGTGGAGGGTCCCTTTTGTTCCCAATGCCTCTCTTGCAAGAGAATAAACCTACTGTAGATTTCTTGACTCTTTCTTGAATGATAGCTTTCCAGTTTAGTTTCTTGTCAAAAATGAGATCCAGATATTTTGTTGTATCGGAGAAAACTAAACTGGTATCATTTATTGAGGGAGGGTCTATGATTGAAATTTTATATTTCCTCCCGATCCATAGTGATAAGCCCAACGGGTTAACCTGTTAAGATTTTTTGTGGGTGTTCTTTAACGGTATTGAGATGCTTTCCTGCAACGTCATCAGCATATATTATACAACCACCTTGCTACCACCCGCTTCCAGGTATATCAGACTACTCAGTTCCAGTAAAGAGGAACTGAGGTACGCATGCGGCGTACCTCTGCTCAAACATAGCTGAAGCCCCACTCGGTCGGATTTGCTATTTGAATTTGGATAATCCTGCTATTTAGCATAAGACTGGTCAACTGTCAGTGAGTCAAAAAAACACTCTCTATAAGGTAGGGATTGTTCGATGTGGCTAGGCAATGTGTGTAGAACCGTTTCCACAAACTTTTCTCTACAGTAGGCGTGTTGAGAGATAGACAAAAGTCGTGGATTAATTCTAGATCGTATATGGATATCAATCAGTCTGTTTATTTATTTTCAAATCAAACGTCACTTGAAAACAATTGTAGTAGAATGGAAGAGTAAAATGTAATAGCCTTTTAAATAAAGTTCAATCCTTTTTTGTCAGTCAAAGCACGAGGTTCATTTTTCTTTTTCGTCATACTACGTAGTTGCTCAATTCTTAGACACTATTTCCGATCATTTTGTGCAAAACAGAGAAAAGATATTTAACAAAATTCTAAACATTAATGGTCCTTCTATTGCTGGATTTTGGTGTCAATTTGAGTATTAATCGGCAAATCTCATTATGGCGAAAGCGGCGCAGTTACAACATTTGTTCGAACAACAATATGAACTTTTTGAGGTTATATCGAATGCAGTCTCTGAACTTAAGATCAGCAACGCAATTACAAATCAACGTGTTCAGTCTCGATTAACTGCTCTGACCGAAAATTGGAACAATTTCAAACAAAATCACATCACTTTGGGGTCAATTAAAGCTTCACTTAAAGCGGAAGCCAAAACGGAATGCGAAGAAGAACCGTACTTCAGGGACAAACTGTACTCCAATTGTGAAGAAAAATATCTCGACGCCATGGAAGAGATGACTATTCTGTCTGAAGAAATTCAGTTAAAAACTACAGCTAATGGATCATCTTTAGCCGATACCTCCGTAATCAGACAGCTACCATCATTCACTACCAATATTCGTCTCCCACAGCTCGATCTTCTCTCGTTTAGTGGAGACTATGCAGAATGGGTACCTTTCAAGGACACATTCACATCAGTTATTGGAGCACATCCTTTTCTTACATGCGTAGAAAAACTCCAATATCTAAAAGGTTGTCTCACAGGCAAAGCAGCTCAACGTCTTATAAACTTGCCACTTACTGCAGCTAATTTCAAAATTGCCTGGGATGATCTAGTGGAGTATTACGACAACAGAAGAATATTAATCGATTCAGCGTTAGAACATCTCTTTGCATCAAAACCAATAACTCGGGAATCAGCAAATGATCTCGAAACACTTCTAAACAATGTTAATCAGTCACTAGGCGCTCTTGAAGGATTAGGAGTTAAAGTCGAGCAGTGGAATGAAGTATTGGTCTACTTAGTTTCACGAAAACTAGATGCTTCCTCTGCAAAAGAATGGGAGAAAAAGCTTGGATCGTCCAAAGAACCTGCTATGTGGAAAGAGCTCAAGGATTTCATACAGACACGCATCCGCTCTCTTCAAGCATTCGAAAGAAGTGTGCCTCAACAGCAAGAACATCGAAAGTCAACATCGTCTTCCACAAAACATCCATTTCAGAAAGTAAAATCGCACAATGTTACAGTAAAAAATGTCATCCGCTCATGCTCCAATTGTAAAGGAGATCACTATATCATCGCTTGTCCAAATTATCAACAAATGAGTACTGAACAACGTTATCAGCTCAAACAACTTAAATTATGCTACAATTGCCTCGGGAATCATCAAATCAGTTCGTGCCTTTCTAAAAAGAGATGTAATATCTGTTCCGGACATCATCATACCTCTATTCACACATATACACAATCATCACCAATTCCACAAACCACATCGGCTGTCAAAACTGCTTCAACAAATGTAACCAACATCTGTCCATCTCACAACGGAACTCTGCTCACAACTGCGCTGGTCAAAATTCCATCCTCTACCGGTGAACTCCATCTAGTAAGAGCCTTTCTTGATCAAGGGTCAGAAGTAAATCTGATATCAGAGCATCTAAGTCAACTTCTTCAAGCGAAACGGTCTCATACATCTCTATCTATTGTTGGCATAGGAGCTGAACATTCATCTACTCATCAGTCAAGAGGAAGGGTAACTTTGAAATTACTTTCTTGTGTAAATGACTTTACTTGCAGCTTCGACGCATATGTATTGCAAAAGCTCACAAATTATCTTCCATCTACAACCATCACAATTCAAAATTGGTCGCATCTACAAGATCTCGAGCTTGTGGATCCCGAGTACTATCAACCAAAACGTATCGACCTTATACTCGGCGTGAACATCTACAGTCAAATAATCCAAAGCGGTGTTCGAAAAGGATCTAAAGAAGAGCCGATAGCACAGCAAACTAATTTAGGATGGATTATTTCTGGTGCGACACTAACAACACTTCCATCGTTGCCTGCAGAAGCACAGTCGTTTCACTGTTATATCGATCATGGCCTCAATGTCCTGGTTAAACAATTTTGGATACAGGAAGAAGTTTTTCAAATATCTACTGACAGTCTCACCCCAGAGGAAGCACACTGCGAAGAGTTTTTCAAGACAACCCACTTTCGAAATTCCGATGGAAGGTATGTCGTCAGACTTCCCTTTAAATCCTATCCGCTAAGTTTTGGAGACTCCAGATCTCAGGCCTTAAAACTTCTTCACCGACTCCAAAACCGGTTTCTTCAAAATCCTTCCTTTCACGCTGACTATTCACAATTTATCAGGGAATATGAAGACATGGGACACATGCGTCGTGCACATGCACCACCATTATCAAAGGAACAAGCCTTCTATCTGCCCCATCATGGAGTAGTACGTGAATCAAGCTCCACAACAAAATTACGGGTCGTCTTCAATGGTTCATTTAAAACTCATCAAGGCACTTCGCTAAATAACTGCCTGCACGAAGGCCCTAAGCTTCATGTGGATCTGCCAGATGTACTAACGCGATGGCGTAAAAATCGATATGCCTTCTCTTCCGACGTGGAAAAAATGTTCAGGCAAATTCTTATTCACCCTGATGATTGGGACTTCCAACGAATCCTGTGGTTTGAAGATTCCCAACTTGTTGAATTTTGCCTTACCACAGTAACATATGGAACTAGTCCCGCTCCATATCTCGCTAATAAGGTTTTGCGTCAACTCGCAACAGATGAAGGTCATCGTTATCCTGATGCAAAGGAAATTATTGAGCAAAGCACTTACGTTGATGACATCTACGGCGGAGCAGAATCCATTGTACATGGTAAGCAGAAAATTAAACAAATACTTAATCTCTTCAGGGCAGGTGGCTTTCCACTTCAAAAATGGGCTTCCAACGACGAACGGCTTCTGGAGGAAATACCACAGCAACAAAGAGCTGCATACTCATCATCGCTATCTATTACGGATGGTCCCATTCATCGTACACTAGGTCTTAATTGGCAGCCTCAACAAGACCGTTTCATTTTCATTGCGGACAAAATCATTGAACCTACCACATACACGAAGAGAGAAGTGCTATCCCGTATTGCAAAGCTCTACGATCCACTCGGTTGGCTATCGCCAGTAATAGTTCGTGGAAAAATCTTTATGCAGGAACTCTGGGAAGCAAAAATCGGTTGGGATGAACCAATTCCTACTACGCTTGAGGCAAGATTTAAAACCTATGTGCATCAACTACAAGATGTATCACTAATAAGTGTTCCAAGGTGGCTTGGATTATCACCAACAACGCAGTCTGTAGAGATTCATGGATTTGCAGACGCTTCCCAAGCGGCTCTGGGTGCAGTCGTTTATCTAAGAGTAGTCTCACAACTGAAGATCATCCAAGTCACTATTATTTCATCTAAATCTAAAGTTGCCCCTATTGGAAGAACAACCAGATCAACGAAGAGACCAAGATCCATTCGAGTTACAATTCCAAGATTAGAGTTATCAGCAGCATTACTTCTTACACGACACGTTGCACATGTTCAAAAGGCCTTATCTCTTCATTCACCAGTTATCCATCTCTGGACGGATTCCAGTACTACCCTCTACTGGATCCAAGGGCAAGCAAATAGATGGAGAGATTTCGTACGAAATCGTGTAAGCCAAATCCAATCCATCATGCCGGAAGCTCAATGGCATCATTTTCCCGGAGAAAGTAATCCAGCAGACTTCGCTTCAAGGGGATTATCACCACAACAACTGTCCGGAAATACCCTTTGGTGGCACGGACCTCCGTGGTTGCAACTTCATCCTAATCACTGGCCGCAAATAACTCCTCAACTAAGTAAAGATGTCGATATAGAAGAACGTCACCCAACTATAGCTGCAACAATGAAGACAACAGATCATACATGGGATCTCCTCCGAAGATATTCATCTCTCACTAAGCTATTGCGAATCACAGCTTGATGCATGCGTGCCATAGCATTTTACAAACACCTAAAATCTAATTTACTATCAAATCGACAACCTTCACTTGCACCTGAGGAATTGGAAAAAGCTAAATTTTATTGGATCAAGCGTATACAACATCAAAACTTCTCTTGTGAAATCAATCAGCTGTGCCAACTAAAACCAATTTGTCGCAATAGCCCACTTTTCCGTCTGACTCCATTCGTAGATTCTGAGGGAATTCTCCGAATTGGCGGGCGGCTTCGCAATGCCCAGATTGATCCAGATATGAAACATCCAATTATAGTTCCACGTGAATCCTATTTTACGTATATTATTCTTGACCAAACTCATCGATCAACACTTCACGGTGGAGTCCAATTGATGTTAGCTACAATTAGAAGGAGTTATTGGATTATAGGAGGACGTAATCCAGTACGTGCCTTTGTTCATCGCTGCGTCATATGTACACGACATCGAGCTTCCACATCCAAACAATTAATGGGACAGCTTCCTATAAATCGAACATTACCATCTCGACCGTTTTTGCATGCAGGTGTAGATTATGCAGGACCCTTTTCATTGAAAACCTGGAGAGGAAGAGGAGCTAAAATTTACAAAGGCTATTTAGTTTTATTTACTTGCTTCGCTTCATCAGCAGTCCACCTTGAACTCGCCTCCGATTACACTACTGAAGGGTTCCTTGCAGCGTTCAAAAGATTTACTGGTCGGCGGGGAATCTGTTCTACACTAACGAGCGATTGTGGAACTAATTTTATTGGTGCAGATGCTGAGCTACGTAAGTTGTTTAATTCTTCTTCTAATAATATCAAACACTTAGTAGATCTACTCGCTAACAACGGCGCGAAGTGGATATTCAACCCTCCTGCTTCGCCCCATTTTGGTGGAAAATGGGAAGCAGCTGTGAAATCTGCCAAATTTCATATCAAGCGTGTTATAGGGGAAGCCGTTCTCACATACGAAGAATTCTCCACATTTCTGGTCCAAGTTGAAGCAGTCCTCAACTCAAGACCTATTTGCCCTTTAACAGACGACCATAGCGATTTGGAAGCACTCACACCTGGGCATTTCATCACAGGCGAAGCAATCAACACGGTTCCAGAACCATCTCTTATACATCTACCGAAGTCCAAACTTTCACGTTATCAGCTTTTGAGACAAATGTTAGAGAAATTCTGGCAGAGATGGGCAGTGGAATACCTTCAACGCCTTCAGGAAACAATGAAGTGGCATAAGCCATCACAGAACATCAAGGAAGGATCTCTTGTACTTGTGGTCGACGAGCGCTATCCTCCAAGTAAGTGGCCTCTTACAAGAATTGTTGCTACACATCCCGGCACAGACGGACTAGTCAGAGTAGTCACAATTAAAACACAAACACGAATCTTAAAGCGTCCTATTGTAAAACTTTGTTTACTACTTGTAGCAGTGGAAAATACAACCGAAACTTCAAATAGAACCAATTCAACGTAAATTTCAACGATCTCATCGAATCGTCGAGACGGGCGGAATGTTTATTTATTTTCAAATCAAACGTCACTTGAAAACAATTGTAGTAGAATGGAAGAGTAAAATGTAATAGCCTTTTAAATAAAGTTCAATCCTTTTTTGTCAGTCAAAGCACGAGGTTCATTTTTCTTTTTCGTCATACTACGTAGTTGCTCAATTCTTAGAAACTATTTCCGATCATTTTGTTCAAAACAGAGAAAAGATATTTAACAAAATTCTAAACACAGTCGTTCTAGTGTTTTCAGAGCCAATGATGATACAGTTATTGGTCTGAGATCTTTTGGGACAATATGAGAACATTTTTCTACTTTGGGAGTGAAAATCACATTAACTTTTGTCCATAACAAGGGAGTTTCTACGCAGCTCCTCATTATATTTTTTACGGTTGGCAGGATGATATCTGAGTACATTGGTAGCTCGGCAGGTATTATATCATCTGATCTAGCAGACTTGTACTTGTTTGAAGCTATGCAGCGTCCAGCTCTAGCTCCGTCCACAATTAATCACCAATTCTTCTTGGGATTATTTGTACTGACTTCTCTTCGAATGCGTACTGCTCACCGCATATTTCGAGGATATTTCCACTTTCCACAGGAGGCAGATGTCTGAGAATTCTATATATTCCAACTTACGAGTAAATGCCATGATTCATTTACCCATCTCTCTGCCTTTCCCTGGCTTAGGCGAAGGTCAAACAGAGTCCTGAGAGCACATTGATTTTTCAAAGTTGATTTTATTAAAATAGGTCGACTGAAAGAACTAGTCTTACTCGTATCATAATTGAGAACTAGGCGGGGTTTCCTTTAAGTCGTCAGCCACTCTGAGCGCCTGTGTTACCAGACAAACTTATCATACATTTGTCCACCTATTTATCGCTATCTGGAGGTCTTACTCACTACTGAATGTATGACGCTGCAGTTCGAGTCATATGTATATACTACATACATCTCCAGTTGGCCGATTATCACAATTTGTGCACTTTCATATGGTTGAGGTCCACTTCCTTATTCTGGTTAATCGCCTTTTCCAAAACTCGTCATCACAAAAGGGACCAAGAACCTTGGGAACAAGGATGTCTTCGTCTGGCTCCCTTGTAGCTTACGCTGGGACAGCGATTCAGTACAACTGTATACTACAATTCCTCAGCAAATAAGATAAGGCTCATAATTGAATTCAAAAGCAATCCATTGAGTGCAGACTAAGAGAAAATACAGGCAAGATCCATTACTAATCAGTTCAGATAGACTTTAACGTGAACTTCCTTTACAAACATAAGGAAGGTCACTGATGAGCATGAAGATGACACAACCTCTATGATAATCCTATCTTATTTCCTCCAAACTCTTTACCATTGCAGTGGAACAGTTGTGGTTAGATCTGACGCAACTCATTAACTGACAGATGTTGGATTAGCTATTTGCTCGTAGCTATTGATTTCTCAAAGATTTTCGATAGACAGGATAAAATGCTTATACGTCTAAAATCTGCAGCAGATACGATATTTGTTTATTTGGCAACAGGTACTACTGGGGCAGTTTTCTAGGATGAGAGAAAAGTTGATGTTGTGATACAGCGATTAAGAATGTGGATTAAGTTGGACACTATAAATGGAAAGATCAGCTTAATAAATTGCACTTCTAACCCATTTTGACCAATAGCGCTTGATTTTATTGTTGCAACAGAATTAATCAATCGGTCACAGTTTGTTTTTCGAAGTCACTTCCAGAGTGATTGGACTTTCAGATAGTTCAAAACTAAGATCTTGAGATATGCTTTCAAGGAGGAAACTACTCGTATTTAGGAGGTCAGAATCAATTTGACATTCAGCATTACATTTTCTACTAGAGATACGTGTTTGACGTAAATTGCTCCAAAGCTTCTTCGGAGGTAGAGAGGTATTTTGTTTGGAAGCATAGAAGTTTCTTTTGATATTTCATATAAGGAACACTTATTTGTTTCGTCAAGTACCGGACTAAAAATTGAAGATCAATCAGATCTATGACATATGGTTTCCGACGTTCACACAATTTGGCGGAGAGGTACTTTTGAAGATGTATCCAGAGTTGGCGAACTAAGAGGATCTCATTTCGTATGGATCGGCCCAATAATCCAATTCATCTGAGCAGTCCTATTATACCTGGTTATTGCTATCTTTACTTAATTATAGTCGGGCGGACGGAAGTCCAGTGTTTCATCCGCTAGATTCGTTCGTTCTGTCTGATTGGGTCATTCATGGCGATTGACAGTCTGTAGAAGTGTCTTCCTCTGCACAGACTATGTCTTTGGTACTGAATTTCTTTGCTCAGTTCTACAAATCTTTGTTTTTGGGTCTTGTTGTCCTGACACCTTTGTTTTACTTCTGGTAGAATTTTTCAAAATTATTTTCAAAGTATTGTAGGATCTCTCCGTTTTCTCCATCATGTTCATATTTCTTTTATTTTCGGAATCCGGAAAATCAGTTTCAGCTTTCCTTGGCAATTATGACTTCGGCTGGTTGTAAAGGGGTTAAGAAGAGGCATCATCTGGCAATTTATTTCGGTTTCAGAAGTTCAATGTTAAAGTTCCTTACATCATTACTCCGAATTTGTGATGTGCGTAGATGCACCAGGGCTGTAATCTAATAGGGATACGAGTTTGTATGTCTAGCTGCTTTGAATGTTCCAACGACTATGTAATACTGGAGATCAGCCTTGCGTCGATTGCAACATAATCAGTTAACTTAACGTAGAGAAACTTTGTGTCAATTATAACGGTATTCGATCACTCAGCAAAGCACTACCATAGACTTCCTTATTTTAGCATTTAAATCATTCGAATCGATTTTATCCTCTTTGTTGGATCTAAGTTTTATGCGGATTGCGTTCCTCTTGTCTTAAAAACTCAAGACATTTCCCCTTAGTCTGGTGTTATCAAATTCGTATCCAAGTAGTTATTTACTTAAGTGCTGCTACAGTTCGATCTTCAAAGAGATCGTGCATCTTTTGGTGGCCAGTGAAATTTGCACGATTCTTTCGAAAACAATGTTGAAAAAGTCACGAGAATGGGCGTCGCCTTGTCTAATACCTTTCTTGACATTGAAGCTCTCGGTTAATTCATTAATGACCTTCACCGAGTAGCGAGCATCCATAGTCATCCTGAACAGCTCTGAAGTCGACAAAATGATGGTGAGTGTCGATCTGCCGTAGTGAGAATATTTGATCGATGGTGGCCTGAAACCGCACTAGTATGATCCAGCCAAATTGTGCACGAATGGTTTCAGATGCTCACATAATTTCACATAAGACTTTATAGGCCATACGAAGGGGACTGTAGTTGGCGCAGTCAAAAGTGTATCTCTTCTTGTGGATCGGACAAACGATGCTGAAATTCCATGTTTTCCTTTCACCATATCATGCAAATGTGCTGGTGTTGGTGCATATGATCTCCAGCTGCTTTAAATAGCTTAGTCGGCGGTCTGTTTGCTCCAGCAGCTTAATTATTCTTTATCTTCGATATTAGCTTCGTTTAGGTCAGGGGACGAATCTGTAGTCTTCGTCCATTCTGCTTGACATCGGTATTTTGACTATTATCGTCCATCGTTCATATTTGCAGACTTACATCCTGTCGGTTGTAGCCCTGACAGATTTGTGATGTAACGGCTTTCCATTTCCTCGATCGCGCGCTTCGCCAATCAATGACGTTGTCTAATAAAAAGCGGGAGCAGAGCAAAGTACTGGTCAGATGACGCTACCGAAGGTTGCTACGATTTAATCAGTTACAAGTTGCCGGTCATAGGTCTTGTTGGCGGCTGGACCACCGGTAGTCTCTACCAGGACTTAAATCACGGTACCATGGGAGTCAGAAGCCACCGGTTCTCTGTCCGGGCCTGACTTGTGGAGGTAGGCTCCCTTGTAGGAGCGTTATGGTGGCCGAGGTTTAAACCCAAATCGCGGGAAGGGTTTACCTGTTAGTTTTGAACCAATGTAGAGTTGCAATAAGTACTGGGTGCTGTGACACTAAGAGCAGTAAGAGGTTTTAGGTCAGCCTCGACTCATACTAAGGGTGGAGCTTGTGCCTCCGACACAATTTCGAATTGGTATCAATGGAATGACGGAGAGCGATGGCAAGGCGTATCCTTGCTCCTATGGATGTATGGGCATCCCGTAAACTTAAGTCTACACGACAGGCATTTACGTCAAAAACTAGAGACATCTGTCCTTTTTGCGTTTGAAAGGTTCGTCAAAACTGTATCCGTTATTATCCAAGGGTCTTGGTTGCTTCGCAGGCGTAGGTTTTTTACGTGGTCGCAACCCCTCGTCCATCCACCAACCTTCAGGGTCGGGATCTTTCAACGATTTTTGGGCAACATGGGCTACCGTTGACTTCCCGCTATCTCTGTATCATCGTTTAAATTCATTTTCCGTTCACAGCCTTCTGAGGGTTAGCCATAGAAAGAGTTGAATATATCGGGTTTTCCAATAAGAACTTGACATAAAACGCAAACCATTTGAGATATTTCAAAAACTTTATTATCGGCTTGAAGTACAATCAAAACATTTATGAATGGAACTCGACTTCGTTCATATGGCCACCGAGGGCACGTTTGCAGCGGTCGATTCGGTGGACCCAATTTTCAACGACTCGGCCACACATTTCGGCCGAAACGGCCGCTATTTCGCGTTCAATGTTGGCTCTAAGCTCTTCCATCGTCGTCGGCTTGTTGGCATAAGCCAATGACTAAACGTAGCCCCACAGAAAATAGTCAAGCGGCGTTAAATCGCACGAATGAGGCAGCCAATCGACTGGCTCATTTCTTGAGATCACACGCTCACCATACTTACTCTTCAATAAATCGATTGTAGCGTGTACACAGCACTTGTGGCATCATCCTGTTGTAACCACATGTCGTGCAAGTCCATATCTTCCAATTCGGGCCAAAAATAATCGGTGATCATGGCGCGATAACGCTGACCATTCACAGTAACGTGACGATCGTTATCGTCGACGAAAAAATATGGCCCAATAACGCCGCCAGCATGCAAACCGCACCAAACAGTTATTTTTTGTGTATGAAGTCGTGATTCATGAAGCACATGTGGATTTTCACCCGACCAATAACACATATTTTGCTTATTGACGAACCCATTGAGCCAAAAATGAGCTTCGTCACTGAAGATGAAATTCATCATCTTGGCGCATCTTCTCCAGAACCCAATCGGAGAACGTACGTTGCTTCAAATGGTCCATCGCCTTCAATTCTTGAGTCAGCTTGATCTTGTATGGGTTTAAACCAAGATGCTTACGCAAAATACGCCATAAGGTGGTCTGAACGATGCCCAGCTCTTGAGAACGCCGTGGAATTGACTGATTTGGATCGTTTGCTACGGACACCTGAACGGCAGCGATATTTTCGACACTTCGACCAACCCGTTGTATCACTGACACGGCAACATCACACAACGAATATGTAGACTCAAATTTTTGCTCTAAACTCTTTATTGCCTGTCTACTATGGCGAGAATTACGACCGAAAATTGGAGTTAACGCTCTTAAAGTTGTAGTCACCGACTCGGAATTTTGGTAGAAAATTTTAATAATTTGCAGACGTTGATCGTTCGTGTACTTTACCATGATGAAAATGTTGAGTTTACTGTATAAATTGCCAGTGACAGTTTGATGATTAGTGAAAGAGTGCGTTCACAAATTAAATTCAAAGCTGTCAAGTTCCTATTGGAAACCCCTTTATAAGTTAAGTTAATGGTTTCGATGAACGAAACCATTACCCAGTGCGCACTCCTAAGTGGTAAGACTGTCGCAAATGATCTGAAGTCATAGCTACATAACTAGTCGGTTCATTATTTTTTTCTAAAATGCTTAGTTTTGACTTCAAGTTCTATTTCTAAAGCCTGAGTAAAGTGGAGAGGCTGTATTTATACTCCGATTTAGACTTTAGAGGTGTCGGCTTAACATAACTTATAGTTTAATAAGACAATTCTAGTCTTTCATTGCATTTCTAGGTGGCGTGACAAGGAATTTTTTCAAATTATTCTGTAAAATGGTGAACATGAACACATCGGTCAGGAAAGTCAAGAATCGAATCGACCCATTGTCTCGTCCTTATTATGACTGCGAGTAATATAAAAACCCTTAACTTGAAATTATTTAAATTAAGAAAACAGTCTGCAAAGCTTTTTGAGTTTCTGATGTCTATCCCATCGCTTCATATTAAAGAACGGGAACTCTTTGTAACTATCAGACTTGTTCCTGGACGCATATTCATTGTTAGCTGACTATGTTATGTTTCTCATATTTCAACCAAATGCATTCTTTCAAGAAAACCCATTATTTTGTGAATTGAAATTTAATTAGCACTCCTCTTCAAACAGTTTATGTGTCCGTACCTGACCTAACGAGTAACCCACATATGAATACCTCCTGTCTTCTAAGATATCTCACCTAGCCAGTCGCTCATCGTAAATGCCAACAGTCAGTTGAAGTCACCTATTGCAACTACAGTCTGCACCGTAATGTGACATCGTTACCACATCCATGAGCGCGTTTGTTTCTACAAGAACAACTAAGAACCATCATTTTGATGAGATGCATTCATGTGATCGAGCTCGTGTATGTACGAGGTCGTTCAGATCACCGCAGAGTACAAGTGATCATCACCATCATCTGTTGCACTGTACGAGTATTCATATGACTATAAACAAAACTGTTAAATGGCCGCCTTAACGAGTTTATCCCAAGTAATGACCTTCAGACATTCGAGCGCGGCTAAAGTGCCAACGACGACGTCGCAGTAGCACCTTTTCCAAAACAACGTGCCATTAAAACGGATGCCCCTCTTCCAACTCTAAGTACTGGTCTACACTTTTAAACCAGTGTGGGCCGCTTGGTCTTCCGCTGCAGAGACTGCATTCCGGTGCACACTGGATATTGCGGTCTCTTTACGGTTTGGCGGTTGATGATATGCGTTAGCTGGAAAACCAGTTGGCCGCTAGTGCAAACCATTAACAACTCGTAGTTTGTTGGCATCTCTGCACCTCTGTCGTCTTCATATAGTCGTTGCTGTTGCATTGGTCAAGTAGAAATGTTGATCGGTTATGTAGAAAGTTAGCTACAAGCAGTTTCCCATGGTCCCCATGATTTCTGGTTACTATTTATTCGGTGTTCCTAGAATTAGTCCCAGTCACTGTGTGTGGAGTTTTTCATTGCTCAGTTCTGATGGTAAAGTGAGGTACTCGTATATAAGAGTAAACAAGAAAGATCAGGTTGACACGATGATGTGGTAGAATGGCATTTGAAATTGGAACGTTGCAAATGTCAACGAAACCTGATTGCCAGATGTATCCGTGAATGGAAATCATACTTTGTAACGGAGAATGTATCAATAAAACTGCAAGAACTGTTGAAATTATTTAACATTTGAACATTGAAACTGGAAGAACTCAGTGCCAATGTGACGTTTAGACATGTCATTGGAATGGTCTTTGTTTGACAGATGACAGATTGTTTTTGTGAATGTCATTTTGGGGAAAACAAAGAAATTTAGCACAATAGAAGGATTGAATCTCGAGTCGCAATAAGCTAATGTGTTGGTACATACTCGTATGTATGTATATGTATCACTGACCTTTTGAAAGCATTTGAAACATGTTGGCTATTTAAACATTCAAAAACACTGCTGTGGAATTGTTGTGGTTGGTATGAATGTCAGACTTGTCTATCTATATTAGAATGGGGCTTTTATTTAGTCTAAATTGTAATGCAAATGTAGCAAAAAGCAAGACGAGCAGCATTGAAATGTTCTATTTAAAGTTACAAAGCGTTAAAATGAACTTACGATAGAAGGTTAATCACATTACTTAACATATCTGTGTAGCAAAATATAGTCGTAATTTAGGAATTTGATATTCGTAGTTGGTCTTAATGGAGGTCGGCTTGTGACAGATTTTTTGTACAATACATTGCTGTGTCGGTTATGATTTGAAATTTTGCTGTTCTGTCATATGTTCCATTCAACGAACACTCTTCGGTGTACGTGGTGAGCAAGCTTCTGTTCTTGAGCCATTTGCACTTTGTATGCATGAAGATGCAATTCTTTCGTGAAAATACGCTGTAGAGAACTTCGCGAATTGTCCAATTCTTGACCACGTTGCCGAATTGGTGTTTTGTGTTGAAGGACGGCCAGTGTGTCTAACATAACTAATAGATCCAGTCTACATGCATTTTTTAATTTTTTAATCCAATTAATCTCTTCACTTAAACTGACCATATTTTGTACAAACATTTCGAATTATAGCTGTCAATCCTTCATTACTTTTAAAATATTGCTCATCAATGAAAATGCGTTGTTCTTTCGTGTAGCGCTCCATTTTGAATAACCCTCAACTGTCAACTGTTGCGCACTCTTATTTTCATTTTGAACACTTTACACACATAGCGCAAAATTCAAATCGTGCGCGAATTTTTGGACACCCTTTATAAATAACGAATAATGGGTGTTTCTTTTTCAATTCCAGACTTTTTAGTAGGGATTAAATGTCAAATTAGCTGTTATATTGAGCTGCCATGCATTTTTTATTCTTAGCACAGTTTGCCATTTCATCATGGAAATATTGACGCCACCAGAATGATTTCAGATCGTTGATAATTATTTCCAAAATCATTGGCGAAATTGTAGATAGATATATAGATAGATAATTATATAGAAATTTACTATGGACATCATCGGCCATTTGAAAGCGCTACACGAGTATTTATCGAATTTTTTTAAATATTTCGCACCCAGTTCACGATACTGGATACTCTCGAACACTAACAAGAACAAAAACTGTGCGTTCGGAAGAAAGATTAGCGGCTGTATAAACTATTGTAGTATTGAAAAAGACTCCAATTTATCGATTCATCGTCGCTCGCAGCGACTTGCCCTTTGTCCATCCACTAACTTGAAAATTCTGCGTAATGATCATGGTTTCAATGCTTGTAAGACACGGGTTTTCAGTGATTGATCCCTAAATGAACTGTAAGTTGACCCAGTTTTTTATCATAATATTTTGTTCAGTGATGAGGCTCATTTAACGGTCGTTGAATTATTTTCTTTGGGGTTACGTCAAGTCACTAATTTATGCTGATAAACCAGCAACGGTTGACACTGTGGAATGAAACATTGTTCGAGTAGTACGCCATATATGCCCCCAATCGCTCGGAAAAGTGTTCGAAAATTGGACCTCTATAATGTGTTTTGTACGAGGCTCGAAACTACGTATTTCCAAATATGCAAAGGGCATAAAAATCTTTCGAATGAAATTAACAAATCGTCATCAAGATAATTGCTGGGTTTTATTTAAAAAAAGAAGTCTGAGCCTCTAAAAAAAAGCACCCTTTACACTGCCTCCAAATCCTACAATTAGGTCTTTCTCAGTCTGACAATTCGCTTACCCACGCACATTACTCGTAAATCTGACTGTCATCAGTCAGAAATTTGTTACGTTTGCCAAAAAATTTTTCAAGTTACATCAAGTGAGTGGAAAATGGTTCCCAGGCTGCCAGCTGTTTGGTGGCCATGCACAGCACCAAAATGAGTCATATAAACCAAATCTCTCGAAATTGCCAACAGCATTGGTTGCACCAATTCCCAGTCAGATATGGAGACAGAGAGCTCGTGAATTCCACACAATAGCGTCGGTAAAGTCTATGTGTTGTCATGAAGACAGTCTGTCGTAATGACACTATGGCCTGGGTATTACATTCTCTCTCAACAAAACTTCCCATAGATCTACAAATAGTTAGCCTCTAGGAAGTGGTTAAATGGAGTCGATGTCGAGTTTCATAGGTATGAAGTGGGGGAAAATACCTGGTCCACTTCACCCCAACTATTGAATATGCAGCGACCCATAATTGCAAACAGCTCGGGTATTTGTATCTCTGTATCTTTGAATTGAATTCTTAGGCTTTATGTCAAAAACCAGTTCCAATCGCCAACCGAGCAACTGCAGCAATAAAACCCGCCGCGCGGTGCTTATAAGTTACAAGACTTCAGTATGAAGCTTAACTAACGTATCTGTTGGCTGATTCGTGTTACTGTCGATTTATCGCCAGCAACCAAATGAGAAATATGTGCCACTGCATGATGACTTCGACCGACGACTGCGGCAGCTATAACTGCGACTACGACTATAACTATGACTACGAGTATTACGACGAAGTAAAGCGACAACGCACTGTGGAACTGTGGAGCTACTTTTTTAGGACAAGTAACAGCATTTTGTAATTCTTGCAAAAACAAAAAAAAAAAATGAAAAGAAATACGAAAAAGATGCAAAGTATCGTATCCCCCAATCATGATTATATTATGATTCTTACTCCCTTGGAAGTCTGGCTGTCTTGTTGGCCAATTCCACTGTGTGTCCCACTTGAGCTGATGACAGAGACCACAGTCAAGAGACCACATACAGTCACCGCAAATAGTCAGCAAGTCACCATATAAGTTAGTCAGAAAGGAAGGAACGTAATTTCATCTTCATTTTCATCTTCATCGTCTTCCATAGACCATCGAGGTCTATGAATGTCTTCTGGAGCTCTGAGGACAGGTTACTGTGCTTACGGATGCATTGAAATTGAACACTGAATTGTAGAAGAGGAAGAAATTAAATGCAGTAATCGAACGGTTCATTGGAGCGACTAGAATTTTACTTTAACATTTTTTTTTTTTTTTCAAACGAATAAATGCCTGAGAGGAAAGAGAATCGATATGCATCAGCGGTAACGTTTAATGGGCGCCCCAAGGCTTTTCGCTCAAGATGGAGATAATTCTGAGAAGAGAATTTGGGTTAATCTGTTACGTAGGACCTGAATTTGCAAATGGGTCAGCAATGAAACTAGGTAAACTATGGACAATTTTATTAGAGACATTTGTCTGTTTGAACTGTTTATGGCCAACTAAATGGAGTATTTTCACTTTTGCTGGTTGAAATTTTTCTAGAAATTATAAACACATGATGCCTAGTTTAGGTTTTTTTTTTTTTTACAACAAATTTTGATACGATTATGATGCAATCAGAATTAACTACTTAGCCTCAAACAACAAGTCTCCACCTAGCTAGTACGATTTCTCGCCAACTACCTCCTGTGTTGCACTCCAAGTTGGTTGAGTTCTCCTTCTATTTACATACGCCATCTTAGATGCGATTGTCCTTTGCTGCGTCGTCCCTCGGAGTTAGATCGAAAACTCTTTAGGCCGAAGTTGTGCTGTCCACTCCCCCAACATGGCTTAGTAATCTCAGACTTTGGATTCCGTACAGTTCGTAGTTAAATCTCCTCTTTCATTCCCCATCAATACAAACGGACGTGAAAATCTGGCATAGTACCTTGCGACAAGGTCCAAACCCCTGTGCTATAGAGCGCCAGCGGGATGATAAGTGTCTTGTATAAAGCCAGTATTGTCTACGTTACTCAATTGCCTCCTAAACCCAAAGAAACAGCGATTGGCAAGAGTAATTCTGCGTCCGATTTTTGCGCTGATGTGGTTCCCAGTTGTAACTGCGGAGTCAAGGTAGAGGAAACTCTTTACTACTTTGAAGTTATAACTGCTGCCAATGGAGATGTTCTGACAAGTTCGTTCTGGTGTACGTCCTTTTCTGATATCTGCATGTACTTCGTTTTGTTCTCGTTCACTGTCAGACACATTTTGGCCGCTTCAACCTCGTCCGATCATATCAATGTGCTAACTGAAATAAGAACGTGGCTCTTCTGTTGACCAATGAGTTCTGCAATATTCTTTCTAGGGCGAACTTAAAAAAGTTATATGACAGTGCGTCGCCTTGTCTCAGACGTTTCTTAACATTGACGGTTTCGGTTAATTCATTACCGAACTTGATGGAGCAGCGAGAACTGTTCATCAGTTTAACCAGAAAGGTTTGTCAGGGATATTTAACTCAGACATAACGTTGTATAGTCAGTTCCTATGTATGCTGTGGCTTTGAAGTCTATGATGAGTGTCGATCTGAAATTCCTGGGTATTTTGCAAGATCTGCCAGTAGTGTGCATATTTGGTCGATGGTTAGCTTTCCTGGCTTGAAATCGGGCTGATATAGGCCAACCAGATTATTCATGAACGGTTTCAGACGCCCATATAATACACCAGAAAAGATCTTATAGGCGATGTTTAGGAAACTTATTCCTCTATATAGTAGTTGCTACAGTCTAAAGGTCTCTTTCCCGTGGATCGGACAAAAGATCGGGCAATCTTTCCTCTGATTGTCTTGTGTATGTTCCCAACCAGTTCATCTCCAGTTGCTTTAAATAGCTGAGCAGGAAGTCTACGTGCGAAAGCAGAGTTATTATACTTAAGCTTCGATGTTGCTACCTTAACTTCGTCTAAATCAGCTTCATTCTGCCTGACAGTACCGACTGCGACTCTACTACTACAATAGATCTCCATGGTAGTCTCTAGAGGCTTCCAATCTGGATTTGTAGCCTTGATATGTAAATTTTTTTTCTAGTAAAACTTTCGAACACTGTTCCTGCAGTTTCCTTCATCGCGCTCTCTTTTTTCAGAGCAGCTCTATATATGCTCCTTGTTTCAGAGGCTGAACAAGAGGTTTGTTTTTAGCGATGCTTTGAAACCAATGACACCAGAAGCAATGACTCTGCTGGCTCGCTGACAATATTTCCATTGCTGTTCTATGGTTTGTGTATAGGGACTATGATTTTGAGAGAGCTTGGAGGAAATGCGATTTCCTGCGATTGCAGCTTTTCAACTGTGGCTTAACTCCATTGTGCCTATGATATACGCATTCGTACCCGATCCGAGTATATCTTGGCTTCTCAGGAAGTTCGTACATCCAGAATGTTGGAGAATATCTGGCGTCGACCGAAATATGATCAATCTTTTTAACGGTTGATTATTCAGGAAATAGCCAAGTTGAGATATGGCAACCAGATGAACATGTCCTAGGCATCTAGAGCGACTGATGCGCATCTTCTGCTCAGGTCAGTGTCGCCATATGGTATAGCTCATAGAGTCCGATGTTGTATATCTCTTCCCTTCAAATCACGTCAAGGTAAAGGGATCAAAATTTGCGTACAAAATAACCAAGGATATCTTCATCCGCCTTTGTTGTCGCTTATGAATATATACATCTGGGCTGAGATGATTAGGGTGGTATTAAGGCGTCATTATACCCAAGAAACAAGCCTGTCATTTAATTTCTATTTATGAGTATGTAGAGTGATCAGAGTTAATAGCGGAGCCGAGCTTGTCTTCATTCCAAAGTTAAACCCATTTTAACTGCTTATGTTTCAATTTTTGCAATTTTTTCACAGCTCTGTGCGCTCTGCCAATGATTTCAACAAAATCAGCTTATGCAAGTGTGCTTCCGGTGTTACTACTTAAGTAACTCAAGTAACGAATCACTTTGTCTGATCCCTTTTTCCATTTGAAATCATATTTCTAGGTTGGATTACACCCAAGATTTACGGAGCAGCAAGCGTTCTTCATTGCCATTCTGATGAGTTTCGCAGATATACCTAGACTTGCCTCTATAAGGGCTACCATATGCGGTCCTTAAATCTATAAATAGGTGGTGAGAATCGATCTGGACTTTGGGTCGATCCATGGACTTTTGGGTCTGGACAGATATGCTGCATTGTGAATAATTGTTAAGTTGTGGACCTTCGAGCTCTAAAATGGGCTAAGGGGTACAAATCCGATCGATGGGAAATAGTTGGCATAGTTAAGAGAGTTTACTTTCTTGGGAATCAAGCAAAAGATGCAGAATTTTTATATATATATCAGGCATTCTTTCCTCCTTCCGCCTCCCTTCTAGACCAAGTAAGATTTGCTGCATTAAAGAGCTTGACAGGCCTACCTAGTCCGGTTCAGCAACGTTGTTATACTGATAGTTTGTGATTTAGGTGACTGGTGTGTTACTTTTTAAAAATTGATTTGGAGCTACAAGAAGCTCAATTAGGCAACGCTTGCCTCCAGACGTGGTATCTTATAGAGTATGCTTTCCAACGGTTATAAGGATTTCAGCGTCATACTTATGACATAGCTTTCAATGTGCTTGAATATACAATACATCTTTTGATATCGTAGCAAATTTTTATGTAGGTGTGAGTGTATACCAGGCTGATGTTGGCGAACTGAGCCTTGTCTGAGATGATTACCGCAATGATGTTTGACATGGAATGGCTTATCCGCAAGTTTATGGATTTAGTCATCGCTTAGCTTTCAGAACAAACGGTGATAGTTTTGCTTATAAAGATGCTTTTTAGCTGAATGAATTATTTCAGTATGAAGATACGAAATTTGCAGAAAACGCTTTATCAGATGTGCGTGTTTTTTATTTCGAAGAAGCAGTGAAGTCTTGCCATCTCCTTCCAGCTGCACAGGCTTGCGTGGCTCTTCTGTGCTGAATTTTTCGTCCATGTTTGGTTTGAACGTCCATATGTCTTTGCCATCAATATATCACACGAATATATGTATTTGACTGAAGCCATGGATACTGGATAACCCTGGCTGAGGCTTACAAGGGAACATAGCGATTTTCTGATCAAAATACGATAAGTCAGATTGGTTACTGGCTCGGATCAGTGCCTAGCAGTAGCCAAAATACTAATGCAGATATTAAAGGCAGTACAGTGACAGGGAAATACTGTGAAGAGTTTTAAAGTCGGGCGCCTGCAATCGGAAGAGATCGCTAGAGCCTTTGCCGATCGTATCTCCCTCAACTTCTCTCATAATAACGCTTTAACAAAATTAAGTAGGGAAGGCTAGTGACAATGCTGCTAGTAGGCCATTAGAAATATCACCTTTGATATGTTAGGTTTCACAAGACGACCACAAACAAGAAACTCATGGTTCGACTTGCTCATACGTACAATTTGATTACAGGCAGGCATGCTTGCTGAATGGGATCTGAACATCATCTGTCTGGTTCTGACGAAAGGAAAACCCCTGAACTGTGCCAAAAACAACAGAGACATAAGTGTTTTAAACGTCGCAAGTTAAGGCCTTGCTCTCAATGGCTGTGTAGTGTGTGAAAGAGAAGGTAATACAATATGGTCCAATTACAAGCTTCTTTTTAAAAATAAAATATGTAAAATGAACAAAAAGCCATTATTTTCAGTATTTTGTGACTTTGTTAGAAAAATCGAAAGTTTGTTATGGAATACGATTTCATTCATGTGGCTGCCTCGGCTGGCTTCGCATCCTGTCGACCCAATTTTCGATGACCTTTTTGACTGTTTCGGACTCTATCTTACGAATGGCTCGGACAATATTATCTGCTTTTATCCTCACCATCAATATCTTACATACCGCTTGGTATCTGGCGGAGTGCTATTCTACACACTGTCAGTGAAAGTAGACAGTATCCTATCATCTTATAAACTTTATCTTAACTGATGCTTTTCCTAAGGTGCATTCACAGCTTAGCGAATTGCGAACAAGTAATTTTTAGTACATTTAAAGACAGGCAAATTACAATTTTACTATTCCAAAAGCACAGAGTTTAATTTATCTGTGCTTTTAAAAAAAAATCTCAAATTCAATGAGTTCTTGCGAAGAAATCAACAATTCGCTTCTTTCTCCGCGAATAAACGAATGTCTTTGCGAACTGTCAAATTTTACTCGCATTCCACAAATGTGGAACCCAATCTACATTCCCACGACCAAAAAATTTGTGCGAATTTAACCTCAAAATTCTCCTGGTTTGTTTTATTTTGTGCGTAGGTGGTTGCGACTAAATGAAAAAGTAGCTGTGAATGAGTTGCCAAAATGTACGTTCGTACTCGCAGTTCGCTGAGCTGTGAATGGAGCTTTAGATCTTTTAATAAAAAATATGAATACCTTCTTACCGATAATTGAACCGAAAATGGAATACAAAACATCAGAGTACCTGATAACTAAATAATTCAAGAGTCGTCGCTAATTAAGCCTCAGCTTGGTACGCCCTTTACATGTTTGTTTTAGTCTGTTATAATGTTCAAATAAAACAAACGAGCATAACTCTGTAGAACCTTTTTTCCTTACAATTTCTGACACCATAACTCGGTTCATTGTGCGTTAAACCCGATGCAATATTCTTCTTCTAAAAATTTACATAATTGCGAAAAAATTCAAAGCAACTCCAACTAATTTCTCTTTTATTCTTTTCCAGGAACACTGCGAACACCTCTCTAATTGATATCAACTTTCATGTAAGTATCCCATTGCAATTCACCTGTAAACTAGACTACTCATGAAACCTAACCCAAACTAGTCCTCATTACCCAGCTTACTGTAGTAGAAAGGAATTTGCTATGTGCCAGCAGCGCGATTCCAATTAGAATTCTTAATTGTATCTGAAAACGCATGAGAAAATCACAATCTACAACAATTCAGTCCACAAACGAATAACAATCACTGCTGGTGCCCTGAATGTGTCCATAATTCATGCATGCACCTGGTATGATCTGGTCTTGTTTCATTCGTAAAACAGAAATAAGAATTTAATTTTTATTTTTTTCAAATCGTAGTCACATCGCGCCTTGTATTAATGGCAAATGGTCACATAAATTAATTGAAATTTTCTCTCTCTAATACGAAGCATATCAAATCGGACAGTGTCAATGGAACCGTTACGCATTGCCAGTATCCAGTGGGGGCATTCGGCAATAAAAAAAAGCCCTTTTTGAACTGTCACTTTCGTTTTCGCTGTCATCATTTGAAATGCAAACACGTTTCAATATTTTTTGAAAGGCAAGATGCGTTGCGTTGTTGGCTAATTAATTAAACCGATGACTTTCGCTTGAAATGGAACTATTGACACGAACAATGAACAAAACTAGGTCATACCGCTGTGATTTTGCATAATCACATTCTGGTTTGACACATTAAAATTGATGGTCAAAATTTAAAGGGATTCCTATACCTAGGGCTAAGAAAAATTTGTATTGATAACGTTAATGTCCAATACCGAAATTTCATCCAAGAAAAAAAATTAATAAAAAGAAAGAGCAAAAGAGAAATTTCCAAAACGGAATTAAAATTCTTCAAATGTGTTGGCTGTCAAACGTTTGATTCGCCATCTGGCATTGGAACGACAGTTGAGTCCATGGGTTTGTGGTACCAATAAAGTCCATCTTATGCTTCACTTTCGCTTTCATTTTTGCTAAATTCCGAGAGAGACCTAATCAGCAAAATGTACGACATGAAGCTACAACTACATACATCTGTCAGATGTCGCATGCTGGTCGTCTGTCAGTGTCAGAGCAACATAATGTTGCCATGTTTTTATATGTTCGAGTTTGAGATTTTACCATTATTGTCATGCAGTGGGACCATAAGTTTATTTTAATTAAAAGAAATATACATACTTGCCACGAACTTATCTAAAGTGGCCAACCATGTTGAATGATTTATTTTCCCTTTCGGGTTATTGTATCTTTTCGGATGTAACATTTTGTAATATGCGGTGCGAGTATGGATTGCAGTTTGATATTTTTATGTTTGAGGAGATTTTGTATTTATTATTGTCCCAGATGAGCTAGTTGTGAGATGTTTTGTATAGGTACTCATTTGACATAAACAGAAGAATTCGTTGCATAAGTTTTGTTATTTATTGGCAGTTGGTTTGACGTAAGAGAAGATTTACAATTTTATTGGCTTTGTGGCAGGTTTTAGAGCGAAAATGATATCGGATGTGGTAATGAGGTATTAAATTGATAATAAAAGCAATTACTCAACAGAGTCTTGGCAGTTCTAGGTGGTGAACGTTCCAAAAAAAAAACTCCATTCAAGGTAATACTGATTTTGATTGTTTCTTTCCTTTTTTGACATTTATTAATGGTTTTAGTTATTGGCTTTTCATCTTATTGGCAATGGAAATGCTTGTTTTATTGTATTGCATCACCCAGATAAAACTTGAGAATCAGATAGTTTATCGTTTGACAGTTCAAGTACAACATTGCGCTTTAGAATACTTCTTATTTGTTTTCGTACTTGTTGCGTAAAACTCGTTCAGGATATATAAATTTTTAAGGAATCAGAAAGAAAGAGGCCCAAAACAATAAAGTTACATTGGTGTTGGCCATGAGCGTCGTTAGAACTTTTGATTTCGTTGGTTTCAACTGCTACTTCCACGACAGCCTATTAAACTTAAACTTTATCTAAACAGCCAAATAGCTGATCAGAGCGTTATTGCTGACGGTATTATGGTCGTCGAGAGGAAGCATTCTCTAAAGGTTGATTTTTCTAAGGGCCAACTCAAAAGGGGTATCTTGCTAAGGAGTAAAGTAATTGATAAGAAGCTTGACTGAGAGACGTAACGCACTTCAGAAAATGGGGATGAAGCTAGAGAGGGTTCTTAGTAATCTTGTACCAGTTGAGACTTAATTGCAAGAAAAAAGGAATTTTTTTATTGACTAACACAGATAATCCTCCAGAACATTTGGTTTGTAGGCTGTGTGAATGCTTCTTCGGCTAGTCTTCTGCAATTTCAGAGCTGAGAATTAGTGAGACTGATTATTTGCACTTTTTATCTTGGAGGTATCCGGGCTTAGAAGTGGTTGATGTCTTATAGATAAAGGTGAGCCAATGTATTCGATTATTGCTTTTCGGATTGAAAAATTCAAAAATTTGTTGTTCTGCAGGTGTATCCTGATAAGATCAGATGCAAACCTCGATTTTATAGGAGAATCAGCTTTCTTATGGTGCTAGGAGAAGTTGCGGTAGAAATTCTTTTAAAAGAGGCAATGGTGAAAGGATCCCACAAGCGGGTGTTGTCTTAATGAAAGTATTATCGGCGCCCAAGTTGGGAACATTTGTATTCCACTTGTATGGTACGACATTTGAGTAAACATTGAAGGTGCTGCGAACCATCATCTTCTGCTTCTCGAAGGTCAGTCGTGAGTTGGTCTCGGAAGAATAGAAGAAACGCTCCAGACTCGATATCTTACTTTTGTTTCTGGTTGTCAGTGCGTCAAAGGATTTAACTGCTACAAGGTCTCAGATTGTCAAGAAGTTGAGCTGCACTGTCCGTGTGAATTGTGTTAGCCTCGAAATCGTTATCGATTCGATACTTGTTTTGGGTATAACAATGGGTGAACGAACAGATAAAGTTCACGTTTCGTTCGATATGAACGAAAAACTGATTGCTGATTATTGTAAGTCAGGAAAGTTACATTCTGTGATCCGCCCTGAAACTTCGATACGCGTGATGTGCGCATTGTGCCTTGTTAGTGCTTATGCATCATTCGGGATATTAATGTATTTATTGAAAATCATGTCTGTGGGGGGTCACCGTCGGATACGGTGTTGGCAAAGAATGACGTTAGTTACTTTCTTATCAACAGGGACCCTATTATCTAGAGCGATTCCACTTAATCTGAAAGAAAGACGTCGCTTTATTCAGAGTAAATGTCCAACACACAGTGACACCAAGTGATTCCAGACTGCTCGCATTTCTGCTGACTGTTGGCTCATGCTGGTTGTTAATTGTTAATCGTAATCTTTTGAATTGCAAGCCGAGCTATAAAGAGCCCAACTGTTACTAATTACAAGATAGTGAAACTCAACCGGAGTCTATATTCTGGTACTATGCAAGGTCAAAGGTTGCTGCAACTCAACCACAGACTTTATGTCGGTATAGGGTTTTTGATTATAACTAAACTTCTAAAGTCGAGTGGTTTACCGTTGATGCCCTACTGTTGGACCCATAAAGCCATCGACCTATCACCAGGGGGGAATTTTTGCTCTACATACGATATTTGCAGCCATCCTAAGGACTCGAATCACACCTAACAAAGAAATTTAGATGGCTAACTAAAAAACCCGTGGAATGAAAAGACGAAGTTAATAGATGAACGTAGAGTTTCTTACGTTCCCCACTTTGACGCGGAAATTGGATACACCCTGGCATCGACATGAGCAATTACAATATTAAAAATCGGTATACCAACTCTTATTGTGAGCCTAGTCAGCTTTCTGATAATGACACTAACAGGAGCAAGTATGGCTCACGCCTTTACCATAATGCTACTCAATGCTGAGAACATCGTAATTTATTTATGATAACTACTCAGATTAATCCTTATTGAAAGCGCGAAATATATATACACAGATCTCGACCCTTCAAAAGTTTTCACATAGACCTCCAGTCTTTCTTGTTCTCTCTTGTAAGCCCGAGAGCTGGGCATCGAACATCCTCCCAGTGTGAGCATTGTTGTTCATTTGCTCCCTGTGCCCGAGCCAGTGTAGCCCACGTATTACAACTATTTTGTGTTCTGTCATTCTGCATTTTGATACTCCTAATAGCGTTCGCGATAATAAAGTGTCTTTTTTTAGAGGTACGAGTATACAAATTCAATATGAAATAAGCTAATGTTATGTCTATGATATTAGCTTTATTTAATACGAGTAGATAATTGTATTGAAATATGACATCGGGCATATGCGCGTCATGTTGACGCTCAGCAAATGTTTCCCGCAATAAATTGATGGTATCGCGTGCCGTGTGGCATGTTGCGCCATCTTGTTGAATCCAAAGCTTTAGCCCACGTGGGTGGGCGTGGTGTAGTGGTACTAGCAATCGCTTCTCACTCTGAGGATCCAAGGTTCGAATCCTGCCCATGGCAAGTCAGTTTTTCATTTGTGTAATGGGAACTCAGACAGAAAAATTCTGCGTGTGAAGGCATAACACTGACACGTAGATTTGGCTGTTGTAGAGTTTCAACCACAAAAAACTAGTGCGAATTATAACTTCGAATCACTCAGAGTGAAGAAAAAACTCTCCGTCCTATTCGGACTCCCACCCCTGGAGAGCTAATATAGAAACCAAATACACCTGAGTTTCAAACCACTACAAAACAATTTTCCTTTCTCCTCCTTCTACTTTTCCGCCCGCGCCCTGGCAACAGTAAAAGGGTATCTAACCCCTTAGGCGCGCGTAAATTATAAAAAAAAAAAAAAACATCAATGCGATTCAACTGAGGAACGAAGAAGTCAGAAATCATGTTTCTATAGTGCTCTCCATTGACGGTAACATTCTGACCGGCATCGTCCTTAAAGAAATATGGGCCGATGATTCCAGTAGCTCGTAAAGCACACCAAACAGTGAGTTTTAAGGGTTGTAAGGGTGTCTCGACAAAGGCTTCTGGGTGTTCTCCACTCCAAATTCGGCAATTTTGCTTGTTTAAATATACATTTAACTAAAAATGGGCCTCATCGGAGAACAAAATTTTGCGTTGAAAATGATGGACGATTATATCGACCGTAAAATGGACGTAGCGCACGATAAGTTTGGCGAACCGAACCATGGTTTTCAAAATAAGTTTACACAATTTGCACGGGTTGATCTGGCGTTAATCTATTCATCGTAAAATGACAAAACGTACTAACCAAAAACTGTAAAAACAGTGTTGCCAGTTTAAAAACCAAACCTCTAAAAAAAAACACCCTTTACAATATCTTAGGTTGTTAGGTCTTGACTAAGTTGTTATCAGTTGAGCTCTTATTTCTTCTAGGTAACTAAACTGCTTAACTTCTTCTTAACTACTGCCGGCAATGATGTACAAGTACGCGTATATACTTACCTGCTGTGATGCCATAATGGACACCTTGAAAAAAGTTTGTTGTAGACTGCGAAGATTACGATACTCTGCGAACTACTTGCATCACCTGGTGAAAATACGATTAATCAAAACGCTTGTAATGCCTTACATTTTGTTTAATTGTTCCGTGTTTCCCTGTCTTGACAGCGTTTAATGACTGTGTCCGTTTTATTTATAATATCCAGTAGTGTATCCAGATTTGCATCGTCAATTTACGGTCTGAATCTCAATCTGTATTTTAACTTCCGCAATATACAAAGTAAGTCTCCTATCTTTTTGAAATTCTACATTTTGCACAATCTAATAGGGGAAAAAACTTATTATTCTTTCATTCACACATTGCATTGGAGGGCGATCATTTCTTGTATCTGCAATTCGCGTCTGGAACTATCTTCCAGATGAATTGCAGATTATCAACTCATATACCGTCTTTCAGAAAAAGCTTTTCCGTTATCTGTCCGATAACCGCATCATAACTTAGATATGACTCAATCTATGTATAATTGTTTATTTATTATAATTATTATTTTTATTTATTATGATTATTTTGACTACCCTAATTATTAATTTAACGTAAAATTTGTATAGTCTGGAAAACTATGCTTTTAAAAGATATGTTATCTTGCAGTACTGATGTAATTTTAATCTAAATATAAATACTGTATATCTCTGTAGTGAAATCCACCATATTTTTGTCAAAATATCGAAAAACTGTTCACAAGAAACTGTCTTGTCAAAGTGGTTATCTATCTAGATCGAAGCATTTGCTGCTCATAAAAACTCTCTACACGATAAGTGACTTAAATTATTCAATATTTATTTATTAATGTTACCAATCTTCACTAAAGAATTCAATCAGACGGAGTATAATCCTTGGCCTTGTGTCAAGCACCTTGTGGTAAAAATTTTCTTGATCTTTCAGTCTTGCGTTCTTACAGCCACTTAAACTATCTTCAGATTTTTTTTGTTTTCGAGCACTAAGCTTACATCCAGTTTTGATTTTTTTTTCTCTCTCCCATAATTCCCGTAAACGACTAAAAGGCGAATAATTAACATCTACTATCAGACTCCAAATAGACTGTCTAGTCGATCTCGCAAAACCCCAAGATTCGTGAAGCAGCAAGATCCCCTTTATCCGACTAGCAGATGCCGTGCATAGGTTCTCAATGATTTAGGAAAAATTATTACAACTTCTGTCTTCGGGTTTTGAATCTGATGAAATCAGTTTGAATAATAGAAATGATCAGCTTGGTGCCCTTTGTCACCAATGTCAGCAGGTCAATGCTTCATACCCTTATCGCGTTTCTCCGGTCAAAGGTGCCAAATATCAAATTATTCTTGGGTGTTTTATGAATCGCCGCCTTGGAGTCGGATAATGACTTTCTTCATGTCACGAATTCCTTATCTTTTGGTAGGCTCCCAATGGAAACGATACAAGCTTCCTGCTACCATTGTATCAGTGGGATACGGCCATGATACCGCTGGATTCGCCTGCGCTGTCTGCAGGCGGGAACTTAAATTCATTGAGTGCGCGCAAATTATAAAAAAAATATATCGTCTCCGTCTTAAGATCATAGAGAAAGAACTGTCCTACACAAGCAAAGTCTTGAATATCTCTATCTTTCAGTAAAAACAACAGCAAACTGTGTTTATGGCTAAACCAAACTCGCATGACTTAAGTAATACGAAAGTGAGTACTTCACTTTGTAAAATGTCTTTACTGTGATATTCCATTTGTTGTTTGAATAACACTGTTGACATAGCGGCTGGATTTGTTGTAATGTTGCCCCCATACTTTGGAATTCCTGTTATGACTTCAGCTTACTCCTTGTAGAACATGCAGGTTTCCGCTGTCATTTGGCGATGCATGTTTATGAATCGTATAAAGCGGCTATAAGGTCTCGAGTAGAATGCATACACATAAGTAAATTGGTGGCTATGCACCAATTCATAGTCCAGTTGCATGACTCATCGAATTCCAGGAACAGTGCACGAGATGAGATAAAAAAAAAACGTGAAAGCAGTCCCTTCAATGAAGTTATACCCAGATGCAGCTTTGAAATGCTCCGCTCATCAAGAAATTCCCTAAAAGGGATCTCATCGTTGCCTTAATGGCAGCCCAGTTGAAGCGAGCCTTCCTTTCGGTTGCTAATTAACTTTAATTGCTTGTGAAATCCATTGCCATTTCGTGCATGTGCAACATGTGTTTCATAACATACGAATTGTACATATATTACAATACATACATATGTTTCTCGGCGTACGCTTTCGCTTATTTTAGGGCTCAGACAAGCCCTCTAAGCTGCTGGTTGCGTCATTAAATCCGAAAGTCTTTGAATTTATCCAGCAGCAGTAGCATGTCTTGATCTGCTTGATTTATTTGCATGCAAATCATCTGGAAGAGATTGTGATGTCGGATGGTACCGATCCATCAGATACGTAGTTCTATATTTCACAACAATAAGTTGCAGTTGCAGTTGCAGATGGCGAGAGATACACTAGTGCAGAGAAAAATAAACAAAAACGAGTAACTACACTTAAGAGGCCCAAATCTATGTGCAGATACTATGTATCGATTCTGTGCAGAAGCCGTAGAGAGTTATGATAGACCTTGGAACTGCTAGGCCGAAGATTTACGAGTATGCGATTTCACAAGTACTCGTATTCGTATGCACGAGTACAGGTACGAATGTATGGCTGCAGAAGGTTTCGCATCAGCTACGACATTGAATGTACATCGAGTACTGATAATTTCAACAATATAAAGGAAGTGGAGAAGACAAATGCCGAACTCAAAGTCCAAGCCGGCTGATAGAGTGTTGTATCCATTATCCATCGTTGCATTGGCATCAAGAAAAGCTCCTCAAGGGCTACAAGCTACAAACTACAGTCTCCATCAGCCACTACCTTGGTAATCGTTAATCGCTTTTAGATTGCCAACTGCACCTTATACTCGTAGCCAAAGGTCTGCTCAACAACGGCAAAGGCAATATCCGGTATTTGTATCTTGAAGAAGATGCCTTTGCAATGGAAACCTGAAAATTGGGATAGGTCCATCAGTTTATGGGCGATGTTTCTGATTGTGATTAAGACACGAAAAACCTCTTAACCGGATGTTGGGAATGGAGGCGGGTCCACTATAATTATGTGCAAAGCAATTTGTCTTTTATTAAATTCCTCTTGTTCTCTCCTCAATTGAGCTTGGGAAGGTGCAAGACATAGTCCACCTCGTGTGGCTATGATCCAGGAGAAATCTCTGTCATCAAGTACGACTTCACTTTTGTGACTCTTGGAAGAGTGTTGTCCTTAGTTTTTTTTTTTTACAAAAATAACAAATTTCAATGCCGAATACGAATACTTGTAATAGAATGTATAAATAAATAAAATTCACTTTGAATGGAACCGTGGGTGTTGAGTTAAAAGTCATCGGTGAAGTTTGGTCATTATGGATAAAGTTGAGATATTGCGAATTCGCATGAAACCAGTTTTTGTCTATCCGTAGATGGCGCCTATTAAATGAAACAAGATAGCCAATAAAAGTAAGTGACGTGAAAGGCAAGAGAAAAACATTCAAATTGATGATAAAACTGGCAAAATGTAAAGGCATGCGGAGAAAAAAAAAGTTAATATAGAAGATGGACTCTAGCTGAGAAAGGTAAAATACATATATGATGACGATTCAGAAAATTTCAATTAAGGGCATATGCTGGTCTGTTTCTTAAAATTCTGAAGGAAATTTCAAGAGGTCTCTCTTATTTCGGGTTTTTCAAAATTTAAAGTGGGTTTCCATCCGAATATGACGAACGTGCACCATGCAGCAGGACGAAGACGATAAGGATCTGGTCGGACTCACCAGTTTAACAAATGTTTTGTTGTAATTCTTCGTTCAAGCTCTGCAGTCATAACAGACTTGTAACTTTATGCAACTCTTCATTACCTAAAATCTGTTAACGGTTTTGTCCGATTCGCTATACGCAGACAGCATGTATTGTACTATTCATATGTCCGTTTACAATGAGATTCATATAGGTTGCAAGGCTAGATGCCGGACGAATAAAAATTGGCTGGGTCATCTGCGGAATACGTGAAAAGGTATTGCTAAAAAAGTGTTTCAAATGCCTGGAATTTGGTCACATCTAAATCATGCAGAAGATGCGGGGTACAACAAGCATCCCTTTAGCATGTTTTGCAAGAAAGAGTACCCGGAAAACGCCGGTAAGAGTGTTTGCTTCTTTACTGGAAGCACCCTCGTCCTTGGGAGTGGATATCGTAAACGTTGGTAAGTCAAACACCTACCGTAAGGCGGGAGTAGGCTCTATTGTCCATATTACTTTCTTTAGCAACTCCCTCGTGCCAAAATTTAAAGTCTGCGAGGAATATATGTATATACTCGTATATTGTCAAGTCCGCTTACATGTATTGTTACTACAGCATGCGATGCATCAGTTCCCAAAAGAATCGCCAGTGACAAAAGAGCGCCGTGCTTCTGGTGGAATAACGAAATTAAGACACTCAGCGCAACGTGTCTATATACTCCTCGGAGAATGCAGCCATCTAGATAGTCAATACCCCACGAATTCTACCAAATATCGGTGGACCTGCTTACACTAGAAGTAATCAACTCGGTTCTGCTTTACGCCGCCTCGATTTGCTCCACGGCACTAGTCTAACAGGATGCTAAGGAAAAACTATCGTTGACATACAGACTATGCGCATTAAGGACGATATGTGGCTTTCGAACGATATCGGATCAAGCACCATGTGTTATAGCTCGCGGATGAGATGTTTATAACAAAATTGCGTCAAACCGCCACGTAGAAACGCATGAAATAAAAAGGATTAAAGAGGAGTAAAGGATGACCTCAATAACTAGGTGGCAAAGTAGATGGCACAACACCACAAAAGGCGATGGACCTACAAGTTAATTCCGTCTATAGAAGTGTGGGTAAACCGGGCACATGGAAACTGCGACTACCACCTCACGCAGTACATGTACGGTCATGGGGAGATGACGAAGATGCGGAGCATGCAATAATTTATTGCAGTCGTTTCGCAGAAAGAAGAAGAAACGTACCGAGATCACAGTCCTTCGTCGAACAACATATTGTGATCAGAGGAAAATTAGACGGGAATTTGTGAGTTTATAACCGGTTTGCAAAAAGAACTCCGCCGAATCGAACAGTTACGACGACGTGCTGAAACAGCAAGGACCCAGGAGATGTCATAGATGCTGACCAGCCCCGCGAAGTAATACCTGAACAAAGTGCCGTGGGGAGATTGGTTGAAGTGTGCAGGGCGTGGTTTAGTACGTAGTCATACATATAGTACATATTGTAACATTGATCAAACCTTTTGTTGAACTTAAAGTCTAAGTTATATCTTTTCCAACCGGATTAGATGGACCTCTTTATCGTCGTCCATGCAAAAATTTTGGCCGATTGTCGAATTCCTATAGCCTAAGAAACTGTCATATTACGCTAAGGTGTAATTCAGTTTTGAGTTGTTGCATATATCCTGTCTTTGTATATTAATTTTTGGACTATTTTAGTTGGAACTCTGAAAAGATCCCATGTGAGGTATGGTCAGAATGCTGCTGTATACTCATAGGGCCACTATCTTAGGGTCAAAAGGAATAAAATGGATGCCACAGTAGGATGCCGCAATGAGACTGAAATTAAGGATGGAATCGAAAACGTCCCGCCTCAATGCGTTCAAAGTGACCTAGCCATCTGAACCAGGTTCTCCGAGCTTGTCTAACGAGGTTAGCATCACTGTACGCTATTGAAATGTCTCCTTCGTTCTCTATTGATACAAATGGCACCGAAAATTATCCAAAGATAAGATTGTGCGCGATAAGGCAGGCTGGGATAATCAGCGTCTAGCGAAATATCCTTTTTGTAGCTCGAGACAAGGCTTTTGCCTTCTAAGCCCAAAGATAGCTTCAATAGCCGCAAACGCTACATTGACAGCTCGATCTGTTTGTCAATGTCGTCTGCATATGTGAGTATTTCAAAAGAATTTTGAAAGGTAATGCCTCTAGAGTTGACTAGTGAGTTTCGCACAAATTTTTCAAGAACGTTGTTGAACAAAACACATAGCGACCCATCGCCTTGTTTAAGTCCTTTTCTGACATTGAAGGTATCGGTTTTGTTATTACCCTTATTACCTCGAAGGAGCAGCATCCATTCTCCATCGTCATCCTGCATAGTCGAATGAACTTAGGAGAACTAGATATGGCCCTTATAATCTATGAAGAGGTTGTATGTATTGATTTGGAACTCATGGATTTTTTTCCAGGATCTACCGTATTGCAAAAATTTGGTAGGCCAGTATAATACTACTAATCGAGCATGCACAAGGTCTACCCTACGAATTTGATTGTTGCGCTACTGGCCCAATCCAGATTATAAGACAGTTAGTAGCCTCCCCAATCATTCGAGGCGCAGATATGAACCACACACTGTTCCATAGTGGCTAAAAAATACCAACCTCCTGCATAATTACAAGCAGAGAAACATGGAATAAGAACCAATCGAAAGACAGCTCCATATCAATCTTCACAGATGGACCAAAAATGGAGAAAGGGACCAACGATCATAATGGGTGTAGCAAAGGCGACCTAACTAACAGTAATATATCATGATCATATTATCAAATTTATGAACATAAACTGTGTCGCTGTCGTCGAAATGATATTAACGCTTTTGAAGAGTCATTGCGTTCAGCATAATGTCCATTCAATTGGTCACACAAAGGGGTGCAACATCAAAAGAAAAACGAAATATTTTAATGAAAAGTGGTAATATAATAAAGTGCGTTTCATAATTATAACCCACTTCTTCATTTGAGCTTTAACTTGCAATAAAATTGAAGCAAACACGTAAAGACAAAATAAGAATGTACTATAATATTGCTTGTGGTTATAGGTCGTACGATAGTTCCGCAATTCCTTGTTTGATTTTTCTTTCAAAAGAATTCCGTTACATTTGAACTGAGCTTCGTATTTAGTACCATTTGGCGCGTTTCATATTTATAACCCACTTGCCAATGAGCTCTCGCAGCGACCAGTTCAGTAAGTTTAAAATAAAAGTATTTTGAATAAGTTATTGATAAAGTGTATGTACGAAACATGCCGCGCGGTCGAGTCACTATCGAGTGTCGAAAAAGGCAAAATTTTCATAGATCAGAAGATCATATCAACATTAGTTAAATTTCAACAAGAATCAGCAGAAGTCGGCGGGTTATTGCCAATTTTCTAAACAATCCTGACTGTTATGGAAGTGTTAAACGTTCAGGAAGAAAAACGAAGCTTTGTGACTAAGAAGAGCGGATAATCGCTCGAGCCGGCAGCAATTCCGCTAAAAGTTGTACAAAAATAGCAGCACTAGTTCAGACCAGAGTGTCAAAAGCTACGGTTTAAAAGCTATTCAGCGGGATCTGAACCTTTGCCGATCGATAATGAATCGCATTCCACGACTTTTAGGTCGAAACAAGGTTGCATTCCTATTGGAGTGACGTACTCCGAAGTCGGCTCCAAAGGAAAAAGTCTAATGCTGTTAAAAAGCACGATATCGGCGGTCAATTGAAGTCACACGTTCAGGAGCCATTGTTTCAACAGCTGTGTGGCATGTGGCATCGTTCAGCTGAAAATAAACTTCATCCACGTCATTATCCACATAGCAACAATTGCAGTCAAAAACAAAGTCAGTCAACATCGTCCCGTAACGCAATCCATTCGTTTTCGAAAAAATATGGCTCAATGAGACTGCCTATTTCTCTTGAGTTTTCGAGTTTTGTGTGTTTACGTACCCAGACAAATGGAAATGAGCCTCATCACTCAGATTAATTTTCTCTGAAAAATCATCATCTTGTTTATTAATTTCTAGCACCCAATCAACGAAAGTACGCTTATGTTCTTATGTCAACTTGAACTTATACGCATGTAGGCCAAGATCTTTATGCAAAATGTGGTGCAAATAGATGCGGGATAGGCCCAATTCCTGTGATCGTCTCGAAATGGACACACCTGTGTTTTCAATCACACTCCCAGCTACGGTGGCGACATCTTCAGCTTGCAGATGAACACAAGTTGGAGTCTTCACATCACTCCCCTGTTGAAGACAGGGTTAAAATTTGTCGATTAATTTCACTATAGCTGTGCGAGAAGGCGCTTCATGATGACAAGAAGCAGTATGAACTTTACGAAACGTTTCTGCGATATTTTTACCGTTTTTGTAGCGAATGGTCACTAGTTCAACACATTGTGCGAAAACGTATCGATCCATCTATTTAGTAATCTCCTAGTTTTTACTTATCAAAAGTAATCGCGATAGTATTGAACTTTGACAGTTCAACAATGGCTTGAAATTTAAAGTCACAGCTCTTGTTAGATGACTCTCTATTATTCAACATGAAGCGGCACAAAACACTTAAAATAAGTTTTCGACCCTATTTTTATGCAAATAACACCACATGGACATCACATTGGGTGCACGAAACTTGGCTTATATGGCCTCTTATATTTTGACTTTCAAATTCTTGAATTCGAAGGTTGTAAGTTTATGTTATATCTTTCATTTCCTTTTGGAACACTCTAGTAATGTCCGATAGCCTTTATATTTTCATCCCATTTTAGTTGGAAAACGATTCATGAGCCTTCCGAAGTTGGATCGTGGCATAATGAAGCCACTTACTGTTGAACCTTCGTAAAAGTAAACAAGCTTTGGTAAGGTAAGGAGGGCAGTATTTTAAGGATGCACATAGTACCCCCTAGAGTGTATTTTAACCAACACTTAGCAGAATTAAGAGATAGTCGATTCAAAGTCTGGTGAGTGTTCCCCACTAAAGTATCACCTACAGCGGCCTAGCGATTCTTCTATGCTGAATCCTTTGGTAGAGTTGCAAATGTCGTTAAATGTCATGTGAAACATAAAAAGGGGTTTCGCCAAACGCCTTCCTGTTTTTGACACGCGCGCAATCTATTCTAGCCACACAATTCGGAGGCTCAGTCTAGCAAGATCTTCTGTATATGTCATCACATTGGAACTCGAAAGGATATCAAGTTATTAAGTCTTGGTTCTTAGCTTGTGAGTTCTCGTTGTCACCTTAACTGACTTTTGCCAAGGTCTTCAGAGTTTGTAGCAGCTGATCTATGCCGTTTAGCAGCATAGTTGAGTACGCTATTGTTAACAAGCATCTTATGGCCTTATCCTTAACCACAATCGAGCACCTATACGTTCTACCATATTTGGATTTATATACAATAGATAGGTAGGTTCATACAAACTAATCGTTATAAACTCTAACAGGTCAGTGATATTGTGTGGGTCTAGTCATTACTTTTGCCCTTTTCTGGCTTGCTGATGCAACAAATCTATTTCTCTGCTACTGTACTTGGATAACTAACACCGAGGAAGGGTCAGAGTCAAGATGAAGAAACTAAATAGATTTTGTAAGTCAAAACCTTGTATTACGAGGCCACTATTATCGATTTCTTCCAACAAAAGTGTCATTCAGGGAAAGGTGTTGTCAACATTCTAGATACAGTACACTTCAGTACAGTACATTCCTCATAGAGCCAATACGGATTCATTGTAACCTACCATTAGATGTGGGTATTTCTACCCTTTTCTAGGAAAAATATTGGCTGCTCTGTCAAGTTAAGGTCATTGTCATTCTTCTACCTAAATCATCAAAACTCTAACTACAATTCCATGAAACAACAATTAAAAGACATAATTGTTAAAATTCTTAAAATTGCATTTGAAGCCGCTTCTGATGGGAAAGTTCTTCAACCTTTGTTTTACCGTGAATTTCACTTTCATTGTCATTGCCTGTCATGGTCTGTCTGAAACTACAAAATGTTTTCTTTTACATAACCTCGCCAAGACTTACAAGCCAAAGCCATCCGCAAAGGAAGCACATTCCAAGTATGCACTGCACATGCTACTGACGCGTCACTGAATGTAATTAAAAAAAGTAATAAAAACTTGTACAAAGTGAATGAAAAAAAAAAAATTAATCACACATAATATTATAAAGACTCCTCGTCTCGGGAAAGAGAAAATACCACAAATGTCGTTGTCATGGTCGTTGGCATGATGTGGCAGCAGATGCACCCTTCCACCGACAGACGACGAGACGTTGCAGTTTAGAGAAAGTTTTCGCTTTACCCAACCAAATAAACGTGCTGAACTTTGACATTGAATCGGAAGTTTGCATTGGTGTACTATGGATTGCAGATGTACAATTGTAATCTGATGTAATCAACGGTATGTATAGATACTTTCGTGCATCGGATTCTGAGCAAAGGAAACAATAAGGAAATAATGGCACTATGGGTTTGGTTGTAATGTGTCCAGCCTTCTAATGCATACCGGCATATTGAAGGTCTATGAACTGAATAGAAAGTTTTGCAGATTTAGAGGATATGAATGTACGAGTTCAAGAACTTAAGAAATTGTTCACGAAATCAGCAACTTATAGAAAATTTTAAGACTTCGAGGCAGCTATGGTCATTGTAAAAAACCTCTTGGAATCAGCGTTTATTCAGAGTCTCTACTCTGTTTGTTGAACAGTTTTTATAAAGCATTCTAACAAAAAAAATTTCCTTACCTACGAGTAGATTCTGGGAGCTAAAAGTTGGACAGAAATTCAATTAGTAGTGAGCTTAATGCGTGGTGCTATTTCATTTAAAATCTTGTTTCACTGCCTTTAATGTGAGCGATCTTAATATACGCACCTCTGAATGACTTCTACACTCTGTAAAACCTACACCTGGGTTATCTAAGGGTGTTTAATTTTTTCTTGGATGATGTTAGGTCTAAAGTTTACTCTCCGACAGTTTTTTAGACTAAGCTGGCAGTATAGAGAGAGTAGCGAATAGGCTCAGCCAATTACTAGGTATATCAAAATACATACGCAGCCTGGTTCTATTTCTTAGGGTTCCATTCAGGACAAGCTGCTAGAGGCATGTTCTGAAACATCACGGTCGAAGCGGCATGCAAAACTGAAGACGCTATCGAACAGTAGAGAAAAATAGTTCAGCAGGAGTCACTTCCGTTAAAATAGATCAAACGTTAATAGACGTGTGTTCCCGTGCTGCGAACAGAGCAATATTCAAGAGGACATCTGTCAGTCTTTGCCAATGGTATTTCTAGCGAAAGATAAACAGAGTAAGCCACCACTTGAAGCCGTAAAGATCGTAGTTTTGGTGGACGAAAACCGGCTGAAAACGTTAAAGCCACGTGCAAACATAGCTTATCTCTTAGGCTTAGCCTGAAATGAAAATCGACCTCTTAGGAAATACGGAACGTAAAAAACTGCAAAATCCGTTAAACCTTCTTCTTTGCTATGCCAAATTAGAAAAACTGGCATTGGCATCAGTCGGTAACCTTATCAGATACATAAAAAACAGCGGTAAGGATCTATGAAGTTTCCGACAAAGGCTCGCTGTGAAGTTGGCGCAGTTTCGAAGGTCTTCCTTATTGAAAATAGCATAACAATATTGAAATTCTATGCCTAGCGCTTACATTCATCCGACTTATTTTAAGCATGAGTTAGTGTTGCTTCTTGCTAAGTGAACTGCAGTATTGCCTTTAAACTCTTGATTCACCTGTCGGCACTCTTTATCAAATAACTCTTTTACTTCTCCTGCAGTATGTGACGTCAAAATGAGCTATCTAGTTTGGTTTTATGCAACGCCCTCCAGCTTTCCCTAACCTTTTCCAAATGTAATCGAGTCTGATCTTCTGCATCGGTGGATAAGTCGCTTCTTTTTTAGGGTGTACTTTGGTTTCGGTTTTCCTCTACTGCGCTGTCCCTTCGGGGCGGATTCGCTGTACAGCCCCTATGGTTCGTCTTTGTATCTCCTCCTCCACCCATACTCAAAGAATCTTATTCTCAAAGCAGTCAAGAGCGCCCTCATCTATTTTTGATAAAGTTCATTCCTCTGCGCCATAGAGCAGAACTGGGGTTACTAAGGCTAGTCAATTGCCTTCTTAGCCCGAACAAGCACTTATTCTTCGTTTGTCTCGGTGAGTTCTTTACCGACATTGATGGAGCAGCGTGCATTCTCCATCGTCATCCCGTACAAACAGACGAGTTTGGCAAGGATGCCAACACTAGAAATTGATGTGTATAGCTCGTCTCTATAGATGCTGTCATACGGGCGATTAAATCGTGTGTATCGATTTTGAGGTCATGGGTTTTTTCCTAGATCTGCCGTTGTGTGAATATTTGGTCAGTGGTGGTCTAAAGCCTCACTGATATGGATCAATCAATCAATACGGCAGAGAGGATCTTATAAGCGATGTTAAGGCTACTGATGCCACTGTAGTTGTAATTATTCAGGTGGTCTTCTTTCTTGAGGATCAGACAAACCAATACTGGTCTGCCACTGGTCTTCAATAATTGAGGCTATCGGCATAGGACCTCTTAAGAGATTAAGGGAGACTCGCTCGGAAAAGGATTTGGCGATCTCTTGCGGTTGTACCCCCCAACGTCAAACTTCCTCATAGTGTTAGTTTGTCTTTGCGATGGTCGAGACATCCGCAACTGTGCCTCGCCGCCTACAACATAGTAATGGTCCGAGACGACGTTGTCCCCTGGGATGCGGGAACCGTATACTAGCTACGACAATGTTTCGCCCCGCTGTAAGGTCGATTGGGCTGAATCCGTTATCAGAAGTGGTGTCATGCAGGCTGGAAGGTCGATTGGGCTGAATCCGTTATCAGAGGTGGTGTCGTGTCGTGCAGGCTATACTTTCCGATATTACTAATAATGATGCCCTCTCTTCCGAGTTTTCTTTAAAATCGCCGAGGACATAACTCATGCGTTTTTTCCAAGATCTACCTGAGAGTGAAAACTTAGTCGATTGTGGGCTTTCCTAACCTATTATGGCACTGATAGAGGCGAATCAGTTTCTTGATGAATGGTTTCAGTATGTCCGATAAGATCTTATACACAATATTGAGGAGAATTACATATATTTCTGTAGTTGGCGCAATTGAGGTGGTCTCCTTTTCTATGGATTAGGCAAACGATGCTGATATTCCATTCATCAGGCATATACTCTTCCGACCAGACCTAACAATAAGTTGGTGCATGCTCTCCAACAGCTTTAATACCTTGGCCGGTAGGTCATCGTATACAGCAGCGTTGTTGGATTTAAACCTTGATATTGCTATCCTCACTTCCTTTTAGTCAGATGGACGGAAGTTTTCGCTATCATAATGTGAGCTGAATGGTCTAGTCTGCCTGACGGCGGGATATTGAGCGTCTTCACCGTTATACATTCAGCAGAAGAAGTTTTTTTTTAATATCCTCAGCACAGAGGCTGACTCTACTGCAACCTTTCCTTCTTCATTTCCACAGGATTCTGTTCAGATATTGTTGCCTTGAAACATGATTTTGGTGTAAAATTTTGTTGTGTTGGTTGTCCTGGAGTACAACGTCTCCATATCTTCGATCGCGTCCTTCTCATGTTTTTTTTTTCATTTTCTGGAGAGATGTTCCTCCCGCCTCTTTTGTTCGTAGAGTTTACGAATGTTTGCTGTCATTCTTCATAAAATTAGAGATTTCTTGGTTTTGATCTGGTAAAATACAGCACATCAGCTGCGGCGTCTTTGATAGCAGCAATATCACTGGCCTTCGGTACTTGATGGTACTTTAGATTTTTTGGGATACGCGTTTTTCCAAGATTCTGGCGGTCTTTTCTGCGTTATATCTTCTCATAGTAGTTCTTCTTTGTTGTGGTCCTTGAGGAATCCGCATTCGTGCTTAGGCTGCAACAAGGTGGTGATCCGAGTCAATGCTGACTAGCCGGAGGGTTCGGATGGAGCTCAGAATACGTCGATAGCAATGTGATTTGGGATAGAGTTTCCTAATCTGGAGACCGACGTACGCAACTCTAGTGTTTGGTTACTAGCGCCTTGTTTGAATCATCCTCAGGGCGGTGACATGCGTCAACTGGCGACTAGATTCGAAATCATACGTATGATCATCTCGTGCCGTCATTCTATTGCCAAAGGTTTGCATTTAAATGACTTAACATACTCTCACAACTATCATATGTCAATTTTGGTGCATGCAATATGCATAAGCACATCAGCTTTGTCGAAATACACTGATCTAACTACATAATCTAATAGCCTAATAGTGTTAGGCCCACCTCACATTGCGTAATCCGCTTTCTTAGATCCGGAATCTCTTGATTTCTTACTATGAACCGACCCTTGAGATCTCTATCAGAAATCAGTTTTTTCTGTTGAATAAATTTAAATTAAATAATGTGTAGTAAACAGTTGTAAAATTTGAATAAAATTGACAAACTATCCACAAACAATCCACACCCATCTTTACTGTTGGTGAGTATCTTTTCGAATTTCAAATGAATCACTATGGCTGTTTCTCCTCATGGTAGCAAAGATGTGATAAAAATTCATTAGCTACTCGGATAGCGCTTAAATAGACGCTCACTCCCATCACTCAAATTCAGAGTGTATCTCGAAGATCTACTAATTCTCTGATTTTAATTCAGTTCGTGTCTCTCGTTCGAATTCGGAAAACGCAAATAGGAAAAAGTCCGAAATAATTTTTTTTCTTCTCTTTTATGGGTCTTGTCGTGGGGCCCACTTTTTTTTCTTTTTAATGGTAAACAAAGACACCAATAAAATATTAATGAACGGTTTCGCTAATAAAGCGATGCCACAAAGAAACGACCCCTGAACGGAAGCTGGGTGTTGTGTTTCTTTAATTCAATGTGTTGCTTTATGCGGCATGAAGTGGCATAGAGTACAAGTACTACAGGGGATAGGGAATACTAAGCGCGCGCTTTTTAATTGAGGAGGAGTCTGATGTGAATGCTGGAGACTGTGGAATTCTTAAAAGCCTTTGATGCGTTAAGGGATTCCGATAATTTCCTCCATTCGAGTGGTTGGCTAGTCTTAATGAATGTCAGTCTAGAGACATCATATTTCACTGGCGTCTACTTGAGCGTTGGCATTTGCTTGAAGTATGACTGCATGAGTAATGCTCCATGAATATGAGTTTCATCGAATGCATCAGTTTCATGAGTATCATCAGTTTCATCAGTTTCATCGGTTTCACTTACGTGCGTGCATATTGCTGTATCCAAAAATGGAATCCGTTTATCTTTAAGATCGAGTGTTGCTACTTGTGTGACCATCCAGGCTGGCAACCACAAAAAAACAAGTGATGCACGACCTGGTGAACAAGTAATTTCACAGCAAACTTTGCGGAAAGAAATTTCAGTTCGTGTGTGACTGAGAGTTTTACCATCGGTGCTCTGCTTTCTTCTTAAAGTTATGACTGCCAGGCTACAGCTACCGTAGTCTCATCTTCGCATAACCTCCTCTTGTGAGGGAAAAAGTGAAATTGAATCACGTGCTTCATCGAATAAATGCACACAGGAGAGAAAGAAGCTGCTAAATTAATTACAGATACGAACACTTCGATGTAGATACGTTCAGGTGGGTATGTAGTATTCGTATCCAAACGTAAACACGCAACCTGAAATGTCATTTAGTACAACCTACTCAAACAATTGAAGCCTTGCGAAAATCTGTATAAATCTTTCCAGTGGTGGAATGTTGGACAGGATTGATGAGAATATGTTGCCTTAATAAAGTCATTTGCAATTTTAATTACTTGGCATTGAATAAATGACACAAATTACTAGTTATCATGTCTAAATGGTATCAAGCATTAACAAGTTGAGTGATTTGCAGTGAATAGGTAGCTACCAACTCTTACTTCATGGGTAAGATCATGCCTAAAAATAGGTTATGGTGGAAACTTTTACTAGAAGACATGTTCGGATTCCAGTCGTACATAATTAAGGGGGTACCAGTGTTAGTAATTTAAACCAATGTCAGGTGACAAAGTACTGAATTGCATCTTGATGTTTTACAAAATTTATCGCTTCAGTAATAATTATAAGGGTTGCAGTAAACATCAGCAAAACACATTTCGTTTAAAGAATCAAATTCTAAAATTTCAAAGAAAAAGTTTTGATTTGTATACAGCTAACGCCTTGCGAATTCCGAGCGAATCGATGCGAATTTATTAAATATTGAAGTGAGTTATTCTTTTTTAATTAAGAATCAAAGGAATTGTGTTCTGTTGAGGGATAATCAATGCAAGCAAGTTCCATTATGAAAATCCGAGCATCCCAGACTTTAAATCGACTTTGCATAGGTAAAGCCTGGTGCGAGAGAACACGCAAAACATCTAACTACAATAAAATGTTGTTTATTTTATATTGAACAGTTTGAATTAACTGTAGAAGGGGGAAACTACAAAATCGGTTAAGTTTTAACAATCAGAGCGAAAACCCAATGACTTTGTTGGTCTGATTTTTTAGGGTTTGACTTAGTGAGCATCAGGCAGGCGAGCGCATAGCTGATTGTAACCCGCATCTAGGCTAAATTCTTTAACATAAACACGACATGCGAGATACCTCCTCAGGGGAGAAGGATTACTTTGCCAAAGATTACCTCTACGAATTCCTCGACCAAACATAGAAAAATTTCCTAGGTTCGTTGAAAAATATAGCCTGCACCGCTTGCAAAATTAATCTCAAACTTTTCAACCTCGCGATTAGGTGAAGATCCCTGATCAAAACACCATATTGATCACACTATGACCGAAGAAGGGAAGTACGTCACCATCCAGATTGTCCGAAAGTTTCGTTCCATTATTGTTGACTTTTAATCGTCTATTAAGTTCTATTAAAGCAGCGATGCAGCGCATCTAATGGAATAAGGTTGGAAGCATTTTAGAATCATTGATTCGTAGATTACGATACCGATGATGGCAAGCTTTCCGCTGTCAGGTAGTCTGCGTAAGCAGTGAAGAGGTTTGAATATCGATATCCAATGTGGGGGATTAAATCAACTTAATGCAGTGAAATATTGTTCCCAATCCTGATACCGAATAAGATGTCCTGGATACAATGAAGCTTTTTTTTTTTTTATAATTTACGCACGCCTAAGGGGTTAGATACCCTTTGACTGTTGCCAGGGCGCGGACGGAAAGGTAGAAGGAGGAGAAAGGAAAATTGTTTTGTAGTGGTTTGAAACTCAGGTGTGTTAGGTTTCGACAGAGCAGTTCAACATTCACCTCTGTTGGGTGCCGGGCCACAGAGACATTCCAGGGAACTGCAGAGCCGATGAACTCGCCAAAATTGGAACCACTCTACCTATCCTACCGGACAAAGGTAGTATAGATATACCAATCGCTACGTGCAAACTAACACTAAAGCTAGATGCCAATAAAAGAACGTACCTTAGGTGGACTGCTGGACAAACATGTCTAGCGACCAAACAGATCTGGCCAAGGCTGGATCTGAGTCGATCTAAGTGTCTGATCCTTTTAGATAGGAAACATCTCAGCGCCATAATAGGTGTCATTACCGGACACTGCCTCATAGGCAAGCACGCAAGAAGGCTTGGCGCTTTTACTAACGATTTCTGTAGAAGCTGCATGGACGAGGAAGAGGAGGAGACAATCCCCCACACTCTGCACATGCCCAGCTCTCTCTCAGAGAAGGAAGCTTCATCTAGGAGCTTTCTTCTACAACGACCTAAACGATCTAGAAAAAATAGACGCTAACAGTCTCCTACGCTTTATTATAAGCTCAAACTGGTTCCAGTAGTAAGAAGATCATAGATCCACGTGGCATCACAATGGGCCAATAGGCCTAAGTGGGTTGGTATTTCCAACAGCCACTCTTACCTAACCTAACCTAGGTTTCGATATTCGCTCTCCAGGGTTGGGAGTCCGAATAGGACGGAGAGTTTTTTCTTCACTCAGAGTGATTCGAGGTATTATTCACAGTATTTTTTTCTGTGCTTGAAACTCTACTACAGCCAAATCTACGTGTCAGTGTTATGCCTTCACACGCAGAATTTTTCTGTCTGAGTTCCAATTACACAAATGAAAAACTTGCCATGGGCAAGGATTCGAACCTGGACCCTCCGAGTGAGAAGCGATTGCTAGTACCACTACACCACGGCCACCAGCTGTGCGCAAACAAAAAACCATCATAGGTAGTAGGAAGACTGCCTATTACAAGTATATTAGCAAAGGTTTTAAGAGAATAAGTAATGGCCTTATGCTAGATCGCATGGCAAATTTCTGTAGTTTTAATTCATAGTCAAATCCCCGACATCCAGAATACCAGTCGGAGAAACAATGCTGTGTGAGTTGCTACCGATCGTGACAACTATGACGTACTAAGTGTATTAAATATTTATCATCTGTCTGTTGGTGTTGGGTGTCCTAACCCATCTTGACCGCTTTCGTCTAAATACTGACGAAATTCCGCTGCTTTCCTATGATTATGTCAGTATCATTGGCGTATGCGAGTAACTGGACGGACTTTTGAAAGGTTGTGCCTCTTATATTGTTGCGTTCGTTGTTCTTTCGAGAACAATGTTAAAGAAATTGCATGACGGTGCATCGCCTTCTCCAAATCCTTTTTTGACATCAAAAGTCTAGGTGAGTTCTTTAACGACCTTGATGGAGCAGCGTGCATTCTTCATCGTCATCCTGCACAAACAGACGAGTTTGGCAGAGATATCAAAACTAGACATTGCTCTGTATAGCTCGCCTCTATAGATGCTGTCATACGCGGCCTTAAATTTTATGACTAGGTGAAGTGTATTGATTTGGAGCTCATGGGTTTTTTTCCAAGAGCTGCCGTAGTGTGAATATTTGGTCGATGGTGGAATTTCCAGGCCTAAGGCCACACTGATGAGATTGTTGACGAACGGTTTCAGGCGTTCACAGAATACGGCAGAGAGGACCTTGTAGGCGATGTTAAGAAGGTCAATGCTTCTACCGCTTCGTATGCCTGTTACTTATATGCTTGCAAACCAGGGGTTTTCGTTGTAGTGGCCGAGTAAAACCCAGCACATCATAGGCCGCATCTCTGATGGGTTTTTGGCAATGTTGCCACTGGTCTTCGATTCCTGATGCTGGCAGTATAGGACCTCCTAGGGCGTCCTCTCTTACGGTTGTAGCCGTCCGACGTTGAACTTTCTCACAGTATTAGCTTGCCTTTGCGATGTGCGGGATATGTTGGTTACGACAAGTGGTCCGAGTCGATGTTAGTCCCTCGGAACATTCGTACATCCATAATACTGGAGGACTGCCTTGCATCGATCGAAATATGGTCAATCTGGTTGACCGTTGATTGATCAGGAGTTCTCCAAGTCCTCTTATGAATATCGAGATGTGGGAACCCCGTGCTATCTGCGACAATGTTTTGGCACGCTGCAAGGTCGATTAGCCTGAATCCGTTACCGGAGGTGCTGTTCTACTGGCTTTACCTTCCGACAGTACTACCAAAGATGCTCTCTCTTCCTATCTAGGGCGGTTGTCTTGTCCAGGAGCTCATCGCAGCCGTATTTGATGTCGCCATCTTTCCCCTCTGTTAGGACGTGCGCATATATAAAGCTGATTTTGGTAAATTTAGGGTTAATATTGAGTCGCTCGTTCATATGCTGGAAACTCAAGACTTATTGCCTAAGTCTGCCTCTAACTACAAATCCGCATCCATATAGGCACTGCTTTTGCGGTCGATAACAATCATCATAGTAGATGTAGCAGTTTCTTATCCTCTTTTTGTCCGGCCCATCCCATCGCATTTCTGGGATGACGGTAACGACTGCTTTGCAGCAGTCCAGGGTCTCCGTTAGTTGTCGGCTGCACTTGGCCTAGTAAGGGACCTAACATTCCACGTGCAGATCCGAAGTCCGTTGTCCTTGTTTCGGGGTTGTCTACAGTAGATTCGTCCGTATCCGAGGCTCGTTGTTGCTTCGTTATTTGACTGTAACATTCTGCTACTCATATTTTCAACATCGATCTTAAATTCACTGTGCTTTAGATCCTGGACCATACCAAATAGATACCCATCACCACTTCTTTGGCTTTTATGTTAGACTCTATAAAATATAGAGCCATTCCTGAACTTGCATCCCCGCCAAAATTGTTTAGCAGATCTCCCTCTGCTTTTTCAAGGTTGGAGAAATATCACTGAAGCCTTTGGCAATGGGATGCGCAACCATCTGACTTCTTTTTCATTGTGCTTAAAAGTTTTAAAGGCAACTGGCAAGCCAGTACTTACAACATGTGCATATGACATATATGTATGTACACAATCGGGAAAAATCATTGGCTTGTCAGTGAAGCATTTGCGACTAATAAGGCAGAAGAGGTTAAAACGGACCTGGAGGTCAATGAAGGCAAAACAATATATCGCAGGGCAACCAACATCTACGCTTTAGACAGAAGGAAAGTTACATGAGCAACAAGGGATAACTGTGATTTCAAAGGTTGGTAAAGAAATATTTTTACTTAGGCTTTGCAGCGAACTGCAGTGCTTTTTAGATGTGTTAAGCAGTCAATTACGATGCAAAGAGGTCCAGCACCCTTATCCTTCCTTTCCTGTCCCGATCCAAAGTGAGAGAAAGGTCTATTGGCTGCCTTAAGCGAAAGGTTCTCCGTGTGATCTTTGATTTCGTCGACGTTGACGGTGTGTGAAGGAGCCAATTCAACTAAAGTGTCTTCGGCGCTTGAACATCAGTATTCCAGCCGAAAGAATCTTCTTATGCACTCCACCGGCACAATTCAGTAAAAAAAGACCTTACATAAAGTGGTGCATATACGAGTATGATAGTTGGGACGGGGCCTCAACCAACTTGAGGCAGCTAGCTAATGATGAAGGTGACTAGAGAGGCCCATGACATGCAAGCTGCCATACATAGTAAAGAAAAAGTTTAGTCCATGTCGACTATGTATTGTAGTAGTAGACATCTAAAGAGTGGATTTTGTATATATTCTTCTATGTTCTTTTTGAATGACAACTAGGAGCCCTTTCACTAAAAGTCACTTTTGTTCTCTGAAGCAAATAATCTCATCCAATATCATTTTGACTGCTTTTACTTCTTCCTCTTCTGCATAATTATAAAATATTGATTAAGTATGCTTCATACTCCTTGAAATTAATTTATTATTATAATTTCTTTGCAGGTCATAACAAAAATATTCTGCGCACTGTTTATTTCGAACAGAAGAAGAAAACTCAGTTCTCTGTTGGAACGAATGTAAGTTTAACACAAATTTAATCATCGTTCTTAAATTTTGATTTATTGTACAGCTTGGACCACATTTATTGTCTTCTTACTCAACCAAAACGAAGTTCCTGAATATACTAATAGTTTGGCAAAATTTAATTTTTCCGTGACTCATCGAAAGTCATTGGTTCAAGTTCATTCATAAAAACGATGGTCTACTCACTATTTTGGCACTGTAAGTGAAGAATACACTTCATATCTCATGGACACATATAAACCTAATTAACTTCAAATCATAATGCGCGTGTACGAACGTGAACAACCTTCATGCAACTTCGGCCACGCACATTCGTTTTAAACTCGATGAAAATTTTCAACTCAAGAAGCGTACAATTCACTGCATTCATTTAGATCGCGTTCTCATGTTCCATATCTCGTATCTGTCGGATTTTTTTAATTTAGTATTCATCATTTTAATCCGACCGGCACCCATCTTCTATATGTGTGTGCCGACCTTCATTAGATGGCCAGACTGAATCTGAAACTGACAGACTGATCAGCTGAAGCATCGTACCGGCTGAATGAAACGATTGGCGTTTCCGATAACATTATTATCTTTTAGAAGTTTTTTTTTTATTAAACTTGTTCGAAATAAGGGAAACAAAAAATACGTTTTTTTACAAATTGAATGGAGTTTTATGGGTTCTACACAGTGACTTATGACGAGAAATTCTATTGTATTCAGAATTTATGCAAATGCTGGTAAGAAGATATTCGAAAGAGGAGAAAAGGTTGAAAATTACTGGGAAGTACGGGTTTTTACAGAGTGTTCAACAAGCTACCACTTACATGTTCTCTTGTAGACCGGCCATAATGGATCCAGGCGATGGATATTATTCAGTGGCACTCCAAGTTGGTTGAGATCCCCTTTCAATTGCGTGCACCACCTTAGATACCGTCGTCGGTTGGAGGAAGTATCAGAGGCTCTTTGGGCCGGGGCTGAAGTGTCCATTCGCTCAACTTGGTTCAACCATTTCAGACATTGGATCCGAAGGCGCCTGATTGCTATACGGCCCTACCGTTTCACACGCAGTATCTTTCTCTCAAAATGGCCAAGTGCTTCGTCATCCGCTTTAGACAAGTTCCAAGCCTCTGCGTCATAGAGTAAAACCGGGATGACAAGAGTCTTGTATAAAACATGTTTGGTCTTATGGGAGAGGGTTAAGTTACTCAATTGCCTCCTGAGCTCAAAGAAATACCGTTTTACAAGTTAGACGAAGTTATTAACTACCTAGAAGTTATAACTGCAAAAGGAGACGTTCTGGTATAATTGTCGGTCGTATGCCCATTTCTGATGAGAGCATGTATTTTGTCTTGCCTCATTTACCGTCACACCCAGTTTGGCCGCTTCCACCTCAATACTTACAAAAGTTGGATTGACGGCTCGCTAGATTCGGCGGCTCACATCAGTGTCATATCCGTGTACGCAAATAATTGTGCGTGAGAGTTCGTGCCTTTTTTGTTGGCCCGTAAGTTTTGCACGATTCTTACTAGGACGATGTTAAAAAAATCACCTGAGAACCACGTCGCCTTGTCGAACAGCATTTGTGACATTGAAGGTCTCGGTTAATTCAATACCGACTTTCATGAACCGGAACGAACTCTTCATAGCCCTCCTGCACAACCTGACGAGTTTAGCAGGGATCTGCACCTGTCGTGGTGCAGCTCATCCCTATGCACGCTGTCATATGCGGTTTCGGAATCGACCTGAAATTTCTGGGTCCTCTCCAAGATCTGCTGTGGTGTGTATAGTTGATCGATAGTGGACTTTCCTAGTCTAACCAACCAGATTGTTCATGAATAATTTAAGACACGCAAATAATACTGCAGAAAATATCTTATAGGCGATGTCTGGGTGACATATTCCCCTATAGTCGGTGCAGTCAAAAGGGTCTCATATCTTGTGGATTGTACTAACGTTGCTGATATCACATGCCTCGGGCATATCTTACAAATGGGCTGGTGCATGTTCGCAACCATGTCATCTTCAGCTGCTTTAAATAGCTCAGCAGATGATCTGCAAAACCAAATTGAACGTATACTCCTATAATTCATGAATGTAGGCAGTTCTAATCCGGGTTAGGGTCTTGATAAGGGTCTTGATACGGTCTGCGCTTGGGAAAACAATCTCTCGGGTATGATCGTACAAGCAGAATAAAACATGAACTTATACGTTAGATGTGCTGAGAGCATTAGCAGAAAGTCAATCAAAGAACACAACAGCATATTTACAGCCTCATCCGAAAACAGATACCAAGTACTACGAGTTGTATTACTCAGCTCATTTGCACTTCCAGTAATATGCGCTGGTCTTTATGATACCCAGAAAGTAAGCTTCGATCGTGACAGCGAGAACCTTTGCTTTCGACATAATGTACGTATGTAGATTTTCTGAGTGTTCCCAGTCTGGCTAACTTGTATCTTATATTTTAATTTAATTTTAAGTTTTATTCCTGTTTTTTTTTTGCGTTGGCGCTTCCACGATGGAACGGCACATTGTTGGTAACTAAGCCTGAAATCCCACTTTGCATTTGCTATATATTGCCCCAGAACGTATGCTGACCGTTTGTATATGATAAGTCCCACCTTCGTGAAATCACAGTATTTAATGAGTTTGGCTACTGCCTTTGGTGATGACGGGAGTACCGAGTCACGACGAAGTAATCCCGTTCTTCATTTTGTTCGAAGCTTATGACTATAGCAGCCGAATATTGATATCAAAACTCCTCAAGTTAGGATACTGAGGGTGGATTCGCATAATCAAATAAGCACTCGGTTTTTCAGATCATAAGTCGTATAGTAGTGTTCCATCATTCCCGGATAGTATGTTAGGTGCTTTTTGGAGACTCGGAGATCCTATAAGTAAAGCCTATATTGCACGCTACACTGAACCGTCCTCCTTATTTCCGATAGTACTAATATACGGAGCTCTTTTCATTCTATAGAGTTTTAACTGGTATTATATGAGTTACATTGTATTAGTACATAATTAGAAGGCTGGTGGCGCAGAGTTTCGGTTACATGGCGTTTGGATGTCAAAAAGACAAAAGATTTAACCCTAAGTTATGCCCAAATGGTCAAATTATGCTATTTTGACAGTAGACATTCAGCTGAGTTTTTGGCAGATCCGATGCCCTAACATGACACCACTTATAACAATATTCTTGACCACACTTTCCCATGTCGTTCTTGCTCTCCATAACACTCTGTAACTTCAACAGAAGATTTTGTCCCCGAAGCCCAAACCTCACTAATTAAAGCAGGATTTCATCTTCTAAATAGAAATATTTTTACTAAAAGGTAATACATAGTACATTAATGTTGTCGAGCCTTGTTCAGATGTACCATTTAACGGAAGATTAATGTATCTAAAGATGCAATCTTCCGGATGATTATATGAAATGGGGCAGCACATTGTCAGAGTTTTATTCTTGTCCGATCTTATCACGCCACTTTATACAATTAGTATGAACTCTTGCTTATCATGGAGGTATGTATATGACACCTTTTATGACTCGATAGGAATCTTTGTATTCTGAAGACTTTTATCTGAGTCGATTTCATAAGCACTTGGAATTTCGCGGTTACATGATTCTCACATGTAATGTTAGCCAACAGGTGAAATAGCATCTAAATGAAACTGACGGGAGCTAAACCAACTGAATAAACACGAGTACTTTATGGTTAGGTTCTCAATTTCAAGAGAAATAACTATCGGACAACTCTTTAAGCTATACTACTGTTCCTGATAAAATACCTCTATTTCGTATGCCTACAGAGGTTGTATACTAAAATAGGTAAAAATCTCAACATCATCATACAAAACAACTTCACGTAAAGTGAGTAAAATTTTCTTCGATCCTTTGTAATCATCGCAAGAATACCAATTTTTCCATGCAGTAACACTTGCCATTTTCATGGAAGTTTGATCGCTTCTAATAGAGCATTGCTTTTGTTCATCCAAACCATGATCATCTACTACTAATCGACCTCTTCAATGAGACAATTGCCTCTTATAGCCCACCTGAAACGAGATTTTTCTTTAGTGTGTTATACCTCCTGGTATAAATCGAAATCTTTTCGGGACAAAGCGTTAATGCTGTACAGCTTATTGAGCTCGCTTTTCTCCACTTCTAAAGCCAATGTAAACAGGACAAACAGAATTGTACGTTCAAAACGCCCAAGAATATCTTCATGCGTCTTGGCCAACGACTATTCTTCTGCGCCAAAGAGCAGAACTGTCCTCATCACAGTTAATAGTGGAACCGAACTTTACTGTCATCCATTTTGTGGTTCCGAAAGTAAATTTAAACAAAACCCATTTATTATTCAGATTTCGATAAAATTTTTGTTTCAATATATTGTTTGGATCTTGCCATTATGAATGGAATATAACATCATTCAATAGGGCTTAATTCAGACAAGGTAATTTTCGTTGAGTTTTCGACACATATCGGTCAATAACTCGGCCATTATTTTGCGAATATTCGTTTTCAAAGCGTTTGCCTCCCAAGGCGACAAATCACACGATCTTGGTGGCCTGTTTACATCACCAAAACGCGAAATAACTCGTCCACGAAATTTTTCTTGCAATAATGCCAAGATGGGTCGTATTTTGTGAGATATGGCACCGTCTTATTGAAACCACATGTCTTCCACATCCATATTTACAATTTGAGGCCAAAAAAAATCGGTTAAGATTTTGCTATACCGAAGGGAATTGACGGTGACGGTTATACCTTCCTCATTTGCGAAGAAGTATGGACCTATAACACCACCAGACCAAGTTGCACACCATACAGTGACTCTTTGTGGATGTAATGCTCTTCCGACAGTTACATGTGGATTTTCAACTTCATAAATGCGACAATTTTGTTTGTTAACGTATCCACTGAGTGAAAAATGAGAATCATCGCTGAAGAAAATGTTGTGTGAAAACTGGGCACTTAGATGTTCAAGCACCCAATCGACGTATTTTATACCCATTCCGTGGTCAGCTGGCTCCAAATCTTGGTGAGTTGAACTTTATAAGGGTGCAATTCAAATGCAAAAATAACACCATAATGTACGGTAAAATAAGCCAAAATGCTGTGCTCGCCGTGAAATCGTGCGTGCATAGAGTGTGACGTGAACAGAGTCAGATTGTTACATTTTTTTTAAAGAACAACTATTTTTGTAGTAAGTTTTCACAATTTTAACATATTCAGCGATTCTTAACCGATCCACCTTTAACTAAACATTGTTGGGAAACAGGAATGCCAAATCTGGACCGCAAATTGGATGACCCTATACCTTAAAGTTATAGCTGTCTTTTGAGACGTTCTGGCCGATACTTCGATGTTGTCCTTCCCTTTTTGTTGACGGCATAAACTTGGTTTTGACCTCATTTGAAACTAACTCAACCAATGCTTACCATTTCTATTTCAATGCTCGCAACTGCCCCAGTGACAGCTCCTTGCATTGTATCAATGATGCCAATGTCATCAGCGTCTGGTTTTGGCTTGCGCGTTTTAAACTCTGCACTTAAGTATGACGTTATGAAAATCGCATGACAAGGCATCGCCAAATGCCAAAATTAGACATGATTCTCCATAGTTCGTCTCAATAAATGCTGTAATGTGCGTCCTTTAAATTGATAATGAGTTATCGATCTGTTCTTCTTTGTGTTATCTCGAGGATCTGCCATAGTATGTATATTTGGTTAGTTGTGGACTTATCGAGCTTTAAAATCGTTGAAAAATGGTTTCAAGCTCATAGACAAGACCTTGTACGCGATGCTATGATTACCATACCGCTGCCTTTCTTTTGGACATGACAAATGATCATATGGTGCGTGTTCTTTACCAAGCCATCTCCAGCTGTATTAAACAGTTTCGTATAGTCCGTGTTTTCTCTGAAGAAGTCGATGTTCTTCCCGCTTTTGCTCGTAATGTGCGCGAACCGCTCTTATTCTCCTCTGGAGCGCTAATGCGAACGTATGCTGTTTTCATAATACGTTTGTCTGCCGTCCCCAGAAGATTTCTGGGGCGTTGAAACTATTGCATTAGCCTCGGCTTTTTTGACTACTGATTCTACGATATTGGCTCCTGTGCTCTAGGTTCCCTATTCGAGGTGATTTTCTAAGATTTCAAATTTACTGCAACTACCATTTCTCATTCATCTGACATAAAATGTAACTATTTGCTTCTATTTAGTTTTTTTCTTTGAGGACTATTTCATTTTCTCTCTTTCAGCGAAGAAAATCGTGTTCCACGTGGTAAAATTTACTTTCCACTGATTTCTATAAAAAATTATCTGCTACAAGGTTTGTAATTAATGACAGCAATGGACGAATCATTATCTTGGAGAAGGTGCCTTATAAAATTGCTCTGGTTCCAAACTTTGGTCACAGTAAGCAATTGCTAATAGTCACAACTCACCTAGCTAATCTAAATTTATCTTTTTCTTAAAAAACTATTCCGAAGCTGTAGAAGTTTAGAGCGTTCACGTAAAAGCAACAGCTTCAAAGTTCATTTCCTCTCGAATTCCAAAGTGATGTCGAAACCGAAGTAACATTTCATTTTATCTGTCGCCAACCAGCCGGCTTAAGTGCATTCTAAGACAGCCCACACGTAGATACTAATGAATATTTTTCACGTCTTCCTAACCGCAAGCAACCCCCCCCCCCCCCCTATACCTGTTTCTAACCACAAGTCACGTTGCATTATTATTTTTAGTGAGTTTCCACCAAACCAAAGATCTTTCTAATACTCATCTCACGGCCATTAAGCAATTAGACTCGCGTCATTCAAAGTGGAACACTTGCCGGTTGAAAGCTGCTAACAAACACCAACAACTCTTTTCTCACATTTTAAATTATTACAAAACCTTTATGCATTCAGAACATTTCATTTAAAGCAAAATAAATTTAGTTTTATATATAAACAAGGGAGTGATAAAATTTTGAAACATCTCATCGTCCCAAAAGAACGCACATTCTTTCAAAGCATTTAAGTGGCGTTTATTTCGCCATCAACCACAGTGGTGGGTTGGGATTATTACTCACCCACTGTGGCTCTCATGCCTACTACGTTGCATAGCACTGAGGTGATTATAAACAGGAGAAACCGTTAAATCGAATACACACAAGTGTTGCCAGCAGTTTTGCTATAAATAGTTAAACGTCAACGCAATTGACAAATCGTACGACTATTGATCGTTGGGTGATCATGTGCGGATTGGGGCCATCGAATTCACATTCACCATTGGTGGGAACTCCTGTCGATGGGTGCGACACAGGAGATACTCGTTCTCACATGGGGTAATAAATTTTGCTGCGACTAACTCCGCACTTAAAATTTGTCGCCAATCGAGTTGAAACTAGGCAGAAACAGAAACACAGACCTAACATGTGTTCGTTGGCGAGGCAGTTTTGCATGTAGGCGCTTCTGAATATGATGACGTATTGATTGTTTTACAATATTTGGAGGCTTATGTCTATGTTTTGAGTAAGTAAATGTTCCAAGATCGGAAAATTATTTATGATTATTGATATGGCATCAAATTAATTAGAAATTTATTGAACGATTCAATGTGACTTACGATACAATATTCAAACCATTTTGAAATTACAAAGGGCATAAGCTTATTCAGAAAGTGCGCTTACAATTCATATCAATGGTGGGACCCATCTCTGTGATGTATGCATCTACTCCTGAACGGGACGGATTTCCCATGGATGCGTACACATCGGTCCTGTACGAATTGATCTCTATTCTCTATCGACATGGCACTTTGCTCACGCGTCCTATATGATCAATGATCAAAACTAATTGTGCTTATTCTACTCAAACATTGTTACTTCGGTGGGCATTACTCCTTTGAAATTAAGGTAAAGAAAAAACAAAAACGAACCTTTTACTGTTGAAAAAAATTAACCACAGGGAATTTTTGCTGCTACATACGAGTATGTATAGCTTGGAAAAACAACTATTAAGCCGGGTGCTCTGAGATTTCAGCCATCATTTGTTATGTGCAGTAAACCTTACCTACATTCTGGTAGAAGATCAGCGCGGCAACCCCTTTTTTCTTTGTGTGTATAGTATATATTAAAATACTCCTTCCTCCATACCGTAAGGTTAACACTTTGGTTTCCTACTATTCATTCTGATAGTTGAGTTTTGAATGATTGGGGAAGGCACTGATCAGCGTCAACCTTGCAATACCCAGTGCTGTAACCATGACTACATATCAGATGAGGAGGTGTTAGCCACGAGTATTAATCTCATCCAACAGGCCTTGACTTACCAAACTTATGGCAAATGATCATATGGTGCGCGAGTGTTTAGCGCTTTAGCAGGAGAAGTAAGCAACACTATGATAGAAATTATATCTTCTCAGTGAGATCTTCTCAGTAAGAAAGTACGGCGGAAAGACTCGCGTGATTGAAGTAACGATGGTTTTAAGCGTCAGAAAGACAGATTCCTTATAAGAGTTATTCAGAACTCGTCAGGACTCTGAAATATAGACGGTGTTGGATGAACTTCTAATGGTCCAATGGCAGGTCTCAAATAGCCGAAGTGGGTTACTGGCACCGGAATATGCAGCTCCTTTGACTTAGCGGTCCCAGAAAGGTTCTAGTCTTTAAAGATGTGTGGTAAACTACCTGATCACATCAAAATGTTGCGAATCAATCAACAAATAAGCTCAAAATTACTGTTAACGACTCCGCAGAACAAGGAAGAAAAACGAAAAACGATATCGTCGCCATCCAGGAAGTGCGGGGAGATTCAATGGACAAGACAATGAATGGAAAAGCTGTGACCTAAGGCGAATGCAACAGGGAACAGAGGCAGGATCTCTTTGCGTGCGGATGTGTTGCAATCAGCAAACTAAGGCAATAAGTCTTGAGCTTGAAGAAATCTGCCAATCAGCCTGATATGTGCTTACGCCACTATAGAATAAATAGAATGTAAACAAAGAACTTCTCTACGAGCTCCTCGGCAGAACTTGCGAGTAATGTCAACCAAAGTGATCATAACACGATTTATGTAAGCACTCCTCCAGATTTTGATGTCTGAACATTCCGGACATTCGACGGGGAAATATTTTAATGGGCGTTGATCTTAATGATCTTAACATCCACAAATCCGCTGGTCCAGATGTTATATCTCCCCTCCTTCTGAAGAGGTATTATTCCTCACTGGAAAAACCACTGCATAAGCTTTTACACTAAACCTACTCGTAGGGCTCTTTCCGAGCAGATGGAAAACAGCATTTGTCCAGACTGTCCCTAAAAAGAGCGAATCTTCCTCTCTCTCCTCCTACAGCCCCATTGCACTTACGCCCCTTCTTTCCAAGGTCATGGAAACGCTGACACATCGTCAGCTCATGAAATATCTCGAAACACGAAAATTTCTCAATGACCAGCAATACGGTTTTTGTAGCAACAGGGCATTGGTGATCAGATGGCACGTCTCACCGAAAAGTGGAACCAAAGCGTACACAGAGTTTGGCATCAGGCTCTTCTGTCGAAAATGCGTGCTCTTGGGATCGATTTCTCTTCTCTTCAATGGATTAGAAATTACCATTCGGAACGTTCAATTCAAGTTGTCTTGGATGGTTTCAAGTCTAATATTCACAAAATAAATGGTGGTGTGCCCCAGGGCTCCCTTCTGTCTCCGATACTCTCTTTAATTTTTATCAACGATCTCTTTTCTGTAACTTCTAATCCAATATATTCGCTTGCTGACGACTTTACTCTCTGCTTTTCATATTTGTTACATTGCGAACAATGTTAACAAACGTATATGTATTGTGGTGACCTGATTATAAAACTGTCAACCAAAGTGATCATAACACGATTTATGTAAGCACTCATCCAGATTTTGATGTCTTTACATTCCAGACATTCGACGCCACGGCAACGAAGAAGTATTATGTTGGGACCTACCGTTGACCGACTGGACCGACTTAGGATAGCTGTATCTAAACTTGAATTAACAAGGTTGCTTGACTTGATGACATACCTGCCGGCTTATTATAGAAGCAATCCACTGAGGGCAGTAGTAGATAACTTGCTATCGAACATATACTAGGTCATTTTGAAAGTATCATATGTATATCTGATGAGTGAAAGATCAGCATTGGCAGCATGTCCACTTCGCCAACTATAGATGTTTCAGTCTATTATGTGTCAGCGGTATTATCTGTGCCCAAAAAACTATTTGTGAATGACCTGGTTGGCCCCTTTCATAGATCTAATAAATCAAAACTTGACCAAATGTCCATATTACAGCCGGTTTTGGAGAAAATCAAGGATCGCCATTCACAAGCTCTTCTTCGAGCTCAAGTTGTCATATGAGAGGCATCTATAGAGAGGCAATCTGAGATCTGTGATGTCAAAAGAGAAATAAGACAAGAAATGTAAAATGCTAAAATGTAAATAGCGGAGGGTTGACATTTTGAAAGCAGGATTCTTCGTGTGATTTTAGGAAGATATTATAATTATATTACTGCGTAATAAGATACGTTCGCCGACTACTACACAGGAAGTTATGGGTCCAAAGGCTCGAGTAACGCCAGGAAAATAATCGATTTTCTGACTCACGGCAATGGCGAACCTCTAAAGGGAAATCCTCAGCTATAAAAAGGTCTTTCACTCATTCGCCATCCAACGTCAGCTAAAAATTGTAGATCTCCTCTCATTGGGCATAAAATGATTAACAATACCGTGAGCGGAAGAGACTAGGACCTGGCAGAACATACTCTTACTTCGATTCTTACCAAAATAGTCAACGCTGAAGAGGAAGATCTCGCCTTAGATCTTGCGCAAGTTCTGATTTTTACGCTCGCTGTTTTCTTTTGGATGTTAGGTTGTTGTCTTCCACGAAGAATCCAGTGACACGTCCTTAAGCGAATTCTGAACCATCCACTGGGATTTATCTATACTCTTTTGCTGGCTCAGATTTTAGCAAAAGCCAGTCTTGAGTGCAAAGAAAATATATTTCGCAAAACATTCTCACAGCAATGCCCCTGGTGTCATACCCATACAGCCAAAGCCAAAGGACAATTGACGCCAAAGATTATCGAATCATCAGTGCGAGCTCATGATGTTAGGATGGGTAGACATGCCAAGTATGGTATGCAGCCAAGACAATTAGTTTTATTGGAGTCAGATGAAAGTAGCAATGATTTATTTTTGTGAAAGTTTAGTCCATTGAAAACCCGACGCATAGGACAACATAAATCTTATTATAGGCGTGTATATCCAATTCTGCTAAAACTTCCCTTAAACTGCCAGAGAATATAATGTGCTTTGAAAGATTAAGGCGCCACTTATTAAGTTCAAAGAAGGCTCCAATCTAAAAAGACATGCAGAACTTATATTTGTTGGAGAAAATGATGGTGACGCCTTTTAACACCAAATGAGGGAAAACAGCCTGATTTCTTATCCTCAGAAAGAGAATAACCTCGGTTTTGAAAGTATTGTTAATGGTGTTTCCAGATGATTACATCTTTGCGCCATCGTTTTTCTCACTTTTTAACTGGCTCTTAGACTGTGATCTTCTGGAAACTTTTCAACCTTTTTAGTTTCCCGGGTCAACGCCTCAAAAACAGCATTCCGATTAACACCTAAATACTTTGAAGGAATTTCAGTGTAGATTATCTATCTATTCTCTCATTCTCAGTCATTGAGGGGTAGAATATCGATTAAATCCTCTAGAATTTGTTCGGCTGCAGCGGTTGAAAAAACCACTAGTGGATTATTGCTATTGAAAGCATCTGAGTAGATACTTTCAGTTGGATTACATTCCGGTACCTCAGCAGGATTTTCCACGTAATTTGCCGTTTTTCAACAAAAAAATTTTTTGCACACTTTCCGAATTTCTCAATTTCAACAGAAAAGTCGATGAGGTTACTGAGTCTACCAAGAAACGTATTACCAGCACATCCAGCATACCTCTCGATCACCCGAATGCTTTCATTTATACATTCAAGGTGTTCGTGAATGCTGATTGCAGCTTTCATGACCCTCAAATTCTAGGTCGTCTTACTAAAAGTCTGCTGATTCTGGCTATTGAACGCCCTTGGCCCTGTATATAGCCTATAAAGCAGTTCTACTCGTCTTAGTACCTTCTTTGCTGTTGGAGTCCATAAATAACATCGTATACTCTAACTGACAATGTGTCAATGGCTCTTATCTATTCCTAACACACCTATTCCATAGGTATTCGATGGAGTATCTTATGCCTCTATCCTTTTCATTTTGAACTTCCGGGACGTTCTTTCCCAATATACGAGTAGAAACTAAAGAAAAGGTAAATCGCTTTCAACGTTACTCAACATTTCTTGAAACTAAATATGGGACATAGTTCCCATAACATCTTCATCATCGTCATCTCAAGTAAACAGCAACAAACAACAGTCATTAACCTATTTTCTCAAATCTCAACAATTGCTGACTAATTGCTCAATTGACCTTTTTTCCCTTCCTTCCTATCTTTCGATTCTCTTTCAAAACCAGAAATCCCTTACATTAGTAAAAGTGAAGATTATAAAAGTGACACTTACGAAACCGTATACTCTGTTCTGCTTCGAGCAAAGAACAAATTGTCAACAAGCAACATGATCTGGTCTTCTTCACTTCTCACACTCCTACTGTTCTCCAGACTGACCGAATTTACGTGATCATACAGCAGAAAGTTATATCGGTCAAGAGGGTCATCAAGTGGAGGAGTCCACTGTAGCAGTGGCATCAGTACATGTGTGTAAACAGTAGCCGTTTCCAAATTAACTTGATTTGTGTCACTTTCATTTCCAAAATGAAAAAAAAAAAATTCCACAAAAATTGTTTAAAAAAAAAAATAATAAAATCATCATGCTTCGTGATTTTGTTAATCACAATCTCATCAGTGAGCGAGCAGCGAGTTTGATTTTTCGATAATTTTTATTTGGATTTTTTGTTCGTAGCTCGAAAGTGACCTCGAAAATTTCACTCAAGAAAGTGAAAAGTGTTTTTTGTATCTTTTTTGGATAAACAATTTTTCGGTTTAAGCATGCGAACAAAGGTATCTTATAAGTGGTTTACCTTTGAATGAATTTCAGTCAAGCGATTTGGTGAAATGATGGTTGATGCGTTGCAGTATTTGAACAATTTTGTCAAGTGCTGACTCTTTAAAATCATTGGAACACGAGTAATTGTTTTAGCAATTTCGTAGTAAATGTTTAAAGCGATATTAGCTTGCTTTCTGAAATCAGTGCTGATGCATATATATGCAAATATCTGCAGTTAAACTTCACTGTATATGCACAGCGGGTAAACTTTAAATGTCATTCGATTTGGTTACATTTCTATTCGCTGGGTATCACAGAGTTGTTGTCAAAACTATAAAATGAAGCGCTGGTCCTAAAGCCAAGACATTCGTTGTGATAGTTCTTTCTTCTCTTTCTATCATGTCTAGCGTTATCCGCACTTTCGAACAGATTGATTCCAGACTTGATGCGACCGATAGTACAGCCAAAAGGTGGCATGAGCTTTACTGGGCTAAGCAACCAGTAGGACGTCAATCCGTTTACTAGGTTCAACTCATTCTTGATATCAAGTCTCGTGGGCTCTTTTGTAACGTACGTTATTAAATTTTATTACACTCCGATCGAGTTTAGATCGCTTTGCTTATAATGGGGTCCAACATACCTTTCCACCCATCGACAGAATCAAGTGTCTGTACAATTTCCTCTTCAAGTGGAATCGCCTTTATCTGTTCTGTTATTACTTGCGACAGTGGAGGTTTCTAATACCTCGAAAGAGACTACTAACTATCCTGTACATGATACTCCAGCGTATTGGCGCATTTGACTGCTTATGTTATATCGTTAGGATTTCGACATTAGCATGATTGGCGTGTGAAGTCAGTATGTGATCATCTCACTGTATAAAATATGCTGTCAATTACGCAGACCCTCTTTTGCATCTTTGAGTTTAGTCTACGGAAACAAATCTATCTTTTCTGTGTTGTACATGATCGTGATCGCTGTGTGTATACAGACCCGGGATTAGTCACTGACCACAGTTGTACAAGATCAGAGCTAGCAAAGGCAATAGTTATGCTTCGCTTCTTCGGTTTTTTACCTAACACTTAGGCGTTGAAACCTTTAGTTGCGTCTTTGCCATATACAAGTAAATCGGCTATAATTCAATTCATCAGCTATGAGACATGAGACCTATTGAGTGAAACCCACTGTTATCTTGACGCATACGCTATTGCAACCTTAAATTCCATGGACGAAATTGCTTACACTTATGGGCTGTGTCCGCTTTTTCAATTAGAGGTGTCTGTTGAATCAGATCCTGTAGAGAGCTTCCAAGTTGTCTAGGTTCGCGTATTCTCGCATTATCGATGTCGATGAAGGTATAACAGCATGTTGAAAGGTATTGGTTGAGCTACAGTAGATGTAGATGAATGCCTCATCGGCTACCAATCGACAGAGAAGAATTAGCTTAGGAAGGCCATCGTGTATTTAAAACTTTAAAATGTTCGGAATCTTTTAAGTAAGACAGCAACTCAAACTTAGCAAAAGTAGCAAGGTACACTTCTAAATCCATTCTGAGCTGGCGACATACGAGTACAAACAACCTCTCTGCCAAAGCAAGGGCATGTGCTAAAGGACAATGATTACCTAGACTCAGTAGACAAGTAGAGATTTCCGCAGTCAAATATCATGCCACGGTATCGGGAGCCATGTGTTTTTTTCACAAAAAGTCAAAGACCTCAAAGCTATCGAAGTTCTTTCTAACCTAACTACTCATGAGTTGATTCACAACAAGAGTTGGGTTCAATCATTTCTTTGATCTTTACGATCTCGTTGTTAGATCGAATGAACTGAGCTCCAGTTAAAGATATTTTCAAGACCGAATTGACCAAAAAATAGAAATCGAGTGTCCCTTTCAAAGGTCAAACTATTGCGATTGTCGTAGCTTAAACGCCAAAATTAAAATCACTTGGTAAGCATTGGAGCACTTATTTACTTTCATAAGTGTTGCTATAGTGCGGCGTAAATCTGGGCCTCAACCAACAAGCCTCTCTAGCTAGAATAATTTTTCGCCAGCTGCCTCCAGTGGCACACTCCATTTTTTTTGAGGTCCTCTTCCTATTGCGTTCCTCACTTTAGATGCGGTTTTCTTCTGATGTGCCATCCTCGGATTAAGAATTGAAGACTCACTGGGCCGGAACTGTGAGGCCCATTCGCCCAACATCTTCATCCACTTTCGACAAGTTCCGCGCCCCTGCAACGTGGAGCAGGACGGGGATGATAAATCTTGGCATATATAAAGCCAGTTGGACCTTACGGGAGGTGACTCTGTCACTGAATTCCCCAAAGTCATATTGCACCGTCTGACGAGTTTTATGCTGATGTCAAAACCAGACATGGCGTGGTATAGCACGCCCCTATGCACAGTGCCGTATGCGACGTTGAAGTCGAGAAAAAGATGGTGAATAGTTGATCGATGGCCAACTTTTCTCTCCTGAAACACAACTGGTATGAACCAACTAGAATGGTTCTAAACGCTCACATATTATGGCAAAAAAGATCTTATACCATAGGCAATGCTTAGGAGACTAATTCTCTAAACAATAGTTGGCGCAGATCTCCTGGATCGGACAAACGATGGTAAAATTCAATGATTCGGACAGGCTTTTCTCTGACCATATCTTATAGATGAGCTGGTGCATGTTTCCAACCAGGCCATCTCCAGCTGCTTTAAATAGCTCAAGAGGAATCAACTTTATTAGACTTTAGCTTCGGCTTTGCTACCTTAACTTCGTCTAGGTCTCCGTTAGGGCGGAATGATCTGTCATCTTCGGCGAGGATGAATGCCTCATTTTGTCTGACTGCGGTATTTTGAATATAATGGCCACTATACAGTTTGCAGAAGAAGTCCTTCCATATTCTCTGCACCGACTGCGACTCTACCACTAGTTGTCCACATTTATCTCTCGATGATTCCATTCTGGCCTTGCAGCCCTGGTATTCTCTGGTAAGACTTTCGAACGTCAATCTTGCAGTAGCATCTCTCTTTTCCTCGATCGCGCGCTTTTCGTGTTGTTTCTCCTTTCTGAGGAGCCTATGCTATTCCCTTATATTTTGTTCGTAGAGCTCACGAGTGTCTCGCATGCTTTGATACAATGTAGCTTTTCTGCTGTATGGACCTGCCCATATTCATCGCGTTGGATCATTTATTAACCCAAAAAAGCTACTTTAGTCGTTGATTTTCAAGTTGTGGTAACAAGGGATACCTTCCATCTTCTAGTCGTAAAGCCTTGCAACTTCTTCGAAATCTACTTTCGGTAAACATCTTGCATTAGAAAATAAATTTATTTTAGACTATTTTGAAGGATAAGGTTCGAATTTGCTAAGATAAAGAATATCCCTTAATTTAACACATGACGGTCCTTAGAATGTCAGATTCCTTTAGCTAAAGAGAGGGTGGTGCTGGTGGTGAGGAGGTATTTTGATTTTGGATGTCGCAATAAACGCAAATTTACCGGACCCATTTGCCATTGAAATTGAGTAAGCTTCCTCTGGAAAGACGGACGTAAAACTTTCTTTTTTCCACTGTTGTTCACAAAGCCACCGGCGCCACACAGAGCCTCATTCATCCAGAGAAACTTCCTCTGTAACAAGCCCCATCGTCAGTCGACTACTAGGTCTAGGGTTGCCTGCGTTTTGGAGCAAGCAGTTCCTACATACTCGTATGATCTGACAAACAGTTCAACTATTCAACTATTAGTTAGAACTATTGAGAGCATTAAGCTGAAAATCAACCAACATGCACTTTAGTTAGTAGTGGCGACAGGATCTTTGTAAGCACCTCCGCCATCATACATATATTGATCGCGGCCAGCACACACTTTTTGTCGATTCTCGGTACAAAGGCTGCGTTCACTGTTCGACAGGATGTCGATACTAAGTTAGGAGTGAAGGGTCTCTTCAGAAATTCCATCAACTGATTTATACATTTTTGCAGAATAACTGGAAATATGTCATCGATGCAAAGCGACTTCAAGGCATTAAAAGACGAAACAGCATATTTAATCTGGTACAACGGGGACAGATTTCGAAGTATCCTTTTCTATAAAAGTAAAAACAATAGGCCGGCAGCTCAGCGCATTTATCATTGGAAGGCTGTAAATAATGGTCTTGCAAAAATGTTAAGTCTCATGATCTTGCCTGCCAATGGGTGTCTTCGGAAGGCGAAATTACGCAGCCTGGAAATTTCGTGCGCAATAACTTGATTATTTCGCGGCTTGTATGGCACGTAGTATCATCATCGTAGTATGAAAGTAGAGGTCTGTATCTATATCCTCGGCCACAGAAAAATGTTTATCATATCTCGGTAGCACACTCCATTGACCGTAATGGCTTTCCCGGCCTCATTTTCGAAAAAGTATGGCCTATGACACCTCCGGTCCATAAACCGCACCAAACAGTTACTCGGTGTGGGTGCATCGGCATCTCCTGAATCACTCGTGAATTTTCGGTGCCCCGGGTGCCACAATTTTTTATTTTTTTTTGACTTATTAACGTAGCCGCCAATGTGGAAATAGGCCTCATCCGGAAACAGGAGAACATACGACGCTGCTGGTGATCGGCCGGCTTCAGTTCTTGTGTTAATTGCGCCTAGTACGTATGAAGAGCCAAATCGTGCAGTGCGGCTGTGGCAGCGTAGCTCCTGAGAACGGTGACGAATAGAGGTGTTTGGGTCGTTTTCGATAGTTTCCTTTACTACGGCGATATTTCGCATTGAACGTCTGGGGCGAATACGTATCGGCGTCCTCACATCTTGTACGGAGCCCGTCTCTTGGAACTTTTTGATAATGTTGCTCACATACGTCTCAGAAGGTTCATATATACGTTCAAAATTGGCTCGATCGTTACCGCGATTAAACGATTTAGACTTTTTCTTTCACTGTGTAGCATTCCATAGTAAATTTCCAAAATTTATAGATGCCACCATATGAAAACCCTGCGTGCATCAGCTGTAAAATAATAGGCCTTTCCACTCCTACACGTCTTATTGAAAAATCAGTTACTGTGCATTGATTGCGAGAAGGCCTTCGACCTTGTAACCTTGCGCAGGAAAAGTATCCCCGATAAGGTTTCAGAAGACTTTGAGGTCTTATTATTGAGACTGCGGGTGGTCATTAGGGATATTTTTTACGGAAAATTGAATGTTGTTAATTTATATTGTAATTACAATTTTTGTAAGCAAAAGGTCAGGGATTCATGAGGATGAATTGGTTACTTCACGGGTAGGAACCCCCATAAGTATGCTGCTTACAGTTTCTTACTTTATATGTGGAGATTCCGCAGTTCATCTGACAGCGGACTAAAATATCATACTCCATATTTTGTAAACCTTAAGATGGAACTATTTACGAGGCTACTAAAACGACTGTTTATGTTTTTTTGTCAGACTGTCTTGCACACTACCATAAAGTAGTAGTAAACTGACAACTATCTACTATCTAAAGCTGCTTTTAAGTTGATTACGAAACCAGTAAAAATCTTTAAATTTGTTTACAAAACCCAACCTGAATCATAACAGACTTCATGTGCCACTTAAGTGAAAAGCTGTTACCTCGCTTTTATCTAGCGTTTAAAATTCTCCAATAACTCGTAGTTGTCTACTACGAGTATGTTGGCAAAAACATTATTTATGCACCGACCGCACTGAAAGTAAATCATGTTTCTCTTATGAAATTCTCAACTAACAAGTTACCAGTTTCTTGTATATGAATTCACTAGTTTAAGCTCTGTTTTACATTTTTGTTTTTGTTACGTTTAATTACCGCTTTGAGGAAAAAAAAAGAGAATGTCTATCAGAAGTGGTAAAAAGTTAAACTTAATATTCGTTACACAAAATTATGTTCTAATAGATTGAGTTATGCGTTTGGCATTCCAATGAACCACATAAAGTTGCTTGAAGAGCTGTGAAGCAATAAGGAAATGAAGAGGTGTTAAACTGTGACAATCAAACTAAAAGTCACGTTTAGAGAGTTGTACATATTGTATTGTAGATCCAAAATACAGATGTTTCTTCAGCAGTTTAAACAACAAAACGGTTGAAACCCTGAAATGCAAAATGGAAATTATAATCATAGAACGATGCAATAAAGCATGGATCTCCAGGAGGGACTATGTCCTCTCACCCTCGCTTTGGTCAAACCTAGACAGGGAGAGAACCCGTACCCTCGTTGGACTCAACAAGAAGACAATTGTATTGCTACAGATACACCGTGCCAAACACCTGGGGTGCATACTTTTTGTAAAATTTGAGGACGTTAGCAAAGCAAAATTGATAGATTTTATTACATTTGTTAAAAGCTCTGGCTGGTTTTCAGCGATAATAACAATAAAATTATTATATTACACTAAAAATATTAACAGGGAATCACAATAGAACAATACACCTCCCTTAGGAATTAGCAAATCCCTTATTACCTAACCTAATCTAACTTGGGCAAAGGCCAGATTCTCATCTTCTTCTAGATGCTTACATCACATGGTCGATACATTGAAGTCATTCTTGTCAGAAACAATAGAAATAACAACATTCCAAAATTGTCCGAAGACCAAGCAGTATCAAGATACTACAATAGATCCCCACAACTTTGTACACTCGCAAAGCTTGAATGAAAGTATCTTTCCCCCGAGAAAATGAATCATCTTATTAGCAGTTGCCCTCCTACTTGGTAAATTTCAGCCATACCAAAGTTTCAACTGTTAACATGTAGTAGATTCCTTATGACACTTAATTGATTGCGCTCCATTGTCCAAAATTCTTTCTCACAACAAACCAATATTCACTCTTTGGCTACTGGCACACCTCACCACCAAGCCTATTGTTCCTCATAAGTAGTGTATTAGTCTAAAGTGAAAATTTTCCACATAAACCACCACCGGTTGGTGGCCACATAAAGTATCTTTTATTGCTCACCACTCCCATTTTTGAATCATTTATCGATTTCCCTTGTATTCGTCAGCTTAATCGGCATCTCAAATCATTAATCCCTCATTTAAGTCCATTATTTGATTTGTTGTCCCATTGTCAAGAGTGTTAAGAAAAACAGAGATTCCCAATTACTTTGGACCATCAATCAATCGAACGACGGCTGTCCAAACAATGGAATCTCTAGACCCTAATCCGTTAAAAAGTTTTGTCCAAGTGAAAGCGATAAATTTATGATGCAATAAGCAATTACATTCTCATTCTTCTTCTTTTCATTATCTTTTCAGAAAATGGCCTAACAACTGTGCCGACGAGACAAGTGTTACTTCTCCAATAAGCCACAACTACGACAAAGGCGTGCGTCACATCTAAGCGTACAATAACCATGTCTTCATCGATCTGCCCACACTTTGCTCAGAATGCCTGGAAGAAAGATCTCTGCTCGAATTGTTTCAAATCGAAAGAAGAACATAAACAGTCCGCAGTCTCAGGTTTGGCGAGCAGACGAGCAGTTGTCACAGAAGCTGCCAAGACTGATTATCCAAACAAGCACAAGGTGCCAGCCAGGAGCATAATCAAAGGAACCAAACCCAAATCAAAGAAGAGCTTCAAAGTGAGTTTCCCCAAGCAGCTGTCGGAAGTTATAGGCTTCGGAGGAGATTGGTCAGATGATACAAATAGCGACGATGACGACTTTATGAACATAAGTAATAGTGCTGATGATCTATCAACTGGAACAGATGAGGAGGAGAATCTGGAGCTTAAGAAACTCACAAAAGCCAACACAGACTTTAACATGAACAATGGGAATCTGTTGGGTGATCCACAGGAGAACATCAAAAAGTCATTTGCCGCATTAAAACTAGGAGCACCACAAGTGGACAAGGAAGGCAAAAAGCAAACCCTCAAAATCAACGTGACACCATTTGGGAGCTCAAGCAAGTTGACCAAAGTTTCCAAAGCAAAATTTGAGGTAAAAGAGGAGCCTGTCATTAAAAAGGAGATTGCCAAAGTAAGTACGATACCAACTAGTGCATCCCTGGTGAAAACTCCTCCAGATGGAAAAAATAGTCCACCCATTGAGCGAGCCATGGAGAAATCCTTGCTCGAGGAGATCTCAGAAACTCTTGAGCAAAAACAGAGCGAGCAGAACAAGAAACTGCAATCAGAGGCAGCCAATAAGACGTCGGAGAAGACAGAGTCAAAAATCAAATTTGAAATCACAAGTCTGACAGACACGCTTGAGAACAAGCCATTTCTCGACTTTAAGAAGCCAATCGCGAGGAATCCCCCAATCACCAAGGACCACATCAAGCCAAAAATAAACGTCAATTCAATGCAAAAGTATTCAGATACCGACAGCAACTGTTCGGATAGTGAGAATGGAATTTCGGCGTATTACGATGTCGTGGAGACCGATATGAGCTACGAAAATATTCCAGATGGAAAATTTACAAAGAGTAAGGATGAGACAGATCGGGGAGAGCTGATAAGTAAAGATGATTCTGATTCTGTCTTCTCCAACTCCCAGTATATCACTGACATGCTGCTGTCATCGAAAACTCGGTCAGCTACATACTCTCTGCATGAAGGAAACTTCATGACCAGCAAAATCACCTCCGACGGGCTGATTGTAACGAAATGCAGCTCTGACGATGCACTCGATTCGACAGGGTCTAGCTTCGATGGAAGCAGTGATGAGGAAACATCTTCCTACAATATGACCCGAAGTGAGTCGGACTCTGGCATTGGAATTTCGATTGGCAACGACTACAAGGGGATCAATGAAAAGCCTTCCGTGGAAAAGAAACTTAGTGCAAGTACAAATAATTCAGACTACGAGGATATTCAAGTTGTAGATCAAGTGACAGCTACTGGAACAAAGAGTTTCGCTTTGGAGAAAAGTCGCGAATTAGCTGGCGAGCCCGATGGTAGCGCCGATCCAGATGGAAGCTTGGAGGCTCAACAAGTGCCAGCACTACCGAAATCACCACCACCTACAGCAGTGTCTCATGAAGCTCGACCATCTTTCCTGCACGGACTGCAAAAGAACACACCAGCCAAGAAGCCTGAACTCCCTGCCAAGCCCGTTATGAAAACATTTGCAACAAAACGCCAACCATCATCTGCTGAGCACCAGGTAATAAGTCAGCTGCAGCAAGCATTGAAGCCATCAACACTACCAAATCCAGCTGATGCACTTGATGCTGCCTTACAAGAACAATCAAAACTTCTCAAAAAAGGACGAGCACCAAACCCTCCACCTTCAGAAGAAAAATCCAGTGCTCCTCCGACTCCAGAGCGGGACTACAACATCACCGTCGAATTATCACCAGATACTGAGAAAATCACACCTGCTCTAGCAGAAGAATGTAAATCATCTAATGAACCTCCAGTTATCCCACAATTGCCGCAATCTCCTTCAACCAACAGCATCTACACAAGGAAACTCCAATCATCCATTACAGTAGGCGTGAAAACCACAGCCTCGCCGGTCATTCGAGAGAAGGATAAACGTGAACGCGCCACAATCAATCCTAAGTTCCGGTCCTTGAACACATTCACTTCCCATCGTAAGACTCAACTGACGCAGCAACTTTCTGCGTCACCTCCATCCTCACCGCCACGACCATTCAATGTGAAGCCATCTTTTGCTCCTGAACCCTGTTCAGCTGTGCAACAGGCGCGCAAAAATTTCTCCATCTCCGAGGAATGCCTAACCATGACAGATGACATAAAGAAGCAACACCAACAACAACAGAAAAAGAACAAATTCTCCATCAAGAAATTCCTTCGTATGGGAGCCAGCAAAACCACAGACAATTTGCATAAGAAAGATGGCATCTACTCCGAGATAGTGACAGGCGACGAAACAGGAGTGGTTGCCGTTGGCAAACCTCGCCTCGTCATCATCCATCCGATCGATATAAATCCCACGGCTGTCGAAGTGGTGAAGGACATAACGAAAACTAATGACAGTGTCACATCACAAACAATTGTGGTGACAACGAACAACGCTGGCAACGTCAACGGCAGTGGCAATGGTAATGGTAATGGCAATGGTACTAAACCACCAGCACCACCATTGCGTAAGACCGATTCTGGAGTCGGCCTTAAGAATCATGAGGTTAATAAACCGGCACGACCACCACCACCCAAGAGTGCTGAATTACGCCGGAAACAGCAGAAGATTAGCTTTGAGCTCAATTCCAGCGCTGGTGCCGGAGGCTCAGTTAAATGCAAAGCGGACAATGTTTATGCTAATTTAGGTGAGTTATTCCCCTTTTATTTTTTTCAAAACGAATAAATGAAATTTTCTTTAAAAAAAAAAATCATTTTGTGAAATTAAAGGGATTTGCCGGCATTGATGGGTTTATATTGTTTCCTCCACGTTCGACATTTCAAACGCACCCATTTGATAAAGATTTTTAAATTTGACAGTTCTGTCGTTTAAGGAAAAATTAATTTCTCCAACTGGGTCTGTTCAAAGCAAATTAGTGGGCAAGCAAATTCTGGATAAAATATTGGCAGCAATTGTCAAACATCTGACTATGACAGATTCATCTTATTCTGCCAACTCTTGATGAGAGGATTTTACAAAGCGTGCGATTGAAAAGTCATTATTTATCCTGGGTCAATCGTTGTTGCTCATAAGCCTATGCTGCCATTATCTTTCCAGAGAATCTCACACACTGAGATAATTCACTTCACTTGCTTTTGTGATAAGCTTCAAGCTTCAGATTTAAGGTCTGCGTTGTGAACCAGCGATGAAGAGCCACGTGTTAGCGGCAACCTCTTTTAGTAATTCGGTAACGACCACAACTGTGATATTATTAGCAAAGCAGAGTTCTCTGGATTAGAAAACGTAGAGATCGTTTCATTTTACTTAGTAAGATGGCCCTACAGTCCGGGGTGTACCTGGGCCTTAACCAGTAAAACTCTCCAAGATTGTTGAGACGCCTTGCATTTGTGAGCGCCACCCGTGGGCAAGAATAGTAGACTTTTCGGGTCGAGGCGTTAAAATTCATTCGCTTTACTCATTCTCAAGCGACTAATGTGTTTTTTTTTCTGGCCAGGTCGGTGGCGATGTAAAATCACTCCAAATTTCGTGAACGCAACCGGGGCCAAAATCGTTCGAAAAATCTTGCGTTCAAAATGGCCCAGGATGTCTTTATCCGACCTCACTAACGTCTATGCGATATAAAAAAGGATTGGGAAGACTATGAAGGGTTTTTATTGGTTTTCTACGAGACCTTATTACTCAATTGTATTTTCAGGTCAAGAGAGACATGATTTTTCTGAGTAGGTATAATTATCAGACCTAATATCGGAGTCGAATCTATCAAAGTTATAGCGACCCTTTTTGTTGACATCATACATTTTGCTTTGCATTTATTCATAGCTAAACCCGTTTATGCCGCATTGAAACATACTTGCAAATGCACCAGTTACAGTTTTCTATGTTCTTCCAGTGATGTCAAGATCATCAGCATAGGCAAATAGTTCCAAAGACATTTGAAAAATCATACTTCTGGTGTCGGATTGACAAAGATGTCACATGACAACGCATCACCTTCTCTTTACCTTTTTTGAACCTTAAAGAGCGAAACATCGTTCTGTATAGCAATGCATTGATGGGAGACAATTATCTTTGAAAAATGGTTGTAAGCGTTCGCCCAATTTGGCAGACAGGATATTGTAGGTTAGGGGACTGAAGCGCCTATAGCCGGCGCAGCTTAGACTCTTCTTATTTGTGAATCCAAGAAACGATGCTGAGGTTCCATTTGTCAGGTATAGTTCCCTCATATAAGCTAGTGTATACTGTCATCAAGTGATCTACCGCTGTCTTAAATGATTCGGCAGGAACGCGGTCCCTCTCAGCAGTATTGTTCTATTTAAGTTTAAATATTGGTATCTTTATTTTAATTCGGAAATCTTGCCTCTCTTCGTATAATATAAATAAATACTGGGTCTCAAGCACTGGTGTCCGTTCGTTCTACATGGCCAAGCCACCTCAGTTGTTGGACCTTTTCTCTTCCGGCTAAGTCGATGTCGCTGTACAGCCCGTACAGTTCGTCGTTGTATCTGCTCCTCCACTCACCGTATATGCAGATGGGACCCAAAATCATTCGAAGAATCTTCCTCTCAAAGCGCCCTCATCCATTTTTAATAAAGTCCATTCCTCTCCGCCATAGAGCAGGACTGGTATTATTAATTACCTTCTTAGCCCAAATAAGTAACGGTTGCCAAGAGCTATTCTTCGTTTGATCTCAGCGTTGGTGTCGTTGTCTGAATTGATAGCGGAGCCGAGGTAGACAAAGGCCTTAACTACCCCAAGATTATATCTGTCAAGGGTGATGTTCTCTTCGAGACGTCGGTGTTGGGTGCCCTTTCTTTTCATCAGCATATAATTGGTCTTGCCCTCATTGGCTGTTAAGCCCATCTTCGCAACTTCCCTCTCAATACTCACGAAATCGCCGCTGATATCACGCTACTTTCTCCCGATTATGTCAATATCATCAGCGTGTGCATCGATTTGGAGCTCATGGATGTTTACCTAGATCTGCCGTAATGTGAATATTTTGTCGATGGTGGACTTTCCTGGTCTAAGGCCACACTAATATGGACCACTCAGATTGTTGACGAGCTTCTTCAATCGTTGACACAATACGGCAGAGACAATTTTTTAGGCGATGTTAAGAAGACTAATGCCTCTGTAGTTGTAGTAATTTAGAGCGTCTCCTTTCTTGAGGATCCCATAAGCAATGCTGAGGTTCTATTCATCGGACATTCTTTCGTCTGATTATACAGATGAGCTGGTGTGTGTTCTTTACCACTCATCGCCTGCCGCTTGGAAGAGCTCGGCAGTCAGGCCGTTCGCTCATGCAGCTTCATTGGGCCTTAGCTTAGATATGGCTATCTTCATTCATTCTACATTGGTCTACATTGTCCTGATTGAAAAGTTCATTCTGCCTGAAAGCGTTATTTGGTTCGTCATCGCCGTTATATAGTCTACAGAAATGCACTTTCCAAACAATCAGCATCAACTGCGGCTCTATTACTGTGCTCCCTTGTTCGGCTCTACAGGCTTCGGTTTGGGGTTTTTTATACGTGGTATGTATTTGTTATCTTCTGGTAAAACTTCCGAATCTCATTCCTGGAGTAGCATCTCTCAATATTCTCAACCACGCGCTTCTCATGCTTCTTCTTTTCCCCCCTGAATCCGTTATCGGAGGTGGTTTCGTTCAGGCTACACCTTCCGACAGTACTACCAAAGATGCAACTTTAATGTCATAACTAGACTGCTCGTAACTATTCTCCAAGAACTCGTAGAAGCTATCTTTGGTGTAGTATAGTAAATGTCGCAGTTTTTCATCTTCTCGCATTTCTCGGATGGCGGTAACATCTGCTTCGCAGCAGTCCACAGCCTCCGCGAGTTGTTCGGCCGCACGTGGCCCATTAAGGGACCTAACATTTCACGTACAAATCCGAAGTATGTATCTGTGGTCTGAAAAAGAGTGTTCAGACGATAACATCCAGTTCGTTAGCCTGTCGGAGACAAGAGTGGTTCCACTTCCTGTTGGTTTCTAGTTATGAAAGTGGGCTCTTTGCCAATGTTGCAAATGTAGAGGTTAGTATTTAGAATATAGTCAAAAAGTGACTCACCTCTATCATTGATGTCGGTACTGCCCCATACCGTGTGATGTGCGTTAGCGTAACTTCCGATGATGAGGTCAGTTTTTTGCCTTCCAGCTTCCAGTACCACCCTTTCTAGGTTATCACCAGGGAGTGGGTCCACATGATCGTGGCCAAGCTAAGCTGATGCCAGCCAGTAGGAGCTTTTGGTAGTCTCTAGTCTAGGTTAAGTCGGGGTCGCTGAGGTTAGGAAGTAAAAGTACATTAAGGCTACGTTTCACTAATATACAAGTTCTGATCTTACTTTTGTCTCTGGTATAGAGCGGAGCGTATACGGGTGTCCTAAGTCCACGAACCACGTGGACCTCGTCGCCGGTTTCGATTTCCGACAGGGGGTCAGAAGAGGAGACCGACAGCTTAATTGTCACCTCGGATAGATTGGAGTCGTCGCTATCCATTTCTGGAAATCATATCGACGCTCCAAGATCCAAGGTTGTGTTTGGTGGTGTCTCCGTTAAAGGAGGAGTAGGAGGAGGTTGCTCCAGCTCATCCTTTTTGTAGACCCTTAGATGTATAGACTCGAATCCTAACCGAATCATGCCTTTTGTCTGCGCTAGAGGTTTAAGGGATTCCTTATTGATCACGATCAAGGCGCATCTATATGAACCCCTTAGTTCCTCCAGTAGGATTCGTCGGGTGGGGGTTCGGGGGGAGCATCCTTTGGTTTCAAGACTCGTCTGGAAAATTTCTTCGCGAGATTCATTGACCCTACTCAGTCTCTACAACTGGACAAGTTCGATACTCGCGGTAGAAAAACACCGTTTATAAGTCCTCATACTTTTGATAGTCAACTATTGGAATGTGAAGAAGGTGCTTGACTTCTGTCTGAATTCTACATCGTTTGTTTCTTCTTTAATGGTTATGACAAATTTTCTCTCCAGTTTCATCCATGTAATTGTAAAAAAAACTTTATTTAGTCAGTCTTTTAAGTAATCATCGTAAATACTTCTTTTAATCCCATGACATTATTCTCACTGACATAAATTCTTACCACCGATCGTTCTAACGGAGTTTTCTCGTTACGTTTTGCATCATCAATTGTGACCTACAAAAATGTCATTGCGATTCTATAATACGGGTAGTAGGAGGAGAATCTTCTTTAAATACGAGAGTACTTTCAAATTGGGTCATACTGTCATGTCCCACTTATGTAGGTATCCGTACCATAAATTTGGGAACATCTCTCCTGTCATTGGTTATGCAAGGGGCGTTCTACAAACTCAATTACTATTCCACGTAATGTTTAGAGGTGCTTTAGAGTCACAAAGTTATTTCAGTTAGTAATCGTGACTCATTTTTGATGACGGATATTGTCAAAGTACAAGTCAAGTCGCTTAATAAAATTAAATTATCGTTCAACTGGAAGGTATTAGTTAAGACAACATACCGATGTTGCTTTTTTTTTATTAAAATAAGGTAAAGATACTTATCTGCTTATGTCGGTATTTCGTGAGAAGCAAATGCAATAGATTTTCTGGGAAACTATCAAGCCGTTGTCAATAATAAATGACTAATGCGATCATTTGAAAAGGATACTGAATGAGATAATAATAACGTTTTGTCTCGAGAGTTACTCGTAATCTAATCTGATTAACTGCTCCATTAGACCTACTATAGGGTACGCATTGAATGATTGCTTTATAATACGCTCACGTACATATAAGAGTAAATAAATTGCATCAGAAAAGTACCCCATAAACGGTTCTACCAGTTTTACCAGCCCGTTTTAATATTTCTCACTTCCATAGTGCGAAATATCACGTAAAGGTGGTACATATAACAGATGCCGTGTCACTGGTATCGTTTAAGAAAGTATAAAGGCCTCTGGGACAGATGCCCGAACAAAATCTCATCATCACCTCAATTATTTCATGAAGTTCATTGCGATGTGTATATGTAGTTAAATCTAGTTGTATACCTCAGGACTGTCATGTTTTCTGAGGAACAGATCATGATGTGCGAATACTTTACGGCCTGTCACTTCAGGCCTTTCATCTATGGAATAATGATCATTATTCACTTCACACTAAACTCTTGTAGCTTCTATTACATTTCCTATACTTTTTAATGAAACAAAAAATATTGTACTAAATCGTTAGTTGTTAATTGTAAAGCACGAACAACCGAAGTATAAAACTGCTTATGGTCAGTTAAACTACATATATTACTTTTCATCTCGATCTTAATCATCAATCTTTTATTTTAAATACTTGCAACTAATTTAATTACAAACACTATTTGCCTTCAAATGATTGACAACTAAATTTTCAGTGGCATCTGTATTTAAAAAATAATAAAATTAATTGTAATTATTAGTTATAATTGAAAATAATGCTTTTGCTCAACATTGCAACCAAATCCACCTCGTAAATAGTAAAATCTAGGCTAAAGTCAAATGAGACTACTGGACCGCCTACGGCAGGTCCTACCCAAACGTACTTCTTGAGCCGTATGGTTTTGGTATCCCTGTCAAACTAATTCATTTGTCGAAGAAAACGATAAGAAAAGCAGAATGCCCTGTATATTGTAGTTTATAATAAGGCAATGCGCAGTCATACTGGCTCTTATAACATCATTCTTGATAGAGAATTCCATGACCTACAAGAAAAGGCACAGTATTTCGAGTCCGTAAAGCGGAATGGAACAGATGTTGCCGATGAGAGGGGCTTGGATTCATCCTCGTAACTGGCAGATGAGGATCGCTTAACGTTTTCGTTAATCTTTTCCATTAGTAAAGGATGGAGTAATGCTTAGGTATCTTGTCAGATTTATTAGGCTGTCTCCTCCTCCAAATTCCGTCAACGCAAATAGAACGGAATATTTTACAAAGAACTTTTTTCTCGAAATAACCGAGGATATCTTCATCCGCTTTAATCCATGCTATAGCGCCATTAAGTACGACTGGGATAATTAAGGTCTTATATAGACTTTTCTTAGTTATTCGGGATAGTTTACTTTTTGTCTTCAATTGCCTTCTTAGCGCAAAGAAACAACGATTGGCAAGAGTTAGTCTCCGCTTTATTTCTGCTGACTTGTTATTGGCAGACTTAATGTCAGAGCCAAGATACGAGTAGATACTACCTCAAAGTTATCCAATTCGTTGATGTTGTGTGTTCCTCATTGTTGAGAGCATAGTACGTGCTAACCCATTTTGGCAGCTTCCGTTTCAATACCAGCGAATTCACCAGTTACAGCGTGGTGTGTGTTTCGAAATACGCGATGCAGAAATTTCATTCATCAGGCATCCACTCTTCTGACTATTGTACATCTAAGAAATGAGTTGGTGTATGCCCTCCACAAAAGTCACTTCCAGCATCTTTGTTAGATTTAAACCTGGACATTGCTGTCCTTACTTCGTTCCGGTCGGGTGGAAAGAAGTTTTGGCTATCGTCGCCTAAGTTGAATGGTTTATTCGGCCTGACGGCGAGCTTTTGATCTGTGTCGCCGCCATACGGTCTGCAGAAGAAGTTTTCCCATAATCTCGGGACCGACTGTGCTCTACTACAAGGTTTCCTTCCATCCTTCCACATCTCTACAGGTTTCTGTACTCACTCTGCCTCTTTACCTTGTAGTAAATCTCCTACTGGAGAAGCCGATGTTCTTCCCGTGTCTTTTGCTCGTACAGTTCATGAGCGGCTCTCGTTGTTCGTTGCAGCGCCGTTTTGTATGCTTCTTGTTTAGCTGCACGTGTTTGCCGGGATTCTTCATCAAACCATTTTTCTTAATGGTGATCGGATGAAACTCAGCTCATCAGTTGCGGCTTCTCTGATGGGACATTGGCAACATTGCCACTTGTTTTCTGCAGTTAATGCTGGCGACATAGGAGTTATTGAGAGATTTTGAGATACGCTTTCGGCGTTATACCTTCTTCTCACAGTAGTTCTTCTTCGTTGTGGCGCTTGGAAATTTCGTATTCCTACATTAGCAAAAACAAGGAAGTGATTCGAGTCAACGTTGGCTGCCCGTAAGGTTCGGACGTCCAGAATACTGGAGGCATGCCCTACACCGATCGGAAAATAATCAATTTGAATAAGTGTTTCATGATCCAGAGACCGTCATGTCCATGTGTGTATATTGAGATGAGGTAACCTTGTTTTACTTTAGTGACATTTCGTCTCTCCGCAAAGTCATTAAGCCTAAGTCCGTTACCAGACATGGTGTAGTGAAGGCTTTACTTATTAACTGTCCTAGTAAAGATGTCTTTCTTTCCTATATTGTCATTCCTATCTGATCATTCTTAGGACATTGTTCATATGTATTGCCGAGGAGCTCGTAGAAACGTTCTCTGGTGGCGTCATCCTTGTCTTCCGTGGGGCATAAGCGCATGTTGGGCTTATATTGGTTTATTTAGCCTTCATGCGGATTATCATAAGACGCTCGTCCACGTGTCGGAAGCTCGGAACTTCTATTTGTAAGTCTGCCGCGTTTGAAAAATTCTGTCCCTAGGGTCAGATGCTCCGATTTCAGTAACCCACATCGCGGGTCGTTGGCCTATCAAGGGCTCCTCCGTCACCATTTCTTTTTTCAAAACTTTGACCAAGTTCCTTATTGGCCTGAGCTCGGAATAAGTCGGAGTAGCCCAAATAAAGCTTATACTAGTCTGACTGCGAACGTCATTCTCTCAGCATATCCTAGCCATCTAAGATCGTTAAATTCGAACCCTGCTGATCGGTCACGGCTTTATATAGCTCATCTCTATAAATTACAATATATTCGGCCTTAAAATTGATAAACATCGACTCATAAGGACGTAGAGTTCCAGGCGTTCAGCTTTGAGTCAAACCTGTCTGCAATTTAAAGTATCTCCCTTCTTGAGCCAAACAATTCTCAGACGCTATCATGCAGGTACTCTTTTATTTGACAATATTTTTCAATTTGGTTTCTGTGCCTTACTAAAAAAAAACTACCATTAATTTGAACGGTTCCGCTTGTCTCCTCCAATGACCTTATCAGCCGTTTTTATCCTTAGTTTTTTTTTTATAATTTACGCGCGCCTAAGGGGTTAGATACCCTTTTACTGTTGCCATGGCGCGGGCGGAAAGATAGAAGGAGGAGAAAGGAAAATTGTTTTTGTAGTGGTTGAAACTCAGGTGTGTTTGGTTTCTATGTTTGCTCTCCAGGGGTGGGAGTCCGAATAGAACGGAGAGTTTTTTCTTCACTCAGAGTGATTCGAGGTATATCACAGTATTTTTCTTTTCTGTGCTTGAAACTCTACAACAGCCAAATCTACGTGTCAGTGTTATGCCTTCACACGCAGAATTTTTCTGTCTGAGTTCCAATTACACAAATGAATAACTGACTTGCCATGGGCAGGATTCTAACCTGGACCCTCCTAGTGAGAAGCTTTTGCTACTACCACTACACCACGGCCACCCCGTGTACCCGACGGTCATTGTACAACATGTACAGTATTCCAGATTCTACTCGATCCCAATCATTACCCCAATCTTCGCTTTTCGCTTCAAAAGTTCTTCTCATTTTCTGGTAAAACTTCTGAGCATAATTTCTAGCCTCAATCGAGAGCTCGTAGAGTTCGAATGGCGAGCAGCTTTCATGAATCAGTTTCCTCAAAAAATAGTATGATACTAGGATTTTTATACTTCGGCACCTTGCCAAAGAATGCTCAAATGACTCAACCTCTAAAGAAATTTGGATGAGACTACCGCTGAATCGACATCTTATTTCACCGTAGACGCCATTGAAGAGAATTGCTTCACAAAAGCATCCACACTGTACCTTTCCTGAAACGAGTTTATAGACAGAACTTTGTTTTCGTGGGTTTAACTATGAAGCAACATTTACATGAGCCGACTAAGAATACTGGAAAATAATCAATAATACTTTATTCCGGAATTGTATCCTCCATTCTCAACCGGACATGGCTTATTTGAGCTACTTTTTGACATTTTTACATTTCACGTGACAGCTGTCACACTTAACAGTTTTTTAAAATGCGATTATAATAAAAATTTGTACTAATTTTGTAGGTGAAATCCGATCATCTATAGCACCCCGTAAACCCGAACGTACAGCTAGTATGCGTGAACGTGAAGCTCAACTCGAGCTAGCACGTAAGCGTCAGGGAAATAACGAAAATGCCGATAACATCTCCATTTGTTCATCAAACGGTGACATTGTCTCGGCAGATATTTCTCAAAAGACTTTCAAAACTCTAGCAACATCGCCTATAGTCGAAATTAAAGCAACTACCGTCCAAAGTTATCCCAAAGAGGTTGACAACTGCAGTATCATCAGCACCAGTCGAACCAGTTCATTTGAACGTCACAAAACTACCGAGCAAGTTACAAGCAATTCTGGCGCTTCACTGGACGGATCACGTCCTAGCAGCTTAAAGGATTCAGTTCGAAAGATCAATAGCACTATTGATAGTTACTTGAAGGATAAACGTGATTATGAAAATATGTATGAGCTTGTCAAGTCTGGAACTGGAAGTGGTACTCTGGCATCCTCACCACCACCACCACCACCAGCCCGAATGGTCGATACGGCTGGAGTAATTGCACGGGCGGTACCAAGACGTCCAGCACATTTTGGAGAAAATGCTTCTGTGTCTGGCGCAAGTTATACGCGCAGCGAGTATGGATCTCCACGGTATGGCCACAATAGTAGTTTAGGTAAGTTGTCTGTCACACTGGAAGTACTCGTGTGGTGAATTTGTTAAATATATTATAACTTTTCTTTTATAAATCTTTTTTTTCAGCTAACATTCCAAGAGTTATATCGGCGTCATATTGCGGCAGTGAAATGGGTGAATTCGATATTTATTCTCCTTATAGCTATTATGGCAGTGAGGCTGGCGGTGATGTTGCAACGGATATAAATGACAGCGTTTGGGGTGTACCATCGGTAAGATTTGACATTTAATCAGGAAATCTAAATTTCAACATTTACTTTACAATTTTAGGCACTCAAAAGCCGCACCAAAGCTACAAATCGCCTGCGCATGCGCAAAGGCCGAAGTGTTGTACACAAAACAATTGAAGATAATTACACAGCTGTTGTAGTAGCAAATCATGAGGCACTGGCGCAAGTCTTGGATCAGGTAAGTAGATATTTGAATGAAATTTAAATTGTCGTATTTTTAAGTGATTCGATGTACAAGCTTTTGCTCTCAAAGCCTTATTGTGTTATGGCTGCTAGAAATTGGTTAACTGAAGCTACTATGCACGTTTATAAGGTGGAGACCTAATTTTGTGATATTTTATTGTGATCGTTCTCGGTACTTTCCGGATATCATTTTTTTTCTGCTGGCTAGCGCTGAGCATTCTTCATTGGCATATATTGTATTTTCTTTTGTCCTACGCCTAATCTTCAAGAATTGTTTATTAGGAGAGTCTGAGTCTCTCCTTTTTCCCGTTCCATTTATAGGCAGTCATAAATTGTTTACTTACTCAACGGGTTCTCGTCCTGTTGATGGTCTCTGCCTTAGAAAGAACCACCTCCTAGTCACCCGGTTTCCAGTCCACGGACGTAAAACCAGTCCATGTTTGGTTTGGTTTTCTACTCAAAACAGGAAGCTAAGACTTTCTTAGCTAGAGCAGAATCCACTGCTGGTTGACATTTGTGGAGCCTCTCCTATTGTCTGCGTACATTAGTAACCGTTTTCAGAAGTCCGCTCCTTTAATGAGTCCTGCACTACATCAGCCTTAATGATCATCCTTTATGACCTTTGGGCGATGCATGTTTAGATTAAGTCCTAGTCACCTAGATTGTGAACCATCTGGGATTAGGTAGGTATATAGGTCAGCGGGTGTCTTGTGATGACACCTTAAGGCTCCGACCCATAGAATCCGTCAATCCGTTCCATTCTTATGGAAGGTGGCCCATAACCAACGGATGTATGAACTTCGATGGATAAAGTACTTACTTTCTACTTTTTCAATCCGTTGATCTGTTGGTAGTTCATACATTTACGTATTGAAGATCATGCATTTACAAGTTGAGAGTAAGTACATTCATTGGTGTAAGCAGTGAGGGAATGTAGAGAAACTGTCGATATTGAGGTTCTTACCGGCAATACATCACCACCGTTAACAGAATGACCGGGGAATGGATTGCAGATTCTATGAGCCCCTTACCGGTATCTTGCATAACAGTGGATTCATTGTGTGCAAACATTTTAAGAACATTCATCAACTCTTCAATGCGGGCAAATCTCCGTACGAGGACGGTTGATTGATTGCAAAAACCTATGAGAGGAGAGCGTCAGATTAGAACAGATAAGGATATGCATTCCAGGAGGTTTCTCTGGTCATTATTATGCCCTCCAGGTGTGTGGTGAAGAAATAACTGCTTATAGTGTTTGTTTTTTTTTATTCACACAATAATCACACAACTACTTGAACGGTTTAACAAATGCCCAGTAGATGTCCGTTTGAAAGACGCTGCTCTTATCATTTATTCGGAGTGATCGTTTCAAAGCAGACCTATTGTTTCAACGTAGACCTTTGCTCGTGTCGATATCCATTTTAATACCATCGATGTAGACAGTCAACTCCTCCATGTTAGTGATTTGTTTATTCCTCCTGGCCGTAAATTGGCGGTGACTCCTGTGCCTTCCGTAGCCTAACCTCCACACCACTGTGGGTGATCCCAGAATTACAATGTTTCCGCCCTCTTTATCTTTAGAAGGTTTGAAAGCTAGTAGTTCTTCTTTAAGCCCTTTCATCAGTTTCATCGGTTTGAAGCATATTTTTTCGAAAGGAAAAAGCTTCTACGTCCTCTTGCCAATGGTATATCCCGCGGCAATGATCCGTCTTCGGAGATTTGACTCGTGATAGAAATGCGCGACTGAGCCTAACTAAGAGAATTTGCTGAATTTGCAAGATCCTCTGGCTGCACTGTTTTATCCCAGAGCAGCAAAGACGCATCTTCATCGCATCTAGAATCTTGGATTCGGCACAACGAAGTATGTGTCTTTTACAAACAGTTAAAAAAGCGGAACGTAAACAGGAACGTTCCTTCTTTCACTGTGTTCAAACTATTATAAAATAGGATGGGATGAAATGTTACTATTTTTGATTGCGAGGAACAGGGAAAGGATAACAGCTCATTGGTGCCGATTGCATTCCGTGTTTTTATTGTCTTCCTTCTCCCCAGCGCCAGCCAATTTCTGTCCAAAAAAATTACATCTTTGCTGGCTGTAGCACTAATTTTACATGAGCATAGTGTGCGCAGAAAGCCACCATTTGAAGCAGTGCTAATTACCTTCTCCTTCTTTGCTCTTCGGTAAGAAAACTAATTTCAACAATCCTCGTTGTCACTCTATCCAACGTTCCAGCTCAAGCTACTGAATGTGTCATAGAAGAATCATTTGAATCGATAGATCTAGACTCAGCACCTGAATTGGCTCGATGTTTCGATTGAAGATCCCAGAATTCTTGCACGAATCGCAATGAGGAAAACAATGAGTGGGTTGTCGAAAGCATGGCTTTCTTTTTTCAGTCTGTTTGGTGGTGTCTCAAATCTAATACTTGAATCAAGTCCAACGAAAAAGCAGTCAATCCAAAACTTCACAGCATTTCCAGAAATAACTTCTTTAATCAATTTTACTTTCTTCTTCTTCTAGCTACAACAAACGCCCATCATTCCACCGGCTCTACGTCCTCTTGCCAATGCCATAAATCTACGCTTCGAAGACTTTACAATTCTCGAAGGTGCTCAAGCGTTTGTCGTTGGAAAGAAAGCCTTTCATGCAGCGGTTTGGACAACGGCACCAGTAACATTAGCTCTATCAGCGGATTGCAATCAGCTATCCGGTGTTGGTGGGGAACTTTGTCAACTCTCTGGTGGAGTCAGTGGAGTCCTTAATCCAATCACAGAATACTGCGATTTAGTGCCGAGCTATCATCTTCCCTTAATGCCTACAACTGAAGTTCGAATGCTGCAAGCGACAATTTCAGTATTGCCACGTCTACAACTTGAAACCTTACAATCTATCGGTACTATCCTTAAAAATAAGTCACAAATGCTGGACAAGTCCATGTGCAATTTCCGTGGTTCAATTCCAAACTTATCCGGATTAAAGGACAACGGAGTAAATCTAAGAAACGTGTGCTCCGTGCAGAATCTTAGCTCCCTTAACGAGGACTTAAAGACCACTTTAACAACAGGCAAGACAGAGGACTCTTCAATAATTCCCGGAATGCCATCGTTCGATGATGTGATGTCACGTGAAGTGGCGTTCATAATGTTGCAATTGGTCAATGGAATGAAGAATCTACAAGCAAAAGCCATCGAGGAGATGCCCCTAAGTTTATCCAATGTAGTTCTGGCAAAGGACGTAGAAAACAAAGATGCCCAAGCGAGACTCTGTGTCTTACAGGGGTTAGCAAACTAAAAACGTATACCATACCCAATATATTAAATAACTCTCCATTCTCATTTCAGAAGCAATAACAATGACGAAGATGAACCAATGGGTACACTCTGTCGCTGTGCTCATATTGCTCTATGCGAAATGTTACCCTCTACAAAGATGACGGCAATCTTGTCTGACATTCTTCTACAAGAACGTTCCGAGTCTCTGTCCAAAGCAAAATCAGTTCTAGAGTTCGTTCTCTGGGGCCCATCTGATGTTGTACTGTCCGGATCAATTAAGGAACGTGAACTCGCTCTACAACGCTGGTTAGACTTGGAAAGAGCCACAGTTCTGCATGGATTAGTTCGAACCCGAGTCGAGTTAACCATCTATGATGAGTGTCATCTAATGTTTTTGGTGCGATCGAATGCGAAGATGATGAACGATGCGGCGAAAATCGTTTCCACCTATCAAAGTGGCAAAGAATAGATAAAGGAGGACCGAGAGCTGTCTGAGATTTGCGTGCCAAATTATTACTTGCTGTATCAAATTTTGTTTTATTAATTTTCTTTTCTAATTGCTGGTTTCAATGCTTGAACAATTCCAATGCAAAGAAAACGCCGCAATTGAATTTTGTATAAACTTATTCGAATCTTAAAGATACAATTTTTGTTTCTTATTATTTCTTGTTTAATTCATAAGAATTCAGAATCTACTCGTATTTTGTATTTACAAGCGAACTTATGTATGTTAATCGAGCGTATATTGTAATATTTATAAATAATTTTTTTTTCTTCTCTATTATTTTTTTTTTTGCATTACTATTATATATATATATTTTATATTTAAAATATTTACGCATACTGTTTCGGTGTTTGATGAACAAAACAATAGATTATTAAATATAAATAATAAAATTTCGTTAAAAAAAATACGGTTCTATTATTATTGTTATTATTTTGAATACAAAAGGTAAAATATATGGAAGTAAGAAGTTACCTAACATGTGACTGGTGTTTTTGGTGCAGTTTCAGGCTTTTCAATAAGGTGATATTGGTTTGCCAAGCTTCATTTATTTTCAGTACGGTTTGTCATTTTATAATGAAAAGATGTTACTTTTGCCGAGAACCCAGAGGGAACTGACCGAGCGCTTACCTGCGTGATAATTCCCTTGCGCTGTTCTACTAATCCAGCCAGCAGAAAGGTTGTTGTTGAAAAAATAAAAGGCTGAATACTGTACTCATCACCTGAGTTTACAACCTCTTCATTCTTACTCTCATCGGCGTCTTCAGAATTTTGCATTCCCTCTTCGTCACTTTTTCTGTCCTCCGCTGACCTCTTGATTTAGCTCTATAACATCTTTTTCGATTTCTGTTACTTCCGTAGCATCGTTTCCTGGTATAAATTTATTTGAAACTGCAGATCATTCAATCGGCATTTCAATGTTTCGTACATATTGAGACTTACTAACAGCCGAATTAAGTATAATCTCCACATTTTCCAAAATATTTGTACCAATAACGAATTTAATAGCCGGCTTTAGTGTTAGTATGGAGTTAAATTTTATTGTAGAGAAAGTCATGTCTAAGTTTTTAAATTGACATTAAAGAACAGCGTGATGCCAATATACTAATTTAATACTATTAATTGTATAAGTGTTATATAACTTTCATGAATTTAAAATTCCTTTATCTTCATTACAATTTATTGAAATATATTGCAGTAAAAACTGGTTAAAATGTGTTTTTCGTAAATGTTTTATTGAATCAATAAACTAAAATGCAATTACAGGACAATGAAAAAAATGTTAATAACAAGTATAATTCGTAGCTGAACCTCGAAAATGTGCAAAAAATTAAAAGAAAATTTAAACAATAAAAAATGCATATTTCTTATCAAAAAATTTAAAATTTTGTAGATTCACCGACAAATTAAAAGAAGCACGCACGCAAGTTTTCTAATTATCGTGTGCTCAGATTCAAAAAACGTTGTTTCGAGAAAAACACATTTAAAATTTCTATGTATACGAGTATATATAGTATAGTATAAATTTATGAAACGATATGCATGTTGTGGGTTACATATCACTACATATCATCTATCAGCGTTAAACAGCTTTTTTCAAAATCTCATTAGTATTCATCGCACCTGTTTCTATATTTTCTTAGGTCTGTTGGATGCCATAAAAACATTTTGTTATAGCCTACCTGTACGTTGCTACCTTTCTCTATCATCTCTTGATGTTATAACTCGGAAAATATTTTAATTCGTATTATATTATCGTATTTAATTCGTATAATACGTATTAATTCTACATAACCTTTAGAACATTTTAAAGCAATAAAAAAAAATTATTCAAAATTTTAGGATTACTACATTACTACATATTTCGTTATATTTACAAAGTTATTGATTGATGAAAATAATGTTGAATTAGAGTTTTAAAGAGAACACTTACGGAATCCAGTTTCCATCTAGGAAGAAAAAACGGAAACTCGTATTAGCCACGAATCGCGATTATTTTTACCGAGAGCACTTAGACCGCGAATTACTTCGTCTGCACCGTCTGTAATTTTTCTAAGCGCTTGAAAAGCTTATTGATGGAAGTGCTAAGAAGGTTTTTACGAACGATTGTACTATCAGATTTACGCGATCGTACCGCCTTTCAGGACGTTCCCAAGCCTCGATGTAATTCGCGTCCGCAATGGGTACATTTTTCACGAGGTTGGCTGCAACATCACGCAAGAATGATTTTAGATTATGATACTTTTGGGTAGATGTTAAGTGAGGTTTATTATTCACCGAGCCCATGAACAAATCGCGAAAAGACGGCCAGTTCTTGTAGCAGCCGGAAAATGGAGGAATCAAAGAATCTAATTTTTTGCAAGAATTCTCCGACTGATCTGCTAAATTATGAAGCACCGATTCTTCATCGATTGAATTGTCTGCCTTTTTCTTATCGCGAATTGCTCTTTTCAAGCCTGAATGGGCGACAAAGTACTTACTTTCGTAGTCACCAAAGTCTTTCGTGAATAATTGGAGCTCACTTTCTTCCGCGTGTTTAAGACATTCATAATGAAGTGAAGAGAATTCACCCCACGCTTCAATAACTCTACTTAAACGAATTTCCAGCATTTCGACTTTAGTAGGAGTTTCTATAGATGCGAGAAACTCTACAGCACGTGTTAAGCACGCCTTTGCATTTCAACGTTTTAACTTTGAAGCATTCATTTTAGAAACCCTCAAAAAGTTCAGATACTCGTATATGTGCGATTAATGGCAATAATGACCCGCTTATTCGATCAGATGATTAAAAAGGAAGAAAAATGGTCTCCATACGATAATGCCGAAAAATCACACCACGAGGTTTTCACAATTTGCAAATAGTAGTATCTATCAAATATATCACCATGAAAATTGTCTGGTTCATAAATCAATTCGGCTAAAGAAGAACCAACTTATGTTTTGTGAGATATTAACAATTTATTTAGTTTTAAGAATACAATGTATTTCAATTTAATGGTTCAATATAATGTAAAATGTTTGTGTGGGTACAAATGATATAACTTATTCTTTTCAATAGAAATCGCTTTATTCAGTACAGTTACAATTCACTATTTAATTGTTTCTCTCAGTACAATCCAATTTCTCAACCGCTTATACTTTTCTTATCTTTTACCTAAACCATTTAATCACTTCTCCTAATTAACACTTCAATCACTTTAGAACTGATTTGCATACCTTGGGGATGCTGGTATTTATACTCGAATGACATACTTCGAGAACAATCCTCGCCATCCAGCGTCCCATACAATTTCCAATTTGTTAGAAAATTCGATTCCACTCTCCAGTAGAGACTTTGTTATTCCAGTATCGAAATCTTCTGGTCTTTGAATCTAGATGTCGCTGCTCACATTTAAGTGGTTATCACATTGCTCCCTCCCTACAGTTGTTCGTCCCGAACAACTTCGTCATTCAGCATCCCGTTGAAATGACACATTCTATCCAAATGGACCACTTTCAATTTTCCTCGATCCCCACGCTGGATCTGGTAGAAAACGTCATTAATGCGGGTTATCACCTTGTATGGACCTTCCCAGTCCTGTTGCAATTTTGGTGATTTGCCTTTCTTACGCTGAGGATTATACAGCCAAACCAGATCTCCTTCGTTGAAACCCGAAGATTTCGCCTTGATATCGTACCTAGATTTCATGCGGCTGCTTCATCTTTTCTCTGGTGTCTTCATGCAATTTACGAATCCTGCTGCGTAAGTCATTCACGTACTCGTTCACCTCTTTGGGCTCCGTCGGTGGGGATCCAAATTTTGCTTCACTTGGCAACCGAATTGTTTGACCAAATAAGATCTCGGATGGTGTGTGCCCTGTTGAGCTATAGACCGCGTTTCGATAGGCCATTAAGAAGAGGGGTATGTGTCGATCCCAATCCCGCTGGCAGTTGCTGACAACCTTAGATAGATGCTCATTCAAGGTCCGATTGAATCGCTCGACCATTCCATCAGATTGTGGGTGTAGTGGCGTTGTCCTTGTCTTTCTTATTCCCAAATATTGGCATATTTTCTGGAAGACTTTTGATTCAAAGTTACGCCCTTGATCAGAGTGCAGCTCCATTGGGACCCCAAATCTGCTCACCCAGTTGTTGACTATCTGTTTGCCTACGGTCTTAGCCTCTTGATTTGGGATGGCAAACGCTTCCGGCCACTTACTGAAGTAATCCATGACTACGAGGGTATATCGGTTTCTATTAAAGGTTTCGGGAAACGGCCCAGCGATGTTGATGGCTATTCGTTCGAAAGGTGCTCCGACATTGTATTCTTGCATTTGTCCATGTGGCTTTACTTTTGGACCCTTGGTAGCGCCGCACATCTTATGCACTTTTTGCACCAATTCTCGACATCTTGTTTAGCGCTTAGCCAATAGAAACGTTCCCTTACCTTTTCCAACGTCTTGTTTATTCCCAAATGGCCTCCTGAGATTCCGTCATGTATTTCATGGAGTACTTGGTTGACTCTGGACCGTGGCACAATTAGCTGCATACGAGATGTTGTCCCATCTGCACATTCCCATTTTCTCTTCAGCAATCCATCTTGCACAAAAAGCGAGTCCCACTGTGCCCAGTATGCCTTCAGAGTTTGGCTCCGATCTGATATCTGCTGCCAGCTTGGCCTTACCTCGTGTTCTTTCCAGGCCAATATTGGTTCGATGTCATTGTCTGCCTGTTGGGAGGAACGGATTTCGTCTATACTCCAACCTTCTATTGGCTCAGTCCTGATCGTTTGGATAGTTGCCTGTTCTTTCGCTTCTTTACCACTGACTACTTCTGCTGGGAGGCTTTCATTGCATTGTTTTACCTGTGAGACTGGGATAATTACCCTGGAGTCGACTCCTGCTACAGACTTCTGCCCCGCGAAGTAAGCATTTCCTAACTGATGGCTTCTGGAAATTTGACCAGTTTCTTGGTAACCGTTTCTGCTGGTTTTTCTTTCTATTTGCCTGTAACCCCAGTGCAGGCAGCCTTCTCGTCGTACTGGTTCTTTACAATGCCCTTGCAGATGTCCTACTTTATCGCAGTTCCAGCAGCGCATCCTTCGTCTCTCCCGCGGGATAGTAGTTGGTCTTGAGCAGGAGCATTCACCAGATACTATTTCCCTGACGAAATGCATTCCTTTGGAAGCCGGCCATCCTTACTGCTGATTGTAGCTTCAAATCTGCAATTCCCCTGATGAATGCGTCCTTTGTCATTTCGTCGATTATTTCTTGGCCTGCGGTGGGATATGACAAATGTGCCAGTCTACTCACGTTTGCTTGGAGCTGTTGCAGTGTTTCTCCTCGTTGATGCATACGGCCTTGCAATTGAACCTTGTAAACTTCCCGCATGTGGCTATCCCCAAACCGTTTCTCCATAGCCTGCACTAAAGCCATATAGTCTCTATTCTTTTCGATATCGATTGTTTGTAACAATTCTGCCGCAGGACCGCGTAAGGCCATTGCTAGGACAAAGCACTTTTCCTCATTGTCGCAATCGTTTGTACAGGCAGCCATTTCAAACTGCTTCTTATAAGTAGACCATGAGGTCTGGCCATCGAATGAGGGAGGCTTCAAATCTTTTCTCCTTGGACCGCTTAAAGAACATTCTCGCAGTTTCTGTTTTCGCACTGTGTCGAGCTCTTTTGTCAGTTGCTGAACTTTGCTGTCCATTTCTTCGAATTTTTCGCCAACATTCTTCTCTATTCTATCAAATTTGTCATCGATTTCTTCGAATTTTTGCTGGAGAATGTTCTTTTGCTCTTCCAGATTATTCTTTTGTTCATACATTTTCTGTTGAAGACCGTGCAGATTGTTGGTTTGTTCGTTGATTTTTTGTTCAATACTGCTCTTCTGCTCGTCTATTTTTTGTTCCAGACTGTTCTTCTGTTCGTCCATTTTTAACAAGAGGAGTTGCATCATCGCAGCCATGTCATTGCCGGTACTTGTCTGTTCATCCTCGTCAACATCAAAGGAATATGCATCAGGATCATGTCCCTCGTTGTTCAAAGCCTCCTGAAGACGGAGCACCAGGTCACTTTTTCCTCCACTGGCGCTGAGGCTTCTCTTGTTCAACTCGGATTTGAGTTGGACGAGGGTCAACTGCAATAGTTTTCGACCCATTCTAGCTTTTTGAAATAGTCAAAAAAAAACACTTTTTTTTACACACAATAAGTCCTATCCCACTTCTGACACCAATGTAAAATGTATGTGTGGGTACAAATGATAGAACTTATTCTTTTCAATAGAAATCGCTTTATTCAGTACAGTTACAATTCACTATTTAATTGTTTCTCTCAGTACAATCCAATTTCTCAACCGCTTATACTTTTCTTATTTTTTACCTAAACCACTTAATCACTTCTCCTAATTAACACTTCAAATTTCACTTTAGAACTGATTTGCATACCTTGGGGATGCTGGTATTTATACTCGAATGACATACTTCGAGAACAATCCTCGCCATCCAGCGTCCCATACAATTTCCAATTTTTCTTAGCCCTAAGTACACAAAATAAACATGTATAAATAAAATGTAAATGAAGTCGAAAGACATAGATATAAGAATTTAGATTAGCTTAGAGTGCCTGTGTGGGGCCAGTAAGTTAGAATAAGATTGTTAAGTAATTGTAAGCTAGCATTTAAGCATTTTTTGTTAGTATGTAAGAGTTAGTGATTAAGTAAATAAAATGCATTGAAAACTAAAAAAAAAACTAACTAACAATTTCCAATTTGCTAGAAAATTCGATTCCACTCTCCAGTAGAGACTTTGTTATTCCAGTATCGAAATCTTCTGGGCTTTGAATCTAGATGTCGCTGCTCACATTTAAGTGGTTATCACAATAATTTTAATGATTTTATACTTATTGATATTGGTGGTCCCTGATGTGACGTTGCCCGTGTCAATGTTAGGATCCAAGTGGACAAGTGCATGCAAGATCGATTCGTCGAAAATGCGTACTCTCGCCCACTGATGCAGATTTCCTGCACACTCAATTGTGAGGTATGTTGGTTCGAAGAGACAAGAAGAGATATTAACTACACCACATCGCAGACCACTTTACCATTAAACAATTAAGAAAAAATAAAATGTATGTATTCATGTAAGTAGGTACGTAAAAAAAATAAGAAAAGTGACATTGAATTGTACATTTGCACATATTGTACATATGTATGTTTAAACAAAGGTTTTTTTTATGTCTGGTGCTTTTACATTGTTTGATGTGTGGTTTTGTTTATTCAATCTCAAACAACATATTTTAGCGTTAATAAGTACAATATACAGTGAAACAAAAAAAAAATATGGCAGTGATGAAAGCATATTTTAAACTGATATACATACATTGTCGTTGCACGGACAATTTCCCACCCTCCTTCCTTCAAAACAAAGATCGAACTACCACAATAATCGACAAAGCCCAGTTAGATTCAGTTCAATTTTATTTTATAAAAGAAACAATTTAATTTATAATATAATATAGATACACAAAACTTAAACTAACTTACATTGCTTTAGGGAGCATGTAACTTTTGAAATTCAAATTTGCAACGACTTTTACATAAAAATTCTTTCTCAACAAAAATCTTGTTAATTCCTTTGTTCTTTATACTAAAAAAAGATAATAAGGCAACCCCACACAATTAAACATAAAGCAAAAACAAACGGAAAAAAAAGCTGTGAACTCCTAGTTTACGGGAAAGAGACAAGATAATAGTAATTGACTAAACTTGGTAAATATCAAAGGGAGTGGTGTTGCCAGCATTTTGATTCTAATCTTATACTAGGTAATTCAAATAAAATTTCTTTTAAAACTAAAAAAAAAATCAAAAAATAAGAAATAAAAAATTAAATTCACATAACTAGCTCGCTGACATACATAACTCAACAACTTGTAAAGATATGAAAATGAAACAAATTGTGTATAATCTTAGAGTTTTAAAATAATTTAATATATTGATTCTTTTCACTTATTCTTATGGAAAAAAAAACAGCAAACATGGCAGTATTTCATTGGCCAAAATAAAACTGGGACAATGTTTTCAATGGCGCTGTGGAAGTGCCGCTACTTTGTTTCTATTGTCTGAGGTAACATATCGGTTCTTTAATTGTGAGAACTTGTTAGTAGCCGCATTTTGACATCTCCAAGTCTTACTTCGCAAAAAAATGGAAAAAAACAAGCATCGCGTGACTTAAAGGAATTAATCATTGATTATTATAAGAAAAAATATAAAAATAAAATTATAATAAAAAATATTATAAAAAAAAAAGTCAACTGTGTTCAATATTATAAAATCTTTCAAGAAAAATGGGTATTTAGAACGTCCATCTGGAAGTCGAAGACCTTCAAAACTTTCAACGGAGCAAACTAAACAAAGAATTTTAAGGATCATAAAAGCAAACCCGAAGGAATCAGCCGTCGAGATCGCTAAAAGTTTAAAAGAAGAAAAAAATTGTAGATATTCATCCGCAAACTGTACGCAATTTTCTCCATAAGGAGGGTTACAAAGCATATAAACCCCGAAAGAAACCTAAATTGTCGGAACGAAACATAAAGAAGAGACTTGATTATGCCAAAGAATACGTTTCTGAAACTGAGGAGTTCTGGAAACAGGTTATAAAGGGTCCGCCATCTAACGTTTTTTTTTTCAACTAGTGCTTATTTCGTGAATGGTAATACTTAGCTCATGTCTGATTTGACAGATAATTAGTTTTATCCTTCCGCTGAACGAATATGGTTGTGTATACGCTTTAGCAACGCTGGGAAATATTGCGACATTACTTTGAAAATCATGGTAATGTTGCAGAATGTGTGCGAAAATTGCTTACGGATTTTGGAAGAAGAGAAGCACCGTCAGCTCCGTATGTTCGTTATCTTGTAAAAAAAGTGAAAGAAACTGGCATCCTCATCGATAAACCAAAGCGTGAAAAGCCAAAAACAGTGCATACACCCGAGAATATTGCTGCTGTGGCAGAAAGTGTGCGTGAAGCGCCATCAACATCAATTCACCGTCGTTCTCAACAATTGAACATTTCGGAGACATCATTGAGACGAATTTTGCATAAAGACCTTGGTATGACGCCATACAAAGTCTAATTGGTTCAGGAGTTGAAGCCAACTGACCATCCAATGCATTTTCGCTTCGCTAAGTGGGCCTGCGATCGACTTAGAGAAGATGCCGATTTTGCCAAAAAAATCATCTTATCAGATGAAGCTCATTTTGATCTTGGCGGATATGTAAACAAGCAAAATTGTCGCATTTGGGGCACAGAAAACCCGCACGCATACATTGAAAAGCCGATACACCCAAAACGAGTCACTGTTTGGTGCGGATTTTGGTCCAGAGGCATAATTGGGCCATTTTTCTTCGAAAATGAGCAAGGAGTGGCCGTTACAGTCAATGGCGATCGTTATCGGGCCATGTTGAACGAATTTTTGTTCACAAAAATTGAAGAGGAGGATATTGGCAACTTTTGGTTTCAACAGGACGGCGCTACGTGCCACACAGCCGAAGTTACCCTCGATGTTTTGCGCCCTGTTTTTGAAGATCTGAAGTCGTTTGGCCACCTCGGAGCTGCGATTTGACACTGTTGGACTATTATTTGTGGGGTGAAATATTGAAGCGTTACATCCCTGCAACTAGAAAAAATTGGGCCTACCACAAGGTGTAATACTAGTGCATGATAACGATCCCAAAACACACAGCAGGTGTTATAAAAGATTGGTTGATTTGGAATACAAAGAAAGTATTACTATATCCTCCTCAAAGTCCGGATTTAAACCCTATAGAGCACCTATGGGATGTATTGGAAAAAATTAAGGAAAAGGACAATTACATCTAAACAACAGCTAAAAATTGCTCTCCATGAAGAATGGGATAGGATTTCATCATCTGTTACGCAGAAGTTAGTAAACTCAATGAATAAGAGACTGCAATCCGTCTTAAAATCAAAAGGCGTACATACAAAATATTAGCATACTACATAAAATTAATATTTATTATTTTATACGTTTTAAATGTTACTGTCCCAGTTTTATTTTGGCCATTGAAATACTGCCATTTTTTTCAAGCAAAATGAATAAGAATAAGTGAAAAGAATCAATATATTAAATAATTTTAAAACTGTAAGATTGTACAAATTTCGTTCATTTTAATATCTTTACAAATTTTTGAGATATATCAGTTTAAACTTTTCAGTCAGCACTGTCCCACTTTTTTTTTGGTTCACTGTATGTTAGAGTGTCGGGGTAGTAAATTTTTTCACATTAACCTACACAGCACATAGACGAATATAGAGTTCGGCAAAAGCTATTTTTGTATTGTATTAACGTACACGTAAATGTGAAAAATTATATTTTCCGTTTTCAATAATATTGTAGATGTCATTAATCGTCTGTTTTCCAGAAGCTACTCGTACACGGAGCGAATGAATACTTGTAATAGAGAATACCAACAGAAAGGCCAAACGAAAAGATGGATACAATTTAATACAGCTGATAGTTAATGACACTGTCTCCTGTCAAATGCTTCTGCAGCGCATGTTCATCCCTTATCTACAAATGCCTAACGACCGGTCTCTTCCCACTAAGTCGCCTAGTTTGTTGGCACGCACTATACTAATCCGGAGTATTTAGTACTCGTATCTTACAATAAAAGTTAACGAGACATGGATGTTTACCAAAATAACCGTCGCCAACGACCATACTACGTTGAAAGTATCGGTTCTCGTCCGATCACCGAAATCAAGCAACGTCGGGCGTGGTTAGTACTTAGATGGGGGACCGCTTGGGAACACCGCGTGTTGTTGGCATCCGCTTTCTTTTTTCAATTTATTTTATACGACTATTATAAAATGTATCTTCCGTTATTTGTAACATACGAGTGTGTGAGCGGTAGTTGTATTATATTTTAAATGTCGCTGTCATTGTTTCTTACTTACATGCGTATATTTCAGCCTTAAAATCGCTTTTGAAATTGTTGACTTACAATTACGGAGACTTTTGAAATTTTCTTATATTTGTTAAACCGTCATTTTTGGGACCTCCCAGAGGTCATCCCTTAAGCTGTCAATGGTGAGTTTTACGTTAGGTCTTCTAACCTTCCTCACTGCAGCAGGCGATACAGTAATGTTATCGGGTAAGTGAATAAAATGAAGGAGCACCATTGAATAGACATTTTTCTAAATTAGAACGGAAATGAGGGAACTTCCAATTTCTTTTGTAAACACATGTATCGATTAAAATGAAAATTTATTTATGGCTTGCACGGCTATACACGTTAAAAAAAGAAGATACCGAGATAGTCCTCAGGCAAAATTGAACAACAACAACACCAGCGAACTTTATTGAACAACAGCAGTTTAGAAAGAAATCGCACAGACCACTTTCATTGCTACTTTAGCAAATTAACGACAATGGTATCTTCTATTACCTGTCAACACTTTCTTTCTGACATGATAAGATTACTTTTTCACCTAAGTTCGTTCATTATTGCTGATCGTGCGTCTGGTCAGTGTCCCTGTCGTACGTTTCGTGATCTACGGTAATTATTGTTTTTCTGTGAGCTATCCATAACAATTTGCATACACATTAAAAATACATACTCATCCTTTTCTCATTACCACATTGCACAAAAGTAATACTTATCGACGACGGGACACAACACAACTGCAATCTGCAATCTGTATCAATAACTTGGCACCAAAAGAAGAGCAAAACTACCAATTTTCGTTGTGTTGCATTTCATTTGCATCAGATGGTAACTACGAGTACTTATTATTGTTTTGTTTGTTGCTTCCGTGTTTGGCTTATCTATCATCTTTATCGCTCGAATTGCTTCGTACTCCATACCAACCAAAAAGTATATACATACATACGAGTATAATAAGACGGGACACTTCGTCAAAATACACTTATATTTTTGTGACCTGACACACACACCTTTTTCTTTTAATCTAAAATTGTGAAAAGTTGATAGACATAAAAAAAAAACATTTGTAAACAAAGGGATGAAAGGAAGGATGTACCTTTGGAATTAAAACATAAATTTGCAGGGTGTTCTTACAAAAAAAATTAATACATTTTATTTTAAAGCGTAAAGGTATTGTAATGAAATTTGGCAGCATCAACATTAAACAAACATCCCGGGAACCACTTAAAAGAAGAAGAAGAGAAAGAATAAGGAGATAGAAGTTTATTTTTTTATTGGCGTTGCTGGCCTGCTGGGCTGTATGCTACGTTTGTGAATTAAAGTTTTTGTTGTTTGAGATTCAATCTAAGAATTCCAAAGGAATCCATAATTTTTTTTTGCGTTTTCGTTACACTGGTGTCAGATGTGTGATACGCACACACTGAATAAGCAATTATTTCCCCGCAACAATGGACGACACTACAAGTAAACAAATATTTGACACGCTTTTCCTAGAATTGGCAGCAGCCAAGCGTGAACTAAGCGAGACGGTTGCATCAAAAAATGCGAAGTTGGAAGAAAAGCTTTTCAACTACAGTGCATAGTTGGAAAAGGGTGAGGACGACCTAGAAAAAAGCCACAGCCAACAAAAATTTTATAGACTTTCAATAGCGAAAACCCCAGCTCTCGGAAACCCGGAAACTTGGATCACGGCGGATGACACCGATTTCCACCAAAATAATCCAGGAACACCGCTTGTGTGGCCGCGAACAAATCCTTTAGTAAGTCCAAGGCAGTCTGCCGTCAATGGGCCATTGCTAGGCGAAGACCAAAAGGTAGGTACAGAGGACATAATTGAAGGATGTGTTACTCCTCATAAATTTCTTAACCTTTCGGTAACACAATACGATAGCAAGGATTCATGGCTAGTTCACGAGTTAAGAGGTGACGCATTGGCTGTGCTGGGCAGCCTCAAATTTCTCGCTCCTTGTCACATGGCTTCGTCAACGTTTTCACCTTGACACACCCCTCCGCAATAGAGTACAGAGAAACAAAATATCTCTGTCAGAATTCGCTGTTGAAATACAAAAACTAGCGCCCCCCCCACTAAATGACTGCGCAGCCAATGTGTTCGTCGAAGGTATTTGAGGCACTCAAGTACAAAATTCATCAACTCTTTCAGAAGCAGTAAGTGTAGCGCAAGATATCTCACTCCGACTCAAAATATTTACGTACAGACTATCATTCCACCATGCACTTTGAAAACAATCACCGGATCTGATCTGTTCTTCGCTGGAACAAAATTCGGCGGCGTTAAAGTCGGGAAACTAAATTTTTTCAATGCGTGGGGGCAATCGTTGGCGATTGGTAGTAAAAAGTCCCCCACCCCCAAAATCAAATAACGATACTGCCAGATGTTCAGAATTCAAACAAGAGTCAGGTGGCCAATGCAATTGGCGCATTCACGCGGGGTACCACTAATTTAATGGTAAATGGATTGATTAATGTCCGAGCTGTAAAATTCTAATCGATACTGGTGCAGAAGTCTCATTTTTGAACGCAGAACTCGTCGTTAGAAGTAACTTAAAAACAACAACCCATCGTATCAGAGGAGTTACAGGTGATAGCCGAGGGTCGACGCGAGGCAAAACTTGAACTCCAAGGGTTAGCCTTCCAGCATGAATTTCTTGTGCTTGGCGTCGATGTAGCGTGTATCCTAGGAGTCGATTTTCTTTGAGATCACTGTTGTACTCTGGACTTTTCTACTTTGAAGATGTTAATTGAGGGTCGAGCTATATCTTTACGGATTCTCGGAGAAAGTCACCAGATTCTACAGTCCACACTACGACGACTCAGACTGAATTCTGAATCATTATTAGAAGCAACTTTTCCCATTAACAACATAGATGAATGATTGGCGATTGAAGCCTGTGAATAATCTAAACTGCCTCCTCATGTTCACTTGTCCAGACCTCAAGTCGATCGCTCCAAAAATGCTGCTAAGGTACGTGTTCTGAATTCAAGTTATAATCCTTTTACTATCCGCAGTAACACCATCATCGGAGGTACAATAAAATTAGAGGTAGTCAACGTTCAAAGCTTTTCAGAAAACCTAGAATCATCAGATATTTCTGATATTGCATTTCGGCCACCACATATGAGCGAAGACCAACGAAATAAATTTTCCACACTACTCGCTAACTACAACGATATCTTTTCTAGAGGGCCTAGTGACTTTGGGTGTACCTCATTAAAACACACCGTATCGATACTGGATCTCCAAGGCCAATCAAAATACTTGCAAGGCGAGTGCCATTTGCTAAAAAAAGAGAAGTAGAAGATTTGGTCGACAATATGGAAAAAGGGGGATAATCAAAAAGTCACCCAGTCCTTGGTCCGCCCCAATAGTTTTAGTACGGAAAAAGATGCCACTGTAAGATTCTGTGACTGTAAGACTATCGCCGTCTCAAAAATGTCACCAAACAGGATTCTTATCCACTACCCAGAATGGATTATATTCTCGGAAACTTCTCTGGTGCCTAGTGGTTTTCTATCATAGATCTACACAGCGGATATTGGCAAGTGGAGATGGATGACGGCGATAAGGAAAAGACAGCTTTTTGCACTGGTACGGGATTATGGCAATTCAAAGTCATGCTATTTCGCCTATGCAACGTACCGAGGACACGCGGATGCCTAAAAATGACTCTTAGTGGAGAATCTTTTGGAGGGGTTGCGATAGATGTTCGGAGACCTTAGTCTCCTCAAATAATAATCGATACATCGTCATCCTTATGGATTATTTTACCAAGTGGCCAAGAGCATTCGCACATCCTGACCAGAAAACTGAATTGATTGCGTCGACACTAACTAAAAAAATCTGTAGCCGGTTTGGAATACCGCACATTCTACATTCCGACCAAGGCCGAAACTTTGAGTCTGCAGTTTTCCAGCAGAGATGGAGTTAATTGGCATCGAAAAAACACGGATCACGTTTTTGCACCCGGAGTCTTTACTGGACTACCTAGCCAAATATGTGGAAAAGAACCAAAGTGATTGTGATGAGTTTTTACCATTGGTCCTTTCTAGTTTCTGCCTGTGGTCCCAATACTAGCTGTTCGTTGGACTCCACTAAGTTTTTTGGTTGTAGGCTTTGCTTAAGGCGGACCACCACACAAGCGGTCCACGAATAAGAATGAGACGAACAGCTTACGTCCAGAGGACCATCTTAGGCTGAAGTCCCCCTTTTTCCAAAGGTCTTGCTGCAGGCATAGAAAGCGACGAATGCTCTCTTTACGAAAGAGACCTTTAATTTTGATCAAATGTTGATTGTAGTGGGCCAATAAGTTCTCTCTTTTTTAATTGAAATTAAAGATTAAATATTTATTTATTGTTAGGAAAAACTTTAATCAGTTATACATGTAACATTATATGGTATTTGCTACCACGTTCTGTCACTTTTCATGAAGCCTCGACGATGCCCCTCCGATTAACCAGTTCTGGGCGTTTTTTCACTAATTGCATCCTTCATTCTATCCAATTGTGAACAGTACTTATCAGAATCAATGGTTTGGTTATACAGAAGTAGCCCATAATATACAATTCCTTTTTAATCCCACCAAGTACAGAACATAATCTTCTTAAGCTGAAGACCCGCTTTTAGAATGACTAAAGATGGCCCATATCATGGAGATCTGTTCCACGTTGGCCGTTTTCGAAAACGTCATTTGATCGTCAAATTGATCGTCATTTGCAATACTTAAGGATTGCGAACGTCAAACTGCAAACGTCATTTGGTATCATTTTTTTCTTGCAAGAGCATTTGACGTCTTCGAGCAGAGCGGTTCTAATAAGCATAATATTTAGTTAAAACAAATAAATTAGTCGATTTTATGTACTTACTGTTCACGAGACTGAGATTCCCCTGAATATTCGGATTCACTCATTTCTTTTCCAATTTTTTAATGCACAGCGCAGATTTGTGGCTGCTTTTTTGCAGCGCAGTTGACATTTATGAACATCTGCCCTGCAAACACTGCATTATCGAACATGCTGCAAATGTAGTGTGATTATGATGTTGTTTTTGAACAAATGACTTTCGCAGCTTGCGTTTAAGAATATTTTGCAAAAGCAATTTGATGCAGATGACGTTTTCGAAAACGGCCGTTGTTGTAAAGAGTGCACTTTTCATCGCCCGTTATCATCAATTTTAAAAATGTGAGCCATTTTCGTTGCGCTTCTGCAGGTGCTGATGGAGACACGATCGAATAAATTTTGTTCACTCAAATCGTACGGCAGCCGAATATTGTGCCGATTTACGTGTGGTAGTTTGCTCAAGTGATTTTCTACACCGAGGAAATAATTGTTTTGTAATTTGTGCCAACAAAAATAATAATAATAAAATACTTTCAGTGCTCGTAGTTCAGTTGAAAAATTACCGGTGAGTAGCTGTGAATGTATTTTTTCAGTAAAAGTGTTTGTGCGAAGAAAAGATGTTTCCCAAGTACCAAAACTGACCAACAAGCTGGACGGTCTACAGGCAGTCTTGGGATGAAAAGTGTAAACAAATTGTAACCGTTTTTTTTTTTTAAATTGGGTTTTTCTTTTACATTTATTCACGCATGAACCGTCGAAAAGTATACAGACTGCATGAAGATTGATGATTTTATGTAATCAGTCAATAAGTTATATTTTTTGCTGAAATTTCGCTTTTTTGCATTTATTTAGGCATGGAAAGTCGACAAAAATACAAATTATCGTCGTTGTCTGACGAAGAAATACAAAAAATCATGGAAGCTCTTGACTCTGAAGTCGATACAGATGGAGAGAAAGATTTTGAAAGCGATGATGATTTCAATTTCGACCTAGATAGTGATTATATAGAAGTGACTGATGAAGCATTAAACATTTCCAAGTCTACATTAGCTACTGAAACAGTTGTGGGTACAAACGTAAAAAAAGCGTCGTTCTGTGATATGCCTTCTACGTCTGGCATTTATTCTACTCCTACTGACTTGCCACTACAAAAGCGTACGCCATTCGAGCCTGCTGAACAAATATCGAACCAGCAAGCGGTTATTGATTAAGATGTGAATCACTCTGAACAAGTGGTAGTGGAAGGCTCAGACATTTTTGTTGGATCTGTTTTAGATATCAACCCAAAATGGAGCGAGTTCAAGAAGATGTTGTGGAGACAGAAAAACCTGTTACTTAAAAAGTCTGCTTTAGCATTTCGTGATACGCAGTTAGGAGATCAGTTCAAGGCTCTAGATACTCCATACAAATGCTTCATATATTTTTTAGGCGACGTCATAGTTGAACACATTGCCCTTCCGACTAACCTTTATGCAGCTAAAAAAAATATTACGACGATCGAACAAGAAATATATATGTTAGACGTCAAATGCCCTAACATAATTCGGGAATATAATCGTCAATGGGTGGAATAGACCTCATGGATGGGCTCATTGGTCGATATAAAATCCGTTTGAAGACACCAAAATACACAAATCGATTATTTTACCATCTGCTCGACCTAGCTATGGTTAATGCTTATATTTTATTTAGGCGGATTAACAAATCAAATCCACGTAACAAAAGTTATCACTTGCCGAACTTCAGAGCGCAGGTTGCACATATGCTGTGCATATTTTAGGAACCGGGATTGCACAAAACTCCTAGGCGTCCGCGCTTAAGTGTCTCTATGAAAACCGCATCAGGTATACCTACTTTCTTGCCACCCACGGACGTGCGTCACGATGGAGTTGATCATTTTCCACAATTTTTGCCGCGCACTGCCAAAAGGACATGCAAGTTTCCTGGCTGTACATCACAAACCCAAATAAAGTGCAGAAAATGCAATATAAATCTTTATATCACGCAGCTGAAGGACTGCTTTTATGCTTTTCACCATAAATAAATCGCTTATTCAAGAATTAATTTATGTCATTATTTTCCTCGTTCTTTCCATAAAAATATAGAGAATAAATGAATATAACAACCAAATGTGCAGTGTTTTTTTTTTTTGACATAGGTTCCCAAGGCTGCCTCAAGGTAGCTTGCCTCTCCCACCTCCTAAAACGCACGCCTACTCATTTTTCCACTTTTCTATCATTTGATTCGAGTTTCTCTCTCCAACATTAGTCTCCACTAATTTTTTGAGCCTAAACAAAAATTTCTAGTTCCCAGAGGGTTAAGACGTAAAAATATCGATTTTCGGGATGAATGCAAGCACTTCCCAGGAAGGAAAAAATGTACCGTATGGCGCGGCTTGTACGCCGGTGGCATCATCGGCTCTTATTTCTTCAAAAATGAGGCCGTTGCACAAGTTACTGTCAATAGGCACTGGTGTTTGTTCCCAAATTTGCGTGACATCAATGTGAAAGAATTGCGGTTCCAACAGGATGGTGCTCCTCACCATACTTCCAGCGAAAATATCGCTTCCTTGAAAACACGATTTGGCAATAGAGTCAATGGACCCGTCTATTGGCCACCAAGATCGTGTGATTTGATGCCATTGGATTATTTTCTGTAGGCTATGTCAAGTCACTAGTTATATATCAAGTCACTATTATATACTCGTATATGCCCGAAACTATTAAATATTAAATAGCATTAAATAATCTTTAGAATGAATCTCTTATAGAGACTTTTGTGAAAAGATAGGAAGAGTCGGCGAAACTAGCAGGATAGTTAATGTCCTCAAAAGTAAGAAATCAGCCACACTAATATCACTCGAACAATCTGATGGCACCTACAGAGGCTCTCAGTCTCATACTGGCATGCATATCGAAAGCCTGGCGAACAGTGAGACTAGCCTTTATACTGAAAATCGGAAAAGAGAACTACACACTCATCAAGGGGTTCAAACCTATAAGTCTGACATCCTTCATGTTGAAGAGCATGGAGAGAGTGGTCGAGATCGATGTGTGCGAAACTGCCTTGCGAATGCAACACGCCTACCAACTCGGAAGATCTTGCGCCGTTGCTGTATTTGTCATATGGCACTGACAGTAACTGAGTGTACTCGTATGTACCAACTGATGGATAGCGGATTGTGAGTGTGAATTTTGTTAGTTTTCTGCTTCCTATTGTTTTAAGAGCATAATACTTATAGTACATACAACAATTTGATTTGATAAATCAACATCACAATTTTTTCACTTCGCAGCCTTGCTTAGCATTGTCGGTAATGATTCGGAAATTCATAGTTGATTTAGCAAATATACGCGAGCTAAGTAGTTACTTTTTCTGCGTACGTCCATGTATATAAATGCAGACCAACCGGTTTGGGAACTTAGGGAAACTCTGGTAGGTTCCCGCTCACACCTCTTACCAAACTCTAACACAATGTAATCCCTGTTCCAATCCAGAGTTCAGAGATGGCTAAAATTCCATCTCTGCTGTAAGCCAATTATCATTATTTACAGAAGCCCCAAACTGAACAGCAATTCGGCCTTTAACGAGTTTGATGTGCTGTCTGACTTCATACAAATTGTATCACTGATTTCAATATACACAATTCTCGGTGGCTGCAACATACTGGGTAGACAACACTGGAAGGAGGATGCGGTGAGATCCCGCTAGAATACCAGACGTTGACATTCATACCGCCAATACACTGGGCTTATTTTTGATTTCTCACCCTGACAGATACAAGGTCTGCGCCTGTAGCGACAGTTAAGCTGCACTTAAGATCTTGTTGAAATCTCTTACCACTTTCAAACTAGTTTCAGAATGCAGGGCTTCTCAGAACGCAGTCGGAAGGCTGAATTCATTGAGTCTGGTTTATGTTCCAGGTCACATTGCTCTCCGGGATGGTGGCAGGCTAAACGAATATTTTCCAATTTTTCTAAAAGAACAAGGACTTTCCGCCTATTCCTCAGTGGGAAAGACTGCTTACTTGCGTTATAACGGGGTACGCTGTTGCTAACCACTTAAGTGTTATAGGCATAAGTGACCCAATATCCTTCGAATTTTGTTGTGAGAGAAATGACGACAACGCAGAACACTATTTCTGTGACTGTCCAGCCTACGCTCGGATAAAACGTCGGGTACTAATATGGTGGCTCCTGGTACTATGCACTTTATCACTCCAAGCTAGTTTACACATATTTATAGCAAACACTGAGAAATTCCATGGAATGCAATGGACTAGTTTTTCTTCTTGGTACTCTTTCCGACAAAAAAAAAATCTACTTTAAATGTAGATTTGCTCATTTACGGAGGATCGAATACCATACCCTCAAGCCTTATTTCTTTCTGCAACGTATTGGACATAGTCCACGGCTGAGTGACATCTTATCTAAAACATTTTCTTTTTATCCTTAGTCCCAAGAATAGTTGGTGCGTTACACTGTTTTATCGTGTAATTAAGTCCTCTAGCTTGGAGTGGTTGTAAGAAGTAACGCTTTCTGGGTCTTAATCATAGAGATACTCATAAAATTTGTACGTTAAGTCTCCAGGACGGCGACGGTGAGATGCGGAAAATATTTAACCATGTTAATGGTTTCTCCGTGAGATTACAATTTTCAACAATTTTCAACTCTGGGCAAATCTCCTATTATAGATGCTTCACTTGAATAAAAAGGGCAAGTAACTCGGGTTCTTACTGGCCAAATATACGGCTAACGACTACGAGTAAATATGACAGTACGTCTAACTCTGAAAAGAATGTTCCATCCTCGAGAAGTGGGTTCATCAAACTGGATCTTAAATATGTCAAAAGGAATTCCTAAAACACGTTAATCTTTCAACAATTTCTATTTAATATTATAAAATAAAAACAATAGTGTTCGAATGGTACCTTCACCTCGTCACATCAGTGAATTTAAATTTCAATGGAATCGCTGGCATATTAATCATGTGGCTCTTGAACGCTTTCTCCACCGGATAGTTATATTCGATATTGAAATTCCTGACTAGTCTTGCCACAGTCACTTCCAATTCCAACTCCACAATTCGTCGTCCGATGCACATACGAGGACCAAATCCAAATGGTAAATACACAAATGGATTCGAACTAGTAGAACCGTGAACACCATCGGATTTGTCGTTGTTCAATTGTCGCAGCCACCTTTCTGGCAGAAATTTATTTCCTTCAACATAATACTTAGAGCTTTCTTTGACAAAATAGCTAATCATTGTAACGTTCACACCTTTGGGAACTTGATAGCCATTCAGTACGATGTCTTTGTTGGTTATACGATTTAGTGTTGGACCAAGTGGGTAAACACGAAGGCATTCCTTAATCACTGCTCGAAGGTAGGGCAGTTTCTTTAGGCCATCCTCGGTAAATGGAGTGTCCCTTTGTGGAAAAACTTGACGCAATTCATCACGAAGTTGCTGTTGTTTTTCCTGATTTTTAGCCAAACACAGGAACACTCCAGTCAACGTTGTCGTTGTCTGAAAAAAATGAACATATTGTAGAATTTATACAATTTAGTAAAATTACATTTATTTTTAATGGCAGATGGATGCAATGGATCTGAGTCCTTTCAATAAAATTGAATGCTTAAACAGAAAAGTAATATTTACACATAAAGTAGACAAAGCAATGTGTAATGTAAATTTAGATTGCTTTTCATAGAGGGAACCTTGAAGAGTCAACGATCCTAAGGTTGTAAATACATCACAGGTGAGCCCATTAAACTTAGTTCCAGACATCACTTCTTGCTTTTACGTCAGACAAGTTGGACAACCAAGTTCCGAGTGCTGCAACTAACATGAGTTTCTATTCAGATGAATGGAAACTGATAAGTGAGGACCTAGATCAGTGTTGTGTCACTCCGTCTATGGCTTGTGGTCATCAACAAATTTCTCTCTGAAATCGACAAACATGACATCGTGGCAATCATATTCACCAAATGATGCAGTCATGAAACATATTGTTGCATCTTTGGTAGCGCTTCGGCAGGGCATGAATCTCGTCACCAAAGAGGGTTCTTCGGTCGGCATGGGTACGATAGGACCTATCTTATCTATGCATTAGTTGTTTGATGAATTGAGGTGTTACGTAAGAACTCGGGAATGGTAAACGACTAGTAGTGGAGAATTGGTCAATAATTAAAACGAGATGAACACGAATAGCACTACTAGTAAATCCTACTTCAATGCCTCCTGGGAGTTTTTGTGGAAATCGTAAGATTTGAATAGAGAGAATTATAAAACAGGGCAAATATTGGTTGATCTTTGGGCTAGCAACTCACAACTCACAACCATAAAGCATTTCATTGCTCCAAAACCGCAGGATGCATCTGGCTATCGACCATGAACAGCAACTGTATTGTATTATGACTGACAAAGGCTTCCTTGTCTACTTTAACAAGCCAACCAATCGCTAATCGGTAGGGCTTCTATAAAACTTACTGATAAAATGATGGACAGGCTCATGTCCCATCCATCTTTTGGTGGCAGGATATTGACGACGAGGTTCAAGACTAATGTCAGGATATACAGTGCTGCGCTTCGTCAAACTACATGGACTTTTTTTTTATAATCTGTGCGTACTCAATGGTTTAAAATTAGGGAGAAAAGAAAGGGAGATAGCGATGTACTATATTGTACGTATGTTGGTTTTCAATGTTTGCAGATTATAATGACTAGGAAGTAAATATCTCGGCAGGACATTTCATAACCGAGTTGAACGGCTTAGGAAAGAATCACGATATTTCAACCTATAACACGTCCGAAAGTAAGCTTGAGAGTAAGCTGATGAGCATTCATAGCGAGACGGGTGTTACGGTTAAAGATTTGAAGGCGCCGTATGTTACTGGCAATTTCAATGGGGCACTGGTGGTGAATATAGCGATAGAACAAAGTGTTCGAGGTTGACAATTGACTGTAGGATATTAGCATCACCTATGAGTCCTATCGCACGGTTTTGAATCCTATCTAGCAGGTGCAGAGGTGTTATAGAAGTACTACAGAGGGAGTGAAATATTTCTTACATCGCTTGAGAAAACCAAGACATTTCACAGCATTTTTGACGACATCAAATATGTGATCATTCCAATGTAAGCTGTCATTGACACACTTCCGAGAATTTAAAGTTTTTCGGTTTCGAAGATGTCGAAGTGTCGTTCATGGATAGCGACAGGGTGCTTGAGCATTGTAGCATTGTATTTTAGAACCATGAAACTCCACTCTGTTGATAGTTCTAAAATTGGTTATACTGTTAATATCGGAATTTAATGAGTTAAGCATACGCTCCCGCTCCGTTTTACAGCCGAAAAGCAGGGATGTGAGTTTAGGAACGTAAATAAAAAGCAGAAAGTACTGTCGTCAGCAAAGGAATATATTGGATTTGAAGTAGCAGACAAGAGATCATTGAAGAAGATTTAGAAAGAGTGTTGGAGACAGAACGGAGCCCTGGGGCGCACCAGCATTTATTTTGTGAATGTCAGACTTGAAACCATCCAAGAAGAAGAAATTCGTCGATCCCAAATGCACGTATTGGCGACAAAAAAGCCTGATACCAAACTCTGTCAAACGCCTTAGAGATATTTCATGATCTGACGGTTTATGACCTTGGAAAAAAGGGACGTGGATGCAATGTGTCCTGAAGAGTAGGATCGATGAAAAAGCTTACGCATTGGTTTGACTGCGTGGAAGAACACCTCTTCAAAATAAGAGGAGATATACCATCTAGACCAGCGGATTTGTGAAATTTAAGATCTTTAATTACTCTTGCTACTACACAAGTGGATTCGTCGTGGAAAAGAAGCACAATCTGTAAGTGTTGGGCTGGCCGCACAGTGTGCACCAAGTAGATTGGCTTTGTCCAGAGAGATACTAACGACTGAAATGTCATTATAAATAAGTCTTGGGATGGAACTTTTTTCCGTTTTCCTTTGTAGGTTTTGACAGATTCTTTACAGCTCGAGTCTTACCACGCCTTTTCTTTTGGTTTGTTATCCTTCATGCCAGGAGGAATAAAGGAGGTACTTTCCAAAGAGAATAGTGTCTGTGATTATATCAGCAGCGGTGTCCACGTCGTTATAGAAGAAGCATAACGACCAGTTAAAATTCCGCTTCAATTGGATTTATTGAATATATCGTATTTTTATACGGTTCTTTTAGGAATCTTTTCTCTGTCGTCGGTATACGAGAAATTAACTGATAAGACACAGTAGCCCGACGAGCCTAGAGGGGATAGCACATCGACCCTGTACTTATCAGGGTGAGAAGTTATAAACAATGCAGTTGAATTCCAGATTGGAGCATGGATTACATTGTGGTGAACTTTGGTAAGCTACATCACTATGCACGTAAATGGCAAGTCCGCGGAGAGAGAAAATGAATGGCACTAGTTCGTAGCCAGGTAGCCGGGTGGCCGTGACAATTGTGATAGTGCAATGGCTACCAAATCGGAAGGTTCGGTGTTCGAATCCCAACCTCGCCTCTTTCAGGTTTTTTCAGTTAACAAAAATCAACAAGCCAACTTCCACTAAGAATTTAGTCTCCCCATTAAATGTAGAATGCCATCGTTGGAGCGAAATAACCACTGAGCTCAAACATCTTTCTTTCACTCCCTATCCCATTATTTATACCCACTGAATGTTAAGTTGCTTTAAAAAAAAGAAAGATCAGAGTGATCGGAGGGGTATGGGCCGGGATCTAGATGTGTTTCACTAAGTGCCAACATATCTGGCCTATATTTACAAATGTGGACATACGCAGAAAAGTAATTACTTCTTAGCTCGCCTATATTTGCTACATCTACTTTGAATTTGACAGCCATTACTATAAACAAACACAAACACCGAGACGATGCTAGGCAAAACCATGAAGTGAAAATAAGAATGACATACTACAAGGGGGGTATACTCATCACCTAGCGGAGATATGTACTTGACTATGATGGGAGATTTAAAAGTGAAGTCGGCAACGATAACAGGATGTTAAAACATATAATGGGACGGTCTCGCGTCACAAGAAATGACAACGGCAAAAGGTTTGTTGACTTTTGCGACGTCGATCGATTCTCCATTTGGTCATTGGAAACAAAGTGTTTGACCACAAAGACTTCCACAAGATCCACTAGGTTCCGGATTGTATCCGAAATTGTATCTAAAACGTCCGTAACAAACGTGGATCCATTTGGAAACCGATGTTGACATCTGGAACACGCTGAAAGCCGATATCATAATGAAAGCGTCTACTCTCTTTATTTAGTAGATCAATTACGCCTTTGGTTAGTCTTTTAGTAACAACCACGACAGTATGCCCAATAAGCAAGCTACATTGTCGGAAACCATAGGTATCCTGCAATGCACAAACAATTTAGCTCTAATCTGAGCTAAGGAGTAGAAGCTTTCAACAAATCTAAGCAAAACATCTTTTTTGTAAAAGAAGTTCGGTGGTCTGTCGGAAAGGGGCAGTGGTTTCCACAGGACATGGTTACCAGCAGGTACTGGTGCGAATAAATTCGCAAGGACTGCAACTATGATAAAGAACTTCCAGAAGCTAACTGTTAGTCTCAAAAAAATAAACAAAACAATTCTAAAAAAATAAAGATACTCTTGGATTGTAATCTAAGGGTGGAAGTAAGTTTTCTTTTTGGTTCATCCTAAACCGAATAAATAAATATCTTGCAAATCAAGTGCAATTAACCGAGTATATATAGTAATACATGGGCTGAAAAGTCCGTGCCGTTTTATAGTAAAACACAAAACGATTTTTCAATCTTTCGATACCAGTTTTGTAGTACGATTTCGGTTTAGCCTCAAAATAGGCCTCTGTTTCCATCGTTTTCATCGACTTGTGACACGGTGCATTGTCTTGATAAAACAGCACTTTCTTTTTCTTCAAATGCGGCCGTTTTTTTACGATTTCGTCCTTCAAACGCTCCAACAACGCAATGTAATAGTCGCTGTTGATAGTCTGCCTCTTTTGGAGATAGTCGATGAAAATTATTCCATGTGCATCCCAAAATACGGATGCCATAACCTTGCCAGCCGTTTTTTTGGTCGTTTTTGTTTTTTTTTTCTTTTGCCGACTTGACTCAGGTGTGAAGTGATGGAGCCAAGCTTCATGTTATGGTCGACTGTGAGCAAACGCGGCACCCACTTTGAACAGAGCTTTCGCATGTCCAAATATTCGTGTATGATATCAGAGCCTCAGCTATCTCGATCAACTTCACTTTACCGTCATTCGTAATCATTTTGTGGACTTTTTTGATGTTTTCATCTGAAACAGCCTCTTTTGGACGTCCACTGCTTGCATCATCTTCGGTGCTTGTATGACCACTTTTAAATTTTTCAATCCACTTACGAATGGTTCGTTCGGCCATTCAGAGTCGTGGTAACACTTATCAAGCCACTTCTCTGCATCGGCTGCATTTTTTCCCATCAAAAAGCAATGATAAATCAACACACGAAATTGCTTTGAATCCATTTTTTTTCACAATAACAAAAGTTGCTTCACTCACAACGCTATATCTCGAGAACTAATCGTCCGACAGCTGTCAAATTTATACACGTATCTTTTGAAGGTTGGTACTAACTGAAAATGGTATGGATGTAATTCAAGTGGTGCCCTCTCTTAGAAACGGCACGGACTTTTCATCCCATGTGTTATCTTCTCACTTTCAGTATTTAAAGTCTAAAAAAGCAGTTTCCAGCCTAAGCCCAAAACGCGACTGTTTCATTTCATCTTTGAGTCAATATTTCTATTGTACGAGTATGCTGAAAGTTTGCTGGTTAAGACTTATCTCAAGAGAACTGCTCCATCTATAGATAGAAGTCTATAAAGGTCACTATATGACGAAGTAATGGCAGTAGATTCGTCACTGCCAGTGACGACAGTGACAGTATGCCATGCACTGAAATCCGCTTATCAAAACAGGCAACAGAGGACACTTAGGAAGAATTAGAGAGAACTTAAACGTCTCGTAGAAAATTAGAAATATTAATATAAAAATATGACTCCCAATGCCTCATTAGGCGTCACAGGAACTTCAGAGATTGCCATTATTATCACCGCCTATTGAGAAGCGGATTTTTTGTCAAAAGAGAATTTAGAAAGAAATATTCACACTTCGGGTGTGTGACCTAAATTCGTCAGCATTAGCTTGATAGTATTCAGGTTCCTACAGAAGTTAAAAACCGATTTGCGAATGAATAACATACTTCTATGTACTTTACGTGGTGAACTGTAACACTGTAGGGTCTGACTGTAAGAAAATAATGTCTCGTTAATTTTCATAAGTTTTCTGCTGGATGTTGCGCTATAGATCCAGATCATGCAGATGAGAATGGCACCACCCAGAAATTACTAATTTTTGAAAGATAGGAAATCCACTTGTATCCAGTTTGTCATACAATCAATCCCAAGGAAGCTGCTGAAGCAAAACAGGCTACAAGCAGATGCTACATCTAAGCTTCTGCCTGCTCTGATACGTACATTTCATTTTCCACTACCCTTCAATATAGATCAACCAAAAGACGAAAGAAAAATTCAGTTTCAAAGCATAATTCAACTTACTGTATCAACTCCAGCGGCAAGCATATCAATAACCATCACCATCGCAAACTTCTTGTCAATTTTCAAAAGCTTCTCAAGTACTCCCTTTTCACTGTTAGGCTTGTCATTCGGTTGATTCTCCAAACGATCGATTGCTTCCTCAACATATTTGACAACGAAATTAGATATCCCATCCATAGCAGCCACTATCTGATGATATTCTGGCGTGCGGATGTATTTCCAGATAGATGGCCTGACTTCTAGACAATAAAGTAATCGGAAAAACGAGGTTAGGTCTTTGAAAAGTTTTATCACTTCAGGATTATCTCTATTGCCGCGAACCATGCCAAGTTCTTTATCCAACGCTATAACTGACATAGATTCCAATGTGTACCGATTAATTTCCTCTTCGAAATTTTCCGGAACTTCCAATGTGACAGGATCCCTGATTTCCTTTATCCTAAAACCATCGAGGATATATTAGATTTCGACGTACTGAAAATACACACTTACCTCTCAATGAATTCCCAATTGACTTTGGCGATTTTCGGAAGATATGACTTAATAGTTCTTGGTTGCATGAGGACCGGATTGACCGCCGAACGAAATGTTCCCCATTCTTCGCCTTGCCTAAAAGAAAGGATCGTCAGTTCTATTCGTATTAAACTAAAAGAGGTTTTTAAATGTGCACTTACGTGTGAACCAATCCTTGGGCGTGTTGGTAAAAATCTTTTCGGAGTTCCTCGCGATAGTGTTTTACTATTTCGAACGCTGGACGTATAGGCCAAGGTCCGGCAGTATAAAATATCTTGGCAAAATCATCGGGATCATATAACAAAATCATTGGGTTCTTGCCAAATAGACCTGGGAGTAGGAAGATATTTCCGTATTCCTGTTTAATTCGCTGTAAGAAATCATCAAAATCCAAATTGTGGTACTTTCCTTGAAGTGAAGAATAAACAATTTTTAAAAACTAATTATTAACTTGAACGACTATATCAACCTCCAGGAAGAAATTTTAGGAACATTGACAATTTGGAGAAAGTTGGAATTTCTTTAAATGGACGGGCACGTTCCCAGTCTGCATCCTGTTCATTGTGTTCTATAGTTTGCGAGGTTGCTTGCGACCTTTTAAACTGAAAAAAAGAAGGTTGGTCAGAAAACTTCAATAGGAGTTGAACGGCTAAAACGACTAACGCTTCAACAGTGACAGCTCCAAGAGCTGCGCAGGTACTTAAAACTGCTGAAAGAGAAACAACAGCGGAAGATTTTTCGCAACTGGGCAAAATAGGTTCAAAAGCTGCTGTCAAAACAGTTAATATAATGGTAAATATATTTATGTATGGTTGGGGATGTTATGGATATTCTACGTACAGCTGAGCTTAATTTTGCATTGCACCCCTTTCATTGTGGATCTTTGTCACAACTTCCGCCGTTGGACGACGAAACGGATATCCACAAGATATGTATCTTCGGCAACATTTTAATGCTATAGTTGTCGTCGACAACTGGAGCCGTTAGGCAGTTGAGATCAGTTTCCATGTCACTACCGAGATAGTAAAAAAAAGCAAAGAAGAACTACAAATCGGTTAGCAAATTACGGTGGCCATTATGTCATTTCCAACGAAATATTGTTTATGACGATTTGGCTGTCACACTTTGCCACTATCTCTTTCGTGACAGCTCATATGAACTAATTTCTGTTTGTCTTCTTAAGCAACAGGAGTGCATTTACGAAGTGGTTTAATAGTCAAGAAGTGTTTGAGCCGATAGCCATTGGAAGATGCATATCAGTTGAAGGAGAGATCTAAGCTGGTCCTGAATATCAACATTTAGGATGACGATAGGGGTGTGATCCACCATGTGAGAATTGGAAGTCAGTGAAGACGAATTCGATAGTAGTTCAAATCGAACTACATTACACCTCTCTCGTTCGAAATATGATTTTCCAAGTATTTCTATGTCTATACGGTTGCGGTATAGAAGTATAAAGCTTGACAGGCAAACTAACCAAAATGTAAATAAAAACATCTCCAACATCTCGCCTAGCCAACATCTCAAATTGTTATTGTATGTTTCAGCAGCTGTCAAAGTTACCAGTGACATTCAGCTGTCAAAATATTAGTCTAAGCTTTGCCATTTCATCATGCATCGTTTTACGTTTGCTAAACGTACGGAAATTATTAAGAAATATCGAAATTCCGGTTCAGTTCTAAATGCGCAACGTGAATTTCGTCGTGAGGTCGGTCGTCATCATGGCTTCAGTGTGCAGGTAATTCGTCGCACCGAGGCCATCAAACAGACAGAAATTGATGCAAAATCCAGAAAACATAGCCGCCGTAACGGCCCGTATCGAAGAAGACCCAGAAATGTCGATTCGGCGTGGATCAGCTGAATTGGGCATCGCCAGAGACTCAACCAGGCTTATTTTGCGGTTGAATTCGGATCTACATGAAGCCGGAACAATAGACCATGAGTTCGCTAATTGGGCGCTAAAAAAGTTTGGCCGAAGATCCGGATTTTGACCAAAAAAGCATCTTCTCGGACGATGCCCATTTTTGGCTCAGCGGCTATGTCAGCAAGCAAAATTCGAAAAGAGGAAGGAGGCACCGTTACCGTCAATGGTCTCAGGTATACGAGTAGAGCGATGTTACCCGATGTTCTGTGGTCAGAGCTTGACAACATCGATATATTCAAGCTGTGACTCCACCAAGACGGTGCTACATGCCATACAAGCGACGCAAAGCTCGAAGTTGTGAAGGAAAAATTTGACACAGCTCGATTATTTTCACTGGAGAAACGTCAAGTCCTTAGTCCACGCTAACAAGCCAACCACTTTGGACGAGCTCGAGACCAACATTTTACACTCTAATAAGTTTAATAATAGTATTAGCGCTGATCTATAGAATATTTTCGCAAAGATATTTTTTAATTATATTGTAGTACAAAACATGATTGATGGTTGGATGCTCTAAAAATACGGTAGGCACTGAGAGGTGTCAACATTACGATACACATCAATTGTGCTTATTTTACCTCCAAATGGTAACTTCGTGTACTTGTCGATGTCCATCCGGACTCGACTTGCCAAACTTATAAGCGCGAACGCTGACCAGCAGACAAAAATAGCAGCACAGTAAACGGGACAGCGGATGAATTGCCCAAAATCTCGGAATAGAACAAATCAGAACTTATCCGCCTACTCCGAAATATTTGGAGCTCGGGCCAGTAAGCATTTCCGAGACTAACTCAGGGTCTTGGAAAAAAAGTGGTGGGGGATGGGGAATGAGCCTTATAGGACAAACGGCAGTGCTTATATCCCCGAACGGATTACTGGCTTTAGTCTATCCGACCCTCGTGCTAAGGGTATTCACAATAAATTTGGCGCGCCAGGTGAAGGGTTGAACCGCCGGGGTAACTGTCCGGCTATGGGAAAGAAAGTTAAGTTACGAAACAATACCAAGGCTCAGATATGGACGGTTCTACTGTTGACGACAAGGACACCGAACTTCGGATCTGTACGTGGAATGTTAGGTCCCTTAATAGGCCACGTGTAACCGAACAGCCCTGGAATGCTACAAAGCAGATATTACATCTATGACGACACCAAAGATGGCTTCTACGAGCTTTTGAACAAAGCCTACAAGTGGTGCCCTAGATATATATATATTTTTTTTTTTTTTATAATTTACGCGCTCCTAAGGGGTTAGATACCCTTTTACTGTTGCCAGGGCGCGGGCGGAAAGTTATGAGGAGAAGAAAGGAAAATTGTTTTGTAGTGGTTTGAAACTCAGGTGTATTTGATTTCGATATTAGCTCTCCAGGGGTGGGAGTCCGAATAGGACGGAGAGTTTTTTCTTCACTCAGAGTGATTCGAAGTTATATATAATTCGCACTAGTTTTTTGTGGTTGAAACTCTACAACAGCCAAATCTACGTGTCAGTGTTATGCCTTCACACGCAGAATTTTTCTGTCTGAGTTCCAATTACACAAATGAAAAACTGACTTGCCATGGGCAGGATTCGAACCTTGGACCCTCAGAGTGAGAAGCGATTGCTAGTACCACTACACCACGCCCATGACGTTACAATTGTCTTCAGCAATTTTAATGCAAATCTAGGAAAAGAGAGCATCTTTGGTAGTACCGTCAGAAGCTATAGCCTGCACGACACCACCTCCGATAATGCATTCAGGCTATTCGACTTTGCGGCGGGGCGGAAAGTTTTCGTAGCAAACACGAGGTTCGCACATCTCGATATTCACAAGGGGACGTGGAGAACTCCTGATCAATCAACCGTCAACCAGATTGACCACATTGCGATCGACTCAAGGTACCCCTCCAGTGTTCAAAAACCATAAGATGGGGTAAGTAGAATATGCCTATCTTCTTTTAAAGAATTTTGCTGTTTGCGAGAGTTAAGTATTTCTTTTTAACAAAAATTTAGAACGATAAACACATTTCCTTGTTTACTTAACTCATATAAAAATAACTCTTGCAAGTGTTAAATTCTAATATTTCAAAGCAGTATAGTAAATATCAAAATACAAACCACGAATACAGTGTTATGATATATTGTGAAGTGGTGTAACAAAAGTACATTTTCCAATACGCACAATTTGCAAAGATGCTGCAACTCATACTAGTGTTTAAAAAATAGATTTTCAATAAATCTTGACATCAGAAAAGGTATAAAAAGATAGTTATAGTAAAAATTGCAACTTATTGAGAAGACTGCAATAAAGATGCAAAAAGTCCGTGCTTTTAAGCCGGCATGACTTTTTCAAACAGTCAATCTTCTAGTAACAACAGCAATAGCGAAGTCGTAAATCACCGTGTTTCTTTAAATAATAAAAATTGTGGTGGTGCGCCCCGTCGACATAATTGTGGGCAAAATTCAAAATACAGCAGTTCTCAATATCAACATAAAACTGAATCTGAGAGGCATTCTAAAAGCTTAAGTTGCGCAAATTCTACATTGCCAATAACATCAGCATGCAGCTATAGTAACAACGATATGACCTCAATTGAGAAAAGCTCGGTAATGCATAATTTTACGAAATCAAGAAGCACATATTCGGATGAAAGGCATTACAAAACTACTTCCGAATCTGCAGACTCTTCAATTCTGAGCCGTGGATCCACTTCATCAATTCGGCGATATACACGTTCGGCTCTTTACTTACTTCGAAACGATTCACGCTCTAGATGCCGTCCAAAATGCGCATCGAAGTTACAATCACTTTGCATCTGGAAAGCTAATAATAGTAATTATTCAAATTATAATCAACAGAATGGAGGAAACACCAATAACTCTTCATCTAATAATACAGATGTACCATCGTCCTCCTTATCATCACCTAGACTATCCTCCTTGATACGTCAAGTAAGCAACCATGATCTTCAATGCGGTGGCACTGGCAGTGGTTCAAATCATACCAATCAAAAGAATTATGTTGACCATCGAAGTATTTCTTCCTCGCATCTTATGCCTCGCATCATTTGCAAAACGACGTATTGGTAATCCTGTACAAACGAGTTCTGGGGTTTGTACCGGAGTTACATCTTTACCGACTTCAAATGAACCATTTAAAGCACAAGGTGCAGGGGGAAAGAGTAACGACCACAAACAATATATATCTCCACAAAGAAAAAATTTGAACTTAATTCCTCTGTCAAAATCAGTTCAACATAACAGCAGTAATTCTTTGGATGGCGATAGAGAACATGTTAAAGGTCGTGGGCGTGAACGCGATTCAAACATAAATTCATCAAATTTATCGCTATCAAATGCACGAGAACGCCATATTGGAAGTGGACGTTTGCTATATCGAGATGTGAGTTGGGATTATCGATCTGATAAAGATTCAAATCCATGCTCTGCGTCATCAGGACAACCTTCATTTGAGAAAGATTTATCTAGTCATTCATCTTCTGCTCAACGAATATCTTCTAATTCTTGCGTAAACCAAAATTCTTCGAATCAAAAATTTGACTTTCGGTATCGTTCTTCCACTTCAAAAGACAGAAATTCTGGTGGAAAAACTTCTTTGGAATTTAATTCTGAGTCCAGATATGAATCAAGAAAATCTTTTGCGCGTGGTGACTACGAACGGGATAATAGGGGTGATAACTCAAGTTATATACGGCGTTTTATGTCTGACTTAATTAACCAAAATGCACATACCAGTTATACAAAATCTGGATCTGGATCAAATACCGTAGGAAACAACAATGTACAGAATCAAAACGAAAATCGAAGACGTAATCATCGCAATGATGAACCAAAATGGTTTAGTAGTGGTCCCACATCTCAGCACGATACAATCGAATTGCGCGGATTTGACGAAGTTGAAGATTCTTATTCGAATAACAGCGAAAATGGTGGGTGTGAAGCGAATTCTAATCAAAGTTGTGGCCCTAATCGATTCAAAAAAGAATAAGGAGGTTGATCCCATTTATGATTTACCTTCGAATAACGTAGTAGAAAAAAAAGAATGTAATAGTAAAAGTATTACCCTTTTCCGAACGTTCGGAGGGGGTAACATCAACTCGGACCAAGGAGGCAAGGATGTACCGAACGTTGCAGAGGCAAGCTAATACTGTGAAGAAGTTCGACGTCGAATGGCTACAATCGCAATAAATCGCCAAAGCCTTTTACGATCGAGTCTCCCAAGAGGTCGTATGATGCCACCATCAATTATTGAAGACCAGTGGTAACACTGCCAAAAACGCATCAGAGATGCTGCCTCTGATGTGGTGGGTTTCACTCGGCCACTAACTCATCTGTAAAATATGGTCGGACGAAAGTATGCCCGATGAATGGAACCTGAGCATTGTTTGTCCAATCCTCAAGAAAGGGCACACTTTGAACTGTGTCAACTACAGAGAAATCAGTCTTCTTAACATCGTCTACACGATCCTATCTGCGGTATTGTGTGAACGCTTGAAGCCGTTCTTCAAAAATCTTATTTCTTTAGATCGATATTGCTTTATCCCAGTAAAGTCTACCATCGACCAAATATTTACACTACGACAGATCTAGGAAAAAACCCATGAGCTCCGAATCGATACACACCACGAGAGACGAGCCATACAGAGCAATTTCTAGTTTTGGAATCCCTGCCAAACTCGTCCCTGTCTTAGACAAGGCGATGCGCTCTAATGGGATTTCTTTAACATCATTCTTGAAAAAAGAGTGCAAAACTCAAGCGCCAACACAAGAGGTACAATACAATTTTTGATTTTCGGTCCCGTGTGCATAGACGGTGAGTGGATACAATGACGAACTGAACGGGCTGTACAGCAACATCAACTTAGCCAGAAGAGTGAAGGTCCAATGACTGAGGTGACTGGGTTATGAAATTATGAAAAGTTGATAAACACCAATCCGCCTCCGAGGTACAGATATAGAGGAAGACCGCGACTCAGGTAGCGCACACAAGTGGGAAGTTCCCTCAACCAACTTAGCGTGCGAAATTGGAAGCAGTTAGCTGAAGAAGATCCAACTGGCTGGTGGCGCTTGTTGTTGATGCCCAGGTTCACTCCGGACTGTAGCGCCATCTTGGAAAAGTACAAAACAATAGTAGAAGAACAGTCAACTTATCTTATCAATCATATTTTATAAATATGTATATATCAGTAAAATTAATCATCGTAATGAGTTTTGACACTTTTTCAGCTACATCCAGGGTATTTTTTGCGATGATTTTGCACCGTCTCATAATCTTAAATTAGAATAGGAAATTTCAACCGGATTGAAAATCTACAAAATACGTATGTATATTGAAGTAAGCTGACAGTTTTTTAACACCAAAGTACTTACTTGAAGTTTTTTGTGATTTTATCATTGAATTCCTCCATGAGTTTTGCTCCACCCTCAGCTGTATCATTAATTATGTACTTTTAGTAATCCAATTATTTTCTTTTCTCGCATGTAGCCTGATTGGTCACATTAGTGCATTGGATCTGTGGTAAAAAATCTTGCAGATAAACCAAACCTTTCAAACGTTTTCGTTGATACTGCTGGCAAAAGCTCTGATGGAAGATTTTGGCCAATAAAGTGTGAAACGTCAGCTGGTCTCAGATGTAATTGCTTCTTAACTTCTTCATCCTTTCTTTTCTTCCAATACTTCCAATACTTTCTTCAAAACCCAGTCTGTCGTCAAAAAAGGAAAAAGTGGCACCTTCTTCATTCAAGTACCATAAATGGTTAAGGAATTTATTAACATCATTAATGTCGTTATTAATATTGGCTATAGTTTTTTTCATATTCTTGATATGCATTAAGCTTTTTTTAATGTCATTTAATGGTGCTTACATATAGTCTTGTTCAGAAAGCCAAGATTGTGTGTAGCACTTGACAATACAGTAACAGATTGTGGGCAAAGCTCAATTTAATTTGTCCTGGAACAATATCATTTTAAGGCAATCAATTCCCTTTGCCATCCACCTAGGCAAATGATAGACCTCTGGTGGGGCCACCTGGAGGAATTCTCCCCAGAAAAATGAAGACCTCCTCCTTATAATTATCGACAAGAAAATCATCTTAGCTTTTTCATGGCAAACAAAAGAATTTCTTCCCTTACGTCTGCATTTTACCACTGTATTTTAAACCTTATAGACAAAGGAATATCTGGACCAGAAGATGGGTCAAACTTAACTCCCTTAAATGCAGGTTGAAGAACTATCTCAAAAACGTGGTGTTTGCAAGCGAAATAATGTGTGTCTCGGCCAAAATTATTTTCTAACAGAATACAAGCTCCGTTTAAACGCCCGGTGTTAATGATAGTTGTATCAAAAACAGAAGCTTGAACCTTATCGAGCATTGATCAATCCTCCAATACATCATAGACAACAGACGATACTTCAACACCAGTTCAGCTGAAAGTTCTGCTACTCCAAGGAGTTGCTCCATATGAGGGGTAGTCCAGTTGTGTCAAGAAGAGGTTTAGAGTACCAATGTATAATAGTGGATCTTAAACTTAAATAGACAATTCTTGTTTTTTTAGTAGCAGCTATCTGTTCACGAAAATATTGGCGGGAAAGTCTAGAGTATGGTTAATAATTAATTTTGAAATGTTTATGGAAGTGGCTTCGGTACAGGCAGTCAAGAGAAATGACTCTCTCTCACTTATCATATAATTGTCGATTACTGCTGGAAACCTGGAAGTTAAAATATCTACTCGGACCCTTTTTAAGCCTAACGAACCTGGGATTGGTAAGCCAGCACTAGCATTTTAAACTGTTTCGCTAGAAAAACATTTTTTTCATGCCAAATATTTAAATATAAAATTCCTTGTTTTTCTTCTACTCGTTGTTTAATTATCACTTCCTGATTCTCATTCTTTTTCTCCATAGCGGGAAGCTTACGAGTAAAGTCCGTTCCTAGCATGCACCCAGGTCAAACTTTTTGCCTTTGTAACAGTAAAAATCGTTTATCCTTTTCATTTAATTTTTCCTCGAAAGTGAATTCTTTTTTTTTCTGCATCTCTAAATGTTTCGAAGTAATTCATAAAGTTTTTTAAGTTGTTTTAAGGATTGACATCGATCAAGAGTAGAAGCTCTTGATTTTTCCAAAAAAAAATTAAACACTCATCAATAATGTTATAAAAAGTTATAAAAAAAGAAACGAATCGGGCGATTGTTAAGCGTACACTAATACTACACTCATTATACGATACAAATTGGTATAATTGCTAAATAAAGATAACATATACTCTGTGCAAGCAATTAATCATTAAGAATTGCCTGCCAATTTATTAGGCTCTAGCTCCATTAAATCCCACGTTTCATTCTTGATAAGTGACGTTATTTCTTCGTCTAGTGCATTCTTCCACTGCTTGTGGTTATTTGACGTTTTTTCTTCTTCAAAACAATGAGGCTCGTCTGAGCTAGCTATACTACTCGTATATACGCAAAGCCATCACATACTACAGAAATGACTATGGATGTGTAGGTGGCGTACATTAATGTCTTGTTCCGGTTTTGATTCCTCATTGAAAAATATATTAGAAACATTTGAATCGTTACCCGTTTCTTCCCCTTCTTCTTATAAAAACCAAACCGATGGTATTCGAAGAAACATCGGATGCAGAACCTTTTTGCTGAATCGCGATGACGGCTGGTATTCAATTCATCTTCTTCAATTTCTTTGAAAATTGTGTCCCGTGAAATTTCGATCCATTTGCTTTAAGAAAACCACATTCGAAAACCTTTTGTATCCTCCCCATAACCAACGAAAATGCCATTCCTTGCCTTAGCTTGTAGCTTCCGCCTCTTTTACTCGTATTTTGGAATATGAACATATGCATCGACATCAGAAATTTGAAAATTATTTATATCAGGAATCGAAATTGAACTTTTTCCTGTTCGATTTATCACACAAACCGCAGTTGTGATAGCTTCACCCCAACTAAGATCCTTAGCGTGAAGCAATAACCTAGCTGATCCAATCACTGTACGCATATCGCGGTAAGCTCCTCCGGTGTATACGGCGTATTTCTCTGATGGGAAAATACTCTTCGTTAGCAAAATGTGCTGCATACCCTTGTTTACGAATTCCAGTCCTTTATCCGAGCGGAATATCTTAACGTGAAGCCCAGTATCAATATCTATGTACTTGTTCAAGAAAACGCTGAATAAATTCCGGAACCTCCGATTTTGATTTTAGGCAGTAAACGCGTCGGTAGTTAGAGTAATCATCCCGAAACAGCAACATATATCTAGCACACCCATACGACGTTTCTTGCATGGGCCTACAAAGATTATTGTGGACTAGTTCAGACGCAACTACAGCTAAATGCTTTCTTTCAGCTCTTTCAAGATATTTGATTCCATGCCTTGGTATAATGCTCCTGATCTGGTCTAAGTTTTGGTAACATATTCGTTGATGCCATGATTTTATTGAAAGAGCATTGTTTGCGAAACAAAAAACATCAAAATTTGACACGTGTTTGAATTTGCGGTCATGTGAAACGCCTTTTCTTGTGAAGAGTTAGTTGGGAAGTTTGATCTCTGGAATAAACCGAATATCAGAAGTATGCCTTTTTTAGCCACGATTTACCATGAAAAGTTTCGATTTCCACAACTCTTTTACTCATAGCCTTGATAAAATTCTTGATAATCCAATTGGAATTGCTGCTTGACCAACAAAAGCACCCCCGATTCTTTTACCACCCTCTTTCCGCTTTCGTTGCGGACATTCATTCTTCCAGTGCCCTTCCTTTTTGCATATAAAATATTTCCCATGCTTTTCCCGTTCATCTCTTGACAATACACACCACCATACACACCTAACCTCGATACCTCCAAGCACGACCTCGCCGTCAATTTTTACAGGTTTTATGACCAACATTTTTTGGAAGGTCTAAGGATTTTTGTGATCAACCTATTTCCAAAAAAACATAAATGCCCTCTTGGTGCTTTAGTTATTGTGCGATTTTCTGAAGCTTGGATATGTGTAGTGCTATTGTATCTTCAGGGTTTTTCGAATAATTAAAAAACTGCTGCTGCAGTAATGTACGCTTTTTTCTAATTTTTTCTCATACAAATTTTCTAGGTTAGACCACATTTGCGCAGATGTACGAGTATTGTAATTCAAGATATGTAACCTCCGCGCTCGTCCGATTGTTGTATCATAATTATCATTTTCTGTTCGGTGTAATCCTGCCCTGTCCACAGATTCTGGTCGTTTCCTGCTGTAGTAATTTTCTCAGACACGCCAGTGACCAAATCCCAAATATTGTTTGCCATCACCTTCATTTTTAACTTCTAAAGTGCCCACTTTTGTACAGTTTGAAGTTTCTATTGCAGTCGAAATATTAACAAATGACAAAAAAAAAAAAACAAGAAAGTGCCCGAGAAATAGAAAAAAACTAATAAACTTTGTGCGTTGAATATGGATACTTTCAAAAACGTTATACTAATAAAAAAAAATCTGCATAGTTGGGTTCAATAATGCAGATACCTATGGTAACTTAGTCAAACTGTATTGTGTTCATAAGCGTCAACATTTCGTTATACTTGGGCAGATTAGTTAGACAAAGTTAAAAGATTTTAGTGCGAAATAATTATGTGTTTTTTTGATGGGGAAAGATGTAAGAAATGTTGAAAAAACCTCTTTTCTTTTGAAAAAAGCAAATCTAAAATTTGGCTAAATACATTTTTTTCACTGTAATTACGTTTTTGAACGCAAAACAAATTTAGATCGTACTAAGAACGCAGTGAATGCGTTCAAAAACACTCGAGGAAAGATCGGTAATTCTACTAAGGTAGAAATGCTGACGTTTATGAACTCACCCTATATCTTTAAATTTCCGGAACAGGGCCTATAACCTGCCATAAAAAAAAGATACGAATCGGACGATTGTAAAGCGTACACTGATACTACGCACATTATGAATTTAATTTAATTTACAATATTCTACAAAATAAAAACAAATAACTTCGAACAACATAAGTACGGCGCATATCTGCTGAGCTAAGCACTTTCCCACACATGTCCACCCAAATGACCAGCGCATGGCTGCGAAAGTTCCACAGCAATGCATGTCCGCAAAGATATAAAAATAAATCTGTACTTTAGAATAAGTTAGTTCTAAGTTGCTATTCAATCAAATAAAGTTGTTGTTTTTTTTAACAAAACTCACGTTCCGTGTTTTAGCTTATATACTCGTATGTACATGTTTTATAATTCTGATTCAAATTATTGGAATAATTTCTGTGCAAGAAAGATAATTATTTAGAAGAATGAAAGAAACACTATTTGCTAAACTTAACTTCACTCTTCGCATATTATTAAACAAAACACTAAGCACATCACGTTTTGATGGAAACTTAGAGCCGAGAATTTAATTTTTCATTGTACCGGCCAAAAATATTTTTCCACATGCATTTTGGGCTAATGAAACTGACTGCGGGTTATTAAAACTTTTGAACAAGAATTAATGAATCCACACTCAAAAAAACTCACAATGATACAGATCCACTCGCAAGTCTAAATGCTGAGTATGCAAATGTGCATCAGTGGTTTGTAAACTTAAAACCCAGTGCGGCAAGTTTTTACGTGAAGATATTTTTTTTAGATGTAAAGAAACAAAAACAAATTGGTGCTCGAAAATAAACTCAAATTTTAAAAATAACGACCACTCTACTCCCCGTGAATCAAGAAAAAACCTCATCACGCAGATAATTGCACTTTCACTTATGTTTATAATAAATCTTATCTCCGAAAATATATTAAAGTTCACACATCTAGCCATATTTATGGTGAAATACTGAAATCATTCTTCTCACCTGATTGCTAATAGATGAAGATACTAAGGACGCAGTTTTAGAATTTAAATTATATCGAAACCGTGACGAGATTATACTCGTACCAAGTTTTTGCAATTGTGACATTGTATCGCTTGACCGACCTTAACACTGATACTGGCCCGGCACTGTCTGAAAATGCTCTTGTCTAGATTTTTTACACCGCCAGACCCTGGGTTAATGTGATTTTATAAAAAAAATTATCTTTTTTCGGAGCTGTGCTTTTTTCTTTTATTTTTTTGGTGCTGGCTTTGTATTTTGACGACGCGGTCGAGATAAGGTAATAATTAGTAAAAAAGAAAGAAAACAGAAAAAAATAAGATGTTTTGAGGTATTTTTTAGCATACCTACGTATGTACACATGTATGTACTCAATCGTACATACAACTGGTTTATCGGGTTCACCCCAAAAAAAGGTAAAATAAAAAACAGCAAATTTTAATAATGCTAATCAGTGATAAACTTTATCAATGGGAATTACTGGTCATAACGTCAAGCTCGCAAGGATAGAAACGACTAACTTGGTCTTCAGAACGTTTTATCTACATATGAAAAAAGAAAGGTTTATCAATATTACATATATGATTTTACAAACCCATATCAATTTTTATTGACTTGCCTGTGAATATCTCTACTAAGATAGGCCTACGCCTTCATAGAGTTCACAACGCTATACGGAAGAGATAAAAGAGTATGCTAACAACCTCGGATAATAAAGGGTTCATTATTGATGACCCTGGCAAATGAGTAAAGGACAACGACCTTCGGATCTGCACGTGGAAAGTTCGCACTCTTAACAGGCCGCGTGCAGTCGAACAGTTATCAGAGGCTTTTCACTGGTATGATGCATATATTATCGCCGTCCAGGAAGAGCTATAGGATTAGCCGAGCATAAGGAGGATGAAAACGATAACATCTGATACTGTGATTACTATAGGGAAGAGAAACACAGCTTATTCGGGTCTGGATTTGTCAAGAAGTGAGCTAGCGTCTTATGGCAGTCTGCATCAAGGCTAAATTCGCCTACAGAAGCCTGATATGCGCTCGTGCTCACATGGAAGACAAGGGCGATGCCACGACTATGAGCTCCTCGACAAGACAAATGAACAATAGTATGTATGACAATATGACATTTAAATCAATCATGACGATTTTAACGCCAGGCATGGTAGGACAGTATATAAGCATAGCCTACACTACAACACGTCTGGCAACGTAGGACGTTGAGGTTGCGGCGGGGCGAAATATGACTATGGCAACCACACCATTAGAGACGACGCAACAGATGCGCCGGGTTTCGACCGACCACCAAGAAATTCTTGCTTTGATGAAGAATGCCGGCAAGCACACGCAGATAAAAGCAGACCAAAAATGTTAATAAAAAAAATTCTGATTTCTTGGAAACTTTCGTCAACATCCGGATTAATATTTAATGAACTGGAGAATGTTGCGCTTTGAAATCGTTTTCGGTTCTGACATGCCTTAACGAAGAAATGAGTGGGCCCGATAAGGCTGCAGGCATTTTGAAAAAGTCTTCATTCTGTCGCATTGATATCTATATTTCTTGTAGACCTTTTCTGACAATTCTTGAAGAATTTTATGAAGAGTAGGTGTGAGCTGTTTTCGGGATGAATTAAAGCAAACATAATAACTCTGTTGTTTCCTTTGTATACACTCCAAACTTGACAGTGTTAACCTTTTCCCTGCAATTCAAAACATTAAATGCTAGCCTCGTTATTACCTCTCTTTTGTGTTGACCCCAGTTATAAGAGTTGTTGCCTCTGTTTCTTGAAAAAAATTTCCTCGAAGTATTTCCACCTTTGATATTTCCAAATCCTTGTTTTGGTTTATTCGCTTCTTGAAAATTCTTTTGGATCTCATGTTTTCTTATTTTTTCTGCCTCCTTCAATCCAATAGATTTATTTCTCTTGTCGAAGTGTACGAGTATATGCTAGAAGTGACTTTGTGGAGAGAATACACCTTCTTATTTCTAAGGCCTAGTTAGAAGAGTGTATGACCGATGACTGTTATCTCAGCATCGTTTGTCTGATCCGCAATTTTTCTAATTCATTTACGAGTAGTTACAATATTTTAAGTTTTCTTCAATTTGGCTATTTGTGCCCCAACATCCCGCCCCCTTTGAAAGGGCTCTTCTTTTAACATCGGAAGTAGTGTTAATTTTCTAATTGGCCGTTCCAGTATTCCTCGTGATGTACGAATTTCTGCAACTCTGACCTTTCCATCGTTTCCATCGTGGGCCATTTTTGCCATTTTCATGGATTAAAACCATATCGCTGACTTGCAGATTTGGCTTATCTGTTGACAACTTGCGGCGTTGTTGTAGCTCGGCGAGAAATTCTGCAGACCAAATCTTCCAAAAATGCGCTTTGACTGCATTGATTCGCCTCCACTTCTTGATGAAACTCCTATTGGTGTCGTCTACACGTTCAAGAATCGTCTTTAATGAGGCTCTAATAAAGCAGATGAGCTGGTGTGAGGGCTTCGTAGTCATTTGGATCGCAGGATAGGGGTGTGATTGGTCTGGAGTTCATGATGCCCTCTATTTCGACAAGTGCAGTAGCGAGTTCCTCAAATGTCTTCTTGGTATTGTTGAGAGTTCTAATGAGATGAGCCTTTGCTATCTTGACCGCAGCCTCCCACAATCCACCAAAGTGAGGTGACCTGGGGGGGATAAAATGGAGAAAGTTATATTTTCATTAGCGCAAAAGGTGTAAATTAATTCTTTTTATGAATTTTCGAAGTAAACATTTGACCAAATTGTTTGAGCTTGGTTTGTGCCCAATAAAATTTGCTACATTATCTGACTATATCATATGGAAGTAACCGACAACCTATCATACTCTTTAACGCTGCTATAAATGCTTCGGATGACAAATCTGACACGGGTTCTAAATGGACTGCCTTAGAAGAAAAGCATACAAATACAGCAATGTACGTTTTGTATAGTCTCTTCCCATGAATGTTGTGATGCGTCATAACTGGGCCACAAAAATATACACCTACCCATGAAAATGGACGCGATGCCTGTATCCTTTCTGCTGGTAGATTTCCTATTATCTGTTCTAGCAACTTCGGTTTGTACCTTATATAGTGCAGACAATTCCCAACTATCCGACGGGATACTTCCGTTTACCACCCAAAACTGTCTGCGAGTCAAAACCACTAACATCTTCGGACCCGGATGATTGTTAGACAAATACAAATACAGACCTCACCATACAATTAACGAAGTTGCAGTTTTATGGTAATAGTAGAGGATGTTTTTGTCCCTGTGGTAGATTTGAGTGTTTCAATCTTCCTCCTACTCTTAATAATTCGAATCCCGTTGAGTTCTCCCAAAACGGGGTAAGCCACTTGATGGATCCTTGAAGATTCTGCTTGGATTTAATGCCAGCAATTTCCTCGGCAAAGAATTGATTTTGGATGATCCAAACAATGCAATTTAATGATCCGTCAAGATCACTGGGGAAAGAAGACCTTGAAGACATGTACCTTGTTATCGACACTGATTGTAGGATCTGAGCACCGATCTGAGTTACCGACAAGTGAATGTTTCACTTCGAACGGATAACAGGATCGTAAAACTCGTATTTGACATAAACATTCCCCCGGCGTATAGCAGATTAGGGCTGTTAATTTGGACGTATGCATAGCGATCCATTGAAGGACAGTCTCAGAGTCGGTTCAGAAATATATTTTGGAAATGTATTTGCGGAATATGCCCTGTACCAAAGTTTTGCCAACAAGTGTGCACCGTACAGCTTGAGTCTAGGCAGTTGTTTGCGCTTAGTGGGAGCTACCCGAGATTTCGCTACTAAAAGCTTTACTGTCACATTTCCGCTTGTGTTTGTTGATCTAACGTACAAGCAGCAACCGCACGCATTCATAGATCGCAAAGTCCATGTATCTGAACATCTTCTTAGGCTGCCCCAAGACATATCTCGGTATCGGAAGATTCTGAAAAGACCGTAGATCTTCTAGAAAATGTTTCCGTTCTGTATTTAAATCCTGTGGAATGGACTCATCCCAGTTTAGTCCTTTAATCCATATTTTCTGCAAAATTATTTTGGCTCTAATGATAACTGGACTCTGTTGGGTCGAAGAAGGAAGACGATATAGAAAGAACTGATCGCTTCGATGGTGTCGTGTATCGAAACCCATGTGATTTCTAGTGTGCTTTAGACCTTCTTCTACGAGTTTAAAATCCGTAATTGAGGTACACGCTTCATACTGGATAATTGAATTGTGGTTACTATGACATTTATCTTATTCAAGGTTTGCCGAACTTACAATAGTACTGACTTGCCTTTTAATTTCAACTAATGATTCCAAATCATCTGCTCCCGTGAGCATGTCGTCGACGTAAAAGTCAGACGATATGACCTGTGACCCTTTTGGGTATGTTCCAGCGAATTTTTCCAGGGAAGGAAACGTAGGCTACGAATTGCTAAGAAAGGTGCCGCGGACGTTCCACATGTTATGGTATTGAGCTGAAAGATGTTAACAGGAATCTGTTCGCTCTCTCACCAAACGATGTATACAAACTGACGTTGTGACGGCCGTATCCAAATCTGCCTATATATTTTGATGATGTCAGCCGTAAGAGCAAATCTATGGAGTCGAAACCGAAGCAAAATTATCCTGAATGGTTGGCCCAACCATAAAAAGTTCGTTCAACGATATCTGCGATGAGGTTCTGCAGGAGGCATCAAACACAACCCTAAGTTTAGTTGATGTACTTAAGTTTATAATGATGAGTAATGAAATATAGTAATGTGGTTGATCTGGATGATCAACGACATGTGCCCTAAATCTACATATTCTTTCATAATTATTCGAAAGCCTACCATCTAGAAAAGTTTCAGTTGTTTTAAAAAAATGTTCTTCGCATTTCGTTTGCTCTTCTGTCCATTTCATTTTTTTATGACTCGGTTCTTCGAACTCCCAGAATTTTTTGACATAACCATGCAGCGATTCAACTGGCACTGTATAACAGTGCATAATCCCTTTTCTTCAGATGAGTTTCACATTTTCCAGATATGATCCATCCAAATTTTATTTTTTGCGCTGTAGGAAAATTTGGTCCCAATTTTATTTGTCCAATTGACATTCTGGTCTATCATCGTAACTGATCGGAAAGGAATTTCCTCCGGTATCTGTTCCGATGACCTAATCGGACAAACCTCCGAAAACAAATTTTCTTATGCGATGTATGAAAGTTCCGTAAGCATGGGTACTCAGGAGAATCTTTGCGTAAACGAAATTTTTTTTTGAAGCTTTAAGAAAAAATTATGGAAAAATCATCTACGAGTACATTTTTCAAAAATCTTCTTTTTTCTTTGCTTAATGTTCTCTGTTCATATCTTTCTGCTTCCAAAAATATAGCTACGGTATCAATGATTCTTTAACTATTTTGGAATTGTTTTATTTTCACAAATTGAATGTCAAATACATGCGTCGGTACACGTCTATATTTCGTTTACGATTCGGATACCATGAAGCAAATAAATCCTCCGATCGGTTACGATGATAGACCCCATTATGTCGAAAAATGTCTCAGCTCCTAAGAGAATGTCGATGATCGATGGCTCGTGAAAACTTTCATCGGCTAATTCGATATTTTGAGGAAATTTCCAATTAATTGTGCCTTATTTACAATTATGGTATCCAGTAATAATCTTGGTCATTAGAAACTCTGGGGAAGTTTAAAATTATTTAATCGGCATCTAATTTTAGTTTGTGTTTGATAGTGCGAACGTGTTTGCACCGAATCTATTCTTACGATTTCGGTTTGTCTCCTTTGTTTTTTTAAACCGAGAATTTGAGCGAAATTTTCTGTTATTAAGTTTATTAGATGACGATTGATTCAAATCTGTTATACTAGACGGTTCATTACGAATCTATTTGCTGTCGCGAGCTTCCAAATATTGGAAGTGTTTCCCAAACATTTTTGCGCATTCATCCCACGTTGGGCGCCAATGTAAATGGCGAGAAATTCTTTTCACCACGTATAGAAGAAATTTGCTTTTTGCGTAATATCCTCAATACTTCGATGAACACCGAGTGTATTCTTGTGCAACAACGAAGAATTCTTGACGACGAAGATTTCTTGACGACGAACGAGAAACTATCGATAGCGATAAAATAAAACACTGATATGAATAAATGTGTGTAAGGTGTGTGTGGTGTGTATGGTGTGTGTATGGTGTGTGTATGTTGTTTCTGATTAATTGATTGTATATTTGATGTTTTTAAAATATGATAGATGATAGTTACAATGTTTGATTTATTGTGTGTTTAGTATGAATATTTAAAAATGACAAATGTGTCATTGAAAATGTATATGTGACAAAAGTGTATTTGATTTGTATTCAAAAATGTTTAGTGTTCTAAATTTAATCTTTACTGTGTACCAATGTGTTACTGTGTGCAATGCAAGAGAAAAAAAGAGTCTTTACTCGCTGCTGACTGAATCACGAATGCCAATACAAAGATTAGAAGCAGGCGAGTTACAAAAAAGTGTTATACAAAATGTGCAAAATATTAGCAATGTGTTATATAAGCAACTTGTTGACAATTGATTAGATACAATTTTTAATTCCCAAACAAACACCTTGTAAGCCGATAGTTCAGCAAGAAGTTACAAAGTTCTGATTAACTTCCTTCAAGTAACATCGGTTGTGTGATGCGATTGCAAGCTGCAGTTCCTCTTGAAGACTTAAAATACGGAAGACCTTAGTATAATGGCGCAAAATTTATATTTTTATTGAACAATGTTGCCAATGCGATTGTTAATGTTACATAACGAATGTATATAAGTATTAAATACTCCTCCAGTATTTATAGATATTTGAACATTTTGAGCGACCACTATATACTCGGGGCACTACTTTGATACAGCTAAGACACGTCTAACAGATATCTAAGGCACACAACAATGAATTCCTTAATGCAATACTGCAACGTCAAACGCTTCGCAACACAACATTACTGTAATGATGAAATGCATAACTTTTCAAATCGCAATGTCAATGCATGTACTGCATCACAAAAAGTTCTGATTTAATATATCATCTGTACGATTTTTTAAAATTAAAACAACAGCTGAGAATGTGTGCAAATGGCGTTTCAAAATGTGTTAAATTGCAACATCATTGATGCATTGCAATGGAAATTCAGCCATGCTGAATAGCAGAAATCGTAACTACACGCCAAAATATTTGCCGATCACGTTTTTATCCGATCGCATCTACGAAAGTTCTTAGTAACGAATTCTGACAAGCACATGCAAAAAACCAGCTGGCCTATGTGCATAAAATGATGAGTAAAGGAGGGCGGGAGGTGCATCGGCTTCCCTATACTGGTGCTGCTCCAGAAACAATGTTCGAAAGTTTTAGGAAAAGCTAAAAAAAAAACCTTTCAAGACAACATGACTCGAACAGAATCTTAGAGACGAGCAGGGAAATTTAGTATTAGAGTCACATGATATGGCTGCAGACTTTTAAACAATAGGGGTGACCCAAGTTCTACTGTTGACTTCAGGCTGTTTTACTTGTCGTTCGGAAAATGTTGTTTTACAGTACTAGCATAACATCAGCTAGTCAGGGACTGTTATGCTAATGTTACTTCACTTGTTCATGGTCTTTTTAAAGTTATGTATTTTCCACGAATATAATCTCTATACAAAAATAAGTATGAGTTTAATTCTAGTTACTTACTGTGTTATAAATTGGAAATTATAAATGCTTGTTCAAAATGTTCCCGGCATTTATTTTTAAAATTATAAATGGTAATCGATGTTCGATGGTCTTCTGTGCGCTCAGCGATTTTTTCCACTATCTTCTCTTGTCCATACGCGTTCCCCAAAGTGATGTTTTGAATCGGTAGAACAGAAAAAAGTGAAACGGTGCCAGATCGGCTGAATTTCGCGACTATTAAATAGTCACCTGAATGCCAGAACTAGATAACTCGATTTTGTTCATTTTTGAGATAACTGGGTATTTGGCTACCTGAATTCGATAAGAATGGGTTTCAATTACTGCACAATATTGCTGAAAATTGCTTCTGGAAAAAGTCGAGTAAATTACAGGCCAGTTTATTTTTGACGATATCTCGAAAGTATAAAGTCGTTCTTCCACTCAGGTGACGAAATGGTAGTTTTGTTGTTTCTGGCAAGAAATGCACCCATATGTAGTCAATGCATTGTGAGAGATTCTTATTAACGGTCTGGCTTTCAGGAAGGAATTCTTGATGCACAACACCCTTGGTAAGTAAGTATCGCCTTCTTATTTTTGACTGACGACGTGTTTCTTTTTCGGTCATAAACCGACGTCTCGTCGGTTTGATGAATATTTGTGTCGGAATCAACCCCGGAAAGCGTATGTTTTGTAATGTCCATATGTGTTTTTTTCTTTCAGTAAATTCAATTCGGTCAGCAGCAGCTTTGTGTTAAGGCCAATTGATTGGTGAAAATGCCGTGAACAGATCAAATCGAAATGTGGTTTATCTCTATCAACTCAAAATTTGCGGTCGTCCAATTAATCACTTACATGTTTCTCAGTTGTTGATATCGATAGTCTGCCAGAACGGCCGCCATTGCAGATGGCTGGCTTAACGAATACTTCTGAAGCGTGCTTGCCAATTGTGAATCACTGTTTCTATAAAGCATCGTTGCAAAAAAAAGAAACAATTTTTATTATCATTTCCAATTATGTGGCATTAATTGAATTTTGAATACAAAACTCAGTGTAAATTCAATGGTCCGCTGTATCTTTAACAAATATCGTGCTATGATGCAAGCATTTTGTGATAATGTCAATGTGAGAGAGCCGGGAACGTTTTGAGCAAGTTGGTATTTCGAAAACAATAATAAGAGCTGTAAAAATCTTCATACATAACTGGCAATCAAACTCAAAAACAATTCTAAGTTGTTTGACTTTTATTAGAATACATTTTGTAAGGATACAATTCAATTTTATTCTTAAATGTGTTAAATATAATTTTTTTTTTTCTATAAGATACAAAAGTCTACATCTACAGCTGCAGTAATTTTTCATTTAACCTAAATCGATGTTACAAATGTTAGTAAAAAAATAAGTTAAGCACAAACAATTTGTGTTTTTGTATTTTAATTTCTCTTGTATAGAATACTTAAATTAATAAATTTATTATAATTATTTAATATGTATAATAATAATTTATTTAATATGTATAACAACAATTAGTGTTTCTTTTTTTTACAAGTTTCAAAAATTTAAACTTTCAATCTACTTAAACAAAAAATATGTTTATTTTATTTTTCTCCAAGTGGTGAGTACTTATTTGCAAACTTTTCCATTACACTACACACAACAGCTTTGTAAATAAATAAATTAGTTTTTTGTTTTTTATTTACAAATATGTTACATATTTAGATTCACATGAATCTCTACCAAAACTTGGGGCAAAATTATAAAATTTGTTTTAATTATCAAAATTTCCTTTATAAATAAAAGAGATTTTGCTTTAACTATAAAATTTTGTTGTTTTCTGATCAGTTAGGTTTTTTTTTCTTTAACTCAATGTATAATTTAAATGTATAGGTAGCAAGTATTATACATATTTATTTAATTAAAATAACTTCCAATGTAATACTACATCAAATATTTATTTCTAAGTTAACTCTGTGTGATTTCAAATTGGCAAAAAGTAAATGGATACTTAAAGTTGACTTAGATTATTACAACTAAAAGTGGTCAACTTTTATTTAGATTTAAACAAGTAGTTCGAAAAATTGCGAAATATATTTTATTTTAAATTGGTGTTAACAGGTAGAGAAGTTACAGATTGTTACATGAGTTACGTTCCCATACTTCACAAAACCGAAGCTTGAAGGAAATCATATTCATTCGATACATCAGAAAACCTGCCCCAGAGCTGAAGTCATCAATTTCGTTCAAAATCTAAGCCGAACGACCAACGAAATTAACTCAGTGTGGATACACCTGAGTAAGCAAAATTAACTCAATGTTGGAAATACGAGAGCCAGAATTACTATTTCCACGTTGTCAATGAAAAAATAAAGAGAATCAAAAAAGAGTTTTACTTCAAGCTTCGGGCTGAACAGACTTCTGCCAAGAGAAGATTAAGAATAAGTAATAATAAATATTTCCAAAGAAATTATTTGTGTTTTTCTGGGTTTCCGAAAAAAACCAAAAGTTAACAAAAATAGGTAACTCACGCTTTTGGCGTTGCAAAAACAAAAATTCGAAAACTATACTCCTGCAGATACAGAATGTAAGACGATGTTAGAAGGAGAGACACAATAGAATAAGTAATGGAATGATGTAATGGAATGATGTAACATATTGTAAAAAGGAGATGAACACTGGAATGGGTCAATTGCGAAACGGAACGTTGTACTCAATCGCGGAACGCTACAGGCAAATGAATCGGGATTTGTTGATTCTCTGTGTCAATAACAATCGTCTAAGAGACAAATGGTTTCAGCAGGACGACGCAACATGCCATACAGCGGGTGAAACCATCAATTTATTGGGACAAACATTTGGTGAGCGAATCATCTCAAAAAATTGACCTGTCAATTATCCGCCTAGGTCATTTGATTTGACTCGTTTTTACTGCTTTTTGTGACAAATCACGTCATGAGTCAAATTACTTATGTATGCTGATAAACGAGCTATAGCTGACGACTTATTGTTAATAACATTGTTAATAAAAGTTATAAAAGTTATACCTAAAAAAAAAAACATTTGATATTTTAGTTATTCTGTGTCGAAACAAGCAAATCTTTTGGTTTTTTTTGTATTCTAAAGCGTTTGTTTTTTATTTGAATAGGATGTACGCATTATGAATTGTCCTAATAAAAATGCATTTAAAATGAAATGAAACTCAAACGGTTAATTCAAACTAGAGTAAATTCTCTGAAGCGCTATTTCGCCAAAAGTTGATGAAGCGAATATTAACTTTAAAATTAGTAACGTAAGTCTAAGATCCGACGAGAAAGTGGCTGAATATTTTGAACGAGTGGAAACGTTAAAATTCTAGTGAATATTCCGTTATTAAATATGGTATAGTTGAGAAAGACTAAGGCACCAGTAAAGCCCCCCCATACACATGACACTAAGTGCTAACACATGTTGCAGTGCATCAAATGTTCCATGTGTATGCCTAGGTGTTAACACCGATTTCTTAGAGTCATGAATATCAAAACATTTTGATTGTTTTTACGGTGTCAACGCATGTGTCATATGTATGGCGAAGTGTGCGAACATTTCGTTGTTTTCAGTAAACATAGTAGCTTATCATCAAATATTTAGTTAGTTAGTGAGAAATCATTTTTATTCGAAATGTCGGTTAGACAAAATGATTTTTGGAAGGATTTCATCAAAATTTACCAAGACCATCCAGAATTGTGGAAGGTACTCGTACTATAAGAATCGCGATAAAAAAAATTAAGGCCTGGGAAACTCTAGTGGTTAAATATAAAGAACTTGCGTCAAGCGCAACAGTGGATGTAGTAAAAAGAAACTTAATTTCCATGCGGTCTTCATATAGGCGAGGGCTGCAGAAAATAAAAAGAAGTGAAAAATCGGGAGCTGCTGTGGACGATATATGTGTAGTGTACCAACACTTTGGTACTTTGATGAATTAGGATTTTTGAAAGACCAGGAATCGCAAATAGAGGGGATTTCAACAATTGACATAGATGAGAATGATAGCATGTCAATAGGAGAAGAATCAGTAAGTATATACAAACACCTTCAAGAAGGTAAAATTTTTATTTAAAAGAGTCAGTTAACAATTGGGTCTACGATCTCTTTTCATTCTGCCATGGAACCGCTCCTACTGAGTTAAAATAACTGCAAAACTTGTCGCGAATTTTTTGGCATTCACCGTAGGGTTTCTGCCTCTTGATGGCTGCAATTCGTGAAAGTGCCCCTCTGACGCCACGATCCGTTACGCATTTCCCTGGTGAAAGTATTTTCCATATCAACGCTGTCTTTTAAATAGTTCGTGGTATTTCGTTGCTTTAAAAAGTTGTGTAGATAACAGCATGTAAGTACAATTGTGGATGCCTTCTTTGGAGATAAATTTATTGTATTTACAAGTATTCTGAATCGGCTGGATAATATTCCAAAAGCATTTTCCACAATTCTTCTTGCTCGTGATAGCCTATAGTTGAATACTTCTTCTTCTTTAGACAATTGCTTACGACTGTAGGGCTTCATTAGGTGTTCTAATAAAGGAAATGCATCACGTGCAACGTAAACATATGGAAACGACTCTTTACTTAAAGGAATTTTTTCAGGCCTTGGTATATTAAATTCCTCGTTATCATATTTTTGTTTGAATGTTGTATGAGCAAATACACCAGCATCAGAAACTCTTCCATTTGTTCCTACTTCAACCATCATGAAGTCATAATTCGCGTTGACGGCTATCGTCAACGTCATCATAACAACACTAAATGTTTTCTTATAGTTAAAATAATAAGATCCTGATCCTGATGGCTTTTTTATTTCTACATGTTTGCCATCGATGGCTCCAATGCTCCAAGTTCTACGTTTTTTCAAAATCTTTAGCCAACAACTTCCAATCTTGTACAGTTCTTGGTATTTAAAAACAAAGTAACAAAAAAAAAAGGAAATAATCAAATTGTATTTTTCACTTACTACATACATACGAGGCCAATCAAAATACCTGCAAGGCGAGTGTCAAGGTACTTATTGAAGGATGTGGAAGGATTGCAATTGAGTCAGATACCTTATACAGGGATATGGGAAGTGGCGAACTTGAAACCATATATAAAGTTTAGTGAGCAAGCTGGGGTCAATCGGGACGATTGTTTGCCAGGACGGCCGAATTGTAAGCATAAAATTAAAAGAAAAAATGTAAGAGCTGCCGGTGGTAGGTTTTCTTAAAGTAACACTGTTTTTATTCATTGAGTCCTCAGCGCTCGTCCGAGACGGAGTAAATATTTTTTATTATTGTACGGTTGAGTTTTTTATTTCTAAAATCGCTAAGTAAAGTAAGTAAATCTCTAAATAAAGTTTTAAAATATCAGAAGTGGGATAAAGATCCACCCCATCGCGAAAAAAAATAATTAAATAAACCCCAAACAATACGCGTGCATAAAACGGTAATTTCTCGAATGTCTACTGTTGAGTAAATAAAACCCTATTTCTCCATCAAGTATATTCTTTTTCTTTACGGATATCAAAGAATTTGCTGTCAAAATGGAAATGAATAATGTAGAAAGAACGTATGTGTCGACAATATGTGTCATGAATACTATGAATATAGCGGAGTATGCTATAGTTACAACATACTCCATTAATAAGAATGAGAGAACGTTGGCTAAGATAGAAATTTTTGATTCATGTATAGCTGATCAATGTGTTAATATTAGCAGAGTAGTGTTCGTAGAAGGCAAGGGAAGCAAATTTATTTTCCCTGATACGCGTTTAGAGTTAAATGATGACTCTTTCTGGAAAGGCCGGATAGACGCGTACGTGTTAAATAGTGTATTGCGAGTGCGATTCAAATCAATGAAGGTCAAAGATCAGATCAGTCGAAAGACGAAAGCGTTGAATGAAACTAAACAAATTATTAGTATGAATTATTGTTTGTTAGAAGTGATAAGGGGATGCATCTCCTAGTGTTCTTCGCCTTCGTTGCACTTTTAGTTTTTCTGCATTTTCACTTTCGTGAACAATAAAAAAAAACACATTGCGACGAAACATTATTTTTTCTGGAATTATTTTACCAATAATTTTTCCACAAAAAGTACAACACATCCAAATATATTTAAGGACGTACCGTTCAAACACTATCAAGCAAACAATAAAACTTCAAATCGGTATCGTTCAGTCGATAGCACTATTTGATGTTTACATGAAGTAAAACTATCGTCGAAACGCTATTGTCAGACGATTGTCGTCATACGTGATGAATGCCCAGCACTTATCTTATTACTCAATTTTACTAAAAACAAAAAAATGGACCAAGAAAACTATTTTGTATTTGATAAATGCAGCCTTATTTAATGCTTCCACTTTTATGTAAAAAGTTCAGGCGATTTAAAACAATTTTATTAGGTGTAGCTAACTCATGGCTACAAGCTACAACCGAAACCGAGGAATCACAATCAAGTATGTACGATCAATAATTACATAATTTCTACTTATAATATTAACCAATCTTTTGAACTAGGTTAATATAGCGAACATACTTCAAGAATTTTAAAATTTGATCCGATTGATAGGTTGTATCCGGAAATGTGAAAACATAGAATTATTCGAACGATGGGAAAAGCTTTTTCTCAAAGCCGCCAATATTCTCTAGCTTTTTTTTTCACTCACTGATTATAGTTGTGCTCCGCATTAACGGGATATAATTCTCTGTTTAGGTCAATAAAAGTGTTGCCTTTATTCAAGTGAACGGCAAGGTATAAAAATGAATGTGTAAATTTTTATTTGAAATTTTTTTTTCTTTAACTATACTGGACATTCATAGATACAGTAACTGGGTATTTTATCGTTGTCCTTTTCCACAGGTACAGAACATGCCAGGTTCGAATATTAAATATTACCTATGTATAATTCTTTACATGACAAGTGAATATGAATGTATAAAGCTAAGCAGCAAAAGTACGAGCAAGTGGATGAATGTTTTTACCTTTGAAAAAATAAAATTCAATTAATGGCCTTATGATATGGAACATTATTTACATATATAATTTGTACTATAGATATCACATTTCGACTCTTTATTTAGCTTCACAAATTTATTTAAAATTATTGTGACCAGTACCAAGTCATCTCTCAACCAGTGTAGACGGGTCAAGAGTTCGGTTCTCCTTTATTCAAATCGCTTATCAGAGATAACGGACAACCTTGTGAACGACAAATAATTGTATACTTAATCTCATATTTTCTCTCCCACGTTAAAAAAAAAAATAAAAATAAATTTACAAACAAGTGCACAAGTGCAAGTGTTCCCTTGGTAAGTGCAAATACCCCCTTGGTTCCCCGCCGCCATGGCGGCGAACAGCAAAAACAGGTTTGAGGGATTAGATGCAGATGATCCCATGCAAACCGCCCACCCAATAAAAAAGAAAAAATACAGTAGATATACTTACGGCACAGAGCAATGGCCTGTGTTAAATACCCCACAACAATGTGCAGTTGATTTCTCTAGGTTCTTAATCATAACAAATGCCCCAACAGACAACGATAAAACTCCAATAGCAAATCGAAACCCCATTATCATAGGAAAGGCAATCGATGCTATAACAACACAATATAAAGACATCAAAGCGCTCAGAAATGGTGATTTACTTATACAAGTAAATAAAAAGGAAATCGCTGATCGACTATTAAAATGCAAATCACTAGGACAAATCCCCGTAGAATTCAAATACCACCAATCATTGAACTCCTGCCAGGGAAGAATATGCTCATTCAACATCATCGAGCTTACAGAGAGCGAGATTCTGGATTCGCTCAAAAAATTTAACGTAACACAAGTAAAGAAAATGTTCAAACTGCAGGAAGGAAATCAAAAAGCCACTGGAGCCGCAATTCTAACTTTTGATGCACCGCAGCCACCAAAAGAAATTAAAATGGGTTGGCAGATTTTGTCAGTAGATCCATATTACCCAAATCCAATGACTTGCAAAAAATGTCACCGCATCGGACATACAAGGAATCATTGCAAGGAAGCAGAAGATACCTGTGCAACCTGTGCTGAAACTGTACCACACCTAGAACAATGTAAGCGAGTATTTTGCGTTAATTGTATAAATTCTGAACACTCATCTAAGGATCGCAACTGTCCAGTCTTTGTTAGGGAAAAAACTATTATGATTATAAAAACCACTAAACGCTGCACCATCAAGGAAGCCAAGGAGGAGTACAGTAAGTCCGGCCATTTATACACACATCACATTACTACCCGAAAACCTAATAAACCAATAGCAGAAATCATCAAAGAAAACATTACCAGTGTCTTGCCTTCGGCAAACTTGACAAAAACGTCAGAATCTTCTTTGCACAATAATCTCAATAGTCAGATCATGTCTCACTCAAAACCAACATCAACCAAACCTATAACCACAACAACCCCCACTATAACAACGTCGACAACATCATTAATTCGAACTACAACAAATCTACAACAAAACAACAGCATCTATAAACACAAAGAAATAAATCCCAATGCATTAGAAGATTCAATAGAAACAGCAGAATCTGTTTTACCAGTCACAACATTCATCTCCAGAAGTTTTTTAGCCGACCAAATAAGACCATCCTATGTGATTCCCAGTGAAATCGAAAGTCTTCACAATTTGCAAAAATCTTCTAATAACATTCCTTTGTCAAAATCAACCCCATCATCTTCCTCATCATCTTCTTCTATTCAAAATCTTTCAAAAAAGAAACATAATCTTGCACCCTCCACTTAAAAATGACCAGCCAAAATAAGAAAATTAATTTAAGGGTACTCCAATGGAATGTCCAGGGATTTTTTAATAACCTATCTTCCTTGGATATTCTCATTAAAAAATATAATCCTATAATTATAGCATTGCAAGAAACAAAAATACCTAAAAAAAATGGACCTAAAAAGTATAAAGACTATATCGCTTACTTCAACAATAATCAACATAATCGAAATAAAAACGGAACAGCAATATTAATAAAAACAGGAATTCCCCACTCATACTCAGACTCACCTGACATCTTTTTAACTCAAACACTCACAATACACTTGGCACAGCCGATCACTTTGCAGAATATTTATCGACAATCTCAAAACATTGCATCCCAACAGCATTACCTTAACCTAAGTGCTAACAATCTTTCCCATAGTGTGGTGGTCGGAGACTTCAACGCTAATAACACCTTTTGGGGATCCCCATCTACTAACAGTGCCGGCTCAGTTGTAGAGCAGTGGTTGCAACATTCGGACCTTGTTTTGATGAATTCAGGTTCTCCCACCCTGTTTTCAACAAGAAATACGTTTACTGCCATAGACTTAACTCTTGCCTCACCCGCAATTGCACTTTGTGCTAATTGGAAAACGCACGACTACTTAGAGGGAAGTGATCATTTTCCTATTATATTTGAAACGTCAACAATCTGCAAATTTTCAAAAAAATTTCATTCACGATATATAGAATCAAAAGCCGACTGGAAGAAATTTTCAAATAACGCTCAACAAGCAAATATTTCAATTCCTGCTTCAAAAAACATCAACAAAGAAGCAGCATGTATAAAAAAAATAATAAGAATAGCAGCATCCACTTCTATTCCTTCCTCCCATCCGCCCAAAAATCCTTCACAACCTATTTGGTTTAACGCGGATCTGAAGCAAATGGTGAAAGAAAAGCAAAGAGCGTGGTCACAGTTAAAAAGAGCGCCAACAGTAGCAAATACTATCGCCTACAGACGTGTGGCCGCAAAATTAAAAGTTGAAGTACGATTGGCTAAATCTGAGGCATGGAAAAATTTCTTGGCTACCATCAACCCGGCAATGGACTCAAAAACCTTATGGAACAAGGTAAAAGCGATCAACGGAACCCATTCTCGGAAGGGAATCAGTGCAATAATACACAACGCCTGTACAATTTTAGACCCATGCGAGATAGCACGACTGTTTGCAAGCAAATGGGCTGGGTATAGCTCCGATAATAATTTTACGAAACGTGTCTTGAAACAGAAAATAATTTTTCAAATGACAACACTTGATTACAAGGACCTTGAGCACGACGAAGTAATTCATCCAATAACAATGAGCGAGTTAATGCAATCACTTCGTGCAACCAAAGGTACAACTCCAGGGTCAGATAAGATTTCATTCAAAATGCTTAAACAACTACCAGTGGCAATACTACTGAGGCTAGTAGGGTTGTACAATAATGTTTTAAGAGAAAGTATATACCCACATGACTGGAAAAAAGCCAATCTGATTCCAATTCCCAAACAGAATGCGAACCAAAACTCTTTAGACAGCTACCGTCCAATATCTCTCCTTCCAGTACTGTCCAAATTATTCGAGAAAATAATAGGGAGCAGGCTTAGATGGACTCTGGAAAAGCACCTTCATAGGGGACAACACGGCTTTCGGCAGGAAAGAGGTACTCATACTTTGCTTCACATGCTAGATCACGCAGTGCACGCAGAGTTAGCCTTGCGTCACCATTCTGTTCTACTGTCCATGGATTTGGAAAAAGCATTTGAAAGAGTCACCACGCATGGCGTCATAAACCAATTAAGAGAGTGGGGAATCAACATGAAAATAATCAGGGTAATATCTTCTTTTATGACAAATAGATCAGCCGTTGTAAACATAAATGGACACCTTTCAAATTCCACCGTTATTCAAAATGGAATTCCTCAAGGCTCACCCATATCGACGATGTTGTACAACGCTTATGTCAATCCCCTTCTTGATAAGCTTCAATCTGATTTGGGTCAAACAAAAACTGTTCTTACCTATGCGGACAATATTTTTATACTGGCATCAGGTAAACCTAATGAAGTACAAGAAAGTCTAAAATCCACAGTATCAAAAGCACTCAAATGGTGCAAAGATACCAGTCAACAAAATTGAAGCACTGCACATCTGCAGAAAACACAACTGTACAAACAATTTTATAAATATCGGCCTAACCAGCATTCCCCTTTCAAATAGCGTGAAGATTCTAGGACTTGTCTGTACTAAGACATGGAAATGGCACGCCCACTAAAAAATAATAACGCAAAAGTTAGCAAAAGCTAATAACTTGCTTAAAATGATCTGCAGTAAAAACAAGGGCCCGCATATGAATACAGCAATAGATATAGCTAAGACGCTTATAAGAGGAGCTATGCAACATGGCATGACTATATACTCTCATTGGACCAAGCAAAACGACCAAAATGTGCAAATTAAAATAAATGCTTTGCTAAGAACCGCATTAGGTGCATTACCTTCGACGCCAATAGAAGCCTTATTAGCAGAAACTAATATATTGTTTTTTAAAGACATGAAAGCTATAGTTCAAATTAAGGTTTTTTCAAAAAGTATCATTAATAAACAACACGCTCTTTATAACATTTGCGAAACAAGTTGGACTATATCGAACACGGCAAAAAGTAAAAGCGCTATCTTCAACACAATTCGTAACATCAAACTCTTAAAGATATACATTCCAGAACCTTCTCATCATAATAGCCAAATGCCACCTTGGCTGCTTACGGTTCATATAATACATACTTCCTTAAGAGAAACCTCTAAGGAAAACACCCCAAATGAGGTGCTAAGAAAAAAGTTCGATGAAATCCTAAAAACCAACAATTTCGGCTGTGTTCTATACACAGATGCTTCCTGCAAAGACGGAAGTACTGGTTACTGCGTCTATAGGTTTGACAGTAATAACAATAAAGTAGTTTGTCAACAACTTACAATTCCCTTTCAAAGCGCATATATTGGAGAAGTTATGGCACTAGTCGAAGCGTTTAACTATGCAGTATCTTCAAACGTTAAAACAGCAATCTGCAGCGACTCCCTAAGTGCAATACTCGCTATTAAAAACCTTAAAAATAACACGCCGATTATTAAAACTTTGAGAGCTGTTCTATGGTCAAATTGTCCACGTATTCAAATAATATGGTCACCAGGACACGTTGGTATACCAGGGAATGAAAAAGCGGACACTGGTGCACGGGAGGCAATCAAAATGCCCCTGGAGTACAAGGTACCGCCCTTTGCAGAATCGTTATGGAAGCAATCTCTAAGAATTCTACGAGAGCAATCACAACTTCGATGGGATCTATCAAAGACTTTCCTGAGAACTCATAAGCACAACTTGTTGCCCGTCTCCTACAACAAAGATCTGAGTCGATCGCAAGCAGTACAGATCTCGCGCACAAGACTGGGACATACGTTATGGAACAAGTCTCATCTTTATAATAAGGAAGAACCACCATTATGTGTTCATTGCCGAGAGCCACTAACAATAAATCATGTTTTGCAATGCTGTAGAATAACTAAAGAACACTTCAGAGGGAACGTTCCCAGTCTACAAGCATTATTAGATCCATCAGTAGCACCCAGTAACTCAAAATTCTTTTCTTTACTAGCAAAGCATAAAATTAAGATTTAAAATCTATTGAACAATTATTATTATTATTACTATATTATGTAGATATAGATGTACATAACTAGAACTATAAATAATCAACGATTCTGTTTAGTATAAACTTTACATTTCTAATCTTAAAGTATTAAGCATTGAACATAAGCACCATAAAATGTTATCGCCATATGGGCGTTGCTCCCCGGCGTAATATCCCGGGCAATGTAAATTCATTTATATTGTATCCTTTGAAATAAATAAATAAAATAAATAAATTATTGTGACATATCGTAAAGAGAATTTTAAAAGTGAATCTGTGTGTGAATAAGAATAGGTGCAGTTTTGCTCTCCCACAGTTAAAGAAATATAATCGGAAGAAAAAAGTATCGCCACAGTTGGCAAAGTTGATGGTATGTATGCACTATACATGTACATATGCATATATACCCGATTGTTATATTTACATATATATGTAACTTTATATGCAATGTTGTAGTTACAATAAAGTTATCCTCTATTATGAACAATACGACTAATATATGTCCTCAATCAGATCATTATCCAAATGGATTAATCTCCTAATAGTTTTATGCATTAGCAGTAGTGAATATCTGATGAGTGGGGTGATGTTGGCTTCATTATAGATTGACTCATTTGAGTACTCGTAACATTTATTTTCAGACTCGAAGTCCCGATTTACGCAACGCCTGAGAATTTTACGTTCAAACATATCCATCTCTGCAGGGACAGTAGGTGAAATAGAAAACCAGATAGGAAATGCGTAAATTATGACCGGTCTTGTAAAAGGGAAGCTTCGTTTTCTTATTTAAATCGGGGTGATTTAGGAATGGGGACAGAATGTTTAGGATCTTGCGCGCTTTATTTAATGCGGATCTAGCATGACGGTTGAATTTAAGTAGGTTGTTAAAGTGAACGCCAACGTATTTCATGTTGGTTTTAACCGGTATGGTATTATTGCTTAGTTGCAATTAAATGTTTCTGCTTTCGCAAGAGACTCCGCCGTTGCCTTTGCTCCTAGAGTTACGGAAACTGATAAGACCAGATTTAGACAAATTGATTTTAAGACCCCATTTAATGAAATAACTGCGAATTACTGCCGTATGCGCTTGCAGCTTTCTCAAGGCCGAAAAAGGGTACGCAATAACCTGGAGTACATAACCTTTCCTTCGTAGGGGATCCTAACTCCTCTTATACCCATCTTTACTCCTCCTATACTGCTCCCTTTTATCACTAACCACCTTGTCACCCCAAACGGAAATATTTATCACATTGACAGAAATGCTTCCCGCGCCAACCAATATGAGATAGTCTACACGAAGGCTTCGACTGTTGGTAGCATCCAACTTGACCATTCCATTCAAGCCAAGCTCTACGCACACGAGTCTGATTTCGTCGCAGTGGTGTATTACACTCACATCGCCAATTACTACCTTGATCCTTCCGACCATACGCAGGACAAGAAGGAGGTATTCTTCGCACCCAAAGAAATGTGGCATCACGCCCTATGCATTGCTCAGGGAAATGCCACCAAACAAGACCGATTCCGAGTTATTTTAGATTCGGTACCCTCCTTTAATTCCCGCAAGTGCGTTGATGGTATGTCTTTTCGGACCGAAATTAAACTTCCAGCCTCATAGCCGCAGCAGCGGACGCTTTCGTCTTCCTCTAATACGGCAGCCTAATAAAAGGTCTGTATGCTGTTGTCAGAACCACTATGGAAGAGAGAAATTACCATGCTATTACCTTAACTGACATGTTACAGAATACCTCCGTTTACAAAAGTCTTGCCACGTTCTTCTCGAAACTCAATTCTCATTTAGAAAATTATCTGAGGCAAGTCGCCGCAAACCAATCTCGTCTAGATCTCGACGACATACGTGGCGGAATAGTAGTCTCTATCGACGACCATATCAAGGCTCATATTTATTCTATGATGCCTTCACTTTCTCAGTATGTTCCACAGAAGCGACCTTGAACAATTTAATCGAGAAGCGCATGAAACGACTCGTCTTTGGTTGGGATTATAACGTGGCCTCAAACACTGTCATAAATACCCACGTGAAAGCTTTCTATGATGGTCTCGGCCCATCTCCAACAGGTACCGGTAGTTTAGTAAAAACTTCTAGAAGCAAAACAGACCGCACCGTCCTACCACCCCAATCCCAACTGGTTAGGGTTCGCGGCGGTGGTGCATGACTTTTTAGGGCTCTTTTCGTATCGTCAGGTTTGCAACAAGTCCCGATGAGACCCTGATACCTTATGAGACCAACCGCGCTTTAATGTTTAAGATACTTACAAATCTGCGTTCTGAGGATACCTCTGATTTGACTCTTAAAACTATTTCTTTCCTGGAGTCAAGACAACTCATCACTAGCACCGTCGTCTCTCCCGATGACACACTGACCTAGGCACCATAGGGCCGTATATCTCTTCTCCGCATTCATGAAGGTTAAACTCATGAAATGTTACCACACCACAATCAACGGAGAGAGTCGCCTGATTCTGTTTGTCTTAGCCAATCCCAAAACATATGACACATCGTCATCTTTCAAAATATGCCTACTAATAAAGACAACTCTCTTGCCCACTGCGATGCCTGGTTACAGCATCAACCCCTACATCTCGAAGAGAGGTTCGTCAAGCTCTATCTGTCTTACATACGTCCTTCAAAAATTCGATTCACTAGTAGGAAAAATCTCTCCCTTCATTACGACTCCTTACGTATTTCACGTATGGAGCTCAAACTTCTTGAATTGCTCGTTGCAGCTCGCTCTTTCCCTTTCAATCCCTCCACCATCCTTGATATTGGCGGAGTCTTCGGTGCGTGGCTCAAAGTTCTAATTCGTCTTTATCCACAAAGTTTCATTGACTCTACTTCACCCTTTACAGATCCGGCTCGAAGGACTAAATGTTCTTCGTTGAATTCTTGCACTCCGCATGCGTTTCGATGGAGATATATGGTATGTTGAATGGACTGTAAAAATATCTGTAAAAAATAAAGACACGACTGTTTGATCCTTAAACTTAAATTGCCGCTTTATTTTATTCTGTACAAAAAAATTACATGCATTTAACCTTTAGATGTAAAGTCACGGCTGTCAAAATTGCTTGAGTGGGGCGTTGTTGCATAGACGGTGTTGACTAGGTGCATGTACATGGCAATGTTCGCACATGCAACCTATGTTGTGGTGAGGACGCAACAGTTGGCAAGAAAAGTTATTCATCGAAAAACGATGGAATCTGTGTCATCGCAAGGCATAAGTCACAATAAACGTCCGTCATCGGCTCTAGATCATGTGCGCATGATCAACAACCAGCTGAAAGGCCTCCTTCCAGTAGCTGTACATCGAGAAACAGTGACTAAAGATTCGGTGTATTCAACGACATGTGAGTAACAGCTAAGTAAACAGGCGAGAGATCGATAACCCCGACTCAACCAACAATTACCGATAAGGTCGGTAACAACCAAACAACAGTTGGTGACACTGCTCCTTCAACTGACGGCAGACAGGCAAACTCAGCACACAACACCAACAGCTACATTAATCAAGGTAAGTTTTACCCTCCCATTTTCATTTACAATGTAGACCTCCGTCAACTTTTGACGGATCTTAGAAAGAAAAATGTTACCTTGAAAGGACCGCGGAAACACGTGCAAGGTATTTGTTAGAGATAGTGCGGTCCATAGGGCACTTCTGGAAAAATTTAGAACCAATCCAGAAATCAAAGCGTATTCCTTCACGTTAAAAGAGGACCGAACCACAAATATAATACTCCGGGATCCAACTTTTAATTATTTGGAGAGTGAGATCAGGGGGGAGACCCATGAGATAACTCCTGGGTTGATCGGTTCAGTCAGTAAATTCTCCACCTTGCGCTCAAAGCCCGAAGGTCTTGAATACAATCTCTTCGTTTATCGCCTTCTTGATCGGAAGCTTCCCTCGGAAATACTTAAAATTAATTATTTATTTAACACGCATGTCTCCTGGGAGCTTTCTTTTCATGCGCATATCCGTTGTTAGTATCCTTGTATTGGGCGGTTGAATTAGACGTGTACAGTAATTAAAAAATTCTTTTTGGTGCAGTGCGTGAAATAATATTGTTAGTTTATTTTCTTTATATTTTTTTATCGGTTTAACTTTAGTCAAATATTTTTATTGTTTTGAGGTGAGTTCAGGTGAATAACTAGTGAATTTTTACATTTTTCAGTGAACATCGTTGTTATAATATGGAATATCCGAGGTCCCTAATATGGAATGGTATTCCATATTTTGAACCTGCTCATTTAATTGATTCTTTTTTGACGTTGGATATCTTGTAAGTTTGTCTATTCAAATATGGTCATAGTGTCGTTTATTTATTTATGCTGCTACAAGTGATTAGCAAATACAAGATTTGTGCATATTCTCAATACAAGTGTGTTTTATCAATACATCCCAGTTTACGTGATAAAGGTAGCCTCTTCACAACGAATCATAAACGCGGATTTTGGCTAAAAGTTTTCGAAAACTCCAAATGCTTTCACACCAAACACTTACAGGTTTTTGTTTGACATTTCAATTATTTCAACATCAGCTGTTAAATTTTTACGTTTTTGATAAAAAACTAATTTGCGCACATATAACTTTAAATAATACGACTAAAATAATGAATTCTAAATTTTAAATGTAATTTCAATTCATAGAAATAAAACTGAACAAGATATAAAGATTTTGCCAGACTTCTTCTTATCTCAGTCTTCCATTTTAAAAAGTAAACGGAACCATCTCAATTTTGAAATTTAAAACAATTTTAAAGAAAAGAAAAAAGAAAAATTGATGCGATTTAAAAATGCAAATTATAGAGGAGCTTCCAATAAAAATTAAGATCGTACAACAGATGTTTTTATAAATATTTTATGCAGATACGTACTATCACATTTTGGGAACAAGAAATTTGGCAAAACAACGATGAATACTTTAAACAACATTTTAGAATGTCTCGCGGAATTTTCAAAATTCTTTGCAATGAAGTCAACAACCTTCAAAAGCACGAGCCCAATTACAGGAAAAGTATTTCATTAAAAAAGAGAATAGCTGTGGCAATCTTTGCTCTGGGTTCATCTACGGAATATAAAACCGTTTAAGTTCTCTTACTGTCGATATGCCTATGCCATATTTTAAATACATTTTGCAAAGAAGTCTGGCTAATTCTTCATCCAAAAAATCTTTGTGCCTATCCACTTAATGCAGAAACCATAAAAGAAAATGTAGATGGGTTTTGAAAAACTTGGTTTCCCTCAATGTTTCGGAGCTATTAGTTATTACTCGTATAAAGGTAAGTAATACAGTAAGAATTTGCGTCACCTTTCATTTAACTGCAGATGGATGTCATATTGAAATCCAACTACCTGCTGAGAATGCTGGCGATTACTACAATTATAAGGGATGGTATTCGACTATTTTGTTGGCTGTGGTTGATTATCGGATAATTATACAAATTAGTAGCTTTTCTAAAATAAAAAATAGTTATAGATTTTTATATATCAACGTTGGTCCAGGCCGTTAAATGATTTTCAAATTTTCGAAAATTCTTACCTTCAATCTATTCTGAAGGAAATGTCCAAAAAGCTTTGCGGTGTAGATGTTGCCGTAGTGCTTATCGGAGACTCGGCATTCAGATTTACAGAATGTCTGATGAAACCATATCTGTTTAACACTGCAGCATCAAAAGAAGAAAAGAATTTCCATAACGACGACATCAACATTCAATGGTTGCAAAATGCAAGTAATTATCCGTAGAGAGAGCAACCGGAACAAATAACCCAGATAGACGACGTACTCGTACGCTTCATCCTCAACTATTAGGAACGCCATTAAAATGCATTTAGGTAAATTTATTCAATAATATTTTTATTTAGTATATCTAAAAGAGAGGCATTAAACTTTTTATATTCGGCTACGAATTCCTTTAAAACGGAAAGTTTTTCCTCCTCTAGTTTTACAAGTCTTTTTTACTTAAACTCTACTCTATTCGTTGGACGGCCTTTTCAGTCACTCTACTCGATACATATTTGACATATTGGCACGTAATCGTACTTTATTCAAAAAATTTGCTGAAACGCTTTCATGCAGTTTTTGACCAATTACAAATTGTTGAAAGTGACTGCGTTCCTCGCCGATTTGTTGACGATATATTCAAGATTTCAGGTGAAATTGCAGTCTGATAGTTTACATATCGTTTACATATCATAACAGCAATTAAATTTAACAATAATAGAACTGCGCCAACTGAAAACGCAAAATCTAATTTGTAGATGGGGAAAATAACAATGAAGATAATGACGGGGACGGGGACGTTGTTGTGAAGAATCTAACAGGCATTAAATTGGATTCAGGCGAATTGAATATGAAGTCTTGGCTGTTTGTTTTCATTAATATGGAAATAGGAAATTATATAAATTTTCATGAATTGGTATTTTGTTTGATCGTATGGGTATATATGTAGGAGCGATAGACTATGAGCAATCAATATTATAAACAAAGATAAGAGTATCAATAAACAATGAGTAATTTACGGTCGACGACCACCATCTGCGCCAATAAATCGTCATTCAATTCGAGAAGATACAGTTTCAGAAGTATGAGTCGTCAGTCGTCGGATGTTGACCCAGACGTTTGGGGTTTGTTTACAAAGTGCATTGGTTTGCAAAGAAGACAGTGTTACGAATGGAAGTTGTGCGACCTACATTTGGAAGCATAAAAGCCAGCGTAACATGAACAATGTTGTCTTTTGAAGATACAATGTCGCCAATGAAAACAATCGTTATTATGGTAATTGGGGTAGGCGGTGGATGGGCTTTGTTGATGTTAGCCCTGAAATGGTGGACGTGGCACAAGCTGCTAAGTGCCGTGGGCATCTGGGACATGCTGGACTGAACTGATGACTAAGTAGAAGATCACTATTTAAAGGCGGCGTACGATGGAAGCGAGGGTAGTCCAACAACCTAGTGGTAGCACGGAGGTCGTCGATCAGAGTAAAAACAATAACTAAAAATACAAAACAAATTGTAAAAAAAAACAAATATACGAAATAAAACGCTTATTTAGATCGCAAAAATTAACGCGCCTTTCAATTTTAAAATATTATCGTCCACTACATATATGTAATAAAGAACAATTCAAAGGCGGGAAAAGTTACATTTTGTAATTGAAGTTTGACAAGCAAAATATTATTCGTGTTATTAATCTGCAGTGCATATACCTGTGTGCAAAATAATAGCAGTGTTAGATATTTAACTTTTTATTTTACAATAAAACCAATTCTATAGCACCTATATTTTAATTATTTATGTTTTCTTTCTCTACATGGAATAATGTTCTAAGGACTTAGTATTGTATTTGAAATTAAGTAACTATTCTTATAGAAAACCTAAAATATTAAGCTTCAGATAAAAACAAGTGTGTAAAAAAAATAGCAGCATTGAAGGCTTAAATTTTTGACTTGAATTCATTTAAAAAAAAACAAACAGAACATTAAATATGTTTCACTTGCTGAATATTTCGTTGAATGGCCTTTGTTTGCCAGAAGTGCATCATATCCGCAGAGCACCCAAGAAGATCTTGTATAAAAGTATATGTTTTCCCCTCTTCAATCATTTCTAAAATGCTGTTCCTTTCTTCTTGGGCGCAATGTTTGCCTCTACCCATTTTGAACAATGGTTCTAGGAAAATTTTTAATTTTGAATTACCAAAATGGGTGAGTGGGTTGTCTCACTTACCGATCACAAAAAAAAAAGAGCACAAGAAAAGACTACAAGCACATGAAAAGCAAAACATTAAAGAGAAAATCGATTCATTGCTTGGTATTCATCAAAATGCAGTGATCAATTACAGGTAAACCTCCTATAACGCGGTTTCGCTACAACGCGGTTCACAAAATGCGGACATTTTCTTACAACGCGATTTTTACGAAAATTTTTTCAAATATTTCCTATTTTAATTTGAAACAGGTTTTCTTGCCCAAATAAAATTCTTTGCATTTTGTCCATACTTTGATACCTATCTTTTTTATAGCATTGCCACCCTACACTTGAACATGTGTTTACAAAGTGACAAACATATACATACGTAATTGTGTACGGTACTTTCTTATGGTACTTTCATTTGATGTAATAATTTTTTTGTTAGTTTGTTGTCGGCATTGCAAATAAAAGCATCAATCTAAAGCGTGTAAAAAATTGCGAAAAAATATTCAGTCTAATTCCAGTTAAATTATAAAAAATTTGTGAAACAGTTGTTGTTTTTTTCGTAAAAGAGTTTTGATAGAATTATTTTAAGGTGAATAAGTAAGTTTCTTTTAAACCTTATTTATATGTACATATGTAACTTTATTTAAATGCAATTAAATTTTTAAATTTAGCCACAAAAATGCCGAATGAAAAAAAAAACGCCGTTAAAACGAAAATTTTTATCCATTGAATTAAAAATACAAATTTTGGATCAACTTCAAAATCAAAAGAGGATAAGTGATATTACCAGACATTTTAACTTAAATGAGTCAACAATAAGAACTATCAAACAAAACGAAGAAAAAATTAGAAGTTCGGTAGCATCTGGATCCTCTGCAGTCGCGAAAGTAACTGCTCGTCCTAGACCGCAGATAATGGAGAAAATGGAGCAATCGCTTATGGTGTGGATAGAAGACATGACAAAAAAACGATTGCCCTTAGATGGGAATGCAATTAAGCATAAAGCACTAAAAATATTTAATTATTTAAAGGAAACAGGACAATCGTATATAAAACGAGCAGTTGATCAGAGAACAGGCGAGAGAGTCGTCGTCAAACGCCCGTCCGACTTGTAAATCGCGAATGTGTTTTAAGAAAATAAAGTGTATATCAGCTTAGAAGTTGCCTTTTGTTTCATTATTAAATCCTACATATACGTGATGTGTCCCAAAAGTAATGAGAATGATTTTTTTTAAAACTCATGTATCAAACATAAAATGAATTGTCACCTTCAAAATAGGATCCCAACGGTGCTGCCACTCTTCGGAGAAATGCTGGCAGGCAATTTCAAACATCGGCTTCAAACCCTTGGTCGTAGCTTTTTTCTACATTTTCTACCGTGCCGAGCCCTTACTCTTAAGGTAAGTTTTGGGTTTGGGGAATAAAAAAAAGTCGCACGGAGCCAGGTCCGGATTGTTGGGATACATCATTGATATAGACACTCCAGGATGGCCAAAATCTGCCGCCATTGTAAAGTACATTTTGTCAAGGAAAGATAACCCCGTCGTCTACCAAATCGTACAATTTGTCACTGTAAACATTCATTACTTTAGAGGAGTTCCTCTTCCTCTGGATTAATGCAAACTGAACAAATGACACCTTGTCGAAGATTACCACCAGAATAAGCCTAACCGGTGCTACTTCAGTCTGGTTTAACAAATTGAATCCAAAGACCCTACTCCAAGGAACAAAATCATACTCTATATAGTATTGATTTTACTAGTTAAAATATGGTTCATTCATGGCTATCGGAAAAATATTTTTAATATTTTCCTTACTTACTTAGGTGGCGCCATAGTCCGGGGTGGACCAGGACCTCAACCAACAACAACCTGGCGCAATCTTTCGCCAGCTGTTTCCAGCGGTGCTGCACTCCAAGTTGGTTGAGATCCCATTCCATACATTACTGCGGTGTCCCCAAGTCTCGGAACTGAAGATTTTCGATCTTTACATGTAAATATTTTGCGTAAAATTTTAAAAACTTCCTTTTACATAACTTGAAAGAAAAGGGAGCAAATATGTACTCGTAAATATATATTTTCCGAATAAGTTCGATGTTGCTCAATGCTTGGAAATTTATCAAGTTTTGTAGGTACTTAATGTCCTGAGCACAAAATTTGACAAGGAATAATCGTTTGCTCATGAACTTAAAAAATACATGTTGGTTGAAACAATCGAGTCATGCAGATACATGCATTCGAGTGTTCGGGTATTTTGTGCAGTATTAGCAAATAATGATCGTTTGTTCGGGTGGTTGAACACACTCGACACAATCGAGATACTGCAGACACTCGAATATACCCTTACCCATGTCCATACACAAAAAAATATTACATTTCATATGTTGTGGTTTTTGTTGTTTCTTGTAATTATGAATTTTTTCCTTATCAGTAAAGAATGAAAGTTAACGCATTTTCGTTTGTTCGGGTGCTTGAACACACTCGAGACAATAGAGATGATACTCGAAACACTCGAATATACCATACATTCACGATGAATTCATGCATAGGGAGACATCCATCCGTTCAGTAACATTCATTCGTGACGAGACATACACGCGATTAAAAATCAATAATAGTACACTACCGCACAAACTCGAAAAAATAATGTTGTGTCTCATACATGTAAAATAGTTAAGATAAGTACAAATAGGCATTCAATTATTTTCAGTATTAACGTTTCATTTTTCCAGACTGCCGACGCGTCACTTTATGCAGTTCGTTCGTTCGTTCACCATCCTCACTTTGCCACATTCCAAGAGGATCACATGACTGCATCGAGTCGGTGACTAAGAGCACACACACGCCAAAAGTACTGAGGTGCATTGCACTGCTGACTGTGCGGTGCAGATGACCCAGTTACAAGGGGAAATAAGAAGCGAAGGCGAATAGTATCGGCAGCGATTCTAGGAAAATAGCAAACTGGAGAAAGATAAGCGTACTCGTAGCGGCGGCATGTGGAGTCGGTGTCGTATGGTCGTGGGTCGCCAGAGCATGGGCTGAACTGCTGATTGGACTGAACGTTTGGTGGATGTGGTGAGATAAGCTGATGGATGGGCGAACGAGCTGAAGACAGTCCCGTTTTGAACGTCGAGAAAGGTCGGTCGGCAGTCCGGATAAAATAAAGTAATATAAATTGTCACGGTTTTTTGATAAATTAAAGTAGAGTAAGAGTGGGTAATATGGACTACCAGCTTTCCTCCCAACTCAAACATGCAAACGAGGTGGAATGTATTTACATTCATGCGCAAGCTCCTTAAACATACCTCAGTTTCATTTCAGCCGCCGGCGAGAACGCGTTTGTGACTTTTGTACAGTTTCTCGAAATTGGTGTTGCTGATCATTCGTTACGCGTAAGTGATTTTCTTTGTTCTACCATTAAAATGTAATTTTGTTGGTCCATTGTTTTTTCAAATACAAAAAGTTAATGTGACATATGATATTTGCATTAAAAAAAGTTAATTAAGAACTACAGTTTTTTATAAAATTATTGTTTTTTCCACATTAAGTGCTGTGGCTAATATGGACTACCATAGGTTAGGCTAATATGGACTACAGGTCCATATTATCCGCCGTAATATTATTAGAGGACCGATTTCACTTTTCTTGAGTTCACCTTATTGTTTGTAGTTTTTGTTCCCATAGGCCATGGATAGAGCTAAGAAGCGGAAGACATGGAATCCGGACAACATGAAAACAGCGATTGAGATGGTGCGATCCAATACATGTGGCTATTTAAAAGCCTCAAAATTAAACAATGTACCGAAAACTACTCTTCTAAGGCTGGCTTTACAAAAAAACGTTGATTCTGAAACCTTGGTAGGAACTAAATTAGGTCGCAGGCCAGTTTTCCCAGATAAATTTGAAAAGATGCTAGTGGAATATGTGTTGACAATGGAGTCAAAATTTTTTGGGCTTACCAGAAATGATATTAAAAACTTAGCGTTCCAACTGGCAGAAAAAAATGGAATTCCCCATCCATTTTCAAAGGAAAACGAAGCTGCGGGCAAAGACTGGCTAAACTTGTTTTTAAAAAGAAATCCTAATTTGTCATTCCGGTCACCGACTGGAACATCCCTTGCCAGAGCAAAAGGATTCACTAAAGAACGTGTCCAAGAATTCTTTGATTTGCTGGAAAGAGTAATGGACAAATATAACTATTCAGCAAATAATATTTATAACGTCGATGAGACCGGTATAAGCGTGGTGCCTTCTAAACTTCCAAAAGTATTAGCATTGAAAGGAAAGCGGCAAATTGGTGCTCTTACTGCCGCAGAAAGAGGTGCCACCATCACAACAATTATCTGCATGAGTGCTGCTGGAACATTTGTGCCCCCGTTATTCATATTTCCCCGCAAAAAGCGAAATCCACAACTTTTGAAAGGAGCACCACCAGGATCTATTTACGAATGTCATCCTTCCGGATGGGTTCAGACCGATATTTTTACAATTTGGTTTGAACATTTTCTTAAGCATGTAAAGCCATCTGCTGAATCCCCAGTCCTTTTAATTTTGGATGGACATTCAAGCCACACGCGGAACATCAAACTTATCGATATGGCAAGAGAAAATCACGTCAGCATATTATCGATTCCTCCTCATTCTAGCCACAAGATTCAACCGCTAGACAAAACATTTATGGGTCCACTAAAGAAGTACTTATCTGAGGAGATACGCATTTGGATGAGGACAAATCCCCGACCATTGACTCATTATGATATGCCAGAATTATTTGGTAAGGTCTACCTACGAGTCCGAAATGGAGAGATAGCAGTTAATGGATTCCGAACCACTGGAATATACCCGCTTGATAGGAATATCTTTCGGGATCATGATTTCTTAGGAGCTGACGACGATTTATTATCACCAGAAGTGTCTGAAAATAATGAACCTGTTGCTGTATGCTCAATCCCAGTACATGAGGAATCTGAACCAAGTGATATGTTGCCAACTACAAGCAAGTCAGAAAACCAAAATATAATTCTGACACCTGCCGACATATCTCCGATTCCTGTTAAGAACAAGGCAAAAACCAATCGTGGTAGAAAAGCTGGAAAATCAACATTTCTTTCCGGGTCCCCATATAAGAGCTCTTTGGAAGAGTCTTTGAAACAAATTGCTGATAAAAACAATAAACCGAGCACTTCGAAGAAGGCGCTTCAGGAGAAGAAAAAATGTGCAGGTATCTACGAATTTATATACATATATCTACCTAATTTCTATCTGATTCGGATCTTTATCTATCTAAATTTATTTTTGTAATTAAGGGAAAGAGAAGAAAAAACAAAACAAAAAGAATAGAGCGTCATCGTCATCATCAAGCTCTGATTTGGAGCATTATAGCTGTCATGATGAGTCCGATGACGAAATTAATACAGTCAAGACCGTTGCCACTGGTGAAAAAGAAGATGCTGAATGCCTGTATTGCAGAACTTTGTATTCAGAAGACCGCCCAGGTGAAATCTGGGTTCAATGCGTTTCATGCCACATTTGGAGCCACGAACAGTGTGCTGGGTGCGAAAAACCAATATTCATTTGCGAATTTTGTACTTCCTAAACAGGTTGGGTAATACGGACTATGTGGTCCAAATTACCCTCCACTTTTTTTTTGTTTATGTTTTTGTGGTGCTTTCTTATTTAATTTTTGTTATTTTTTTTATAGATTGAATTATTTCTTTGTTATTAGTTATGTATTATAATAGTCCAGTTTACTTTTTTAAAACAAATAGAAATGTTAAAACTTACATTATCTGTGTTTTATTTGCAAAAATAACATTGATGGTCCATATATGCCTCCCTTACTCTAATATAAGTTGTATTGTCACGTTTTTGTAACGTCTATAATAAAATATTCGCTTTTAAACATTAAAACTTTCCACATACATGTTTGCCCAAGAATTTTTGTTTCGAGTGCGCAGCTTGAACGACCACACATCTACCATGCGTTCGATTGACTTGTATCGAATTTTTGACGACAATGATCGAATCGACACGATCATACTCAATGCAGTTCTTTGGTACATACATATGTATATCTTCAACCCAATAACATGTATTAGCCCTTAACACTTCGTGCTTCAAATGCCAATCACTTAGTATGGTGCAACATCATACCAACCCCCTCCAGCACTTCCACCATCACGGACCATCGATCTCATGATCTTAAAAATTATATTCCTACCCCCATTTTATTTACATTGCATAACAAGTTAAAAACAAAATAACAAGCACACGTGCATAAACCCAAGCAAACCGGTTATGCTGGGCAACGTTAACGTATGTTTTTTTTATTTATTTCTTTCGTTCACGCATTGTTTTTGCATAGGAGTGCGATAGGAGATAAACGACTTTGCATGTGTGAGTGACAAGTGGCAAGAGCAAAAGGCGAAAAGAAATAAAATCATTTTTCTGCTCTTTGTAAGAACTTGCAGCTTTTTAAAAAAGCTCTTTTTTTAGTTCGATTTCATTTTCTAGGACAAAACTTCCCATATGAATGAGACATCTGTATAGATTTATTATCTGTGCTAATATTTTAAATTACAAAACGTCTTATAGTGATACGGAATGGTCAGAGGGTAATTTACTCTCACGAAATAAAAAAATTGACTATTCCTGAAACAATGCAAGCTTATAAAGCTAAAATACCGATTAAGGAGCATAAATTACGGAAGCGCAATTCACAAACAAAAAAAGTATTCGACAACCCAAACGTGTGATGCTTGTTCTCCTAAGTAACTGTAAAAATACCACTCTTTCTATCAATACAGTTAAGCCCAAAACACATGTGCAGAATTCTGTGTGCAGTAAAATTAGAATACACATGTTTTAATTCGCGAAGCTACATATAAATGCTGCATGCAGTGCTGCTCTGCAACAAATCTCTATTTCTAAATTCGCTGCAATCGACAGTGTAGAGTAACACAGTAACACAAAAAACCAAAAGAAACAGAATTTTAGCACATTTGGTATCACCAATTTTTGAAGTTTCATTGTTTATTTATCTGTTGAAAATGGAAGAACAGATTATTGAGTTTATAAAAGAAAATGAATTTCTGTATAATAAGAGGAGCCGGCACTACAAAAATATAATGATGCGTGACAACAACGAGTTCGAGGAGCTCTCCAGAAAAATGAAAATTCCAGGTAAATACTTAATGTGGTGTCAGTAATAAATATGTTTTCCTACATGTTTGGGTTTTGTTTTTGTTTCAGCCAAGAAATTAAAAGATAGATGACGAACTCTGAGAGACAAATTCTACAGAGAATTGAAAAATAAAAAGTCACCTTCAGGAAGTGAAGTGATCTCTCCAATAAAAAAAAAAAGTGGAAGTGGATGGATCAATTGATGCTTCTAAAAGATGTGGAATTTGCCAATGAAAAGTAAGTGCTTGAGATGGATTTTAGTCAGACATACGAGTATGTACAGATGCATTTACAGTGAGATTAATTTGTATTTACAGCACTTCAGATAATTTCCCAAAGGAAACAAATAGTTCATCTTCCATCGAAAGTTTCCCATTGTGCTCCGGTTTTGCAGGGTTGATATCAAAATCCCCATACTCCGAAAAACCAACAACATCTGCATCTACGGACACGTTTTGTCACGACGTCGGCTACGACATTTTTGAAGAAAGTGTGGAAGCATATGGAACAATGGATCACCTGTATTATATAAATTTGCTGAAACAAAATTTACGAGCTAGCGCCGACAAGATACATAGATAGATAGATAGATAGATAGTTTGGTTTATTTAAAAATAAAAAATAATAATATAAAATCAGTTAGCATGACATTGCCGTCTGCCAGATTGACAATAGAACTATTACTATGGTTTGCATTTATATAGAATTGCTAAGTTATTAAATTAAGTATTCTATTAAATAACCCATTAAGTCTTAAAGTAGTTTCAGATCATCGATCGCTGAGCTACGCCCGATATATTTGATCTCAAATTTTAGCAGCATGAGTGCCGCGCATTTGTTTACATCGATCCAGTTGTTCGAGGTTTGTTTACTCTTGTTGGTAGCATGAGTCGTCGTCGACTAGGTTGTTTACATTTGGGGTCTATTTATTCTCGTTGAGTCACGGAGATAATATTGTTTATATTCGCCATGAATGAGTTGTGACCTATAAATTACAGCATAAAAGCGGATGGCCATGTCGGCAATATTATCTTCGTCACATAATGACTCCACTAAAGGTAATAGTCGTCGTGATTGGGATATGCGGTGGTTGGATGTTGCTAAGCCTGGGGTTAAAAATGATGACTTGGCACAGCGTGTTGAGTTCCATGGGCATTTGGGACTGGATATAAGGGGCAACGACAAAGCAAAGACGAAGTCTTCATCGAGGTGCAATAGCGCACAGTCGAGTGCGGCTCAGCGGTTCGCGATCAAATAATTTTTTTGTTCATAAACTTTCTGTAAAACATTTATAATAAATCTATCATTGTAATTGTCACTTGTGTTTAAAACAAAATGCTTTCCTAAATTTATTTATATTTATTTAGATACATTTACAAGCATTTTAGAAGATCCCTGCTAGTATAGTCTCTCTATATTTTAAAGCAATTTTGCAGTATCCATATAGTTTAGTGACGTTTACTTCGTTGAGAAGGGATATCATTTCTTGTTCTGATAAGAAGTCTTTTCCAAATAAACTTCGCCTTGTTTCCCTTGGAATTGGGCACTTGCCTAGAAAATGCATGGTATCTTCCCTTTCTTGCAAATTGAACATACTATACAATATAGGAAGATCTTCTCTATGGGGGATATAATTGAGTTTTAGGAGTTCTCCGCGAAGTGTAAGCATTGTTAATATTTCGGGAATGGTATGGATGTCTTTGAAGTAGTTTTTATCTTCAAGATTTTAATTTAGTCGGCTATACGTATTACGATGTAGTGATCCCGTCGCTTCTTCTACAAACTTCATTCTGGCCTGTTCATCAACTCCCGTTACGAGCTGGTATAGTGAGTTCTCCCAGTTCATGGCTTTCGCATTCAGCTCTACGAGCTAACTCTAGCCATTCTTTGAACCATGCTATTTTGTTCCGAATCGCGTGTAAGGCCATCTTTGGAAGTCGGTTATCTGACATGTTTATAAACCTTAGTGTGTATGTATACCCTTAATATGCCTGCAATTTCTATGTTTTAAGCAATAGGGGAGATATGTCTGTTTCCAGCATGAGCATATAGTTTAGAGTCTTTGCAGAGTCATACTAAGGCTAGTTGTTAAAAGGATTCCAAGATACCTGTATTCATTTACAACTTCTATACTTTCTTCGTTAAAGTTCCAATTTTTCGTTGTAAGCAAGTCTACCACCTCTCTTTTTAAACATCATTATCTTGGATTTATCCAAATTCACGACCAGGCTCCATAGGCTGCTGTACTCATACAATTTATCAATCATCAATTGCAAGGATTCCGGTGAGCTTGCCAACAGTATATTGTCGTCTGTGAACAGGAGGGCTTTAATGAGAACTCCTAATATTGGTATTCCTCCTGTGAGAAATTCCACTATATCGTCTATAAAGAGGGCGAATAGATTAGGGCTCAGCGAACATCCTGTTTTACTCCTGACTCCGTCTGAAACCATTCTGAAAGCGTCTCGCCATTCCAAACAGCTGCTTTGGTATCTTCATAAAGGTTTTGTAAAACACTTCCGAATTTTGATGACATTCCTATGCTATATAACTTATAAAATAAGGCGTTTCGGTTCACAGAATCGAGGGCCACTTTGAAGTCCGCAAAGGTGTAGAGTTTTTTTATTTCGGCTTATAAATGTATCTGAGAAGCTTTTCAATACCAAAATGTGGTCGACAGTTGAGTAGCCAGAGCTAAAACCCGCCTGGAATTCCTTTAACAGATTATTGGCCTCTATCCATGTGGCTAGACGCCTCTGCAATATTGCTGCATAGCTTTTGTAGGATGCATTTAAGAACGATATTCCCCGATAGTTAGCAGGATCTGATACATCGCTCTTTTTTGTGGATGGGAAAAATCAGAGCTTCTTTAAACCGTTGGGGCACTATCCCAAGATATAATATGCTGTTGTATAACCCTAAAGCCTTTCTATCTTTCAGACCAAGCAGCGCATCCGTGAGCTCCTGGTGAGATATAGGGTCATCTAAAATGTTGCATCGTATATCTGGCACAGCATATTGCAAACTAGGACCACCCACAGATGGGTTCAGTAACCTCATGAAATTATCTAGCAGGATATAAGGGATAATACCTTTATTGATCACATATCTTCCTCCATTGAGTGACTTTTCTAGTTTCCAAAACTCGGATGTGTTATTACACGTTATTCACACCCCAGTCTGCGCGCCTCTCTTTCAAAGTAATTTCACCTACTTTGTCTGCAAACATCTTTATACTCCTGATTCGTTCTTAGGTAAACCTTTTTAAGAATATCAGTGTTGAAAGCACGAAATAATTTGAGCCACACAAACGACACCCGTCTTGCTTTCTGACAATTTTTATCGAACCACGGCTCTTTATTCTATTTGCGAGAGTTTGGGTTTACGGTAGGATAGGACTCCTTAATAATTTGCTCCATATCCGCTCTGGTCGTAATATTTCTTCCTTGCAACTTCTCATCAATTTTCGTTTTATATTGGGCGGGTTTGTTCTCGTTCCATACCCTTATTTGCTCGTTTGTCGGCGTAGAGTGAGTAACCGTAACAATGACAGGTAAATGGTCAGCGTATATGACTTGTTTGAGTTCTAAATCAGTAACATGGTAGTTCCAGCCTCCCCTTGCCAAATAGTAGTCAATAACTGATGTCACAGCAGCTCCAATGTACGTCAAGTCATCTCATTCATCACTCGTACTAGTACCATTCAGGATCCGAAAACCAAAAGGATCACAGAACTCTATAAGCTTCCTTCCTCTCTCGTTACACAATGGATCCTTGGACCGTCGTTCTACGCCGGCTTCATAATTTTCCACACCACTGTTCTCTCCTACTCTCGCATTAAAATCTCCAATTATAAGCACGTTCTGTTCATCACAGCATATTCATTGCTTCATGGAGATTCCCAAAATCGGATTCCTAATTACAATTGTTTTTTATGCTGGGATTATATAAAACTCCTTGCTGTCCAATCGCAGACTCACATGTGAGTTGTTCGAGCATTCTAAACTGACAACAAATTTCGAGATCTCTCCTAAAACCAAAATAACATCCTCCGCTGGCTCTTCCTCAAGAAGATATACTCTTGTGGCGGGTATCCACTTATACTCGTAGTTTAGGAACTTATTTTCCAAAAGCTTGTAATTATTTTCTGTTGTATGTGTTTCAAATAGGAATATAAATTCAAATTTATAAACAAAGCTATAAAATTCTGTAAATAGGGACTTATTACCTAAACCTGCTATATTATAAGACAATATTTTAAATTCTTTAAACTTTTGACTAATTTTGCTTACTTTAGCATTAATTATAGAATGGCAGAGACATTTGTTTTGCTTACTTTAGCATTAATTATAGAATGACAGACGACATTACAATTAAAAACCATTTTGGAGCCTGGTTTCTCTAGTTTGGGAGGCAGTGTTGAGATTCCCGCTTGTGTTTGCACCATAAGCATTCTGGTCTCCGCATTCTGTCAATGCTCTGAGTGTTTGCCCACGTAATTCAGTTTTTATGTTGCTCTTTTTGCTTATGACTTTCGGTTTTTATTTTTAACAATTGTCTCCTCCTCTCTCTGGATTTCGCCGTTTAATCTTTATGCATCGAAATACCAGTGCTGATCGTAGCATGCGTTCCACAACTGTCCTGTTTTTCATTCTGACAATGACATTTTCCAGGTTGTTTTTTGGTCGTAACGCCCGCTTATCTGCAAATACTGAGCTGTCCGTTGTGTTCAAGTGTTCCAGACATAATTCGTTAGCCCTATATTTTGAGTTCTATCAGGACAACGACCCAAAACACTCCGCTTTAAATACAAGACTTTGGTTGCTTTAAATTGTCCTAAAGTGATCAAAACGCCTACTCAATCTCCGGATCTGAATCCTATAGAGCATTTATGGGGTCATTTGGAAAAAAAATTAAGGTCGCGTAGTTTTATGAATAAAAAATGAAAGAAATTTTAAAAGAAGAGTGAAAAATATTGATGCTAAATGTACAAGGACTTTAGTTAAATACTAGCAATAAAAAATAAACAAAAAAAAAGGATTTATTTAATTGTTTTTTATTTAATTGGATTTTTGTTTATGAATTGAGCTGAGCTTCCGTTTGTTTTGTCTCTTTCTTCTTTTTTTTCTTAGAAATGCGACTTTTTTTATAAAGCTTGCGATTAAAATAAAATAATCAAAGTTAATTTAACTAGATTTGTTTTAATCGAATTTTTTTTGCTGTAGTTTCTTTTATTTTTTAATCAAATTTTGAAAGAACATGTGTATGTCTAATACTTTTTTTGATCACTGTACATCGACTTTAACAAAAAGAGGAGCCGATGTGCGGGGTTTCACCTAAAATTACTTTTTATTTGCAATGCAACGGGTGACTACAAAAAAATTATTGTGATTGGAAAGACCAGGGCCTATTTCATAAAACCACAAGTGTTGTACTTGTAGACTTTTAATTTCAAGCGCAAATAAAGTATGGAGTTGTATTATTGTGTTCCATAAACATTTTTCCTCACTTGTAGGACTGCAGATTCAAATTATAAGCGTAGCGATCAAAGTACTACAAAACTAGAAGTCTATAACTACAAGATAAAAATTATTTGCGAAGAACTACAAGTCTGCAGCATTTCTATTTCTCATTCTTTTTCTTTCTTTGTTACATTGTATTTACTTAAGCCCTAGTAAAAATTAGACCGTTTATTAAATGCCGTTACAATATGTAAAATCATATTTTGAAGCACTTATTGAAGCTCATTTCTATTCGTTTTACATTCCGGTCGGTCAGTAAAATACATACTCTTATAAAATCTGCTGAAAAGAAATAAAATTGTTAATTTTAGAAGAAATCGAGAAAAATAAAACAATTTTATTTGGTTCTTTTTCCGATAAAATCACAAAAAAGGAAAAAAGTGATATTTGGATGTAAATCCATGAAAAAGCTAAATCAAATGTTTTTTTTTTTGTGGAAAGTCGTGGATTTATATGTGCTATTGGACTAATGTGAAAGCGTTGTAAAAAATATTTAAATAAAATATTTGTTATTTATTTACTTTATTTTGGTCAAGGTCGATAACAGGAAAAAGACGGGCTTTGGCGATGGACTTAACATGGGACATATATTGGAGAAAGATGCTCCCAATATTTTGGTCTGGAAGTTCCCGAATCGCTTCATGATGATGTGAGTAACGAGTCTTCTTGCATTTTCCAAGGAACTGAACTTGAAGTGCAAAATGCACTTCCTTCAGGTGATACGGAAAATGTAAGCTTTCCTTCACAGGACACTAGTTGCAAAGTAAATAAAATTCTTTGATGTGTTTAAATGATTTTTCAACAATAAAAATAATGTTTGTTGAGTAAGATTACACTAATATTAAAATACATACATACGTAATATCATTTGAATCAATATAAAATGCCCATCAGGCAATTCTCTTATATTCTCAAACTTGGTTATTTAATTGCAAGCCCTTCTGGCAATGCCTTTTACCAATTGCTAAGCGGAAACAAGTTTCTTCTTAGACATACATATGTATACTAAAAATGTTAATCTTTTCTCTTTTCATTGTCAATAAAACTCTCTCGCTCATCTTGGCGATCACATCAGCTTCCGACTTTGATTTTTTAAATCGCGCCTTTCCAAAAGCATCATTGGTTATTTTTTTAATTAATCACAAGAAACATTGGTGACCCCGACGTGATTGCCAAGATTCAGAAGTATTATTAAAGCTCAAACAGTTCGTTTAATTTTTTTCACGTGGTTTACTCGAAACAAAAGGAAATACAATGTCAAAGATTGATTTACTTCGCAACAAAAGAAATGTGTGTATCAAACAATTGGAACGGATAAAGGAATTTGCAGACACAAAGTCTGAAACAGCAACAACAGCGGAGCTGAACATCCGTATCAAGGCTCTTGAAAATTGCTTCGATATTTTTTCTACCTTGCAAGCTAAATTGGAAGATGCTGACCCAGCGGAGCTAGAAAAGGGTGAACGATCAACATATGAAGAGCTCTACTACACCATCTGTCCGGCGTTGCAGACACTTTTGGCCAAAACGGGAATACATTCAGCTAAAGGCGAAGGAACTGCTCGACAAGCATCCTCAATATCTGAAACAATTAAACTTCCAAAAGCTCATATTCCTACATTTACAGGTATCATCACAGAATGGTTGTCATTTTTTGATGCATTCAATTCGTTTGTTCACTCTCAAACGGGCTTGAGCAATGTGATCAAATTCCATTATTTGCTTGGATCGCTGGGTGGCAACGCCGCAATGATGGTTAAGTCATTGGAAGTCACTGATGCGAACTACCCCGTGGCCATCAGAATGTTACAGGAAAGGTACGAGAATAAGAAGGTTATTGCAACCGAACACTTGAAGCAGATTTTCGACGCTCCACCAGTTCTTAAGAATTCCGCATTGTCACTCCGCAACCTTCTGGACACCTTCAATGTGCATTTACGAACGCTTGCATCACTGGGACGTTCTACACACCAATGGGATGACCTGATAGTGTATATTATAACAACTAAATTGGATACTGCAACATTGACAAAGTGGCAGGAAGAGGCACCCGTTGATCGACTAGTTAGCTACCCGGAGATATTCAAATATCGTAACAAACGCTGCCAGATGTTGGAAGGAATGGTAAGCCAAATGCCTACAACGAAAGTGAGTCCTAGTCATAAGATAGATACTAGATTTAAAAACGAACCAAAAGCTTTTGCCGTCACTAGCAACATTAAATGGGCTAACTGTTCTAAACCTGGTCACGTAATTAGCAGGTGTTATCAATTTCTTCGTCTGTCGCCGGCTGAGCGTTCACATCTAATTACATCCTTAAAGTTCTGCGAAAATTGTCTCAAAATCGACCATGCTGCAAAAAAATGCACAGCTTCAAGCTGCCGCTCCTGTGGACAAAGACACCACACACTTCTTCATCGAAATCAAACCCATTCACTTGATCCAAGAGCAAGCGAATACGTCTCTACTTCCTCTCCTCCCGATTCAGCCGCACTGTCCGCATTTCATAACACTCGCAGTGAAGACACAACAATTTTAGCCACTGCGATAATCTACGCCGTCGACTATCAAGGTTCTCCCATTGCATGTCGTGTACTTTTGGACTCTGGCTCGCAAATAAATTTTATAAATGACCAATTTGCTCAGCGCCTTGGCTTGATTCGAATAAAAACAACTCAGTCTCACTCCGGTATCACTTTAATTAAAAGGCAAGCATTGTATAAAGCACTTCTCACAATAAAATCCAGATTGACCAATTATACAGCCTCAATCGAAGCAGTTGTACTCCCCAAAATAACCGGTTTGTTACCTTCAGAGAAAATAAACATCAGCGCTCTTAGTATACCATCAAACATCAGCAGCAGTAAAGTCCGCAAAATTCCACATGAAAAGATTGCTGCATTTAATCTCACCTACTTATGCCGAATTTACTACAGTTCTCACTCAAATAGAGGCTATATTAAATTCGCGCCCCTTACACCCTTATCCAATGATCCTAATGATTACACAGTTTTAACTCCCGGCCATTTTTTAATAGGTGGACCAATGACGTCACAAAATGGCAAAGCAGTCGAGAAAACATAGCAGTTGGCGCATTAGTGATTTTTAAGGATGACAATCTACCACCACTTAAATGGAGGCTGGGCCGGATAACTGCACTACATCCTGGAAGAGACGATGTCGTTCGAGTTGTCACAGTCAAGACCTCTTCCACCACTCTCAAAAGAGCTGTTACGCAGATATGTTTGCTACCAATTGAAGTGTCCTAGCCTCTTCAGGGTGGGGAGCGTGTTGAGTAAGATTACACTAATATTAAAATACATACATACGTAATATCATTTGAATTAATATAAAATGCCCATCAGGCAATTCTCTTATATTCTCAAACTTGGTTATTTAATTGTAAGCCCTTCTGGCAATGCCTTTTACCAATTGCTAAGCGGAAACAAGTTTCTTCTTAGACATACATATGTATACTAAAAATGTTAATCTTTTCTTTTTTCATTGTCAAAACTCTCTCGCTCATCTTGGCGATCACGTCAGCTTCTGACTTTGATTTTTTAAATCGCGCCTTTCCAAAAGCATCATTGGTTATTTTTTTAATTAATCACAAGAAACAATGTTTCTTACCAAAATTTTTATTTTTTTGATTAATATATATGCCTATGAAAACATTCGATCCACTTCAGAAGGTCTAACATTTCTGGTTTATTTGATAGCAGGTAAGAGGGTACCCTGCCCCAGTGTGCGTCATTTAAAAATCTCCTTTTTTCAACAAGACGTGTATACTCGTACATGTCTTAAATCACATTGGGTTTAAAGGAAACCTAATTTTATACGCACCACCAGCAGTAATCATATTCGTTCTACTGCTGATTTTAGCGATATTATGAATGTTTGGGTTTGATGGGACATGAACGATCCTTTTTGAAAAAATTATAGACATGACGTGTAGACACGCCATAGTCATAGCCATCATACAGACGCATTAGTTTAATTTTTTATGTCGTTGTGAGTGGAAGCTTTCCAAAAATAAAAATTAAAAAATTTAATAACTTACGTTCTAGAATTTTCTTCTTTTTAGTAGTGATCCCAAATAAAAGGTAATATGAAAATATGAACTACGAGTATTTAGTAGGAAGAATGTTTCTGAGATCCATTTTGTAGTACAGTATATATTGGATATAAGAAACTTGCTTCTAAGAAACTTAAAATATAACGGATATAAGAATAACGCTTATAAGAAATAAACGGGTAAAAGAAACATTTTCCTAAAACCAAATGCTTAATTGAAGAAAATTTATAATATAAGAAAATTTCCTTTTCAGTTCCCCCATAGTCAAGTTTTGGTCATGAGTGTACATTTTAATTACACAATGTTCCAACAAATACCACACTCTTTGATCAATTTGAAGTATACTTTGACACTTGACAGCGATAAAAAAAAGTAAACACCGTAATTTTGTCGTGGTTTCGTGTTCAGTGCTTGTTTTAACATACATAGGATTCGGTTGTTGTTTGTTTTTCTTTTCGGTGTATTATTTTATGATATCACCACTGAACCGTTACGGCGACCCATTGTCTTCATCCTTTTGCATTTTTTTTTGTACACACTGCACTCTTTGTTTCCTGTTATCACTACGCATTTAATTGCATTTGATAAGTTTTAATTCTTTTTCTTTGGTTATTTGCGAAGGGATTGAATGATAGATTTGTTGGCATTGCCAATTTTCTTCAAAAGAAAAATGGAGTGGGGGACGGTATGCCAGCGCATTACGCGTCTTCTATTCTAATGAAGATTTCATTTAGTAGTGAGACTCCAGACAGGAAAGTTTATATACCTATTAGTTGAAAACGATGTGACAGAACATAGAGGACAATCGGTGATTTAATCACTGGGTATTTATTTACTTAAATTTATTTGATTTATTAAGGTATTTCATATAGGTTTCATATTGAAAGGGAATGTCTTGGGACTGTTTAAGTACTGCGGGTTCACCAACTGTTTCAATTAAAAACCAAAAAATTAGAAATGGTACTGGGACTAGGATTCAGATAAAGAAAAACACGTCTATCTTGGTTGAGTTGACTTTTAATAATGTTATCACCAAGAGGTACAGAAAGCGCTTCGGATTTTTAACCACCTAAAGGAAAAGGGACAGGGACCATCCACAACAGAGTTTAGTGCAAGCAAAGGGTGGTTTGAAAATTTTAAAAAACGGTACAATCTGCATAATATCCATCTTAAAGGTGAAATTGCCTCCGGTGAAGAACATTCATATGTTCCTGATCAGGTGTTTAATGCCGATGAAACCGGTTTATTTTGGAGAAATGAGCCGCTGGATTCAAAGCAGCCAAGGATCGGGTTACGTTACTTTTTTGTAGCAATGCGTCAGGAGATCGCAATTTAAAACCGTTATTTATTAACAGAGCTCAAATGCCGCGTGTGCTGTGCTGTGCACTGGCGCGCTAACAAAAAAGCTTGGATGACATGCACCTTGTTTGAGGATTGGTTTCATACCTGAAGTCGAAAGCTATTTGCAAGAGAAAATTCTCGAGTTCAAAGTTGTTTTACTATTGGATAATTCCCTAAGCCATCCACCAATAACCTTATAGCATCCGAATGTTCAGATTAAGTTTTTACCTCCAAACACGACTTCGATAATTCAACCTCAAGATCAAGGGATAATTTCTACATTCATGGTGTTTTGAGTAAATTGGATGAAAACCCTTTACTTACTCTACCTGAAGTGTGGAAAAATTTTACAATTTTAAATTGTTTAAATTTAAAATTAAATTTAAACTGAAATAAAAATATCGACCTTAAATACATGCTGGAAAACCAACTGGCCGACAGTAGTAGTCGAAAGGAATGCAGTTCCGTCTACCGAAGATGCATTTACCAATATCATAGACTTTGCGTATTCAATTGGTGGGGAAGGATTTAATGATATTGATATCGCCGGTATTGAAGAGTTGTTTCAGGATAGGGAAATTTCAGATGCAGATCTAGTGGACTTGGTAAATCAGGTGCCCGAGCACATTAGGGAAATGAGTTCTGACGACAGCAATAGTGCAGCAGAAAAGTTCACCGGGAATATAATTGCTGAAGGGCTTCTTCGACTAGGTAGGGAACTTGAATCATATTTTTTAAACAAAGATCCTGATACCGAAAGGGCGTTGAAATTTCAAAACAAATCAAAATGCGCTTAGTCAATATGAAGAAGTTTACAAATATGTCCGCCAAAGTAAGCAAATGTTGATCACGGATTTTGTTACATCAACCAAAAGTAAATATTCACCATTACCGAAGACGAAAATACAGCCAGCAGCTCAACTCGTGTTGGCGTACAGGACGTTCCCTCCTATGAAATTAATGTTAGTGACTCTGATATTGTTCCATAACCAAAGAAAAAAAACAGTCCCAGCTTTTTAATCTTCTGATGAAGATTGAAGACTGTTTTTACTTTTTTACTTTTTTATTTTTACATTACTTTTGTTTTTGTTAAAGAAAAGTTGTTTACGTTTATGTGTTTCTCCTTCTTGTAAATGAATAAATGAGTTGAAAACATAAAAATTTTGCGTCTTCGAATACGTTATAAATGTACTAGACCATCGGCTTCGTAACTTGGCATTCAGTGGAACCAATCTCCATTTTTCTATACAATCCTTGTCTCATTTTACACGGTTATTATGAACGTATCTACGTATTTTCTTTACATTCTTTGATTCGATTTACACAACTCAAAATTTTGTTCCAATCCTCTTTTTTTATATTGTTACATATTGGAATGTACCCAAATATACTCCCTAAGTCAACCCATTAAATATGAGGTCACTTATTCACCACACTTATTGTTTGCAGAGCCAACATTAAGTGTGGAACTAAATGTAACTTCTCTCTCCAACATTATCACCTTGGAGCGAGTGATATCGTAAGTTAAGTCTTTTTAGTCACTCTTGAAGTTAGTCAGTCGGTCGACAATAGATGTAAGAAAACGAAAGTTCGGAATGCAAATAAATGGTAATTCGTATTTGAACTTAAATAAACGTGTGTTTCATTTATACAGTGATAAAACACATAACTATATGCAAGCTTTGTCTCGTTTTACACGGTTTCGATTTGCACGATTTTGGGTGCAACGTATCTACTGTGTAAATCGAGGGATGAGTGTATAATGCGTGGTTATTAACCCGGCATGTCTGCCGGGTCCTACATGTAGGTCGGTCAGAACAACTACCAACAGGAAAAAACCGTTTGGCACATGCCGTTTCTTTATTAGCTGATTGCATTGAGAAATAGTCATTCTTCACGAAAAGACGTGTTTTTAGTGTGTTCAATAAAAAAAAAAAGTGTGATTTTAGAGTGGTCTATTATAAAGAAATTGCAACATGTCGGAATACGTAATTCGGTTCGCAAGGTATGTATTCGTTTTTTTCTAATTTTAGATTTACAAATTAGACTGATTGTGGTATGTTCTATCATATGATTACTCTTTCGATAGAAATTATCAAATCAGTTTTTTGAATTTCGTTTCACCATGTTGTTTGTGTATAAAATTTGGTGTACTATATGTAGGACGTCAAGAAAATACATGTCTACATCTTGGATAAAATAACAATATTTCCACCAAAAAATGCTTGTGTGGAATTGACAGATGAAGATTCTGGTGGCGAAGAATTTATATCTGTCAGCAATTTACCAGGTTCTCAGTTACAAGCTTCAGCTGAAATAACATGCAGACGTGATATTCATGATGAATATTCGTCTGATGATGACATTCCCTTGTCCGAATTTTTAAAGCCGGCGACGCCAGGTACTTCAGCGCTAGAAGAACAAACTAAAGAAGAAGAAAAAGATTTACCATTAGGTAAAAGAGGATTTACCAGTACTGGCTTCCAACAATACCGACTTTGAAAATCCAGAAGAGTTCAACCCCTTACAAACTTCTTTGGATTTATTTTATAGATTTTTTGATGGAGAGCTATTTGAACTTATACTAACTGAAAGCAACAGATATATTTTACAAAAAAAACAGGCTACGAATCATCGAATTGAATGCACTCAAAGCTTTCGTTGGAATTTTAGTTTTGAGCGGTTACATTCAGGTGCCACACAGAAGAATTTACTGGGAACGAGAAAAGGATGGCCATAATGCCTTGGTTGCAGAGGCAATTACAAGGGATAAGTTTGAATACATCTATTTAAATCTTCATCTAGCAGACAACGAAAACCTGGACTAAGCCGACAAATTTTCCAAAGTTAGGCCTTTATTCAGAAACTTGAACAAAAAGTTTATGGATAATGCCCCAATTGAGGAAAGCCATTCTCTTGACGAAGCAATGGTACCTTATTTTGGGCGTCATGACTGTAAGCAATTTATCCATGACAAGGTATGGCTACAAATTGTGGGTTGGTACAACAAAGTTGGGATATGTTAACTGGTTTGAACCTTCCAAGGCGCGTCCACCTTTGAGTCGAAAATGGCACACAAACAAGTTTCATTTGTTTTTTGATAATTTCTTCATATCAGTAGAACTACTTATAGACCTCCTCGCTCAAAAAAACTTCTTCGCTACTGGTACCATTCGCGAATACCGAATAGCGCAGAACCCATTGGTCGACTCAAAATTGTTGAAGAAAGAAAAAAGAGGTTCTTATGACTTTAGAAAAATTGAAGGACAACTTACAATCGTCGTGAAATGGAACGATAATAATATTGTATCGCTCTGCTCAAGCTTTGCAGGTATATCACCAATCCATTCAGTGAAGCGTTATTCCCAAAAAGAAAAAAAAAACATACAGGTACTGTTTTATTGACATTTTTTTGTAAAATAAACAAATTTTGTATGCTTTGACTTTAGGTGGAGCAGCAGCACCTGGTACATTTATACAATGCAAACATGGGAGGTGTAGATACGTGCGATCAGAATGTAAGCCTATATAGAACTTCAATTCGAGGAAAGAAATGCTACTGTTCGCTTATCACTCATTGTATCGACCTTGCAGTTCATAACGCTTGGCAAATTCACCGAATCCATGGAGGCGACTTAGACCAATTAAGTTTTAGAAAACAAATCGCCGTACAATTGCTGACACAGAACAAAAAAAACATTTTCTTCCAACCGAGGACGTCCATCAGCGTCTGAAGGACGAAACACACGCTACGATCGCATTGATCATATGGTAGTCCCACAAGAAAAACAGACGAGATGTGCTTTTTGCATACAAAAACGACGACAAGATGCCTTAAGAGCGATGTTGGAGTTCACGTGAAGGTGCATTTTATTGGCAGGTCAGTAACCAGCTCAGTAAAATTTAACATTGCAAACAACAACAAGTCGAATGCTGGCGATAAATAAGCCAGCATTTATTGCTGCCGATAAAGTTTTAAAAACTTTGAAATGCAGATGGTGCAAATTATGCCATAAGAAATAATTTTGTTTTATGAAGGTTGGTGGATATGACATTTGACGTTTGTTTTTGTTCGGGTGTTAAAAAAAATAACAATGGAAAAAAGGTAAACAGTTAAATTATTTGTTGAATATATTAAACAAAACCTATATTTTTTAGCAATAGAACAAAACGGTGGACTCAAGAGGAGACCAAGGCATTGTTCCACTTCTACTCCTCGCGCGAACGCGAATTTGCAGTTCCCAGAAAGAGGCGGGTTGCATTTAAAAATCTGGTCGAGGACCTGATTTCGGCCGGCTATGTGAGTATTTTCTTCTTAAATGTTAAAAAAGTGAATTACAACAATACACATCTATTTCAGACGCTGTTGAGGGCATACAAATGCGCGAAAGACAATGGCAAGTGGACAGGTTCTGCACCGTGCATTCCTCCTTTCTTTGCAGAAATGGAGGAAGTCTTTGGGAGCAAGCGAGAGTATGAATATCGGTCTAAGATTTTTGGTGAGTGTAAAAAAGTGTGTATTATCTTTTAGACACAAATCTTAAAGTTGTTTTTGTTTACAGGATTCCGATTCGTCCAGTCTCGGACCACCCGAAAGTATGCCCTCAACCTCGGCTGCATTTTCATTCCACACTGAGGCAGATGTCGAAGATGAAGCTCCAGCATCGAAAATGGGATCTGCTGAAAAAAAAAAAAAAAAATACGAGGAGTGAATATTATGCCTCTCGATTGGAACTTAAGAAGAGGCAAGTGAGGGCACTAGAGGGAAGTAGAGAAGACAAAAGGCAGAGATTCGAGATAAAACAAAAGATGATAAAGGATCTGCTGGAAAGAATTTAATTTTTTTTTATTCATTTTTCTTTCTTTTTTTCAAAATAAATATGGATTAAAGTATATGTTGTTGGCACAGGTACTCCATTAGTCTTTGGCGACGATCGCCAGGAGAATTATTTTCAAGGTCAGTGCTGCTCATGTTTTCTTCGGGGGTTGGTTCTTCATCCATAGTGATATTATCGGCATTCAAAATGCACAAATTGTGTAGAACACAAGCACTTGCAACAATTGTTTTTACTGAATTGAGGTTTCTTTGTTCAGTAAATTTGTTAATTCTCCTAAATCTTCCTTTTGGCAAACCGAATGCATTTTCAACCACCATTCTTGTGGAGGAATGAATAAAGTTAAAGGCTCTTTGCTGATCACTTAATCTACCGTAATCCTTAAAAGGTGGGACAATCCAGCTTGAAGCAGCGTAAGCAGAATCACCTAAAAGAAAAGTATTGGATGGAAATAGCCGATTGTAGTTGGCTTGCGCTTTGTGATACAAATCAGATCTCCTTAAAACTCTGCTGTCGTGTAACGACCCGGGTTCACCACAACATATGTCGATAAATTTCTTGTCGGCATCAACTACTGCTTGCAACACGATGGTAAAGTTTTGACATTTTGACATTTGTTATACCAGTGGTATCAACCTTGAAATATCAAACAAATTGATGCTTGGAGTGAGTTAAATTGTTTTATTGGGATTGAATGCTGAACTGGCTACTGACCAGCCAATAAAACGCGCCTTGTGTCATGGTACCACATACGCCTAACGTCCTATATATAGGACACTCGCCATTTTGGAAATATATATATGAAACTTGTCCCAATTTCGAAAAATAGTTTTATCATCAACATATATTAGCAATATGTATAAAAAAAATAATTTTTTACGTTTCTGAAAGTTTTAGGCATATCTGGGGTTAACCGCTTTTATAAAGGCATTTTTGTTAATTTCAATATGATTGATAATGCAGTGTTATTACTAATCATTTACATTATCAATATTACGTGTTATTTTATAATTAATTAATTTAGAGATGCAGAGATATGTATATGTTTCTCGAACATCCTCCGCGGCCGTGAACAAAGTTCTCAATGTGCATCGATCCTAAAAGTCAGCAATGGATTTCTTCCTCCATGTTATGTTGCTTTCTTTGTCGATCACCCACGGCCATTGTCTTTGTTGATTCTTGATGTTGCTGTTTTGTTTGCCGAACCGGCATAATGTGTAGTGTAGTGTTGATATTTTACCAAAGTACATAATAACATATTTTAAAGTCAGAAAAAAAAAAAAAAAAAAAACCAAAATTTCATTACGTGATAGCATATGTGGTTGTGTAAGTTATATTGACAAAATAATTTCAATTACATATTTTATTAAATTGATTGTTTCTTTTGGGGCAATGAATTTGTAGTTGTTAGTGTAGATAGTGTGTAGTATGATTCGTAATGAAACCTGTTCACCCCTGCTTGCCTTTCTTTTTTGTTCGCGTATTTCGTGTATGGATTTTGGAAATCGTCAAGGTTTCCGTGAAGTGTAGTGTCGTCCTTGAACTCCAATTTGAGAAGTGCTGCATTCTGTACCTGGAGAAGACTTAAACAAAGGGAGTTAGTGAAAACTACTCGTATTCCTTTTGTTTTTTGTTAATAGTGTGAAAAATAAGTGCATAATATATTAAAATAAAACGACGGCACGTTTCGCTGTATTGGTGTGTTTCGATTCGCGGCGAAATCGTTTAACGTAGTGTGTGTGACTGAAATGGCTACACATGTATGCATAATTGTGTAGCTGAACTGAAAGTGATATTCTGTTTGTTTACATCTTTGAAGCCATTTATGTTTCAAATTGCGGCATGCGATATGCATTGCGAATGTGGGTCATGATACAGTGGAACAGCTGTGAGAAGCCTTGGCATGAGAGTAAATGCCTGCGATTTTGTGTTCAGTTTAGGTTACTTAAACTTACAGTAGAATATTTCTTTGTTTATTTATTTATTTATTTATTATTATTTTTTTTTTCTCGTTGTATTTGTGTGAGGTTGATTGGAATTTTAACTGTGTAGTTGCTATTATAGATAAGAGTTTATTAATAAAACGATTCAAAAAATAGCTTTCAGTGTTTTCTTTTAAGAACTGTTTGCCGTCGGAAATGTGATTTTATGTGCTTTTTTTTTTTGTTTGTGTGCGTGACGTTATGGTGTGTACTCGATTTGAAATTCTCTTCAAGTACGGAAATCCTATTAGAGATGTAGTTTTTCGATCCTTTGTCAAAATTTTCAAAATCCTTAGTAATTTGCTTTATCAAATTCCTTTGGGGCTTTAGAGCAGAGCTCATGATCAAAGAGAAAAAAATTGATACTTGTATGTTAAAAGAAAAAAAAAATGTAAAATTGGGGTGTATTTCAACTTACGTATCTGTTCAGGAATATACATATATTTATTCGTTGGTATTTGTATATTTTGTAGATATAATATTAATTGATAGCATTTGTTACTCACTGTACTTCGGTCATGCACTTACTGTTTAAGATATCAGACGATTCGCCACCCACACATTCACACTAATGCATGTGCACCAGAATCCATCGTACGATCTGCACACCATCGTAATTCTATGAACTTCAACACCAACAAAATAATGCACGCATGATGTGCCTATGTGTATGTGCGTGGTGGTTCGTTGTCATGATCTTTAATCTCCAATATTCTCGTCCACTTGGATTTCAACCGCAGCCGACAGATGAGTATACTCTTGTTCAAATAAATTTTATAACGTTCTGAATCAAGTGTTTCCTTTTTTTTCGATTCTGAATTTGTTCCTCTCCTTCATCTAAATCGTTTTAGTAGAATCAAAAACATTGTGGTCCTTCCAAGCCGAATTAAAAAAGTGAACCACGTAGGCGTAAAATAGACTATTGGACTTTGTTGAAAATTCCACGTGTGAATCGGTGCATTCGGTGAAAAATTAAACTTTGCCATCTAAATACATAATTGCATATTTCAATTATACAACGTTTTGTATAATATCTTAAGGGGGCAAACTCTCGCACGCTATCTATTATACATAAACTGACATCATAATCTTCGTATTTCGTTTCACTGTGAATTTTCAAATTTGTGATAGTTAAAAATGAGTGCTCTAAAATTAAAATTGCAACGAGAAAATGCACAAGGGCGATTAGATCTCGTGCATCCACATTTGCGGATGCAATCGAACAATCTACTACCATTGAAATTTTAGAGATACGGTTAAATAAACTAGATGAAACGTGCTTAGAATTTTCTTCGTTACACAATGACTATTTGCCTCATGTAAAAGGAAATGACCTCGTGGTCATAGAAAATGAATTCGCCGCATATGAGGATATATATTTCGTGGCTCATTCGAAACATGTGAAAGCGATTCGCGAAAGACAAGGTGTTCCTCAAAAGGAGTCTGACGGTTCAGTATTAGAACGGTTTGTCAATCAACAATTAACGTTTCTTGAAAAACTCAACGCGTCATCAGGGCAAAACTCCGTTTCGGTTAATTTACCTCCTATCGTGATTCCATCGTTTTCGGGAAACTATAAGGATTGGCCAACTTTTCGTGATCTTTTCGTAGGGTCTATTGATAGTAAGACAAACCTTACTGAAACACAAAAGTTTCACTATCTCAAGTCATTCCTTCGGGATGATGCGGCCAACCTTATTAAACATAATCCTATTTCGGATGGAAACTTTCTCGGTGCATGGGAACGTAGAAGCGCGGTACGACAGGGTAAATTTAATAGTGAAGTCATTCATACAATCTTTTTTGGCGCTTCCGGCAACTACTATAAGTAATGTACATGCTCTTCGGAAAATCACTGACGGGGCAGATGAAGTTGTGCGTGGTTTAAAAGCATTAAAACAGACAGATCGTCATCCGTGGCTCATTTATCTGTTGCTTAACAAACTTGACTCGGACACCAATCTAGCTTGGTCAGAGAACGTCGGCTCTCGGGGTTATTGCACAATAAATGAACTTTTAGAATTTCTGCAATCAAGGTGTGATGCTCTCGAATCATGCCAGTCGGTCAATAGATCTATTTCGTCGCGTGCAAAACAATCCGCTCCAATTCGATCGCATGTTGTTGAAGCTTCAGAAACAAAATCGCAGTGTCCCAAGTGCAAATTGGAACATACACTATCTCAGTGTGCCAAATTCGTAGCATTAGATGTTAACTCTCGTCGCAGTTTTGTGAAAACAAATGCATTATGTTTTAATTACCTTCGGGTTGGGCATTCGTCGAACAAATGTCGATCCACTTTCCGGTGTCGTGTTTGTAAATCGCGTCATCACTCGTTGGTCCATCCTGAAGATTATAATATAAATCAATCGTCGCCCTCAGTTTCATCTCCAGATTCGAATACGAAATCCTTACCTTCGGTAACCAGCCAGCCCCAATCTAATTCGGTATCGATTTCTAATCGCCCATCCACTTCGTCACTTGTTAATAACCACTCGATTAAAATCAATCTTCGCAGACAAACCATTTTATCAACAGTATTGGCCAACGTTAAGCATATTAGGGGAAATCTTATTACTTGTCGGGTTTTGCTAGATTCCGGGTCTCAATCGTCTTTCGTTGCTGAATCTTTCGCTCAAAGGCTCGCATATCCTCGTACCCATGCTCGAATTCCCGTTTCCGGTTTGTCCTCCATGGAAGCTGGTTATACAAAAGGATGTATCGCTATTCAACTGTGTTCGCTTGTAAATTCAACTTCTTTGTTCATCGAGGCCTTTGTTTTAAGCAAACTAACTTCAAATTTACCAACACACTCATTTGATGCTTCTTCATGGTCACATATAAAGGAGTTAGATTTGGCTGACCCTCATTTTAACGTTCCTGCTCCTATAGACGTCATACTAGGTGCTGATAAACTTTGGTGCATACTGAAGGGCGATCAAATTAAAGGGTCCAAAGGTGTCCCACTTGCCCACTGTACTTCGTTTGGTTGGGTAATTACCGGGGAACTGTTTGATACGAGATCGCTGGGAAACACCCTATCGTCATTACACTCAATAGCTGACGTAGATCTTTTACTTCGACGTTTTTGGGAGTTAGAAGATGTCGCACCTCCTAAGGACGAATTACTCATCAACGACCCGGCTGAGCAGCACTTTCAACAAACATTCGCTCGCTCTCAGGATGGAAAATATGTTGTTTCATTGCCCTTCAAAACACCAGATATTACATTCGGAAATTCGATTTCATCGGCTGTCTCGCGGTTGCATTCTATGGAGTGTAGATTCCGGTGTAATCCTCAATTGTATCGGTTGTATCGTGATTTCATGAAAGAGTACTTAGAGCTTGGCCATATGGAGCAGATTCCTTCCGATGAAATAAAGACAATTCCAGGTAAATCGTTCTACTTACCACATCACGCAGTGTTAAAATCGGACAGCAGCTCTACGAAACTACGCGTTGTCTTCGACGGGTCTGCAAAAGACTCCTATGGTCGATCCTTAAACAGTGCATTGTTGGTAGGTCCTCTGATCCAGCGGGATTTGTTTGGTGTATGTCTGCGATTTCGACAGCATCGATATGTTTTTACGGCCGATGTTTCGTCAAATTTGGGTGGACGATCAACACACAGATTTTCAGCGTATTGTTTGGCGTGATAATCCTATGAAAGACATTGAACATTTTCGTTTACGCACTGTAACGTACGGTACCGCGTCCGCTCCGTTTTTGTCGGTTCGAGTTCTGAAGCAGTTGGCAGTTGATTATAGAACGCAATACCCCACAGCATCTCAAATCCTCTTAAATGATGTATATGTTGATGATGTAATGACAGGTTCAAACTTAATTGAAGATCTTATCGCTACAAAATCGGAGCTTGTTACTCTTTTATCTATGGCTAAACTTGAGCTCCGAAAATGGAGTTCGAATTGTTGGCCCTTGCTCTCTAGTATACCAAGGGATGAATGCGAATACTCTATTTTCGACCTCGAGCGAATTCGCTCATTAAGGTGCTTGGCATGTTTTGGGATCCGATAGCTGACGAATACTCGTTTACATTGTCAAAACACCCTCTTTCCTCGTCGTCAACCAAACGTACCCTACTCTCGGAAGTATCACGAATTTTCGACCCTTTAGGATTGCTAGCCCCATCTATAATATTGTTCAAAATGCTTTTTCAAGAGCTATGGTCATCTGATTATAACCTTAGCTGGGATGATCCCTTGCCTGAACTTCTAGCGCAACGGTGGAACATTTACAGACAAGAACTCCACTATTTTGAGAAACTTCGCATTCCAAGACATATATTTACATCTATACAAGAGGTGGAGTTACATGGCTTCTCGGATTCATCGTCATTGGCTTACTCTTTTGTCGTTTACTCGCTGTAGAATGGAAGACGGAACATATAAAGTCACTATAATTGCAGCTAAAACTAAAGTGGCTCCTGTCAAACCAGTTTCGATCCCGCGATTGGAACTATGTGGTGCATTACTCTTGACTAGACTGTTAAATATCATCGAATCATCAATAACCAATAAAATCTCTAAAACATTCGCGTGGTGCGATTCCGAGATCGTACTACATTGGCTTTCGTCACCACCTCGTCGTTGGACAACCTTCGTGGCCAACCGCACAGCTGCCATACTCGAAACGATTCCACGACATTCTTGGCATCATATCGCGTCGGAATCGAATCCTGCGGACTGCACTTCGAGGGGTGTAACTCCTTCCAATCTCGCAACTCACAGCCTGTGGTGGAACGGTCCATCATGGCTATCCACAGATGAAGAACATTAGCCAAAATTAAAATTTCTTTCACAAGGTTCTCACTTTCATGATGTCGATGAAAAACAACCACATCAAGTGTTGGTTTCGTCAACTGAAACTGATATCATCGAAAAACTAGCTAAACGTTTCTCTTCGTGGTATCGTTTGCAAAGAACAATCGCGTATTGCATTCGATTTTCGATCAATTGTCGCGTAAAAACACTAAGTCGCTGTACTTATTGTCTCAGCTTGAGTGAGATACAAAAAGCGAAAACTCTTATCCTCAAAACGATCCAATTAAAATCATTCAGTGCGGATATTCGGTCCCTAATAAATAATCACCAATTGCCTGCCAAATCGAAACTCCTCAAATACTCTCCCTTTATTGCTGAAGAGGGGCTGCTTCGCGTTGGGGGAAGAATCAAACATGCACCGGTTTCATATAGCATTAAATACCCTATTCTTCTTCCTAACAATAATAGAATTTCTTCTCTCAATATAGCAGACATACAAAACAACTACTTACATACCGGAGTATCTGAGACATTTGCAATAGTTCGACAGCGTTATTGGATTTTGGGTAGTCGAAATCTCATCCGGAAGATAGTCCGCCAATGTGAGATCTGCTTTATGCAACGGAAGCAAACAAGCCAGCAACTGATGGGTGATTTACCAGCTCAGAGAATTGCACCAAGCCGCCCTTTCACTAACACTGGGTGCGATTATGCTGGACCAATCACCATAAGGCTCTCTCGAGGTCGTAATCCTAAATTTTCAAAAGCATACATTGCACTGTTCGTATGCTTATCAACAAAGGCTGTTCATTTGGAACTGGTGAATGATCTCACTACTGATGCTTTCCTCGCTGCCTTGCGCCGGTTTGTATCTCGTCGTGGTTTGTGTTCCAATATCTATAGCGATAATGGAACCAATTTTCAAGGTGCTCGTCGTTGGCTAAATGATATGCATAAGTTACTTATGTCAGAGACCCACAATGAAAGCATCGCTACATCGCTGGCCAGGGACAACATCGCATGGCATTTTATCCCACCATCTGCACCACATTTCGGCGCTTTATGGGAGGCTGGTGTAAAGACGGTCAAACTACACCTACGCCGAGTTATTGGATCTTCCATTTTGACATTTGAGGAACTATACACAGTACTCACTCAAATTGAGTCTATTTTGAATTCTCATCCTTTGTGTTATGTGTCTGATGATGATTTAAATCCTCTAACGCCCACTCATTTTCTCATAGGTGAACCATATACGGCTGTTCCAGAACCTTGCCTGTTGAGCACACCTTTAAATCGTTTACAACACTGGAATCACCTCCAAAACATGGTGCAAGGATTTTGGAAACGCTGGAGTAATGAATATCTTACAACACTTCAGACGCGGTCGAAGTGGCAGAAAACCAACACAAGCTTAAAACCTGGCGACATAGTTGTGCTAAAGGAACCGAATCTTCCTCCAACAAAGTGGCTTCTCGGTAAAATTGAAGCAGTAGCACCAGGAGCAGATGGACATGTTCGTGTGGCCACAATTAAGACGAGTCGGGGCTCGTTTGTACGCCCAATAACAAAATTAGCTGTTCTACCATGTTCCTGAAAACTAGTTCCAGGGGGGCCGGGATGTTCAGGAATGGACATATATTTATTCGTTGGTATTTGTATATTTTGTAGATATAATATTAATTGATAGCATTTGTTACTCACTGTACTTCGGTCATGCACTTACTGTTTAAGATATCAGACGATTCGCCACCCACACATTCACACTAATGCATGTGCACCAGAATCCATCGTACGATCTGCACACCATCGTAATTATATGCACTTCAACACCAACAAAATAATGCACGCATGATGTGCCTATGTGTATGTGCGTGGTGGTTCGTTGTCATGATCTTTAATCTCCAATATTCTCGTCCACTTGGATTTCAACCGCAGCCGACAGATGAGTATACTCTTGTTCAAATAAATTTTATAACGTTCTGAATCAAGTGTTTCCTTTTTTTCGATTCTGAGTTTGTTCCTCTCCTTCATCTAAATCGTTTTAGTAGAATCAAAAACAGTATCTTAAATATTTTTGAACCAGCATAAATTTCAAAAAAATAAAGGAGTAATGAGTAATAATTATATAATGAATGCTGTTGTCAAACTGTATGATATACTGTTGTGATCGATGTATTAACGGTGTCCTTACGTCACAAATGTAGCGGAAATTCCAACGGAGTATTAGCGGTAAGAACGAACTCAACTGTGGATTTATGTATCCAACGGTGCAACATATCCAAAATATATTCAACGGTGCGCAGAGCTGTTGATTGAAATTGTCCAACGGTGCCATGCAGCAACGGCAAGTATTGAGTTAAATTGAAGTATTCTTTTACTTAATAATTAACACTTCGTCTTTACGTAAAATTGCGCGGCGCGTGGAACCGTTTTGCACTTAAGAAAAAACTCACTGGTACAGTTTATTATGTCTGTTAAACAATGTATTTAGATAATCTTAATGGTTTGTCTATTGTTTCAGAACACACACGATTAATTTTAACTATTAATCAATTAAGGACTCGAAGGCCTATGAAAGGGAATGTCTTCGGAGTGTTGTTTAAGTACTGCGAGTTCACCAACTGTTTCAATTAAAAACCAAAAAAATAGAAATGGTACTGGGACTAGGATTCAGATAACGAAAAACACGTCTATTTTGGTTGACTTGATTTTTGATAATGATATCACCAAAAGGTATGCAATATAATGTGTGGTTATTAACCGCTTTTATAAAGGGATTTTCGTTTATTTCAATATAATTGATAATGCAGTGTAGTACTGTAACATACATGCTAAAAGTGGAACCACTAAACGTATACAACATGAATGCTAAAAAGTGGCACCACTGAACGCATTCATGGATATAAGATTTGACAGTTCAATAGTTAGTCAGTTTAGAGCAGCCAACGGGAATACATCATTGTAGTAGCAAATTAAAAAAAAAAGAAATAAAAAGTAACTTCAAATTAAGTACGATTGTTTCATTAAAATTCACAAGACTTTTTACATGGTGTCAGATGTGATTTACACAAAATCTACGTGCAAAAGCAGGAGGCACAAAAGTGGTAAAGTGAAAGGACACAAAAGTGAAAAACTGACTACGTATTAACCGGCACGTAACGGCACAGTAAAAGTAACGGTGTTTGTTCTTCTTAAATTGTTCTAGATTGTTCTGTGCGGTAACTGTAATCAAGAACATGACAGCAAATTTACAGGGGCCATCGCCGATTAATTTCGAAAAGGCTGGAAAACAATAGCCTTTGTGGAAGCAGAAGTTCAACATTTATATGCTTGCCTCTGGTCGAAATAATGAAACAGATAATGTGAATATTGCAATTTTTCTTCACTTGACTGGAGAGAAGGGAATAGACGTGTACAATACACTGTTTAATGAACCGTTTGAAGGTGAACCAGAGGCGGAGGAGGGTACCCCTGCAGTTTCAATGACAGAAGTTTTACGTCGATTTGAAGAGTTTTGCTTGCCACAGAGGAATACTGTTATGGAGTCATTTCAATTTACTTCCATCGTCCAAAAAGAACTCCAGCCGTTTACTGAGTTCGAAACAGAGCTGAGGCTTCAGAAGCGTCACTGCGAATTTACATGCACTGGGTGTCAGCAGTCGTATGCAGACCGCATGCTTCGTGATCGCATAGTATTGCAATCGGGTTCGAGAGGCAGTGTCGACGTTGTGGTGGAAATGCAAGCGGTAATCATGAGAAGTTTTGTCCAACGCTTAAAGAAGGGCCGAAGTGTTACAGATGCCAACGCTTGGGTCATTTTGCCAATGTTTGCTGCTCAACAGAGATTCATTCGATCCATGAAGGAAAAGAGAAGGAAGACACGTCAAACCAGGGAGCTTCAAACACTCGCGCTTCGACCGAAATGCACGGGAATGCATTGCGCTACCAAGCTGGGTATTTTAATCAAGGTAATTCGAAATTTTGTAATTGGCTGCATAGGGACTGTAGTTTAGCAGTTAGTAATGTAGTACGAATTAATTCTTTTAACAGTATAGATAGGCCATGGCCTCATAACCTCATTTTTAACGATGCAAGGTCAACTTCAAATTGGACACGGGGGCGGAATACCAATTGCATTCCATTGTACTCTATCAAGAAAATGAAATTTGATCACTTAATTTGTAATTCCAATACACAATTATTAACATATACTAATGAAAAGTTGAAGACATTTGGTCAAATAACATTTCCTTGTTTTGATTTGGCTCGAAAGAGTAAGAGGAACATTTTGTTTGAGGTGGTGGACAGTGGATTACAGCCGATATTGGGTCGGGCTCCGTGTTCCAGCTTAGGTTTGATTGAGCGAAAGGGCGGTTAACTCAATTTCAGACGATTACAGATCAGCAGATAAGGAACTGATTAGCGAGTTTGGAGATGTGTTTGATGGGTTAGGTAAGTTGCCTGGGAAGTGTCACATTAATCTAAAACCTGACTCTGTGCCCGTATTACGATATCGCAAACGAATTGCGAAAAGCCTTCACCAACGTCTTAAGACAGTTTTGCAGGAAATGGAGAAGTCAAAAGTTATCTCACCGGATTGGGTCAACAACCTGCAAATTGTGGAAAAATCAAATGGATCTCTCAGATTATGCTTGGATCCAAAGTCGTTAAATAATTGTATTCGGTGAGAACATTTTTTAATTCCAACAGCGGAGTCTATCATTGGGCGATTAGCCGGCATGACTGTGTTTACAGTCATGGATCTTAAAAATGGGTTCTGGCATCTGGACCTGGATGACCAAAGTGCTGACTTGACAACCTTTATGACTCCATTTGGCCGTTATCGTTGGAATCGAGTTCCGTTTGGATTAAACAACGCGCCGGAACTGTTCATGCGCAAAATGGTGCAACTTTTCGGGGACATTCCCGGCGTAGAAATTTATTTCGACGATATTTTCATAGCCGGTCGGACAGTGGAAGAGCACAATACCGTTTTAAGGAAGGTATTGCAAATTGCGCGTGACAACGGTGTCCGATTCAATAAGGAAAAGCTGCAGCTAGCGCTGGCTGAGGTTCGTCTTATGGGGCAACAGGTCTCAGCATCGCAAGTCAGGCCCAGTCAAAAATATCTTGAGGCCATCATGAACATGCCATTGCCTGAAAATAAGTCAGATGTAGCTCGATTCCTCGGGATGTTGAAATATGTAAGTCGGTATTTGCCAAACTTGTCACAGCGAACGGCAAGGGTGCGTGAACTAACACGACTGGATGTTGAGTGGCGTTGGGGCAAGGGGCAGGAGGCAGAAGTTATCGCTTTAAAAAAGAACCTGACTGAAGGGCCAGTATTAAGAATATTTGACCCGGCACTGCCAATAGTAATACAAATAGACGCATCAAAGGATGGTTTGGGGTCAGTGCTATTGCAGAAGAACCAACCGGTCGCATATGCATCTCGTAGTCTTACAAGCAGTGAGCAAAGGTGGGCGCAAATAGAAAAGAAATTGCTGGCAGTCACCTTCGCATGTGAGAGATTCCACTATTTTGTATATGGCCGTGAAGTAGAAGTAGAATCTGATCATTGACCACTGGAGGTACTGATGAAGAGAGAAATTGACGATGTATCTGCGCGACTACAGCGATTGTTCCTGATACTACTAAAGTATCCGTTCATCCGAATTAAGTATGTGCCTGGTAAAAATATCCCGGTAGCTGACTGTTTGTCACGGGCAGTTGTTAAACAAATGGAAGAGGATGATCGCGGGCTACAGGCAGTTATTCATTCAGTTCGAAAGCGAGTGTGTATGTCAGATCATAATCAGGCCATCTATGCGCAGGCGACACAGAGAGATGATATTTTGAGGTCAGTTGCCAGGTATTTGCAAGCTGCTTGGCCGAAAGTTAAAAAGTTGGACGGTGAGATTAAACAGTATCATAAGATAAAAGATGAGCTTAAATTTGAAGAAGGGTTACTGTTTTTTAGAGACAAATTAGTCGTTCCCCAAGTTCTGCGGAAAGATATTATGTTAATGATTCATGAGCCGCATTTGGGCATTCAAAAATCGCTGTCGAGAGCTCGACAACTATTCTACTGGCCTAAAATGGCAGAGGATATAGAGCTGGCCGTTAAAAAGTGCCTTATTTGTGAAAAATATACTCGAGCTAACCCCAGAGAACCACTTATACAGCAGGAGATTCCCGCATATCCGTGGCAGGTGCTTGGAATTGACATGATGGAGCTAGCCGGTAGAGATGGCAATGATGGACGCGTATTCAAACTGGTTAGTGGCTGATGAAGTGAAGGACAAATCGATGACGTCGATTATCAAGTTTATGGAAAGTGTCTTTATGGCCACCCTTTGGAAATCCGGCCTGACAACTCCCCCTTTAATTGTCGTCAATTTCATCAGTTCGCTGATAGGGCCAACATCACATTGACATTCTCAAGTCCGGGTTATCCGCAGAGTAATGGACTAGCCGAAAAAGGTGTAGCAATTGCAAAGAACGTGCTGAAGAGATACTTAGAGGAAAGTTGTCCGCAAGAATTTGACAACCGAATACTGGAGTATAACGTCTCCCCACTCGCTTCCATGTCGATGTCGACAGCCCAATTGTTCTTTGGGCGGAGAATTAAAACAAAGGCGCCAATTATTACTAAACTTCTTCTACGGGAGAGAGTTTCGGAATATGTTATCAAAGATAAGTTAATTAAAAAACGCGAACATCAAAAGCGGTATTATGATCGCCAGACCCGCCCCTTGTCCAAGTTTGAGATTGACCAAAAAGTTATTTTTAAGAAAAATACGAAATGGTGTTATGGTAGAGTAGTTGGTAGAGTCAATGACCACTCGTTTTTGGTATTGGACGTGTCAACTGGTCAGATCTTCAGACGTAACCGCCGTCATCTAGCGGTTACTTTAAATAGCAGACAAGAATTGGAGGACTCCAGAAATAATGATGCTATCCCGAATGCATATAGTGAGGGAAATGCTGCTAAGGATGGTAATGAATCTCCTGCTGCTGAGAATTATGCAGTGAAAGCGCCAGACGGATCTAGTAGTGGCGATGCTGAAGTCAGCGGAGACATTCTCACCACGAACGAATGTAGATTCAGAAACAGGTGTCGAGGATGGGCCTGTTGGTAGTCAGCCACGACGTAGCTCACGCGTTCCTCGCCCGCCCGTTCGTTATGGCAACTGCGAATATTAGGGTTAGGATTTGATTTGAGTAAGGATTTAAAATAATCACTGTAAAAAGAAGACCATGTAACATACATGCTAAAAGTGGAACCACTAAACGTATACAACATGAATGCTAAAAAGTGGCACCACTGAACGGATTCATGGATATAAGATTTGACAGTTCAATAGTTAGTCAGTTTAGAGCAGCCAACGGGAATACATCATTGTAGTAGCAAATTAAAAAAAAAAGAAATAAAAAGTAACTTCAAATTGAGTACGATTGTTTCATTAAAATTCACAAGACTTTTTACAAGTACTAATCATTTACATTATCAGTATTACATGTTATTTTTATAATTAACTAATTTAGAGATATATGTTTCTCGAACACATATATATAAATATATCTCATATATTTAATAGTAATTTACACCGAAATATTAAATCTTATATTTTCATCACAATTTATAATTTATTTTTGGTATGTATGATATATTAATATTTATTTATTGTTTTATCGCAGAGTATTGCGTTCCTTATAATTTTTGAACAACAACTACAACTATTTTTAAACAACTACGAGATGAGTTCACCCTTTTCTGGCTTTAGTGTCTTTCTTTTATCTTTTGACGACGACGAGAAAAGGAGTGGCCTGTGCGCGAGTTACGTCAGCAACCTACCCATCCGTTGCCCCCTAATCAGTAGGTCAACAACCTAATCAGCTACGTCATCCGCTGGCCTTCAACCCAAATGAACACAACCCACACATGAACCTACGTAGATATAGTTGATTAAGCATATTCATTGTAATATAATCAAACTTTTGCATTGTGATTGCACAGGTGAATTGCAAGCTAAGCGTCTGGATAATTTCCGGCCAAGTTTAAGTTCTTGGAATTCATTTCTGCAAATAACTTATTTGAGAAATTAAAATAAAATTGTAATTCATTCTATTGTCAATCATCTGACCTAAAGGGTCGCAAACAAATCTTTTTTTTAAAACTCCAAGGTGTTCAAGTAATATAACTCGCGCGGTTAGAAAAATAAAATTTGATCATCGAAGAATATGTAATAATATATAAAATAAAAATTACAATAATACGAGTACTTGTGAATGAGGAAATACAACAATTTACAAAAAAAAAACAGTGTGACACACACACTGAACACAGAAAGAACATTTATAGAAGTGATTTGGACTGGAAAATCCTGAAAAAAAAGTGAGACACAGTGAACACAGAAAGAACATTTATAGAAGTGATTTGGACTGGAAAATCCTGGCATTGCCAAGTCTCGCATAAGAGCCCACCAAAAGAGAACTTCACCAAGGTACTACCCCAGGTACTCTGTACAAAATTTTTTTTTAATGATCATTGATGGGAATACCAGATCGCTCGATCGAGGACCTACCGTCCTATGGCTGAATTTTGTGTTAGTGTTACGCACAAGGGTAAATGAAGTAAAAAAAAAATTAAAAATTATAAAAAAATACATATGTAAAATAACAAGACATATGTGTGTAAAGTAATTTCGGGTATTGTGGAATATGCGGGTAATGTGGAATAGTGCTTTATTTTCTAAAGTACTGATGGTTTAGCCACTCTGTTCTTGCACTCAGAACGTAAGAAGAAAAAAAATAGCTTTACGATCTTCTCTTTATTGATATTCGCAACCGGTTTGTCTCAGTCAGTCAAAGTTATTGGCTGAGTGTGCTTGACTTTTTTTGTGCATGTATATTCTTGTTGTTTTTCGGAGGAAAAGATCAAATTTTCTTCAATTGTGCAACTAAAGTTTATTTAAAAAGGTTTTCAATTTAATTGTTTAATTATAAATCGGTGAGTTTTTAGCTATATTTTTGTTATAAGTCCTAGTTTCCAGCAGTTGCAAATCGGATAATGTGGAATAGCATGAGGAGGGTATAGTGGGATACTACTATTCCACATTACCCGCTAATTAATTCGTTTCGGTTTTCTGATTCCAGACCGCTATAAAAGATGCCTAAGGAAGGTGAAATGAGGCGATGGGATGCAGATATGATGCGGAAAGCTGTAGAACCTGTAAAAAATGGAGAAATGGGCATTCAAATGACATTAAAAGCATTGAGTGTCCCACATACAACCCTTCACAGAATGGCTCGAAGTGAAGAAGATATCGATAAGCTAATGGCTATTCCTCTAGGACGCAAGCCCGTTTTCAGTAATATCATCGAAAGTGAGTTGGTGCACTATGCTCTTGAGATGGAATCTCGATTTTGGGGTCTGACTAGAAGCGACATTCGCTCCCTTGCATTTCAAGTGGCTAAGAAAAATGGCATTCCGAATCGTTTCTCCGTCTTACAAGAATGTGCTGGAAAAGATTGGTTATACGGTTTTCTTAAGCGGCATAAGGACAAATTAAGAATTCGTGCTCCAACTGGAACATCTTTCGACAGAGCCAGAGGCTTTACAAAGAAAAATGTAAAGACCTTTTTCAACCTCCTGGACGGAGAATATGAGAATCATAACTTTTCCGCAACAGCCATTTGGAACGTTGACGAAACGGGACTTTCGATCATTCAGAGCAAACATCCGAAAATATTAGGAAAAAAGCAAATTGGAGCAACGACATCTGCTGAACGAGGTTCGTTAATTACCGTGATCACTTGCATGAGCGCAGGCGGATCTTTTGTTCCACCTTTTTTTATTGTTCCTCGTAAAAATAAAAATGCACAACTGATGAAACATGCTCCCCCTGGATCTGATTCGACTTGCCACATATCTGGTTGGATATATTCACAAACTGGTTCCACCATTTCTTGAAACACACAAAGCCAACTATAGAAAAACCCATTTTACTAGTTTTGGATGGTCACTACAGCCATACGAGGAATATAGAATTATTGGAACTAGCCCGTGGAAATGGCGTCATAATTATTTCACTTCCCCCGCACTCAATTCACAAGTTGCAGCCGTTAGACACGACATTTATGGGGCCAATGAAAATCTATTACAGCGAAGAAATAAGGAAATTCACACGCGAAAATGGTAGGAAAGTAACCCAGTTTGACGTTACTGAACTATTCGCGAGAGCCTACCTAAAGGTGCATTCAGGCGAAATTGCAATAAATGGATTTAAATGCACTGGCATTAATCCATTCAATAAAAACAAATTTTATGATGCTGACTTTATCGCTGGAGAAACTGACGAAAACGAAAAACCGATTCATGGAAACATCGTTATTGGAGAAGACCCCTGTAGCGTCATTGGAGAAAAAAACAAGGTTATCCTCAAGCTTTTGCATTTCACTTATCCCCTTCGGTCTTCTACCGCGAGCATCGAACTTGTCGAGTTGTAGAGGCTGAGTAGGGTCAATGAATCTCGAGAAGAAATTCTCCAGACGAGTCCTGAAACCAAAGGATGCTCCCCCCCCCCCTCCCCAACTCACAAAGCACTCCATCATTCCCCTGGGCTGGATCAAGGTGTTATACGACCCGTGCCGAAGATCAACCTGGCTGAGGGCCCAGTATCTCCAAAAATAGCTCATTCGCAAACGGAGTATCCGGATACCTGGCGACCTTCGGATTAGCTAGCCTTATCTGTATATGGCGGATCTCTGTACAGATGGACACCCCTTTCTCCGCTACTCGTGGGACCATTAATGGATAACAACCAAAAAACAAAAACCGAGGCCGGTACTCCTTCATTACCGGGCGGTGGAACGGTGACTACACCGACTACCGGCAAGGCTCCTGCATTGCCGAGAGGAGGCAAAACTGTGGCAGGCCATGGTGCGCCATCCTCTAAAGGCAAAAGGAACAAGCCAAAAAATAAGAATTCAGGAAGTGTTAGGACTGTGGCAGGCCATGGTCCTATCACCTCCTCCACCCCTAGCAGCAGCAAGTTTGTGGCAGGCCACGGACTTGTCGCGGCTACCAAAACTCCTTCAGGGAGTGTTAAGACTGTGGCAAGCCATGGTCCTATCACTTCCCCCGCCCCCAGCAGCAGCAAGTTTGTGGCAGGCCACGGACTTGTTGCTGCTACCAAAACTCCTCCCTCCTAGGAGGAATCTGGAGCTCAGCCGCATCGGCAAGCTCCATCTAAGGCGCTCTACATAAGACGCCGAAATGCTTCACGCATCATCAAAACCTTCGGATCCATTCCGGAGGTTGAGAGAAGTGCGGAAATAAAGAGCAAGGTTGAGTGGGCTAAAAACATCCTAAAAGACGGATTTCCCACTGCTTCCACTGCTCCCAAAACGTCAAAAGACTCCTCTAAGCGTCAGAGATCGTTGGAGGAAACCGTACCGGTTTCCAAGAGGCCCAAAACACACAGTTCCACAACCCCTGGGCTATCCAACAGCAGATCTCTGAGGTCTTATAATGAAGTCCTAAAGGACGCATTGGTGATCGCGGTGATCGACAGGAGCGATACCGACGGTTCCATTACACCGGAACGGTGGCAATTGATCAAGTTGAAGCTCTCGAGCAACTTCTTGGCCATCATGCGGGAAAACCCAGGACCACCTCCTATCAAAAGCGACGCTGGCTGGCACCAAGGCCATGTCAAGCTCATCGCTTGCTCCAACTAGAGATCTCTCGATCTCTTCACCAAGGCCATCGATGGTTTAGGAGAGGTTTGGCCAGGTGCAAAACTCGAGGTCGTATCTATGGAAGACATTCCTAGTAGACCTCGAACTCGTACCTGGATTCCAGCCGAACCCTCCTCTCCAGAAAATATACTGGAAATCATCCGGCTCAGCAACCCGACTCGTCCGACTCATGACTGGAAAGTCGCGAAACTGGAGGAACTAAGGGGTTCTTATAGATGCGCGTTAATTGTGATCAATAAGGAATCCCTTAATCCTCTGGTGCAGACGAAAGGCATGATTCGGTTCGGATTCGAGTCCATTCACTTAAGGGTGTACAAAAAGGATGAGCTGGATGCTGATAAGCAACCTCCTCCTCCTTTAACACCTGACATCACAACCTTGGATCTTGGAGCGTCGATATCCTTTCCAGAATTGGATAGCGACGACTCCAATCTGTCCGAGGTGACTACCAAGCCGTCGGTCTCCTCTTCTGACACACTGTCGGAAATGGAAACCGATGACGAAGCAATTAGAGGTTCTACACGATCAAAGATAGAAGATGAGCTCTTGGGCACATCTTCAGAATCGGAGGACCTCAACAACACCGTGGTGGAGGCGACTCTGGAAGACTGTAGCAATGATACGGTTTCTCCAGATTAATCTCCACCACTCAAAAAAGGCTTCGGCCGCACTCATTCTGCGTCTTTCCAAAAGCGCAGAAGACATAATTCTAATCCAGGAACCATGGATTGCAGAAGGCGTGGTTCGTGGACTTAGGACACCCTCATACGTTCCGCTCTATACAAGAGACAAAGGTAAGATTAGAACTTGTATATTAGTGAAACGTAGCCTTAATGTATTTCTACTTCCCAACCTCTGTGACCCCGACCGAACCGTTGCCAGATTAGAGACTGCCAAAGGCTCTTACTGGCTGGCATAGGCTTACCTTGGCCACGACCAAGTGGGCCCTCTCCCTGGTGATAACCTAGAAAGGGTGGTACTGGAAGCGGGAAGGCAAAAAACTGGCCTCATAATCGGATGCGACGCTAACGCACATCATACGGTATGGGGCAGTACCAACATCAATGATAGAGGTGAGTCACTTTTAGACTATATTTTAAGTACTAACCTCTTAATTTGCAATATTGGCAATGAGCCCACTTTCATAACAAAAAACCGACAAGAAGTATTAGATATTACTCTTGTCTCCGACAGCATCACCCAAAGGCTAACAAACTGGATGGTATCGTCTGAACACTCCTTTTCAGACCATAGATACATCCAATTCAGTCTGAGTGATGCTCCCCCCAGCCAACCAGCTTTCCGGAACTACCGGAAAAAAGTTAACAGTCTCCTACGCTTTATTATAAGCTCAAACTGGTTCCAGTAGTAAGAAGATCATAGATCCACGTGGCATCACAATGGGCCAATAGGCCTAAGTGGGTTGGTATTTCCAACAGCCACTCTTACCTAACCTAACCTATCCCCTTCGGTTGCCGCGAGCAGAAGCAACCATTTGACCCCATGGGATATATCACCTCCACCAAAAATTCATCGGCCGACAACGAGTCGCGGAGGACGAACGTCAAAACCGACTGTGCTTACAAAGTCGCCATATAAAGATAAACTAAAGCAAAGCCTCCAAACAATTAAAGAGCGGAAAGAAAAAGTTGGCAAAGGGCGTAAGGGCATGAAGGATAAACCTAAACGTGCATTGTTAAACTCTTCTTCTAGTGATTCTGACACCAGCCTGATTTTAAAAGAATCTGATGATGAAGAAATGTTTGCTGATGTTCCGCACAATAAATTGACCACGTGCGTGTTTTGCAATGTCTCATACAGGGACGATGTCACGCCAAAGAAATGGGGTCAATGCTTGCAGTGTGATATGATATGGGCGCATGACACCTGTCTTGCAAGTGGTCAAGCAGTTTTTATCTGCGAATCATGCGCAATGTAGTTGGTGCAGTATATATGTAGACATACCTACTAGTATTTATATATTTCGACAATAAATAAAATAAAGAAACACTATATAATATGTCTTAATTTGAACTTTATTTGGTCCACGGTTTTGTTTCGGGAAATGTGGAATACTATTCCACATTACCCTCCAATTTTCAAAATCTCGATTTCCGAGGTGCTTTAAGTTTTCACAAAAAATATTTCTCAAAAATAGTGCCAGCTATTTGAAACTAATTTTAAAACTTAGCTAATAGATCAATATACAAAACGCATTAAAGTCGTAGATTTTCTACGTGGACTTTAGTTGCAGCGACGAAAAAATAAATGTGTATTCCACAATATATGATTCGTAATGAAACCTGTTCACCCCCGTTTGCCTTTCTTTTGTTCGCGTATTTCGTGTATGGATTTTGGGAATCGCCAAGGTTTCCGTGAAGTGTAGTGTCGTCCTTGAACTCCAATTTGAGAAGTGCTGCATTCTGTACCTGGAGAAGACTTAAACAAAGGGATTTAGTGAAAACTATTCCTTTTGTTTTTTGTTAATAGTGTGAAAAATAAGTGCATAATATATTAAAATAAAACGACGGCTGTAACGTTTCGCTGTATTGGTGTGTTTCGATTCGCGGCGAAATCGTTTAACGTAGTGTGTGTGACTGAAATGGCTACACATGTATGCATAATTGTGTAGCTGAACTGAAAGTGATATTCTGTTTGTTTACATCTTTGAAGCCATTTATGTTTCAAATTGTGGCATGCGATATGCATTGCGAATGTGGGTCATGATACAGTGGAACAGCTGTGAGAAGCCTTGGCATGAGAGTAAATGCCTGCGATTTTGTGTTCTGTTTAGGTTACTTAAACTTACAGTAGAATATTTCTTTGTTTATTTATTTATTTATTTTTTTTTTTTTTTTCTCGTTGTATTTGTGTGAGGTTGATTGGAATTTTAACTGTGTAGTTGCTATTATAGATAATAGTTTATTAATAAAACGATGCAAAAATTAGCTTTCTGTGTTTTCTCTTAAGAACTGTTTGCCGTCGGAAATGTGATTTTATGTTGTTTTTTTTGTGTGTGTGGCGTGCGTTATGATGTGTACTCGATTTGAAATTCTCTTCAAGTACGGAAATCCTATTAGAGATGTAGTTTTCCGATCCTTTGCCAAAATTTTCAAAATCCTTAGTAATTTGCTTTATCAAATTCCTTTGGGGCTTTAGAGCAGAGCTCATGATCAAAGAGAAAAAAATTGATACTTGTATGTTAAAAGAAAAAAAAAAGTAAAATTGGGGTGTATTTCAACTTACGTATCTGTTCAGGAATGGACATATATTTATTCGTTGGTATTTGTATATTTTGTAGATATAATATTAATTGATAGCATTTGTTACTCACTGTACTTCGGTCATGCACTTACTGTTTAAGATATCAGACGATTCGCCACCCACACATTCACACTAATGCATGTGCACCAGAATCCATCGTACGATCTGCACACCATCGTAATTATATGCACTTCAACACCAACAAAATAATGCACGCATGATGTGCCTATGTGTATGTGCGTGGTGGTTCGTTGTCATGATCTTTAATCTCCAATATTCTCGTCCACTTGGATTTCAACCGCAGCCGACAGATGAGTATACTCTTGTTCAAATAAATTTTATAACGTTCTGAATCAAGTGTTTCCTTTTTTTCGATTCTGAGTTTGTTCCTCTCCTTCATCTAAATCGTTTTAGTAGAATCAAAAACAGTATCTTAAATATTTTTGAACCAGCATAAATTTCAAAAAAATAAAGGAGTAATGAGTAATAATTATATAATGAATGCTGTTGTCAAACTGTATGATATACTGTTGTGATCGATGTATTAACGGTGTCCTTACGTCACAAATGTAGCGGAAATTCCAACGGAGTATTAGCGGTAAGAACGAACTCAACTGTGGATTTATGTATCCAACGGTGCAACATATCCAAAATATATTCAACGGTGCGCAGAGCTGTTGATTGAAATTGTCCAACGGTGCCATGCAGCAACGGCAAGTATTGAGTTAAATTGAAGTATTCTTTTACTTAATAATTAACACTTCGTCTTTACGTAAAATTGCGCGGCGCGTGGAACCGTTTTGCACTTAAGAAAAAACTCACTGGTACAGTTTATTATGTCTGTTAAACAATGTATTTAGATAATCTTAATGGTTTGTCTATTGTTTCAGAACACACACGATTAATTTTAACTATTAATCAATTAAGGACTCGAAGGCCTATGAAAGGGAATGTCTTCGGAGTGTTGTTTAAGTACTGCGAGTTCACCAACTGTTTCAATTAAAAACCAAAAAAATAGAAATGGTACTGGGACTAGGATTCAGATAACGAAAAACACGTCTATTTTGGTTGACTTGATTTTTAATTTAATAATGTTATCACCAAATGCAATATAATGTGTGGTTATTAACCGCTTTTATAAAGGGATTTTTGTTAATTTCAATATGATTGATAATGCACTGTATTACTAATCATTTACATTATCAATATTACATGTTATTTTTATAATTAACTAATTTAGAGATATATGTTTCTCGAACACATATATATAAATATATCTCAGCTGCTCTACCCCAATAAATATCTAATAATAAAGTTTTATTTGCATAAAATTCATTAAAGTTTTTAGTAGTTTTTATTTATTTTTATTATTTATTGCGTAGATAACAACTACAAGAGTGTCTGTTGGACAATTTTTCGAACTGGGAAAAACACCTGACGATAACCCGAACGAGGCACAACTATAAGGATTGAAATTTGTTTCTTATCTTATCTTTATATATCCCAGAAAACGTATGAAGACCGAACTGCTCAAAGGAGCTCCATCGAATTCATGGGCTGAATGTTCAGATTCTGGGTGGATCACTGTAGGAATTTTCCTAAGATGGTATCAAAAGTTTGTGAAACTCACCAATGCTTCTAAAATCAACCCAGTCATGCTCATTTTAGATGGTCATGCCTCTCACACTCAAAATTTGCAGTTAATCGATGAAGCACGTGAACATGGTGTGGCAACAATATGCTTCCCACCACGCATAACAAGCTACAGCCAGCTGATGTCGGATTTATGCAGCCTTTGAGTATCTTTTATGATCAGGCTATAAAAGCATGGTTAAGATCAAATCCTGTGAAAGTAGTGACCAAATTTCATTCCATTAATATGATTTTAAGTATTTTGCATTATTAGTTGGTATTGTATCCGGCTTGCAGCGATCTTTGTGTATTTTGGTTACCCTCCGATCGTGGATTGCAGATCAATACTGCTCTTTATAATTTAAATATAAGTTATTCGTTACACGGCTGGTTTCCTGAATTCGAGTTTCCATCAATATTACCAGTTCCGTATTTCGAATTTTTGAGTGTTGCTCCATCTCAACTCGACGCACATAGATTTATCGATGCGTCAAGTTTAACGCCCATTGTAGGTAAAGGTCAGTATCAGGAGTATACAAAGCACGGTGCTGCAACTGGTCGCACTTTGGTAGACTGGTTATTGGCTGTCAACAGCTGCGATTATCGTCGCACATTATACCCGCACATCTGTAGATACGACAAAATCAAGCAAGTTAATTGTCTGTTGGCTATTGTGGACAATAATTGTTTAGGAAGTGTAGGGCGTGTAAAGGGTAAACCCTACGCTTTATGTCCAACCGAACGCGCCTTAATAAATTAACATCTCATCCGAACAAAAAGGAGGATAGCGTGGTTCAAGATATTGGTGCTTTGTCTATATTAGATCGAATAACACCTGGCCCACCGATCATGACACAACCAACTCATAATAATCCGTCCTATGATAACTTGGAGTGTATTGAACTCTTGGCCATTGTATTTTCCACTTTTAATTAAATTTTGCTGGTTCTTATTGTTAAGAATAATTCTCACACCTTTCTTTTGTCACAATCTCTTTAATAGTGATTTGCTTTTGCTTTGACATTACATGTTGTTAGAATGTGTTATACATTTGTTCTAACTTGTTATACATTTGTTTTAAGTTGTTATACATTTGTTTTATGTTACGTTACGTTATATTTAATTTACATAAGTAAATGGGTTTAGAATTCAATTATTGTTTTTTTAATTTGAATCAACAACATTCTCCCCGGCCGTGAACGAAGTTCGCAATGTGACCATATCCTTAGATATCTTATGAATTCGCCGCACTTTGTCGCCATTGTAGTTGTCGGACATTTTGACATTTCATTCAAGTTGTGCGTGAATATTGGCCGGGGGACAATAAAAAAATAAATTAAATAAAATTTCAATTCAAAAATTTCAAATTTCTAGTGAGTGTATGAGGTGACATAATTACAATATGTCCCATAGAGTAAGTGTTTTTTTTGTTTTAAAGATAACATTTATATATATATGTGTAAGAATATATTCCCTTTGTTGTTTTACAATTCGTTTGTTGATAGTTTTTTGTTGTTGTTGTATGTAGCTTGCTGTCGCCATGAATGAGATCGTGTACCCATGGTACAGTTTTCCCATTGCGTACATCAATTGCCTTACGAGTGTGTGTGTGTGTCATCCCAGAGTTATATGCATGGCTCTGAGAAAGTATACCTGGGAATTAGACTTAAATGTTTATTAGTGTAATTGTTATTATTATTATTTTTTTTTTGAATGTGAGAAAAATAAGTGCATGTCGTTACGAAACGTGTGTGTGTGTGAGCGAGTGTGTAAAATACCGATTCGCGGCGGCACGAATGAGTTGTGTGACGTCACTACACAACATGTGTGTGATGTCAACATCTCTGATACTGACCATGTTGATAAGCAGTATGTTTATTGGAGGTACATGTGTTGCTTAGCGTCATGTTGACATGCAATATGTAGGTCAGCAACTATTGTCAGCTGTGCCTTTGTTGAGAATGAATTTTTTGTTTTGCCGTCGGCAATTTGAAATTGTACTTTGTGTTTAAGCCGATCAGCTAAAATATAAAATTATGTGTTTTATAGATGTGTGTTGAGATGTGTGCTTGAGATTTGTTTTTTGTATTTTTTTTGTGTGAGTGAATTTTGGATGCCTTTGTGAAATGCCGTCGGCATTTCATCATTCAAATAATTGTGTTTGTCGTCGGCGTTTCGTTGCTGGGTAGTAGACATAGTTTGGCAATTGGTCTTTTTACCTCTCCGTGTTGTGTTCGTAGCGTTACTACGCGTGTTAAGTTGTCTTGTCCTGAGTGTTTTTGCGTTACGCGAGCTAGATTCCATTTCGCTGGTGGAAGTCGCTCGTCTTTTATTAATACGAGGTCTCCGATTTTTATATCTGGCTGTTGTTTCTGCCACTTTGGTCGTTGTTGGAGCCGTGCCAGATATTCCGAGCTCCATTTCTTCCAAAACGTTTGAAGCATGCGTTGAACGCGCTGCCATCGGTCGACGTAATTGGTTCTCGTTTCAGCGAGATCGTGCTGTGGGATGCTGTTGAGAGGCTCACCAATTAGGAAGTGCCCTGGTGTTAAGACTGCAAGATCATTAGGATCGGTGGTCATTGGACATAAAGGCCTGGAATTCAAACAGGCTTCTATCTGCGCTAGAAGCGTACTGAGCTCCTCGAAGGTATATACTTCGTTGCCGGTTATCCTCTTTAGGTGGTGTTTTATAGATTTCACTCCTGCTTCCCATAATCCTCCAAAGTGGGGGGAAGCGGGAGGAATAAAATTAAAATTTGTTCCGTCCTTGGCTAATGAGTCTGCAATCTCCTTCCAATATATTTGAGCAGCTTTCAAACATCGTTTGAGCTCCGCGTTCGCTCCAATGAAATTAGTCCCACAGTCGCTGTATAAATGAGAGCAAATTCCTCGTCGAGCAGTGAATCTCCTGAACGCTGCTATAAATGCTTGGGTAGTCATATCGCTGACTACCTCCGTGTGAATTGCTTTAGTGACAAGACAAATGAAGATGGCGAAGTACGCCTTGTGTGTCTTTGAGGCTCGTCCTTTCCATGCCTTGATGTCGATGGGACCTGCGTAATCGACTCCCGTATGCGTAAAGGGCCGTGTTATTTGCACTCTGGGAGCCGGTAAAATACCCATAAGCTGGTTTGCTTGTTTCGCCCTGTGCCGGAAGCATATGTTGCAGCGATTAATATGCCCCTTGATGCTGCTTTTTATTCGCAGGATCCAATATTTTCTCCTAATGTATGCCATCATTTGTTGCAGGCCACCATGAAACGTCCTTTCATGTGCATCCTGCAAAAGAAGTTTAGTGAATGCATGATTGTTTTTGAGTATTATTGGATGCTGTTGCTGGTATGAGAGATCTGAATTCTGCAACCTACCCCCAACTCTAAGAATACCTACAGGATCAAGAAACGGATTCAGGGATTTGAGAGTTTTTGTTGGTAACCCCTGTTGAATCGCTGTAATCTCTGTCGAAAACATTGTTTTTTGTACATTTTTCAGAATGAAAGAAATAGCCAATTCTGTTTCAGACGGGGAAATGGCAGACAGGTTCCGATTAACAGGTTGCTCTTTAGTATTTTTAATGAATCTAAAAATGTAGGAAACCACCTTAATTAATGTAAGTAACTTTGAATATTTTAATACGAGGATTGTTATTAGGTTGTTTTCCTTTGTGACGCAATGGATTTGGACAGATCGTCTCTCTTCTCCTGTTTCTGCTCTTACTGATTGAGGCGGATATTTAAACTTCCAACTGTGGTGAAGAAATTCTGGTCCATTCCACCAGAGTTGTGATCCAACCAGTGCCGATGGTGACACTCCCCGTGACAAAAGGTCAGCTGGATTAGATTGTGTCGGGATATGGTACCAGATGTCCTGTTGTGTAAGCTGCTGTATTTGTGCTACTCTGTTGCTTACAAATGTTTTCCATTTTGATGGTTGCGCTGCTATCCAGTCCAAGGTTATCGTTGAATCCGTCCATGCATACTGTTTTGCTTCGTTCAACCCAAGAACCGTTGAAGTGTATTGCAGAAGTGTCGCAAGCATGACTGCTCCGCATAGTTCCAGACGTGGAAGTGAGACGGTCTTTAATGGAGCAACCTTGGTCTTGGATATCAGTAGGTGCATATGGATCTTACCTTGTTGATCCAGTACACGAAGGTATATTGCCGCACCGTATGCACTTTGTGAAGCATCGCTGAAGCCATGGATTTCTGTGTCTTGTTTTTTACGGTTTGCATGTATCCATCGAGGAATCCGGATGTGGTTGATGCACGCGATTTCCTGACGGAATGTGTTCCAGGATTTGAGTAATTCTTCAGCAACTGGATCGTCCCATTCAGAGCCATGCTTCCACAAGTGTTGCATAATCAGCTTGGCACGAATAATGCACGGTGAGATCCAGCCAAGAGGGTCGAAGAGTTTGGCGATTGTCGATAAAATTGTCCTTTTTGTTTGATCCGGTGGATTGGAGCTACAACACTGAAAAGAGAAGATGTCTTCAAGAGGATACCATTTGATACCTAAAGCCTTAACATGATCAGAGGAACCTAAAGGTAATGAAAAATTAGCTTCCCTTTCAGTTTCTGGTATGAATTTTAATATTTCTTCACAGTTGCTCATCCATTTTCTCAGATGAAACCCGCCTGATGATAGCAAACCTCGCACTTGTTCCCGCCGTATAAGGGCTTCTTCTACAGTGTCAGCTCCGGTGATGAGATCATCAACGTACATGTCCTCCTTTACCATCTTTGCGCCAAGTGGGTAGCTGTCTTCTTCATCAGATGCCAGTTGATTCATCGTCCGAATCGCGAGGTATGGAGCACTAGTGGTTCCGAAAGTGATGGTTTGGAGGCGGTACGTTTTAATTGGCTCTTGAGGGTTGTTACGCCAATGCACGAGTTGATAATATGAGTCACTAGGTGTTACTCTCACCTGCCTGTACATTTTTTCAACATCGGCTGTAAAGGTAAATTTGTGTACTCTCCATCGTAGTATAATATCGACAATGTTGTTTTGCACTTTAGGCCCTGCTAAAAGATGGTCGTTGAGCGATGTTCCATCGGAGGTTTTAGCTGCTGCATCAAAGACAACCCGCAATTTGGTCGTGGAACTTGATTCTTTGAATACTGCATGATGAGGCAGAAAATAATGAAATGGAGTATTCAAAACGTCGTTCGCCGTTTCATCAACTTCTGTCATATGACCAAGGGCGATGTATTCCTTAATGCAGTTGGAGTATTCTCTATATAGCACGGGATTCTGCTGGAAACGCCTTTCCAGATGAAGAAACGTACGAAAGGCTCCTGACTTCGAGGACCCTAACCCAGGTTTACTTCCTTCTTTAAATGGTAGTGTCACTACATAACGTCCATCTGACGCTCTTCGGGTAGTAGTTACAAACTGCTTCTCGCAGTTTTTGTTCTCCTGTGTTTCGTGTTGTGGGAACGGGGCTTCTTCGATTTCCCAGAACTTTGTGAGTTGTGTGTTGAGGTCAACTGAGTTGTGGAATGCGTTAACCTTTTGTCTATTTGCAGGTGCTTTTCCCATCAATATCCAACCTAGTTTGGTTTTCTGGGCGACCGGAGCTGCAACATGATCATCTCTTCGTACGTCTGGGAGGAGTACTTCGGCGTAGACTTCGCTTCCTAGAAGAAGATCAACATTGGCTGGTGTAAAGAATGATGGGTCAGCAAGTTTAAGGCCACTTATATGCGGCCATTTGTTGAAGCTGACCTTTTGGGCCGGCAGAAGCCCAGTCAGGGATTTGAAAATGAATGCGCGGGTGCGCCCTGTGAACGATGAGTGAACCGACCTAAAAGTCAAGTCGACAGAGCTGTGGCAGGCTCCACTGCTGACCTTCCCCAACCCGGAAACTTCAACAAATGATCTTTTCCTGCATAAGTTAAGTGCCTGCACCGCCGATCCTGTAATAAAAGAAGCCTCCGACCCAGGATCAAGTAACGCCCTAAGTTGGATGAATTCTCCTGATGCGGCTCTAACCTTGACAACAGCTGTTGCTAACAGAATTTGGGAAGTGTTATGGTAAGTGTGAAATGAATTTGTATATCCTCTTGTTTCCTGCTGTTGAGTGTGAGGGTGAAAAACTGTTGCTTCAGGGTTGACTATTGATGACTGGTGTGAATGTGTGTTAGATGTCGAAGGGGATTGTTTGGAGTTGTGAATGGTGTGAGATTGTGTGTCTAAATGTAATAGTGAATGGTGTGGTTGTCTGCAATGGTAGCAGCGTGAGTGGCTTGGGCACTGGGGCGTCGAGTGACTATACGCCAAACAGTTTTCACACACTCCGATTTTGCCTACCGTGTTTTTTCTGACAACCACATCCATTTTTAAAAACCTATTGCACTTTCGAAGGGCATGCGGACCTTTGCTGCAGACTTTGCAATTATATGGAATGTTTTTTGTTTTACTAATAATTAGTGAATTAGTTTTGTTTGAATTCTTGCTATATTTAAATCCTGGTTGTGGTTCTACAACTTCCAAGGTCCTAAATCTAGCTTCCAAAAATTCTGAAAATTCTTTAAAAGTTGGCAAATCTTTTCTAACCCCTAGCTTTTCTTCCCATATCTGCTGAGTTGTGGGTGGAAGTTTTTGAAGCATACAAAAAACTAAAATCGCGTCCCAATGTTGTACCGGAAGCTCTAAGTTTTTAAGTGAGTGTCGACATTCGGTTGATGTGTCTAATAAATTTTTTATACCGGATACTGTCTCTTGTTTTAGATTCGGCTGGCCAAAGAAAATCTTAAACTGGGTGTTGACTAGTATACGCTTGTGGTCATATCGTGAGGTTAACACTTCCCAAGCCTGATCATAATTACCCTCATCAACCCTTAAGTGCTGCAAAAGACGTTCAGCTTCTCCCAAAACACTTGACTTAAGATAGTGAAGTTTTTGAATTTTTGACAGAGAACCATTATTATGTATTAATGAAATAAAAAGATCGTGAAATGCTCTCCATTCTTCGTAGTTACCAGAAAAGGTTGGTATATTTATTTTTGGGAGTCTTAATTCCTGTTTCTGATTATTTGATTCCACAGAACTTACCAGTACTCCTGACTGTGTTGCCTTTTCTAAACCGTCCTGCAAGTCTGCTCGATATTCCAGGTAACATTCCTTAATTTTGTCGAAAATTTTTTCTAATTCTTCCATCTTTTCACTATCCAACGTAGAAATCGCTTCCGCATTGTATTCTGTGCTGGATTTAAAATTGCCCTCCAATACATCAAGCCGTCCTATAATGTAGTTTTTGCTGCGTTGGTGTTCTGGCCTTTTCCCATAATTGGATATGTCCTTGAGTAACTGGGCTAGGATATTCTTTTGCAGTTTTCCATAATTAGCCATGATGGTGAAAAAAAATTGAAGGTAAGCCAACGATTATGATTTAAAAAAAATTGGATTGTACTTACAAATTAATATTTTTTGTATGTAGGTTCCGACACCTAGGGCTGTGCTGTAACTTGTGGGAACTGCCTGTATATTGCACGGTATGTTTGGTGTATGCACCGTATGTTGCAGTATGCACCGTACTGTTGCACTAAAATTTAAATTGAATGCACCGTAATTGCACTGTATGTACAGTATGTTGCGGTGTAAGCACTGTATGTTGCAGTATGCACCGTACTGTTGCACTAAGGTTTAAATTTAATGCACCGTATGTTGCACTGTATGTACGGTGTATTGTACTGCACTGTCCACGAACGGACCCGATGATCGTTGACTGTTCCCAAGAAGCGGATGCACCGGTTCCAGATTGCAGACAGGGATTTGGATTAGTTTAATTTTTTTTTTTTATTTAAAATGTATTACACGACGCGAGAATGCCGTTTTTGCACTTTAAAGAAAAAAACTCACAGTGTTATTTGGGTTTGGATTAGTGGAAACTTCCACTCTTTTATAATACAAAGTATTTAAATTATTTAATGTTCACTCTCGAAGGACCAATGTATTTTCCAAGGTTAATTATTTTTTGCTGGTTCTTATTGTTAAGAATAATTCTCACACCTTTCTTTTGTAACAATCTCTTTAATAGTGATTTGCTTTTGCTTTGACATTACATGTTGTTATAATGTGTTATACATTTGTTCTAACTTGTTATACATTTGTTTTAAGTTGTTATACATTTGTTTTATGTTACGTTACGTTATATTTAATTTACATAAGTACATGGGTTTAGAATTCAATTATTGTTTTTTAATTTGAATCAACAACAGCCATGAACAACTGGGTCGAGTTTGCCGTCGTACGTAGATGGGCAAAAGCTTTGTCGACGAGTCTGTTCCACGTCAAAGCAGCTAGGGATAATTTACGCACGGTTTATTCGCAGTTTCCACTGCTGACTGATTTGTTTTCCAGGTCGAAACGTTTTCCCGTCGGTTATTATGTGTTATTAGGGTCAACTACCATCCGTAATCTGTGTGTGGACATATTAACACATATGGTTTTGCCTGATCGTGTCATCAATAAAGATCACGCAACTATAGACGTTAGTGATGCTAAGCGAGGATTTGACGTTCTCGTGACGAAGTTGCTAACAAAGATGGGGACCATACCAAAACAGACGATGTAATGTAGGTGGAAAGTTTTTTTTCACACCGTCAGATGGTATTTAACAAAAGTTGTTAGTGCCAAAAAAAAGCTTCGTCGAAGGTTAAGTGCGTGACTGTTCATAATGTATGGTATACAATACATATGACATGTGGGAAAGCGCCCGAGGTGATGGGTAAAACATAGACGACAACACCATACATCTGCTTCGCATCAACCCAGACAACCCACACCAAGAACACAGCCGGCATAGACATGTACAACACTTATTTACAGACAGTACCAGACGACGAACAGCTCACATACTTACGGGCACATCACGCCACCAACGAAGCATATATAGCATAACAGAACACTAACTGACGATCACAGTACACTGTAACTCAAATTCAAGTACATAAGAACCGTACGCAGACAAAAGGGGAAAAACACATAATAAAATCCCGCATCCACGATTGCAAAAGTTCTTAGTTCTTATTCAACCCTCAATGTGCAAAGTCGTCATCAGAGCGCAAAGAAATTAGGATTAAACTATTACCAATAAACGTGTTGTAACAAGAGAGAGAGAATTTGTGTTTTTATCGGATTTAATCCTACATGACATATTTTTTTTATTGATGTTTGTTTATTTTTCTATTATAAACTCATTAATTCTTTCCGGCTTGCTTTGATTTATAACCTCAAAAAAATTAATACAACTTGGGAGTCCAGTTTGGGAAAGATGGGGTACCTACTTGCGGGCAAGACGGGGTTGGCTGAGTTGCCCCAACTTACCCGCTTATTTGTTACTTCTTGCATTTCGATTTAATTAAAAACGATCGATACTAGCTGAGTTAAGGTTATTATTTTTTACAGATTATGGTTCGATAGTTGGTTATTAACAGATTTTGATAAAACAATGGATTTTGACTATACATTTTTGATGCCTCAATGCTTACTAAGGATACAGCATTAGCACCGCCTTTTTCTTCATGGGCATCCTCATTTGACACTTGTGCCTTCCGTAATAGATATAATAAACCTCGCCCCAGACATGCTTTCCGAGCAGAAGAGAAGCGGTTAGTTTTACGTTACCTGTGTGGCGACTTAGGAGAAATATATAGCAAGATACAAGAATTAGATTCAGGATATTGGGATCCAGAGTTTTCAACAGCTGTCTATTGTCGGAAAGAGAGAGAACTCAAAGATGAAGGGCGGGTGTTCGTAAAGCAGGAATACCGTCAGAGGATGGCACAGGTCGTCCGGGAGAGTAATATTGCCTCTCAGGTTTTTAAATACTTCACAGACCAGACAATGACAGATAGATAGCGAGATCAGCCTCCTCCAAAAGCATTCCACTCTAGGGAACCAGGGGTTTGATATTGTAAACTTAGACCTATCAAAATGGAACTTATGCTTCCGGTTTGCTACGTTAATCCGGTTAGCTACATTCATTGACCAGCTTTTTGGATTAAAATCCCTCTATAAGGATTCTCACCGTTGGTTTTTACAGTCAAACATCTTTTGTAATTCAAGGTTTTTCCCACCTGATTAAGATGGTTCATGTAACCCAATACCCGGGCCATTCTTTATAAACACACATAAGGGCGGCGGAGAGGGTATGTACCAGAAATTTTGGACATTGATAAACATAGGAGTTATACGGTACGCCTTTGAGTGCCTTTCTTTATCAGTAAATATCATGGGACAGGGAGACAATCAAGTAGTTGTCATCCGATACACAGAAAGACAGAAAGAAAATAAGAAAGAGCTTCTCTCTGATTTTATGCTTCTCCTCAAAACCACATTTGCAGCAATCAATCATAACTTGAAATTAGAGGAGACATGGTTTTCTCAACGATTGATTGAATATGGAAAAGTACGGTATTACAAAAGAGAAGCCGTAAGTCAACTGACAAAGAAGATCAACCGCCTCATGACGGACATAAAAGAAGAAATCAGTACATTCCAATCAGGATCTTGTTCAATCAATACCATCACAGAATCTTGTGCTAAAACTGATCCAGACATTGCTTTCCTTATAAATCAATTCGAGACTTTGCACTACACCCGAAGAAAAGGACTATTAACCATAAAGAGACGAAAATATCAGCTCATCCGTTTCTTATACTTCCCCACGGACTTCGGGGGACTCCCTTTATCAACATAACCTTTCACATTATACAAGGGGACATGATGACTCTCTTACCCACTGGATTAGTGCCTACCAGCATTTGTATAAAAATGCTCCTGACCTTTGGAATGAAGTAATGCCGCTTCTGCAATTATCACCGAATGGGTCACGTGACTACTAGAAGCTGCTTGAAGATATTCGTTGCCTTAACGTGGTACCCCTTCCCAGTGTTGAAGCACTTTTTGTTTTGACTGATTATAATTAAAAGAAGATACAGTGGAAGTCGCTTATAACGACCTCGCTTATTACGACTAGTCGCTTATAACGTCCAGTTTCCCTTCATTTGGTTGGTTTCTTTACGTTTTTAGGTATTCTACCGTCGGATATAACGTCATCGTATATAACGACGTGTCGGATATAACGACCAATTTCCGAAGGAAAATCAATCGTTTTCATCGCTTATAACGACGGAAGGAGGAAGGATAGGAAAATAAAAAACACTGACATTTTTTTTGTGATTTTACAAAGTGACAAACCGGTTTGTTGCGTTGCCGATGAAAATGAACATTCCACATTGTGCAGCTGTTCATATTTGTTGAATATTATTGCAGTCTATTTAATCTGTCGCTGGGACATGTGCTCTTAGTTTTAATTGCGGTTAATGCGTTTTGGATAAAATGGCTTGTAAGTAATTTTGTGATACAGTAGGAGTTTATGATATCCATTTTGTTTTCCAGCTATGAGTTCTGGAAAACGTAGGAATTTTTCTGTAGAAGAAAAGGCAGAGATTATATTCCGTTTGGAGTCTGGCGAAAGAAATACTACAATCGCTCAGGAATTTCGTGTTTCACATTCAACCGTATCAACAATATGGAAAAATCGTGAAAAAACTGAAAAAAGCTTTGAAGAAGGCTGCATAAAAAATAAAAAAAATCGACAGTCAACCAACCCTGAAATCGATGAAGCGTTATTGAAATGGTTTAAGAGTAAGAGAAGACAAAATATCCCAATAAATGGACCAATTCTTATCGGCCAAGCTAACAAGTTTGGAATATTGTTCGGAACGAAAGACTACAGATGTTCTGAGGCCTGGATAAGACGCTTTAGGCAACGTCACAACATTGTTTTTGGAAAAGTTTCAGGCGAAGCAGCCAAAGTCGATGCGACATTGTGTGACGAATGGATTCAAAAAGTTTGGCCTAATCTTCGAAAGGGTTATTCAGATGAGGACATCTTTAACGCTGATGAAACCGCACTATTCTATAAGCTTGCCCCAGATAAGTCCCTCCGGTTTAGAGGCGAGCGCTGCATGGGTGGAAAATTCTCCAAAGATAGAGTAACGGTTATGGTTGCTTGCAATATGACGGGATCGATAAAAAGAAAACTTTTGGTGATAGGAAAATCGAAATCCCCACGTTGCTTCAAAAATGTTAAGTCCTTACCGGTCTTTTATGAAGCAAATAAAACTGCATGGATGACGTCAAATATTTTTGCTGATTACCTTCATAAATGGGATAAGGAGTTAAAGCGACAAAACAAGAAAATTATTTTGACTGTAGATAATTGTCCTAGTCATCCAAACGTGGAAAGCTTACAATCCATAAAACTGATATTTCTTCCTGCAAACACAACATCCGTTTTGCAACCTTTGGACCAAGGAATAATAAAGAATTTAAAAGTGCACTTCCGTAAATTATTTGTTCTGAAAATGATTGATTCAGATATTTCTTTTAATCCTTCTATCCTGGATGCTGTGCTCATGATATCCAAGTCTTGGAGTGAAGTCACGCAGACGACCATGGCAAATTGCTGGAAGCATGCTGGTTTTCTATCATTAGCGCCTCTGATTGCAGACTTGGATTTCACTGAAGAAGACGATATTCCATTGAGCGAACTAGCGATTAGAATTATAAACGGAGTGGTAACAGCTGAAGAATGGGAGCAGTATGTTAATATTGACGACAATGTTTTGACGTCATCGATGGAAACTGACGACGATATTGTACGGCAGGTAGCTCGTCAAGGAGAAGATGAAGAAAGTGAAGATGATGATGAGCTAGAATATAACGTAACTCCTCCTACAGCCTTGGAAGCATTAAAAGCTATTGAATTGTTGCGGACTTTTGTTTGTTATAATGAATTTGGGGAGAACACAATTAATACCCTTTCTGTTTTAGAAGCAGATTTTAACTCTGCCTATTTAAATTGCCTCTATCAAAAGCAAACCAAAATTCATGATTTTTTTCATAAACTTTGAAATGTAAAACAAAATTTAATTTCCTCTTGAATAATTTCAAAATAAAATGAATTATTTTTGTTTTAAAATGTTTTAATTTTTTTTCTGATTTCTTGTGGCGGGCAGTCGGATATACCGACCGCCGGTTATAACAACCGCCTTTCCTCGGTCCCTACAACGTCGTTATAAGCGACTTCCACTGTATACTGATTATTTTCCTTAATAAAAGTTCCTACATTGTATAATCAAAACAGAGGGTTTTATTTATGAAATAACTTAACGTCCCCGTCTTACCCCAACACAACAAGAAATTAAAAATGAATTGCAGTATAATCACACAATAGTCAGCAATCTGGAAGTTAAGCTGCAAACGCTGCTGATTGCGTTACAAGGCCTCGAAGGACAATGCGAACAAAACGGGTGCATCTCAACTAGTACCAAGGAGGTTTGTGCATCATTACAGAGATACTCTGACAACTTAGAGTAACTTATTTTACTTCCATAGAATTTTCAGATTTGTAAAAAAGTCACAAGACTACAATCTTAAATACCTCCTAAAACACAGTGCACCGGCAAAAACCAATGATATTTGAGACTTTGTAGTTATGAAGAATATTGACACAACAGTGGGGAACAAATAAAGAATTTGTAGCTAAATATAAGGGCCCTTACGTAATTAGTAAGAAGTTGCCTAATAATATATACGTAATAAGAGACATAGGAAGCTGTCAAGTGATAAAAATTCCTTATGAAGGCGTATATGGCCTACTCTAGTTGAAGCATCGGACGCTGATCCCATTGATACTCAAGGCAGCGCTGATCCTCTTGGTTGAATTGGCTCTATCCAATCGGGCAGATTGGAATGTCAGGAAGGCCGAGCTGTAAACATAAAATGAATTTGAAATGAAATTAGCCATTGCACTTCTACCTTAGGCAGACCTGGCGGGAATCTCACTGTAGCCAACTTCCGCAGACATATCCAAGAACAGGCAACTTCACAGCAACACACTTCCGGCATCTTCATTCTTTGTTTCGTTTTCCGGCATTATTGAGTTGACAGCACGTACTCCTGGATAACGCGTTTAATTTTCATCGAATAAAACCATTCAAATCTATAAGTTTCTTTTGATATTTACACTTCTTAAGTAGAATACGTAATAAGATTTCTACACTAAGTGCAATAAATATATTTAATGTAATGATCAAGCCACATTTTGAGTACTCAATTTTATTCTTCTGTAGTGATAACTTGTTATTAAATATACAGCGATTACAAAATAAAGAAATGAGGATAATTTTAAAACTTAGTAGATTTACATCGGTATCTTTTATGTTAAATATGTTAAAATGGTAAGTGTCACGAAAAGAATTTTATATATAGAGAGACAAAGCATTAGATACATTTGTAAGAGGGTTAAAAGAAGACCTACCAAAGCTTGTAGGCATTTGTGAGGCTTCAAGACTTACCGCAGGCACTCCACCTATGTCTGAAGCTATAAAACCAGGATTTTAGAACCCAATATACTAATGCAAATCAAAATATTCCAAGAAGAAATAATCGTCCACCTGTTCCTCCTAAAAAATAATACTTTACATCGCAATGCAACTCAAAACCAATTTCCACAGTTAGCTCATATTCCTCAACCACCCCACAATAACAATCATAAACCAAACTACCAATTTCGACAACCTAATCCAAATTATCATTTCCAACGTCATAATAATGAACCCAAACCACAGCCCAAACCTGATCCAATGGATATTAGTGTCCAAACGCAAGCCATCGATTATAAAAATGGACCACCGAAAACTAATCAGTTTACTGGAAAAAGACCACCACAAGAACATCAGGGAGCAAGCCATCAGCAAAAATACCAAAGTAATTATCATATCAACACAGATATTCCGCACATGCCAAATGTAACAACCCAGAATGAAATGTATGAATCTCAAGATTCATTAATTGATACAGCATCTAATAAAAATTATATTAGATCTTATCTTATTACAAATCCCATTCAAAACAAAGCCCCCTTTTTCGCAAACACAATAAATGGTAAAATCGAAATCAGTTATCATAAGATGATCATTCGGCTTACCGAATTCTCAATTGACATTTTCTCTTCTACCATCCCTTAGAACCTTAGACGCTATTTCAGGTAACGATTCGCTTAAAGACCTTTCAGCTGTTATCCATACTAAAGAAAATATCATGGTTATCAACAACAAAGTTAAAATCAGAATTAGACAACATGTTTCAAAGGCAGTAAATAAAATCTGCCTTAGAATTGATCATATTTAACCGGACTATAGACAGAAACTTAACGAACTAGCACGCAAATTTCCCCATCTATTTATAGAACCCGACGAAAAACTAACATCTACAAATCGAGTAAAAGGCGAAATTCGGACTACTACAGAAACTCCCGTGTATTCAAAAACTTACTCCTATCCAATGTCCTTCAAGGACGAAGACCATAAACAAATTACGCAACTTCTTAATGATGGAATAATAAGAACTTCACGGTCCCCACATAATTCACCTACAGAATTATGGTGAATGGTAATTGACTACCGCAAGTTAACGTTGACCAAAACTGGGTCAATTAGCGTCGCGAGTGTTGTTCGGTTTTTGTTTAGTTTTCGTTAGTTATCCCCTTTTTTTTGTTTTTATTGAGAACAAAAGGTAAGTGTTTTATTTAAATTTTCCTCTTTGTTATCTGCTATTTTTGTCCCTTGCCGTAAAAGTTTATATCGTATATAAGTTAACGACACAAATATTCATTGACTCCAGTTACACCTACAGCACCAAAATATTAATTTTCCCAACACCGGAATATTCATTCCCACGAGCTAACAAATCAAACATCACGTACAGGTGCTCCAATTACACCTGCAGCACCAAACAACATCAACAGACGAAACGTGAAGGAATCCGCTGACGATACAAAACAACGAAGCTGATATTAGTATTTAAGCTTATGATATTTTTGTTAGAATTTAGTTTATGTTCATTTGTAAGGGTGATCGCTGCCCGATTAAATAAAGTTTTTTTTAATACAAAAAGGTGAATGTAATCTTAATTGGCGCCCGAGCAGGGACCACAGGTAAAGATTCCGTGTATTAAGTACTAAAGTAGTACAAAAGTTCGTGCTAACGTTCAAAAATAAAAGCGATAAAAAACCCTCAAGTAGTGTTAACCCCGCGAGTGTTGCGCAAACTAATTCGGAAAAAAAATCCTGTGGTCCCACGGTAAAGTGTTGGTGAAAAATTAAGGGCCCCTAAGTAAGCCCACATTCAACAAGTGTGGGACAAAAAGGAAGCTTGGATGAGCTAGCCGCACCGACCAAATACCAAAACAATCAAGAACCCGGAGACACGATGAACATCATCATCGTATTATTGTAAGCTAGTTTAAGTTTTTAAATAATAATTAATAATTCAGAATCAGAAGAAATTATATTTAGTTTATTAAGTGTTGAATACATATACCAAATACAAAACAATATAATATAATAACATATCTTATATTAAAACGTATAAAATAAGAAGTGTTAAGGGGAGTCTCACTCGAAAAGTCACTTTTTTTTAAAATTTTAATAACTCTGGTTTAAATAATGGTATTTTATTATTTTTTTTTTTATTCTCTTTGTGAAAGCCTGCTGTTTCCAAATCTGCAAAGAAACTCAAATTTTACCGAAAATTGGTGCTAGAATTGATACCTAACCTAAAACCACTTTAGGTACATTTTTTGGGACCTGCACGAAAAATTTTTAACTTTTTTTAAGCTCATTTTAAACTAGAAGGACGTCCAAATAACATTACGTTTTTGTTTTGTTTATATTTTGTTTTTTAATAATTTTTGCGGGGATGAGAAAAAGTGAAATAAAAAATTGACCTATTTTTAATCTCATAGTATTTTTTTCAATGAGTTTTATAATTAAAAATCGGTTTTAAAAAACATAGCTGCCTTAAGAAGCCCGATTTTAATAATGTGTAAAAATCTGGAAGTCATCAGTTGACCGTAGCCTGAGAAAATTGTACCGAAAGGCGTGAAAACCGAATTTTACAGGAGAGACGATTTTGTTGAGAGCGCCTCTAGGCCATGGCGTCACCGCCCCTTCAAACTCTTTTTCCGGGCGAAAAGTGAACTCCATTGATTCCTCCTGGGATAACGCAGTGCAGTGGCCGATCCCGCATCTAATATATAACCTTCCATTTCATGTTTTCGTATTTTTATAATCGTTTTTGCCGATCTCGTGTTCACTTTTGAGTTTTTTCTCCTGGTTTTTTTCGTTCCTCTTGAAGCAATGCCGCGATCACGGACATTTGGAAAGAGGAAATTGAAATCTGGACCCGGCAGAGGAAAAAAGAAGCTAGCGACCGCCGAAATTCCACCCTCGGAGAGCGCTGAAACCAGCAACGAAGAGTCTTTTGCACCAGCTTCTTCAAGATCTTCCAGTTGCTCATCCTCTCATTCGAAAATGAGTGGGAATTTATCATTATATGACGAATTCGAATCCTCAAGCAGGAACGAATAATAGACATTGACTTATTTTCCAAAAATTGTGCAAGTGCAGTGTCTTGTGTCAAATGCCACAGTTCGGTTGAGTTCAAAGTCACAAAAAGGGTTGGGCTGGCATCAAAAATTGCCATATCTTGTACCAGTTGCCCACATACAACCGAATTTATGAGCTCTCCAACAATTTTAGCTGAAGAAAATGAAAGTAAGTATATATTATACACGTTTTTACATCTTTTATAAGTAATATATATACATATATATCTAAACTTTTTTCTAGGGCAAAAGAAAGCATACGAGATAAATGTTAGGACGGTTTATGCTTTTCGTGCTATTGGAAGAGGGCATAATTACATGCAGATGGCACTTGGTATGATGAATCTGAACTACCCATCATTCACAGCATACGCATCGTATGAAAAAATTCTTGCTGGTGCTCTGGAAAAAGTAACTCTCAAAAGATTTTTATTTATTTATTTTATATTATTTTATTTTATTTTTATTTATTTTTTTTTTCATGATAACATTTTTAGGAAGCAATCAAATCAATGATAGGATCGGTTCAGAAAGAAATTATTGAGAACGGAGGGAGTTCGGACTTGGCTGTGGCACTGGATGGGACATGGCAGAGGAGAGGGTTCAAGTCGTTGAATGGCATCGTAACTGCTACAAGTGTCACTAGTGGTGAGTACCTACAATAATGTTTGGAAGAAAATAAAATAATAGACAAATAAATAATAGACAAATAAAATTGCAACACTCTATTGAAATATTTTAGGTAAAGTGGTGGATGCGGCTGTCCTTTCGAAATATTGCCATTGCCCACGCAGGCTGAAAGATATGCACGATGAAAACTGTTCTGCTAATTACCATGGTAAGTAACATTGCCATCAGATGAGTTCTTGACTAAATTCTATATTATGATTGTAGGTGTTAGTGGTGGCATGGAAACGGCCGGAGCCATTCAAATATTTGAACGCTCGAAGGATCGCTTAGTGCGATACACCGAATATCTTGGAGATGGAGATAGCAAAGCCCATAAAGCTGTCTCCGAGTTACTTCCATATGGACCAGATTGCCCTGTTACAAAAATTGAATGCATCGCCCATGTTGAAAAAAGAATGGGGTCCAGGATACGCCACCTGAAAGCGACAACAAAAGGGAAGCTCATTGATGGGAAACCTCTTGGAGGTAAAAAAAGGCTTACCGATAAAGCGATTGACTCCATCCAGCACTATTACGGAAATGCGATTAAAAAAAACCTAGACAGTGTGACTAACATGAAAAAGGCAATTTGGGCCATCTTTTTTCATCTAAGTTCTACCGATGAAGACCCGAACCATAGTCTCTGTAAAATTGATTGGTGTAAATATAAAAAAGCTCAAGAAACCCAACAAAGGTAATAACTAAATTCAAAAAAATTGATGATTTACTTTCTTTGTAATAATAACTGCAATTGTTGTTATAGCTATAAACACAAGGAACACTTTCACTTAGATCGACCTATAATGGAGGTTCTTCGTCCCATTTTTAGAGATCTAAGCGAACCTGTCCTTCTTGAACGCTGCCTTCGAGGAAAGACGCAAAATCCCAACGAGAGCTTCCATAATGTCATTTGGGAACGAATCCCGAAATCGACATTTATAACTTTGCCGACACTAAAACTGGGAACGTATGAAGCAGTTGGCACCTTCAACGAGGGGAATATTTTTAGGTGCAAAGTTTTGAGAGAAATGGGGATTGACGTTGGACAAAAGTGTGTATATATTTCTTTCCATTTTATTATCTAACCAATTCATATTTATTATTTTACTTTATAGGTGCTCTCAGACAATGTTAAAATTCGATCGAATTCGCCTGAGAAAGTGTGAGCGGGAGAACAGAGAAATAGCGAAAGTTGCTCGGCTGAGGCAAGTCAAGGCAAAAAAAGTCTTGAATTCAGACAGCAAGAGAAGGACGAGGAGGACCCTTCCTACAAATCGGGCCATTTTTAGTTACAAATAAAATATTACTTCTTATACAGTAATTCTCTATTATTATTCCCTTTTATCATCCGAATTGATATGTAGTGGTGATAGATCTAATAATTAAACAAAATAATATCAATAATACAATAAAAAGATCATTGGAAAATGTAAGCAAGTAAATAAGAATCTGTATAGGGAACCAGTCTATGAGAGATGTGACTCGCACTTCGGTTTTTCCTAAACATATCGAATTTTATACTACTTCCGGTTTGAATATTGTCAATATATTTATACCAGCAGAACCAGAAGAATCCACAGAATTTTTTAAGTAAATAAAAAAAAAATCTTTTTTTTTTAATTTTTCGAGAGAGACTCCCCTTAAACCGTATAACCGATAAGTATATTAAAACGTAGAAGATAAGAAGTGTTACATTAAGTGTTGCTAAAATAACTACCCACAATGCCTCTTACCCGAAATCAAGTTGGGCTTCAGGCTCAGGCGAATGCTTTCGCGAGTGACTCCATTTTCGCCAGTACGGCAGCGACTTCACGGACTAACATTCCCACGCCCCCCACAACTCAAGATCCTAATGCCTCATACCAATCCACCAGTTCCAACGCTGATGTGGAAGAAGTAAGGGCTCACCCACAGTTGGAACTACTGGTGACCTCTATATTAACTCGTGTCCTAAACCAAAAGGGGAAGCAATTAATTGAAAACGTACTTAATCCTAATTCCCAGCGTTTTTATGGTGTCGACCAAGCTATCGCTCCCGAACACAGTAACCAAATTGATGATTTAGAAAGAATCCCTGATATTGTTCGATGCTTACGCAATTTCTCTGGAGACGCCTCTGAATTTTCTTCCTGGAAGAAAAGTGTGGAGCGTGTTCTCAAAATCTACGAACACAAAAAGGGAACACCCAAGTACTACGGCATCATAAATGTTATACGTAACAAAATAATAGGCCCAGCCGATGCAGCGCTGGAATCATACAGTACACCCCTCAATTGGGATAGTATTGTTAATTGCCTTACTTTACACTACGCTGATAAGCGTGACGTTACGACTTTGGAATACCAAATGTCAAATCTTGTGCAGGGCAACGACAGTATTCAAGCCTTTTATCAAACAGTAAATGCACAATTCACCCTCATCATTAACAGAATTTCATGCAGGTCCTGATGCAATGCGTTTATTAACGCAAACATACAGAGATAAAGCGTTGGACACCTTTATCCGTGGATTGAAGGGAAACCTATCCGATCTGTTAGGTATGAAGGAGCCAGTAGTTTTGCCCCAAGCCCTTCATCTCTGCCTAAGATACGAGAACCAAAATCTTAGGTCTCAAAATTTTAAATCAAACCAAAGGAGCTATAAAAAGTCCTACCAAGGACAAACTCCGCAACCTTCTCCACAACAACAGCGTCCCCAGTATTCACAACAAAACCAGAATCCCCAACGGCCTCAACCTGCACAGGGCCAACGTCACCAGCAATCATTCCAGCAAAGAGGACCTAATGGGCCTCCCGTACGTCACGGACCCCCACTAGTGGGAACACACCCAAATTATCCCTCTTATGTACCACAACAACAACCACATTATTACCAACACTCCTATAATCCTTCTCCTTACTATAGCTCTTATTATCGTCCGAATAATAATCAAAATGCACCGGCAATCAAAGCCGAGGCAGTCACACAAGGACATAGTCACCAAAACAAACCGGCAGATATAAATAGGTCGAAACCTCCCAACCGACAGAGCCAACAAAATGCGAAGCAATACAATTTCCACATCGATCCTGAAGTGGATAATTCTGAAAATACCTCAACTCCTGATCAGTTTCCTCCAACTGAACTGATGAACGAACAAACCTACGAACAAGCTTATGGAGATTATACTCAAAACAACTTCGATTTTAACCATCAATTTGAACACCCAAATGGTGAAGCAGCATACAACCTTCCCTCCGAACCGCTATTAGAACATAGCGACATTCATTTTTTAGGTTAAGCGATTCTTCGCTGCCTTACTTCGAATGTAAAAAGGAAAGCTGAGAAATTTTAAAATTTCTTATAGACACTGGCTCAAGCAAGAATTATGTTAAAGCTGAGCTTGTACAAAACCCAATACTTAACGAACAGATTTTCCATGCCAAATCTATAGCCGGTGATGTGAAAATCAGTCATCACACTTTAAAAAACCTAAACCTTAAATTTTTTATCCTTCCCACTTTGAGAACTTTTGACGGAATTTTAGGTAATGACAGTCTTAAACAGTTATCCGCAGTCATTCACGCTAAGGATAGTTACATGACTATACTCAGCACTGTTCGAATTAAAGTAAAACAGTTACCCTCGAAAAGTGTTAACTCAATAGGCCTTAAAACTGATCATCTTTCACCCAGCCAAGAAGCCATGTTAAACTCAGCTATAAAGAAAAACCAAAACTTATTCTCTGAACCTGAGGAGAAATTGACCTACACTACGAAAGTAGTTGGGGAAATAAGAACCTCTACCGACGACCCCGTTTTTACTCGATATTACCCTTTCCCGATGTCCCTAAAGTCGGAAGTTGAGAAACAAGTAAAGAAGTTAAGTTTTTTTTAATACAAAAAGGTGAATGTAATCTTAATTTATACGTATGTGCGTTTGTGTGTGCATATTAATGGTACACACATGATTTGTTATTGTTTTCGCAAAAGTGATATTCGTGTGCAAGTGCAAAAAAAAAAACATAATAGAGAAAAAAAGAAATGGGAGAATGAAAAGAAATTAAAAAATTCATTAAAATCATTTTCCAAATAAATCCATTACAATTTGTGGAGTTATATTGTACGATAACTGTTCTCCGCGTACGTGTCTTTTGGCTGTGCAGTGCGATGATGTGCGACGAAATTTTCGCGAACGGTTTGTGTTTTAATGATGGCTGAATTAGCTGCTTTAGTGTGTGTGGTATTCACATTTTTAAGAAAATACCATGAATCCGCCCTCTTATTGAATTGTTGTTGCAATTCATCTGCAGTAAGTTTTATTTACATATTTATTTTCCTTGTTCATATTGTAAATTAATTTAAGATTTGTATACATATTAGGTACTATTTATTATTATATTTGAGTGTTGTTAAATTTTAAAATGTTTTAAAAAAAGGGATACCTGTTGATAGGTTAAAGTGTTGTGGTGTGTTCTCTGTGGATAACGCTGAGTGTTCACTAAGAAGCTTCAAATGCCGTCGGGGTTTTGATTCTCCAATTCCCGTAGGCATTTTGAAATTTCTGAACTCCGCAACGTTGTCGGGGATGAATGATTTTGTGTGATATACCGCAACCAAAAAAGGGTGCCCTTAGTTGGCATAATGGTGCGGGAGAAGGCAAAGCGTCTTTACGCACATTTTAAAGAACCTGATGATAGTTGTGATGGTGAATGTGCAGATGGAGGATTTCAATCATCGGTAGGTTGGTTCAATAAATTTAAGGTGAGACAATCATTGCATAGCATTAAAATCGTTGGAGAAGCTGCATCTGCAGACATTTTTTTTTTTTATAATTTACGCACGCCTAAGGGGTTAGATTAGTGATGGACAGATTTTTTATACCCACCCGGTAGGTATTTATCAAAGGTAAATACTGGGTATTTACCCAAAACTATATTTACCCACCCAAATATGGGTTTTTAATTAATGATAATGCCAATCAGCCCCGTCGTGAATAAAAATGTCCCCGAAATTTTGGGAAAGTTGAAAAAAATTTGCTCCTAAGCAAAAACAAAGAACATATAGAATTCGAGGGGAAAAATTCCCTCGGAACTGCCGATAACCCTGAATGATTTTTTTATTTATCAGTGATGAATTAAATTGTGATGTAGGTAGGAAAAGAAATAACCCTTTTTGCAGAGTTTATATACACAGGCCGACATAATTCATCGTACGACACCTAAAAATGCTACTGTAGCTTGTCAATACAATACGCGTGCTGACATCTTTTCTGCATGTATACGAGACAATTTTTTTAATTGCAGGGCCATTGGTTTTTGGGTTTTTCCGCACACCGCACAGTGTTGAGAACGACCCTTTCATCCCTTTCATTCAATTTGCGTGGACGGCTTGATCTTTGCAGGTACTCGACGCTTCCTCCATGGAACCATTAATTTGGTGGAAGGGCCTTTGTGCTAATAAAAATGTAAGCAAAGTTGCAGCACGCCTTACCACCTAACGGGCAGGCAAGTTGACGTGCATATCTCATAATTGGAACATTGTATTCCAAGCACAAAAAACACACCAAGCTGTAGCAGAACAAAAACCCGAACTAGGTTCCAGTTCCACAAATATCCACATACCCAGCACATCAAAAGTTAATAAGCCAAGTTGCAGTTATTCATCCAATCCTGACATACCCAGCACATCAAAATCTACTGAATCAGTAGAATGCATGTATATTGACGAACATTTGATAAGTTTACTATCTAATTCAAGCGACTCAGATTAATTTAATTCAAAGATTCTTTTGTTTACATTGTTCATTTTCTTTTTTAAATCTAATTAAATAAAAACAAAGCACACAATGAACACATTTTTCTCAATTAAAATAAATATCCATATAAATACCCCTTTTGGTAAATACACGGTAAATACCTTAGGTATTTACCCTCAATGGGTATTTACCGGGTATTTGCCCATCACGAGGTTAGATACCCTTTTACTGTTGCCAGGCGCCGTCGGAAAGGTAGGAGGATGAGAAAGGAAAATTGGTTTCTTGTAGTGGTTTGAAACTCAGGTGTATTTGGTATCGATATTAGCTCTACAGGGGGTGGGAGTCCGAATAGGACGGAGAGGTTTTTTTTCACTCAGAGTGATTCGAAGGTTATAATTCACACTATATTTTTGTGCTTGAAACTCTACAAATCTACGTGTCAGTGTTATGCCTTCACACGCAGAATTTTTCAGTCTGAGTTCCAATTACACAAATGAGAACCTTGACCCTCCGAATGAGAAGCGATTGCTAGTACCACTACACCACGGCCACCCCTAATCTGCGTGGAATACCCGCACCTAACCAACAGTATGGCCAAAATCAAAATATAAACTAAGGCCAAAGGAGACGTGCGCGCCCCCGAGACATGCAAAGAATGGCTGCGTACAATGAAAGGCAGCAGACTGAGAGGTTCGGAACCTCAAACTGGGTTAATCAAGTCCAGAACGCCGAAGCGGAGGAGGAGGCATTCTCCCGACCCCTATGGCCACCGCGACGGTCCCAGTATCCCCGACCACCAAGGAGAGGACCCCCACCAGCACCTACTATAGTTAAGGAAACTCCACCTAGGGATGAGCAACTACATACAGGAAGTGGAAGAGGCAGTAAGCCTGTAGAGAAAGCTATCGGCCAGAACTTTGACTGCGCCGGATTTATCCCATTAGTAAGACAAGTGTATGACAGGATCTGCATTGAAGATCAGCGTCTACCCCGAAGCTTGCCGTATCCCATATTTCAACATGAGATGACGAAATTCTTGACCGCCTACATGCTACACCAGGCGAAGTACGTTATGAAACTACCAGAACTTCAAACCCAGATGGACACCCTCGCTGCGATTGGCGCAGAGGATTATAATATACCACAGGTCATTTACGAGTATATCTGTGGGTTTGGACCGACATAACACCAACTGGTGATAAGATATATTGAAATCTTCCCAAGATAGCGATTCCAAAGAGAGCCACAACGCATGAAAACGTTGCAGTGCGTCCAGGTACTTTCGGACCAATAACCGCCGAGAATCACAATGTATACGAGTGCTACGTCAGCCCGTACACAGAGCTCGCAAATAACAATTAACCGTTCTTCGTTGTCCCTAAATAAGTCTCATTTACAGACTCTTTGAGCAAAAAGTCAAAGATGAACCGTTCACTTCGTCTCTGAAGTAAAACGGTCTGCGCTCAACGAATAACCGAAATTGTTGTTTCCCTTTTGTTCGGGGAATTCGCTGATCGTTTGGACGCGAGCGAAGAAAATAAAAGTCTTTTGCGTTTGTATGCGTGTGTGCGAGTGAGGCGTCTCTTTGAGCTTGCCACTTGGCTTTGTGAATTAAGTGCGTTCGGTAATTCGGGAAACATGGGCCGTGAACATAATAAAAAAGTGCATCAATTTTTTAAATTCGATGCACAAGCAAATAAATCGAATTTTATACGTATGCGGTATAAAATTGTCTGAAAAAGAAAAAGAAAAATATCTTATGAAACAGGTGAAGAAGGACTCGTTTCCTCAATAATAAAATTTGTGTCGACGGATGGAAAGCCTGTCTTATTTCTGGAGAGCGAAGGGTTTCGAGAAGTATTAAGCCCAATATACAGCGCTCTTTCTATGGCACCCATAACGTAACGAAATATTATGCATTTTGTGACCATTAGAGAGCAGAATATTAAAGACAGTATAAGAGCTTTTTAAAGGGAAAACTTGTATCCCTTAAAATGGATGTCGCCACTAGAATGGATAAAGCTATTTTAGGTGTAAATTTACAGGTGATCCACTCAAGTATGTCCAAAGCTGAGATCGTTGTGAAGACTTTGGGCATGATACAACTCCGTCATTCACACACTGGAATGTATATTAAGGAAAAAGTTATGGAGATCCTACAAGATTACGGCATAGCGCTTGATCAAATTTTCAGGTAGAAATTTAACTACAGTCATTATTTAATATGTTTGTTATAAAAGATTTCAACTTTTAAACACAGCATTTCATCTGATAATAGTAAAAATATGGTAAAGGCCACTCAAATTTTAAATGATTCTAAGGAAAAATCACTTGTCGACGATGAACAAAACGAGGACAATTTGATGGAAAAGCTAGACTCTTTGCAACTGGCCAATATTCACATTGTAAGATGTGCTGCTCACACGCTTCAATTGTGTATTTATGATATCAACAAGCTGAGCGAGATCAGCGAAAAAGTTAACACCTGTTCAGAAATCAACCAAATTCGAAATAAAATATACATAAATTGATCAAACAAAAAGGTTTAAAACAAGAATCAAATAAAAGGAAAAGAAATAAATGTTAGAGAAGTATGGACACAACTACACCAACAACTTCTATCGCGGAGTCGACTCAGAGGGAAGCTCAACCGACGAGTTCGATGTTCGCACATCAGAGTTCCGGGCAGAACGTAGCGATGTGGCTAGTCGTACCTCTGTCCGACGTAGGATCATCGAGCGGATCAATGGCATCCTATCCAGTTGGGATGGACAAAACAAGGGTTCCTGGGTTACTGGAACAAAGTTTTACCTCAGCCTGTTGTTTGCACTCGTCCTATATCTGTTCATTCACTGGACAGCGCGCAACAACAGGGGGCACCGCCACCGCCCAAACCCAAACAAACACAATCGTCAGCACATGGATAACCTGCGAACCTCCAGCAGAGGTTCTAGCAGCAGCGATGCCAGCCACAGCCCAAGCATATCGAGAAGGGAGCGTGGTGTACGTACGAACTGGGGGATTCATGACCCCCAGGGAGTACCAGAAGAAGTTAAGTCGGCTGCAAACACTGGGACAAGCGTCGACGGTGATCCACGCGGTGAAGGACCCAGAATCAATAGAAGTGTTGACTTCCGGAAGTGCATCCGTTGCGGGGCGAAACCAGAACACACACCCCCGCATATCTGGCGATCACACTTCGACACAAACAGACACATCGGAACACAATAGTAGACACCTGCCATGCCGTGTGGCATGGTCAACACACATAGCCACCGTCGAAGAATTGGGTGCCACCCCTTACTCACATCTCTTCAAGACGTTCAACGAGGCACTGGCTTCACCGATAGACACGGCAATTAAAGCCACCGTCAAAAACGTGGCCATTACAGATGTTACATTCTTTTATGTCCTAGCAAAATGTTTACCCAACGAGTCAGGTTCGGCTAACGATGTAGCCCCACTGACGAGAATAGCACTATTGTCGCATTCTCTATCTGCTGATACCATCAACAGAGACACGACACCGTCCCTATGGGTAAGGAATATAATACCCAAAATGGAGAGCATTAACATCTGCGCACCTATCCAAGCCGCGAAGTCGCACCAACTCATCGCCATGGCTATGGACACTTTCATTTCCTTCATTACTAGGCATCCATCATCCACGGACCCGCCCGAACCATTTTTTGCATCTGAAATCGACAACAGTTGGACCGCAGTGCCACTAACTAATAAAATGATGTCAGCATCCTACGCATATGAACATATAGCGGCATATTTAGACAGCAGCTTGACGTACGGTACTGTGACAAAAAAAAAATACGCGTATCGGAACGAGGCAGGTGATGCGGAAGGAGAAATAGAAGCATTCCCGGCTAGTAACACCATGCACATTTCAGGTCCATCAAATGCAATAATCGTCTTGACCGAGTTAAGCTCCCATGCAAACCAGACATCTATAAGGATTCGGAACCTATCTATACCAATATTTGACGGCCGGACCCAGAACGCCCAAATCGAGGCTGCCGATTTTACCTCCGCATGGTTAGAGCACTACACGAACCAAAACTCCTTTAACATCCGGAGGAACCTGAATTCAGCTTGGAACGAACTATCCACAGCGTATTCCGTAGGACAAACGGTTGGAACAGCGTTATCTATAGCAGCAGAGGCCATAATGGCCATGAGACCCGGCCTATTCGTATACCCCTCAACCACAACGCCTTCGTACGACCATTCAAAAGTGGTGGCTGGTGGATATTCTATCGGATATGAGCACAAAACGACAACACACCTAGCCCAAGGATCCCCCTATCAAGTAACCTACATTAAGTTGGGGGCTGATACGCTACCACCTATCGTAAACATGATCAATGGGTTCAATTTCTCCTCTCTATCAGGACACCATCTACCACCCAGTGGCGTAGCCAATGTACACGGTAGTAAGCATTAAGGGTTCAGATTAGACCGCACTCCCGAGACACTATCATCAACCATGTCATACACGGTGCCTGTTGCCAGTTCAATAAAACGGCTGTGTGTCTACCTAGGGCTAATAGACACCACTCCGCACCGATACACCTTTGGCACTGCAGAAGGGCTCCCCTCTTGGCTACATATGCTTGCCACAGCTCAGGCCATGAACATGTCATCGTTTTTGGTACTAAATGATATCCCCACTAGAGACTAGACCGGCTTCAATAACTCCTGGGCCAGATATAATAGGGTGACCGAATTAGAGGCCCTCAAACGAACCATGAGTACTGGTATATTTGGACACGTAGTACAAGAAGACATCCATATGACGTGGCGGACGTACGACGAATCATGGATTCCGGCGTATTATGGGATGATGGATCCCTACGATAATCGTGCCTGGGGCAGCCACAGCCCAGTGCCTACCCATATGACTATACAATGGATGGAGAAACTAGGATTTAGTAAAGTACCAGAATTTTCTGACCAGACAACAATGCTCGACCTGTTCGACACATGCAGATTGGCACAAAAAATAACGTCCACCGCCCACCCATATCTACCGTACATACTCGGGTCCTGCGACACATCTGAGAAGCACCCTGTGTTGTTAGACATAACAGCCAACACCACTGCAGCCCCCAGGCCCGTGTGCGGCTCTTGGGTGGACCAATATAGCTACCTATCCACATACCATTCTATGGCTCAACCAGTTAGAAAACGTCGATTTACTGCCACGGCCACCCCAACTGAAGCACTATGTGTCGTAAAATATATGGCAGCAGAACATAGGAACCTATATCTGCTAGATTTATACTATGGCACTGAATGGAAATACCACATTCCGTTCCACACCCCTATACAATGGCCAGACCCTCCTAGTTTTGGTGACATAATGTCGATTGCAAAAAACTATCTAGTACTACCTGCCTTAGCCGCGATGGGAGGATTTGCCACGGGGGAGTATTATCTGGGTGGCGGGTGACAGGACTACTGGGATCACTCGTAAGTTATGCAGCTGCCCAATTTATCATTGAACAGACAGACAACGTAGGCAGCATCTGTGCTGGCGTAATGGGCGATGACGTAGTATTATATTCTAACACAGTACAAATACCAGCAGAAGACTTGGTCCGCCTGTATCAGGAATTTGGATTAAAAGCAAATTTAAGAAAAACAGTGTCGGGCTCACAAGGCGAATTCCTGCGTAAAGTAAGGTCAAAGGGAAGATCCTGGGCATTCCCAGCATTAGACCTCAAAACTATCACTCATGCCACCCCTTGGATACAAAATATCCAATTTGCACAAGAAGAGGAATGTGCAAACGCTTGGACTACACTACTTAGTCGAATGTTACCCCATGCCACCGACTTAGATAAAATACAAAAATGGATACAGGACCGCATATGCGATGATTTGTCTAGACGATTTGGGAAAAAAGACTGGATACCCTGGCTGAGAACACCCCTCAGTGCTGGAGGCGGGGGTTACCTAGAGTGTTCAGACCCACAGGAATGGACAATGTTGGTCAAGGAAAAAGATACGTTTTATTTTATACATCTCAACACTTAACATTTTGTGGTTTTACTTTTAACTATTCTACACATAATATTTGGTCCTTTCGAACCTTTGTAACATTTCGTCCATTTGAACTGTAATAGTAATTCGGTTTTTATATTAAAAGTGGAACAATTGCCTAACAATTAAAATTAATGTAAATTTGATGAGTTTAACAACACACATAAAACTTAAAATTGTACATTTGGACATATCATAAAAGTGCAAATCGGTTTCCCGCGTCGATTAATTTAATTCAGTGTTTAATAAATTTGAAAAAAAAAATAAAAAATTAAATCTACGCAATTTTTCCGTTTGGGGGAAGATCCTGATTCCGTTTTGTCAGCGTACGGATTTCATACCCGTTGGAATCAACAGCAACAGTCACGGTACAAACACCGGTGTGTGTTTCATAGGCACCACTTCGTGCTACGGCTTTCCTATACACGGTACGCATATCCGTTGGCACCAACCGCAACAATTACGGGGCAAACACAGCTGTACTTTGCTGAGATTCAGACTTTCTTGAAACGGAAATCTACAATTAAGTCAAAGTAAGTACAATTTAGTACATTAAAATCTTTTCTTACCTCGAATTATTTTTTTTTGTGGCACAATGAGCACAATGGAGAGATTACAAAAAAATATCTTCGCTCAAATTCAAAAGGATTTTACTAATTTTGGGAAGCGGCCTGAGGCACAACGAACAAAAAACTATCTCAGCGCTAGGATAACCATTTTGGATACTAACTTCAATGCTAGCTCTGAGTACAACAAGGAAGCAGTTTCATCAAAGGATGCTGAAAACAAAGAAGAATTGGAAAAGCTGTTTGACAAAATAAAGGATTTATATGTGGATTACCGGACTGCACTGATGGATAGCATCGACAAATTGGCAGCAACATCCGAAGCAGCAACAGAGAAGCATTCAGGAAAAGGTCATTCTAGAGATTTAAAATTGCCTGTTATTAATTTGCCTACGTTTTCTGGGAGTTACGAGGATTGGAGATCATTCCATGACCTTTTTGTGTCTCTTATCCATACAAATGAGTCCCTTTCTGAAATTCAAAAACTCCATTTTCTCAAATCGACTGTCACAGATGAGGCTGATAGGTTAATACAGCATTTAGGAATTACACAAGGGAATTATGAGAAGGCATGGACGATTTTAACTTCGAGGTATGATCACAAACACATGCTCGTCAATGTTCAGCTAAAGCTTTTCTTCAATCAACCATTTTTAAATCAAGAAACTGCTACAGGGATAAAGAAGCTATTGGATACAACCACAGAATGCCGACATTCACTCCATAATCTTGATCTTCCGGTTGAGCATTGGGACTCAATCCTCATTTATTGTATGCTGCATAAACTTCCTGTAATGACTCAACAGTTGTGGGAAGAGAAGTTAGGGATAAATAAGGGTGGGAATCGTCCGACCATGGGACCAACACGTCAAGGTGCCTTTAAACGATTCTTACAGTTGGAAAGGAGACTCCAGTGCAACCCAACACTATTAAGGGAGTATTCGAATTGCATGAAGGAATATCTCAAACTCGGTCACATGTCTCCTGTAAATGAGTCGGATCAGGTTCTTCAAACACCATACCATTATTTTATTCCTCATCATGCGGTCATCAAGGAGTCTAGCACGACAACGAAGCTGCGAGTGGTCTTTGATGCGACGTTTAAACCAATCGGCGGAGAATCATTGAACGACCACTTGATGATCGGACCAAAGATGCAGAAGAACGTGATTGATATTATAATGAGATGGCGGTCATACAAGTACACATTTACAGGAGATGTTGAAAAGATGTACCGTCAAATTCAAGTCAGCAACAAGGACTCCCATTATCAACACATACTCTGGAGAGAACAGCCTGAGGAAGAAATAAAGATGTTTCGCTTACGAACAGTGACGTTTGGTACAGCATCAGCACCTTACCTCGCTATTAGAGTTTTCCAGAAGTTGGCAGACGATGAGGCCCACAGATTTCAGTCAGCAGCACAAGTTTTGAAGGAGGAAACCTACGTCGACGACGTCATCATCGGTGCAGACAGCATTGAAGAAGCCCAGGAAAAGTTGAAAGCTGTTAAGGAACTGTTGGAGACAGCAGGATTCCATTTACGAAAGCACGTCAGCAACTCCAACTTAGTACTTCAGCACATTCCAATGGATCAGCGTGGGATTAACTTCTCCATTCCATTTGATGAGAGTGCCAACGGGAAAACTTTGGGCATAAGATGGTTACCAGCACCTGATGTTTTTTCCTTCCAGGTGGCAACTATAAGTACTGAGGACATCACTAAACGGTCGGCACTCTCCTCCATAGCCAGGCTCTATGACCCGATGGGTTGGGTTTCACCTTGTATTATCAAGGCGAAGATGATAATGCAGAAACTATGGTTTAAGGGATCGGAGTGGGACAAACCAGAACTACACTATGAACTGGTGAAAATGAATTACCTAAAGCGATGGAAACGAGTGCGGGCATTATTGCAATCGTTCTGGAGAAGTTGGAGTTCAGAGTACTTGTCACGACTGCAGCAGAGACCAAAATGGATAAAGGCAGTACACGGCCAAATCATGGAAGGCGATTTAGTTCTCGTCAAAGATGAAAGGCTACCACCACTCAAATGGAGAATGGCCAGAGTAAAGAAGCTTCACCCTGGTCAGAGTAGTGACACTTAAAACAGATAGTGCGGAACTAAAACGACCGGTAACGAAGATATGCCCACTTTCGAGCAACACATTAAACGTGGACAGAACACAGATTTAAGACAGGTATACAACATCACAAACATAACCACCTATCGACTTACTTATAACACAGATACCAATACCCAACACAACAAAATTTCTACATAAAGCGGAAACGTGATTGTGTCGCCAAATGGCCCCTCCTTGACCGTACTCGGACCAACAGCAACGTAGGATCTCGAGGAGGCAATCACGTCCGCAAAACTCTGAAAATTCAACACGACACTAAAACCATTGCGGATCTAGAACAAATATACGAACAAAAACCCACAAAACCGACACTCTCAAAACAACAACACACAGAAATAAAACATTTTACCTTCAGCGGAACCGTGATTGTGTCGCCAAATGGCCCCTCCTCGACCGTACTCGGACCATCAGCAACGTAGGATCTCGGGGAGGCAATCACGTCCGCAAAACTCCACAAAAGTTCAACACAACGCTAAAATTATATGGGACCTCCCACAAGGATTCGAACAAAAATCCACAGAACCGACACTCTAAAATTAACAAAAAAAAATAATAACGATCATACCAACTCAAGCGGAACTGTGATTGTGTCGCCAAATGGCCCCTCCTGGACCGTACTCGTACCGCTAGTATCGCAGGATCTCCAGGAGGCAATCACTTCCGCAAATACTTCGCAAAGTCCAACACATAATTTAAAATGATTATTAACATTCCGGATAAAACAACAACACAACACTCAGCAGCAGAAATAACCCTCTTAGTAAAATTGTGTTATTTCAAAGAAATAGAAACTAAAAGGGTCATAACATTAAAAAGGGGCAACAATTACAGGAATGTCAAATCACGGCAACACTACAAATGATAAAATCATAGTCCACTCAAACATAAATTTCACTCAACTTTACTGCGAACTCATCCATCGCATACTTCATACATCCCATCCATAGTGCAATACAAACAGCACAACCAACTCAGTTCGATTAACCCACTCAGCAGCCATATACATTCATACACATACGCACATACAGTCCACTCACTCGTGATACAACTCGATCAAAGCCAATTACCATTCATGCTCAGAACTCCAAACACACACACACACACACACACACACACACACACACACACACACACACACACACACACACACACACACATAACTTACGCACTTGAAGCTAAAGAAAAACAAATGAAATGAAATCAAAAAAAAAAAAAAAAACGAATGGAGGCGAAAACTAGTAAACAACATTTAAAATATTATTAAATCAATGACATAATAGAATGTAGTCAGTAAACTTACCCGAAATCACTGCAACAAATCAACACAATAAAAAAAAAAATAAAAAAATCACAAAATCAACAGAAAACAAAAAAAAATAAGCGAAAGTTTTACCGCGCACTTCACTTCAATAATATGTAATTGATTTGAACCACCAATTACGGAATTTGTAGTATGGGGACAATAAAGAAAGAAGATGGGCAGTAGAATCTGCACTACTCCAATGTTGTTTTCTTTTGTTTGTCATGTCCTCTCGTTCACGTCCATTAGTGTGCATTGTAAATTGTTCTAATGTCATTTCTTTTTTACATGAACTTGAATTCAAATTGCCATTAATGGTCAGAACATCTGAAGACGGCAGCATCCAGAGACATTTACAATTGCGAACGCTGTTCACGGCCGGGAAGAATGTTCGGAAATCAACCAAATTCGAAATAAAAATATATTGTAAAAATAAGTTTATGCTGATATATAAACAAAGAAATGTTAACAAGTAATTTATAAAACAAACAAAACATGTACTAAAACGAACCATAATAATGTCACGACACAAATGTCAATCAGAATAAAAAATAACATTGGACTAGCAGTTAAAATAAAGATTTCAGTTTTAATTGTTATAACGTAGAAATTACCGAAAGATAGTCGTTTTATTTCTCCTTTTTTATCGAAAAGTTCTTTTTTTGGAAAAGCAACAACACCTGTCGCAAATTATGTAAATTATTACGTACAGAAACTTATAGGTAAGTGAAATTTTACTTCTATTATTATAGTAAATTATTTTATTATATACAAAACACTGACATTGCGCAGACGTTTTTTAATCGAGCACAAAAAAAACATACCATCGCTCGATGTTATCACTAGATGGAATTCCACATATTTAATGGTGGAAAAATTATTTGAATTAAAAGAGTTCCTTGCTCTACAGTCTAATGTTAGTATTAACGTTGATTGGGATTGAATGGAGACGTATATTGACGCGTTCAAGGATACATACGAGGCGACCTTGAAGCTGCAAGAGAAGAAATTAATCTACAGCTAATTCTATATAACATGGATGGAACTTAAATTGAAATGCGAGAATTATTGGCACAAATAAAAATTCGAGAATGTAAGTTACTCGAAAATGATGCTTTCTTAGCTGCAATTTATATGGACCCCCGTGTAAATTGCACTTTAACTGACCAACAAAAATGTTTGGCAAAACAAAATATAAAGAAAATTGCTTATCGTTTATCGAGCTGAAACAAGTAAGGCGTTTGAAGTTCAGGTCCTGTTTTATTTTTGTTAATTGTTTGTAGTTTTTAGTAATTGTTTCTAACAAATTGTCCTTGTCAAAAAGTTACATTTGTACTAAACTAAATTTGCAAAATAAACAATAACATTTTTCTTCTTTTCTCCTAAATACTTTAGGCGCATGCCGCAATACAAAATGTGTCATACAGCGAAATTGACATCCCTGATGACGATGAGAATAACGAGCCCTCATCGGACAGAGAAATGTCTGCCAACGACGATGAAACTAAGTTTTGCTTATTAAATTTGTTTTGTGGTTCTATTTTCTTTATTTTTTTATTTTGATATGTTGCATTAGGTAGGTATACATGCATAATGTTAAAGTATTGGTAACAGAGTGTAAACAAGTACAGACTTCTTTCAGTCGCATTTTCGCATTCAGTCGGTTCGGACTTGTTTGTGTGGCTTTAAAAGCTTTGTGTGCTTACTAGCGGTATTAAATTGTATTGTTTGTTTATTGTGTTCTTCTTTACTGTTATTAAACAACATTTTTGACCAACAAAAATAATAAATTGTGACATTTTAATCATAAGATAAGAGAGGAGACCTGTCACCACGTAAAAAAGCTGAAAGCTCTGATCAACACAAAAGCTTTTTCTAAGCGAGAAATATCTCGAAAAGTGTGCGTGTCTGAGGCTAGCGTGAGACGGATAAAGAAAAAAATTGAATGTGGTGAAGAATTAAGCTCAAAAAGAAAGAGCAGATGCGGAAGAAAGCCGATTTTCACACCAAGGTCGGAAAGATGTGTACAGAAAATTTGCATCGAAAACAGATTTGCAACCACAAAGATGATAAAAACTCAATTGGAAGAAGCTAATATTATTGCTTCTGAGCGCACCGTACGCAGAAAACTAAAAGGTTTGGGCTTTAACGCACACAGACCCGCCAGGAAGCCAAAGTTAACAGCTGCAATGAAAAAAAGCGTCTGAATTGTCCAAAACAGTTGCGAGATAAAGACGTGGACTTCTGAAGATCGGTAATTTGATACTAAATTTATCGAAAACGATAAAATAAATAAAATTCAGTATTGTTCTAAGAATTTTTATTTATTTTTTGTGTGTTTGACAGGTGTGCTTCAGCGATGAAAGCACTTTTGAGATTTTGGACAACAAATCTCAGTTTGTTCGTCGACGGCGTGGAGAAAAATTTCACCCCGATTGCGTCGTTCAGACTGTGAAGCACCCTACCAAAGTGATGATCTGGTCAGTCATCAGCGGCAAAGGGATAATGCGACAAGACCATATATTTTTATACGAGATGGAGCTCCATGCCACACAGCCCGGTCTATAAAAACTTATTTGAGGGAAGAAAGCATCCCTCTATTGGACTGGCCGGGAAACAGCCCTGACATGAATCGAATTGAAAAAGTGTAGGAGCTGATGAAAAGGGAAGTGGCTAAAGATGCGGTCACAACAAGAACTACGCTTATAGAAAAAATAATTCACGTGTGGAATCATCACCCACAAATGCAGGAAATAGTCCAATCTTGCATCTTGTATGCCGCGCAGAATTGAGGCTCTTATTAAAGCAAAAGGAGGCTCAACAAAATATTGAAAAAATAACAAAAATATTGAAAATATTAATAAAAAAAAATTTTTGCAATAAATATGTTGTTTTATTTCTATAAAAAAGTGGAAAATAGTTTATATAGTTTATATTCGAAAACCTAATTAAAATAGCTGTAAATTGAGATTTTGCATAAAATCTATAGTGCGTCTAATAATATGGACTGTATCTGAAGCTAAAGAGGAGCCTGTTTGTGAAAAACTCGTCAAAATTTATGCAGACGTAGAAAACTTTAATGTATGGTCGCTTACCATTAAATGCAAATATTTTAGAGTTTTTTTTATGAAATTAGGCTTCAGTCGCCACACTTGAGTGCACTCGCACAGGTTGCGCTGGCTACACAGGTGATTCAAGTGTCCGTGGAAAGGGTATTTCCAGCTCTTCATTTTATTTTAAGTGACAAACGTAGTTCTTTAAGTGCAGAACATTTGAATTCGTTATTAATTTTTAAGTTAAATGCAGAATGAATAAATAAATATATATATATGTACATAATTAAAGTATGTTTTTACTTATTATTAAAATAATTTTCAAGTAAAATAAAATTTTAAGTAAACAAGGCAAAGTGAAAAAATACCGTTTGCGCTGAGCATTTAATTTTTTCGGTCATCTGCATCTGTTGACTCTCAATGTTTGAGGGATCAATCGAAAGTCGCAAACAAGTGGAAGTTTTTGGGGTAGGCTTTGGCTGCTCAAATTCACCAAAAACAATGTGATATCCAAGAAATATATGGAGAATCACCTGCCGTCGAAGATCATCTAGTGGAGGATAAGGAAGAAATGGAAGCTGAGTTAGAAGACGATGACAGTGCCGACAGTGACTATTCGTCGGTAGAGGAGGAGGTGAATGATCTTTCTGAAGACTTATCTACCTCCGATGATGAGTTTCCTGTTATTCAAGCAAAGAAGCGCAAGAAATCGGCCACACCACCACCAACACCAAGCCAGTCAATTTAGCAACAAATGCAGCACTTCCTCTTTCATCAACATCAGCACCAAAACCTGCCATAGTAATAGCACCTTCAGCAGGAACAACAATTACCTCAGCAGCATCAACACCTGAAGCAGCAGCAAAACCTCCACCTTTACTGCAAGTAAATTCCCCACCGGCGACGCCAAACGCCATGACTTCATGCCTCCCATAATCTGTTTCCGGCTCAATGTTTTTGACCTGACACGTTATGCAAAGCCTATAGAGCTTTCATATAAAACACGTAATATCAACAGCCCCAAATCGGTTATAATGACAATTACAAAGGATGAACATAATAAAATAAAGGACTATCTGCGCAACAAAAAAACTGAATTTAATACATATATCTTAATAAGATATCCAGAAGAATTTGCAAACCTAATAGCAGATGGAGTATACAAACCTGAACATATATTTAATGCAGACGAAACTGCACTGTTGTGGAAGAGAATTCCAAACAAAACATTCATTTCTAAAAGCGAAAAATCTGCCTCTGGATTTAAGGCAGCAAAAGATAGAATTACACTGTTGCTATGTTCTAATGCATCTGGAGATTGTGTCATTAAACCACTGATTCTTTACAGATCGTTAAATCCTCGTGCTTTAAAAAATCAAAACAAGGACGACCTGCCAGTTTTTTGGCGTGCTAATAAGAAAGCGTGGGTTGGTTATAAGCGCTATTTTTTGTGACTGGTTCCGGAATTGTTTAATTTCTGAAGTTAAAACTTATTTAAAAAAAAGAATTTAGACTTTAAAGCAGTTCTAGTTTTGAACAATGCACCAGCTCATCCTCGCGAACTTGAAACTATGCATCCAAATATAAAAGTGACATTTTTACCTCCCAACACGACGGCTTTGCTTCAACCTATGGACCAAGGAATAATCCAGGCCTTTAAGCTCTATTACATTAGACGAACGTTCAAATTCATATTGGATAATATGGAATGTGATCCTGATATGAATGTTATGGAATGCTGGAAGAAATTTGACATAGCAAAATGCATCGTAAACATAGAAGAATCATTGGAAGAACTGAAGCCATACACATTGAAATCATACTGGAAAAAACTGTGGCCTGCTCTGACTACAGAAAATGACGAAGAAACTGTGCAAATTCAAACGTTGACTGCAAACATAGCCGGAATTGCAAATGGAATAGGACGAGATGGGTTCGAACAGAATTGACATTCAGGAGTTGCTTGAATCGCAAGATGAAGATTTGACTGAAACCGACTTGGCGGAAATGTTAAATTCACAGCCCATTGAAGAAGAGGCTTCAACAAGCACTGGAAACGTGACATTTAATTTGAAAAATCTTGGCTAATCGGCGTATCAATGTAAGATGCTTGGGGTACGGCGATTCATCGAGAGTATCACCGCACTTGATGAAAGCAATAGCGATGGAGATGCGCCCAACGCGGGACATTATCTTAAAAGAGCTTGCGATAAGTGGTACTTCAGGGTCAAGGGCACAAATGATATCAACTAAGCCCATAGACCTAACACAGAAACGGATTAGCTCAACGTCATTCGAGTGCGCACTATGCGTACATCTCCCTATTCAGATCAGTTATATAGGTGAGACCTTTTTGTATCGTATTAAGCCGGTTAGAAGTAGATTTGCACGTAGAGTTTACTGCGGAAGAAGTGATAGTGAAGGTTTAAGAATGGCAAATAAGCTTTGTGATTTCCTTATGCAAATTGATCCGTCTATGGAACGAAGTCTTATTTTTAAGCGGCAAATTGTTAATGCCACTGTTAAATATCGGTCTGAATTGAAGGAGCTTTTAAAAACTGTCAAGCAAGAACAAATTACAAAATTCTTTAAACCATTGTCTAAGCCTGAAGATAATAATTAATCAATATGGTCAAAAGCTTCAATAAAATTCTTTTTTTTTTTAGATATGTACTTGTTTTTTATTTTGTCACCTAGGAACGCATCCCCTATAATCCAATATAAATTACCACTCCATATTTACGGTTTCTGTATTCGCGGCATTTTTACGGAACATATACCCCGCGAATAAATAGCTTTTACTGTATTGCGTTGCTCCTCTCGAACACAATGAATGTACTTTCCTTTATTCATTCAATAAACGTTGTCTCGTTCGAATGTCTTTTTTTTTCATTACTCTGATAGAAAGATTAAATTCTGTACCAGCAGATTATGGGACCAGGCAAAGCCTAATACACAAAATAATAAAAATGAGTTCTACCGGATTGTACGCGATAGAAAAGGTGGACGACAGTAATTACGCGGCGTAGGTGGTATCAATGATACATTGGAATTTGTGGGCGGTGGTCAGTGGAAAGAGGATACTCCGACTCTGGCGGAAAAGGCGGCATTCGAGGCTTCTACCGAAATTAAACCCGTCTTCGGAAGAGCGTTCAGCACGAGAAAAAGAAGATGATATATATGCCCTTCTTTGATTTCTAGGGCACAGAAAAAAAAATTGGTAATATCTGGAAGAAAAACGTATGCAGGTCACAAATTCCCTCAAATTTCCAAAAGAAATTTGCGAAATAGAAATAATACTTTTTCTAAACACATAAGTTGTATTTTTTCAAACAAAAATTTACTAAACTCCCAGAATAACCCTTGTCCGAAAAGTCAGAAAAGGTATTTAAATTTACTAATAATCCCGGTTATTTTATTAATTTTAATAAGGTATTCGTATGTATGTATATGAACGGCACAAATAAATATGAGCCAAACAATTATATCGACCAATAATCTTATTGTTCACGTTCAAGTTGGTTTTTAAATTTGCCTCTAAATTTTACAAATAAAATGAGATATCACGTTAGGCATGTAACGCTCTGTAATAACCTTTTAATAAGAATTTCAAAAGATATTTTGGAAAAAATAAGTCGGCACCCAATTAACACAAACATTTTTTAACGTCAAAGTTTTCTTTCAATTTTTCGCTTATTACTTTGCCCAAATCAAATACAATGGAAAATATCCAATGAGGGTGATAGTTGTAAGAATTAATTATAATAATTCTTGTAATCCTACACCCTACCAATTTGAAATCACACTTAATATGATATACATATTATGATATATTTCTCATATTCCTAGTGTTATATCTTAAGTATTATGTTTTTATAAGTATGTTACATATATTTTAAATGACTACTCCTTGCTTGTATACATTTAACAAAATAAGAAAAACATTCAAACTAACTGCACGATATTTTCTACTATGTCCAAATAATGAGTTGGTGTTGTTAAATCCCGGACGTGCTTTCAGTATTTTGTTTTATTTCATTTTCACTTTTTTATGTTGCTGTCTCTTTCGATAAGAGATTTGCTTTTTTTCTTTTTTATTGTAATCCCTACAGTTAGAGAGCTTAAGTCTAGTACTTACGACCAACATCACAACTTGGAAAATGTGTCTGAGATGTAGTCAAGAGGAAATCCAACTACATGGTAAGACCTTGAAGCAGCATTTTTCATTGAAGAGCAAATCCGCTATATTTTCAACCTAAAAAAAAATAAAAAACACAATGAACAAATTTATAAGCTAATTTAAATCATTATTGCTGTCTGTTGGGGGCTAACTGTGCAGCGATTGATTGATCGGGAAATTCCTGACTGTCCTATAACGTGTACTGGGCCAACAACGTAACAGTCAAATTAGTAGGGTAGTGCTTGTCCTACCGCATTATGCGGAAGAGATAACAAAAAATGTGACGAATTAACCAATAGCCTCGGATAGTAGCGGATTCACTGTTGACGACCCTCGCAAACAATTAAAGACAACGATTAAAATGTTCGCGGAATGTACGAGCCCTAAGCAGACCGCGTTCAACCGAACAACTAGCGGAGATTCTCGAATGCTATAAAGCGGACATAACCGCATATCAAGAAAAACTGTGATATCTACTATGGAGAATGTTACAGACAACTGCCGCGACAAGGACAGCAGTCGCAGCATTTGTTCGGAGGCGAATTCGCTGTCAGAGGAAGGTTAAAGGTCCATTCACAGCTCAGGGAATTGCGAATGAGCTGACTGCGAACAACTCATTTTTAGTGCATTTAAAGATAGGCAAGTAACAATTTTAGTTCTTTGCGAACTGTCGCGAATTCATATATACCAATATATATATTATTGAGAATTCACAAAATTGTTATAAACCTGGTGCATATATTACTGTTGATGAGCAGTTGTTTCCGTCGAAAACTAGGTGTAGATTTACACAGTATATGCCGAACAAACCAGACAAATTTGGAATAAAGTTGTGGTTGGAGTGCGACGTCAACAGCAAGTACGAGTATATAATAAATGGGTTTCCGTATTTGGGAAAGGATGAAAGAAGAGAATGTTGAATTCCATTTGGGGAGTTCGTTGTTCTAAAGCTGATGGAACAATTCATAGGATGCGGAAGGACCGTAACAACAGATAATCTTTTCACGAGTGTATAAGTTACTTGCCAAAAAAACTACAATTGTTGGAACAATCCGTTGAAACAAAAGAGAGTTGCCAAAGTAGCCAAAGAAAGAAAAGATAAAATGACTAGATTTTCAAGTAAATTGTATAAATCAAATCACATTACTCTTAAGGTAGAAATACACTATTGTGTTGTGTTGTGTCGTGACGCATTGTGTCGTGATGCCGGGTGTGCACACTAATGTGTCGTGTCGGGGCGCACTCTGACGTTATTTTGAACAGTATCAATCGAATCAGTATCAAAAAAATCATTTTTTACTTTTAACTTTGTTTTGAAGAGTGCACATCCGCGACACAACTGGAAATATACTTGTGTTTTGTGTTGTGACGCATCAGAACCCCCCACGAGCTCTCTGACGCGATCGATCCATAATAATGTGTCTCTAACTATACTAAATACATGAAACCGATATGCGAATAAGGAGGTCGAATAAGATATACGAGGGTTGTCTGAAAAGTTTTCGACCGCAACGTAAAGATAGAGGCACTCGTCAATAAAAGGTAGTGAATGCTAGTTGTGCATCTTTTGACAGTTACTTACCGAAGTTTCAGTCATTTTGGACGCACAGTTTAGAGTGAGTCTATGTGAGTGTTTTTTGTGAAAATGGAAAAAAATTGAGTATCGAGCTGTTATTAAATTTTTGTTTTTGAAAGGCAATACGCCTACGCAAATCAAAAATGAGTTGGACTCTGTGTATGAGGACTTTGCACCATCATTTACGACAGTGAAATTTTGGGCAGCTGAATTTAAACGTGGCCGTAAGAGCTTAGGGGATGATGAAAGTTCGGGACGTCCAAAAACTGCAACCACTGACGATAACATTGCTAAAGTTCACCAAAGGGTGTTAGATGACCGCCGAATTAAAGTGAGAGAAATAGTAGAGGTTATGAAAATGTCCAAAGAATGTGTTTGTTACAATTAAGTCAAGTTTTAGGCATGAGAAAGCTGTCCGCACGTTGGGTGCCGCATTTGCTTACGTTAGACCAAAAACGTGATCGAATGAACATTTCCAACGCTCTGTTGGCGCAGTTTAGGCGCAAAAAATCCGAGTTTTGGCGCCGATTAATTACTTTAGTTGAAACCTTCGTGAACAATTATTTTGCAGAGAAAAATGCTAAGTACTATTTGGACGGGTTAGAGCTATGGGAGCATCGCTGGGAGAAGTGTGTACAGTTACAAGGACACTATGTAGAAAAATAAAAAAATAAAAAAATTGAGAAAAAATGTCTTGTATCATTGTTCAGTCGGAAACTTTTCAGACAACCCTCGTATATATGTATGCATAACACTGTATATAAAAGTTTAATTTTATTTGTTTTTTCATAAATAATTTTACGAGGGCGTTCAACATATTCTCGGTATCGGGGTGAAGCTGTGGTTGTATATATAAATTGACTTATTTATCAAATAATACTATTATTTTAGTGCATTCATGTAAAATTTCATATAAATGTGATTATTAATTCGCGTTTTATCTCTAGTTAAACAGAATCATAATGGCAACTGAGACGATGATGGTGAAAATTGAGCATCGCGCTGTAATTAAATTTCTCACTAAGCAAGGAAAAAGTCAAAAAACTATTCATGAAAAGATGGTGGCTGTTTACCAGGGTTCCGCACCTTCATTATCAACTGTGCAAAAGTGGTCAAGTGAGTTTAAGAGAGGCAGAGAGAGCATTGAAGACGACACCCGCTCCGGCGCCCCGGCTACTGCTTGTACGGGAGAAAGCATCAAAGAAGTCGAAAAACTTGTTCTTGAGGATGCCCGAATAAAGGTGAAAATGATGGCAGAGATCACCAAGCTTTCAATTGGTACCATTCACACCATTCTTCATGACCATCTTAACCTTTCAAAGGTCAGTGTAAGGTGGGTGCCACGAATGCTCACAGCGCCTCAGAAAAAAGTGAGAATCGTATGCTGTAGAGAGCTTTTGGAGATGTGTAGTGAGAACGCGGACGGTGTTATGGATCGAATTGTTACTGGGGACGAAACATGGGTCCACCACTATGACCCTGAAAGCAAACAAGAGTCCATGCAGTGGCATAAAAAAGGAACAGACCCCCCGAAGAAGTTCAAAGTCACTCCGTCTGCCGGGAAGCTCATGGCCACAGTTTTTTGGGACTCAAAGGGAATCTTGCTCATTGAGTACAAAAAAAAGGTGAAACCATCAACGCCACTTTCTACGCTTCCACTTTGCATAATTTGCGGGAGGAAATTAAAAAGAAAAGACGGGGTAAACTCGCAGCGGGTGTGTTGCTTCTTCATGACAACGCTCCTGTTCACACGGCGCGAGTTTCCAAGGCTACTGCGAGAGATTGTGGTTTCGAAGAAATCCAACACCCACCCTATAGTCCAAACCTTGCCCCTAGTGATTATTTCCTGTTTCCGGATTTGAAAAAATGTCTTCGTGGAAAAAGATTTTCGGATGATGAAGAACTCAAGTCAAGTATTTTGCAGAGAAAGAGGAAATTTTTTTTTGAAGGTTTAAAAAAGTTTATCTCAAGATGTAATAAATGCATTGATGTTAGGGGAGATTATATTGAAAAATAAAAACAATTTAAATTGAATTCGCATTTTCCTTCACATCGATACCGAGAATATATTGAACGCCCCTCGTACATTCAGTAATAAATCAACCATTATCTGCATTGAATAATACAATCGATAACTTTTTTAATTACCGGTCAATTTGACCGAGCGCGGTAGGAATAGGTATACAAGAACTGTCGGTAGGTTTAGTGTTAATGCGAAGCTAAGCACGAAGGGCATCCTTCCTACCAAAGAAAACATAGGCTCATCAGAAGAAAAAAATAAAGAGCACGAGAGGGACTCGACCGAGGATTTAGAGAGGTGACATCAGTTCGGAAGTCTCACCAAAAAATTAATAAAACACGCCAGAGCTGTAAAGCTCGAATAAAAATCTGCAAGGATGGAGAAGGAAACCTCAACCTTAGTTGAGTTGAGAAACTGGAAAGGCTATTTCTGCAGACTGTTAAACTGAAGAATGAACCATTCATACAAGGAGGAACACACAATATCGACGCCTAAGACAAAACGTCACGATAGACAGTTACAACATTTAGGTAGTAAGGGACATTACCTAACTCGGCAGGCACTGATCGTAGCACTTCTTCTTTACGGCGTAGAAGCTTGAATACTGACGAAAGCGGAAAGATATGCTCTCGGGCGCTTGGGGGGAAAAGTTCTTCGTATAGTTTTCGGTTCCTTTTGCATCAATAGAGAATGGAGGGGAGGTTTCAACAGCGATGTCGACTTCGTCAGAAAAGCTCGTATAACCTGGATGAGATGGCTATGTTATCTTGAGTCGCGGCCTGGAAAGTTTTCGACTCCAACCTGGAGGGACAATGCAGTAGGATAAGAGGCTAACAAGTGGAAGGCGACCTCAAACTTCGTGTGCGCAACTGGACGCAGCTAAAACACTGCGCTATAAAGAGAGTCATGTTAGCTGAGGCCCTGGTCTACCCCGGTCTGTAGCGCCATCTATGTATTGTTTTAAATTAAGGAAACTACTGCTAATAATACTTGCTGGGAAGAATTTATATTTTTCAACTGTTGAAAACTCTGGAGCGACGTTTCTTCTTCTCGGATTTAGTGTAGAACAAAAGCACAAATAATGGTGTAAATAGAATGACATCTTTCAGTACTGAAGCAGTTTAAGTAATGAAGGCTAAGATGACAACCATTCTTCATATTGAGCCGATATAGGAGTATTTTAATATCACTTGACGATAATGAGCATAATATGTGCGGAAAAAATGTTTTTCTGTGTCAGCAGCGTTTACAATTCTAAAATAATGATTGTGTTTCTAAAAGTCCCAATGGTCAATAAATCGTAGTGGGAGGCAATATAATCCCGCAATACTTTCTTCTGATCCCTATTCAATTCAAATGTTACCTATGACCCTATTAGAATAGAGATATCTTGCTCTCCTTTGAAACTGCTAACTGAGTTAAGCAATGTCTTAAATGCAACTTGGTTGTCACTTTAAGACAATAGTTTCCTTCCCATCCGTCTAGTCTATTCCTGACAATATAATGAATTATTGTACAAACTTTTTTCCGCCGAAACAGAACGGTATGACTTGCACTCCTTATATGTTTCTTATGAAGTAAGATACGAGTAAGGAAGATAAAATGGCTACAGAATCAGCAACCAGATCAGTGCCGAGCACTTGCAGTGACTCCGCTCCGTAGTGTTGGTAAAAGCAACAGTGACACATTTTCGTGAAAGCTTGTTGCACCAGACAACCGAGACATAGGATATCATTGACCTTATCATAGCCGTGTAGATAAAAAGGACTCTCCCCGGGTGACAACCCCCACGTTCTACCCGCCAGAAAGCCGGCAGCGTCTTAATGTAACATGGTTAGTCCAAATAAGTCTGTTAGCCAGGTAAGTCCCAAATCCTTAACTTCGTATTGGGATGACTGTAAGCACTAGGTGAGTATGACCAGTCAGCTTTCTCCTTCTCGTAAACAGAACAACTTCACTGCTGCCTGCGCTTTAGAACAGACAGTCGCTAGAGATCATCCATGCAGGCATTTTAGCACCTAAGATGAGCCTGAGGCGCATTAACATCTTATGACACTTCTTAAAGTCTGTATGCGTAATCGGGTTCCCACGTCTGCAGACTACCGGTGGGGACAAAAGAAAAGTCAGATATAAATTCATACATTCACGCATACCATATCAGCGCCAAACGGATGAAAGGAGAATAGTATAAAAGTACGGCATGGAAGTGAACGTATATGAACCCCTTCGGACAGCCCTTCACAAGGGAGGAGTGATCCCTTCGCGACGACGGTTTCCGGGGACGAGCAATATGATGTTTTCTAAAAATAAGTTACGAATTGCAAGCCGGAACATCGGCACAATAATGAACAAAAGTTTCGAACTAAAATCGATATAATATGCGTTCATGAAACCAAGTGGCGAAATGTCGCAAACAGGGCCGCCTACTTAAACTTGTAAACAAAAGCATACAAAATGTATTATTCGGAACGGAATAAAACAAGAGTGCAGTCGCCACCATCTTGATAACGGAGCTAGAAGATAAAATCGTGAGCTTATCAAAAATTAGCGACCAAATTATGGCACTCTAACTGGTAATTGAACACGAAACGTTTAATATTTTTAGCGCTTTCGCCCCACAAGTAGGCAGTGAGCAATCAGAAAAATATCTATTTCGGCGCGATTTTAATGATTCATTAAATGGAACATCAAGGAAGAAATTATTTTTATCCGGGTAGATCTAACAAGGACGTCGGAAAATTAAATGGCGAACTTCGATAGTAGAAAAACGGCAGGCTCAACAAGTCAACTGGTATTGAAATGTGCCATGAAGATCGTCGGAAAATCCGGTCCAGAAAACCAGAGAGCACTAGGTTCTCCGAGTTCCAGCCGAGTTTAAAAAAAAGTCGAGTGGTCTGTAGAATTATTCTAAGGTCTGCAAATCAAGCCAACCTCATAAGCGACGCACCAGCAATGCGGATACTTCGGAGAATTATGTAACATTAGATGTAACTGCACGCGTAACATATTTCGACGGTTGAGCTAATGAAATAGTGGAAGGACGCCGACATGTGGGCAACCACTGTTACCCCTGAACATCACATATCAACATCCGCATCCGCAATCAGTGTCCTATTCACTAGCATTGCCTTTAGCCATTAAGCTAGTGACTCGTCTATGCCGTGTTACCCATACCCCAAAGTTGCGTTGACAAAAGCTTTTGGTTACAAAAAGAAGAGAAGCAAAAAAAAATATTTAAATGATCTCCAATAAAAGTTACCAATGCAATTACAAAAAATTCTTCTAGGCGAAAAAGTAGGGCCTATTTTTAGCATACTCGACATACTGCAAGGCTGGTCATGCTCGTTTCTCTCTTCTCTCGACAGACTTTAACCTAACCTTCCCTTTCATTTATCAAATGTAACAGTATTTTCTATCAATCAATGGCGGCGCACTCGTAATCCTCTACCCAATCGCAATCACTAAAAAACAATGAACAATAATTAAACTTACCATTTTATGTTGGCGAATGTAAAAATCCGAAACAACGTATAGAGGCAACAATCTTTGTTGAAACGTTGCAAATGTTGATCAGTGAATTGACGTTTAAAAGGTTCCAGATTTATGTCGTTGTATAAATTATAAATACCATAGTTATTCATGGCTATTGTGCCTTATCCCGGCACATACGTTATCCGCAAAGTGACAGACTGAAAAAAAAAGAAAACATAAATTATAATAATGTTGAGACATAATGTAGTCGATGTAACGCTTGTTACGGTTAAGAGCCGCCTCGGAGGTTTATGTTATATTGCCATAGAATGACCTCCAAGATTGTCGCTTTGCCTTTCTCAAATCTTATTTTATATTTTGAGGGATTCTTTATATGTCCCAGTCTGTCACTTTTCTTGTGCTATTTGCTTGCTTGAAATGTTTCCTGCATGCGTTTCTTTTCAGCGGTCCTAGTGCTGATGTCCACCAGTGTGGCTTTTTCTTGCTTTTAAGTTAAGTAAGAGGGCAGAAAACAGCCACTGCCTGATTGGAAACCAGGGTAAAATCCTTGACTTTCATGTCGAATTTAGTAGTGTTACATGGGGAACTTAAGGGCTCAGAGGACAGTGCTTCCTCTGTATTTTGGCCAATCAGCTTTCCGGTAATGCCGAAATGCTAGTTGGCGAGAAGGAACATCAATCATACGGAATTGGATGTATCTGTGATTTTAAAAAGGGTGTTCAGATCACCGATACAACCAATTCCTTCAGTCCAATTCGATATAATTTGAGTGGTGTTGTAGATACGAGTGATATCTGCGACTTTTTTAGTTATAAAGGTAGGCTCATTGCCAATAATGAAAATAATGAGGTTAATACTTTTAATGTTATCAAAAAGTGTCTCACCTGTATCATTATCAATACTGTCTCATACAGTGTGATGTTTGTGAGGCTAGTTTTTTGCCTTCCAGCTTCCAAGACCACCCTTTCTAGTTTCTACGTGACACGTAGTCGTGGCTAATGCCCACCAGTAGATACCTTTGACAGTCTACAGACCAGCAACTGGCTCACTGAGATTAGGAAGTAAGAGTACATTAAGGTTACGTTTCACTAATATACAAGTTCTAATCTTACCTTTGTATAGAGCGGAGCGTATACGGGTGTCCAAAGTCCACGAACCTTCTACAAATGGCTTCGGATAATGTCTTCTGCATCGCAGAATAAGTTGGGCCGATACCTTTTGGTAAAAAAGTAGAAATATATAGATTTAGTTAAAGGTACTGGCTTATAAAGGGCTCTCTTTTTTTTTTAAGAGAGGGTAGATAGAGAGAGAGGGAAAAATGGACGTCTTAATACAACAAGTCAGGGTGAGACCACATCGCATGCCTTTTCACTGAAATGAGAGTTCTCCTTTCCGTTGCATGCTAGAAAAGGCCACAAAAGAAGCCGTAACAACTTCCTATAGGTGAAGCTAAAACCGCATACAAAAAAGATTGTAAGCGAGTGGACTGTAAAATATAATATAATTTCATAGCATAAATTATGACTTTGAAGTAGACCTGCGACTCGAAATAAAGCCTATGAATAATAGTGGAGACATATCACGATGTCACTATACATCCGTGCAGAAGACGTAGTAAGAATGATATGCAATTGCAAAAAGTAAAATGCGCTTTAAGGATAATCATATTATTTGAAATTAAAGTACAATTTCTATGCCAACCACTTTTTAATTGAACTCGCCTGCTTTTCACCGATCACAGCACAATCGTACTTGTTAGTACTGATTTACAGTACTTCTCATAACATTTAGTAACATTTAATTAAAAGAATTTATGATCCTGCATTGAGAACAATTTGTATATGTCCTTTAATTTAGTTGTCTGGAAAACTTCATTAGCAGCCAGGCCAATCTTCAGGTAGCGGACAGGGATCGAGCCTCAATGCTCTTCAGTTGTGGATTACTATTTCTTAATATCCTCATAAGTTCAACACATATCATAAACACATGATCTCCAAAAATAGCTAAGAAAAAACAGGTCCACGCTTCTTTGGTAAACTTTACTTTGCGGTAGAAGTCTAACGAGTAAACAATCTATTAATACATTGAATAAACTCGAACTCCTAAAACCTAGGTTTTAGCATATTTAGAGGAAGTAGCATCAGCAATATGGTAATAAAAAATGTTGCAAAAGACTGTCGCTATAGAATTAGTCCAACACCAGAACCTTATTAAGCATCTAAGTGATGCTTAATCATTAGTCGGAGTTCTGAACAACAATTGGTAAAAGAATAGAAATGTAGCCAACAGAAAGAACCATTTGGAAAACAGTTCTAAAAACAATTGGCCATCAACTATATGGTGACTGAATCTAGCAAGCATACTCAGTCAAATAAGCACCGGAACTACCAGTTTTTCATAGATGGCAGCCGTCGCTGATTGCCAAAGACAAAGAAAGTCATAGACATTGATTGCATGCATTTGTTAAACAATCATATACAAATAACGATTCTTTTTTTTTTGTTTTTTTTTTTTTTTATAATTTACGCGCGCCTAAGGGCTTGATACCCTTTTACTGTTGCCAGGGCGCGGGCGGAAAGATAGAAGGAGGAGAAAGGAAAATTGTTTTTGTAGTGGTTTGAAACTCAGATGTGTTTGGTTTCTATGTTTGCTCTCCAGGGGTGGGAGTCCGAATAGGACGGAGAGTTTTTTCATCACTCAGAGTGATTCGAGATATAATTCCCAGTATTTTTTTTCATTGCTTGAAACTCTTATAACAGCCAAATCTACGTGTCAGTGTTATGCCTTCACACGCAGAATTTTTTTGTCTGAGTTCCAATTATACAATGAAAAACTGATTTTGCCATGGGCAGGATTCGAACCTGGACCCTCCGAGTGAGAAGCGTTTGCTACTACCACTACACCACGGCCACCGTGGTTTCTTACGATTGCAGCTTTTCTACGTTATATCTTCCTTCTTACAGTAATTATTCTCTCTTGTGGCGCTTGGGACATCCGCATTCGTAGCTTCGGTGCAACAGAGTAGTGATCCGAATCAATGTTGGCTGCCTGCAAGGTTCAGACGCCAAGAATACTGGAGCATGGCTAAAGTCGATTGTAAAATGATCAATTTAATATGTGTAGGCTTACCAACTGTCCTACCAAATATGTGCTCCCATTGTACTAGGCGATTTTAACGTCATACTTAAGGCATTGCCTACATCTCTTGTCGAGGAGAGCGTAGAAACATTTTAGCGAATTTATTTAATGACACCAACTCATTTCTAAGATCTAGAGTAGAAGTTCGGCATCGTTTGCCCGATCCACAAAAAAGGAGACATCGTCAAATGACTTATAACAACATTTTGTACAAGATCTTCTTCTATATTCTGTGAACATCTGAAACATTTCGTCAACAACTTGCTTGACCCCTATTAGTTTGGTTTAGACTAGAATAATGCACAATCGACCAAATTATACAGCTATGTCTACTTTGGCAACTCTGCCAAACTCGTCCGTCTGCGCAGAATGACGATGGAGAAAGTTCACGCGCTGTCATGTGACTCTTTAACATCATACTTGAAAGAATTGTGCGGAACTCACTCACTCACGAGTACCGGAGCACAATCTTTCAAAAGCCTACGAATTACGAGCTGTACGGCGATATCTATCTATGTATTTTAGTCAGAAAACTACGCATCAGTCACCTGAGATGGCTAGGACATGTAGAGCGAATTGACACCAATGATCTTGCCAAAGCTGGATCTGAATCGCTCTAAGTGTCTGATCCTTTTAAATAGGAAACATCTCAGCGCCATAATAGATGTCATCACTGGACACTGCCTTATAGGCAAGTACGCAAGAAGGTTTGGCGCTTTTACAAATGATTTCTGTAGAAGCCGCATGGTCGAGGAAGAGGAGGAGACAATCCTCCACCTAGTCTGTACATGTCCAGCTCTCTCTCAGGGAAGAAAGCTTCATGTAGGAGCTTTCTTCTACAGCGACCAAAACGACCTAGAAAACATAGACGTTAACAGTATCCTACGCTTTATTATAAGCTCAAACTGGTTCCATTAGTAAGAGGATCAGCAGCCACTCCCACCTAACCTGACCTACTAACGGTTTTCGCAGTCAATAAGCAGACGAAATGCTAATTTGTGGACGAATGAGCACGGAGAATCCGAAAAAAAATAGCTTCACTGTAGGATATTACGCTTATGAAAAATATTTATGTGCATACATATGCATGTGTGTATGAATAGAAAATCTTACCGAAGTTTCAGTTAAATTGTTGTAATGAACGACTGCTCCAGCGTACTTGTAGCAGAGTATACGAACATATGTATGTATTCGCTAACATCTGCTCCTGGTAACGGGGTTTCCCATTTTTTGAACAATTTTTCTATTTACTTTCTGTTAATACTTTTTTACAATGTGCACTTAGTTCTTATTTTTAGTTTACGTCTAGTATGCCCATTTTAGGTTTAAAATGCTTTTGCTAAGCCTTCACAATTCCAAGAATTATATTATAACTATTTTAACTTGTGGAAATGACACGCGATGACATTAAATCAAATGTTGGTTTTCAATAGATCTCTTGACTTACAATAAAATGAATACATAAAAAAAAAATCTAGAATGTCCACCTTCTAAATACAAATCAATCACTTCACAAGCCGGCTACTGCGTATATGACGGCCATTTACGATGAATTGTCAACAACGCATAATTTAAACTGCAATATGGATGCCATACGTTTACATTATGATGAGGTGAATTTCTTTTGTAGACATTTCACATTGTATTGCAACCAAAACTCCGCGAAAGTTCACAATAGAAAATTCCTTCTGTTTTACAGAAACTTACTTTTTTCTTTCTCAACAATCGAATTTGGTAAAAAAACGCTGTGCCGCTGTGTTGATCTCAAAGCAGTTTCGAAGGCTTTTTCTTTTACAGGGTGTTTCTACGAGCAATATATCTCTGAAAATTGCTTGTGGAGACCATAAATAACTAGTTTTCTATGAAAAATTGCGTTATATGTATTTCTTAGCTCAAAGCATTATATTAATATCATTCTATAGCTGTCATTTTTATTGTAATTTGACATTTTGGTTTTTTTTTCCTCTATGGATGAGTGACGAATGAACGAAATAATTAAATTTATAAATAATTATTGACAGTTCAAGTGATTGGACCTGAAAAAAAATGTTGCAACTATCCAGGGAAACTGGAAACGATGTTTAAGAGCCAAACAAAAAATTAAAAACCTACGGACAGCTTATGTTGTTGAAAAGAAAATTAGGACGATAGCAAAAAACGAGGACATTGGCGGGAAATACTTGTGTATCATTCACACCTTTATTGCTATGATGACCTGCAGTTCCTTGATTCGATGATTGTTTTAAGGAGTATAAAAAGCAAGTACGATGTGGAAAGGAAGACATTAAAAAACAGTTACTTTTGTTATATTATATTTGTTTTTTATTTTTACAGGAGGACAGAATGGAGTGTGCTATGGAAGCAGTCGAAGCTGATTTGAACGATACTGTCTGCTCAGACACTACAGCTTTAGTGGAAGCACCTGCACAACTAACTCCGTCTCCTAAGTTGCAGTCGAACGAGTCCTCGCTAATACCATCAACTGCTGATTTAAAAGAAAAATATCAGGAAGAGCAGCCAAAGAAGATGTATTCGAATCTGCGATCAATAAAATTGAGAGAAGGAGAATGTGTACTCCTTATTTACTAAAAGAATTGCCTTGCAGTTGCAGTAGTCATCTCAAGTGGAAACTGCTGAAACAATGGCGGAAATTTAGCAATTGTCAAGTGCAGTCTATACTATACAGAATAGAAGTCAGAGCTACTCTTCGTTGTCATGTAATCTTCAGCCAGAAGTAGTGGGGACGACAAGCTGTAAACATCATTAATGAATGCAGACATCCTCTTCGACGATGAATAAGAATGGTTGTTTTATTCTTTTTTTTTAGTTTTAGGGTTTATTTGGTTTGTTTATTAATTTTTGCACATTGATATGGAACATCTCCATCCGCCACACAATATTTCCTTACGTTTTCTCTTACTTCGCATGAATATTTATACCTATTGTGGTCTTGGGTAGACAAAAGTGTTATTGTTTCAGGCAAATTAATAATATGTTTAACTTGAACGGCGTTAGCTCGCGTGTGTGTTTTCGCTGAAAGGTAGTTGTGTAGCACACAACATGCTCTGACCAGATCAATGCAACTGTCCACGTCTATTTCTATAGGACGATAGAAAAGTCTGAATCGAGATGCAAGTCTACCAAAAGTCATTTCGGCTGTTAACAGCGCACTACTCAAACGATTGTTCAACACTTCCTGCGATGTGAATATATTCACATTTCTACCATAGGCCTTCATAAAGTTTCGATCTAAGCCGAAGATATCATCACCTATAAAATAAAATGGCGTTTTTACGTGCTGTCCTTTATAAAGGCTTTGGAGCTGGGATATTCAACTCTCCGCTTATAAGTCCTTGATGCAAGCTGCAATTCTTTAACACAACAATGTTGGATGTTCTTCCATTACCCCCTACATCGATATATGCGAATTTGCTATGAGCATAAACAACAGGAAATGAAACAATACTTAAAATTTGCTTTATAATTGAACAAATCGGATCCCGACTTTAGTGAAGAAGAAAGTCCCAAAATATATCAAAATACCTAGCAATTACAGACCATTCGTCTTGTGTGGTCGGTGTCCAAGGAAAAATGATTAAAACTATGCAAGCAGGTAAAGAAACAACCTTTAGATATTGGTTTTGCATTGCGTGGTTTATGGCATTCAGCACCTCTGGCACAAATTTAGACATTGTCTTTAGGGAAATATGTGACAAGAACTCAAGAGATCTGTATAAGTCGCTATCATGTCTTTTAAAGTTATGGGAAGCCCCACTGTCTCATTTTTTTTATTTGTGCAATCCACCTATATGCGATTTCGAAATGAAAACGGAGTTACTATAGACAAACTAAAAATTGCATCTTACCGGTGCGAGAACCTCGAGAACAATACTCCTGGCATCTTCCCATAAAATGTCTTTCAATAAATATTGCTCCAAACAGCGTAGTTCCTTTTTTTCCAGTAATGGATTGTTTTTGCAATTCCTTCAATTTCTTTAAGCGTGAGAACACGTCGAATTGCTTTGCTCTGCGACATTTTCAAGACTGAAATAGTAAGCTATGAAATGACCACCATTAATTTTATATCATTCCTTATTTCTCTGAAAAGTGACAGATGGCATTCTATAAGATATTGCTTATAGAGACGCCGTCTTAGTTGACTTTAACAACGTAACTGAAAACTCAGCCGACACTGCTGTGAAGAATGGCGACGTGTCAAAATACATCACTAGCCCAAAAGAGAATAACGAAAACTCGGTCGAATTTTTTCTTCCCATGTAAAAATCATCTTAGTGCCAATATAACCGTATCTGGATTTTTCGTTTTATTTATTTTTTCAAATAAAATGTTGACATTTGCTCATTTCACCTCGGTGTGGGCAACATTTATGTTAAGCTGAATACACAAATTTTAAGATGAATGCAGTTGCGTCAACCAATATTGTTGGGAGACGGAAGAAGTGATGGAGGTTTCAGAGCTGTAGAAGAATGCAATCATTTTGGAATACAATTTGTACAAGAATTAGGGGTTGGTTTAAATAAAACTCGTTGAATCTAATTTTAATAATGCAAATACCACGGTTGATACGAGTAATACAGATATAGTAATTGAAAAGTGCGAGAGAGATAGTCAATCATTGGAAGAATGGAATGACAGCTAAGTAATTATTTTAGTGTTGCCAACAGAATCTTGAACACAAATCATTTGAATTCACGTGGATTTGTTTCAATTCAATGACTCCAGCATAAAATAAATAAATCACCATTCATTTTGAAGTCATGAGCGGCGAATCATTTTCTGCAATCATTTTGATTACTATGCATTCTTTGGAGTGCATTGGAATCAGTAGCATCATCATTGCAATTAGTTGAAGACATTCAAGTCTTTGAAGTCATTCAAGTCATCTGAGATCATGAAAGTTGAAGTACTTTATTAAATAATAATATAAGAACCTCAATTTTATTTCGCGTGAACTTTATTTAACATTAAAGCTAAATTCACTAACATAAACCTAATATGCGCCCATGCCCCAAAGATGGCAAGGACGACGACACCAAACAATGATTCTATGAGCTCATCGACAAGACATATGAGCAATGCCCGAAGTATGACTACTAGGCGATTTTAACGATAGGATAGGAAAGGAGGACATCACTGGTAGGACAGTTGCTAAACATAGTCTACACAATACGACGTCTGGCAACGGACTTAGGCTTATTTACTTTGCGCTGGACGAAATATCACTATAGCAAGCATATGGTTTCCTGATGAACGCGACATTGTGATTTGGCCATAAGATTTGGAGTAGAAGCTCAGTATTATACGCCCGATCCACAAAAAAGGAGGTGGCAACAGCGTCGACGACTGTAAAAGTATAAGTCTGCTACAATATCTTATCTGCCATATTGTGTAAGCTTCTGAAAATTAATTTGGTTTAAGTGTGATTTCGGCCAGAAAACTTCACAGTCGACCAAGTTTTCACCCTCCAGCAGCTCATGGAAAAAACTCAAGAAGCCTTGATCCATACCCACCATCTTTTTATAGATTGTAGGGCCGCATATGATAGCATTTATGGAGACGAAGTACAATATATAGAGTCATGTCTAGTGATGGAATATTTGAAAACTCTTCCGTATGTGCAGCATGACAGTGGAGAACGCTCGCTGCTTTATTAAGATAGATAACGACTTTCTTTTTACCGTTGATGTTAAAAAAATGTTTTAGAAAATGTGATGCGCTGTCTTGTAACTTGCTGTTTCGGTGTTTCTTTGGGCTACGAAGCCAATTGTGTAGTAAAACCCTATCTCGAACAACTAAGGTGATTCTGTATAAGACCTTGATTACCATAGTCCTTTGGCGCTATCGAAAGCGGATGAAGATATTCTCGGTCAGTTCCAGAAAAACTCTTCGTAAAATATTCGACCCCGTTTGCCTTGACGGACTTTGGAGGAGCGGATTTAACGGCGAAGTATACATCTTTCCAAACCTGAAATAGCTTGGACATGTAGAGCGAATAGACATCAGTAATCCGTCCCGCAGTCTTCGAATCTAACACACAGAGACAACCCAGTAGAAGACGACCTCAGTTTAGAAAGCGACCGTGGATGAAGTGGTAGTGTATTGGCTTCCAAATGGGACGGTTCGGGATTTATTACCAGCCGCGTCCGAAAGACATTCTTTTTTTCAGCCAAATAAATTCACGTAAGATGAGTGGTTGCCTAGTATACAAGTGCAATTACTCTAATAATTTAGTTTCCCCATTAAATGTCGGATGCCACTAATGGAGCGAAATAACCACCGAGCCCGAAACCCTTTCTTTCTCTGTCTGTCCCATTTTCCTAAAAACTTAACACGTGCTCAAGCATTTTAAGTGTAATAATACCCACTTGAGCTTTAATTTCTTAAAGAAAAAATAATTTAACAGATTTGGAGTGCGCACCTGGAGTCAGTTATGTAGGTGACGATCGAGCTAACCTAAGAGGCTTGTTAGTTGAGTTTCAGGTTCACCCCGAAGTGTAGCGTTACCTAAGTAAGTAAGTAATTATATACATATACATAGTATACCTACAAAAGTATGAGTTTAATTTTGGTTTGGTTACTTACTGTGTTAATAATTATGGATAAAGCGAATTTTAAAATACTATCACTTCATCATCATCAGAGCTGGAAATCATAATTTTTTTAAATAAATGAAAAACAAACAAAATCCATTTAAAGCAATTGTATTTGTATTGAATGACAACAATTTGAAACAATTTTATTATAATAATTTCTAACAAATTTCAGTGATACATTTATATTTATTCTTAGTTTAGCAAAAAGCTTCTTGTTTTCTCTATAACATACAAAAGTACATCAACAGTTTATATAAACAAAAAAGGAAACAACTGCAGTTATTTCTCATGTTTTGGGTAACATACGAGTGAATACGTAAATCTGGTGCACAAAAAAACTTTGGCACAATATTCATCATTATCTTTTGGAATTTTTTTATTACATTTCGATTAAGTTGGTTTGTATGATAATTATTACATGTTTCTTCCCTTGCAAATAAATATAAGTTTTAATAAATTTTGATGAATTTTCCTTGCTTAATTTGTTTCTCTTTTTATTTTAAGTCTTAGAAGACTATTAATATTCATATTCTCATATTTTTCGGATTTGTTTATTAACAAGATTTCCTTCCTTCATATAATATATTAAAAAAAATGTTGCGTTTATGTAGTATATTGTATATATTAGAAAAGATATTAAAAGTGTTACTGTTATTTGTTTAATTTTACTATATAACTTTATTCATTGGCGCAAGTTAATTTTAAAAATACACAAATATGTATATTTCGGTTTTGCTATAAAATTTTATCAACTATTGGTGCTTAGTTCTGTGATTTTTAGTTTTTAACTATTTTGTTCATATTATTTTAAATAATTTATTATACATACATATAATGCTACATAAAAAAATTATTTATAACTTAACTATTTGTGATTTCAAATTGGTAAAAGTAAATGATTTCTATACCGGTGTTTAATATATATTACGAGTAGGTAGGTACTAGTAAAAGAAAAGGGATATTTTTCTGAAATATATTTTATAAGGAATTAGTGGGCATATTTCTTTCGTTCGACAACTTGCAATACTCGTATATTCAAATTTGGAATTGGTATTAATAGGTTTATGTTGAATTAAAACTCGCGTAAAGATCGCAAATGAAGGCTAAATGACCCTAATGTTGCCTGAGAGCAACTTTGGTAGCCTAATGGTAAGCGTTGCTTTTGTTTTTATCTGCTGATTCGTAATAAAAACGGATGTTTTATGTGTCCACCCAAAATGTGAGCAAATAAAAACACATTTGTAGATCATTTCGAGAAGTTACACCAATACCTCGCTTTGCGTCGTTCGTTTTGCATTTTTTCGAAGTTGCGTCGTTGCTGAATTAGTACTAATTTTCACTGTGCGCCGTCAGATTTTCGAAGTTGCGTTGTTTTGGGTTCGAATCTCTAAATTTTTTTGAAATTTTCTTTTTTTTTCTAAAAGATGGCACGACTTTTGTTTCTAATTGCGCCATGCCATCAAAACTTGGAGATTCCCCTTCTAACTGAATATCAACGCATATTTAATATGTACAATTTTATTTTCACTTTGTTTTTTGCTAATTTTAGAGTTCGGTTTCAATTAGTGTGTTGTCCTTTTTTTTAAAAGAGAATAATAAATTTTTATAAATTTTTACGGGTAATTTCTGGTCACAAAAAAGGTAAATCTTTTTCCAATTTATTTATTGGCAGAGTTATATTATTTTTTTTTTCCATTTTTTAGCCAAATGAGTGGAAAGGGCGTTGATGGTAGAATTACTAAATTACTAAAAAAAAAACTATCAGCTTAGAGACAAAATTAGATATTCTGCGACGATTTGATAAGGGAGAAGGCTGTGGAGGTAGCAAAGGCTGATGGGGATAAAATAAGAGATGCTGCAAAATCTACAACATCGTTAGATGCTAAAACGATGACCCGTACAAGGAGTGCTTTGATGATCAAAATGGTAATTCAGACGAAAGCAAAAAGCTTATTTGATGACATGAAAAGTAAAGCAATATCCAACGATAATGATAGTGGTAGTAATAAAGACAAGAATGGAACATTTGAAGCTAGTCAGGGCTGGTTTGAGAGATTCAAGGTTCGAGCAAATCTGCACAGCATTGCTCTTAAAGGCGAAGCAGCTAGCGCTGATAAAACTGCTGCAGAATGCTACCCGACAGAGTTAAAAGCGTTAATTCATGAAGATGGCTATGATCCGAAACAAGTGTTTAATGTTGACGAGACTGGGTTATTTTGGAAACGTCTACCTAACAGAACTTTCATATCAGTTATTCAGCCGATGAATAAGGGAGTAATATCGACTTTTAAAAGTTATTACCTTCGACGAACATTTAAACTTTCTTTAAGTGATACTGATGGCCAAGATAAGCCTACAATGCTAGAGTTCTGGAAAAAGTTCAACATTATGAAAGCCATAGAAATTATTTCCGATTCGTGGGAGGAGGTTAAACCATCTTGCATGAATGGTGTTTGGCGCAATATATGGCCTGAATGTGTTCACAGAATTTGCGCTGCAGAAGTCGATGGTACACCAGCTGTTCGTCATGAAATTTCTAATTTAGCTAGAGAGTCTAATTTTGAAGGTATGGAGGAGACTGACATAAATGAATTGGTAACCTCACACAACCAAAAATTGTCTAATGAAGAACTATTGCAACTGGAATTGCAATTTGCTAATGAAGAAGATGACAGTGACCATTCAATAGGAATCTCCGCCAAAAATTTAACCTCCAAACAAATTTCCAAAGCGATGTGTTTGATTGACGAAGCTATGGAGATTTTTTAAAAAAAAAAAACGATCCTGACAGCGGAAGGAGTTTTAAAGTGTCCCAGGCGGTAGCTACGAATATCAATTGCTACAAAGAAATGTACTTTACGTTGAAAAAAAGCTGTTCAGCAAACATTGGACCAATTTTTTGTGAAAGAAGGCTGACTTACGACAACACCCACTATGGACTCATCAGACAGTGATTATTTTATTTATATTTTTAAAAGATTGCAAAAGTTGTTATGTTGAAATTGTGGTTATAAATTTATTTGTGCTCGATTCACCTCCAAGTTAAAAATATATATATATAGGTTATAACCACAGAAAGAAGTAAAAGCATTTTTTAATCTCTATATTTTATTTCTAACAAAGGAAATGCAACCACACTCATATTTTACTATCAAATATTCATATGATACCATTTCCTTTCATTGTCATTAAGATAAATCTCTGATATAAAGAACAAAGAAACAAAACGCTGACAAAGTCATTTGCACCTAAGATGAATTATGAAAAACACTGGCTATCTGCGATAGCACAAGTTAGTTCTTAAGTAACGCTTATACAATAAAGACTCAGAAATCAAGAGCTCCGCTCTTCGACTTCTTTTTAAAAAGTATTTTAAATAAAATACATTTATTTCTTATATATATCTTTTAATTATCTATTTATATAAAAAAAAATTACACAACAAAAAATTAAATAACAAAATTACACCCGTGACTTTCATACAAGATGACGAACCGAATGAACCGGGCTGAAATAGCTGAGGCATTGCAGGATGCTGGGATAGATTTTCCCCAAACAGCCTCAGTCGCTGCGTTACGCAAAATTATATACGGAATACTTTCAATCCAATCGGGACTTATCGCCGACACCAGAGCCCCAACCAGCAGCCATACCTCCGAGCAGCCACAACCGCCAGACAACAACCGAGAACATTCACCGCCACCAGCATTACCGAAAGCATCTACCGATAATATTCCCTTACCATTGCCAGTTGATAATATCGAAAATTTGGACGCTGAAATAAGCCGATTAAGAAAAATGACAGAAATTGCAAAACTCCGGGTCGAACTTCGGGCATTAGAAGTCGATGACACATCTAGTATTCCCTACAGAAATTTAATGGTGACGATAACTATGGAGTGCAGAAGTGGGTTGATGATTTGGAAGAAATCCTGGGCATGCATCACGTATGACGACAATAGTTTTACTTCATGTAAACATCATATAGTACTACCGACTGAACGATACCGATTTGACGTTTTATTGTTTGCTTCATGTAACACAAAAACTGTCAATTACTATCGTCCTGTCGATAGTGTTTGAACCATACTTATTTCACTATCGTCCTTAAATACGAGTAGATATATTTGGATGTTTTATACGTTTTTTGAAAAAATAATTAGTAAAATAATTCCAGAAAAATAATGTTTTGTCGCAATGTGTTTTTTTTTATTGATCACGAAAGTGAAAATGCAGAAAAATTAAAAGTGCTACGAAGGCGAAGAACACTAAGAGATGCATCTGATCCCTTATCACTTCCAACAAACAAGTAGGCGCATTGTGAAAAAAATAATAATCCATACTTCATTTATTATTCTAATAATTTGTTTAGCTTCATTCAACGCTTCCGTCTTTCGAAGGAAGCATTTGTTTTGGTATTGGACACAATCAATCTGGAAAGCGGATCTCGGTCTACTTATATTCCTCCAAGAGTAAGACTTGGTGCTACCTTGGAAGTTCTGGGTGGAGGTGGTTACCAATGGCTTACAGGGAATGATTTTGGTGTCTCTGTTGGTCAAAGTACACTATCTGCAATAATTTCGCAGACCACAGCCGTGATGGAAGAAAAACTATGTCCATTGTGGATTAAATGGGAGATACTAAGTGAGACCATTGTAGAAGATACAAAACAATGGTTCTACAGAAAATTTGGAATGCTTGGGGGTAAGATGCATAAAAGTATGTTTTCTATCAAATTTATTTAAATGCTGTTCACTTTTAGTTGTGGGATTTATAGACGGTACACACTTGTACATACAAAGGCCAAAAGAAAATGAAGAGGCTTATTTTAACAGGAAGGGTAAGCACAGCTTAAACGCTATGATCGTAAGTACTACGGGGTTATTGAACAAATAACTTTGAAAGCGCTTTGTAGATCTGCGACCACAGGATGAGAATACTCGGAATAAACCCAAAATATTTTGGATCCGCTCATGATTCTCTTGTTTGGAAGCATTCAAATGAAAGAGCTTTCTTTGAACGAATTTTTAATGAGAGAGACCACAACTCCTGGCTTTTGGGTAATGACAAAATTTTATAGAAATTGTAAGAATAATCTTAATTGAGAAATTTTAAATATACATGATCTAGGTGACAGTGGATATCCGTTGGAGCCTTGGTTGCTAACACCATATCGGAGTTCTAATGATGTCCAAGAAAATTATTTCAACGAGGTTCATGCAAAAGCAAGGAATATAATTGAAAGATGCATTGGTGTATATAAAGGTACATTCCTATTCTAATTTTTGTTTCGTTTTCAACTTTGAACGATTGGTTTTACTTCCCAGGCCGATGGAGAATCATAATGGAAGAAAGAAAAAGTAAATACGACCCGAGCAAGATTGCTGTTTTCGCTAACGTTTGTGCTGCGTTGCATAACATTTGTATACACCACAACATGGATAACATTTTTACAGTGGAAGCAGATGAAATCCATATCATGGAAAGCTTCAATCGCACTTCCGCCATACCCAATGGTCGTTTAAAGCAGCAGGCCGAAAGGATAAGAAATCAAATAAAAGAATCATTGTTCACTCAAAACCGTTGATTATTAAAAAAGATTCCCAGAATGTTTTTTCGTAATATTTATTTTCACTAATACATATATTTATATACAGTCAAAAAATAACCAAAACAATTCACTCTACATGGAGTAGTGGAGTTACATAAAGCAAACTACCGACGATATCGTTCAGTTGGATCGACTAGACGATGATCGTTTGAAAAGTTACGTGATGAATGACCTGGCGTCTGGTCGAGTAGACGAACGAGATAAATTAAATTTTGCTCGTCGGATGATGGAAGGAACTGCACGTAAATTTCTCATCACCATACAAGCTCGCGATTGGAAGTCCCTTAAAGACCAACTCATTATGGAATTTAAACAAAACCGTTCCCGTCAAGATGTGTATGCAGAACTTGCCAACCGACCCATCAATCGAAAGGAATCTATTCACCAGTACATCATCGAAATGCAAGGAATAGCCAGTTATGCCGACATCACTGAAATGGAACTAGTTCAATTCATCCTAGATCGGCTTGGTGACGTAGTGTAACTATCCTTTATGCAGCACGCAATATAAAGGATTTAAAGGAGTCGCTTATGTACTACGAGCGACGCCGCACTCAAGCCCTAATCAACCGAGCTGGTACTCATAGCCGCATATCATTAAATAATCCGTCAACCCGTGCAACGCCACCTAATACAAATACCGTGAGTAAAGAGAAAACGAGCCAGCCGAATGATGTTTATCGCCGACCGAATTTTGTAAACCGCCAACCGAGAGACCCGAACAGATGCTCAATTTGCCGCGTAATCGGCCACCAAGAAACCGAATGTTTGAAACCCCGCCGACCACCAGGCAGCTATTTCAACTGCTGGGAAATGGGGCACCAATACAGAGACTGCCCAAGGAAACGTAACATCACGGCAGCAGTTGCAGACGCTGGACTTTTCGTTGGGTCAATGTTAAGCGCTCGTGAGGATGAAGGAGAAGATGAACTTGCTGCTCTTCAGTTGGTAAGTGTCTCCTTTAACAGCAATAACATTAAATGCAATGGTAATACGACTTTTATTGCTTTATTTGACACTGGTAGTCCGGTGAGTTTCATCCGTAGATCCATCGTGCCTGAGGAATTGCAAAATAAGCTTTTAGAGTATACACATCTTAAAGGATTAGGAAACGCGAAGTTATATTGTTATGGTAAAGTCACTTCTTGTATTCGATTTCAAACGCAGTCTTGTTCAATCGAATTGTTTATCGTTCCAGATAATATGTTACCAATCCCAATCTTGTTTGGTCGTGACCTATTGAAGAAGTTGGGGATTGTGTTGAGATTTTCAACTACAAAACAGCAAATAAAGAATACGTGTCAATTTCAAAACATTAATTATAATAACAGTCTTATTTTAACTATATGCAATTCCTCTGAGCCAATAAAATTTAATCTTAAATCGTGTTACCGTGCGTTTCGATTGTTTGATTGTCCACTGATACGCCCTGATGTCGACTTATCATTCGGTTTGCGATTGGTTAATCATAATGATTTTAAGCAAGGAATAACTTCGTTTGAGGAACTCGATGAACTACCGTACGCTCTGAATGTAGACCGCCAGTTATTTAAATCTGAGGTTGCCGATATTCGTTACATTTTTGGTAACAAATATCATGACGAATGTAACCGAGTACTAAATGAATATCTTTCCCCGAGACAATACATTGAGACTCCCTTTAGGCATACTATGAAAATTCGTTTAACATCTAACGTGCCATTTTATCATACTCCTCGTAGATTATCACACCGCGAAAAGGAGGAAGTTTCGAAAATTATTGAGGACTTGTTAGCGCAAAATATTATCCGACCGAGTAACTCGCCATACGCTTCTCCCGTTGTATTGGTTCGTAAAAAGAATGGTGAGATGAGTATGTGCGTAGACTTCCGCGACTTAAATAAAATTACAGTACGAGATAATTTCCCTTTACCCTTGATCGACGATTGCATAGAATACCTCGAAGGTAAGACTTCTTTTAGTCTGCTTGACTTGAAGAGTGGTTTTCACCAAATCCCTATGGATGAGCATTCCATTCAATACACATCGTTCGTCATCCCATTTGGTCAAATTGAATATCTACGAATGCCCTTCGGCCTCCGAAATGCGCCATCCGTTTTTCAACGCTTCGTTTCCTCAGTATTCAATGATATGATTCGATCTCGTGAAATCGTTATATACATCGATGACATTCTAGTTGCCGCCGCTACGGCAGACCAGCATATTGAAATACTGCGCAAATTGCTTAGTCGTCTTGCCGAGTATAATCTAGAAATTAAGTTAAGCAAATGTAAATTTATGCAAAATTCGATTAACTATTTGGGATACATAGCCGATAATCGAGGAATAAGACCAAGTGATTTCCATATTAAGACAATCCGCCAGTATCTGATGCCTTCAAAACCAAGTGAACTCCAATCCTGTTTGGGATTATTTTCTTATTTTCGAAGATTTGTTCCGTGGTTTTCCCGAATAGCTGGGCCATTACTAAATCTATTAAAGAAAAATACTCCTTTTGAATTGGCGAGAATTGTCAAAAAGCTTTTAAAAGCCTACGTGACGCTATTCTGCCTCAGTGTTAGTTATATATAATTCAAATAGAGAGACAGAATTGCACACTGATGCTAGTTCACACAGGTTTGGAGCAGTTCTTTTGCAGAAACAAGACGACGGTAAGTGGTATCCTGTTTCATATTACTCTCGTCGTACTACTCCTGCCGAATCGAAATACCATAGTTTCGAGTTAGAAACGCTCGCTATAATATATGCTTTACGCCGATTTCGTGTTTATGTGGAGGGTATTCCGATTCTTATTGTCACCGATTGTAATGCCTTAGCTCAGGCGTTATCTAAGAAAAGACTCAATCCTCGCATCGCTCGTTGGGCGCTTGACCTAGAAAATTATAACTATACAATTAGCCACCGAAAAGGAACTTGTATGTGTCATGTCGATGCGTTAAGTCGTTCACCGCTTGATGAACTGACCAAGGAAGACCATAACGGTCATTCCGTCCGTTTTGTTCAGGATGACGATATAGACTTTTACTTCCATGCCACTCAACCCAGAGATCCCGTATTAACAATTCGTGACCAATTACAGGAAAAGCAAGTGGAACCGTTCGAAATGTCAAACGGCTTAGTTTATCGCCGTATGGAACAAGGCCATCTCGCTTTATGTGTCCCGAACGAGATGGAAACTCCGGTTATACGATTCATCCACGAGAAGATGGGACATTTAGCCACCGATAAATGCTACAAACAGCTTCGTCTTCATTACTGGTTCCCATCTATGCGTCGCAAGATTCAAAGTTATATTGAAAACTGTATCCGATGTATCATTCATAATCCTCCGCGCCATATAAATGAACGAAAATTGTACAGCATTCCAAAAGAACCCGTTCCATTCGATACCATTCACCTTGATCATTTCGGACCACTTCCAAATACTCTTAATAAGAATAAGCATATATTAGTAGATGTCGATGCATTCACCAATTATGTGAAAATGTACCCGCTAAACACAACCAGTACTAAAGAAGTTTGTGCGGCATTAGACAAGTACTTTTCGTACTATAGTCGCCCTCGGCGACTTATATTAGAAATAATATTTATATATTATTATATATTAGAAATAATATTTCACACATTAAAACCTCTGTAGCTTCCCCGCAAGCGAATTGTTGAGCGAGTCAATCGTGTCCTTGGCCGGATGCTAAGTAAATTAACCGAACCTGTTAGGCAAGCTGACTGGTCACGGTTATTATCAAAGCCTGAATACGCTGTTAACAATTCCATACATAACTCGACGCGACAATCACCTAGTATGCTCCTATTCGGTGTTAGGCAACGTGGGCCTGAGACCGACGAGTTAACTGAATATTTAGACGAATAAAGGGTTGTGGACCAACCTCGCGATTTGAGCGGTATAAGGAGCAAGGCAGCGCTCGCAATTCAAAAGTCCCAAGAAAGAAATGAATCGCAATATGCTAAACGTAGTGTTTTACCTCGGAAATACGAAGAAGGCGAATATGTAGTGATCCGTAATGTCGACAATTCAATCGACCAGAACAAGAAATTGATTCCGAAATATCGCGGACCTTACGTTGCTCATCGAGTGCTTCCAAACGACCGTTACATGACAGAAATGCCATATAGCGGCACACTTGAGGCTGCAAGACTAAAGCCTTGGGTCCGGGCCGGAGGTGGTTCTTCGAAGGGGCATGATGTGGACAATAAGGGAGACACTAGATCGAGGTCGATCTAAGTCAGATTGGCCGAATGTAAACTGTATTCTTTATTAAATGATCGTGAAACTAGCGCTTGGGTTGACTGAATGACCATGTTCCTTCGTAGCCTGAACGACTGTGTTCAGGTGTCCATAATGATTTTTGACAGTTGTTAGTTTTATTTTTTTTTGTAAAATAAAGGATTACGAATCAGACAGTTGAGCTACACGTTTTTTCTTCGGGATCTTTTAAAATCGTATATAATCCGGAACATCTTTTGTGGAAAATTATAATTGTAATAAAGTTGAAGTAATTAATTATTTTACTTATCCTTCGAAGATACTTTCAAGGTAATACATTTTTACACGCTTTGACCGCTGGAGAGAGGATTAAAAAAGATTTGGCTCTGCACCAACATAAACACTTTCCTCAATATTTTCAATGTGGACAACTCGTTTCAGACTTCGAAAGTAATTTGCTTATTTAAACGACAACGAAAGTCTAAAGTAAAAGGGAATCATCGACATCCACGGAAGAAAAATAATTGCAGATACACCTCAAGAATATCAGTGTATTCCAGCCTCTTCTGAAAGTTTTGCATGAATTATTTTTTTAAAGTTGAATTGCGAAAATTCGGAAAATTATCGCAAAATATACAAATGAAGAAATACAACGGAGTGCTTAGAATCTTAAAAGCAAATGTTAGGTACAAAATACGGATGTCCTCGAGTTGGAGCCTTTATTTGGACTACTTCGGTATAAATGAAGACAACCGAAACGGTGCTACGGAGATGTGGTCCGCAATTTCCTGCTAGCATCTACAAATATATAATGACTCGAAATCGATTCCAATTACTTTTAATCTGTCTTCGTTTTGATGGTAAGTATACCTCAGAAACAGAAATGACAAATTAGCATCTGTAATACAGTAGTCAAATTATATCTTGAACGTTCGGGAAAAATACCCTTTCAAACCCAGACAAATATGGGTTAAAAATAAATAGTAACAATGTATGATACAGTTACATATTACATGATTGAAACTATTCCTTGCATTGAAAAGTAAGGAAGTAAGAGTAAGAGTTCAGCTGATTACGTGAAATCTCTCGCAGAGAGCATTCAAGCTTCCTGGCGAAATATAACGTATGATAATTGGTTTACATCTGTGCCCAGCAGATGAAAGAATGAAGGACTACCAGTTAACAACAAATGAAATTGTTCGTATCAACAAGAGGGAGATACTGCCATCCTTTTTACCAAACAAAAACAAAGAACCACTCTCACCTCAGTTCGCATTTGATTGTAAAAAGATGTACATCAAAGGAAACTCTCAAAGGAGAGAATAAAGTTTTTAATTTGTGCGAAGGCTGAGGGAACAAAGAAGATTAAACATTTTTTGATTCGAAAAGCTTAAAAGCCAAGATGTTTTCGTAACAAAGATTGGCCTGTTGCTTACTAGTATGGAAACTCAAAAACTGCTTGGATGAATGCTGCTTTTTTTAAAAATTGTTTTTTTTTTTTAATTCTTGTTCCATATGTTCATGCTATTAACATTAAATCTTTACCTTTTTTATATTTATGTGAAAATATCTTAGCATTTCTTTTATACTTGGTTAATTCACCACATAACAATTGAATTGCAACCTATCTCATCTATTGTGAATTATTGTAATGTATCAAAATCCGCAAACGAAAAGTAGTGTTCGGAATCTCCTTCCAATAAATTCTCTCTCCAGGAAATCGAGAAGCTACTTTGTAAAATTGGAATCTATGATAGAAGGATTCGAAGACCAACCGTCGAACCATCAAGTAGTGCGTATACTATATTCAAATTCAAATAATTAAATTAAGTCACAAAATTCGTTGAACAAACTTAGTTCCTGAAAACTCTCAGGAAACACCAGAGGTGAGTTGTTATTAAATGTACATTTTTGTCGAGTTTATCTATAAACAATTGCAGCTGAAAACCTCCCAATAAAAGCGCGGTTGATCGTGAGCTTTTATATGCATATATAGGCGTATTAATTTTAAGTGGAGTTTTCAAGTAAGTGTGTTTTTGTTTCTTTACATTTTCTGATTGTAAGGCTGAATGTATTACTTATACCTGTGACACACGTGTGGTATAGATACCATAGTATAGAAATGAACCACAAGTCTGTCAGGGCATACCACGGTTATACCAGGCGAGCAAAGTAGTATGAGCGTGGAGTCTATACTAGGGTTTTTTGCATGGTATAGTCATATCCCTAGCGAAAACAGCGCCATTCTCCTAATGTGGAAAATAGTGTTACTTCAACTACTTGTCAGTTTGAAGTTTATTTGTAAATATTTATTTGTGAATTTAAAAAATGGCAAGCAGACCAAAAAGAAAGGTTCTTGGCAGCGATCAAATCGCCAAAATTATAGAAGTGTGGAGTGAGTTTATCGAAGAATTAAGAGGGAATGTCAAAAATTCCCATGTGTATAAAAAAATGTGCGCTGGCCTGGCAGAAAACGGGCTTGAGTTAACTGAGCCAGAGCTGCGCACAAGAATAAACAACTTGGCCAAGAAATACAGGTACATACGATCACATTCACTCTCTATTACTATAAATATCTAAATATACATATGTATATCATTAATGTTATTAGGTTAGAAAAACAAAAAATTGGGCATTCAGGAGGATCACCACTGTTTACCATTGTCCAAACACGTCTAGTTATACTTCTCCTTTCGAAGTACGCCAAATTCCAGAATCTCCTGCTTCTAAATTTTGCTATCATTGCCAATCGTACGAGTAGACACAATTTTCTTTTTCTTATTAAATACAATAATTTTGTATTATTAGCCACTAAAACACTTATTAGATCCATTTCACTTGCATTTTTCGATTTTGACATTTAACTAAGGAAGAATAATGACAACTCGGTACAGTGTTGTCAACGCATACTACACAGGGTGTGTGTCACCCTCCATGGTATTGCCAATAACATGGTACATATACTATGGTATCCATACCATCAGTGTGTCACAGGTATTAGATTAACACTAAACATACCATAACGGGTCAAATGACCCATTTTGAACTTTTGCATTGAAAATGCACGTATAATAATTTTATTGCGTTTGCACATTTGACTTCATGACTATTTCTAAGTAATTAATGTACAGTTATAAAAATATTTTTGTTTTGTTTTGTTTTGTTTATTCTGAGTAATCCTTGTTGTATACCGATATCTACCACAACAGGTCATTTGACCCGGAGAGAATTTTTTTGTTTTATGAGATTATCTAGTCATATTTGTAGTCAGTAAGTTGCACATTCTTCCAAAGACTGTTGCGTAAAGTAGTTCAACGAAAATAGCTCAGAATAATTTCAAGAAAATATCAAATTTTAGATTGAAAATAGCTTTTTAGTGTAAGAAAAAGTGGCAAAAATTGAAAGTCTTGGTAAGTACCTAGCTTATATTTTATTTTGATAGCTATAGTAATACAGATCATTTTTTACCCAGAAAAATGTCGAAGCAAACAAGACAGTACAAGTTCTTAGAAGATATACGAGTAAATAATATTGGCGAAGAGTTTTCAGAAATTAGTGAAGATGAATTTTCTGAAAATGAAGATATATTGGTTGCAAATAAAAATGAGTTTCATTCTACAGATACTGACGATGAAGAGGAGAGAAAAATATTGTGAATGTATGTAGTGGCCGAAAAAGAATAAGATTACTCTCAAGTTCGGAAGAAAGTGAAGTAGAAATAAATGAACAAAATGTTGCGAATGATGGATCTGTTTGGCAACAAATGCAAGTAGGTGGCACACCTGGAAGAGCACCACTTCATAACATTTTCAGGCAAGAAGTAGGCCCAACAGGATATGCAAAACGCCATATAATGAAAGGTAAAGTTAGTACTGCATTTTCATTGATAATTGACCACCGTATTATGAACCATATAACAACATGCACAATAGAAGAAGCAAAGAGAGTGTTAGGTTCCGATTGGAGTTTATCTAAAAAAAAAATTAGATGCATTTATTGCAATTTTATATGCTCGAGCTGCATATGGAGCAAATAATTTGAATATTTCCTTTTTGTGGAATAACATATGCGGGCCTAAATTTTTTTCTGAAACTATGAGCAGAAATAATTTTACCGAAATTCTTAGATTTATTCGTTTTGATGAAAAAAGTCAGCGAAGCCAACGTTTGAAAACAGATAAATTCGCTATGGTATCTGCAATTTGGAATATTTTCATTGAGAACAGCCAAAACTGTTACAAACCGGGTGAAAATATTACTATACTATACAGCTATTTCCGCCTAAAGTACGATGTAGATTTACGCAATACATGCCTAACAAGCCGGATAAATTTGGAATCAAATTTTGGTTAGCATCGGACGTCGATAGCAAATACGTCATAAATGCACTTCCATATCTTAGAAAAGATGAATATAGGCCCTCTTCAGTACCACTCTCTGAATATGTTGTATTCAAACTCATTGAGCCATTTACGGGTTGCGGAAGAACTGTGACCACAGACAACTTCTTCACAAGCAAATCCCTAGCAACACAACTCCTAGCCAAAAAAACTACGTTAGTTGGAACTATTCGGTCAAATAAAAGAGAATTACCACTAATTGCGAAGCAAAAGAAAGATGATATGGAACGATTTTCATCGAAAATTTTTACAACAGATAATTGTACTCTTACAATCTATAAAAGTAAGCCAACAAAAAAAGTACTTTTACTTAGTTCTAAACATAAATTCGTTAAAGTAGAAAACAATGATAAACGTTTAAATGAAACTGTTTCATATTACAATAAAACCAAATTTGGTGTAGACATGACCGATCAAATGGCGAGGAAATTTACTACAAAATCTAAGTCTTGCAGATGGCCTCTCCAAGTTTTTTTCAATATCCTTGATTTAGCTGGCATAAATGCCTGGATTTTGTACAAGCAAACGACAGGAGAAAATATCTCGAGACAAGATTTTTTTACTCAAGCTAGCAGAAGAACTTTGCGCCGATTTTCGAGAAGCCCGTGAACAACCAAAACAAGAAACAAATACGAAAGGATCGTTGCCTAAGTCTATTACAGATGCTTATAAACGTATGAGATGTCAAATAGGATACTGTAAAGAAAATAAAACCAACAAAATTTGCTCTAAATGTAAAAAATATGTTTGCGGAAAATGTACAATGCGATGAACTATCAATTAAAAATTTTTATTTTTTGCTTTTGTAATAGAAATGCTCAACATACTATTTTGTTTAATTATAAAAAATTTAATTTATATTTTTATTTCCTTCCTAACATCCATATTTCATACATTCAAGCATGAAACAAAAAGTCGGGTCATTTGACCCGCTATGGTAGAAATAGGTATATATTAAGTCTTGGTATGATTAGTGTTAAAGAACGAAGCGGTGGCGGTGTTTGACGAAAAATTTGGGAGACCGATGTTTCAAGCAATCATTTCAAAGAAAACTTTTAGATATATGAACAGAGTTCTTCGTTTCAATAACGTGCTGCGCTGAAGGCAACCGTGTAACTGACAAATTTGCCCCGATTCGCGATTTATGGGACAAATGGGCTGAGATTCTAGCCATTTATTACAATCCACCTGAATGTATAACTGTTGATGAGCAGCTTTTGGGATCCCATGGACGATGCTCATTTCGGCAATATATTCCATCCAAGCATAAAAAATATGGACTCAAATTTTGGCGTTAGTATGTTCACAAACTTGTTATGTTTAGAGAGTTCAACCTTAACTTGGAAAAAAGCCCGGCATAAATAGACCGGAGCAAAATTAGGGAAAAAGGGTAGTATTGGATCTCACGGATGGGTTGAAAAGTTACAACGTCACGAAGGACAAGTTTTTTTTCATCTTGCAAACTTGGCAAATAGTTACTCAATAGAGGTTTAATAGTGGGTGGTACAATGCGGAAAAATTCCCGAAACCATAGTATTTACATGAGTATTTATAGAAATCACCTCCTTTTCTTTAAATACGTATGTGGGTGCAATCGATTGCACCAATTACATCTGGAAATCTTGTTATAGAATTTAGATATAACACCCAATTGATACTCAACTAGGGTTGGTATATTCACATAAAACTGCCTTTTTGACGCAAAAGCGTTTGCCACTCTAGCACATATCCTGCTCATTGTAGGCTACTGAAGCCATGAATATCAGCAACATCATCTTGAATCTTGAACAATTTTGTCGTATAATATGAGTCTGTATAGAAAAGTGATCAACTTACTTCATTCCGACCCCAGCATCAAACCGCTGCTATTACATCCAACTCATCAGAGATGCATCCTTCCAAATCATTTCGAACTAGATCGATTACTTTTTGCATATTTTCTTTCGAAAATCTGTATTTACTCCTAAATTCATCCTCGGAGAAGACTTGAAGAGGATTAATTTTTTTATATATTTTTGGGCGTCGCGTGTTATTGAAATCATTCAACATGTCTAAATGATTTATAAAACTTAAAAAAACTTTCCATTTTATTATTGTAAAATATTTTGTTAAATTACTGAATGTCACATTGATTGAGCTTTAAATGCAGAATTCGGCATTTAACATAAGTTAATGAAGACTTGATTAACGTTGATAAGTGAAGAAAATTGTAATTAATAAAGAATATTTTTAAAGTATAATTAAACTTAAATCAAGATTAATTCGAAGTTGATTATGCTTTATGAATAACACTAACATAAAAGTATGTAACATAAGTGATTTAAGTTTAAATTCAAGTTCAGTGAAAAAAAGTGTTTCATTAATGTTCAAATACTCATAGAGTTGTTTTGCCATGGAACACTACCAACATCAGATATAAAATAATGTGCCGACTGATTTCTTGCCTCAATCGATTAATTAGTTACTCTTGAGAGCCCTTAAGAGTTATGTTGTTTTTCAATAAATCCTTCTATCGCCAATACATCTTCCATATTAAACCCATCCCTAGCTCGTAACCTATTGATAAATTCAAATTTGCATTGATAGGTTTATAAAGGATTTTCCATTTTTTGGAAAGTATTCCAAGTGCGCACTCTACATACCGCTAAAAGGATTCATTATGTTTTTTGAAAGTGCAAATGCTTCATTACCAATGAACATTTAGGGCATACTTGGACTTACAGTACCTTGGAGAGGCTGCCCCGTGGCAATATTTAATTAATTTTTCAAGAAAATCAGTCCTTTCGAATACAGATTTCTTTTCAAAAGCTCCAACGTCAATGTGAGTAAAATTATATTTTGCATCTACAACCACAAGCAATACAATGGAAACAAAATTCTTATACTCGTAGTTGTAAAATAGCGACCCGCTCATCTTTGGTTTCCATACTCGCACGTGCTTTCCGTAAATAGCACCTAGGCAATTGGGAAACTAGCTACATTTATGAAAGCTTTCCGCAATTTCTTCCCAACGTTGTTCTGTCAACTCTGGAAAAGATTCTTCTAGTAAACATTCCCAAAGAGCTCTGAAAACTCTTCTTAATATCTTTCTTATTGTTGTGCGTCCAATTCTGTATATCAAGTGCAAATCAATTTGATCACATCCACAACTCAAAAATTTACAATAACTAAAAACTTATATACAAATATGTAAATATAGGTGCAAGTTAGAAATTTTCAAAATATAGAATTATGTAGTATAAAGTAAAAAAAAATGCCAAAAAGTTTAGATTTTACTATTGCTATTTCAGGCAATAGATTTAATCAGAAGTGGAAAAATATCAAAGATACGTGTACTAAAAGCGAAAAGAACAACAACATTAAAATCGGGTCAGACTGGAAAACGGTATGTGTATGCAAGTTAAGACAATCGTTTATTAGAATAAGATATCTTAAAACTGCTCACTCAGCATCATCACGATTGCCACATAGTTTCAACTGCATCAACTGTAAACAAGCACATCTGGACACCAAGTCCAATCATGATCGAACATGTCATTTGTCACGTATTGCTACTGACCAACGATTGTAAATATAAACAGGAACATCTGGACACCAAGTTCAATCCTGATTGATCAAGTAATGTGTGATTTTTTAGCTGGTTTGGTTTTGGCAACACTGGTTTTGACAGCTGACGTGTGTTTAGTACCTTGTGTCACTGTCAAACAGCTTCAGTTTGGTTTGCAATTTAACCATGGATCGTCTTACAAATGAACAACGCTTGCAAATTATTGAATTTTACTATCAAAATTCGTGCTCGGTTCGAAATGTTCATCGCGCGCTGCTTCCATTTTATGATCGGCATTCTCGACCTTCTGAGCAGTCTATTCGGAAGATTGTGACCAAATTTCGCACCAAATTTACTTTGTTGGACATTAAACCACCAACACGTTTACGTACTGTGCGTAGTGAAGAAAATATTGCGGCCGTATCAGCTAGTGAACCGAGGCCGAGTTTGGTGAACAGTTAATTTCACGTTTCGGGCCGGTCAATTGGCCGCCTAGATCGTGCGATTTGACACCATTAGATTATTTTTTGTGGGGGTATGTCAAGGCTAATGTCTATAGGGACAAGCCCGCTTCGATTGACGCACTGGAAGCCAACATCCATGCATTCATTCGTGAGATACCGGCCGATATGTGTGAAAGAGTATGCCAAAATTGGACTCAGCGGATGGGCTACCTGAGACGCAGCCGCGGTCAACATTTGCATGAAATTATCTTTAAACATTAAATTGCAAGGTTCAAACTATCGATTCAAATAAATATTTCATTCATTTTTTGGAATTTTTTTTTAAAAAAAGTTTTAAACCTCTTAAAAAATCACCCTTTATAACCGATCAATCTAGAACGATCGATTGATGAGGTCATAAGCACTCAGATGATGTCATTTTAAGAGTATATAAACTCCATCAAAAATCATCCAAAGTCAACTAAACTTCCAGCAGCAGGATCATCCAGTCATCTTAATTTAATTTAAGTATAATACCATTGTATTCTAGTAGTATTTAAATAAAGATTTTCTTTTTTTAAAAAACCTAGACACAAGGGAAATTAATAATTTGCACGACAGTTATCATTTCTGCAAGTTGTTGAGAGAAACTCAAGTTTGAGTAATGAAGTAGGGTAGCGAGGGACTAGTTGTAACAGGGGTAAGTACTCATAGTAACAGCTAAATTGCTCAGCAAGCTTTGAATTTTTCGTTTTGAATGTTCACTTAATCTGCTTCTTACAACTGGGCCTACGACGTAAGCACAGCCAGTAGGTAACACAAAATTAAGTTCAAAATGTTTGATTCTAAATTGCTGTAGTGTCTTTTTGAAATAAGTATCTATTAATTAGTGTAGTCAATATATTAAGCTATCATATGCAACTACTTTCATTTGACAAAAAAGTAATGTTTTATTTTTCAATGAACAAAAATGTTCAAAATCTTGCCATGGGGCTAGTTGTAACGAAAATCCGGTGCACATTGTAACATGTTACAACCTAATAAAAGGGATATGTATAAAAAACGAACTCTAAAACGAGGAAATTCCTGATTGAATTATAAAAACCCTTTTTTGCGAAAAAAAAACAGGAAGCAGGGGTAATTAGCCTTCCATTGGCGTCCCATTACAAGTCTTTGAAGTAAAGAGAATATAAATAGCTTTTGAAATAAAGAAGAGTTATGTTAGAAAAAAAACGCGGAGTGATTCAAATCGAAAGTCAGATTATTTATAATAAAGTTTTAGTACAAATTCAAAAAATATTGAAAAAAAAAGGAATTTTCTTATTTTGATCAGTACGGAAGTGATAGTGAGCCATATACATCAGATGATGACAATGACCATATTCCAAGTGAGAATGAAGCTAACACTGAAGATAATTATGAAAGTGATAGTTCTGATATTGAGTATACCGAACCTGCGATTAGAGAAGCCTCCGTTGAAGAGCCAAATATATTGCTACTTTCTAAAGATAAACGCATTCAGTATTCTAAGATTGCAATGCCGCTTTCTCGTTCAAATAGATCTTCCAGCATATCATTTCCTAGCAGACATGGTAGGGCTTGTGTTTGGTTAACGACTTTGAAATTTTTTTACAATTGATATCTCTTTGTTTACTAGGACCTACTGTTTTTGCTGCTACTCAATGTACGGATGTTCTAACTTCATTCTTGCCCTTCATTCAACCATTCGAGGAGACTGTTTTTCAAATGATTGGAAAGCTATTGATCAACATGAGATGCATGCTTTCTATGGTCTTCTTATTTTGGTGGGAGTCTACCGATCAAAGGGAGAGTGTATCACAGAGCTATGGGATGCTAAGCATGGCAGACCGATTTTTTCGTCAACAATGTCCCTAAAACGATTCAAAATAATCAACAGTTGCCTACGTTTTGACGACAAAATGACTCGACTGAGCGATAGATACAAACTTGCTCCAATACGAACTATTTTTGATAGATGGGTGCAACGTTTGAAACTCTCATATTGCGTTGGTGATTTTGTAACTGTTGATGAACAGCTGTTGCCGTTTCGAGGTCGATCACCGTTCACGCAGTATATACCATCCAAATGTGCTCTTTGATTCACCTTCTTCAAACATACATATCTAACATTTCAATGTAAATATTTTTTTATTGTAGTATTTTAGTTTGAAATTGCATTTTATAATAAGCCAATAAACGAAATAATGTTGAAATAAATAAAAAGTACTCCTGGTTGATTTTTATGCATAAAAAAAAAAATATATTCAAGGAGTGTGCAGATTTTACACACAAGGAACTCATACGTTGCTCTAAATGAGGTACCGATGAGGGTTATATCTATGTCTTTCGACTTTATTTACATTTTACTTACATAGAAATATTTATTTTGTATACTTAAGAAGTATACACAATAGATTTTTTAATTGCATGTACAATGTCCCACTGCTGGGCAAAGGCCTTACCTTTTTCAGAGCAAAACAAATTTATCTTAATCAATTTTTGTTTTGTGTTTTAGGATGAGAAATTAAGTCTCAAGACTTTACGAGCTAGCCGCAAAAGAAGTTTTGGAAAAGGGAACAAAAATTCGCAAAGCTGCTGCTGGTTGATCTTTGTCATGTGTCGCTGTTTAGATACATACAAAAGAAGAAAAACGAAGAGCCTCTTTCTGTTGGATACGCCAAACAAAGATTAGTATTCACCTCAGAGGAAGAAGAGAAAATTACCGCGTATCTGCTTAAATGTGCTGATATCTACTTCAGATTGCTTCCAGCAGAAGTGAAAAAGTTAGCTTAGCAATGCTCGAGTTATGTATACTATATCAAATTACGTACATCAATAAGTTATACATGTAGGAGGAATGCCTTTGTAGTGGTCATATATTATATTCTCTTTCCATGACGTCATCTTTGGAAATAGCCTCTCTCTAACTTTCATTACTCAACACACTGATTAGCGCCAGCGTAGAGTTAGTCTTCAAGCAGTTGTTAAGCAGTTAACATAAAGGCCATAAGCTGTCATTTAAACTTTCAAATTGTGTTTTAAATTCATATTAAATAAATCATTTATATTTGTTTTAACTTGGCTTCCTACATACATACATACACATAGGTACATATGTATGTTAGTCAAATAATTAAAGTGATTGATTTTCAAAATTAATTTATTGTAACACTAAACCTTTTTCTGGAAAGTTATGTACATGCTTGCTTTTCACAACTTTGTAAAACTAAACCATAAGTAAAACCGTGTGCGAACTAAATCCAAGCTTCAATACCCACAGTTTTCATACTTTGTTGACAAATTATAAATTTTGAGTTAAACCAAAGATTGTTGGTGATTTGTATTGTGTAAAGAATGAAATAAAGTCGATTTTTTTTGAAACTCCGAAGGAACGTTTTGTTAATTGGCGCAGTCAGTAGGATACAAGTGGATCCATTTAAAATTAATCGGAATACGGGAGTGTGATATATTAAATGAACATTCAATACAAAATAACGACGGTTTATCGTTATTCGTGTGGTTAGTGTGTGGACATTTAAAAACATGTACAATGACTCTTGGTGATTGCAAGTGCATTTGTAACGACGGCAATCTTTATTTGAGAAAGTGATTCTTGTTAATGCAAGTGTTATTATAACGGAGATTCATCGTGTCCAAGAACTGTGCAGATCCTGACTGCTGGCGGTTTTCAAATCTTTAATTTCTGGAACCGGCTACAGAATGATAATGATTGTAGTCATTTGCATGTAAACCTTTTAATTCGTTCATTTGTTCATCCTTTATACCTCACAATCCTTATGCTCAAAAATAGTAGAATAAGTAGAAATAAGAATCAAGAACCTTATTGTTCATCCTTAGTATATAGATTTGACGAATTTCAAAACAATTTTACAACTTTAGAATCGAATCAGTGTGAAATCCTAGATAATCAATCCAAGTAATAGTCAATTAAGTAATTTCGATATCAACAATATATTTAATGGCTTACGTATACCAGACGCCGTTAAAGATCTGCCACATTTCGACGGTAACCCCTGTTCTCTGTATGACTTTCTAAATAACGTAGAGGAAGCTTATACCTTAGTTAGATGGGATTGAGACAAGACAATGATACTGTTGAGAGATTTTAAGTTAAAGAACAATCACTAGCGCAAATAATTTAAATTAAATAAGCATATGTATGCGCAATATGAATCGCAATCGCGACCCAATTCACCTGATTCCCAGTAATCCATTTAGTAATTCATGTTCCCATGCACGACATCCGGTGACAACACCTGATGCAACGAACAAGTGGTCATTGCACTAATTCTAAGAACGTGCAATACAGTAAGCGCATTTATACGTACCTTTTTTTTCTGATTTTTTACATAAAATTGCTTTGGTAACACTTTTTTTTTGGAAAAGTGCATATAATAATTCTGTATTTTAAATAAAAGAACCATCATAATCAATCAAATCTATTAAACACTATTTATTTAAACAAAATCACATTTTTCGCTACGAAGTTCATTTATACGCATTTTAAGAAACTAGTAAAAAATATAAATAAAACACATTTTAATTTAAAAAAAAACTTGTCAGTATTTTGTGTGTCCTCCATTTTGTTGGATAGCGGCAAATATCCTATTCGGCATGGAACTTATAAGTTTGTAGATGGTGTCAAAACCTACAAGGTCCAATGTGCGCTTAATTTCTTCCTTAAGAGCCCGGATGTTTTCAAACTGATGACCGTTTTTATAAACCTCTCGTGCCCTTATACCCCACAGATTTTCTATGGGGTTAAGGTCAGGACTGCATACCGGCCAACGCATAACTGGGATGTTTCGCTGTCTCAACCATTCTTGGGAGAATTTGGAAGCGTGAACAGCTGCGTTGTCCTGTTGAAAAATAGAGGCAGGGTCATCAACATTGTCTTATAAAAACTGAATAAGCGCTATGTCCAACATTTCACAATATATTTCCGAGTTCATTTTAGTTGGAACAAAACACAATTACGCTTTTCCGAAAGAAGAAAAAGCTCCCCAAATCATTACACCGCCTCCATGGTGCCAGTTCGTGCTCAATATTGGTGGATATAAGAGAATATAACTGTATTCCATTTTTCGTCCCAAGTCATATGCTCTCTGGCAAATGCTAATCGAGCTGTTTTATGATGGATTTTCAGAAGTGGCTTTTTAAGCTGTTTTTTGTAAACCACGTTCGGAGTACTCGATAAAATTTGTTGAACTTGACGCTTTGTTATTGGCAAATCGAGATGAGCAACAATTTGGCCAGCAGTCATCTTGTTTTGGGTCGCTCCGATTACAATTCGGTTCCGTTTTCTTCGAGTTATTTTACTCCAGCCTTTTCGACCACCATTTTTTCCATACGAATCAGCTATTTTAAGGAAATGTCTGATGAGCCCTTCAGAACGATTGATTTCACGTGCAATTGCCCTATTGGAAATGTCGAGCTCTTTTGAGACCGTTACCTTAATCTTTTCTTCCGCTGTTAAATATTTTCCTTTTCCCATTATGGATTTATTTTACTGAAAATCAGTTCTAATATATTATTTTTTATTTAAAAAAAAATGTGATCTTTAACCTTTTTTAACTTCAACTTAAATTTTCCACAGGAGTCAATCAATTGCACTGAAATACTAAATGCGTATAAATGAATTTCGTGCTTTAAACAGCTGCCAATATTTTCTTTGCCTTATCTTTATCACAAAAAGATGCCGTTATCGAAACTGATTCTTAAATCTACAATACCGCTTAAAAACTAATGATCGTGCAAATATAGATTTTTTTAAAACCTTTAAATGAGAGCAATTCTGTAATTATTTGATGTAGTATTGGGTGCGTATAAACTAATTTCGCCCACTGTAGACGCAGACACTTACTTAGTCAGCACTTTAATAGTTTATATACAGATGAATTGGATCGAAGGGTCGTCTTTTGTCTTCGGTAGTGGTTGCTTTAGTCTGATCTGACTTAATTTACACTTGTAGCAACCCCATAACACAAACAACACCTTTTAACACATTTTATATAACAATAATCACAAAATCAAAACATTTGTATTTATTAAATTTGTATTTATATATTAAATTTGATACTAGGCAATGCCACTTAATAAATAAATGTAGTACTGGCAATGCTGCCTCTTTAATGTTGAATTATAAAAGCTCTTCATGCTAAACAAAAAGCTATTCAAGCTAAACAAAGGAAAAGCTCTTCTAGCTAAATATTAAAGCTCTGTGAAAAATGTATAAAAGACAAGCTCATGAAATAAATGATCACTCTTGATTTGGCCACTGATCAGTTCGGCAGAGTTCCTCAGCCTCTGATTAACCTTAGAAAGAGTTTTCCAAGTATCCTTTGTGCCTTTTCTTTCCTTTTCGTTTACCCGCAGCGAACCTTACCCTCTGCCTGAAAACCATTTTAGCTCTCGCAAGTCTCGTAGCGATTTCGACAGATAAGCCCATTGCCAGTTGTCTAGCTCGGTAGAGTTCCTCCGCCTCTATACAACTCACTGGCAGCATTATCGTCAACAAGACTACCAGCGTTACACACTGCAATAAAGTTGTTTTTTTTTAAATTAAAATTAAAATTGGTGTGAAATAAATTTGGTGTAGTCGGTAGGATAGTCAAACAAAAAAGCAGAAGTTTTTTGGTTCTTTTCAAAGATTTATTGACTACTATTATCGTTGTTTTTACGACCAATAGCGCGAACGAGTGGATCGTCGTGAAGTGGAAAACAAAAACAAATAAATAATAGTGTACATGATATTCTAAATGGGAAACATAGAAAAAGCTCAGTACAAGCTATTTTGAAAAATTAATACTTAATCAAAAGTAGAAGAAGAAAACCAGTGATTTAAGCAAATTACGCAAATAACAACAAGTGCGGTGCAGTGAAGGAAAGAAAATCGACTAGAGAAGACAAAAGTACCAAAATCAAAAGTAAAGATCAGTGAAGTTATGAGAAAGAACGACTAAAGAAATAAAATTAAAAAAATCAACTATGAACGAATTAGCCACATTTCATCACCAGAGAAATCATCAAGAAACAAACACCAAATCAACATCATCATTAAACTTCAGAAGACACCATGCCAATAACAGTCAACCAATTATAACTAAAGAATCTTATTTAGTATCGGTGAGGAATTTTACAATATTTATGGTCATTATTTTTTTTTATTTACTTATTAGCCTATTTTCAATTATTTTTGTTAATTATATATTTATAGAAATTGTTATGTATTAAGAATAGAAAACTGTTTTCTTATGTCCATTCTTCAAGACCAGGTTGAAACTGTTAGGCAACAATCCAGACAAATTACAGAATTAATTTCGAATTTCAATAACCCTACTGAACATACACAATCGACAGTGCTTTCATTAAATATCGACCCACTTAAATTTCTTTCGAAATTGCCTGAATTCAATGGCAATTTTAGAGATTTACAAAATTTTGTCGATTTAATCGATAAAGGTTATTCTATTCTTGTAAAATACGACGAACTTGGCCCAGAGTATATTTTCTGACACAATAAAATCGAAGCTCAGAGATAGAGCCCGCGAAGTAATCAAAATAAACAACCACACCACAAAGTGGTCAGAGATAAAAAATACATATATTATTCAACAATTCATTCCTTTAAAAGCCAACATTGATTTTGGAACTCATGTCCTTAGTATCGGGACGAAAAAAATAGAACCCAACTACAATCATAAAGAAAACATTATTAGTTATGAATTAAAAAGGAAGGAACCCATGGAACTCTCAATCCCCGTTTTACAACGAGATGGCCTTGCCTATCTACATGAGCTGAAGTCAGTAGATGGAAAGGCAGTTGCATATGAAGGAATCTACGAAGTAAACGATTATAGGATGAAAACAAATGTGCAAAGATGCGACAGTTCAATAAATAAAACCGAGATATGTAAATTAACCCTCTACAAACGAAAAAAGTTACAGTAGAAAACTTCAATATAGTCGAAGCTAAGGAAACAAAACCATTGTTCGAACAGATTCGAACTAATCATTTAAATTCCTTGGAGAAAAAGGAATTGCTCAAAATAATAGAACATTTCTCCGATATACGAGCATTTTGTAACGAAAATTCTGACTTAACCTTTACAAAGATTATTAAACACAAAATCCGAACAGTTAATGATATTCCTATATATACAAAATCATACCGCTATCCCTTCATTCACAAGAAGGAGGTAGAAAATCAAATCCAAGACATGTTGGATAAAGGAATTATAAGACATAGTAGCTCACCCTATTCGACCCCAGTATGGATAGTACCGAAGAAAAAGGATGCAAGCGGTGAGACGAAATGGACACTGGTCATTGATTACCGTAATCTGAATATGGTAACCATCGATGACAAGTTTCCTATTCCAAATATCGAGGAGATACTTGGGAAACTAGGAACAAGCCAATACTTTACAACCCTGGATTTGGCCAAGGATTTTCATCAAATATAAATTGATGAAAAGACATCCATAAAACCGGTTTTAGTGTCGAGGATGGACACTATGAGTTGTCCTATGAGCATGATTTTTGGGTTGAAGACAGCCCCCACAACTTTTCAGAGACTTATGAACCATTTTTTAAAAGAATACATAAATAAAATCTGTCTGGTATATATGGGATGATATTATAGTATTTGTTATGTAAGAACATAATACCTCAAAATACCTGTCCAACAAAAAGGTAAATGTTCTCATGTTTTGTAAGATAGCTCAGAATACCTACCCAATAAAAAGGCAAATGTTCTCAAGCTGCAATTTAATCAGGTACACATTACAGGCGTGAGTTCAGACGCAAGAAAATTGAAATGCGATAACCGTGAAGTGCGAAGTCTGAATCTGGTCTCACGCTTGAAAACTGAACTATATGTTATTTGTGTCTATGATAAAATTGTAAATTTAAAGTCAGTTCCAACAGAACCATGAACGAGTAAAGTAATTGTTTCTTTGCATTCAGTTGTTTTAGTTTTACTTATTAAATAAATATAAACTCAGTAAAATATCAAATAAAGTGTTGTCTTTTTTTGTGTTTGTCACTATAAAGTTAACATAATTTTGGAGACCCTGACAGGACAGTTATAGCGATAACTTGTTACATTTATAGTGAACAAATAAGTGAAATTCTGTCAATAACAAAGTAAACGTCTTTTTTAATAAACTTCAGTGTAAAGTTTTTAAATAAATAATGTCGCAGCACGAAAGCACTAACCAAGAAGAGAATTTGGAGTACTTCGCCGATCAACAGGAACTTGTTGGAGAACAAATTGTGAGAATGCTTCGCAATTACAACAAGGACGGCGTGGTAAGAAAAACTCGCAAATACCTCGAGGATAGACTGGCAGAATTGACCAAAAACTGGGATCAATTTGATAACGTCGACAACATAATTCGAGATGGTTTTTCTCAGCAGTTAGAACATCCATATTTCAAAAAAGACTACTTCGAAACCATTCGAAGGATTGCAGAACAAATGCACAATGATATCATGGGCCGATTGGACGCTTTACCAGCAGATAGCGGACACCAGAAGAAACAGGTTCCCAAAAATGTTGAGCCAGCCGTAGAGACGAATACGATGAAAGGGGCAATACCTAAAGGAACATCTGAGTGCGAGCCAAAGACGAGCCTGAGAAAGCCTATGGCAATGAATGTGAAAGATAGATTTTATTTATTGGTAGAAATTTAAAAAAAATCCATAGATAAGTACCAGTCTCAAACAAATTAACAGTTTTCACAGCAATTCTGCCAGATAAAGCTAAAAACAGTGCAACAGAATTGGGATGAAATATCAACACTGTATCATAGAATGGAGGACGATATAACAACTCAAGACATAGAAAGTTACTTTGAGATGCAGGAGTGCGTGGAAAGGGCTCTATTGCAATTGTATGGTGATGCAATGGTTCCGCAAACAGGGCCAGCAACTATCAACACAGCAATGAAGTTGCCAAAAATAGAGCTTCCCAAATTTGATGGGGATTACTTGAATTGGAGACAATTTTACGACCTCTTCAAACAACTCATTCATGATAATCCTATTGCTCCTGCACAAAAGCTATACTTTTTGAGAGCCAACGTAACAGGAGAGGCTCATAATTTAATCAAGCATTTTCAACCAACTGACGTTAACTATGAGGTAGCTTGGAAAACCCTTGTTGATCGTTATAATAACAAGAGGTTGTTGTTGACAGCACAACTCACAAGAATCCTTACACAATCAAACACGACAGGGACGGCAAACAGTCTAAGGAAGCTGCATGATACAACAAAGGAAGTTTTGCAGGCGATAGAGAACCTTGGCTTCAATACTCATGGTTGGGACCCTTTGATTGTCCATTTGATGCTGCAGAAATTGGACAGAGAAAGCAGGACATTGTTTGAACAATCACTTACGGATCCAAGAAGCAGTCCAAGCATGGATGAATTTTTGAAGTTCGTGGAGGCCAGGTTCCAGAACCTAGAGGCGATCAACAGTAAGGAGAGCAAATCGAAGTCATCAGTGGGAGTTGCAGCAAGCACCCAAGAGTATCAGAATTGCACTTTGTGCAACTGGCATCTGATGAAGAAGACAGCTACCCACTTGGCGCAAAGATGGTAAAGGAGGACATGTACGTCGATGATCTCATCACCGGAGCTGACACTGTAGAAGAAGCCCTTATACGGCGGGAACAAGTGCGAGGTTTGCTATCATCAAGCGGGTTTCATCTGAGAAAATGGATGAGCAACTGTGAAGAAATATTAAAATTCATACCAGAAACTGAAAGGGAAGCTAATTTTTCATTACCTTTAGGTTCCTCTGATCATGTTAAGGCTTTAGGTATCAAATGGTATCCTCTCGAAGACATCTTCTCTTTTCAGTGTTGTAGCTCCAATCCACCGGATCAAACAAAAAGGACAATTTTGTCGACAATCGCCAAACTTTTCGACCCTCTTGGCTGGATCTCACCGTGCATTATTCGTGCCAAGCTGATTATGCAACACTTGTGGAAGCATGGCTCAGAATGGGACGATCCAGTTGCTGAAGAATTACTCAAATCCTGGAACACATTCCGTCAGGAAATCGCGTGCATCAACCACATCCGGATTCCTCGATGGATACATGCAAACCGTAAACAACAAGACACAGAAATCCATGGCTTCAGCGATGCTTCACAAAGTGCATACGGTGCGGCAATATACCTTCGTGTACTGGATCAACAAGGTAAGATCCATATGCACCTACTGATATCCAAGACCAAGGTTGCTCCATTAAAGACCCCCTCACTTCCACGTCAGGAACTATGCGGAGCAGTCATGCTTGCGACACTTCTGCAATACACTTCAACGGTTCTTGAGTTGAACGAAGCAAAACAGTATGCATGGACGGATTCAACGATAACCTTGGCCTGGATAGCAGCGCAACCATCAAAATGGAAAACATTTGTAAGCAACATAGTAGCACAAATACAGCAGCTTACACAACAGGACATCTGGTACCATATCCCGACACAAGCTAATCCAGCTGACCTTTTGTCACGGGGAGTCTCACCATCGGCACTGGTTGGATCACAACTCTGGTGGAATGGACCAGAATTTCTTCACCACAGTTGGAAGTTTAAATATCTGCCTCAATCAGTAAGAGCAGAAACATTAGAAGAGAGACGATCTGTCTAAATCCATTGCGTCACAAAGGAAAACAACCTAATAACAATCCTCGTATTAAAATATTCAAAGTTACTTACATTAATTAAGGTGGTTTCCTACATTTTTAGATTCATTAAAAATACTAAAGAGCGACCTGTTAATCGGAACCTGTCTGCCATTTCCCCGTCTGAAACAGAATTGGCTATTTCTGTTATTCTGAAAAATGTACAAAAAAAACAATGTTTTCGACAGAGATTACAGCGATTCAACATGGGTTACCAACAAAAACTCTCAAATCCCTGAATCCGTTTCTTGATCCTGTAGGTATTCTTAGAGTTGGGGGTAGGTTGCAGAATTCAGATCTCTCATACCAGCAACAGCATCCAATAATACTCAAAAACAATCATGCATTCACTAAACTTCTTTTGCAGGATGCACATGAAAGGACGTTTCATGGTGGCCTGCAACAAATGATAGCATACATTAGGAGAAAATATTGGATCCTCCGAATAAAAAACAGCATCAAGGGGCTCAGAATATCTGGCACGGCTCCAACAACGACCAAAGTGGCAGAAACAACAGCCAGATATAAAAATCGGAGACCTCGTATTAATAAAAGACGAGCGACTTCCACCCGCGAAATGGAATCTAGCTCGCGTAACGCAAAAACACTCAGGACAAGACAACTTAACACGCGTAGTAACGCTACGAACACAACACGGAGAGGTAAAAAGACCAATTGCCAAACTATGTCTACTACCCAGCAACGAAACGCCGATGATAAACACAATTATTTGAATGATGAAATGCCGACGGCATTTCACAAAGGCATCCAAAATCCACTCACACAAAAAAACACGTATCTCAAGCACACATCTATAGAACACATAATTTTATATTTTAGCTGATCGGCTTAAACACAATGTACATTTTCAATTTGCCGACGGCAAAACAAAAATTCATTCTCAACAAAGGCACAGCTGACAATAGTTGCTGACCTACATATTGCATGTCAACATGACGCTAAGCAACACATGTACTTCCAATCAACATACTGCTTATCAACATGGTCAGTATCAGAGATGTTGACATCGCACACATGTTGTGTAGTGACGTCACACAACTCATTCCTGCCGCCGCGAATCGGTATTTTACACACTCGCTCACACACACACACGTTTCGTAACGTCATGCACTTATTTTTCTCACATTCAAAAAAAATAATAATAATAACAATTACACTAATAAACATTTAAGTCTAATTCCCAGGTATACTTTCTCAGAGCCATGCATATAACTCTGGGATGACACACACACACACACACTCGTAAGGCAATTGATGTACGCAATGATAAAACTGCACCATGGGTACACGATCTCATTCATGGCGACAGCAAACTACATACAACAACAACAAGAAACTATCAACAAACGAATTGTAAAAGAACAAAAGGAGATACAGTGCACTCGGGAAAACGTCAACGCTCGTTTACGTCAACATCCCAAAACGTCAACCCTTTTATTTTTACATTGCCTACTCTAAAACGTCAACCCAACTACAAAGCTCTAAAACGTCAACTCTGAATAAAACAAAATTTTGAATTTAGCGGCAGTTAAAATACACAATTTTTGTACACACACACATTTATTTTGTATTGTCTTTTTATTTATGTACATATGTATGTACCTATATGTTCAGTTGCTTGTTTGTTCTCGAAAGAATCACATTACGAAAATGAGCTCAAAACAACCGAAAGTGCTTAAATTACAAGAAAAGGCAAATATTTTGGAATTATTAAAGAAGGGAACAAGTGCGGTAGCTTTAGCTAAACAATATGGTGTAACAAAATCAACTATCAGCAAAATAAAAATGAAAAAAGAGAAGATTTTACACTGTGTTAATAACACACTTTCCGGTCCAGGGAAAAGAAAAACATTAAGAGAATCAGAGTTGCCGAAAATGGAAAAACGTCTGTACCAGTGGTTTCTTAAGCAAAGAGAAAGAAATTATCCAGTTAATGCATTAGCGCTCAAAGAAAAAGCTAAAGAGATTCATCTAAAACTGAAAGAAAAAGAATGCTCTTTCAATGCAAGTGATGGATGGTTGCAGGGATTTAAAAAAAGATTTGGAGTTCGTCTGCTTAAAATAACTGGGGAAAAGCTATCTTCGCAACCTTCGCTTGTCGAACCATTTAAAGTCAAGCTGAAGCAAAAAATTGAAGAAATGGGTCTATCCCATGATCAGCTATACAATGCTGATGAATCTGGATTGTTCTGGAAAATTTTGCCAGAAAAATCTTACGTATCAAGAGCCGAAAAGACTGCTCCGGGCGTAAAAACAGAAAAACAACGAGTCACTTTTTTATGTTGTGCTAATGCTTCCGGAAGTCATAAACTTAAATTGTTGGTGATTGGGAAGGCAAAAAATCCACGCGCTTTCAAAAACTTCAACTGCCCGACTGAGTACAAAAATTCTAAATCCTCATGGATGACATCAGATATTTTTAACGATTGGTTTCACAAATCATTTGTGCCGCAGGTTAATATTTTTTGTGTTGCAGAGAATGTATCATTTTTAGTAGCTAAAATTTTCTAATTTTAGGTAACAGATTTTCTTTTAAAAAGGAACTTGCCAGTTAAAGCGCTCCTCCTAATTGACAATGCTCCTTCTCATCCAAGTGAAATGGAGCTTAAAACCGAAGATGGAAACATAATTGCAATGTTTTTTCCTCCAAATGTTACCCCACTTGTCCAACCAATGGATCAGAACGCAATCAAAATAACGAAGCTGTACTACAGAAACAGCCTCTTAGCCATGGTAGCGGCAAACAATTTAGATCTAGTAGAGTCAATGAAAAGTGTTACATTAAGGGATGCTGTTACAATTCTAGAATCTGCATGGAATAAAGTGAGCAAAGATACAATGGTAAAATGCTGGCAAAATGTTTTACGCTTCACGGAAATCGAGACAGATCCGGAGGAAGATATTCCATTAAGCATACTGAAAGAAAATATGAGCTCAGAAGTTCAGCAGCAAATGGAGCTTTCAGTTGATCTACTGAATGAACTAAACCCTCAGGTTTGTCGATTTTTACAATTGTTTTAACAACACAGGTAATTTTTTTTCTTAAGGTGGACTATACAGTATCATGCATTCAGGAGTGGAATGCAGATATTTTGCTGAATAATGTTTCTAATTCGTGTGAAATTGAGGAGTTAGAAGTGATCGATGATGTGGATAACGATTTAGATTTAAATGTGCAGACAATAAAACCAAGCGAAGCAGTCGAAATATTAAACAGGGCTTTGAATTGGGCTCAATGCGAGAATGTTGAGCAAAATGACTTAAATGTATTAAGACGTTTAAGAGAGAAGGCTCTTTTCCAAGTGTTGGAAAGAAAAAAACAGCAGAAAAAAATAACAGATTTTTTTTAAATGCATATGGTATAAAAATATGATCTCATTTAAAATGTATTCTTTTGGTTGTAGTTGTCATCAATGGTTCTAGTCAGGTTGAATGCCTTTTTTTGTTTCCTTTTTGAATTTGTTTATGTTGGGTTTTAGTTTATAATCAATAAAAACGTTTAAAAGCACGCAATCGATGTTTTTTATTTAAAAAATTTACATTCGTAAACGTCAACAATTTGGAAAACGTCAACACCCGCGGTTTTAATTAGTTGACGTTTTCCCGAGTGCACTGTATATTATTACACATATATTTAAATGTTATCTTTTAAAACAAAAAAAAAACACTTACTCTATGGGACATACTCGTATTGCAATTATGTCACCTCATACACTCACTAGCACTTGAAATTTTATTTATTTTTTTTTATTGTTGTCCCCCGGCCAATATCCACGCACAACTTGAATGAAATCTCAAAATGTCCGACAACTACAATGGCGACAAAGTGCGGCGAATTCATAAGATGTCTAAGGATATAGTCACATTGCGAACTTCGTTCACGGCCGGGGAGAATGTTGTTGATTCAAATTAAAAAACAATAACTGAATTCTAAACCCATGTAATTATGTAAATTAAATATAACGTAACGTAACATAAAACAAATGTATAACAACTTAAAACAAATGTATAACAAGTTAGAACAAATGTATAACACATTATAACAACATGTAATGTCAAAGCAAAAGCAAATCACTATTAAAGAGATTGTTAAACAGGAAGGTTATTTTTTTTTTACAACAGAAAGGTGTGAGATAAATTCTTTACAATAAGAACCTGCATAGCATAATTAATTAACCGTGGAAAATACAGAGTCCATAAAGGACAGGTATACATAGAAAGGCTTACGAGTAATAAAGGTAGAGAAGATATAGAAGTAGAAACAGGAACTAATTTTATTAAAGATGAACGCGGAGGTAAAAATCATTCGAAATTCAGAAAACTTCAGATTGAAAAATTAGACGAAGATCATGTAGTAGATAAACGAACTAACTTAAAATACTACAAATCGCATATAAAACGGAAAAATAAATTTCAGAATAATAATTCCCCATCAATTGAAATTTAAACTAAACTAAATAAAGCGTATTAAAATTCTTTTAGAGATGAATTTTCAAACCGTAATCTTTCTCCTTCTAACCACACCTCTTCTAATAAATGGACAATCCCTTGACATAAGCCGTGTTTTTTTCATCACTATAGATAGTGAAGTGAGGTAACATTGAAAAAAACGTTCCGCAGTTGCTTTGATTTTTATATGTCAATGGTGGTACTCATACTTCACAAATTTGAATTAAAAAAAAAGATCAAACGTCAGTGTGAAAATTATATTTGAATGAATGTTTGAAATCAAATTAATAATCATAATGAATAATTTTCAAGCAATGGTAAGATAATTTTATGTTTGTATTGATATCTTTGAAGGATTACATTAATTATAATTGGAGCTACAATTTCAAGATTTAATTAACGAAGACCGTATAGCTATGGACGAAAACGAAATAATTTACAAAGAGTTTTTTGAGGACAGCTCAAGCTCTGAAGAATCCTCCGAATAAACAAATCATTTTAATATTAAGAACTTCATGCAAATTATTGACCTTTACAGCCATTAAGATTTCAAGTCGCATTTCAGATTGCAGCGATCAACTTTAATAATTTATATACAGGTGAATTGGATCGAAGGGTCGTCTCTTGTCTTCGGTAGCGGTCGCGTTAGTCTGATCTGACTATAATTTACACTGCAATAAAGTTTTTTTTTTTTTTTTAAATTAAAATGTTTCCCATATAAATGCCATGTTTAAAACCGAGTTTTTCCGTCTATGAATATGACCCACTTTTTAAATTCACGGTGGGTGATGGGTCATTTAATTCAATATTTATATTTTTTCAGGCATCATTCACTCGTTTAAGGCTCAATATAGAAAATGTTTAGTTCGAAAGCAAGTGCTTGCTATAGACGGCGGTCGTATGGAAAGCTTTCTTCGTGACGTTAATATGTTTGTAGCTTTAAACGTCGTAAAACGATCTCGGTGGCTTGTGACACCCCAAACCATTTCAAGTTGTAAATGTAAATGAGATGCTTAATGAACAAAAAGAAAACGATGAAGGGGAAAACGACGAGATCAATGAACATGAACAACAAGAATTACACAAAAATGGTAGGGATGAGGCAATTAGGCACTTAATGATTTTTTATACTTGAACAATAACTGGACCAGCGTACAGTAGGAAGAATGTTTGGATACAGTTGAAGAAATCCTTTTTAAAAGGCGTGAAGAATCACTCATTCAAAAGAAAATAGATAACTATTTTCAAGTTACATCGAATGTTATCTAAGACTGTTTTTTTATATTATGTATCTATCTATGGACATGTTCATTATGTACATATACCTCATCAGAAACATTAACTTTGACTTTATTGCTGAGACAACTATCTATCCCTATCAACGTTCTATTCGTTAATTTTCTCCTGCTTTGCCCAATCGATTCCGTATACCTTCCGAAAAGACTGCATGTCAGCTTCTCCTTGATACAACAAGGAGTTGCGCTCTCTCCGTAATAACAGAAACAAGTTGTGGCACAAATTCTTAAGAACTCGATCTGATTCCGACTACAGTAATTATCGATTGGTATGCAATCGTTTTTCTGAACTTTGTGAGTCACTTTACCTTGAGTACCTCTACCGCATGCAATTTAACTTAGTCTCGGACCCTAAATGCTTTTACCAGTTTTTTAATACCAAAAGAAAGTCAGACGGCTACAAATACTACTCTTAAATTTCTTAGTGAATCTTCTGTCGACCCAAAAACCAGTGCAAATTTCTTTGCCTGTCATTTTAACAAATCCTTTTCTAAGAAAACAGCTGAATCCGATCCTAGTTACTTTAGCTATATGAGAAACTATCCTGAGACCTCATCCATCTCGCTAAATATAACAACAACTTTGATATCTGAAAACATTACCAAACTTAAATATATAAATTTCGTTCGGCCTGATGGCCTTCCGGCTATTGTCTCAACAGGTACTTTCCCATTCCTATGGAAGGAATCTTACAACATAACTATTCATAAACAAGGAAGTAAGGCCGAAGTCGGTAATTATAGGCCCATAGCAAAACTCTCTTACATACCCAAACTTTTTGAAAGCATAGTCTATCAACAACTGCTTCCGTTCTGTAGGCCAACTATCTGCAGAAATCAGCACGGTTTCATGAAATCAACGACCACTAACCTAACAGAGTTCGTCCCTAGGACGCTTCATGCTTTAGAAGACGATGATGAAATCGATTCAATTTCCACAGATTTTAGCAAGTTTCTCACCAACTTATCATTTTTAAACTATGTTAAAAAAAACTTGGCTTTCCCCCTCATTTTGTGGCATGGACCAAATCTTATTTAGAAGACCGAGAATACAGGGTCATCTTCAGATCTTCAATATCCGACCCCATTAAAGCAACATCTGGTGTCTCTCAGGGTAATCACCTTAGTCCAATCATCTTTATCCTCACAATTAACGATATAAATATCATTTTAATTAATTCTAGTCTTTCTATTTTCGCTGATGAATGAGAACTTCCAAAGTCATCACATTGCCTCCTGGCTCCCATTGCTTGCAAGTTGACTTGAATAAGTTTTCAGTATGGTGCAAGCAAAATTTTTTGGAGCTTAATGTCAACAAATGCCAATCGATAACCTATTCCCGCAAACGTCTACCTCCCCATCCAAAAAACTACTTCATCTGCGATGAGCGTATTACTTCAACTACCCAAGTACGGGATCTAGGAATAATTTATAACAGAGAATTGAATTGCGACTCACATATTGACAGCATTATAAATAAAGCTAACTCTGCACTTGGCTTTATCAAACGCTGGTCAAAAGTATTTTCTAACCCTTATGTTACAAAGTCCCTGTACATTACTTTTGTAAGCCCTCTTGTGGAATAACCCGTCATAAACGTCGAAAGACATAATTTTTAAGTATTATGTTTAACTTAGGGTGCCCGCATGGGGCCAGTAAGTTAGTATAAGATAATTTTTAAGTTATTTAAGCTAATTTTTAAGCGTTTTTTGTCTAGCATGTAAGAGTAAATTAAGTAATATAAATAAAAATGCATATAAACTGAAACTGAACTGCCTCTTGTGGAATATTGCAACCAAGTTTGGTCACCCTACTAATCCACATTCAAAGAATAGAAGCAGTCCAACGCAGGTTTATCCGTTTCGCACTTCGTGGTCTACCTTAAGCCGATCCATATGGATTACACCCCTATGAAAATAGGCTAAAACTAATTAGCATGCATACCCTAAAAAAAGTCGCGAAGTCGCTGATCCAACAGTTACTGACTGGAAATATCGACTGCTCGAGAATAATGCAACATATTGCATTCACTCCCAATCCCCGTAATCTAAGATCTGTCCCACTATTCCTGACCGCACCAACTACGGTCACTTTGAACCCATATCTCGAATTTTGCGTATAACGAACAACTACGCTGAAATCTTTGACCTAAATAGCAGCAAACAAACAGAAATAAAAAAAGCACTGTGTCGAGAATCGACGCAAGAACAATAAAACCATCACACATAATCATCACGTATGTTGATAAACAATCCAGGCAGAGCAGCAATGTGTACAAAATCCCAAACACAAAAGGCACCCAGGTGGCCACAAATGCGCATAAACAAACACAATTGCAGGGAAAACCACTGCCACGAGTACCAGGCAGCAGATGGAATACCGCTTCACCAGGCGCAAAGAAGGACGAGCAAAAGAGGAACAAGCGATAACATTCGACTGTTCGCTTATCATCTTCCACATCGGACGACACATTTACAACGGAACTTATAGCCATCGTTTGTGTATATAATGTGAAGCGAGTTGTTCTATTATTGTTATTATCATTTTGTAACGAACTGGGGCAGCAGTGCAAATACAGTCCATTAAAATAATCTGTGCGTTGTTTTTTTTATTTATTTTTATCTTCGAATTTTTTCTTTTCATTAAGCTATCCGAACATTTTGGTCCTTCGAGCCGGATCGGACATGGGCTAGTGCAAATGTCAATTTATTAAAAAAAAAAAAAATCATCAGTGCGATACTGTGAGTAATGTGCAATAGAAGCCATACGTGCGGCCATTAACATTTGTGTGCAGTGCGTAATCAAATAAATACATATAAACAAATACGAATTAAGATCAGTCGCAATCTCAAAGTGCAAAAAATCGAACTTGTGCAGGGCATCTGAGTGCATCTAAATTGAAACTCTTGTGAACACGTCTCAAACACCTTTGTGCAGTGCTGCTGTTTAAAGACAAATAATTAAAGAGCTCATTCCATACGTATTTGTAGCAATTTCCGAAGGGTCGACCTGAATTTCTACGAGTGCGTACGTTCTTAAGGTCAGAGCAATTTTGAGCACCAGTCAAATTCAAACGAGTGCAATGGGCGATACAGTGCGTAGAGATGTTTTTCGCTCGTCTCTAATGCGTGTTGCGAAATTCATCGACCAGTCAGGATTTGAGAAGAGCATCTGTCGCTGGTGGATAAGGCGGCGTATAACAAGGAGCTGGAAGTCCACGACATCTACTTAGGCGCAGTTGGGGACGTTTTTTAAATCACTACGGCGAAAATCAAGGCGCGCATAATAGTGCTAGAGCGGCAGAGCGCTGCAAGTGCAGTTGTTGATAGCGCATCAACTCCGACAACAAATGTCATTCAGTTGCGGCAGGAGCGGCCAACCAAAATTATTACGTTTGAGGGGGACATTACGAAGTGGCGCGTGACCTTTCTATCACAGATTTACATGCAAACCCGGCATTGGCTAACGTGACCAAGATGCGTGGGCTCTCGCAGGCGCTTAAGGGACAGCCTGCAGGGATGATTGGCAGATGGAGAATAACCGAAGGCAACTATGCTCACGCTTGGGCGAAATTAAATGAAGTTTACGACAATGAGCAAAACATCGTGGATGGGCATCTAAGCGCGTTACATGCCATACCGGCGCTTGATCGAGAAACCTCAAGAGCACGTGGGATTCGTGAAATGGTGAAGGAGGCCAATGTGCACCTCAGTTCATTGCGTGCACTCGGGCTCGACATCACAACATGGGACCCAATCATTGTCAATATGTTGAGGGCAAGATTGGACCCCGAGACCAATCACGCATGGTAGGATGAGCTCAACCGTTCACACATTCCGGGGTCGACTACGCAGGTCCGATCGAAGTAAAGTCGTGGAAAGGACGGGGCGCCAAAACCCTCAAGGCGTACTTTGCCATTTTTGTGTGTTTGGCTACCAAGGCCATACACATCGAATTGATGAGCGACCTTACCACACAAGCGTTCATCGCAGCCCTTCGACGATTCACGGCGAGAAGAGGATTGTGTTCGCATATATTCAGCGATAATGAGACGAACTTCGTGGGAGCCAACAAGGAATTGAAGAAGTCATTTGACCAATCGAAGTTTGATTGGAAGGATGTGGTAGAAACGACCTCTAAAGACGGAATAGAGTGGCATTTAATTCCTCCAGCTTCCCCGCACTTTGGTGGATTGTGGGAAGCCGGAGTAAAATCAATAAATTACCACCTTAAAAGGATCATCGGCACCGACACTTACACATTTGAGGAACTCACCACACTTCTACATCAAATAGAAGCGTGTTTGAATTCGAGACCATTGTCCAACTTTGTCCAATATTGTCCACTATGACCAACAAACCTCACGATTTCACCGCGCTCACTCCCGGCCACTTCCTTGTTGGACGACCCTTAAACTCAATCCCTCAACCTAACTTAGCGGAGACAAATAGCGGATATTTAAAACGATGGGACCGCGTCCAGAAATTATTACAACTATTCTGGAAGCAGTGGAAAGCCGAATACTTGACGCGTCTGCAACAGCGCCCAAAGTGGCAAAAAATTGAGGAGCAACCCGAGATAGGAGATCTAGTCCTGATCAAGGATGATCACCTACCCCCCACAAAATGGAGTTTAGCACGCGTCGTAAGTACGTACCCTGGCACTGATAACTTGGTTCGGGTCGTCAGATTGAAAACACAAAATGGAGAAATAAAACGACCTTTGTGATCTGTTTGCTTGTGAATTGTTTACTTCCGACCAAGAGCACATATAAAGAAGACAATTAATTAAATTAATTAAATTAATTTAATCCTACAAAACACAATGTACATAGTACATTTTGCAAAATGGAGTTCAAGGACAACACTACACTTCACGAAAATCTAGATTGTTTACAAATCTAAACGAACTACGCGCACGAAAGAGAAGGATGAGCAACTTCCATTGTGAAATTCACTGCACAGTTGCAACAACAATGGCCATTGACCCAATAAGTCATTTTCAAATATTTATTAATTTTTACATTAAATTACCTGGTCAATACACAATACCTACATTATTCATCAAAATATCAGGAACTTCACAATTTTAATCGAACCCGTTTTACTTTTTATTTTTTCTTCGCACAACACAACACAGCACTTGCACTACACATCATGCCGGTTCGGCAATCAGCACAACAACAAACATCAATAATACATGAAGATGATCAAAACTAAAGAAGAAGAAGATGGCTGTGGGCGATCGACAAGGAAAGCAACAACATGGAGGCAGAGACACTTTGCTAAACTAAGGGTCGACACACATTGAGAACTACGTTCACGGCCGGGGAGGATGTTGTAGAAGTTAACATATTTAAAAATTTGTATACCTAATTATAATAATATATGTTAATGTAAAATATAATATATGTAAAAAGGCAAATGTAAATCATTAGTAATCTACTGCATTACCAATAAGAATGATATGCAGAAAATTCCCAATATAAATGATTGTAATTGTGGCGACCTATCAGCGAGGACGAGCTCTGAGCTGACACGCAGGTTTACGCTCTCTCCACTCATCGCTTCACTACATAGTGCTCTCCACACCCACGATGCGCCCTCTCGCTCGCCGCTAATCCTCCACACAACTTTGGCTATGCGAGTTAGTCTGTTAGAGATCGTGCCAGAGCGTGGTAGTCTAAATAAATATAAATAAAGAAGTTCTATCGGAATTACCACTTGTCTTTGTTATACTCTCTACTGTTTCAGCACCGGTCATTACATTGGCCACGAGGATAAAAAAAAAAAGGAGAAACAGACAGACAGTACTCGTAAACATAACGTGGTGTGGATAAATGATTAAATGATTACATTCAATTGTAAACAAGTTCATAATTGAAGAGGTGAATTGACCCACATTAAATAGTGAGAAACATAGAGAGAGAGAGAGAGAGAGGGATATATACATAAATGTATAGACTGCACATTCAATTGTGGTGAAGATTACTTATTATTGTACATTCAATTGTAAAACTGGGAAAAACAATAAGTTTCGTGTCTGAGCAGGTCAAGAAAGTCTCCACATTCAATTGGTCTCTTAGCAAACAGACCAGCTGGCTTAATCGTTCCTGGTACAACAGGTTCATAAAAATGAATGACACCGGAATAAGACCATTTCTGTATGAGACTATTGATAGAGCGGTCATTCGATCCGAATGGTAGAAATGGCTCCGTTCATTCTCATTGTATTTGGAATCGGGAGAAATCATAGACGCGAGGTAAAACATGTGCAATTTTGTTCTATTTATCTATTTATTGTTTGAATTTTTAATTTAATGAGATTTCTAATATACTCAGAAAAAAAAACAAAAAGAAAGAAAAGTAAGAGGATGAGCGAAAGTAAGAAAGTTGATAACAGACGTGAGTTATGCCCATTAAATTGGACTAAATTGTTGTAATCGCATTAAATTGCAGGGAAAAGGGGATCACATTTAATTGTAAACCATTGGCATTAAATTGTGAAGTTGAACATTAAATTGTTCTTCCTAAAAGATAATAGAGAGGAGCAAGAGTGAGTAAAGCACGACTGTGGGCAAAGGCATTCCGGGAAAGAAGGATGAGTTTATACGATCGACAAATCTTTGATCCGATCAGAATGGGAGAGATGGTATCGGTCATCACATAGGTGATAGATATGTGCTCAGTACATGAGCAATTCGCGAGCAAGACGGAAACTATGGCCCCTACACCATCGTCGAGTGGGATCAATAACATTTTCTCTGCGCAAAAGGAGAAATATTCAAACCATGGCAGAGAATGCCAGAGATCTGGGCGATTAGGTCATTTGAGAGAGAGTAGTGGCTGCCCGGCCAGATATGTCAGATGCAATAAGTGTGGGTTTGTGGGACATTTCGTCAGAAGATTTAGGACTAAAACAGATAAACGAAAGAATAATTTTGAAGACAGGTGGAGTTCGAAAAGAAAAAGGTTTGGTCAGTCAAATATAAGGTTTGTAGACGAAGAAAAGGAAGAGGAAAAGGTGACCAAAGGGGAAAGGGAAGTCATGAAGATGACTGAATCGAAATAACAGAAGAGCTAGGCGAGCCATCAAGTGGGAAAATTGTTTGCTCAGTTGGGGGCTGTAAGCTGGCGATGGTTATGGATTCAGGGTCACTTTTCACTCTTATATGGGAAAAAGACTGGAAACAATTATTTATAACAATACGAGAGTATTGCTGAACATCCGAAAGGAATCACCAAACCGGTTCAGAGCGTATGCAGGTAAGGATCTGCTTGAAATAATATCAGTTTTTGAAGCCCCCATAAGCGTGAATGAGCGAGCAGAAGCAATCGCTTCGTTCTACGTTATTAAGAACGGCAAACAATCGTTACTAGGCCGTGAAATAGCCATCAAATTAAAAGTTTTTAAAATTTGGGTTGACATTAATCATTTTGAAGAACATCGACCATTCCCAAAAATACGAGATATACAGGTTCAACTATCGTGAGGTGAGTCACTCAAGCCGGAACAACAACATCCACGTCGTATTCCATCTGCGTTATAGTGACATATCTAGGGAAGCTCATTCCGGATATGGCAGACGCTACGGAACCATTATGGAGTCTCCTTAAAAAAAAGTCCCCTTTACGTGGGGCGAAAAACAAGAGCAGTCATTCCGGCGATTAAAGAATTCTCTTGTGAAAATTCCCACTCCAGCTTATTTTAACTACAAGAATTGCACTCGCCTAATAGCCGATGCAAGTCCAGTCGCGTTGGGTGCAGTCCTGTTGCAGTTTCAAAGATGGAAACTCTCAATTTATCTCATTTGCCAGCAAAACCTCTCTACTGTAGAGAGGAGATATTCGCAAACTGAAAAGGAAAGCCAGCCGTTAGTTTGGGCTGTAGAACGCTGTTATTACTATCAAGCAGGAATACTTTTGAGCTTGTGACTGATCATAAGCCCCTAGAAGCCATTTTCAAAAAAACATCAAAGTCTCCAGCTCGGACTGAAAGATGGGTACTGAGACTTCAATCCTTTAAGTTTAAAGTAATATATCAGGCGGGTAAATTGAACATAGCCGATTCGTTATCAAGATTGTACAAAACTGAAGAAACTGACTCGTTTGACACCCATTGTGACAGCGTCTGTGCACTGATCGAAAATACGGTTTTCCACGCACTTACAATAAGCGAAATAGTAAAATGCATCGACACGGATCAAGAACTCGTAGAAGCAGTAAAAAGTGTAAAGAGTGATAATTGGACGACCAATGCTAAAAACAAGTTCTTCCCATTTCGGTTAGAATTGTTCACCCTGGTGAATTCTCTTTCGCGGTGCCCGAATTGTCATACCAGCGGCATTACGACGAAGAGTACTAGACCTAGGGCACGAAGGTCATCCAGAAGAAACAGTCATGAAGCGCAGACTTCGGTCAAAAGTATGATGGCCGCTAACGGACAGGGAAGTAGAGTCATTCGTGAAGCAGTGTCGTGAATGTCCACTAATTTCAAAACCATCACCACCAGTTCACATGCAACGACATGAATTCCCAGACGGACCTTAGCAATGTATCACAATAGACCTATTGGGGCCATTACCAAACCACGATTTCAGTTTTGTCATTATTGATTATTACCCCCGATATCAAGAGACAAAGTTTATGAAGAAAATTACAACAGCGGATATCATTGCCAACTTGGAGGAAAAATTCTGCAGGTTAGACTATCCTAAGTCGATAAAGGCGGACAAGGGTCGGCGATTCGTTAGCAGCGAATTCAAAGACTATTTTGAAGCCAACAATATTGAATTAACCACCTCTATTTGCCACAGGAGAACGGCGAGGTGGAGAACATGAATCGACCTGTTCTGAAGCGGCTTCAAATTGCCCACGAAAAGGGGGCAGATTATAAAAGGGAAGAACAAAAGTTAACCTTAATGTACAACGTTACACCACATGGTACAACCGCGAAAATATTTTAGATTTAAAGGCGCGAGACTTAGACACAATGAGCAAACATTTGGGGAAAGAAAGGGGAGACAGAGACTGGAGAGCAAAAGAAAGAGGTATTGGTGTCGGCGATAAGGTTTTGTTTCGTAACCTGGTTCCTGCAAATAAATTAACACCGACTTTTGACTCAACCGAGTTTGAAGTGGTCCAACGAGGCCCGAACGAAGTAGTTGTTCGAGGAGAAGACGGAAAGACCTTCCGACGAAATGTAACCCATGTAAAGAAGAATCCAACTCCATCTCAGACTGCTGTAGAACAATCAACAACTGAGGACACTCACGGTCTCTCACCTGGTGAACGTAAAGAAGACGTCGTACATGTTGCTCGGACCGAGAGTTCTTCCATGAAGCTGAAGCTAAAAAAAATCGGAGGGATGTGGCGACCTATCAGCGAGGACGAGCTCTGAGCTGACACGCAGGTTTACGCTCTCTCCACTCATCGCTTCACTACATAGTGCTCTCCACACCCACGATGCGCCCTCTCGCTCGCCGCTAATCCTCCACACAACTTTGGCTATGCGAGTTAGTCTGTTAGAGATCGTGCCAGAGCATGGTAGTCTAAATAAATATAAATAAAGAAGTTCTATCGGAATTACCACTTGTCTTTGTTATACTCTCTACTGTTTCAGCACCGGTCATTACAGTAATTAAAACCCAATATATCGCATACCTTGTGGGGATAAATCCATTACACACTAAAAATTATAACGAAGTGAACAAGACGAGTGTTTTATTTCTCCGCTCTTATCAGAAGTCTAAAAGATAATTAGTTGGTCCGTGTGGTGATCATTTTATCATTTTATCGTTCTATTTCAGCGTCCATCCCTTAAATCCTGTTTTTCCTTTCTTTAGCGGAACACGTCCAATAAATGACAATATCACTTCATATTCGTATTCGGCTTTAATGAAAATAATTATGTCGGCACAAAAGGTAAAAGTTGTAACGAATGAAGAAAATAATTTTTAATCCTGTGTAAGTAACATTTCAGGGATCTGGATCTGGGAAGAAGTTTATTATCACTTCAAATTAAGCTAGAAATTCTGAAGATGATTGATGCGGGAGAATTTAGGAAAAATATATGTGCAAGGTTCAATTGCAGTGCAGCAACTTTGACAAGGATTATTCATAATAAGGAATTTATTCTAAACGTGGCAGCACAAAATCAGAACTTATCAAAAAAACGAATGCGAACTAGTGCTTGTAAAGAAGTTGAAAAGGCGTTATTGATCTGGTTCAAAGACATGCGAATGAGAAATGCAACAATTACTGGACCACCTTTAATTGAAAAAGCTAAGAAATTTGCAATTCTGCTAAATGTTGACTTTGAACCCTCTAATGGCTGGTTAGAACGATGGAAAACTAGGGAAAATATCCACTTTAAAAATGTTCACGGAGAAAATATGCTGGCGATGCGTACGGTGCTAAAGAATATTTGGCTAACATTTTACCAAAACATCTTAAAGAATATAGTGCGGACAATATTTACAATGCAGATGAGTCTGCATTAATGTTCAAAGCGTTGCCCACCGGCACGCTGGCAAACAAATATGAGAAACCTTCAGGAGAATAGAATTACGATTCTTTTTGTGGTTAACGCAAATGGCAGCGACAAAATGATTTTCTGCACAGGAGAATACCAGAACCCAAGGTGCTTTCGAAATTCTACAGTTCCTGTAAAGTATTTTTCAAAAACAAAGGCTTGGATGACAGGATCAATTTGGAGTAACATAATGAAGGAACTTAATGCACAATTTAGAGCGAATGGTAAGAAAATCTTGCTTTTCGTCGACAATGCAGCATGTCACAAATTACATCATGATACTGATACTAGTTTGGACAGTATAAAGATAGAATTTCTGCCACCTAATACAACTTCCCTCATCCAACCCTTAGATCAGGGGATAAATTCGTTCTTTCAAATCCCACTACCGAACATGCATAATAAGACGACAAATCCGCCATCTAGATAATGGAGAATCTTTAATGGAATTTTCGAAAAAAAGTGGATTTACTTGCAGCATTAAAAATGGTTAAAAGAGTCTGGTGGATGGTGAGCCCAGAGACAATTCGAAATTGTTTTCGCAAGTCAGGTTTTGCCACAACCACTTCTGAAGACAATGTACAGAATGATGCCAAATTTTCGATCAGTCAAGAATTTGAGTCGCTTATAGATGTTGATGCGGATTTACCAAGTTTTGGTGACATGACAGATGCAGACATAATAAGGGAAGTACAACTGGCATTAAATACTAATTCAGAAGAAGTGGCTTCTGATAGTAAAGAATTGGTCGAATGTCCAACTACACAAAAACCCACTCTGAACGAGGCTTTTAATGCACTTAAAACGTTTAAGGATTTTTTTCGGGGAAACTGTGAAGTGGGTGATACTATTGATGACCTAGAAGACAAAATGTCTATTTATAATATGAAGAAGCGTAGGCAAACAAAGATCGACGATTTCTATAAGTATGGATGTATATTTATCTATTTTATGTATGTATGTATGTATGTACATATATTGAAAGTGCATATATGGTATTGAAAGTGACCTGTGAAATAGCATTAAAATATATCTTTTTTGTTTTTTTTTATTTACGTGTTATTGAAGTTTCCTTTTATTTCAAGTTTTTTTAAAATAAAATATTGATATATTAAAAATGATGTTGTTATTTTTTGGGTTTTCAAGCTGGATATGCGAAATTGTTTTTCAGTTATCAAAACTCCTGTTAACTGAAATTTTTTTTTCAGTTACATGAAGTTAGCTTAAGAGAAAATACCGCTTAAGTGAAAAAATAATTGTGGCAAATTGGTGTTTCAGTTAAGCGGAGTCGACTGTATGTACATACATTAACATAGATGCTCTTCACTTCTCTTGTTTTTCTCATTAAGTATGTTTAAGCTTCTTATCATGTAAGTTAAATAATTTAATTTCTTTCCAATTTTGAACTTTGTGGAATAAAGACTAATTTTGAAAGCACATGTAACTCCCGGAGTATAAGGTATTCCAGCAAAAGGAATACGAAGTTGAAAAAATAATTGTTACCGCTTTGGGACAACAAGCGCAAAATGCCATCAAACGTGCACATGCTTCAACAAAAATTTTATTCGGCTACAAAAGGAGAAAACGACAGCATGTCAACATATATATTTCAAAGTTGGAAACAGTTGTGCAGCAATTACGGGATATTGGTGAAAATGTCTCAGAAAGCATGTTCATAACGAAAATTCTTATAACGCTGCCCGATATTACGATTGGCAATATGTTAACGATGTTACTTGAGATTCCCATCTCAATAGAAGAGTGAGCTACGATCAATTGAATCGAAAGCTGCATGGAAATTCACAAAGAAGGCATACAACTTTTTTTTTTTTTAAGAAAAAATTTGGTCAATAGTAGAGTAGTTTTCCCTAAATCCTGCTTGAAACTCCGATAATATTTACTGATTTCTGACCCACTTTGCAAGTCTCCTGAAGATCAAAGAGGCGAACAGTTTGGCCGAGGTGTTTAGGAAGGATATTCCTCTCTAATTGGTTGGGTCGCTACAATTATTGCCTTTTTGAAGCTATTAGGAACTGCTGGGACATGATTGAACTCCATGGTTAGTGCATATAAAAACTCTGTTGTGCAATTTTTATAGAACTCCACTGGAATTCGGTCGGTCCCGGGAGCTTTATGTGCCTTAGCGCTGTCAATGACTTTTTGTACTTCTAGAGCTGTAAAAGGTGCATCCAAAGACTCGTCGTAGAAAAAAGGGACGGCGCATTGAACAGGTGCTAAAGTACACACACTATTGAATAAGTGGCTAAACTTATCCTTGAGTAATGGTGCTTTCAACGATGAGCCGAGGAGTTTGGGTTTGCTTATTACGTCAATAATTATAATTTGAAGTTCGAATTTCGTCTTTTTTACACAGCAAATATCTTAAAGTGCTTGTTGGCTGCTTCGTACAGCGATTTAAAAATGTCAGTGTTGTACCTCCGCAATACCCTAAGAAACACAAACGATTGTTCTCTTGCTTTGGAACATTAACGGTCAAACCACTTTTGTTTGCAAATATTTTTATTTGATGGGCTTCCTGGTGCTGCTGCTTTATAATTAGATCAGTGATCTCTTCCATAGTTGCTAAACCGGTCGAAGTGCAAAGTGTACTTAATTCCAGAATCCAGTAGATTTGCGGCAGAACTAAACAGTTACAAAAACCAACGGTTATTTTGTTGTATTGGCTGTTATTTGTGGCTGCAGAACGCACATTGTTTTGTTTTTCCGCTTATCATCAGCAATGAAAACCTCATTTTAGCTGATCAGTGCGCACGGTCACTTCGTAGTCGGAAAATACCGAAAATAAAATTGCTTTTTCCAGAAGTTACAAAAGAGGTAACTTACTTATCTATTTTTTTCTACAAAGTATATACTCTGGTAAGTAATATTTCTGTGATTGTTTTCCAATTGGTACATGTACCGCTCAGGATCTACGCATTTTATCAAACAGCCATATATGGCTGTTTATGCATTTACGAAAATATCGGTCAAACATCGACATGCCATATTTGGCTTCGTATGCAGTAACAAAAAAAAATAATTATGGTTTTGTCCATTTTTTTTATTTTATTTTACTGCAAATAGGCACCTTTCTCATGGCATCAGCGAGGTCCTTTTTCAGTACAAAAAGATTTTATTCGATTCCCGGTGATGGCTTGGAAAGTGAGGAGGAAATACCGGAGTCAGATGATGATGCAGTAGGTAATCGATCTTCGGACTCTGAAGAAGTGGTACCTGAAACCGATGAATCTTGTGAATTTAGTTCTGAAGATGAGGAACCTTTGGCAAGTTTAGTGACGAAAAAGAAAGCAGATCGAAAGAAAGAGCAGAAAATAATTTGGAGAACAAAAAAAATTGGTACATACAACGAAGAAGACTTTCCATTTTTAGGAACCTGTGAGCTCCCAGAAGCGATGTCTAAGTTTGAAACTCCAGCCGAGTTTTTTTCTTTTTTATTCACCGAGGATTTGATTGAGATGATTGTACATGAATCAAACCGAAAGGCTCTACAGGAAAATATTAACAAGCCAGCCAATATTATGCAGGAGGAAATGGAACAATTTATTGGCATTTCTCTCTTCATGTCATTGGTGAAATTACCATCAACGAGAGGATATTGGAGTTCTGAAATTGGTCAACGTCTTGTTTTTGAGACAATGACATGCAACAGATGGGAAGACATAAAGCGACATCTTCACTTTGCGGATAACGACAAGTTTATCAAGCGCGGTTTGCCTGGACATGATAAGCTGTTTAAAGTAAGGCCTCTTCTTAGTAAAATTAGAGATCGGCTCCTTCTAATTCCAAAGGAAGAATTCCTTGCAGTGGATGAACAAACGGTCCCAACAAAATGTCGGCATGAGCTTAAACAATATAATCCCAAGAAACCTCACAAATGGGGTTACAAGAATCTTGTTTTAAGTGGCGTATCCGGTTTCAGCTACGACTTCGATCTCTTTGCTGGAGAACAAAGCAACACATATCCAGAGGATGCTCCAGACGTTGGCGTAAGTGGAAATGTTGTTTCACGACTAACTGCTACTGTACCAAGACACAAAAATCACAAGATTTTTTTTGATAATTGGTTCAATAGCCCAAAGCTTCAGGTACATCTGACCAAAACGGGTCTGCTTTCGTTAGGAACGGTTAAACTTAATAGAGTACCCAATATTGATGTTCCTACAGAAAAGGAAAGGAGAAAGAAAGGTCGCGGGAATATGATCGAGAGAGTTGCAGACATAGATGGTGAAAAAGTGTCCTTTGTATCCTGGTACGACAACAAAGTTGTAAATATGCTCTCAACTTTTGTAGGATGCGATCCAATGACAAAAAAAAAAACGATACTGCAGAAAAGAAAAGAAGTACATGGAGATCGACTGTCCAAAAGTAATAGATGTATACAATAAATACATGGGAGGTGTAGATCTTCTGGATTCAATGCTTGGGCTATACCGAATAAGTATCAGATCTAAGAAATGGCCCAAGAAAATTTTCTTCCATTTTTTGGATTTATGCATCGTAAATGCGTGGATATTATGGCGTCGAAAGAGCAACGTGTACATGGCCCTATTTGATTTTAAGATGGCGGTAGCCGAGAATTTGTGCAAGGCTCGTAAAAAGTTTTATAAAAAGAAGGGCCGACCAGCTTCCAACATTGGTACTCCGACAAGCACAAAAAAAACTTCGGATTCTTGTCATTCGACTCCGACTTCTATTCAGACGAAAAAAGCTAAGAAATGTTTGGCACGTCGTAGACCTCTGAATGCAGTCCGTTTAGATTCAGTGGATCATCTTCCAGAATGGAAAAATGATCGGAAACAATGCAAAAATGATTGCAAATTTCGAACTTTTGTCTTCTGTCCCAAATGCGGCGTTTATCTTTGCTTGAACAAAGACAGAAATTGTTTTATGTCTTTTCATATTTAACTTTATTTCGTATAAACTTATATATTATGTACTGTTTTTTATTCCTTATTCAATAAAATGTTAACGTTGAACTACAAAAATTAAAATATTTGAATAAAATGTTTGATTAAAAAAAGAGTGATTGCATAAAACTCCATATATGGCAAGTATTTTTTAGGTTGATAAATGACAGCCTGCATACGACGCCATATATGGCGACAATTTTTTTTTCAAAAACTGGCATAATTTTTTAAATTTTTTTTTCATGGATATCTTTAGTATGGTAAATAAAAAGTAAATCCGACATATTTTTATTTTTTTTTCAAGTGGGTCATAATTCATGCAGTAGAGGGTTAAAATGGTATGTTGATCGACTGTTCTCCTTCTATATGAGTTTTGGTAATAGTTTAAGTTCCGAATTACTACATAAGTTCAAGGCTCCCTCTATTACACACGTTATTTCCAGAGGCATGTGTTCCGGAAATCATGCAGGAGTAGATCCCAATTACCGGATATGAAGCAGCAATCTATTACTGTACAAGATGTTCCTCCTTCACAAATTAAGAACTCGACAGTCGTAGGCATCTGCAAGCTCCAATATTTTGTCACCCCTATTATTCCGGACTTCATCCTTCGATCTGCGAATCATGTGCATAAATTGTGATTTGAGACCACTATTAAAGTTGTTTTGAGAAAGACCCAACCGACCATTAAAATCCCCCACAAGCATTAGATCCGCTGCGTTTAAAATTTGAAGCTCGTCGTTTAGCTTATCATAGTCACGTTGCCAGTGGCTGCAGTTAATATATATAGGGACTATGCAAAGGGTCTTTTTTCATGTATTTACTTCCATGACCCATTCTTCATCCATCACTTTAAACTTAACTTCTACGCCAGTTAGGTCTCTACGATATCCAAATACTTGTCCGCTACTACCTCGTTCAAAGATCGATGATTTAATTGCCGGCTTCCATTTAAGTTCATAATCCAAAAATATATGCTTAAATCTAACCTCCTCCTTTTCTAACACATGGGTTTCATGTAATAAAAAAATATCGAAATTCTTAATATAATTAAAAACCTCTGTATATATTAGGCCAGCTACATTATAACTAATAATTTTTAAGAACAAAAGAGTTTCATTCTGGTAGACGAGTGTATCTCATTTGTTACGTGAGATTCGGCTTGTGTTTGCACCCAAAACCATTTTATCGACTTTGTTGTATAAATCCCTTGTGTTTCCAGCCAAATGAATTTCGTCAATAACCCCACTGAAAGCTCCATTGACGTTTGATTTGTTTGACATTTGGCACACATTGTTTTGTTTTTCACCTTCATTCATAAATTTTTGTAAAGGTGTTATGTCTCCAAAAATACCTTTAAGGGCTTGCTCTGCATTTTCCTCGCCATATTTCAGACCTTCGAAAGCGTCCCAGGTAAACATCTTGTCTGCTGCAAGCAACTTGTCATCTCTCAGGGTGATTTTCATCCTAGGAGGCAAGTCCTTCTGAATGCTGATTTTGGACCATTTCAGTATTTTGACATTACTCAGTACATTTCTAGCTGCATCTCGAGTCTTCATCCTGACAATAATTGTTGCGGTGTGCACATCGCGACTTCGGACAATAAACGCCAACTCGACATGCGTGTCTGGAGCATTTGCGTCCAACAAACCATCACACAAAGACTTTGCTTCGCCATATATATGGGTGCTGTTTTGCGTTGGCAGATGCACGAACACATTTAACCCCAGGTTCTTTTCCGCGAGTTTATCCAACTGTTCTTCAAGCTGTTTGTTCCTTTCTAATTGGTTGACCCTTTCAGAGATAATCACGTGACGAAATTTAAACCCAGCTAACTCAGTACAAAGCACTTGGAAGTCCTCTTTAGACGCTAACTGCATGGCAAGCGTTCTGTTCTTCTCGTTCAAAATCTGCTTTAATTGCTCGACGGTAATTCCAGGCATTTTTGAAATTGTGGGATCGGAAGAATTCACACGGCGTTTTTCGTTGTTGCCGGGATCAGGTGAGATTTGTGATAGAACTCTTTTGCTCATTTAGTGAGGTTAACAGTTATAGCAACAGCTATATACGAACCCAACATCATATAAAAACTCATAATTTTCACATTCATCTATCATCAGCACAATTTCGCAATCGCCAAATTTTGCCGATGCATTTTCTCATGACAATATTAGGTGCATTCACACCAAACATTGCGATAATAATTTCTTAGAATTCGAACGGATGCAATATACTATATGCCCGCAATACATGTTCTGTCCACAGTAGACATTGCATCAGCACTTTTTACCATATAAAATGCAAGTGACAAATACACCAAGTAGGTCAGTCAGTTCGAGTTTTCAGTTATCACGTTGTCTGTTGCGCTCCGGGAGTTTTCATAAAGAATAAATTGTAGTTTTGAAAATAAAAAATAAAGTTTTTTTTTATTTTAATAACGTTTAACTACGTTAACTGGCGCAGTTGGTAGGATCGCGAAAAAATACGATTTCGCGAGTGTTACTTTGAAAAGCACGAAAAACTACTAAATATTTCCGTAATAGTGTTACTAAAACGTCCACGAAAAGGACTTCAAATATTCCCGAGAGTGTAACTAAAACATCAGTGAAAATTTAACCAGAACACATACGTAATATGGCTATATCTATCTTTCTTACTCCAAAAGGCACTATATGCATACACTAAATGCAGTACATATAGTATTAAATTGCCATTGATGATTTAATAGTTGTTTACTAAAACAACTATCGGCGGAAATTTTGTGTAGTTTTGTGTTTAATTTGGTTTTGTAAAATGTGAACCAAAATAAAATAAATTAAAGGTGGTGTAGCAGCAAACTGGATGACGACGGGGAAATTCGAAGTAATTCAGGTGAGTAGATTTTGTGTAAATGACGTTGAATTATTTATTTATTTATTTTTATATCGTGTGCTTGGATTGATCTTTTGAGTGTTGATCCAAGTTAAGTTTAGTTATAAGTTGTAGTATTAAACTTTTAGTGTTTAAGTTTCATTAGTTAATTAATTTTTTTTTTTTTTTTTAAGTGATAGCATAGGTTTTAATGAGAGGTTTTTATTATTTAAGTTTTGTTGTTCAAGTTGAATTCGGAGTTCGGAATTCGATATTCGGAGTTCTGTAACCCTGAACTTGACTTGCAAGATTATGGAGTGTGTCCTTGCTGAAACATAGGTTTATGGATGTGCTACGCGAAACATCGAATTTTGGGTTTAGGCTAGATGATCGGCTCTTGCGACGAATACATTGGACTGGTCCGCATGTGACCGCTGTTTGACACCTGATGATTGAACTGATCGTCCTGGATACGAAGAACCTCCTTTTTGCTGCTCTACTACCTCCAACGTCTGAAATCGCGTCTCAAGGAATTCGGTAAATTCCTCGTACGTAGGAAGCTCCTTTGTGCTGCCCAGTCTCTCCTCCCAAAGCTGTTGAAGTGAGCACGGAAGTTTTTGCAGCAGGAAAAAATAACAATTGTGTCCCACTTCTCCACCGGCAATTCCAAATTCCCCAGTGCATGGATGCATTGCTGTGAGGTGTCCAACAGCTCCTTCACGCCATCTGCAGATTCCTTCACCAACGTCGGTTGACCGAAAAGCAACTTCAGCTGTGCATTCATCACTAGCACACGCTTGTGGTCGTAACGTGACGTCAGCAGCTCCCAGGCCTTTTCGTAGTTGTCGGAGTCCAGCTGAAGATGTTGGAGCAAACGTTCAGCTTCACCTCTCAATGAAGACTTCAGATAGTGCAGCTTCTCGATGTTGCTTAAGGCTTTGTTGTTATGCACCAATGATTTAAAGAGATCATGGAATGATCGCCAAGTCGTATATGAGCCTGCAAACTTCGGTATGTCGATCTTCGGAAGCCGCAATTCATTGCCTGAGCTGTTTGTCGTTGTAGCTAACGTACCTGTAGACGATGCTGCTGCTGTGAATGATTTCTTGCATTGTTCCAATGCATCCATCAACTCCGCTTTGTATTCCAGGTAAATGTCCGTTAGCTGTTCGTAGATCACTAATAACTCTTCTTTTTTCAGCGTAGCTTCTAGCCTCCCCCCACCAATGATCGCCTGATGATAGGCTCGTGCTACCTTGATGTCATCTTCCAACAAAAAGAGTCGGCTGGTAAGATAACCCTGGCCCCGGCGTTCTTTTGGAGCTTTTTTGAAATTAGTAAAATTTCTTACGATCTGGCTGAGAAGATCCTTCTGCAGTTCACCGCATTGAACTGAAGAACTTATTTTTTGTTCAGCCATATTATTTTATTTTAATTTAATACGTATTAAATTACAACACTGGACGAGTTTTAAATAAGTATATGTAAGTGTACTCACTTGCTTTATTTTTCTGCTTCCAGACGAATTGATCTTGGGGATCTGCTAATTGCTGTGATGCCGGCAGCTAATTTCTCCAGATGCTGAGATGGTTACTGTTGCAGTTTGTTGCGGATGAATTACCGGTGTATTTTTGTATATTGTATAATTTCGCGGCGCGAGAAATTTACAATAATATGTACATGGAGCGCGGCTTTTATATTAAATTTTATTTATATTATTGGCAGAACTATATATGTGTATATACGTATGAGTATATGTATTTAAGAACTTTTGTTAAAATTTTCAAAAAAAGCCTTCACTTTTTAAATCACTTATTTATTCGTAGAATAGTAAATTTATTTCATAAAGTGGTTGGTTCGACCAAATGTATCAAATATTGTGCATTCGTAAAAATGCCACTTTGTTTAAACTTTAATGTAAAACACAAATGATTCAAATACACATGCTCGATAGGACCAAATGTTTCAGAAATAGAACCCAATTACATATTACGTCAATCAGAATCTCTAAACATGTTGTCTTCATCAATTAACCCACTCAAATACTTGTCACATCTGACAGATTTTCAAGGCGACTATAAAGAACTACAAAATTTCTTAGATCTCATTGATAAAATACATCCAGTCAGAATATTTTTTCTGACAAAATTAAATGGTAAAGCTAGGGAAATCATTGAAATTAACAACCACATCACAACATGGACAGACATGAGGACAATACTCATCAATAATTTCGGCGACAGGCTTACGGTAGAGGAACTCTTTGACGAACTAATAGCTGCGACATTCAAGAACAATAGTGTCGAGTTCTATAACAACATTAAATCTATTCTTAGACGACTCAACAACAAAACGAAACAAGCCTTCGCGACAGATGCAATTACATCTGATGCATACATTACCCAAAACATTAATTCCGCTTTACATATATTTAAAGCAAAGTCACCTGAACCAATGCGATCTATACTTTATTGTAGAGATCCAAAATCTCTTGAAGAAGCCATAAACATTCTTCACGAAGCAGGTTACGCATATTTACAACCATATAATAAAAATGGCTCACACGAAAAACATAGAGGCGAAATGAACAAATCTCAATATCAAAACTACCCATCAACGCATCAAACACAAACTAACAATAATACTTCACAAATAGCAGAAATCGAAACCATTTCCAAAATAAATACCAATCGAATCAAAATGCCAGATCCTTCGATAATCAAACACACAGTCAAGAAACCAATACCATCGGAATAATAATTCTAGTAGACCAAACTTTACAAACCCGAATGCATCGGGATCTCAGAATTATGGTAACGCCTACTCCAATAACCAAAGTCATAACAATTTTAATCAAAACCCAAACCCGATTCAAAACATTCAACATCAACCAAATTCAAACAATCAGGCAGAACCGATGGACATTAACCATCAAACTACTATAGATGTCGGAAATTTTCGGTAGGAAACCGAAACAATCTCCCCTACATAAAAATAGAAAATTTCTTATAGATACTGGAGCTTCAAACTCGTTAGTGAACCCACAGATATTCAAGAATGACCCAGTTATAAAATTAGGCAAACCTGTAGCCCTTAAAGCACTGAATAAAGACACATTAGTAACAGAAAAGGTAGCCGTGGACTGTTTCCAAGAGTTTGGAACTTGTGCGGATAAACTAGAATTTTTTATATATAACTTCCACACCATATATGAAGGTTTGATAGGAAATGATATCGGCCGTAGAAGTACGTTAGTGATAAATAATAAAAATAAAATTAACAAACAACTGGCGCAGTCGCAAAACTCGGCAATCGATTTTTTAAAACAAAAATTAAATGGAAAATAAAAACCGTTAAATGAGAAAACCTTTCGTCTTAACAAAAAAAAAGTTCAATATATTAATCGGACGGACGAAAGACTAAATTAAGAAGTTCTCGACACCAAGTGTTCGATCTACACAAAAAAAAGAAATAAAAAATCAATAAATAACCGAAACTTACGCACATACATACATAAATACGTACATAAATAAATACACTCATGCAGTGACTTTTCGTCTAAGAGCTAGTGAACCGCTTTGAGTAATCTCACATTCAAACTCCATAAAAAAAAAATTCTGCGTGGATTTCCACAACGGGACACTATCTACGACATCAAAGAACACAAAAACCTGCTGCTTTAACGGTACGTACTTACGAAGAAATAAATTATCCACCCATCATGGAAGTTCTAAGCCCAGCCGATAAGTTGAAGTTTATATTGTTAGGATGGCGAAAAAAATGTTGCGAATAACCCTTTTTATTTTAATAACTTTTATTTCACGAAAATATGTACATACGAATTTTAAATAAACAAACCACGTTTTCTCTCTTCGGCGTTCGTAGTTGGAATGCCGTCAGTGGGACAGCTAACATTTGCGTTCAGCGGAGGTTACTGGTACGTTCACGGGTGTGTGACAGTGGACGCGTTCAGCGGTGTTACAGAGTACGTTCACGGGTCTGTGGTAATATTAGAATTAGTTAGTAAGATTCATCCATATGACGACAGTTATGATTCTACAGTTGACTTCTTGGATAGGATAGATTCGATGGTTCAATTATTTAATGAATTTGATGATAAGGCTCAAATAATTCTAACGAGATACGTTAAAGACAAAATCGTAGGGCCAGCTAGGTGTGAGCTTCAAAAGCACGGACGACTTAACACCTAGCCTCAAATAATAGAAATGCTAGCAAGTAATTTTTGGGAAAAGTTATCTACTCATGCTTTGATAGACCAAATAAGACTAGTTAGAGTCAGAACAACAATTGAAGAATTTTACAACAGTATAAACAGTCTTTTAAGCAGAATTAGCAATAGTAATAACCTAAATCAAAATATAGTAAATTCGAACCATAGGATTGCCTTTGAGACATTTAAAAATAATTTACCAGAACCAACAAAAACAATAATTCTATATCAAAACCCCCAGAGTTTAAACGAAGCTTTTAAAATAATACTAGAAATTAACCATCAGTCATTAGGACCTAATTCGAGTAATTTTCACAATAGAGAAAACAATTTCCATGCACAAAATTTTCGAAATAGACAGGTTACCAATCATACTCGTAACAGACAAGGACAAAATAGAAATTTTTCACAAGTTAATCATCAGCTACAACAAAACTATAACCATCCACAAACTACCCAATTTCAACAAAATAACTATAAAAGTCAACAACAAAATACAAATTTTTCACGAAGCGGTCAATCACCACGATCAAACAGGTATAATTCAACATAACGATCCTATGGACATTACACTGAATGCACCAAATTTTCCCTTATACCAAAAAAACAACTCCCATATATAGTAATAGAAAATCATATCAGGACCCTCAGATTTATAATTGACTGTGGCCCCGAATTCAGAATAGTTAACAAAAATTTGTGTCACCCTAAATGGAAATTACCCCCCAGCAATAGTAATCTAAGAGTCCTTAGCCGAAACATAAAGACGAACGTTTTTTTACAGAATTCCCTTATTTAAAGAACTACAATTTTTTTGTCGAGTTTTTAGAATACCAATTCTATGATTATATTGACGGTCTAGTTGGAAACAATATTTTATTAAAATTGATTACAAAAACTGATGCCTTGTGACAGATAGTGCAAGTATATCTATTTATTTTAATAAAGAGGAAGAGACTTATGTGCAACAATGCCTCTCTTCAGAAACTTCGAACATACTTTGCAATGAATATTTCAACAATAAAGTTTCTGACGATGTATTTGCAACTTATTTAGACAAAACAGATACTAATAAATTAAAATATTTAATAAATTCATTTCAATCAATATTTTATAAGGAAGGGGATAGTCTTACGTTTACAAATGAAATAAAACATAAAATAAACACAAAAAATAGCAATATATAGCAAATTTTACCGCTACCCACAAATGCATACAGACGAGGTTGATAAGCAAATAAACGAAATGCTGCAACAAAAAATAATAGTCCCTAGCTCAAGTCCTTACAATTCGTCAATCTGGGTTGTCCCTAAAAAGGACAATAAGAATGGACATAAAAGTTGGCGAATTGTAATAGATTATAGAAAACTAAATGACCAGACCATAGATGACCGATTTCCCATGCCCAACATTGAAGATTTGTTTGATAAGCTAGGAAAATACAACTATTTTTCTACAATCGATTTGGTGAAAGGTTTCCACCAAATCGAGGTTGACGCTCACGATAGAGCGAAAACAGCCTTTTCAACCAAAAGCGGACATTACTTTCTGCGAATGCCATTTGGGTTGAAAAATGCCCCGTCAACATTCCAGAGATTGATGAATAATGTTCTAAAGGATTTTGTCAATAAAATTTGTGTCGTCTATTTGGACGACACATGCTTTCACTAAAAAAAAGTTTTCAAAGTCTTAAGGAAGCTAACTTAAAAATTCAAATCAATTAATGCTCTTTTGCTGAGCCATACACTAACTTAAATATTTGACGATCGAGAAGGAACTTCTTGCAGTTGTCTGGGCGGTGAAGTATTTTAGAACATATTTATATGGGAGAAGGTTTACGATACGCACTGACCATAAGCCCCTCGTCTGGCTGAATAGTATCAAAGAACCTAACATGAAGCTCCAACGGTGGAGAATCTTTCTCAACGAATACAATTTTGACATAGAATATCTGAAGGGTAAAGAGAATTGCGTGGCCGATAGCCTTAGTAGGTACACAAGTGAAGAAATTTTAAAGGATAATCCAGAACTTGATTTTGGCGCAAAAGAAGACGAAACTCGACACATATATGTGGGACTGGGCCAGACAAACGAACACCAGACTTACTCAGAGACAAAGAGACAATAGTTACAGTAACAAACGGATGACTTAAAGAAAATACAGACATGAAACAAACGGAAAAAGAACGACGGCGACAGTTCGCGCCAACGACTGGAGAGTATCATTTGAACCTTGATGCTGGCCGGTCGCTTTTTGGTTTTCGTTTTAATAAATATAAAAAGTAATTTGTTTTAATAGATGACTTTTGATTTCTTTTCCCACATATACGAGTATATCTCTGAAATCGTCAGTTTGCCGCGCGTTTTCGACTGTGCACAACGTGTGTTAACCCTCGTGCGTTTACTTTCGCAAGTCCCTTATAAAACGCAAGTCCCTTATAAAACGCAATTACCATTCGCAAACGCAATCGATCACCTGAATCCGAGGGCAGCCAATTGTCCTCGGATAAAAAATACGTACAGCTATGTCCACGTTTTCTTCCACTTGCACGTTTTCGTAATAATCCCTGGTTTCCTCTCCAATGTCATCCGGACACTGACAATAGTGTTGAAATGGATGAAATCGTGTCACCTGTTGGAAAGAAAGTTTATGTGCCGCCCATTAAATTGTTACAAAAACCTCCTGAATTTGTTCATCTCCTAATGAAAAACCTTAAAATATCCGATTATTCTATTAAGAAATTGTCAATCGGCCTAAAAATAGTATGTGAGTCTGTAGAATCATTTAACGCTGTCCTTAAAAAACTTAACTCAGACAATTGTCAGTTCTTCTCGCATGATCTTAAGATCGCGAAAACTTTTAAAGTGGTTCTATATGGTTTAGAAGGCATAGAAGCAATTCAACTTAAAAATGAACTTGTTAGGCGTGAACTAAAATGTGTCGAAGTGAAAAAAATAATTAAAAACTATAAGCACTACAGTGACACTTTTATATTGTCTCCTTTGAAAATGGGTTAAATTAAGTGATTTAAAATTTTTCAAAATATTTCACACCCAAATCAATTGGAACTACCAACGAAAGCTTAAAGGCAAGGTGACACAATGTCATAACTGCCAAATGTTCGGCCACGGTGAAAAAAATTGCCACATTAAAACTGTGCGGGTTCACACAAAACAGCTGAATGCGACAACGTCTCACATAACAAATGTGTTAACTGCAATGGCAATCATAAAGCTACCGATACCTGTACAAGTAGAGCAAAGTATCTCGAAATAAAAGAAAAGAAAAAATCAGCTCGTTCCAATTTTAATTTCCGAGCAAGTGCTCCAGTCAGTCTCTGCACATGCACATGTTCAAGGTTCCTCGCAAAAACTGGTTTTCTTTGATTCGATGAACGACTTCCCAATGCTCCCAACGCCACAAAAACAACGAAAAAAATTCAACGTGCAGAACAAAGAGATTGCAAGTTCCAACACTCCATTGCCTTCTGTTCAAAATACCTCATGTGTTGTTAATACATCATATAATAACAACAGCAATTCATCTCTTTTTTCAATTGAAGAACTAAATGCTCTCTGTATGGAGATGATAACTAACTTATCATTTTGTAAAAATAAAATTGAACAATTTAATGTGATCGCACATTTAGCCTCTAAATTTTTATATTCTCATCATGATAAATGACATGGTAAATAATCATATAAATATTATTACTTAGAATGCTAAGGGTATCCGTAACAAATATTTTGAATTTTTAAATTTTCTAGACATCAATAAAGTAGATGTTGCGTTAGTAATAGAAACTTGGCTTACAAGCGAAATAAGACTACCGTCTTCTGACTTCATCTGCTATCGTGTAGATAGAACTGAGCAGAGGTGTGGTGGAGTTGCAATTCTAATTAGGAAATTAATGCAACATTCGCTCTTGTCTGTAATTAAAACATCGTCTGTGGAGAATTTAAGTATATCTATTAGGCTTATAAATGCAAAGGAAATAAAGGTCTTCTGTGTATACTTTCCCGGCGGATCTTGAATTGATAGTGAAGGAACTAGAGAATAAGTTCGCAACGGTTTTTCAAAGTAAAGTCGGTCATTTTAAATTCGAAAAAATTAAATTAAAATTGAAAAATGAAAATGTGAGTCCAGTGTTCGTTAAACCAAGGAATCTGCCATATGCACTTAAAGATAAGGTCGAGAAAGAACTTGATTATTTAACCGAACAAGGAATCATCACGCCAGTTGAATATAACAAATGGGGAACGCCCTTGGTACCCGTAATTAAACCTGATGGTCGCATAAGGTTATGTGGCGATTACAAATCAACAATCAATAGATATCTTGAGACAGACACATACTACGGCTGCCAGACGTCCCGATTTCGGCGGGACAGTCCCGACATTTCAACCCTGTCCCGACATGTGTCTTTTTCATTTTACTTCGAACTAAAACTTTCGAAAACATGAAAAAACATTTTGTTTCCGACTAAACGATCGTAAATATTTCGAATGTAGCCTTGAATGGATTCATCCACATGTCACAATGACATTGCATACTAAATGTCACAATGTATGAAATTACTTTCAAATTTTAAACATTGTGTTTCTGTTTCTGTGTACCGGTTGGAGTTAATAAAATTGTTTTAAGAGTAAGTGGTTGACAAAATATTCATTGATATATTTCATTGTTATATTTATTTTGTACAGAAATGGCTTCTTCTGATTCAAGAAACATAAATCGTACACAAAGCTACGCAAAAAGATTAGTTTCCTATAATAAAACGTGGGAAAAAATCTATCCGTGGCTGAGAAGTGCCAGCAACGTGCACAAAGCTATGTGCAAATTATGTCCAGCGGAGTTTTCTATATCTCATTCTGGAGTTGGAGACATAAAAACTCACATGAAGAGAGCTAAACATATATCTCGCGTCGAAGAAAAAGTTTCCAACTCCACCACACAATAAGTAAGGAGAAGACATCTCAAGCTATCTCCGAACCGACATTTGCTTTCCATACGGTTAAGCATTCGCAGTCATATAACTCGGTGTCATGTTCTTCTCAACTTTTTAAAGATTTGTTTCCAGACTCGCAGATTGCCAAAACATTTACATGTTTTATGTTTAATGTATATTCGTAGATTTATATATCTATTTTTTTGACTATTACAAAAGTTCCTAAAACATTCAGCCTTATTATTATTTTTAGTTATATGTATGTACATATTTATTTTTGTTAATAAAATCACATGTGTTTTTTAATTATTTTATTTATTTTTGTTCATCATGAATTGTCCCGATTTGTCCCGATTTTTTTATCCAGTTGTCCCGAAATTGAACAAATTTTATCTGACAGCCCTAACACATACCCGTTACCCAGGATTCAAGATCTGTTGCAGAAACTTTCTGGTGGTGAGAAATATTCCAAAATAGATCTAAAAGAGGCTTATTTACAGATTGAACTAGACGAGGACAGCAAAAGGCTTTATGCGTGGTCCACTTCTCAGGGAGTATTCTTTACTTGGTAAACCGTATGTCATACGGCATATCGCCAGCAACATCAAAGTTTCAGAGAATCATAGCAAAAAAGTTCCATGATATAGACAATGTAACTGTCTTCGTTGATGACATACTAGTTACTGGAAAAGACGATGATGAACACATTAGAAATCTCGAACGGGTTTTCAAGAGGTTGAAAGACGCAGGCCTGACGGTTAAGCTGGCGAAATGTGAATTTTTTAAGGAGGATATCTGCTACTTAGGCCAAATAATCAACAAAACCGGAATAAGGAAAGATCCAGAAGGTGTACGGGCTATACTGAAGGCTGATACACCGAGTAACGTGAAACAGGTGCAAGCGTTCTCAGGTCTCGTGAACTATTACGGGAGATACATCCCAAACGTTTCATCTATCATGGCACCTATCTACAAGTTGTTAAAGTCAGGTGTTGCGTTCAATTGGACAGAAAAGTGCAATGCAGTATTTGAGGAAATCAAAACCATCGTAGCTTCCGACAAAGTGTTGGTGCACTACCATCCAGATTGGGATGTGGTGATGCATCGGATGAAGGAATTGCTGCTGCGCTATCACACATATTACTGTCCGGAGAAGAACGTCCTATTTCTTTCGCATCAAGAATTTTGTCACAACCTGAGCGGAACTATTGCGTGCTCGATAAAGAAGCTTTGGCGGTCTACTATGGTGTACAAAAGTTCTCGGATTACTTGTTTGGAAGGAAGTTTATAATCAGAAGCGACCACAAACCCTTACTAGCGAAATTTGGTGAGAATCGCAGCATTCCTCTCATGACATCTAAAAGAATGCAGAGATGGGCGACGTTTCTGGCAGCGTTCAACTACAAGTTCGAGTACATCAAAGGCAAAGACAATAAGGTGGCCGATATGTTGTCCAGGTTTTCATTTAGAGAGGAAGTTGATACAAATGAGCATATAGTAGAGGAACAGATAAAAAAGGTAATTACAGATGTGCAAATAATTAATGTTAATGTCGTTCAAGAGTTCACACAAAAAGATGAAGTTCTGAAGGATGTCCTCAAACACACAATCGAAGGTTGGCCGAAAAATGTCAATAGCAGCCTCAAACCTTACTGGCTGAGAAGAGATGAACTTGAAGTCGTTGACGGAGTTGTGGTACCAAAATTACTACAGTCAGAAGTACTTAAGGAATTACACGATACCCATCTGGGTATGTCAAAAACAAAATCGTTGGCTTGGTCATATGTGTGGTGGCCAAATCTGGATAGTTGCATCGAACAAATGGTAAAGGGTTGTTTAGCTTGCGGAACACATAATCCCAATCCCCCAAAGGCTACGATCAATCCATGGCCAGAGCCAGCAGAACCGTGGGAAAGAATTCACGCTGATTTCGCCGGGCCTTTCCTCAATCGGCAATTTCTAATCATCGTGGACGCCAAAACGAAATGGGTGGAGATCTATCCAATGAATAGCATCGAAGCGAAAGCAACAATCGAAAAATTCTACGAAACGTTTGCACGAATTGGGTTGCCAAAAACCTTGGTGACAGACAATGGGCCAACATTCACGGGAAGCAGGTTTCAGGATTTCCTTCGAAGAAATGGGATAAAGCACATCACATTGCCACCGGGTCACCCCCAAAGCAATGGGTTGGCAAAAAATGCAGTGAAGTCATTCAAAACGGCAGTAAAGAAAATTTTAGAAGGAGAAGAAAAGTCAGTTGTAGTAGCATTAGCGAGATACTTATTTCATCATCGTCTGGCAAAGCATTCCACAACAGGCCAGTCACCAGAGTCGATGATGTTGCGGCGAAACTTGCGCATGAGATTGGACCTTCTAAAACCTAGTACCAACAACCAAAGAGAGGTAAAGAACATTCGAGATCGAAGAGATTTCTGTGAAAGGGAGTCAGCACTGGTAAGAGATTTTCGAAAAGGTAAGGTCTGGTCGGTAGCGATAGTAAAAAAGAGAATAGGGAAGCAAATGTATTTGGTAACCACTGATGGTGACAACTTATGGAAGAGACACTTAAACTAAATGAAGAAGTTTGTCGGCGACAACAACTCCAAAATGGATAATTTACCAGCGATAGCCAATCGTCAAAAGAAGTACTTGGATCATGTTTCAATCAGGTCTCCGAAAGAAAAATCGGCATCTCGGAACTATGAACTAAGACGCCGCTCTCAGTTAAAGGAACCGAGAAGATATCCCGATTAGGGACAGGAAATGTTATATAGTGGCAACACTAACCACACGTAATAATGAATTTTGAATTACTTTATTTTTATGTATTAGTATAAAGAATACACAAATATTTCTACTCACTTGCAGTTTGACACTTGTTGGCGAAACACCTAATAAAAATTAAATACTGAGTGAACGGTTGTGTTTGATTAGAAGAAGTAGAAGGTAGAACAATAACCATCTATAATAACACAATTCATTCAACTACAAATATTAGACCTATCGATTTCATTTCTGAAAATATAAGCAGGGAAGAAGTTTTAGAATTCGCAAACAAATTCAAAATTCAAAAAGAGAATAGGATTCAAAAGACGAATAGCAAAAACAAAATATCATGTCTAAACCAGTGTACGAACATACAATGGTATGTATTTTAACAAAAAAAATCGCACAGTTTTCTTTATATCTTTCTTTATTTATATCTAGGAATTCTGCAGAAAATTTTCTTTTTTGATGCATGGTACTGAAAAGAGCTTTCATCAGTCCACAATACTTGCTGCCAAAAAAGGTGAAGGCTTGTGAACAACAGAAGTTTGAGCTTATTTTTCAGTGAAATTTGGGGTATTGGTCTGGCTACATAAATAGCAAAACCTTCCTCTTTTAAACGATTTCTTATTGTTCTTTTACAAATTTGAATATTATGTTGATCACTCAATTCAATTGCTGCAGTTTTTGGAGTTTTTAGCACATTATCTTTAAATTTGCCCACAATTAAACGATCCTCTCTTTTGGTTGTCTTGCGTGGTCTGCCTGAACGTGGCAAGTTACTTGTGGATTTATTTTTCTTTTGCTTATTTATTTGATAATACACAGTTTGACGAGGCACTTTGTATAGCTTGCTTAAGTATTCCACTGAAATACGCGCATCATACTTGGTCACCACCTCATTTCTTATAGCCTGGCTTTTTTCCGACGTTTTTCCCATATTTACCAATTAAATGTTAGTGAATGTCATTATAATTAATAAATTATATTAAAAAAAAAGACTTTGTAATTAACAGGGCCCAGCATTCATGGCACGCGAAAGGAAAAAATCTGAAAAGAATATGATGTCAAAATACTTTTTTCCAGTTAGTTTTAGTTCAGTTCTTACATTGCAGCTGACAGTGAAATGAATGCGTAATGTAATAAAGAAAATATTTTGCGCTCTTACAGTTAAAATCATATATTTTGTTTTGCTCATCAACAGAGACCCGTTAGTTCTCTCAGTCTATCAAAACAAGCGAGATAACATTGCACACAGATTTGTCAAAATACTTTAGGAAACTATGTTAACGATAAATCAACAAAAAAAAATACGAAATATTACAAAAACCAAATAAAACGGAAGTACAAATTTCAAACAGAACAAACTTAACTAATCACAATTAATCGATAGCAGTATAATCACATCATAGTTCTTTTTAAATTAATCTTATTTTTTTATCCCCTTTTTGGTTTTGTTAATCAAAAATGTATCGCTACATTCAAAATATTATGTTGCCTATTTTCAACAAAGGAAAAAGTTGAAAATAGAATGACTATCCGAGCTATCCACATCCAATAATGTTTTAATTTAAGAGATAAATAAGAAAACAGATGCTGTTGTAAAATAAATTTAGTGTTTTTTTTTTTTTTTTTTTGTATAAGAATAATAATAAATGAATTGAAGAACTAAGAACATAATATTGTAGATTATATTTATAAAAGAAAATCAAGTACTGAAAATGTTAGTATATATAAGGAAATATTGTATCGCGAAAAACAAATGAAAAAAAATTTAATTTAACTGCTTGGAAAAAATTTCAATGAAGTTATGTTAAAATATGTACAAAAAAAAAAAGACGACCGCGTGCATTTTTTTTGTTTTATTTGCTTTGGACCTTTTTGGGGACCAAAAAGACTTGGTGGGGGAGGTGTTACACATGTGCTCCTTGCACGCGTGTCCCTCCCGTCCGCAACTGCACCCGCGCAAATGCGTATTATTATGTTCGCGACGCTTGGTGTTTGATTCATGCAAATACTAAGTGTGCCGTTTACTTTCAAACTGCTCGCTCTCTCCAGCCTGCCCTTCATTAGCTGTGGATGGATCGACCAGTCTGTTTTCTGTGTCTGTGGAATTGTTGACGAAATTAAAAGAAGTAGTACCAAAACAGTAATACACGTATATTACAAGAATTAAATTATTCAGGAAAGTATGAAATACCTATTGTTTATTATAATCTGCTTCTGCTCTAGTAGCAGCATCAAAGCTAAATCGATTGACATCCTCTTCCCGACTAGTCCTACAATTGTCTGGTCTAATCTAAACCCCGAAGCTATAGAATGTGGTGGCAAATCCTCCGTACCAGAGATTACTGGAGGCACCAAGATTGTAGGGAAAACTCCGATTCTGAATCACAATTATCTCATAAAAGGTTTTTTGTGTACCGGAATTGAGTTGGTAACCAAATGCTCAGAAAATTTCTTAGGTTCCAAGACTCTGGAGTCTTTAGAGATACACCATGAGTTAAAAGAGTCCGATTGTATCGATGCGATAACCTCTCAACTGTCTGGGAACATTAAGATACCTGCTTACCCACTAGAGGACTGTTACTGGATGCAGACAACTACTGTCTCAGCGTCGTTTGTCCAGATTACGGCCCGTTCGCTTGTTTACGACCCCTATGCTAACACCGCTGTGTCTGAGCTCTTTCCGGGAGGTGTCTGTAGAAAGAACTTCTGTCCGACTATCCATAGAGGTCAATACTGGGTTTCCAACGATCACCAACCCCCTACATGCCGAACAAATTTACTTGATACTGTTGTCTTTATCTTAGAGTCTCAAGGAGGGGACGCTTATGACTTTTGGAGCCCAGACTTTAATATCCCTTCAGGACACAAGATTTGTAACCTATTCTTTTGCGGATTGGCTGGCTTTATGTTTCACGATCAAACCTGGGTGGCAATAGAGCCTAATAAGCTTCATAAAGACCCAGCTTCCAGCCACTTTTTCAACCAGATCCCCCCCTGCAATAAATCCACACACTTAAACATGTTGGAGAAAGAATATTCGGTTCACGTAGCTGAACAGACCATTTTAGACAAGTTTATGGAAAGCGAGTGTTTGAAAACAAAAGAGAATTTAATTTTAGGCAACCCTGTATCACGAGTTGAGCTTCAATCATTAGCTCCTAGAACACCCGGACAAGGGAGAGTTTACCGCTTGGCCAATGGAACTATAGAGTGCGATATTGTTGGCAAAAATTTTGCTAACAAATTGCGTGCGCTACCTACACCGCACAGTGCGTCGACCAATGGAAAAAATCAAAAAATTAGATTTACAAAATATTATTTTGAAACACTCAAAAGGCATTACACATTCCCAAACAAGATAACTGTAACTTTATTAGCGGTAAAATTTACCCGCAAGCTGTCTGGTCACCACAAAACCTTACCTTACTTGATTATTTAAAAAATTACAGTTAGCTCTAGTACATGAAGCCTCGACTGGCAGAGTAAAATAATTATCTTATAAACCAGTTTTTACTTGGATCTACACCACTAGGACAAGTAGAGGTTATTTGTTTTTTTTTTTTTTTTTACTTGCAACTTTTCAACAGTTGTTATTCAAGCTTAAAACAACTCCCATTAGTTCCGTTGAAAAGAGATTTTAAAGTGTTGCTGACTGTGAAGAATTTTTTTCTTGTTTAATTAAGGTTATTTCGACAAGGTAAAAATTGTCTACGACAACTTGCGACTGTTTTTTTTGCAACTGTTTATTTATCAATCTATTTATAGAATGTGTACTAATAAAGAACTTTTTCAATTATGGTCATCCGACCCAACCAACCGATTTGCTGCCGTATTACAGTTTATTAAGAATAACATAATTAAGACTGTTTTAGATCCAGAAGAGGAAGAAAATTTGCGAAGTCATGTTTTTATTTTTGTTTTCAAATATAAACAAACGGTGGCAAAAATCCGGAAGGAACCGTAATCGGTTTTTAAAAAGAAACAAGGATTGGCTCGACTTGCGGCCTCGTTTCCAGACAACATTTCTTCCATAAGCATAGAGTCTAACAATCAAGACCTATAAAATAAACGCGGAAATCCGAAAAAACCCTTTCAAAAGTGTTGCAGAAAAACTAAGAAACAGAGAGTGGAAGAGCTGTTAAAGACGAAATCTCTTGAGGAGCTTAGGTTTGCATCAGAAGTTTCAGCAGAAAATACATCTTCTTCGAGGTTTTTAGCCGAAGAAAAAAAAGTTCTGTCATCCGAGGAAGCTTTGACACCGTACCTTGACCTTGACCTAACCGAGCGAAGCTATCAAGTTTTGCGAAACACCGTAAACGCATTGCACAAAGACTGTTTTCCCAGCATTTATGCTCTACGGCAGATGGAAACGAGTATGTTGCCAAAATCTATTGTCACAGAAACATCTGCTGAAGTGGATTTCCAAGATGTAATGGTAAAAACGGTTCAAAACATAGCCAAGTCCGTAAGTGTCAGGAAAAATACTAACGCTAAGTTGATATGCAAATGGGGCTTTGACGGTTGGATTTGAAAATCCCGAAAATTCCGACGAATATTTATTTTTAATCGCATTTGTTCCCTTGAAATTAATTGACATCGATTGAGGTTCACCTGAACCTCATTTATCTGGATAAATGATCATCCTGGATCCACTTTGTATTGTAGGCCTCTGAAGTTTTTATTTCGCAAAGAGAGTTCTGGACTGGTGAAAGAAGAGGAGGCCACTATGCAAGCTAAAATTAATCATTTCAATTTCATTTAACCATGGTTGATGGAAGTGTGTGTAATGTGTTGTCAGAAACAAACTCCTCTTCAAAATGCTATGTCTGTGGTGCATTACCCAGTGAAATGAACACAGTCAAATGTTACGAGAAAGCTCCTGAAGGAGACAACTATCGTTTTAGCTTATCAACTCTTCATCTTTGTATAAGAACTTTTGAATGTATGTTACATATTGTATACAGATTACCTTTTAAAAAATGTCGAGTACAAGGGGAAACAAACAAAGCCGTATTCAACTAAGAAAAAAAAACGAATTTAGGCGGAATTTAAGTCAAGAATGGGGTTAAATGTCGACCAACCTAGGCAAGGATTTGGATCGTTCAATGATGGCAATACCGCCAGAAGGTTTTTTTCCGACCCTAAAAGAAATTCGGAAATCACAAAAATAGATCAAAGATTGCTTGAATAATTTTCAGTTATCTTACGTGTAATTTCAGCAGGTGCAGAAATCGACTTTCAAAAGTTTAATATATTACTTTGCGAAACTAAAGACCTATACTTAGAATTGTATGATTGGTACATTGCCCTGTATATTGCACAAACTTTTCTTTCATGGCATTGATATCATAAAAAGTTTTCAAATACCAATTGGACATTTATCCGAGGAAGCACTAGAGGGCTTACACAAGACTTTCCGCCGCACTAGGCTTCATCATGCAAGAAAGTACTCGAGGTCTAACAACATGCAAGATGTAATAAACTATTTGCTATTAATATCTGACCATCTAATTTCATCACAGAGAAAAATTGTGCGCAAACAAAAAAGAATTGATGAAAATATAAGATACTACTTTATTTCTATGAGGAACATGATTCTTCTTGTGATGAATTATAATATCTTATTCTAAGTTTCATTCTTTCATTTTAAACAGAAAAAAAAAAACAAAAATAGATAAACAAACATCCTTTTTTTGTACCCTTTTTGTTAAAATAAAAACACGTTATGAAAAAACAAATGGAAATTGAGTTTTTCTGATTTTTTTCCTCACTTTCTATTGACTCGACGTACTGTGCACCGGTCCGAACAATTACAGAAAAATTAATGACCGATACTACTATTGCTATAAACAATACACTACCAACTAACTTCAACCAAAACTTTGATATTAAAGAGTATATTACTACATCTAATCCACAAGACTAAAGAAGTTCTCAGTTCTCTCTGGTCTGTTGTGGGATGCGCATTTCATTGAAACTTACATCTAATACTGTAAAATATTTTAAAACGAATTGCTCCGCGTGTTCACAAAAGATCGATCGCAATTGATTGCAGTAATTGCAAGCACTTCTTTCACTATTCATGTGCTAATATCAACGAACATGATGCAGAATACATGAAAGCTAGTGGCAATCCTTTCCGTTGCGAGAAGTGTGGAGTGCTAAGACGGCGCTCTTACGGCGCTCTACCCGTTAGTGATTTACCGAAACAAAACTAAAAAAAAAAAAAAAGTGAAAACGCACGTAGCCAAGTAAAGCAACTATTTATCAAATCTCTATCCATTGATGTTCCTGACTGTGAGATCGATAGATGCTTCGTTAAAAAATTCAAACGAGATCATCAAAATGTAAAACGTTCATCTGTGTAAGATTCTCTAATCTTACCACTAAAGAACGAATTATGAGCGCAAAGAAGACCAACAAAAAAAAATTCAACACACAAGTGAGTTCTGGATCAAAATTTCACAAGCCGACGCTATGGTGGAAGAAGACCCCTGACGGAGTTTCTTATGCAGAGTTGCCGGGGTGTGGATTCTACCTGACGGACAACCTGTTCCTGGTGAGATCTGCTGAAGGAAATGCGCTTCTGTCTCGTGATCATTTCTTGATTTGGTCTGATCTCGCGGCTCAGCGATACTCTATCCGGCTATTAAGATTAATGGAAGAAGAGAATGAGGTAGGTATGAACCTTTCCCTGAAAGAATTGAACCGGTTCCTTGAGGTGGGAGATCTTATCTTGCATCATGGAGGCAATTTGAGTTACAAGTTAATTTATGGGTAAGAACCGGAAGCCATCTCGTACCTGGTCGGAGACATCCCTGTAGGCGGGGCGGATGGAGATTCATTCTTGACAACAGTTAATAAGGAGCAACGAGCGCTATCGCAGAAGTTTAATGTCGAGGATCTTTATGAAGAAAGACGGTCGTTCCTAGAGAGTAAGAAGGGATCACCTGAGGTTCTATCCCAACTCCACGGATTATACCGTATATGGGGTCATCCCACCGTAGAGCCTTTGGACGGGGCTTCGGCATTAAAGAAAATAGCCACACAGACACGATTGCTACATCAGGCCAAATCAGAGGCGATAGAACGAAAATTCAAAGAAGAATTTATTATTAGATATATAGCCCGTTACAACAAGTGGCCTAAATTGGATTGTGATGCTCTTTCCCTTAACAACCCTATCCGTGTCGCCTATGAGCAGCAGTCGATTTTCCCCTTATTAAACCCCCACTACAAGAGATCCCATTTAACCCTGGTAAAGTTCGGGTCAACTTTCCCAGTTGATTTTTTTTCACAAGCTTAGATTTCACAAAGTGGAACTCCAACATGCGGGAAGAAGAAACCATAGGGCTGTTTACAGACTTCGACCATTTGTTCGGCTCCACACAGGTATTCTCTAGAACCCATGAGATGTTTAAAAACTCATTCATGTACCTGTTGAACGGATCCTACACTCCGACCCTCCGGTCTACTCGAGAATTTAAGCCAGACCTAGGAGGATGGTATCATCATTTGGGGGGAATAGAAGACTTAAGACAAAAGGGATGGACTATATGGACCATCACACTAATCTTATTGGCTTCTGAAAACTTGCCAGTCAAGATCGGGCTTATGGGGCAGGGAGACAATCAAATTCTTAAAGAATTATATGAGCGATCTATGCCCTATGACCGGGCTCTTGAGATCCACTTTCAATTTGTCAGATCCCTCAATGCGCTCCTTACACATGTCGGCCCCCCGCTTAAAATTGGAAGAAACATGGACTTCAGCAAATTTATATATCTACGGAAAATACATGATATGGAAAGGAGCACCCCTGCCCACGTATTACAAACGAATCTGCCGAATGTTCCGTATGTCAAACGAAGATTATCCTACTTTAGAGTCGACTCTGTCTTCCTTAACGGCCAACTTCTCGTCAGCTCTCGCCTGTAGTGGGACCCTGGCGTATTGTACGCTATGTACGTTATGGAAGCGGTAGGATCCATCCAGATGTTTGTAAACTCGTCCTATCTCCAGCAATCAACTCCTCTCTCCATCATGGCGAGACCTCTATCCCAAGTTGTACCTCATGCCAGAGGAGTGTCTCGTATAGCGGTCCCTCGTCCAATTCCTCAGACCGGGGTTCTGGATAATTTCTTTTATCAGTCTCTCCTGATGATCCCACGGGTTTTTGGAGGATTTCCAATCACCAATCTACTCCAGGCTATGCTGCGAGGATTTCCAGATGAAGTGTCCCTGAGTATCTCTATCTTAAAGGGGTTTTGGAATAAGGGCAATTTCCGAGAGCAAAGACTAATAACCCGTATTTTGAGCCCTGAGTTATCTGCTGTCCAAAGTTATGAAATGTTGTTTGAACATCCGACTGCTCTAAATCTCCTCATTCCCCCGACGCCGAGTGAGTCACGTAGGAACTTAGTGATAACATTCTTAAAAACTTCTCACCGGATCCAAAATCAAGCATTTAGTCAATTTCTCACCTTATTAGATGACCCTCGAGAGAAGGAACTGATACGTTATCTAGAAACAGCGGAACCTTTTAATCCACGATTCCTCGGACAAATAGCTGGCGCAACCCTTGGAGCCAGAGCTCGCCATCTTGCCGGTCGACTTCAAAAGACCAAAACAATATCAGAGCTCGCCAGAGTAGAAGGAAAGAAGGACATATACACTCAGGTGGCTAAGACAGAGCTCAATCATTTCGTAAGTGTTATCTGGAGATTGAGATCAGATTCCCTAAACACAGTGCCTTGGTACTCCTCGAAATGCTCTGTACAACATGCAATGGATCTTCGGAACAAAGGATGGAATAAAGAGATCGTGGGAGTAGATTGCGTTCCTCCATATGAATTCATGGAGATAGAACCTGTGTCTGAGATGAATTCTTGCCCCTCGAACTGTGAGCAGGAGAGAGGGTACATCGCAATCACACAGATTACAAGTTTGACTGAAGAAGAGTCTTCTAATGCCCTAATCGTCGGATCACATCCTGCTTATCGAGGATCAACCACCAATCGGAAAACATCTGGGTATGGCGATCGCCTATCGGAGATTGCGGATCCCCTTCTCACAAAACTGTTATCCCTGTTCAGCCTCATTGGCTGGGCGACCCCCAAACAAGGAAATCTGGCGATGGTTATATCTTCAATGCTGAAGGCCCGTACGGATATCAATCCTGATCTCTTGCTTCCAGATGAGGATCAACTGGTTGGTTCAGTCCATCATAGACTTCAGGATGAGAGAACAGGGCATGGAGGTGCAGTTGCCATTCTTCCCAATTTCGGGACTCGGTTCTTCTTCAACACTTTTCCCTTATCCGCCTATAGTAAAGGGTCCAAGAATGTGAACCTGATGTTCCAATCAGTTCTCAGTGTGGTCACGTGTACTCGAAGCTGGGGACTCCGTCAAAATTCTTTTGCCAAGACTCCCACCTTCCATATTCATGTCAAGAAATCATGTTGTGTAAGAGACATAAACGAAGATGCGATAGATTGTACCAACCCCCCTAAGTTCCCTATTCCTTCCTATCCCAACAACCCTTATCTCTATGTGCGTAAGGAGGGGATGGTTGAAATAATGGCCTTCAACACCTTATTTCCAAAGACAATGACCTCCACAAGGGACCCGGAAGAGTCATCTATTCGACTTGTGTCTTTACTAGCTCTTGAAATTGTTTCAATGTTGAGAGTAGGGTTATGGCATCATCCTTCAGAACGGTTTGCACACATGGGACTTTTAATTAATTGGGCCTTGAGATGTCCTCTGCAGTCATTGCTTGAGCATATTGCCTTTCTTATAGGGGTCTATTTCTTCCCTGCCTTTAGAAATAACGACCCCTCAGACTACCTAACCAGACTCTAAGAGTCCATCATCAAATCCCCTCTTCCTGAGTGGACCCAACTTGCGAATCTACTATTCTGTCCCAATTTCCATCATGAGCTCGTGGCCTCTCCGTACTACGTCACGATATCTGGAAATCCCCAACTGTCTCCCTCCATTCTCGCTTCGAACCTTAGGATAGCTGTCTCTCAAATCGCTGCAGTCTGGGCATCCGATTCGAGCGCTAGAGAGCGGATATCATCCTGTTATGTCATTGCTGGGCCTGGATGCGGGTTGAATTATCATCCGGCACTGCAGTTGTTGTTCCAAGATTTTATTCTGTCTAAGACTACCGGGAACGTGCAGGATATTCGACTTAAGATTACAGAGGTGATTAGTAAGCCCCTAGAGGATCGTCTTCCGTCCCTAAATTTATCCGTGGCGCAACGATATTTCCATGTCGGGGCCGGCAGAATCACCGGTGATACCCTGGACACATTGTGAAAGTTTGCAGCCGAGATTCAAGATCTCTCCCAAAATATAGAAGACTTGGGGCATTTATTACCCCCTTCAGTGGATGTAGTGTACTCAGCAAAGTGCTCCCAAGTTTCATTCTCAGAAACTCGATTACATGCGGTCTCCCCATCCGAGAACTACCAGTATCGCTCTCACAGACTGCATCCTTCTGCAAATCCCACATCAGGCCCTTATAAAGGCTTAGGACTTTTGAGGCATCTACATCCGTACGTACCGAAATCAGCTGCGGTATGTGGGGATGGGGCCGGAGGATTCACTTGGGCCGCCCTGCGAACGTATCCAGACTGCACAGTGATGTGTAATTCGCTTATAGACTCCTCTGATTCAATTCAGCAAGCAGCTCAAGTTCCTTATCTCCCTGCATTGGCGGGGTGGCCGGGATTGGAGAGCCGACTAAGAGGCCTTGACCTAGTGAATGAGGGAGTATCTGATATATCCGATCCCAGGTTTATACAGTCACTCAAGAGATATCAAATCTCCTCTTCTGATCTTCTCATAGGGGATATGGAAAGTCCTAATTACCTGGAAGGATTGGAACCGGTCAAAATGACTAGACATATGGCCTTGATAGCTCGGTCTCTCCAGTCTCAGATTCTCATCAAGAAAGACTACGCTCTGAACGTGCGCTCCCTCCGAGTATCTGTTTCTCTTTTGCTGGCGTTCTTCAAAGAAGTAGAGATTCTTAGATCTCACTTCTCTAGTGAGACAAACACCGAAGTGTATTTACTGGCGAGAGGTCCCATCATCGGGAACTGCCCGGTAATTGATCGCGATATAGTAACGGGGAATCTCCTTCCTGTCGAATTTGAGTTGTTTATAGAATCAGTCTTTCTTCCTTCTGTCGGGGGACATTCCCCTATAACCAAGGGAACTCTCTGGGACTACACTTTAGCTACCTTGGACCGTTCCAAGGTACAATCACATTACTAAAAACAAAATGAGATTTTATTTCGCCATGACTCATCTACGTTTTTTTTTTCATTGCCGCAGTCTGAATATGCCTCGCAGCAAGGAAGGTGTTAAAAGAACTCCTTTGGATGAAAATGCCTTACAGGAAGCTATCAACGATGTTCTCTACAATAAGGAAACAATCGGCAGAGCTGCAAAAGACCACGGTATTTCCAAAACAACTTTGTTTCGTCATCTTCAAATGCATCGGAAATCTGGCGATGCAACGTTCAAATACCATTCAGAAATTGCACACAAAAAAGTGCTTAATGATGAAGAAGAACTTGCCTTGGTTGAATACCTTACCACAGCAGCAAAGCTGCAGTATGGATTATCGAAAATTGATACAACCAAATTGGCCTTTAGTTTTGCAAAAGCAAATGGAAAAATTCTTCCGGAGACGTGGATAAAGAACGAAGCAGCTGGCAAAGAGTGGATGATTGGCTTTCTTAAACGGCACCAAACTTTATCACTCAGAAAGCCAGAGTCGACCAGTCTTTCTAGATCAACCAGTTTTAACCGCTGCAATGTGGGACAATTTTTTACCAATTTGGAAGATTGCTATTCCCGTTTTAAATTTTACCCAAGTAGAATTTACAATCTTGACGAAACTGGAAATTCAACGGTTCACGTCCCACCGAAAGTTTTAGCTGCCAAAGGTGAAAAACAAATAGGAAGCATGACCTCGGGAGAAAGAGGAATAAATGTCACTATGGTCGCGGCTATTATTGCAATAGGAAATCATGTTCCGCCGATGTTGATATTCCCCAGAGTTCATTTCAAGGAACATATGCTTAAGGGTGTTCCAGCAGGGTGTATTGGTGGTGCTAATCCTTCCGGCTGGTCAAACGAGCAACTGTTTATTGAGTTCTTCGTACATTTTATAGCACATTCAAAGCCAACACCAGATGAAAAAGTTTTGCTTATAATGGACAACCATGATAGCCACATATCTCTGCAGGCCATTGATCTCGCCAGAAAACATGGAGTTGTTCTTTTGACTCTGCCGCCGCATACTTCCCACAAAATGCAGCCCCTGGATAGAACGGTATTTGGACCGTATAAAACTTACTACAACAAAGCCGCAAGTGAATGGATGCTGAACAACCCAGGAAAACCAATGTCAATTTACAATGTAGCACAAATTGTCGGCCAGGCTTATCCGAAAGCATTCAATCAGCAAAACATCGTTAAAGGATTTGAAGTAACAGGAATATATCCCTTCAATCACGATATTTTCAACGAAGATGAATTCCTTAGTAGCTTCGTAACGGATCGACCATGTCCTGAAAAACCAGCTGCTATGCCCACCGAAAATGCAAATGACCTTATAATTGCAGATGAACAAAGACCAGGAACATCCACAGCGACCTCTGCAGTATTGGTTCCTTCGATAAATTTCGTATCACCAGAGCAAATAAGGCCATTTCCAAAAGCTGCACCAAGAAAGGATCCTATTGCACGTGGAAGAAAGAGGCGAAGAACTAGGATTCTTACGGACACTCCTGAGAAGGAAGAAATTGCTACAGGAAGCTCGAAAGTCAAGACCACTAAAAAGCCAAATTCAGCGAAGAAAAAAGTTTTGAACGAGTCCTCAGACGATGATGAAACTTTTGAGCTGCCGGTGATTCCACGAATTCCTAAATTCAGACATGCGAAAGCAAACACCACGCCAATAGAAAATAGGAGCGACGAGGACTTCAGCGGTGATGATGAAATGACCATCGAAGAAATTTTCCAGTTAGCAAGAGGCAAGAAGGTTTAAGAACGAAATTTTCTTGTGTAAGTCAACCTGAATTTCTACAATTTATTTTTACTAATTTTTTATTTTTTGTTGTTTTGTTTTTAACTTAATTTTAAATAATAAAGCTGGAGTTATGTTTGTTTTCTAAAGATCTGAGACTTTTATCTCAACCGTACAAAGGTACACACCCCCTTGTTCCAAGGTACACTACCTAAGTGTACCTTGGAACGATGGCAAACTTAATTAATTTTAATGTTTTACTTAAAAACTATGCACTTCAACAATAAGTTCAAACCTTTTTTAGGGAGATAATATGTTTTTGTTGTTGCGTGAATTCTTTTTTTTAGCACAGGTTAAGAAGTAAAAGAGAAAAATGCTAGATTATTGAAATCGTTCCGAGGTACACGACCTTCCCCTATACGTTTATGTAGATGACATATTGATTGCAAGTAAATCAACCAAGGAACACGAAACTCATTTAAGGATGTTGTTTCAACGACTATCCGATTACGGCCTTCGTATCAAAGCGTCAAAATGCATATTTGGAGTGCCAAAGCTGTCATTTCTAGGTTTCGAAGTATCTAAAGAAGGAATTCAACCATCCCCAGATCGAGTCAAAGCCATTACAGACATTTTTAGCCCCAAATCAATAAAAGATGTCCAGAGGTTCGTTGGAATGTTGAACTATTTTAATCGTTTTATCCCTCATTTAGCGCGTATCCTTACCACCATAGCAACATTAAATAAACCAAAGAAGAAAACACAGTTCACATGGCCTATAGAATGTCAGCAAGCTTTCACCGAATCGAAACAAGCTCTTGCAAAAGCAACCCTGCTTAATCACCCGCACGAATACGCAGAACTAAGCAATACATACTACTGATGCCACTAATAGTGACGTAGGAGCGGTGATACAACAGCAGGCCGGAGAAGAATGGCAACCAATCGCATTCTTCAGCAACAAACTCACACCAACACAAACACGGTATTCCGCTTTTGACCGAGAATTGTTGGCAATCTTCTTAGCAATTAAACATTTTCGCAATTTTGTTGAAGGCCAAGACTTCTTGGTACGACAAAAATAGAATGAAGCCCAAGATAAGAGCGTCAACTAGATTTCATATCGCAGTTCACCAGCGATATTAGAGACATCAAAGGCTCACTTAATGTCGTCGCAGATAGTCTCTCACGTCCAAACACAGATTCTATTGAATTTCTTTCACAATGTTTGGAAGTTTTGGCTAAAGAACAATGCAACGACAAAGAACTCAACCTTATTACAAAATAAAACATATAATCGTTCCTCGGCATAACCGGGTTTTATAGAAAAATTATAAAGGATGTTGCGGTAAATTTTCCCGCAACAAGTTTGGCTCTCTTTTCCCTTGTAAGTCCCTTCGGTCACTCTTTTCTTTGAGTCGGAACACCGAGCTCTGGCGGTGGTGGAGGGCAGCCATGGTCCCATCAGCCAGTGGCCCACCAGTCCCAGACCTCGGAAAACAACCCACATAGGTTCACGGGAAGAACCCCAGGGTGCGACAGGAGGTCCACCAGGAACACCGTTGTCGGAGCCCATAGATAGACGGGAGACTCGCAACGGGCAGCATCAGACAGGACGTCTGAAAGTCGCCGACGGGTGGGGACGGACGGTCCTTTTAATCCAGACACCCCAACACGATGATGACGGGTGGGGGAAGACGATCCCTGGAACCTACACCCCAACGAAAGCCAAACTACATGAGGCTTGAATAACATCCCATCCTGCTACCGATGCGGGTGTGGATACAGGCATCACATCACACAACCGATGTGGATGCAGCTAGCTGGAGCTAGCACCAACCCAAGTGAACGATGGGTGAAGAGACGACGATCTCTTTTATAGTAACACCCCAACGAGGGAGCAACGAAGGAGCAACAGTGGTGTGCGGGCGGACGGCCGGTATAATCGGGCACACCCCAACGACGTACCAGCTTTAAAAGCTAGGTTCGATGGGTGAAGGGATGACGACCCCTTTTTAAGCCAGCACCCCACCGATGGAGCACCGAAGGAGCAGCAGAGGTGTGTAGGCGGACGGCCAAGTAATAAGACCGCCTCCACCGAGGGAACAAGAAAACAGAAATACCAGAAACAAAAACCATCACCAACCCACAACAACGATGGTACAAAAGTACAAACTGGCAGAGAGGCCAGAGGGCAGAAGGGCCCAATGACAAAAAAAAATAATAAATAAATAATTGTAAGGAGTGACACGCTATTTGTCAGTCCCCACCCCCCCCAAATCTCAACGCCGATCCACTGGAGTAGGTAGGGACCCGGGAAAAAAAAAATATATATAAAAATTTAATTGCACAGGCACTATGCTTTTCTTTCGAGAGGGGCGGCGATCCAACGGATGGTTGGATCGAGATACAATCCCTTCTGGATTGTATCTACACTTTTTTCCTTTCGCTCCGACACTTCAGCTACCGTTCCATAACATTTCCTTTCTCCCCCGCGGGCGTTTTAATTTTTGCAAGAGTAATCCGATGGGGGAAAATTACCCGGCGATCAGAAAGGAAAGAAACTCTGCTTTTCGCAATTTCCTTTTTGTAGAACCTAAGAGTAGGCAATAGCTAGGATCCACAGCTTCCACAAACTCGCTCAGTGGAGTTCCCAGTCATTACTGGAAGTGGGAGCGAACTCCGAGACTGAGGAGTTTAGTATGAATGAGGAAAATTGTATGTGTGAGAGGCCTAGTCGGACACGGGGGCACACACTAGCAAAGGTTGCTAGTGTGGTTGCTAGAAATCCCGTCGTTGGGTCCACTACGGCTGAATGGATGCGAGAGAGAATGTGTGTGTGTGTGTGTGTGTGTCTGGCGGGAGCTGTGGATCGTAGAAGATCTGTGAGACACTTTTGTAAAGACCAGAGTGTAGAGAGGGTCAACCTAAAGTTTTTTTTGATTGCGGAATTTTTTTTTTCGTTCTGCGAAGAGCAAAGTCTTTTTCTTTTTTTGTTTGCGAATTGCGTGAAGCAATTCTGTCGGGTTTTTTTTTTTATAGATTAGAGTAGACCTTTTTTTTGGACTAAAGTCGCGGGGGAAAAAAAAAAAGTTTTTAAAAACTAACATACGAGGATATACAACATAAGGAAAAGGAGATACGACAAAGAAAAAAAAAAGGGAGAAAGGAAAGGATAAGAGGATTGGACAGCGGGAATAGCGGGACGAAAGGAACGAGGCACTGTGCCAGAAAGGGGCGCAGCACCGCTAGGAGTAACCAGATAAGTATAGTGCAGTGTAGTGACAGTGGGAAAAAAAAAAAAAAAAAAGATTTTTAAATCGTTTTGGTTTTTTGGAAAATCGAGACTCCGGTGGGCCGCGCGTGCGTAGAATTCCCGAGAACAGACGGGACACGCGACCCGTTAGAATACGTTTTTTGTTGTTTCGGGACGGTGGAAATAGCGGGTCACTCTATTGACGAGTGTACCGCTAAATTAATTAAGAGTAAATAAATCGTCAAGCCCCAACGGGGCCTTTATAACGTGGTGGAAAAAAAAAAAATCTGTTTTTTAATTTTTGTGTGGAATTTTGTTTTTTTTTATCTCGGTTGCTTATTTTATTTTCTGTTCGGTTTTTTTCTTTTTCGGGGAAGTTTTTTTTTCTTCTTCTTTTCTTTTTTTAAAAAGGTTTCGTGATTCCAACAAAAAATCACGTGGCGCCCATTTTTGTTTTTTCCATTTCGCCCAGGTTTAGCTGCCGTTAACGCGCTACCTGGTAGAACCCACAGCTGGGATAGCGGGATCCCAGAGAGAATAAAGTGCTATCGTTTGGTTCGGGGCATCGCCGTACCGGTGCCGGGAATCAAACATAGCAAGGATTATGCAAAAATCGCATTCCCTATAATAAAATGTCTGTATAAAAAATAGTAAAGTATGTTAAACCTCTATGATTCAAGTTAGATTGCTGCTTTGGAGAACCTAAAATCTCTCAAAACAGATTATTGCATCCTAAAATACCCAAATTTCAACAGACGACTTAAACTAATAACAGACGCTAGTAACTTTGCTCTAGGGACTGTTTTAACCTAAGATGGTCACCCAGTCTGTTACGCTTCCAGAACACTTAACGATCACGAGGGAAATTACTCCACGATCGAAAAAGAACTGCGGGCTATTGTTTTTGGCATTAAATATTTTAGACCTTATTTGTTTGGACGAGAATTTGATCTGCAAACAGATCACCAACCAATTAGATTGTTGCAAGCCAAAAATATTGGTCAACATATTAGCCCAAGACTACAGGGATGGTTGATGCAATTAGGCGAATATGGTATTAGAATAGATTATGTATTAAAGGGAAAGACATCAAGTGGACGATTTCTTGAGCAGAATTAATAAAGACAGTAACGAAATTAATTTATACGAGAAGCCCGTTGATGCGAAATACTTAGACAATGTTAATTACAAGAGTCCTTGGAAATTTCAACCGTTCATTCTCAAGAGGAAAATAGCAATGACCATATTCCAATTTTAGAAACTGTGGTTAATCGCTTTAAAACCCAGATTATAATTGCTGAAAAAAAGGCAGTAGAGACTGAAAATATTTGTAATCATAAAAGAATTTTCATTGACAAAAGTGACATACCCGATCAAATATCCGATATAGTCCGAAGACATATCACAATGGGTAAAATCGGAATATATTGTGAACTATGTAAGCGATTCCTTGAACAAGGTTGTGCAGAAAAAATTAATTGAACTTAGAAGTCCTCATATTAAATTTTGTAAAATACAGTTTTTTTTTTTTTGCAAAAGACCTCCAGATGTGCCTGACGTCCTACATGTAGGCCGGTCAGAACATGTACAAACTTGAATAAACCGTTCGCACGTGCTAATTGCACATTGGTGTTTTACATTCAGATTTAGTCAGTCTTCACTGTTGGACGTATTTTTAGTCAAGTTACTGAGAAAAAGTGTAATTTAATTGTGTTTTATTCCAACCAATTTGCAGCATGATTGAATACGGTATGCGCTTCACAGTGTAAGTATTTGTTTTGTGTTTAAATTTAATTTTAAAAATTACACTGGCTACATTTTGTTTTGCCAAAATATTATTCTTTCGATAATAATAATCAAGTGAGCTCTTAGAACAATGTTTCGCAGTGTTTTTTGTGTATAATATATGGTGTACTACCTGTAGAATGGTGTACTACCTGCTTTTCTCGAGGATGATGAGGAGTTGGCAGCAAAAGTGGATGAAATTGCAATATTTCCACCGAAAAATTCATGCTGCGGAACTAACAGATGAAGATTCTGGTGGCGAGGAATTACCAGGTTCTCAATTACAAGCTCCAACTGAAATAATGTGCAACCGTGTATTCATGATGACTATTCGTCCGATGATAATATTCCCTTGTCCAACTTTTCAAATACGGCACCATGCACTTCATCACAATCCAAGAAGCCACAAAAAAAGAAAAAAAGATGTACCATTGGGTAAAAGAGGATTTACCGTCGCCAACCTGAGCTAACTACGAAAACCCTGAAAAGTTCAGCACTTTACCATCAGCTTTGGAGTTATTTTACATAACATTTTAGGCATATCTGGGTTAAAGACGAGGAAGAGGCTCTGAAACAAATATCGTTATTCCACAAAGTTGAATCAGTTCACTCAGGCATAGTTGCAAACTACGTATGAAGTTAAAAGTATGTATACTTTCTGAACCTAAAAGTTTTAATTCATAAGGTTGTTAATAATTGCAACATATGTACCTACTGCTGCAAAATACGATTTTGTTTCCAGAAATTTATTTGTTTGCAATTATTGTGTGCAGTTTGAATTAAAAAAAAAGTTATGGAAAGTGTAACATTAGAAATAAGAGGGAATAATGGCCAATCTCTGCTGGTTGAATGCTCTCCAAATACACGGCAGAATTTAGAAAATAGTAAGTACAAATTTAATAGATTTAACATATTTTATACAGATTTTTTCTTATTTTTTTTTTAGATGAAGAACTTCGCCAGGAAATACTTAACCAGTCGTTTGGAGCCGAATCAACCACCAGCCAGGATTTCGTGGAAATTGCAACAACTTCTGCAGGTGCAGAAGAGAAAGAAGGACTGCCAGCTCCTCATAACTCTTTTCAAAGATTTACAGCCAAAGCTCGGCAAAATCTTTGATTCAAAACCAAAAAAAAACTCTGGGAGCAGATTGCTGGCCGCATGCAGGAGTTCGGTTCAGATTTCACTGCGGGATAGGTTGAGGCGAAGTGGAAGAATTTTGAACGTAAGTATGTTCAAGACAATAAAGCACAATGCCAAAACAGGCAACAACAGGAGCACTTGTGCGTATGAAAAGTATGTAATTTATATTAATACATTCTAATTTCTTATGTCTTTTTCTTCTATATACAGCTATTGACAACTAATTAGAAACGCTACTGTATTTCATATTCGCACTCGTCGTTTAATAACTGTTCAGTCATTTTTCTTTCTCATTTTCTTATCCTTTTGTCATTGTTTCACGTAAGTTAATATAGAAATGATTCATTCAAAATTTATACTTAGTTGCGTTAGTTCTTAACCAGGTAGGACATCTAATTAGAAACGATACCAATTTGACTGAAAATTTAATATATTTTATAATTTCTCTGCTCTTTGTTGGTAAGTTTGGATTGTAAGGGATTTCAGCAGTTTTTTTTTAAAACTAGTTAATCGAATTATGGGAAAAGCAAAAAGTTGTACTCCAGCCATGCGGAAGGCTATTGTAGAACTACAAGCAACAGGTCTTTTATATAAACAGATAGGAATACAATTGAAGTGCTCCATGAAGATGGTTTTTACTGCACTAGAGCATTTTCGCAATTATCAGACCATTGAGAACATCCCACGCAAAAAACGGCCTCGGAAAACACCTCAACAAATGGACCGTAAGATTGTTCGACTGGCAAAAGCAGATCCGAGAAAAAGTGCTGCTGATATTATGCGCGAAGTTTCTGCTGGAACCACTGACGCAGTATTCAACCGCACCATCGCACGTCGTTTAGTTGAAGCTGGACTTCATGGACGGATTTCGCGCAAAAAATCTTTGGTGACAAAAAAACAAAGAACACGACGGGTGGAATTTGCCAAAACACATGCCTCATGGACAGTACACGATTGGAAGAACATACTTTGGACCGATGAAACAAAGATCAGTCGTATAGGTCCGGATGGCAGAAAGTATGTACGGCGTCCAAAAAATGCTGCCATATGTGTGGGGATGCTTTTCTTGGAGCGGTGTTGGGCCAATTCACCGAATTAACGGTATACTGAATAAGGAAAAGTATGTGGAAATTCTGCAAGATGTGATGTTACCATGGGCAGAAGAACATTTACCGGTTGTTTGGAGGTTTCAGCAAGACAATGACCCCAAACATACCGCGAAGCTCACCAAAAGGTTCTTTGAAGACAATTCAATGACTGTTCTTGATTGGCCATCTTGCAGTGCAGACTTGAATCCAATCGAGCATTTATGGGGCGATGTGAAAAAGGCCGTCAGTGTGCAAAATATCACCAACTTCGAAGATCTCTTCGAAAAGGTTTTTTTTTTTTTTTTTTTTTTTTATAATTTACGCGCGCCTAAGGGGTTAGATACCCTTTTACTGTTGCCAGGGCGCGGGCGGAAAGATAGAAGGAGGAGAAAGGAAAATTGTTTTTGTAGTGGTTTGAAACTCAGGTGTGTTTGGTTTCTATGTTTGCTCTCCAGGGGTGGGAGTCCGAATAGGACGGAGAGTTTTTTCTTCACTCAGTGATTCGAGGTATATCACAGTATTTTTTCTTTTTCTGTGATTGAAACTCTACAACAGCCAAATCTACGTGTCAGTGTTATGCCTTCACACGCAGAATTTTTCTGTCTGAGTTCCAATTACACAATGAAAAACTGACTTGCCATGGGCAGGATTCGAACCTGGACCCTCCGAGTGAGTTTGCTACTACCACTACACCACGGCCATCCCTAACGTAAAGGCAGCATGGGAATCTATTCCAGTCGAAAGATGTCAAAGAAAGGTTTTGCTACCAAATATCAATGGTAACACAGCTCAAAAATGATCTATACTTATATTTTATAAAATTTTGTTCATCGTTTCTAATTAGGTGTCTCAACTTGTTTCAGTGCGTTTTTAACCTTCTAACCGTCCTTAGGGCACTGAGTGCCCGAGACAAAATTCAACTGTAAATAAAAACACTTTATTCAGCAGCCATCATGATATGTTTACAATATATATGTAGTTGACCTCGTCAACTTACAAACGGAATGCATTCAGTTTACAGGTGTGCTTTATTTATTTATGGATGTGTGTGCGTAACACATGATCTCTGTACGTCCTCGGGGCACTCAGTGCCTGTCTTTGTTTTAAGTATATTTTGTGTGTCGCACATTTTTTTCTATTTTTTTTTTTGTTCAAAATAATGTCAAGGTATAATTTTCGTTCGCTTAACACTCATTCACGTGAATTGACAGAGGAAGAACTGCACGAGTACGCTAGTTTTTTTGGAAACAGTAGCGACGATAATGAAAGTGTGAATGGAACTGACTCCGATGATGTGTATGATCCAAATTGTGACGCATCCGATGTTGATGAACCCGACCAAAATGAACCGCTCGAAGATCTTGAGCTGTTGGAGCTTCGTCAATCCATCGAAAATAATGACAATTTGTTTCAAAACGATGACTCAACCGAAGAAACAGCAAATGTGGCAGTGCCGGCAAATCGAGGTCAAAAATACGTTAGTCAAGGCAACAACGACAAAACTGTTTGGTGGTCAATGCCACTAGAAAGTGAAAAATCGAGAGTCGAATCTTTGAAACGAGAAAGAATCAATTCCTGTGCACATTCCACGGAAGATTTTGTTCAAAAGCAGGACGCGTTCAGACGCCTTTTCCCCACTGCTATTGTTGAAGAAATCGTGCTTGAAACAAACAGAAAAGCAAAAAGAGAGTACGAAGCAAACCGAAGGAGCGGCAGTCCGAAAAATATGCGGCCTTGGAAGAATACTGATGCTGATGAAATCGATGCATACATTGCCATTTTGCTTCATTCCGGTGCAGAAAAATCCAAAAATGTTCAAGTCAAAGATATTTTCCACAAATCAAATATGCCATTTTATCGGGCAGTTATGACATTGAAACGCTTTGAACAATTAACTCGTTTTCTACGTTTCGATGATTCCAGAACACGATTATCACGATTACGTGAAGATAAATTGGCACCAATTCGTCATATCTGGAATCTCTTTATCAAGAATCTGACCATGGTTTTCGTTCCATCGTTGGAGCTGTGCATAGACGAACAACTCTTGGTAATGCGAAAATCTATTCTGCATCTAACAGCTTTCGGCAGTATATTCCTTCCAAGCCAGGAAAGTATGGAATTAAAATATTTTGGCTTGTGGATTCAAAAACTAACTACCCAGTGGCAGCGGAAGTTTATGTGGGCACACAGCCGAATGAAAACCGATCAACTGGTATTGCACATGATCTGGTGTTGCGTCTTTGCAAGAAATATATAAATATTGGCGCTAACATCACAATGGATAATTTCTTCACCAGCTATCCACTTGCAATTGATTTGGCCAAAAAGAACACAACTCTAGTCGGCACTATCCGCCTAAACAAACGGGAATTGCCGAAGGTCTTTTCGTCAGTTAAAGAAGCAAGAAAAGGGCTTCAAACTCGTCTGTTTTCTGCTTCTCGGGTGTATGTGAACTAGTCAGCTATACCACCAATGCAAGGAAAAATGTTTGTTTATTGTCAACCGCCCATGCCACCGAAGAACTAGATGAGCAAACTGGAAAACCGCTTGTAATCCATGATTATAATGCGCATAAAGGTGGTGTAGATACATTTGATAAGCTATTGCGCGGATATAGTTGCATACGAAAGAGTAACCGCTGGCCTATGGTCCTTTTTCACAACATGGTTGATGTTGCAGCACTTGCTTCGTACCGTTTGTTTGAATTATGCCATCCGGCATGCAACACAAACAAAAGCGAAAAACGAAAAACATTTTTGAAAGAGCTTGCATTCGAGCTGTCCAAAAATCAGATGCAAAATCGTGTCAACACTAATAAACCATTGCGAAAATCAGTTAAAATCCCAATGAATTTGATTGACTTCAAAGCAAACATCAGTACACCACAAAAAATACCCGTAATACAGGTAAAAAACTGAATGTTTAGCCATTTGAATTATGTATACTTTCTGCTCTTGTTTTCAGGTGAACAATTTGAAACGTCGGTGCGAAGCATGTAAAGGCGAAAAAGGTAAGAAAGACAACAAAACAACAGCGGTGTGTGATCTATGTCTCAAACCCACTTGCTCCAAGCACTGCGTGCGTTCATGTGGTGCTTGTTATCGGCGAAAATTCAAAGAGCCGGACTCTACAGAAGCGCGTGAAGACGAGGGCGATAACGAAGAAGACTTCGAGAGGACTATCGGTGAAACGTCGCCGTCCTTCGGACATTGATCTCTAATTTTTATATTACTTTTATATATTTTACTTAAATATTACACATTGAAGGCATAATAAAGTTAATTCATTAAAAAAAATTAATAAATCATTGATTTTCTTTAAAATGCAGCTATTTGTAGTCAAAAATGCATCCAAGGGCACTGAGTGCCCGTGGGACGGGATTAAGGTTTAAAATGCAAGGACGGTTAGAAGGTTAATAAATCACCTGTAACACGTAAAGGAAAATAAAAACTTGAAAATAAATCTCCTTTTTTTTTACTATATAAACACAATTGAATATATAAAATACAAATTAAATAATATATTTCAAAATATTTGAATAAAATCAAAAAAACATATATTCACATAAGCGTTTCTAATTACTTGTCAATAGCTGTATATATAAAACTAAGTTAATATTTTGTGCGTTTACTATGTATAACTCACGTAATTTTCAGCCAATTTACTGGTTTTTCATTTAAACTATGAGAAGGACATAGACAATTTTTTAACAAAAAAATCGGCTTTTTCATTCAAGAAAATGCAAAATGTACACATGTAATTCAAGTCGAACGGCATAAATTCTGTTAACAAAACATCGTAATACAAAACATACGACATTAAATGGTGTCTTGCATTCATTATTTATTTACAGTTTACAGTGAATTGCTTTGCTATGAAATCCATGTTTTTGACGCTATGAGAACAAAATATACTTTTATATATTCCATTCTTCTTAACACCGTTGTGTTGGTATAAATGCCGGTTTTTATTCTCTGTCATTTAATTTTTGGCGGTGTGTATCAAATGTGTTCTTATTTTGTTATACGAAAAAAGTGAACAAATTACAAGAAATCAAGAGAAATATTTTTGATCGATACTCGTAAAAATTTGAATGAATTTTCGACCCATTAAAATTAAAACGAGTGTTTTTTTTGTGTTCGGTGTGTACATTTGTATTTTTCGTGCTTTCAATGGTTGACCATCAAATTGTGTTCGATTTACATTTGCTGCATCGTCGTTCAAATATTATCGATTGTTTTTCTAAATAACAACCGACCCAGAATTATTTGAAGTTGTAACCAAGAACATGACTCACGGTCCGTGTGGTGCGCTGAACATTAATTCACCGTGTATGGTTGATGGAAAGTGTTCAAAACGGTATCCACGAGAATTGGATTCAGACACTGTTACCGACAAAGTTATCACATCAAACAAGCATTGGCACACGCGCCAGCAAAGCTCAAACAAGTCATTGCGAATTCCATAACCCATTCCCACGAATTTGTTATACATTTTCCACCTTAAAATCAATAAATAGAACCAAATGTTAAAATTGTAATTAGATTTAACTTGGCAATAAAGCGAGACACTTGTCTCAGAAATAATTTTTTTTATTTAATTTATCAAAAGAATTTATAACTGCAACGATAGATATCCGCTGTATCGACGTCGATCAACTGGCAAGTCGACAACCGTAAAAATTCATAATCAAGATATTGAAGTTGATAATCGTTGGATCGTGCCATATTCACCGTTATTATCGAATACATTTAAAGCTCATATTAACGTTGAGTATGGCAATTCAGTTAAATATATCAAGTTGAAGCAGAGTTTTAATTAATGTTTTCATTAAATACGTAACATTTCTCTTTTTTTATATAAATTGTAATGAATTAAATTTTTTAAATAATTATATTGCCAACTTTGGCTTAATTACCCTATATTAAAGTTGTTTTATACTTTCAGAAAAGCTTAATATCAGCTGTTTGATCGTGTGTAAACGCTCTCTTTTGTGGTTGCGTAATAGAGTATAAAAGCCCACAGAAATCAGCTTAAACATAGAGTAGTATCGGAGCATCGAAGAGACACTCCTAGATGAAATCCTAGAAGGTCTTTTTTTCGTTCGTCCGCTGACTGGCAATTTGGGCGATTTCCCGGGTCTTCTCAAATACCCAAATTGTTAAGTTTGATTAAGTTTTGTAAACAAATTCAAATATACATTTTTTGTTTTCTTTTTAATTTCTTCTTCCGTCGTAATAAAAAAAATAATAAAAACGAACTGGATTGTTTTTTTTTTTTCATCGAGGGAACTACCTTTTGGTGAAGAAAACCTTTCTGTATAGAAGAGTCCCGCTCTACAATTGGCGCCCAACGTGGGGCTATTTTTATGACAGAGGAAGTAAGACGCAGCTACAGAATTCGACAACGAGAAGGCGTTATGGCAAACTTTTCGCCAGAACAGTTCAACCAGTTGATTTCGGCTCTTGCTGTGTGTAAATACCGAGCAGAGTCATTTACAACGTGAACGGCTCGATTCCGTGGAGAAAGAGATAGTAACAAGCTCGAAGAATTTATATCAGCCATTACGACTTTCAAGGAAATCGAGAAAATCAACGACGCGGACACTATAAAGGCTATTCCCATGCTGCTTATAGACTACGCTGCATCGTAGTGGATTGGGGTGAAAAACAATGTTACCACATTCGACCAGCTCCTTAAACTGCTCAGGTCTGTTTTTTCACCTCCCAAACCAGTTTGGCGTGTGTTCCTCGAAATAATGGACACGAAACAGCAGGTAAATGAGCCCATTGACAGTTTTGTGTGCAAGAAACGCATATTGTTCGCACAAATTGAGACCATTAAGGAAGACATGCAAATCAATATGATCTACGGTTTACTAACATCAAGAATACGAGAACGGGTACCTCGTGAAGCTGTAGACTCCTTTGCTAAACTACTAGAACGTGGTAGAGGTTACAGCATTTTCCCATTGGTTGCGAGAACGTGAGCTACAAGCCCTATTGACGCGACACCAAAACAACATAATGTCGAAAACTATGTGCCAGGTGTTGAATCTTTGGGAAATAGAGAAAATGATTATTCCCCACATTCTATACAAGCCATTTTCAAGGATGCTATACCAGAAAATGAAATAACCCCGAAACGTAGTGTTATGTAAGAACATAATACCTCAGAATACCTGTCCAACAAAAAGGCAAATCTTTTCATGTTTTGTAAGAACATAATAGCTCAGAATGCCATACCCAACAAAAAGGCAAATGTTCTCAAGCTGCAATTTAATCAGGTACACATTACAGGCGTGAGATCAGACGCAAGAAAATTGAAATGCGATAACCGTGAAGTGCGAAGTCTGAATCTGGTCTCACGCTTGAAAACTGAACTATATGTTATTTGTGTCTATGATAAAATTGTAAATTTAAAGTCAGTTCCAACAGAACCATGAACGAGTAAAGTAATTGTTTCTTTGCATTCAGTTGTTTTAGTTTTACTTATTAAATATATATAAACTCAGTAAAATATCAAATAAAGTGTTGTCTTTTTTTGTTTTTGTCACTATAAAGTTAACACGTAGAAAGACTGAACATCTTTTCGGAAAATGCGAAAAGACGCAACTCAGTGACGAAGAATACTCCCAGGCTTTTTTTTCTACCATTGAATTCAATTGATATCAACATCCTAAAGGCTTCTGATGGAATCAGCCTCGAAGCTAATCAGAGAAACCAATTCTAGAAATTGTTGACGGCAAATGAGTATGTGTTCAATACAGCAAGCACGGTCACTCCGTTTGCAAAGCATTGAGTCAACACCGGAAGCACCGCCCCCAAACCGAGGTCAGCTCAGGCAAGAAATACGGACAATGCTCGAGGATGACATAATTGAGGAATGTTAATCCCCATGGGCTGCACCAGTGGTAATGCACCCCCAAAAAAACGCAGGAGTACGAATTTGTGTTGATTAGCGCCAGCTAAACTCGATAACGATTCCTGATAAATACTCGATGCCAAGAATTGATGATCTACTCCACGAAGCAAAAAGTACTAACTTCAAATCAACTTTAGATCTACAAGCCGGATATTGGCAAATAGGGGTACATGAAGACGATCAAGCCAAGACAGCGTTCATTACTCCTTTTGGCTTGTACCAATTCAAACGCATGCCTTTCGGACTGAGAGATGCCCCTGCAACCTTCCAGAGGCTCATTGACCGATTTAGGGCAGGACTCGGAGATATTCTTATTGTGGCCTATTTGGACGATATCATGTTTTTGCTCCCCGACGTTTAACCAACATATTGATGATCGAAAGAAGACACTCTAAGATGAGTTCCTAGGAGGTCTTTTTTTTCGTTCGCCCGCTGACTGGCAATTTGGTTATTAAAGAACGAACTGGGCGATTTCCCGGGTCTTCCTTAACACGTTGCGTCCACGGCATCACTGGTGATCACGACAAAAGTCATTCCCCATAGACCATGGCATCACCGGTGATCACATAAGAAATCTTCCACCTGGTGCCAAGCAGGAATATGCATGTTCGGATGACTTTTCGACAGAGACTTTTTGCACCATCAACAGTGGGCATGTTATGATGTGTTTTGACATGTTTTTGTTATGGTGTTCACATGTGATGCATTTACGTTTAAAAGAAAATAATTATTATTTTTTTGCGCATGTATCCCCTGTGATCTTCTGGGGGAAAGAGTCATTCAATACAGAATTTTAGTTCGGGGTCGACGTGTAAGCATATTTATAATTGCATTTGATACATTATATAGAAATGGATTCCGAGCAAATAGTTGAGGAGTTGGAAACTATAGATAACTCCAGTGAAAGTGCAATAGATTTTAGTGCTGATGATGACGATCTTTACCTGCCGGATTACAGTTGTGATACGTCAAGTGATAATACTTCTTATTGCAATAGACATGGAAACCGTCAGTCCCATGGTGCAGAATTTGTTACCACAATGAGTGAAATGAAACACACTATTCAGAAACAGAAAATAAAACAGTTCTTTATTTTTATACTTAATCGTTTGGTGTCTAAATCAATTCTCTTCCTCTACCTTTTATTCGAAATCACCAAAACTGTTAGTGCCAACGTGAGAAACGACATTAGGTTGCTTGCATTGTTTGTTTCAGCAGCAATGTTGCGCAGCATTGCAGGTGTATACTAATGAAGTGTATACATATGTATGTTACATATGTAACTAATGGGGGAACAGCATGCAGAAAATTCGTTTGTCTGGATTTCTCCCGCAACTGGAAACACATTGCAGAAATTCTCAGAAACGTTCACGCAGCACCAAATTAGTTAACAGGAACGCGGTTCTCCGTTTCATTATTACAGACAATTTTTAACGGATACGATTTTAGATATAATCGTTGAAGAAACAAATAAAAGTGCAAACACATTTATACATGTCTCCCGTAGTCGAAGAAGTAGTAAAATGAATGAGTGGAAAGACACTGTAAGGAGATCATGCAGTTTCTTGCCATTGTCATGTATATGGGTCTAGTTAAATACCCCTACATCGCGGATTATTGGAAACCAACAAAATTATTTAAAAACTCATTCGTTCCGTACGTTATGTCTCGCAACCGCTTTCAGATTTTGTTAAAGGTTCAGCTGTTCAGCTGATGGAAGGTTATTTTGGAGAAAGCCGAACTCTAACAGTGGACAATTTCTACATTACCATCCAATTAGCAAACATTTGCCTAAATAGAAAAACGCATTTATAGGGAATTCTACGGAGGAACCGAAAAGATTTGCCAAAGTTGACTAGAAAGCTAGAAAAAGGAGAATGTATTTCATATGAAAGATCGGGAATAGTAATTGGATACTGCAGAGATAAAAGAGAAGTCCGTTTTTTGTCCACAACGAATATTGGTGCGTTCAGGAAAAAAGAACAAGCTTAATACGGATATTTTAAAACCTGATATAATATTGGAATACAGCAAATACAAGCAAGGTACATTTGTATATGTTCCATATAGAGGTAGGCCAAACTATTAGACCGCATCTACAGTACATATGGTATGTATGTGTTCAAAAATTAACATAAATATGTATTTGGTAATTCAACTTATACTTACAAATGTTTTTTTTTTTTTTTTTGGTATTCTTAATTAATTTACATTTTGTTTTAATACGCATAAAATGAGGAATAAATTCCTTTATAATTTTATTCATTTACATATTTATGTACATTAATAGTTTAATTAGGTAGCAAAATATGGCAAACTTTTGGAATAGGTAAAAAGAGGAGGCCATTGTAGATGAAATCAAGATTCTACAATTTGATAGCTCTGTAGAAGATTTATTTGAAAAAATCAACCATCTTCTAACTAAACTTAATATAAAATGTTCTTTAAATCCAGATGTTCCTAATTGGTTTAATAGTTACCAAAACGAAGTAACTGTTCTGAAATTATTCATTAATAAATTACGTACAGGACCCAAACTCTTACTTAATGCTAGGAACCCATTTTCTCTCAACGGAACAATTTACCCGAAATAAAAGTCGCAAGCAAGCGCAATAAAATATATAAATGAAATATATATCAACAAGTAAGACGGCTGACAATAGTAATAAGAATACTAGTTATGACGCAAGTGCTAGCACAACTGGCGCTGCTAATAACGCAAGTCAACGTAGAAGGGGACCAAGGAGCGGCGTTCCATCCGAATCGTGGCGTTCCAGAGGTAAGGGGGGTAGAATCCCACCGACAAACGTGGCGGGCCCAAGATTAGAGCAGACTAGTGGTCAAATTCCACAAGGCCAATATTTGTCACAAGTTTCATCATCTTTGACAAACGACCCGCTATCGGAGAAGGCATACTTCCCACGGCTTTCTGAAGAGTTTCGCGCCCTGGTAGGCCGCGTAAAAATCTACCCCGGGTGCTCGGCACTCCCGGAACTATCAAAGCAGAGCTATAGTAAAGTAGTAAGTTCGACCCCAAGCTTTGGGAAGACTGTCCCAAGAAGTGCATACGATTATTACATCGCTGTAATAGTTTCTTATCGTCTACTACTTTTGCACCAGAAGTCGGGAGGTCACCTCACTATAGGTGAACTCAACTTTTTGACTCAGATGAAAAACGCTACCTATACGCTCCCAAAATCAGTTTCGCTTTATCTCTCAGGTATGGGAAGTACAAAAGCGCCGAAGTCGCGCATACGACAAGCCGACTTTGGCAGGTGGGACTGCCGGTTATGATACCGACAAACATATTAATATACCTGGTTACTTTGGTCCTATAGCGGAGCATTCGGGCATCTACGCGTCTTACCCCTCAATTGGTGTGTATGCACAAGCCATTTTAATGGACTTAATCGTTTAATACCAACCGAGTGGGATCTTCCCGAACCATTTGAAGACACATTCACTCCTAAATAAAATTGTACCCAAAATCCAAGAGAAATTGGACTCGGTTGACCTAGGAGTTGTTTTGAGGGTTGATAAATTTGAAACTCCCAAATCCATAATCCAACCAACCCTGGATTATAATTTATTCGCGGTTCGGTTAAATCCGGGTAGGTTAACAGGTGACGTAATCAAATTAAATTGTATTTTCAATACTAGCGTTAAATGGGAAAACCCGAGAGTCGGAAACGATATGTGTACGTATCGAGTATTTATTAGTATTTATTCGACACAGTTGTGTATTCAAATTATATTACTTAAATATTTGTTTCAGCAACTTACGACCTTTGGTTAGCTTTGCCCAGCTGGTGACAGTCGAGGTTAAAGTTGACAAACTTAACTTTTAGACGGCGCGGGAATTCCGATTCATGCACAATAGGGTGTCCCAAAAAAATCAAGTTTAAATTTTTGTAACGGATACCCTCTTATTTTATTCGAATACTGTCAAAACAATGGTAAATAAAGTTTCATATACTTTGAACCAGAGGAACCCGTGCCGACTTGCATCTAAACATGTCAGTACTTGCAAGGCATGGCACGCGAGTAATAACATATCGATAACTTGTTATTGCATGTTTATTTTATTAGTAAACACATTGTTCTCGTTCTGTTAACATGTCGGTGGAGTTACGCAGTTGTAGAAAGGAGATATTTTTAATAAGGAACGTTAAACATCAAATTACTGGTTCAAAACTTCCCTCTAATGGGCAAGTACTGGCAGTTTTGTTCTATAATATTCGTGAATTGAATTTAAGTGTCAATGAGAGCGCAAATCTTACTATTCGTGAGTGCATTATTTATTGGGAAAAGGCCCGTATCCCGACAAGATCTCTACCTAATTGTGTTAAAAAATTAATTACATTGTATCAAGTTTGGAGAAATTTGCAAAAAAATGCAAACAAAACAAAAAACGTGTTTGAGCAGCGTCGACATGAGTTTGTTACAAACTTAAACAATTTGTTTGACATTGCACATGCGGATGCACTTCAATTAATAAAGATAGATGAAGATAGGATTTTTTTGCAGCGCCAAAGAGAACCAGGCCGACCTGGTCATTTAGCCGGAGTTGACCAAAAACAAACACACAAAGAAGAAAGAGCGCACCTTAGAAACGTCGAGGAGCAAAAACGACGTGCTAAATATTTTTCATCCTTAGCTCCTTCAACATCATCTTATGACCCGCTACAAGAAAGTTTGTCGTCTGATTCAGAATTGATGGATTTACAGGAAATTTTGCCAAACCTAACCAAAACAGAATCCAGTATAAATAAAACTGTTATGAGGAAGAATTTTATCACTCCAAAATTAGTGGCAGCATTAGATCGGTGTCAATTGAGTGTGAGAGATGCTGTGTTTATTATTGAAGCAACTATTGAAGCTCTTGGACATAACACAGACGAATTTCCTATAAGCAAGTCCACTATTCAAAGGGTTCGTACGGAAAAGCGAAAAGAGCGAGCGGAAGCCATAAAGGTTAATTTTCAAAACCAGGTTCCGGATATTGTAACACTCCACTGGGATGGTAAACTTTTGCCGGCTTTAGATTCACGCAAATCTAAGGAAGAACGTCTGCCGATAGTTATAACGTTTGACGATAAAGAACAACTTATCGCTGTACCAAAGTTGGATAACTCTACAGGAAAGGAACAGGCCCAGGTACTTTGGAATGCTATAATTGATTGGAATCTTGAGGATAAAGTGCAGATTTTATGTTGTGATACGACTGCTTCAAATACTGGTCGAATCAATGGTACTTGTGTACTTCTCGAACAGAAACTAGGCAGGGAAATGATTATTTTTGCTTGCCGCCATCACGTCTACGAATTAGTACTAAAAAGCGTGTTTGAAGCAAAAATCTGCCAAGTTACCACAAGCCCAGACATTCCAATGTTCAAGAAATTTCGAGAGAACTGGAAGAATGTCGATCCCGAGAAAATACAGAGCTGTACAGAAAAGCTATCATGTTTGAATGATTCTGAGATCAACAGACTTATCGATTTTTACCAAATTGAATTAACTAAAAAAATTACTAGGGATGATTACAGAGAGTTAATCGAACTTTCAATAATATTTCTTGGCGGCGATGCAGAAAAAAAATTTAAGATCCGGCCTCCAGGTGCCATGCACCAAGCTCGATGGATGGCGAGAGCGATTTACTCATTAAAAATATCGTTACTTGGTGATCAATTAAGAATTTCTAACAAAGATAAAGAAGCTCTGTTAGACGTCTGCCTGTTCATCGTGACAATATACGTTAGGCCTTGGTTGCAATGCATTTTAGCAGTAAAAGCACCTTACCAGGATTTGTGTTTTCTGAAAGCTATAAAATCTTATGAAACAATAGATGAAAGCATCTCGAAAGCAGCATTACAGAAGTTTTGCTTGCATTTGTGGTATTTGACAGACGAAGTGTCTATCTTGTCTCTATTTGATGATGATGTAAGCCAAGAAACGAAAGTCAAAATGGTTGCTAACTTAGCCAAAGAATATCCATCTGCCTATGGTAAATGCTACATTCCATCGAAAGAAGAACTTTGTGGCAGACTTTATGGTAAGTTTGAAAATTAAGTTTGTTTTTTTAACTTTTTTATTTACATAACTAAAAAATTATATCAATAATCCTCCTTTTTTTGTTTTCAGAAAAAAACATCGATGACTTTGTTTCAGTCAAAAGCAAGTCCTTATTTAGTCGATTGAAAATTGATGGTGCTTTTCTCCACGAGTGCCCCTCTTTGTGGCTTAAAAATGCTTCGTACCAACATGCTAAAAGCAAGCTATTAAAACTGAAAGCAGTTAATGACTCTGCTGAAAGAGCAGTCAAGTTGATGCAAGATTTTCACGGCCTGCTAACTGTTCAAGGAGCAAAGGAGGAGCAAAAGCAATTTTTATTTCGTTGCGTACAAGAACATCGACAAAAGTATCCTGACTGTAAAAAACAAACATTAAAAAGAAAATTAATAAATAATTAACCTACTTTCAACAATTAATATAATAATAAAGTCCAATACCGGATGCCTTATTTCAAAAATAAATGAGTTTTGCTTTTCCCTCCATTGCTCCATACTAATTTTTATGTTTAGATTTTGGCGTTAAGTCGGCACGGGTTATCGTCATCCGATCGCAATAATATTTGATATTTCACTTATCTGGGTCAAATAGAAAAAAAAAGAAGGTATGCGTATCTCTATCTAAAAAAAAAAAATTTAACCCTTATAGCCTGGGACACCCTACTGCACACTTACACTTTATCAAGGAAAACCTTCCAAATCAGTTATGATTTTAAGTTCACTTCACTCCAACGTATTTGTCAACACAGAAGAACCAAAAAAGAAAACGAATACTGTAAAGTTTTACAACTCAACGAAATTTGGTGTCGATATCATTGATCAAATGGCAAAAAAATATAGTGTCAAAGCACCCTCTCGTCGATGGCCTGTGCAGGTTTTTTATAATATTTTGGATTTGGCAGCAATCAATTCTTGGGTTTTGTACAAAAAATTAACCGATAATAAAATTTCTAGAAAAAAGTTTATTCTTGACTTGGCAAGAGAGTTAGTTGGCCAAGAGACTCATTACCCGGTGACGCCTTCCACCTCACAACCCAGAAACGACATACCACCAGAGCTTGAAATAACACAGAGAAGGAAGAGAAGACAGTGTTTTGTGCAAAAGTGTAGAAACAAAACCAATAAATACTGTAACACCTGTAAAAAACCTTTGTGCGGTTCTTGTAATGCCAACAGTGTATTCCAATGTCAACAATATGCTGTGTGAATATTTTTTTTTACTGAATGTCAAATTTATTTGTAACCTTTGTATATAACTTTCATCAAACAATTAATAAAATATAAATATTAAAACATACGATGTAATTACAGCATTGTAACTTATAATACGTCATTTGACCGCTCCTGGTCTTTCTAGAAAGTTCAAAATTTCGGTCTTCCTAGTGTTAAATCGGGGTGATTTAGGAATGGGGACATAATGTTTAGGATCTTGCGCGCTTTATTTAATGCGGATCTAGCATGACGGTTGAATTTAAGTAGGTTGTTAAAGTGAACGCCAACGTATTTCATGTTGGTTTTAACCGGTATGGTATTATTGCTTAGTTGCAATTAAATGTTTCTGCTTTCGCAAGGGACTCCGCCGTTGCCTTTGCTCCTAGAGTTACGGAAACTGATAAGACCAGATTTAGAGAAATTGATTTTAAGACCCCATTTAATGAAATAACTGTGAATTACTGCCGTATGCGCTTGCAGCTTTCTCAAGGCCGAAAAAGGGTAATACGCAATAACCTGGAGTACATAACCTTTCCTTCGTAGGGGATCCTAACTCCTCTTATACCCATCTTTACTCCTCCCATACTGCTCCCTTTTATCACTAACCACCTTGTCACCCCAAACGGAAATATTTATCACATTGACAGGAATGCTTCCCGCGCCAACCAATATGAGATAGTCTACACGAAGGCTTCGACTGTTGGTAGCATCCAACTTGACCATTCCATCCAAGCCAAGCTCTACGCACACGAGTCTGATTTCGTCGCAGTGGTGTATTACACTCACATCACCAATTACTACCTTGATCCTTCCGACCATACGCAGGACAAGAAGGAGGTATTCTTCGCACCCAAAGAAATGTGGCATCACGCCCTACGCATTGCTCAGGGAAATGCCACCAAACAAGACCGACTCCGAGTTATTTTAGATTCGGTACCCTCCTTTAATTCCCGCAAGTGCGTTGATGGTATGTCCTTTCGGACCGAAATTAAACTTCCAGCCTCATGGCCGCAGCAGCGGACGCTTTCGTCTTCCTCTAATACGGCAGCCTAATAAAAGGTCTGTATGGTGTTGTCAGAACCACTATGGAAGAGAGAAAGTACCATGCTATTATCTTAACTGACATGTTACAGAATACCTCCGTTTACAAAAGCCTTGCCACGTTCTTCTCGAAACTCGATTCTCATTTAGAAAATTATCTGAGGCAAGTCGCCGCAAACCAATCTCGTCTAGATCTCGACGACATACGTGGCGGAATAGTAGTCTCTATCGACGACCATATCAAGGCTCATATTTATTCTATGATGCCTTCACTTTCTCAGTATGTTCCCACAGAAGCGACCTTGAACAATTTAATCGAGAAGCGCACGAAACGACTCGTCTTTGGTTGGGATTATAACGTGGCCTCAAACACTGTCATAAATACCCACGTGAAAGCTTTCTATGATGGTCTCGGCCCATCTCCAACAGGTACCGGTAGTTTAGTAAAAACTTCTAGAACCAAAACAGACCGCACCGTCCTACCACCCCAATCCCAACTGGTTAGGGTTCGCGGCGATGGTGCATGACTTTTTAGGGCTCTTTTCGTATCGTCAGGTTTGCAACAAGTCCCGATGAGACCCTGATACCTTATGAGACCAACCGCGCTTTAATGTTTAAGATACTTACAAATCTGCGTTCTGAGGATACCTCTGATTTGACTCTTAAAACTGTTTCTTTCCTGGAGTCAAGACAACTCATCACTAGCACCGTCGTCTCTCCCGATGACACACTGACCTAGGCCACCATAGGGCCGTATATCTCTTCTCCGCATTCATGAAGGTTAAAGTCATGAAGTGTTACCACACCACAATCAACGGAGAGAGTCGCCTGATTCTGTTTGTCTTAGCCAATCCCAAAACATATGACACATCGTCATCTTTCAAAATATGCCTACTAATAAAAACAACTCTCTTGCCCACTGCGATGCCCGGTTACAGCCTCAACCGCTATCATCTCGAAGAGAGGTTCGTCGAGCTATATCTGTCTTACATACGTGCTTCAAAAATTCGCTTCACTAGTAGGAAAAATCTCTCCCTTCATTACGACTCCTTACGTATTTCACGTATGGAGCTCAAACTTCTTGAATTGCTCGTTGCAGCTCACTCTTTCCCTTTCAATCCCTCCGCCATCCTTGATATTGGCGGAGTCCTCGGTGCGTGGCTCAAAGTTATAATTCGTCTTTATCCACAAAGTTTCATTGACTCTACTTCACCCTTCACCCATTGACAGATCCGTCTCGAAGGACCAAATGTTCTTCGTTGAATTCTTGCACTCCGCAGGCGTTTCGATGGAGATATATGGTATGTTGAATGGACTGTAAAGTTAACAATCATGGAAAACGCAAGTAACACTATTGTAGATGACATTGATTTCTTCAAATCAGTTAGTAAGACTGAATTTGATCCATTTAAGCACACGGCTTCACAGAAAAAAGTATTAGGGATTAAGAATGGAGACAAAGTGGCTTATGTATTGTTCGTAGAAAGTGAAGGACCCATAATGATCACGAAGTTAGGGCTACATTTAGTGAGCATAAAATTAGGCATAAAGTCAGTTTTGCCTGTTTCTGAGTTGAAAGGAGGTGTAATGCCGAAATCCACCCAACTCTTTGATGCTGAAACATACCTGAAAATTGCTGACGCAGCTGCAAACCATGGGTATCTCTATCCATTATATTCCGATGAAGGCACAAAAATCAACGTTGGAGTAATTGTAGTCTTGATGATGTCCTTCCCTGGTTATGCATTGCACTATGCATCATACTTTGGTGATCCTGATGATAACGTAGAAATGATTAAGAATTTACGCCTGGAGGGAGAAGCAACATCAGCAAATGTATGGGCGGGAGCAATAGGTATGCAAAGAACAGCAACCCCACATGCTGTAAATAAACTGAAAGCGATGGCATATCTGATGTGTTTTTTTATGACAAAAACGACTACAGTGGCTGGTCAGTTCGAAATTGTGGTCACAAAAAGATTAGAGGCCTTTGCTGCTGCATCTGGATATGAAGATATTGTAGGAAAAGCGCCTGAGATTATTGAGATAATGCCAGAACCTATGATGAATAAAATAAATAAATCAATACATTTTTATCCTAAACTTAAGTCCAACATTTTTACATTTTTACTATACTCATCTGGTCCAGAATTTGAGCACATGTCTGAGATTTTCAAGGAATCTCAACTGACCATTTTCAACATTGTATACCAATTTCTAGTTGCAGAACAAGTAACCAAATTACATGTTAATCCCAAAGTACTAGCTGAAAGAGTAACATGGATGGATATTTTTACTCGAATCTATAATAAATATGGGCAGAACTGGCCGTATTATAAGTTGTATGAGCCTAGAAGCTTAGATACTGCTGTAAGCAAATATCCGGTCCTTGCATCAGCTGCTCCATCCTTTGCTGCCGTAAACGAGTCAACAAATACAATTCAATTGAGCAGGTTAGCGGGAAGAGTGAAGGCTATAGACACGTTCAAAAGACTAGCTAGATTGCATGCCCCTCCAGATTTAATTAAGGGAGGAAATTATACATCCGCAAAAGAACTGATCTCGTCATTATCAGAACATGCTTTGGTTCCTATAAGATTTGACGAAGCATTGCTTAATGACGGTGTTGCATGGAAAGAGGTGGAAGCAGAATCAGGAATGATACTGAATTAAATATTTCGTCATAAATGTGGTTGTCAACAGATGTCGAATCCACTTGAATTAATTTTAAATCTTTACATTCGTTATTAAAGTTTAACATTACTTAGTAATTTTTTCTTTTTTCTTTTCTTTTATCTCTTCTTTTTTCTTTCTTCTTTTCCTATTTTTTCTTTTTTCTTTTTCTTTTTCTTTATTTTTTATCCTTTTTTATTCAGTTTTTCTTATTTAGTTTTCTTGTTTCCTTGTTCTTTTTTCTTGTTTCCTTGTTCTTTTCCCTTTTTTCTTTCTCTTTTTCTTTCTTCCCTTCCGGTTCTTTTCCCATTTGTTCCCTTATTTTGGACCTTTCCTTTCTGTTCTATCCGTTATTCATACTTCATCAATTTTTGCATTTTTTGGCCATTCAACTTTTAGGTACTTATATTATCTTTCTTTTAGGTACTTATATGTAAAAATATCTGTAAAAAATAAAGACACGACCGTTTGATCCTTAAACTTGAATTGCCGCTTTATTTTATTCTGTACAAAAAAATTAAATGCATTTAACCTTTAGATGTAAAGTCACGGCTGTCAAAATTGCTTGAGCGGGGCGTTGTTGCATAGACGGTGTTGACTAGGTGCATGTACATGGCAATGTTCGCAAATGCAACCTATGTTGTGGTGAGGACGCAACAGTTGGCAAGAAAAGTTATTCATCGAAAAACGATGGAATCTGTGTCATCGCAAGGCATAAGTCACAATAAACGTCCGTCATCGGCTCTAGATCATGTGCGCATGGATCAACAACCAGCTGAAAGGCCTCCTTCCAGTAGCTGTACATCGAGAAACAGTGACGAAAGATTCGGTGTATTCAACGACCTGTGAGTAACAGCTAAGAAAACAGGCGGGAGATCGATAACCCCGACTCAACCAACAATTACCGATAAGGTCGGTAACAACCAAACAACAGTTGGGTGACACTGCTCCTTCAACTGACGGCAGACAGGCAAACTCAGCACACAACACCAACAGCTACATTAATCAAGGTAAGTTTTGCCCTCCCATTTTCATTTACAATGTAGACCTCCGTCAACTTTTGACGGATCTTAAAAAGAAAAATGTTACCTTGAAAGGACCGCGGAAACACGTGCAAGGTATTTGTTAGAGATAGTGCGGTCCATAGGGAACTTCTGGAAAAATTTAGAACCAATCCAGAAATCAAAGCTTATTCCTTCACGTTAAAAGAGGACCGAACCACAAATATAATACTCCGGGATCCAACTTTTAATTATTTGGAGAGTGAGATCAGGGGGGAGATCCATGAGATAACTCCTGGGTTGATCGGTTCAGTCAGTAAATTCTCCACCTTGCGCTCAAAGCCCGAAGGTCTTGAATACAATCTCTTCGTTTTTCGCCTTCTTCCTCGGAAGCTTCCCTCGGGAATACTTAAAATTAATTATTTATTTAACACGCATGTCTCCTGGGAGCTTTCTTTTCATGCGCATATCCGTTGTTAGTATCCTTGTATTGGGCGGTTGAATTAGACGTGTACAGTAGTTAAAAAATTCTTTTTGGTGCAGTGCGTGAAATAATATTGTTAGTTTATTTTCTTTATATTGTTTTATCGGTTTAGCTTTAGTCAAATATTTTTATTGTTTTGAGGTGAGTTCAGGTGAATAACTAGTGAATTTTTACATTTTTCAGTGAACATCGTTGTTATAATATGGAATATCCGAGGTCCCTAATATGGAATGGTATTCCATATTTTGAACCAGCTCATATAATTGATTCTTTTTTGACGTTGGATATCTTGTAAGTTTGTCTATTCAAATATTGGTTATAGTGTCGTTTATTTATTTATGCCGCTACAAGTGATTAGCAAATGCAAGATTGGTGCATATTCTCAATACAAGTGTGTTTTATCAATACATCCCAGTTTACGTGATAAAGGTTCACACCGAATCATAAACGCGGTTTTTGGCTAAAAGTTTTCGAAAACTCCAAATGCTTTCACACCAAACACTTACAGGTTTTTGTTTGACATTTCAATTATTTCAACATCAGCTGATAAATTTTTACGTTTTTGATAAAAATTTGCGCGCATGTAACTTTAAATAATACGACTAAAATAATGAATTCTAAATTTTAAATGTAATTTCAATTCATAGAAATAAAACTGAACAAGATATGAAGATTTTGCCAGACATCTTCTTATCTCAGTCTTCCATTTTAAGAAGTAAACGGAACCATCTCAATTTTGAAATTCAAAACAATTTTAAAGAAAAGAAAAAGCATAATTGATGCGATTTAAAAATGCAAATTACAGAGGAGCTTCCAATAAAAATTAAGATCGTACAACAGTTGTTTTTATAAATATTTTATGCAGATACGAAATTTGGCAAAACAACGATGAAAACCCGAGAGGCGGAAACGATATGTGCACGTATCGAGTATTTATTAGTATTTATTCGATACAGTTGTGTATTCAAATTATATTACTTAAATATTTGTTTCAGCAACTTACGACCTTTGGTTAGCTTTGCCCAGCTGGTGACAGTCGAGGTTAAAGTTGACAAATTTAACTCTTACACGGCGCGGGAATTACGATTCATGCACAACCACCGAAAGAGTCTTGAAGTCTTTGAAAGGAACAAGACAAGGGCAAGAGTCATTCACTCTTAAATATAATAGTACAAAAAACATAATTCTCAGAGGCCTGAGATCCAAGAGAAATTGGACTCGGTTGACCTAGGAGTTGTTTTGAGGGTTGATAAATTTGAAACTCCCAAATCCATAATCCAACCAACCCTGGATTATAATTTATTCGCGGTTAGATTAAATCCGGGTAGGTTAACAGGTGACGTAATCAAATTAAATTGTATTTTCAATACTAGCGTTAAATGGGAAAACCCGAGAGTCGGAAACGATATGTGTACTTTTTAGTATTTATTCGATGCAGTTGTGTATTAAAATTATATTAATTAAATATTTGTCTCAGCAACTTACGACCTTTGATTAGCTTTGCCCAGCTGGTGTCAGTCGAGGTTAAAGTTGACAAACTTAACGTTTACACGGCGCGGGAATTCCGATTCATGCACAACCACCGAAAGAGTCTTGAAGTCTTTGAAAGGAACAAGACAAGGGGCAAGACTCATTCACTCTTAAATAAAATTGTACCCAAAACATAATTCTCAGAGTCCTGAGATCCAAGAGAAATTGGACTCGGTTGACCTAGGAGTTGTTTTGAGGGTTGATAAATTTGAAACTCCCAAATCCATAATCCATCCAACCCTGGATTATAATTTATTCCCGGTTCGGTTAAATCCGGGTAGGTTAACAGGTGACGTAATCAAATTAAATTATATTTTCAATACTAGCGTTAAATGGGAAAACCCGAGAGTCGGAAACGATATGTGTACTTTTTAGTATTTATTCGATGCAGTTGTGTATTAAAATTATATTAATTAAATATTTGTCTCAGCAACTTACGACCTTTGATTAGCTTTGCCCAGCTGGTGACAGTCGAGGTTAAAGTTGACAAATTTAACTCTTACACGGCGCGGGAATTACGATTCATGCACAACCACCGAAAGAGTTTTAAAGTCTTTGAAAAGAACAAGACAAGGGGCACGAATCATTCACTCTTAAATAAAATTGTACCCAAAACATAATTCTCAGAGGCCTGAGATCCAAAAGAAATTGGACTCAGTTGACCTAGGAGTTGTTTTGAGGGTTGATAAATTTGAAACTCCCAAATCCATAATCCAACCAACCCTGGATTATAATTTATTCGCGGTTAGATTAAATCCGGGTAGGTTAACAGGTGACGTAATCAAATTAAATTGTATTTTCAATACTAGCGTTAAATGGGAAAACCCGAGAGTCGGAAACGATATGTGTACGTATCGAGTATTTATTAGTATTTATTCGATACAGTTGTGTATTCAAATTATATTACTTAAATATTTGTTTCAGCAACTTACGACCTTTGGTTAGCTTTGCCCAGCTGGTGACAGTCGAGGTTAAAGTTGACAAATTTAACTCTTACACGGCGCGGGAATTACGATTCATGCACAACCACCGAAAGAGTTTTAAAGTCTTTGAAAAGAACAAGACAAGGGGCACGAATCATTCACTCTTAAATAAAATTGTACCCAAAACATAATTCTCAGAGGCCTGAGATCCAAAAGAAATTGGACTCAGTTGACCTAGGAGTTGTTTTGAGGGTTGATAAATTTGAAACTCCCAAATCCATAATCCAACCAACCCTGGATTATAATTTATTCGCGGTTAGATTAAATCCGGGTAGGTTAACAGGTGACGTAATCAAATTAAATTGTATTTTCAATACTAGCGTTAAATGGGAAAACCCGAGAGTCGGAAACGATATGTGTACGTATCGAGTATTTATTAGTATTTATTCGATACAGTTGTGTATTCAAATTATATTACTTAAATATTTGTTTCAGCAACTTACGACCTTTGGTTAGCTTTGCCCAGCTGGTGACAGTCGAGGTTAAAGTTGACAAATTTAACTCTTACACGGCGCGGGAATTACGATTCATGCACAACCACCGAAAGAGTCTTGAAGTCTTTGAAAGGAACAAGACAAGGGCAAGAATCATTCACTCTTAAATATAGTAGTACAAAAAACATAATTCTCAGAGGCCTGAGATCCAAGAGAAATTGGACTCGGTTGACCTAGGAGTTGTTTTGAGGGTTGATAAATTTGAAACTCCCAAATCCATAATCCATCCAACCCTGGATTATAATTTATTCCCGGTTCGGTTAAATCCGGGTAGGTTAACAGGTGACGTAATCAAATTAAATTGTATTTTCAATACTAGCGTTAAATGGGAAAACCCGAGAGTCGGAAACGATATGTGTACTTTTTAGTATTTATTCGATGCAGTTGTGTATTAAAATTATATTACTTAAATATTTGTTTCAGCAACTTACGACCTTTGATTAGCTTTGCCCAGCTGGTGTCAGTCGAGGTTAAAGTTGACAAACTTAACTTTTACACGGCGCGGGAATTCCGATTCATGCACAACCACCGAAAGAGTCTTGAAGTCTTTGAAAGGAACAAGACAAGGGGCAAGACTCATTCACTCTTAAATAAAATTGTACCCAAAACATAATTCTCAGAGGCCTGAGATCCAAGAGAAATTGGACTCGGTTGACCTAGGAGTTGTTTTGAGGGTTGATAAATTTGAAACTCCCAAATCCATAATGAAACCAACCCTGGATTATAATTTATTCGCGGTTCGGTTAAATCCGGGTAGGTTAACAGGTGACGTAATCAAATTAAATTATATTTTCAATACTAGCGTTAAATGGGAAAACCCGAGAGTCGGAAACGATATGTGTACTTTTTAGTATTTATTCGATGCAGTTGTGTATTAAAATTATATTAATTAAATATTTGTCTCAGCAACTTACGACCTTTGATTAGCTTTGCCCAGCTGGTGACAGTCGAGGTTAAAGTTGACAAATTTAACTCTTACACGGCGCGGGAATTACGATTCATGCACAACCACCGAAAGAGTTTTAAAGTCTTTGAAAAGAACAAGACAAGGGGCACGAATCATTCACTCTTAAATAAAATTGTACCCAAAACATAATTCTCAGAGGCCTGAGATCCAAAAGAAATTGGACTCAGTTGACCTAGGAGTTGTTTTGAGGGTTGATAAATTTGAAACTCCCAAATCCATAATCCAACCAACCCTGGATTATAATTTATTCGCGGTTAGATTAAATCCGGGTAGGTTAACAGGTGACGTAATCAAATTAAATTGTATTTTCAATACTAGCGTTAAATGGGAAAACCCGAGAGTCGGAAACGATATGTGTACGTATCGAGTATTTATTAGTATTTATTCGATACAGTTGTGTATTCAAATTATATTACTTAAATATTTGTTTCAGCAACTTACGACCTTTGGTTAGCTTTGCCCAGCTGGTGACAGTCGAGGTTAAAGTTGACAAATTTAACTCTTACACGGCGCGGGAATTACGATTCATGCACAACCACCGAAAGAGTTTTAAAGTCTTTGAAAAGAACAAGACAAGGGGCACGAATCATTCACTCTTAAATAAAATTGTACCCAAAACATAATTCTCAGAGGCCTGAGATCCAAAAGAAATTGGACTCAGTTGACCTAGGAGTTGTTTTGAGGGTTGATAAATTTGAAACTCCCAAATCCATAATCCAACCAACCCTGGATTATAATTTATTCGCGGTTAGATTAAATCCGGGTAGGTTAACAGGTGACGTAATCAAATTAAATTGTATTTTCAATACTAGCGTTAAATGGGAAAACCCGAGAGTCGGAAACGATATGTGTACTTTTTAGTATTTATTCGATGCAGTTGTGTATTAAAATTATATTACTTAAATATTTGTTTCAGCAACTTACGACCTTTGATTAGCTTTGCCCAGCTGGTGTCAGTCGAGGTTAAAGTTGACAAACTTAACTTTTACACGGCGCGGGAATTCCGATTCATGCACAACCACCGAAAGAGTCTTGAAGTCTTTGAAAGGAACAAGACAAGGGCAAGAATCATTCACTCTTAAATATAGTAGTACAAAAAACATAATTCTCAGAGGCCTGAGATCCAAGAGAAATTGGACTCGGTTGACCTAGGAGTTGTTTTGAGGGTTGATAAATTTGAAACTCCCAAATCCATAATCCATCCAACCCTGGATTATAATTTATTCCCGGTTCGGTTAAATCCGGGTAGGTTAACAGGTGACGTAATCAAATTAAATTGTATTTTCAATACTAGCGTTAAATGGGAAAACCCGAGAGTCGGAAACGATATGTGTACTTTTTAGTATTTATTCGATGCAGTTGTGTATTAAAATTATATTACTTAAATATTTGTTTCAGCAACTTACGACCTTTGATTAGCTTTGCCCAGCTGGTGTCAGTCGAGGTTAAAGTTGACAAACTTAACTTTTACACGGCGCGGGAATTCCGATTCATGCACAACCACCGAAAGAGTCTTGAAGTCTTTGAAAGGAACAAGACAAGGGGCAAGACTCATTCACTCTTAAATAAAATTGTACCCAAAACATAATTCTCAGAGGCCTGAGATCCAAGAGAAATTGGACTCGGTTGACCTAGGAGTTGTTTTGAGGGTTGATAAATTTGAAACTCCCAAATCCATAATGAAACCAACCCTGGATTATAATTTATTCGCGGTTCGGTTAAATCCGGGTAGGTTAACAGGTGACGTAATCAAATTAAATTATATTTTCAATACTAGCGTTAAATGGGAAAACCCGAGAGTCGGAAACGATATGTGTACGTATCGAGTATTTATTAGTATTTATTCGATACAGTTGTGTATTCAAATTATATTACTTAAATATTTGTTTCAGCAACTTACGACCTTTGGTTAGCTTTGCCCAACTGGTGACAGTCGAGGTTAAAGTTGACAAATTTAACTCTTACACGGCGCGGGAATTACGATTCATGCACAACCACCGAAAGTGTCTTGAAGTCTTTGAAAGGAACAAGACAAGGGTCAAGAATCATTCACTCTTAAATAAAATTGTACCCAAAACATAATTCTCAGAGGCCTGAGATCTAAGAGAAATTGGACTCGGTTGACCTAGGAGTTGTTTTGAGGGTTGATAAATTTGAAACTCCCAAATCCATAATCCAACCAACCCTGGATTATAATTTATTTGCGGTTCGGTTAAATCCGGGTAGGTTAACAGGTGACGTAATCAAATTAAATTATATTTTCAATACTAGCGTTAAATGGGAAAACCCGAGAGTCGGAAACGATATGTGTACGTATCGAGTATTTATTAGTATTTATTCGATACAGTTGTGTATTCAAATTATATTACTTAAATATTTGTTTCAGCAACTTACGACCTTTGGTTAGCTTTGCCCAGCTGGTGACAGTCGAGGTTAAAGTTGACAAATTTAACTCTTACACGGCGCGGGAATTACGATTCATGCACAACCACCGAAAGAGTCTTGAAGTCTTTGAAAGGAACAAGACAAGGGTCAAGAATCATTCACTCTTAAATAAAATTGTACCCAAAACATAATTCTCAGAGGCCTGAGATCCAAGAGAAATTGGACTCGGTTGACCTAGGAGTTGTTTTGAGGGTTGATAAATTTGAAACTCCCAAATCCATAATCCAACCAACCCTGGATTATAATTTATTCCCGGTTCGGTTAAATCCGGGTAGGTTAACAGGTGACGTAATCAAATTAAATTGTATTTTCAATACTAGCGTTAAATGGGAAAACCCGAGAGTCGGAAACGATATGTGTACGTATCGAGTATTTATTAATATTTATTCGATACAGTTGTGTATTCAAATTATATTACTTAAATATTTGTTTCAGCAACTTACGACCTTTGGTTAGCTTTGCCCAGCTGGTGACAGTCGAGGTTAAAGTTGACAAATTTAACTCTTACACGGCGCGGGAATTACGATTCATGCACAACCACCGAAAGAGTCTTGAAGTCTTTGAAAGGAACAAGACAAGGGTCAAGAATCATTCACTCTTAAATAAAATTGTACCCAAAACATAATTCTCAGAGGCCTGAGATCCAAGAGAAATTGGACTCAGTTGACCTAGGAGTTGTTTTGAGGGTTGATAAATTTGAAACTCCCAAATCCATAATCCATCCAACCCTGGATTATAATTTATTCCCGGTTCGGTTAAATCCGGGTAGGTTAACAGGTGACGTAATCAAATTAAATTATATTTTCAATACTAGCGTTAAATGGGAAAACCCGAGAGGCGGAAACGATATGTGTACGTATCGAGTATTTATTAATATTTATTCGATACAGTTGTGTATTCAAATTATATTACTTAAATATTTGTTTCAGCAACTTACGACCTTTGGTTAGCTTTGCCCAACTGGTGACAGTCGAGGTTAAAGTTGACAAATTTAACTCTTACACGGCGCGGGAATTACGATTCATGCACAACCACCGAAAGAGTCTTGAAGTCTTTGAAAGGAACAAGACAAGGGTCAAGAATCATTCACTCTTAAATAAAATTGTACCCAAAACATAATTCTCAGAGGCCTGAGATCTAAGAGAAATTGGACTCGGTTGACCTAGGATTTGTTTTGAGGGTTGATAAATTTGAAACTCCCAAATCCATAATCCAACCAACCCTGGATTATAATTTATTCGCGGTTAGATTAAATCCGGGTAGGTTAACAGGTGACGTAATCAAATTAAATTGTATTTTCAATACTAGCGTTAAATGGGAAAACCCGAGAGTCGGAAACGATATGTGTACGTATCGAGTATTTATTAATATTTATTCGATACAGTTGTGTATTCAAATTATATTACTTAAATATTTGTTTCAGCAACTTACGACCTTTGGTTAGCTTTGCCCAGCTGGTGACAGTCGAGGTTAAAGTTGACAAATTTAACTCTTACACGGCGCGGGAATTACGATTCATGCACAACCACCGAAAGAGTCTTGAAGTCTTTGAAAGGAACAAGACAAGGGTCAAGAATCATTCACTCTTAAATAAAATTGTACCCAAAACATAATTCTCAGAGGCCTGAGATCCAAGAGAAATTGGACTCGGTTGACCTAGGAGTTGTTTTGAGGGTTGATAAATTTGAAACTCCCAAATCCATAATCCAACCAACCCTGGATTATAATTTATTCGCGGTTAGATTAAATCCGGGTAGGTTAACAGGTGACGTAATCAAATTAAATTGTATTTTCAATACTAGCGTTAAATGGGAAAACCCGAGAGTCGGAAACGATATGTGTACGTATCGAGTATTTATTAGTATTTATTCGATACAGTTGTGTATTCAAATTATATTACTTAAATATTTGTTTCAGCAACTTACGACCTTTGGTTAGCTTTGCCCAACTGGTGACAGTCGAGGTTAAAGTTGACAAATTTAACTCTTACACGGCGCGGGAATTACGATTCATGCACAACCACCGAAAGAGTCTTGAAGTCTTTGAAAGGAACAAGACAAGGGTCAAGAATCATTCACTCTTAAATAAAATTGTACCCAAAACATAATTCTCAGAGGCCTGAGATCTAAGAGAAATTGGACTCGGTTGACCTAGGATTTGTTTTGAGGGTTGATAAATTTGAAACTCCCAAATCCATAATCCAACCAACCCTGGATTATAATTTATTCGCGGTTAGATTAAATCCGGGTAGGTTAACAGGTGACGTAATCAAATTAAATTGTATTTTCAATACTAGCGTTAAATGGGAAAACCCGAGAGTCGGAAACGATATGTGTACTTTTTAGTATTTATTCGATGCAGTTGTGTATTAAAATTATATTAATTAAATATTTGTCTCAGCAACTTACGACCTTTGATTAGCTTTGCCCAGCTGGTGACAGTCGAGGTTAAAGTTGACAAATTTAACTCTTACACGGCGCGGGAATTACGATTCATGCACAACCACCGAAAGAGTTTTAAAGTCTTTGAAAAGAACAAGACAAGGGGCACGAATCATTCACTCTTAAATAAAATTGTACCCAAAACATAATTCTCAGAGGCCTGAGATCCAAAAGAAATTGGACTCAGTTGACCTAGGAGTTGTTTTGAGGGTTGATAAATTTGAAACTCCCAAATCCATAATCCAACCAACCCTGGATTATAATTTATTCGCGGTTAGATTAAATCCGGGTAGGTTAACAGGTGACGTAATCAAATTAAATTGTATTTTCAATACTAGCGTTAAATGGGAAAACCCGAGAGTCGGAAACGATATGTGTACGTATCGAGTATTTATTAGTATTTATTCGATACAGTTGTGTATTCAAATTATATTACTTAAATATTTGTTTCAGCAACTTACGACCTTTGGTTAGCTTTGCCCAGCTGGTGACAGTCGAGGTTAAAGTTGACAAAATTAACTCTTACACGGCGCGGGAATTACGATTCATGCACAACCACCGAAAGAGTCTTGAAGTCTTTGAAAGGAACAAGACAAGGGTCAAGAATCATTCACTCTTAAATAAAATTGTACCCAAAACATAATTCTCAGAGGCCTGAGATCCAAGAGAAATTGGACTCGGTTGACCTAGGAGTTGTTTTGAGGGTTGATAAATTTGAAACTCCCAAATCCATAATCCAACCAACCCTGGATTATAATTTATTCGCGGTTAGATTAAATCCGGGTAGGTTAACAGGTGACGTAATCAAATTAAATTGTATTTTCAATACTAGCGTTAAATGGGAAAACCCGAGAGTCGGAAACGATATGTGTACGTATCGAGTATTTATTAGTATTTATTCGATACAGTTGTGTATTCAAATTATATTACTTAAATATTTGTTTCAGCAACTTACGACCTTTGGTTAGCTTTGCCCAGCTGGTGACAGTCGAGGTTAAAGTTGACAAATTTAACTCTTACACGGCGCGGGAATTACGATTCATGCACAACCACCGAAAGAGTCTTGAAGTCTTTGAAAGGAACAAGACAAGGGTCAAGAATCATTCACTCTTAAATAAAATTGTACCCAAAACATAATTCTCAGAGGCCTGAGATCCAAGAGAAATTGGACTCGGTTGACCTAGGAGTTGTTTTGAGGGTTGATAAATTTGAAACTCCCAAATCCATAATCCATCCAACCCTGGATTATAATTTATTCCCGGTTCGGTTAAATCCGGGTAGGTTAACAGGTGACGTAATCAAATTAAATTGTATTTTCAATACTAGCGTTAAATGGGAAAACCCGAGAGTCGGAAACGATATGTGTACTTTTTAGTATTTATTCGATGCAGTTGTGTATTAAAATTATATTAATTAAATATTTGTCTCAGCAACTTACGACCTTTGATTAGCTTTGCCCAGCTGGTGACAGTCGAGGTTAAAGTTGACAAATTTAACTCTTACACGGCGCGGGAATTACGATTCATGCACAACCACCGAAAGAGTTTTAAAGTCTTTGAAAAGAACAAGACAAGGGGCACGAATCATTCACTCTTAAATAAAATTGTACCCAAAACATAATTCTCAGAGGCCTGAGATCCAAAAGAAATTGGACTCAGTTGACCTAGGAGTTGTTTTGAGGGTTGATAAATTTGAAACTCCCAAATCCATAATCCAACCAACCCTGGATTATAATTTATTCGCGGTTAGATTAAATCCGGGTAGGTTAACAGGTGACGTAATCAAATTAAATTGTATTTTCAATACTAGCGTTAAATGGGAAAACCCGAGAGTCGGAAACGATATGTGTACGTATCGAGTATTTATTAGTATTTATTCGATACAGTTGTGTATTCAAATTATATTACTTAAATATTTGTTTCAGCAACTTACGACCTTTGGTTAGCTTTGCCCAGCTGGTGACAGTCGAGGTTAAAGTTGACAAATTTAACTCTTACACGGCGCGGGAATTACGATTCATGCACAACCACCGAAAGAGTTTTAAAGTCTTTGAAAAGAACAAGACAAGGGGCACGAATCATTCACTCTTAAATAAAATTGTACCCAAAACATAATTCTCAGAGGCCTGAGATCCAAAAGAAATTGGACTCAGTTGACCTAGGAGTTGTTTTGAGGGTTGATAAATTTGAAACTCCCAAATCCATAATCCAACCAACCCTGGATTATAATTTATTCGCGGTTAGATTAAATCCGGGTAGGTTAACAGGTGACGTAATCAAATTAAATTGTATTTTCAATACTAGCGTTAAATGGGAAAACCCGAGAGTCGGAAACGATATGTGTACGTATCGAGTATTTATTAGTATTTATTCGATACAGTTGTGTATTCAAATTATATTACTTAAATATTTGTTTCAGCAACTTACGACCTTTGGTTAGCTTTGCCCAGCTGGTGACAGTCGAGGTTAAAGTTGACAAATTTAACTCTTACACGGCGCGGGAATTACGATTCATGCACAACCACCGAAAGAGTCTTGAAGTCTTTGAAAGGAACAAGACAAGGGCAAGAATCATTCACTCTTAAATATAGTAGTACAAAAAACATAATTCTCAGAGGCCTGAGATCCAAGAGAAATTGGACTCGGTTGACCTAGGAGTTGTTTTGAGGGTTGATAAATTTGAAACTCCCAAATCCATAATCCATCCAACCCTGGATTATAATTTATTCCCGGTTCGGTTAAATCCGGGTAGGTTAACAGGTGACGTAATCAAATTAAATTGTATTTTCAATACTAGCGTTAAATGGGAAAACCCGAGAGTCGGAAACGATATGTGTACGTATCGAGTATTTATTAGTATTTATTCGATACAGTTGTGTATTCAAATTATATTACTTAAATATTTGTTTCAGCAACTTACGACCTTTGGTTAGCTTTGCCCAGCTGGTGACAGTCGAGGTTAAAGTTGACAAATTTAACTCTTACACGGCGCGGGAATTACGATTCATGCACAACCACCGAAAGAGTCTTGAAGTCTTTGAAAGGAACAAGACAAGGGCAAGAATCATTCACTCTTAAATATAGTAGTACAAAAAACATAATTCTCAGAGGCCTGAGATCCAAGAGAAATTGGACTCGGTTGACCTAGGAGTTGTTTTGAGGGTTGATAAATTTGAAACTCCCAAATCCATAATCCAACCAACCCTGGATTATAATTTATTCGCGGTTAGATTAAATCCGGGTAGGTTAACAGGTGACGTAATCAAATTAAATTGTATTTTCAATACTAGCGTTAAATGGGAAAACCCGAGAGTCGGAAACGATATGTGTACGTATCGAGTATTTATTAGTATTTATTCGATACAGTTGTGTATTCAAATTATATTACTTAAATATTTGTTTCAGCAACTTACGACCTTTGGTTAGATTTGCCCAGCTGGTGACAGTCGAGGTTAAAGTTGACAAATTTAACTCTTACACGGCGCGGGAATTACGATTCATGCACAACCACCGAAAGAGTCTTAAAGTCTTTGAAAGGAACAAGACAAGGGGCACGAATCATTCACTCTTAAATAAAATTGTACCCAAAACATAATTCTCAGAGGCCTGAGATCCAAGAGAAATTGGACTCAGTTGACCTAGGAGTTGTTTTGAGGGTTGATAAATTTGAAACTCCCAAATCCATAATCCATCCAACCCTGGATTATAATTTATTCCCGGTTCGGTTAAATCCGGGTAGGTTAACAGGTGACGTAATCAAATTAAATTATATTTTCAATACTAGCGTTAAATGGGAAAACCCGAGAGTCGGAAACGATATGTGTACGTATCGAGTATTTATTAATATTTATTCGATACAGTTGTGTATTCAAATTATATTACTTAAATATTTGTTTCAGCAACTTACGACCTTTGGTTAGCTTTGCCCAGCTGGTGACAGTCGAGGTTAAAGTTGACAAATTTAACTCTTACACGGCGCGGGAATTCCGATTCATGCACAACCACCGAAAGAGTCTTGAAGTCTTTGAAAGGAACAAGACAAGGGGCACGAATCATTCACTCTTAAATAAAATTGTACCCAAAACATAATTCTCAGAGTCCTGAGATCCAAGAGAAATTGGACTCGGTTGACCTAGGAGTTGTTTTGAGGGTTGATAAATTTGAAACTCCCAAATCCATAATCCATCCAACCCTGGATTATAATTTATTCCCGGTTCGGTTAAATCCGGGTAGGTTAACAGGTGACGTAATCAAATTAAATTATATTTTCAATACTAGCGTTAAATGGGAAAACCCGAGAGTCGGAAACGATATGTGTACTTTTTAGTATTTATTCGATGCAGTTGTGTATTAAAATTATATTAATTAAATATTTGTCTCAGCAACTTACGACCTTTGATTAGCTTTGCCCAGCTGGTGACAGTCGAGGTTAAAGTTGACAAATTTAACTCTTACACGGCGCGGGAATTACGATTCATGCACAACCACCGAAAGAGTTTTAAAGTCTTTGAAAAGAACAAGACAAGGGGCACGAATCATTCACTCTTAAATAAAATTGTACCCAAAACATAATTCTCAGAGGCCTGAGATCCAAAAGAAATTGGACTCAGTTGACCTAGGAGTTGTTTTGAGGGTTGATAAATTTGAAACTCCCAAATCCATAATCCAACCAACCCTGGATTATAATTTATTCGCGGTTAGATTAAATCCGGGTAGGTTAACAGGTGACGTAATCAAATTAAATTGTATTTTCAATACTAGCGTTAAATGGGAAAACCCGAGAGTCGGAAACGATATGTGTACGTATCGAGTATTTATTAGTATTTATTCGATACAGTTGTGTATTCAAATTATATTACTTAAATATTTGTTTCAGCAACTTACGACCTTTGGTTAGCTTTGCCCAGCTGGTGACAGTCGAGGTTAAAGTTGACAAATTTAACTCTTACACGGCGCGGGAATTACGATTCATGCACAACCACCGAAAGAGTTTTAAAGTCTTTGAAAAGAACAAGACAAGGGGCACGAATCATTCACTCTTAAATAAAATTGTACCCAAAACATAATTCTCAGAGGCCTGAGATCCAAAAGAAATTGGACTCAGTTGACCTAGGAGTTGTTTTGAGGGTTGATAAATTTGAAACTCCCAAATCCATAATCCAACCAACCCTGGATTATAATTTATTCGCGGTTCGGTTAAATCCGGGTAGGTTAACAGGTGACGTAATCAAATTAAATCATAAGGTTTGCAAAATAGTTGGCAATAGTATGTGGAGCGGGCGATGATATATTATCAAACGAGAGAGAGGGGGGATAACCGTCTGATTTTCTTTTGTAGTTGACGAATTGGATCGTTGATAAGGTTGTCTTGCGCTGTGTCGAGAAAGCGCTGATAGAGGCAGTTATAGAGCTGGGTTAATTGTAGGTAAGTTCCAAGATCGTTAGAGTAGTCATAATAAGAATTGGTGCGAAGAATAACTGCCCATAATTTGTCTCTTCTGTTTCGTAAAGAGCGAAGTCTTCTGTTGTACCATGGAGGTGAAATAGATGATGTTTTATGCCGTGAAAAGGGGACGTAGAGAGAAATGGAATTAAATATTTCACTGTAGAAAATGGAGATAGCATCAGATAAGGATAGCTTGGTAAAATCAAAAGAACATTTGCTAAGGTAGGTATTGATTTTGCGAAAATTAGCTTTATGGAAGTTGTAAGAAGAGAAGGTAGTTGAAGAAGTGGGATGGGATGGAGAGTTATGGCAAAATGAGAGAAGAACAGGGGGTTGAAAGTTGTCGACAGTTGATAGGATGAAGGGGCACAACGTTACTGTGGAGTTAATAGGATCACTAGTGAAAATAAGGTCTAGTTGCCTACCGATAGAATTAGGGACGTCACTTACTTGGCACAAGCCTGAGTCAGTTATGCTATCAATGAAAAGACATTCTTTGGATGAACTGGCGTTTGACGCGGTAAAAAATAAGTGATCATCCGATGGAATCCTCTATAGCAGGGGCAGATTAAAGTCAACAATGATAAAGATATCGTCGATGGAATCACTTGGATCAATTAGTTGGTCATTTCCTTTAATGGCAAGGATGTAGGATTCAATAGGTTGACCTGGGAGAATGTAGCAACACATAACGTTCAGGGACCTGTTGGGAAGTGTTATTTTAACTGAAACAAAGTCAAGTTTAACAGAAAAAGAGATGACGATGAGAGAAGAATCAACTTTAGGGATGGCAGGATCATTAAAAATAGGGAGAGAGTGATCGTCATCTCGGAAAACATTATAAGAAGATGGAAATAGCTCCTGGCTCTTTATGTCGGGGATCAGATTGGTTTCTGTAAGAGAATAGACATTGAAAGAGAGACTGTGTGATTTAGACAAGACAGCACGAGTTTTAGAGCGTAAACCTCTTACGTTTTGGTAGTAAAATGTAAGAGGTAGTTTGTTGCGTAGAGGAGTAGGGGAGTGTAGATGGCAAGTTAGGAACGAAAAAATTTGTCGTGGTCAGCTCGAAACTCTTTTAGAGTGTACATAGTTGCGGAAAGCAGTGAGGTTATCCACAACCTTTTGCGGAGGTGTGTCAACGATTTCGTGGTACCTGTTGTAAAGCTATCTGAGACTAGTTATATCGGACTAGTTATGTTATTATGCAAAAGATGCAAAGGTTTACAAGGTTTAGGGCATCTAATAAAACACGGTTGTAAAAATTTCAACTGTGTAAAATGCCCGATTAAAACCTCAGACACCTCGAAAGCTTCCTGTGCTAACTGATATGAATGAAAGCAATTAGCAAGGCTAAAGAGAAGAGGAAAAAATCAAATTCTCTCTCAATAAGATTAAGCCAGAGCGTAAAATTCTGCCCAACCATCAGTTACGCTAGTCATTTTCAAACATACTGTAATAATTCAGCCACCTTGGTAGCTCCATCTGCTCAGTCTTGTATGCAATACAGAAATCGAAACTTCCTAGGGCAGTTCCTGTGTCTAGACAATACACTTTTTGGAATCGGAGTAGAAGAACTCTTTCACAAAATTGAAAATTGAATTTGAACCAACTCACATCCAATGCGTAATGAAACTTAACTTTATAACTTTTAACATACAATCATTAAGAGACCATAGCTTTATTAAGAGATCAGTCGCAGCTAAATTCTCAACCAGAACAACCGCACAGTAGATTTTATTCAGGAAACACATCTCACAACACAAAAAATCACAGAGTCCACTTTGATGGTATAGATTCATACCTAACAATACAAATCAATGGGTAGCTCTAACGTCTAACATTAAATATTGGAATGTGGGAATCCCGATCATGAAATTCCCAAATATCTTCATTAAAATCAAACTCACCACTAATCAGAACACCAAATACTTTCTCCTAGGATCCTTATACTTTCCAACAAATTGCCCACCTTACCTTATGTTGGAGGAACTAGAGAAAATCAGTAGGCTGCACGTATTGACACAGTCTGAGGTTCCGCTTTTACCGCTAATTTAAAGAATTTTGTGAGACAAATAACATAATTAATGTACTAACGACAACCGAATCACCGAGGGGAAACGCCAATTTGAGCGGATGAATCGGGTCATAATAGAGATTATAACTAAAGTATCAGTGAGCAGTCCTAAGATGTGGTACAACCATTATAATCAATAAGTAAATAGTTATCAACTGCATGATCATACAACAAAGAATCAAACTTTGTAAAAACTTTTCGAACATATTTGCTTCCTTCACCAAATCATTGAAAATAAATATTATACTCCAGCAGAGCTATGAAGCGAAGCTAAGGAACAGATCCAGAAGATCAATAACGCAAATGCCAGAAATGATAATTGAGATAAATAACGAATAAACTTGAGCATCTTCATTTTACTATCTAAAGCTCGGCACAAACAGGGACAGACAAAAAAACACATGTTGGCCAGTTAGTAAGTATTTTAGAATTTCCAATAGAGAAGACTGATTTACATCTGGATAGTTGCAAGTAAAATGTAACGATACTCGTAGAAATGTAACATTTTTGTATATAGGTACCTCTTAACAGCAATTCCAAAGGAAAATGTTGAGAAAATATTTATTACTGAATTTATCACCAAACAATTTTCGTTTTTAAATTACTTTTCATTTAGTTTGACCCTAATTTGATTAAGCATATAAATAAATAACCCGATCAGTGAAAAATATCCGATTACCTTCATAGTTCTAGAAATAAATCCCAGAAGAAAAGTCATTATACTTATATTATTGAAATTCTGGGGGGATAGAATGTTGGATTTTATCTTACTACATAGAACTGTTCGGAAAATGAACTCCAAAAGCCGGTAGCCATTTCTTAATTCTACGTTCTACCAATTTGAAATCACAATTGAATAAAGAAATATTAAATGTTGCAAGAAAAATTTCAATTGTTCATCATATCTCTAGTGTTATATCTTAAATGTAATATCACATATCTTATATGACTAACCCTTTTTTATGAATTTAATAAAGAAAAACTTAAACCTAACTATTTTCTACTGAATTAATAAATTGTTGATGTTAAATCCCAATTGTTGTTGCTTTCTTTCATTATCACTATTTCATGTTGTTTCCCCTTTTTGTTGTTTGTTTTTTGTCACCAGCAATCATCACATTGAATGAGGAAAGCTTTGTTTTTTTCATTTATTGTAATCCCTACGGTTAGATAGCTTAAGCCTAGCACTTACGATCTGCACCATGACCTGGATTAAAAGGTCTGCAAGAATTAGGTGTAGTCATGCGACTGCATCAAATTCGATTGTATGTATGTCTTTGTCGCATTGATGTTGGTTATTATTGACATGTTATGTCTTCAATCTGAAAATGAAAAAAACCATAATTATATGAAAAGAATTATAAGTTATTTTTTTTTTAATTATTATTGTTGTATGTTAAGGAAACTACTACTACTTGTTGCAAAACATTGAAATTTTCCGGCATTTGTAGATAAAATAATTGATGGAACTCTCATATTTGTCTTCAAATTTTCAAAACTTAAAACCAATAATTGCACACCCCGCCTTAGGTTACAATGCGCCGCAATAAGATATTTCTTTACTGGGAGAGCGTCAGTGATAAACGGATAAAACATATCCACCTATGCCGGACATATCTTGATACCACTTGGCAATCATAAGCAGAACAAAGGCAGAAGAATTATTTTGGTGTGTCATCACCTTGATGATAGCAAACAAAATTTATTTTGTTTTTTCATTTATTCAATTTTTTCTTCTTCAATTCAAAAAACATTGAACTTAATTGATTAAAAATCACAGAAAATAACTGTAAGCTTTATTTATTATTAACAACATGAAATTATTACATACTGAGTGTTGTCCAATACAGTATGAATTAAAGAAAATTTTCACAGATACAATCTGTTGCCTAATGACAAGTGTCGGATGTATCATGCTATACTCATTAAAAAGAATATTGTGGGTTTTGAATGGCGGAAGGTAGTAAGTAAACAATAAGCAGAACGTAAGCAGAAGGATTCGATATCATAGCAATTTAAACTAATATTTTTATTACATCATTGTTTGCATCAAAATCAAAGTTAAAAAGCCATTTCTTAATATTCCTGTTAAATAGATAAGTTGAGCGAATACATCTAATATCAAAAGGTAAACTATAGGGTTTCCCAACAAGGACTTGACAATTAATTTTTTTAAATAAAACGCAAACCTTTTGAGATATTTCAAAAACTTTATTATCGGCTTGAAGTACAATCAAAACATTTATGAATCGATATCGACTTCGTTCATATGGCCACCCACCGCGGGCACGTTTGCAGCGGTCGATTCGTTGGACCCAATTTTCAACGACTCGGCCACACATTTCGGCCGCTATTTCGCGTTCAATGTTGGCTCTGAGCTCTTCTAACGTCGTCGGCGTGTTGGCATAAACCAATGACTTAATGTAGCCCCATAGAAAATAGTCAAGCGGCGTTAAATCGCACGAACGAGGCGGCCAATCGACTGGTCCATTTCTTGAGATAACACGCTTACCATACTTACTCTTCAATAAATCGATTGCAGTGTGTGCTGTGTGGCATTATCCTGTTGAAACCATATGTCGTCCAAGTCCATATCTTCCAATTCGGGGCCAAATATAATCGGTGATCATGGCGCGATAACGCTGACCATTCACAGTAACGTGACGATCGTTATCGTCGACGAAAAAATATGGCCCAATAACGCCGCCGGCATGCTAACCGCACCAAACAGTTATTTTTTGTGGATGAAGTGGTGATTCATGAAGCACATGTGGATTTTCACCCGACGAATAACGCATATTTTTCTTATTGACGAACCCATTGAGCCAAAAATGAGCTTCGTCACTGAAGATGATTTTGCGATGAAATTCATCATCTTGGCGCATCTTCTCCAGAACCCGTCGCTTCAAATGGTCCATCGGCTTCAATTCTTGAGTCAGCTTGATCTTGTATGGGTGTAAACCAAGATCCTTACGCAAAATACGCCATAATGTGGTCTGAGCGATGCCCAATTCCTGAGAACGCCGTGGAATTGACTGATTTGGATCGTTTGCTATGGACGCCTGAACGGCAGCGATATTTTGGACACTTTGACCAACCCGTTGTCTCACTGAGACGGCAACATCACACAACGAATATGTAGACTCGAATTTTTGCACTAAACTTGTTACTGCCTGTCTACTAGGGCGAGAATTACGACCGAAAATTGGAGTTAGCGCTCTTAAAGTTGCAGTCACCGAATCCGAATTTCGGTAGAAAATTTTTATAATTTGCGGACGTTACTCGTTCGTGTACTTTACCATGATGAAAATGTTGAGTTTACTGAATAAATTGACAGTGACAGTTTGATGATTAGTGAAAGAGTGCGTTCACAAATTAAATTCAAAGTTGGCAAGTCCCTATTGGAAAACCCTTTATTAAAATAGGAGCAAATTGTTAGCAGCAATAAATTCAAGGACATGGACCTTGACGTGGCAGTGCTGGAACAAACATGATACTGGAAGGCCCAGCTGCGTCCATAAACGCCTTACGTAGCACTGGCAGGTGCTATATAAAATGGTTTTCGTTCCCGGTAAGGGAATATAAGGTTAGAGTGGGATGTTTCCGCTGCTTTGCTCTGGGGCATGGAGTTGTTGACTGTCCTCTTAAGGAAGACATTTGCCGTCGCTGCGGACAGGAAGGCCATAAGGCCGTCAGCTGCAAGGGAGCTATGCGGTGCAGAAACTATGCAGAAAGAGGACGACCGGCTGATCATCTTATGGAGTCAACCGGTTGCCCCACGCATGTAGTTGTGTTGGCAAGGTTGACAGCCAGAAATTAGGACGATGAAGATCGTTCAACAAAATTGTCAGGGCGCTTTTTCGGTAGGGGTCGACTTAGGAGCTCAAATAATTAGGCAGGGCTGCAGAATTGCCCTGGTTCAGGAGCCCTACACATCTAATGGATGTATTAGGGGTCTGCATCAGTGACATTGACGTTACTTCTGCCAACGATGCAGCTTTTAGGGAGTTTAGCTTTGGGTGGCGGGTTAGTGTACAACTGGATTCAGTTTGAGATCGCTCACGCAATAGAAGAAAGTGACACGGTTTCTGACAGGATCACGTTCATCAATGTGGCGGGTTAACGACGAACTCTTTGAGAGGAGCCGTAGGGCGAATCAAAAACGGGTAAGTTGGTGGAACCGCTGTTTGACAGAAAAGCGAAGGGTTGTTAGAAACCTAAGGAAGCGATTCCAAAGGGCTAGGGCGGCTAACGCTGAGAACTCGGCTCGCTGAGTATAAGCGTCTCATTATCAGCACAAAGGAGTCTAACTGGAGAAACTTTGCCTCTAACAATAGAGATGATCCCTGGGACAAACTTTATAAGATTTGCCGAAGTACTAAGAAGACTACTGATATTGAAGGCATTCGTGTGGATAATCCGGTTTTATCCACATGGAAAGATTGCCTTACTGCATTGCTTGGTCAGTTCTTCCCGAGAGAGGAGCGGAGTTAAGGACTGAAGAAGTCGAGTATGGTGTTTCACTTCTTCGCCCCAGGAGATCTCCTGGAGTTGATGAAATGACTGGAGAGATGGTAAAGGCCATCTGGTAGGCCGTCCCATAATACCTGCTCTGTCTTTTTTAGCAAATGTATTGCTTGCAGCTACTTCCCCAAGAATTGGAAAGAGGCAAGGGTGGTTGTGCTCCTGAAGTCCACTGATAAAAATAGGTCTGACCCTAAATCTTATCGGGGCATCAGCCTGCTTCCGGTACTAGGAAAAGTTCTGGAAAGGGTTATGGTGGAAAGAGTTTCGGAGAGCATGACGGAACCAGTGTCCCCCTTCCAATTCGGCTTTACAAAAGGCAAGTGTGTTGAGGATGCATGGTCTTTCCTAAAAGACAGGTATCTTTATTGATTTATTGATTGATAACCTGAACTGGCAGAGAATAGTAACCAGGTTGCAGGAATGGGGCTGTCGGGAAATTGGGCTTTGGGGAAGCTATTTTTCCGACAGAAAAGCGAGTGTGGTAAATACGCACGAGAGGGTCTCAATTAGTGTTGAGAGAGGTTCCCCCCGGGGTCCATCTGTGGTCCTTTTATTTGGAACTTGATAATGGATCCACTCTTGTGGCGACTAAATGAGCTCTGTGGGTGCTGCGCCTATGCAGATGACCTGCTCCTCATCCCCGAAGGCCAGTCCAGGGTTCAAATCAAGGAATTTGGAGAAAGAGCTCTAGCAGTCGTTGCTGAAGGGGGAGAAAGCGTTGAGGTAAGTGTGTGCAGGATAAGACTGTGTGAATGCAGTTTAAGGGCACATTGAATACAAGAAGTCGGGCTCCTGCAATACATTTGAACGGCGTTAGCATTAGATGTGTGACTGAGGTCACATATCTGGGCATAACGTTGGGTGAGCGTATGAACTTCATGCCTCACCTGGTTCAAATCAGACAACGCATGCTGAGTACTGTAGACCAGGTAAGGCGCATTTTGCGATCTGACTGGGGACTTAACAGGCGTTCTGTCAGGTGTTGTTGGGAGTGCCACCTCTGGATTTGGAAGCTATACGTTGTGTTATTGCTTTCAATATCAGAAAAGGTCTCCCTCTAAAAGGGTGAGATTGGGTTTCCCCGGAAGAAGTGGATGGCCTATCCCTGAAGCAGCGTAAAACCTTGCTACACGCATGTGTTCTATATAGATGGCAATCTAGAAGGGATGCTAGCGAAAACTACGGGGTTACTTGCGGCTTCCTAAGGGATGTGCTAACCATGAGAGTATTTCCTGAACGGAACTTTACCCTCAGCCTGGGCTTCTTGTTGACTGGGCATGGATCTCTTAATGCATTTTTGCATAAGAGAGGGCTTAGCGGGGTCGGGAACTGCTCATGTGCAGCCAGCTATGAGGACTGGCTTCATGTCCTATCTGAGTGTCGCAATTACTCCGACATTAGGGACTTGCAGGCTATGGGCATCATGGGAGAGGCATACGATGTCAGTGGAGTTATCACTTATACCGTACGGTTCGAAAGAACCCGTAGTTTTGCAAAAGAAGCGTTTAATAGAAGACGTTGTAGGCAGCTGGCGGGTGGAATTTAAGAATGTAGAATTTTGTCTAAAGACCGCTAGTTCTGGAAGCGACCCCAAGGTTGCGAAGCTCGACCGGTCAGGAGGCCCCGGAACTATGGTTCCGGCCTGATCTAGGAGTTGGCCCCCTTGTGGGAGTATCGTGGTGGTGGTAGGTTTGTACCCAAAATCGCGGGGAGAGTAGACCTAATGGAACTTAGACATCTCATGGCTTAGCATATGTTGTAGTGTACTACGACCTGGATCCAATTTATCTGCCCGATGTGGAGTTGCCATGCAACCGGGTGCCATGACCCACAGAATGGCGGAGGTATTAGATAGGCCTCGACCCTTCACCAAAGGGGAAGTTCGTGCTTTACACACGCCTTCGAATCTGGTACCGATGGTAGTTCTTCTACTACCCGAAGGCGCTTATCAACGCATTGTTTTGATATCTTGTGTGAAGATGCACGTAGGCTTAAGCCTTCACGGCAGGTACCTACGAAAAACACAAGAGACATCTGTAGTTGAAAGCAAATATTTTTTAAGAGCTAGAGTGTATGGGATTTGCCATGAAGAATACTTTTGTTAAATATATGTATGTGTTAAAATATCAACAATATTAAAGCAAACTTTCTTCACAAAACTATTTATTGTATGGGATTTAGGATCATCTATAACTATGTACGATATAATAACATTATAAACTTGAAAAGAAGATATTGGCTCAAAGTAGACACTATTGGAATGGAATATAAATAATAAGAAAGTTCCTGGGCAGGTATTAGAAGTAAGGTTGATGCCTGCACCAGAAAGAGTATTTGCTTTTATTTTAGTGAAGTACTCGTTAAAACATTTAGCCATTTCAGAATGATCAACAATATTCGAAGTTCCGTATATCAAACTTTGTGGAAAATAATAGGCAGTATAGGTTTACCTTTTTTGATTCTGATTGTTTCGGAGCTGAGGGTAATGAAGTAATATATTAAGTAATTTTATAAAACTATCAGAAGCAATAGAGGGATCAGATTCGGAATTAACTCCTGAACAATTTTTTAGAAGCAGATATGGATTTAGTACCTCAAAATTTGTACTATTAATCGACTTAAAAGAAACTTGTTTACTGGTTATTCTTCGTATTTGAATGTTTTAAGTTGAGAAAGAGACAGGTCATACAATGATCTGAGATTTTCATATCAGATATCGTGCTTATTAGTGAAAGATTAGCCTTTACTCGTAAGTCAAGTCTTGCATAAATATGATCAATACAAATTTTGGATATAGAAGAAGTTATTTTCGTTGGCTCATTAATGCATGATTCAAGCATATTAGCTGACATCAATCAAGGAATTATAGCTTTCTACTGACGATGATTCAGAGGATAGCAGCATATATCAACATTGCAGATGTCAAGGTCGAAAAAAAACTGCTGGACCCGTTGGCTTATGTTAACTGTTGAGTGGTTTAAAGCAGCAGGTAATGATAGGATGAGGAGCATACATCGACTCATCTCTAAAATCTGGGTCGGCGAAAGTATGAACAAGGAATGGGACCATTGTTCGATCCTAAGGATGGGAGATCCTCTGAACTGCGCCAACGACAGTGGAATAAATCTCCTCAACATAGCATATTATGTGATCGCCTAAGGCCCTTCAACAGTCTAACCGGCCTCTATCAGTGTGGTTTTAGGTCAGGAAAGTCCACTATATATCAAGTATTCACATCCAGACAGATCCGGGAAAAAACCAAATCGACATGCATATTCATCGATTTGAAAACCGTATATTATTTTTAAAATTAGTGAGCGCTCGCTCACACAACACCTATAGAGACGAACTACATATACAGAGCCATGACTAGTTGCTGCAACCCTGCTAAGCGCATTCGACTATGTAGGATGACGATAGAGTAAGGACACTACTCCGTCAAGGTCGGTATTGACAAAATCGGGATTTTGGAATTCAATGTCAGAAATGGATCCTTAGGCGATCCTTAGTCATGTGATTTTTTCAACATCGTTCTTGAAAAAGTGTGCGAGGCATGGCAACCTTAGGGGCACTATCTTTTAAAAGTCTGTTCAGTAACTCGCACATGATAGTGACATAATGTGAAAGACATAACGAGCTGTAAATGGAGCGCTTGTGTATATAGAAGCAGAAGCAGCAAAGATGGGTTTAACGGTCAATGAAGGAAAAACTAAGTATCAGGTTGTAACATATGTATTGCTAGTTTTTTTAGGCGGTTACCATATTTTCCAATTGCCATAAAATGCACAAAACCTATTCAATAATGCAACCGTTATTAAAATTAGTATTTGGGATATATTGTTCACTCAATCTGCAATTTTCTTCGTGTATTGTAAGCACTCTTAGCTGAATTTTGAAATGGATTTCTCTGGACACTAAAGCATGAAGATCGTTCGGGTATGCCAGAAGAGCTAGAGGACGAGTTCCTGCAATCCACCGTCGAAAGAAATCCCACTATTACGGTAAAGGAACTCAACCTAAGCCATATAACCATTCGTTGACGCCTAACAAATATGGGAAGTCATAAAGATTCAGCAAAGAATCAAAGCTTGCACTTCGCTCCTGTCGCGTCACAATAAAAGCATTTTTGAACCGGATCGTTACCGGAGATGAAAAATTTTACAATAACATTAAACGCCGCCACCCATAATATAGTCCAGACTAGTACAACATCCCAGAGACGGCCTTCACTCGCCTTAAGGTGTTACTATCTTCATGGTGGGTTGCTGAGGGTAAGAAGGGCGGCAACATGAGGGGAGAAAATGAGCCTGGAAAATGGGAAATCTAGATGCTATTTCAAGAGAATGATTGCTCTATGAATAGTCGTAGCTTCATATAAGTCCTGCATGAATGAGGTTGACATTAGCTAACCCCAACCAGACGGTGAACAATATTGTGACAATGAATTCAAATAAATTTTACTTTTTTTATTTCAAAGTTTGTCAACCCGGGCGAGTGCGATTAGATACAACAATAGCAGCACCAAAAGCAAGTCCTAGATGGAGTAAGAAAACGTTTCAAAGAATTCTGCAACACACAATAGTTGAAAAATACCAACTTCCAGCTCGGCTGATCCAGAGAAAAAAAAATCCTTCCGTATACATATGGTATAATAGAAGGTCGAATGCAGGAACATGTATAACCGTCAGCTGTTAGCGATAAAAACAAAAGTTAACTGAGGTGGCCATGCGTTTTATGAAACTTAATATCATCTAACTCTGATAGAAATAGTAGGCCTCTTCGCGAACTGTGAAAATCAGACGTAACATTAATTTAAAAACGTACATATGATCGCGTATGCTACATATTGTAATTATGGAAAAGATAAGTTGTGTGTATGAAAAAATCTTACCGAATGCCCACCTAAAATATTGTAATAATCGGCTGTTCTCCACCAAGTTCAACAATTCCAACGTACATACTTGTTGCATACGTACATATGTATGTACGTATATATTTGCTGATATCTGCTCCTGGGCACGACTTTCCCATTTCGTTGAACAATTTTTCCGCATCATAACTATTTACTTTCTGATAGAACTATTTTTTTTACAATGTTGATTTAGTTTTTGTTTTACTTAATACGTAACTTTTTAATTTCAGTTAATTTTCATTTAATTCAATTAATGGTGCAAATGTCTAAATAAAGCATAGTGTTATTATTTAGTTTACGCCGTGAATGATTATTTATTGACTTGCATCCAGATTTGAAATTGCTTTTAATCTGCACAACTCTAGTTTCAACCATAATAAATAGAAGAATAGTTTCGTACGCGGATGTACACATCACGAAAACTTCAATGCCTGGATATTAATGAAACCAATGCTTCGATTGCAGCATGCAGCAATTACAATTCTTCTAGCAATTTTAGTTTTCGGGTATTCCCCTAACAACGTAAAATTACCACCTGCCGGGGATTTGAAATTTGACATTGCTTGTGCTCACTTTTCGTTCACAATGGTGTTTTCGAAATATTTCTCCGGAGGTTGGGCAACTTAATAGTACGTTTACACCAACCCGAAATTTAACATTTCGAAATGAAATTTCGGAATTTCATTTCACCGTTTAAATTGAATGCAAAACATTTATATGACAGCGACTGTCAGCTATAGATTCGTAATTTTTTTTTTCAATTTCCTCCGGTGAAAACTCCACCCCTTTATTTTTAAACATGAGGGACAATTCTTTATGTATATGCCCTTTTTTTGGTTCCCCTGGAGCCCAACAATATTTTCTTCTCAGAGTTCAACAAGAAACTCCTCGTCAGCGCCTTCTCTCTTCAGCCTTTTCCACGACAGTGGAATAAATCTCCTCAACATAGCATATTATGCGATCGCCTAAGGCCCTTCAACAGTCTAACCGGCCTCTATCAGTGTGGTTTTAGGTCAGGAAAGTCCACTATATATCAAGTATTCACATCCAGACAGATCCTGGAAAAAACCAAATCGACATGCATCTTCATCGATTTGAAAACCGTATATTATTTTTAAAATTAGTGAGGATGTAGGATGACGATAGAGTAAGGACACTGCTCCGTCAAGGTCGGTATTGACAAAATCGGGATTTTGGAATTCAATGTTAGAAATGGATCCTTAGGCGATCCTTAGTCATGTGATTTTTTCAACATCGTTCTTGAAAAAGTGTGCGAGGCATGGCAACCTTAGGGGCACTATCTTTTAAAAGTCTGTTCAGTAACTCGCACATGATAGTGACATAATGTGAAAGACATAACGAGCTGTACAATGGAGCGCTTGTGTAAATAGAAGCAGAAGCAGCAAAGATGGGTTTAACGGTCAATGAAGGAAAAACAAAGTATCAGGTTGTAACATATGTATTGCGAGTTTTTTTAGGCGGTTACCATATTTTCCAATTGCCATAAAATGCACAAAACCTATTCAATAATGCAACCGTTATTAAAATTAGTATTTGGGATATATTGTTCACTCAATCTGCAATTTTCTTCGTGTATTGTAAGCACTCTTAGCTGAATTTTGAAATGGATTTCTCTGGACACTAAAGCATGAAGATCGTTCGGGTATGCCAGAAGAGCTAGAGGACGAGTTCCTGCAATCCACCGTCGAAAGAAATCCCACTATTACGGTAAAGGAACTCAACCTAAGCCATATAACCATTCGTTGACGCCTAACAAATATGGGAAGTCATAAAGATTCAGCAAAGAATCAAAGCTTGCACTTCGCTCCTGTCGCGTCACAATAAAAGCATTTTTGAACCGGATCGTTACCGGAGATGAAAAATTTTACAATAACATTAAACGCCGCCACCCATAATATAGTCCAGACTAGTACAACATCCCAGGGACGGCCTTCACTCGCCTTAAGGTGTTACTATCTTCATGGTGGGTTGCTGAGGGTAAGAAGGGCGGCAACATGAGGGGAGAAAATGAGCCTGGAAAATGGGAAATCTAGATGCTATTTCAAGAGAATGATTGCTCTATGAATAGTCGTAGCTTCATATAAGTCCTGCATGAATGAGGTTGACATTAGCTAACCCCAACCAGACGGTGAACAATATTGTGACAATGAATTCAAATAAATTTTACTTTTTTTATTTCAAAGTTTGTCAACCCGGGCGAGTGCGATTAGATACAACAATAGCAGCACCAAAAGCAAGTCCTAGATGGAGTAAGAAAACGTTTCAAAGAATTCTGCAACACACAATAGTTGAAAAATACCAACTTCCAGCTCGGCTGATCCAGAGAAAAAAAAATCCTTCCGTATACATATGGTATAATAGAAGGTCGAATGCAGGAACATGTATAACCGTCAGCTGTTAGCGATAAAAACAGAAGTTAACTGAGGTGGCCATGCGTTTTATGAAACTTAATATCATCTAACTCTGATAGAAATAGTAGGCCTCTTCGCGAACTGTGAAAATCAGACGTAACATTAATTTTAAGACGTACATATGATCGCGTATGCTACATATTGTAATTATGGAAAAGATAAGTTGTGTGTATGAAAAAATCTTACCGAATGCCCACCTAAAATATTGTAATAATCGGCTGTTCTCCACCAAGTTCAACAATTCCAACGTACATACTTGTTGCATACGTACATATGTATGTACGTATATATTTGCTGATATCTGCTCCTGGGCACGACTTTCCCATTTCGTTGAACAATTTTTCCGCATCATAACTATTTACTTTCTGATAGAACTATTTTTTTTACAATGTTGATTTAGTTTTTGTTTTACTTAATACGTAACTTTTTAATTTCAGTTAATTTTCATTTAATTCAATTAATGGTGCAAATGTCTAAATAAAGCATAGTGTTATTATTTAGTTTACGCCGTGAATGATTATTTATTGACTTGCATCCAGATTTGAAATTGCTTTTAATCTGCACAACTCTAGTTTCAACCATAATAAATAGAAGAATAGTTTCGTACGCGGATGTACACATCACGAAAACTTCAATGCCTGGATATTAATGAAACCAATGCTTCGATTGCAGCATGCAGCAATTACAATTCTTCTAGCAATTTTAGTTTTCGGGTATTCCCCTAACAACGTAAAATTACCACCTGCCGGGGATTTGAAATTTGACATTGCTTGTGCTCACTTTTCGTTCACAATGGTGTTTTCGAAATATTTCTCCGGAGGTTGGGCAACTTAATAGTACGTTTACACCAACCCGAAATTTAACATTTCGAAATGAAATTGAATTTAAATTTACATTGAATGCAAAACATTTATATGACAGCGACTGTCAGCTATAAATTCGTAATTTTTTTTCAATTTCCTGGGGTGAAAACTCCACCCCTTTATTTTATGTATATGCCATTTTTTTGGTTCCCCTGGAGCCCAACAATATTTTCTTCTCAGAGTTCAACAAGAAACTCCTCGTCAGCGCCTTCCCTCTTCAGCCTTTTCTTATATTTTGTTGGTCCATTTGGTTGAGGTACATAGTCGTTAATGATTGTAAATATTAGAACAGCTGACGTCTTTCAAATTTGTTTTTGTAAGCGCTGTATGACGTGCGGAATAATTAAAAAGGTTTGTTCGATTTGACAACCTTCTAAATGCGGAGACGAAATGCAGCATTTCACTGAAATTCAACATTTCGAAATGCTGGAAATTGTATGGAACATTTCGTCTGAAATGTTGAATTTGTCCGAAATGCTGAATTTCGGGTCGGTGTAAACGTACTATAAAATCCAATGGAGCAATAAAAATTGTTGACTTTGAAAAAATGAGAAGTGTCAACATAACAGTTTTATGTAATTTTTTTCTCCACGGAATACAAAAAGCTACTGCCGGCCAATAGAAAATGCCATAAATGGATTATGGTTGCTCCTACATTAATGTGGTTTTCGTTTGGGCTTTTCTCCGCGTTCAGAAGAAGAAAAGTAACGTAAAACCATTTCACCTGATTTTTTCAGAATCAAAACCTCGCTTCTTGTTTTCATATGAGAATCAAAATTACTCTCCTCGATTTTATTTATAAACGTCAAATAGTATTGTGTGTCTACTGTCTAATTTTAATTTCGGTGTGGAACAAAATAAATAAATTAGTTAAAGAATACATTTTTGTCTAATAAGAATAAAGTTGAAATGTCGAGAAAAAATACGCGAGTTTCGAAATAAGATCGAATTGCGCTTTAAAAAAATGTAAACAAAGCACTTGTGAAACACGAAGAAATTGTTGTGGTGTTACTTTTCCATTAAATATTTAGTGATTACTGTGTAATATGGTTAAACAAATCAACAAAGACAGTGAAATGCGGCTGAATATTTTAAAAGGACTATTTCGCTTGGTGGAAGTGAAAGAATATTGAAAGCTGATTGCAATTACTCTCTTGCACTTGATTCTGCTTCAATTATAACTTAAGAACCAAGCCAATCTTCACCAACTTTTCACTTTCAGCAACGGAAATTTCCCCCTTGAAATAATATTGCTGTAATATTAATAGGATTCCATCTATAAAAATTGTAAGTTGTATTTCACTGTCTTTTTTGACTTGTTTAACAATATATTAAATTAACACTTTATATTATTAACTATGGACTTAATATTGAATAAAGAAATAACAAGAAAAACAATTGCTTCGCGTTTAACAAGTGCTTTGTTTACGTTTTTTAAAGCACGATTGTATGTAAACTAAGCCATCCAAACACTTCACAAGCACTTATTTCGATATTTACGTATCTTTTCTCGACATTTCAACTAAAAACGTACTTGAAAACAAAAATTTCGTTAACAAATTTAATAATCTTGTTATGTACCGAATTTTTGCTTCCCATACAAATTTGTTCGAGCCAACGAATTGTCAGAAATTTTCATAGGGGTTGAAGTACAAAAAATATCCGCCAGAATTTTCGTTCCGAGTCTCAATAAGTAAATTTAAAAATTTGTTATTGAAATGTGCACACAGTGAAATTGAGACTCGGAACGTAAATTCTGGCGGAAATTTTTTGTACTTTAACTGCTATACCAATTTCTGAGAGATCGTTGGCGGGAACAAATTCGTATGGGAAGTTAAAATTCGGTACGGAACAAGATTAATAAATTTGTTAAAGAAATTTCTGTTTTCAAATAGGGTTAAAATGTCGAGAAAAGATACGCGAGTTTCGAAATAAGTGCTTGTGAAGTGTTTAGATGGGATAGTTTAAATACTCGTAGAATCGTGCTGTAAAGTATGTAAACAAAGCACTTGTTAAACGCGAAGAAATTGTTTTTCTTGTTATTTCTTTATTCAATATTAAGTTGGTAGTGAATTATATAAAGTGTTTATTTAATATATTGTTAAACAAGTCAATATAGGCAGTGAAATGAAACTTAACATTTTCTTAGATGCAATCCTATTAATGTTACAGCGGGTCAATAAGTCCGTGACTTTTTGAATTTCTGACCTCTTTACTGAAACAGCAACACTGCTCCTGTCAACAGGCATCTGTCAGTTGACTCCTGTCAAAATTTAAACTTGCTGCGTCAGTTAGTTTGTGTTTGACAGCTATTTTTATCAGACTACTCACCAATTTCTTGCGAAAAAAAACCAAAAAACCAAGACAATGCAAGGGTGCATACATGTGCAGTTGCCATGGCAAAAATCCATGAATTGGGCTATGAATTGCTCCCTCATCCACCCTATTCTCCAGATTTGGCTCCGAGCGACTACTTCTTGTTCCCAAACCTGAAGAAATGGCTTGGTGGAAAAAGATTTGACTCCAATGATGAAGTCATCTCGCAAACAAAGGCCTATTTTGAGGACCTCGACAAATCATTTTTTTTTGGAAGGGATAAAAAAATTGGAGAAGCGTTGGACAAAGTGTATAGAGCTCAAGGGATACTACGTTGAAAAATAAAATTATTTTTTTATCAAAAAATCTGTGTTTTATTCCAAAAGTCACGGACTTATTGACCCGCCCTCGTATTATTTCAAGGGGAATATTTCAGTTGGTGAAACTGAAAAGTTGGTGGAAATTGTCTTGGTTCTTAAGTTGTAATTGAAGAAGGATCAAGTACAAGAGAGTGATTGTAACTAGCTCTCAGTATTCTTTCACTTCCACCAAGCGAAGTAGTCCTTTTAAAATATTCTGCTAGGAGCATATGCATATACATAAACATGTGTAGTATTCTAGCTATGCGAATTTTCAGTCGCATTTCACTATCTTTATTGATTTTTTTAACCATATATTTAACAAAAAGACACCGTATCACACAGTATTCACTAAATATTTAATAGAAAAGTAACAACACAACAATTTCTTCGTGATTCACAACTGCTTTGTTTACATTTTTTAAAGTACGATTCTATTTAAATTAATCCATCTAAGCAGTTCACAAGCACTTCGAATCTCGCGTATTTTTTCTCGACACTTCAACTTTATTCTTATCAGACAAAAATAAATTCTTTAACTAATTTATTTATTTTGTTCTACACCGAAATTAAACTTTGCATATGAATTAGCTCCCGGCCAAAATCTGTTTAGCCGTGGAGGTAAAAAAAAAATGCCACCAAGGGGCGCTGAAAGCACTTTACCGGGTGTCAATCGAAAGAAACCTTTTACACATCTACACAGCCGCAAATTCCTATTGTAACATGTGTACAAACACAGGCCAGTTCACTACCAGGATGACAGCAAATTTTACGTAACGTTCACTAGGTGTGTACGTACAATAAAAGCAAAAGGAAAAATATTTTACCGTGGTTAATATTATTTCAATGTGGTGAAAAAGTAAAAAATAGAATATATAAATAAAAAACATTTTTTTGTTTGCTTCAAGTGGACAACAAGAGGATGATTTCAGAATAAAATATAAAAAGGACCTAAGAGTCATATTTCGAACGTTTCAAATAAAGACATAAATGAAATGTAACTATTTATAATAATATTAAAATCAGCCTATCAAAAAGCTTAAGCCAAAACTGCAAGTCAATTCTGTAAGAGTTTTTTTTAATGTTATAGGAAAATATTTGTTTTTTTTCATTGAATTCAAAGATTTTCTAGAATATTTCGAGAACTCTTTTTAATATATTATATTATACCTAGTCCTGCCACAAGTTTTGTTACACAATTTCATTCAAAACTTTTTTTCAGAGCACATGCACTGATCAGTGAAGAATACTAGCAAGTAATAGATACTCTTTGTGCCTGTTCACATTGGCGCGGGCAGGAAGATGGCCCGAAAGAGAGGGAACGCTTTTTATTGAAGTGGGAAGAAGAAGGATTACTTCCACCGAGAATCCATTTCTAAAGTGGATTCTCGGGTGCAACAGATCGTTTTTTCCATTTCTGACATATTTTTTCATTTTAGTTTTGATCGTTGATGAGAAAGGAAGTGTGAAGAATAGGCAAAAAGGTATGTTTCAGGCCAACTGCTCAAATTTAAAAATTAAAAATGCTCCGATTCAAGTGTTCCACTTGTCAAAAAGTCTTTCAACCCCATGACAATTTGAACACGACGTTCATGATGAGGACTTTCATCCCGTCGCCAATGTAAACAGGCACTTTGGTTGGTATGGAGTACGACGCAGTTCGAGCGATGAAGATGATGGATAAGGCGAACACGAATGAAATGCAGCACAAAGAAAAAGGGTAGTTTTGCTTTTCTTTTGGTGCGAAATTATTGATACAGATTGCAGATTGCCATTGCAGTTGTGTGCCGTAGTCGACAGGTGTTACTTTTGTGCAGTGTGGTAATGAGAAAAGATGAGTATTTCTAATGTGTATGTAAATTGTTATGGATAGCTCAAAGAAAAACAATAATTATCATAGATCACGAAACGAACGACAGCGACAGCGACACTGACCAGACGCACGATCAGCAATAACGAACGAACTTAAGTGAGAAAGTAATGTTATCATGTCAGCAGGAAAGTATTAATAATAGGAGTAGCAATAAAAGTGGTCTGTTCGATGTTGTTGTTGTTCAATCCTGCCTGAGAACTATTTCGGTATCTTCTTTTTTAACGTGTATATCTGTGCAAGCCATAAATAAATTTTCATTTAAATTTTATTAATCGGTACATGTGTTTCCAAATAAGTTGGATGTTCCCTCATTTCACTAAATTTCCGTTCTAATTTAGAAAAATATCTATTCAATGGTGTTCTCTCCTTTTATTCGCTTACCCGATAACGTTTACTGTATCGCCTATGCAGTGAGAAAGCTTAGAAGGCCTAAAGTAAAACTCACCTTTGGCAAGTCCCAAAAATGACGGTTTAACAAATAAATATAAGAAAATTTCAAAAGTCTCGTTTATTGTAAATCAATAATTTCAAAAAAGGTTTTAAGACATATGTTAGTAAGAAACAAATGACAGCGACATTTAAAATATAATACAGCTACGAGTACCTGTCACATACTCGTATCTGTATGTAACAAATAACAGAAGATAAATTTTACAATACTTGTATAAAATAAATTGAAAAAAATAAACCAGATGCCAGCAACACGCGGTGTTCCCAAGCGGTCCACCATCTAAGTTCTAACCATACCCGTTAGTTTTTTTTTTAATTTTTATGCATTTTTATTTTTATTACTTAAATTACTCTTACTTGCTAGACAAAAGAAATGCTTAAAAATTAGCTTAAATAACTTGAAATTATTTTATACTAACTTACTGGCCCCATGCGGGCAACCTAAGTTAATCCTAACACTTAAACTATGTCTTTCTACGTATCTTACAGTCCAATTTTATTTTTTTTAACATTAATTAATACTAAAACTAAGAAAATAAATTAAATAAAGTAAAAACTTAGTGAAAGGACATTTTTTGTAATTTTTTATAAAACTTTAAACTAAAAACCTACAGACTACCTATAAATCAATCTTAATCTACTTAACCTACTTACAAGTAGTTAAGTTAAAGTTAAAATATATTGCACCTTGTTATATATATTTTTTAATTTATTACAAAAGTAAGAAAAACAAGTAACAAAAAACAAAAAATATACGTTTTAAACAAGAAAAATTATTTTAATTCAATTAAGTGTCTCAAAATGGTTGGCGGACTAATTAGGAACGTTATGCAATTTTTTTCATATTTACGGAATTGACATGCCTTCGCTCAATATTTCGTTGAGAATCCTTTATTCATGATCACGGATTTACATCTCCGTGGCATAGATTCAATTAGATCGGGGCATTTTTTAGGTAGTATGTTGGGCCAAGCCACTCTTGCTACTTCAAATAATTCATTCAGATTTTGTGCTCGGCAATTTCGGTTTTAAGGTGATACCATAGGTTTTCTATTGCATTTAAATCCGGACGACATGATAGCCACTCTAAAACGTCGATAGAATTCTTATTAAACCATTATTTTGTTACCCTTGCCGTGTGCTTTGGGTCATTATCTTGCATAAATCTCCAAGTAACGGTTAACAGTTCTTCCTCAGTATAGGGTAACATAACATTTTCTAATATTTTTTTTTATTTTAATTTTTATTTTATTGTGGCAAGAAATTATAATTTTTAGGATACAATTTTAGGGATACAGAGATTTGGCTTGGTACCTTACTTCTAAAATATTTGTACAATTTTTTACTAAATATAATATCACAGATTAACTTAGAATTTGAAGGAAAAGCCACTAAAAACCTTCATTAAAACAAAATTCGCAGGGGGAAGGGAGAAGCGGTTTCAACACTTGATTTCAAAAATAAAGATTATTAATTTGTGAGAAGTTACACAAATAAAATGATTAACAGGAAAATTGTAATGAAGGAGAAACAAATAAATAAATAAAGAAGTAATTAAATAAATATAAATGTATTGGAATATAATATATGAACAAACAAAAAAAAATAAATAAATAAATAAACAAATAAATATATATATAGATAAATAAATAAATAAATAAATAAATAAATAAATATATAAATAAATAAATAAATATATAAACAAATAATAATAAGTATATGAATAAATAAATGAATTTATATATAATATATAGATAAGTAAATAAATAAATAAGTAAATAAATAAATATGAATATGAAACAAATTTATATTGCACTCCTACAAGACTAAGTTTGAAATCAAGTGGTTGTCAGATGAAGAACAAGAGATATTATATTGATGGTTTAGTTTTTCAATTCTATCTGAAACCATTTCAATGTTAGCCATTATATGAAGTTGCTCTGTTGAAAAAAACCAGGGAAGATTAAGTATCATTTTAAGCAATTTGTTTTGTGCTATTTGCAGCTTGCGCAGAAGGCTTTTTGCACACTTACCCCAAAGAGGAGATCCATAAAACATAATTGCTTGAAATATTGATTTAAAAATTAATAATTTGTTGGCGTCACTTAATTTTGAATTCCGGCATATAAATGGGTAGATAACTCTTATTGTCACATTAACCTTTTTAATGATTTGTTGAACATGTAGATGCCAAGATACTTAACAGTCGATTTCCACTCAACTTGAGTACCATTGATGAGAAGGTTGTTAGTAGGAAGTAAGCAGGCTTTTCTTTTACGAGTAAAAAAGATAGCCTGAGTCTTAGAAGCATTAATGTTTATTTTCCAATGACTACAATATACTTCAACAGCATTTAAACCAGATTGCAAATTAGTTTCAATGTTAAAACCAATTGCATCTGAAGAATAAATGCAAGTATCGTCAGCGAATAAGGCAATGTTACAGTTTGTCAAGTTGGGGAAATCGGAAGCATATATATTAAAGAGGACTGGACCAAGAACAGATCCTTGTGGGACACCAGCATTAATCAAATGATTGTCTGAAAGACTTTGGTTGATGGATACATTGAAACTTCGGGATGACAGGAACGATTGAATAATTTTAACTATGTACAACGGAAAATTAAATCTTAGAAGTTTATGTATTAAACCATTATGCCAAACGGTGACGAAAGCTTTTTCTACGTCCAAAATTACCATACCAGTGCTTTTGCCCTCTGAAAGGTTATTTTTAATATCTTTTGTGATACGATGAACTTGGTGAGTAGTGTTGTGAAATGCCCTGAACCCAAATTGCTCCGGAGGCAAAATTGCATTTTCGTCAACAAAAGATACAATTCTTTTTTTTTATAATTTTTTCCAGGCACTTACTAAGAGAGCTTAGCAGACTAATTGGCCTGTAGCTACAAGGTAAATTTGGAGCTTTGCCCGGTTTTAAGATTGGAATTATCTTGGCTACTTTCCACTTATTAGGAAAGTATGCCAATATAAGACAGTTGTTGAACAAATCCATCAACTTCATAAGGGCAAAATCAGGGAGATTTTTGAGGCACTGATTCTTAATCCCATCTGAGCCAGACGATTTTCTAGTCTTCAAACTACGTATAATATCCTTCAATTCATTAAGATGTATAAGCTTAATGTTACTAAATAATGACTGTGAATTGAGGATGTTTAGTGATTGTTCTACGGAAGATTCAATATGCGTAACTGGAATTACGTTTCTACCAGTTGAATGACTTTTGAAAAAGTTGATTGCCAGCGCATTAGCTTTATCACAACAAGAAGCCAAAGAAGAATTGCCAACCTTAAGTGGAGGAATGTAAGTGTTCTTTTTCTTCACTACCTTAATGATATTCCAGAATGGCTTGCTGCCCTTATTTAGACCCTATAGTCTATCGTTCCACGATTGGTTTCTATGGTTATTTATTGCATATTTTACCAAAGAATTTATTTTATTGTAATCCTCGAGATAAGACACATTTCTTGTACGTTTCCACCTGGATCTACAAGTGTTTCTTAGTTTTATTATCTGGAGAATAAATTGGGGAAGAACATTGGATGCACATCTTGCGACCGTTTTCTTTGGCACTGAATGTTCTACGCTTTCTAAGATCGCAGAAGTAAAAGCTTCTACATTTTGATCAATTTCAGATATGTTGCTGTTTTGAATCAAAGAGTTTTCAAGATTAGTTCTTATTATTCTTCTAAATAAGTTCCAGTTGGCATTTTTGAAGTCATAGACTTGATTTGCGCACTGCACTGGAGAAGCTTTCGCACAACACTTAACAGGTAGATGATCGGAACTGAGTTCGTTGAGGGTTATAGGGGAAGTAAAAAGATCATATTAGTAAGATATAAGTCCAACGTAGAAGGGTTTCTGTTCCTACTAGATGGAATGTGTGTAGGACTATCGGGAAAGAGGATTTCAAACGGATGTCTTACGTTGAGATCTCTAAGAATGTTACCCCATGCATTTGCCCTCATACAACACCAGTGCCTATGCCTGCAATTAAAATCACCACCTATTAGGAATAGATCGTTAGTATTAACTAGCCTTAGGAAGTCACTCCGGAGATCAAATCTTTTTTGAGGTGTGATTACTCCACCCGGAAAATAAGCACTATAAATTTTCAATGTGTGTCCATTAACAAAAGGAACTTCAATACCAATGGCTTCAATTAATTTCAAATAAGTAATAGGAAGTACCTCGTGTTTAATAGTACGGATTATTAGCACGGCAACACCACCACCACTTCTCTCTTCCCTATCCAAACGATAACACTTATAAACAGAATTAGACAAACGATCATTTGAATTTAGCCAAGTTTCACAGATTAATGCTACGTCAATATTGAATGTACTAAGGAAAGAGTTAAATTCTAAGGGTTTCCCTCGAATGCTTCTAGCATTCCAACATATAATGCTTAAGCTACAATTCATTACTTAGAATTATATAAATACTTAATTGCAAGTTGAGTTATAGCGTTGAATTGTTCCGCCTTAGTAGTACAATTTCCGAGCATGGAGATCATCTCTGCAGTGAGTGCATTTACTTCTTCCAAAGAAAATAGACCATCTTTGTTCTGCACACTATTGTTGTTGGTACACTTGGCCCACGTATTCGATGCATTACAGATGGTTGCAGCTTTCGGTCTCACGCCAGCTGGTGCATTGCGTTGTTGAGGGAGTGAGGGAAATTCCATGATGTTAGCTTCAAAAGTTGGTTGTGCCCTCCTAATACACTGTGTTTTGTTTTTGGCCGAGAGCTTTTCCCTCATTTCTAGAAAGCTTTTACGACTAACACATGATGTCGGTTGATTTGTGTGTGCCATTGCAGTTGGCGCATTTAATATTTTTTGAAGCGCATTCAGTAGTCTTGTGCGACTCGGAGCAAATAGCGCAATGAGTTTTGATGTGGCAGTTTTTTTCGCCATGCCCATACATTTGGCAGTTAAAACACTGCGTAACTCGGTTGAGTTGTCTTCTTGCAAAATCCCATTTAACTTGAGTTTTATATATAGCTTTAAAATTTTTTTTAAGTTCTGCAAGTCTGATGGAACCAGTTTCAAGAAAAACTAAATAAAATATATCCACGAACCGTTCATATTGTTTTTTAATGATTTTTATGTTCTGACACTTCAGTCCGAGTGATACGAGTTCGTTTTTAAGCTCTTCGGGAGATAATTCCTCTAGCCCGTACAACAACACTTTAAATGACCTTGATGTTGATAGGTCATGAGTAAAAAATTGGAGGTTTTTTAATTTTAATAAATTACACAATTTTTGATGGAATTCAACACTATCAAGGTTTATTTTCACACCAATACTCATTTTTTTCACAAAATAGTTGTCTATTTTAACTTCACGGAGAAGAGCACGAATTTCTGTTAAGTTCTTTTGCAAGACACATATCGATGGGATTTTAATTTTTTTGTTCGTTGCGGGTGGACTCAAGACTTCATCACAATCAATGTCGTCGATGTCTGAATCCGGTAGACACTGCAGCGGCGCAAAGTAATTAGTTCTCGGGTTTTTAACACTAGAACTCATTTTAAATAGTTTTTTGTTTGAAGACCTGAGGTCTTCAACATTAGGCGAACGATCGCGTTTGGGAATTTTGGATTTTTTTATGTTTTTCTGCGCGAGGGGTTGAGAGGAAAGACTTTCTCTGTCAAAGCTCCGAACAGAACTCTTTCTAATATTTTTATATAATGCTCCGAATTCATAATACCTTCTATTCGATATAAAGGTCCGGTTCCCTTAAACGACATACAACCCCAAAGCATCACACTTCCTCCTCCGTGTTTAAGAGTAACCGTCATGTATTTCGGATTAAATGCCTCATTTTTTGGAAGCCGGACTTACCCATCTGATTCCACTCTATTAATCTTTGTTTCGTCGCTCCATAATATTTTTTTCCACTCAGAAACCGTCCAGTCCTTATGTTTCTTCGCAAAAGCTGACATAACTTCTCGGTTCTTTTCAGAGAGCAATGGTTTTTTTTCTAATCGCTCTTCCAAAAATTTGGCTTTCATTCAATCATTCCCGTATGGAACGTGCTGAAAGGGCATTCGGATCTTTACCAGAAACTTTCTTTTGAATTTCCTTTTTTTTTTGGCAACTCGAACAATTCTTCGATCATCATCCTCATTAGTCTTACGCGATCTTTTGCGTCTTTTTAATGTTTTTATTTAATTTTGATAAACATTTTTATGTTTACCAATTATTTCTGTTAATATCACAAATTTTTTTGCAAAATAACTGCGTTTCTTATCGTCGTGCTTAATTAGGTCACCAAACAAACTTTGCACTACAATAACTCAATTGCAAATAAATATATTAAACGGTGTGCAATATTATTTTAAAAAGCTGTCACATAACAGATCAAATAATGCCAACAAAATAATGGATCCTTTTTATGGGTTGCCCTCTTCATTTTATTGTAGTGGCGATTTTTTCTAATTTTTTAGTCGTTCCTAATTAGTTCGCCACGACTGTATATATATATATTTTTTTTTGTGCCTTTATATATATATTTTTTAAAACTAACTTAATTCTACCTAAAACTATGTAAGCCGGCCAAGGCTAAACAAATTAGGCTGACCCACTTTACTTCAGATAAAACTATATGTCACTCGAGGAGTCTGACGACGAAGCATCCTCCCCTTTAACAAGCCACCAAAATTGCTGGTACTGATGAGCAACATCCCTCTTGCCGCGACTCCCTATCGCCCTACTGAACCGGAGACGCTCCGCACTGCCATGTGCGACGTCTCTGTCGTAGTTGAGTCGCCTGTCCGCAGCTGTTCGAGCAACGTGAAAGATTAGCGGCACCGCCAATCTGTCCTGGATCAGACCTTTGCTATCTAGAAAGAGGAACGCTTCTGGAGGAATAAAGCCGTAAAAGCGAACTCTCTCGTGATACATATAATTGGGGTAGTAAGCCCCTGAGATCAGGTTGTTCGATGAGGTCATTGCTCTTGCAACGTGCCTTCGAGTCAACTTAATGACGAAATTGCCCACTCTTATTAAGTTCGCCCTATTGTATAAGACCTCATTAGGATAGAATTTTATGTACTCAGACTCTGGTGTTCTGTATAAGCGAAGACAAGACAAGCCCTCTTAAACACCCGAATCTTTTCCAATAAACTTGCTCTCACGTTGAACCACACGGGATATCCAAATACAAGCATAGGCCTGATAAGGGCCATGTAGCAGATCACCAATGGGGGTGACCGTGGTGTAGTGGTACTAGCAATCGCTTCTCACTCGGAGGGTCCAGGTTCGAATCCTGCCCATGGCAAGTCAGTTTTTCATTTGTGTAATTGGAACTCAGACAGAAAAATTCTGCGTGTGAAGGCATAACACTGACACGTAGATTTGGCTGTTGTAGAGTTTCAAGCACAGAAAAAAATACTGTGAATTATACCTCGCATCACTCTGAGTGAAGAAAAAACTCTCCGTCCTATTCGGACTTCCACCCCCTGGAGAGCGAATATCGAAACCAAACACATCTGAGTTTCAAACCACTACAAAACAATTTTCCTTTCTCCTCCTTCTACCTTTCCTCCCGCGCCCTGGCAACAGTAAAAGGGTATCTAACCCCTTAGGTTTCTTTGTAAGGGCAAAAGCACCTTTGGCTCTAGCCAGAGCAACATCTATATGTTTGTTAAAATACAGAAATTGATCTAGCCAGATCCCAAGGTATCTGATACATTTCGACAAGCAAGTGGCTGCCCGTGCTGCCAATTCTTTCTGGTATCCCTAGAGGCCCCAGACAAAGTCGTTCTAAACAGAATGGTTTTCGACTTCTGAAAGTAGATTTTCATCTTCCAGTCATCGCAATATCGCTTAATTTTGTCTAAGTCACGTTGCAAAAGTATATTAATGACCTCAATCTTTGGACCTGATAGTGTACGCAGACGACTTAATCGCGTACAGATCATGTCATGGCACGGTGAAGTGAACTTATCAGATCACTTGTGTAAATGTTCAATATGATCGGCAAATTAACCGCACCTTGTTGCAGACCGTTGTTCCAGCAGAAGTCACATCGCCATTCTTCACGATGAACTGTCTACTGGAGAGCATATCAAAAAGAATATATACAGCAGTGGTTTACTAATGCCCAATCTGTCCAGCTTGAGAAAGAGTCCTTTTAATCAGACAGTATCGAAGGCCTTCTCCAAGTCAATCAGGCAGGCACCAGTGCACTGGTTGTTGTCTTTGTTCCATTGGATATCAGAAACCAGTTTCGACACAGCAAGAATGATATCATGCCCCGCCTTGAAACAAAATTGATTATCCGGAACTATATGTTTGTCCGCAACCCACTTAGTCAGGACTCTATTGATCACCTTTTCGAATACCTTACTGATGTTTGGAAGAAGACTAATAGAGCGGAGATTCGCCGAATTGGAAGTATCTTTATCGGTTCCCACTGATTTCTTACATTTAAGTGATTCGAAGATCGTTTGGAGCTCTTCCTTCGAAATGAACGGGAGTAGTACCCTTCGTTTATTTTATTATTTGCCATATTCTCGTCACTGAACTGGGTAAAACCCGAGCTCTCGAATCGTCAATTCACAATTTCATTTCGAAGGTAGAAATTGTGCAGAAGGACTCGATTCTCCAGATCGTGATTCAGGTAAATGATAACATTCGCCTTGTACACTTCCTGGAAAGTCGCTCCTATAGCGTCTACCTGCTCCTGCGGATCCTCGATCACAAAGAAGTTGTCATCATCAACAGCCTCATTTGAATCTATGCCTGCTGCTACAAGTATTTGTTCGTTGTTCGTCGTTCGGTCGATTTTAAGACATGGTAGGTCGTTCTGATTATTTCTCCGAAATATTTTATTTATTTGCGGGAACATATTCGGGTTGCTGGTGTTTACAGCCCGAATTTTATTGTTCCAATACAAACTTACAGATGCTCTGTAATTTTCTTTTATTAATGTTTGGAGGTTTTTAATCGACGACTTCAAAATCATGATCTCCGGGTTATGTCTGTCAGTAAACTGTTTTAGTCTCGACAGCAGCCTACGTTTATGTCGGTGCAGTGCGTCAATAGTTGCGTTGCGGAATGTGTGTTGGTACTGAAGTATCGTTCTGTCCATTGTTCGTTTGATTGTCTCGTCCACTAGTCTTAGATTCCTGTCAATCTCCTCGTTTGACAGATTTCTGTTGGACGGTGGGTAGAGCGAATTCGTGGAGAGTGCTTTAGTCAGTGTTCTGGTGAAGTGTGTCCAACGCACCCTACTATAATTGTGGGAATGCCTTTGAACAAACTCATCCAATTCCGTAGTTGTTGTCTTCCAATTCCATCCTCAGGAATCGAAAAAGCGTCTCGAGCTCTGAGATGAATAAGGTGGATTGAGTAGCCTCAGGTGCATAGACAGACACCATGTACAGCCGCTTTCCACTGCGGAGAGGCATATACGCGATGCATGCTTCCAGCATCTGAAACCTACATACTACACGACTATATACCCTTTTAAAACGTATACCTAAGATCGCAACGCCTCCTCCCTTAATGGAGTTGGGTCGGTTTCTCCGTACTATTTTCTATCTTCTGTGCCTCATTTTGGGTCTTTTGGTAAACTTAGTTTCGCTATCAAAAAGCGCAAATCAGGGGTTTGGTCTTTATGCAACTCAAATAGTGCGGCTCGTCGTTCAAATTTAATTAGTGAATTTGTATTCACAGTACGGTCCGATTACGACAAAAGGTGCGTTAGGCCAGGCAGCCGCGCGTATACTTGATCCACCCGCGCGGTCTGTTCAGTTAAATGACGTTGGATTGAGCCATCTGCCCCTAGATAGAGAGCAAGTTAGCTAGCATGTCAGGTACTGCTTCCGGTGCTCTGGGCGCTGGGGTCTGAGAAGCAACCTTCGCTTGCTGTACCGTATTTCACTCACCTGCCGCCATGTGGGCGTAGGTAACATGGGGAGTAACGGCTAGAGTTTGTAAATGCACAGGTGGACGTTTAACTTCCACTTTCTACTGCCGGGCTAAATTTATTCTTTTGATGTAATGGAATTTGGGACAACCCCGATAATTTGCGGTGTATCCCGTGACGAAAACCGATACTTTCAACGTAGTATGGTCATAGGCGACGGTTATAATGGCAAACATCCGTGTTCCGTTAATTTCTATGCTATGATTTCCCATGTTTTCGCACCAAGTTTCCTTGTTCCATCGTAAGATACGGGTCCTAAATTCTCCTGAATGATATAGAATGGTATAGTGCGTGCCAACAAACTAGGTGACTTGGTCGGAGGAGACCGGTCGTTAGACATTTGTAGATAAGAGATGAACATGCGTCTATGGTCTATGTGAAAAGAATTACTACCCCGACACTCTAACATATACTTATTAACGCTAAAACATTTATTATCTTAGCAACCCGCCAGCAAAGTCAGACCAAATAATGGCCATACAAATGTTAAAACAAATGTTTGATCGAAATACTCCTCTGTGCGTCGGCAACATTTGACGCTATTAAGATTATATTCTTAGCACATAAAATTCACATTTGATTTACAAATGATTCGCACATCATCATTATTGATTTGCTGTACATACGAGTAAATATCGTGCAGAAATGGTTATCCATGAAGGGCGCGGTATGCATGATTTTTTTTCCTTTTAACACAGTGGAACATTTTTTTTACCTTGAATTGTAAGTTAAATAAAATTACTTAGATTAGGTTAGGTCAAGTGGCTGCCTGTATCGAGTCAGAAAAGTCATTTGTGATAGCACAGGATCTTAATGCTTTGACATTCAATAAATGGAGATATTAGGATCTGATATTAGCAAAAATACTCAAAGGTCACACTTTTTGAAGCTTTTATGAGAATCGAGGCGCTTAATTGGCTTTGTTTCGGATAAATCTCCAAGATTATCGAAAAAAAATCACAGCAGACGAACAGTGATGTGTGATGATGCTCACTAGGATGCTGAGATGTGGCCGTTTCACATATAAGAGACCCTTTGTACATGCTGGATCCAGCTTAGGCCGAATCTGTTTGCTTAGATTGCAGTTTTTATATGAGTGTTCTGCCCCCTTTTTAGTTTTTATTTTTGGGTTGCGCCAAAGGATGTGTAATCTTCATAGATACCTGTAGCCCGAACTACCAACATGCACGATTTGATTGCCTGATTGTTCGATTCCAGGAATACGTCTACGTTACTAAACCACACCTTACACACTTCGAGCACTCTCCCAACGGGACTGGCATTAAGTATTACTTCGTGGGGCTGGTGTTGCGGGCTACTTCTGAGGTTTTTGCAGATTCTGCCCAATTTTCCTCCGATTGCAGCATGTGATGGAGTATTAGCCACGGGCTGGGCAGAATACGTGTAGTTCTCCATGCAATAAAGCGTGGACAATAAAATACTACGTGTTCCATTTCTTCATCTTCATTCGCATTCGCTGCAAGATGGTGAGTTTTCGTGCCCAAAACTGTGGAGATACTTGCGATAACCACTGTGTAAGATTGTGTACATTCTACCAAGCCATGTATTGTCGATATAAGTTTGTATATCCATCTGCCATTCGTTGTATTATCCCAGCGAGCTTGCCACATAATTATTTTCTTCAGTTTTGATTCTCTTGATTCCATTGGCATCGTGTTGACTTAAGGCTCTTTTGTTATATATCCTCAAGATTTCATCTGCAACAATGTCGACGGGAACCATTTCAGTTATAATAAAGGCGACCTCGTCTGATATGGTTCGAAAGCCGCTGATTGTCCGCAGGGAGCAGAATTTGTATATTAGCGATAGTCGCCTTTTGGTCTCCGTCGTTCTCAGTGCCTTCAGCCTGACTCGGGCGGCATACAACAGAACTGATATGAAAGCTCTTCGCCAATGTTGTTAAGATTCACTTAGTTCGGCTTCTGTATAAATGTTCTTTTGATGCGCGACAGCCAAGGAAATGTTACTTCGACATATTTTTTTTTCGTTTTGCCACAATTTTAATAATAGCATACTATTCCCTTTGCCGATACCCCGACTTTTTTTTTCTTCTATTTCTTGTCGCCTTTTTATCGGTCAATGTTTACCACCATTTTCGTTCTACGTTTCTTTATTTACGTAAGTAGAGCGAACATTTCGAATCACCGAAGAGATTTTTTTGAAACTCACACATTTTTTAGCTGTTGTTGCTTTTGTTCAATATAAATACATGCGGACAAAAGACTCACTTTCATTTATGATTTTCATTATGAAGAAAATATTTAAGAATGTACAAGTCCAAATTCAATTTGCTTTGTCTCTTGTGAAAAGCGATTTAAAGAGAAATGACGTACACATGAGGGATGTAATCAGACCAGAAGGAAAATTAGCAACCAATTTGAGGTTCCTTGCAACAGGAGAAAACATTTATTTCTTAACCTTCATCTCATCCTTGTGTAGAAAACTACACAAACAATTTTTGTTTTCTTAATTTCTCATAAACCACTAATTGCAAACTTCCGGAATTTTCAGACTTTGTTTATATCCTTGATTACCGAAAATAAAAGGTACCTCCCCATAATATGGCGGTTAATAATGCACTAATTACATTGTCTACCCTCATGTGTAGATTTCTACACATAGGGACAGTAAGTGCATGTCATATAAAAAGTCATTTGCGTTAAGTGTTTTAGCAAGTGAATATCATTGGTATATTTAGTGAAATTTATAAAAATAATAAAAGAAAACAATGTCAAAAGCAAGATATCTGACAGAGGAAGAAACGGAAGCATTTTTGAATGAAGGCGATGGCGATATCAGTGATGTTTCTGGAGACAGTGATGACGAATTTGTGCCAGAAGAGAATATTGATGATGACGATAAATTATATTCAGACGATAGCGATTCTGACGAAGAGCGAGCGAGTGGCTCAAATGAGACCAACGAATCAATTGCTGAAGTTGAAAATGTAGATCCACTGCTTGTTTCGAAAGATGGTATTGTTTGGCAACTAAAGCCATTTCAGCATCAAAGTGGTAGATTGCGGAATTAAAATATAATTTCTCTTCATTCTGGAACAACAAGATATGCCAAAGCTCGTGTTGATGGCATCAAAGATGCTTTTTTGCTTTTCTTCCCACCACAATTTGAAGATACCATTTTGAAGCATTCAAATGCGTATGCACACACAACATATGGTAAGGATTTCAAACAAATCGATTCGAATATGTTGTAAGCATATATTGGTGTTTTGATTTTAGCTGGTGTTTATAGGTAAGTCGTAGTTGCTTTCTTTCATATTTCAACTGATTCTCGACTTTTTTACTTTTAGATCGAAAAACGAAACTACAATTGAATTGTTTGATGATATTAGCGGTCGTCCGGTGTTTAGGGCAATTATGTCGAAGAAAACATTTCAGTATTTGAATCGAGTTATTCGTTTTGATGATGTCATTAGCAGAAGACAGCAACGATCTACAGATAAATTTCGATTTGGGATATATTTGATAAATGGTCCAATTTATTGAGTGACTACTACAATCCACATGAATGTGTGACAGTTGACGAGCAATTACTTGGTTTTCGTGGAAGATGTAAATTTCGTCAATATATGACATCAAAACCAGTAAAATACGGACTAAAATTCTGGTTGCTGGTTTCTTCTTATACCTGCTATGTTTGGAAAATCCAGCCATATTTGGGAAAGGCGATTGGAGCCAGTTCGAGTGCAAAAAGTCAAGGCGAACGAGTAGTTTTGGATCTCGTTGATGGCTTGAAAGGTCACAACATAACAATGGATAACTTCTTTTCCTCATATGAGCTTGGGCAAAAATTGTTGTCAAAGGGCATTACAATGGTTGGCACGATGAGAAAAAATAAAAGAAGCATCCCACCAAAGCTTCTTGAATGCAAAAACAAACCGTTGTATGAATCTACTTTTGCATTTACCGAAAACACAGCACTTGTTTCATACATTGGACGGAAAAATAAGTGTACCGTGTTGCAATGAACTTTGCATAAATCAATCGACTGAAGAAAGAAGAAAGTTCACCATCGTCACCTTTAGAGGATGTTTCTGCATCAACTTCAACAAATCCACCAAAACGGTCAAGAAGCGTTCCACCACAAATTAAAGGCAGAGCAAGATGTCACGTTTGCTATGAAGAAAAATCCGCCAAAAAAAATAATGTCTATGAGACGATTTGTTGTTTTTGCACAAAAGCTACATGTAAAAATTAACATAATCGAAATGTATGTGTAAAATGCATTCAAGAAAAATTAATTTGAACCTAGCTACCTTCTCCTGTTATTTTAGAAATAAATTATAAAAGCAATTTCTCGGTTTAATTTAAAAAAGAATTTAGAAAATACATTAAAATCCCATATATGTAGAAATCTACACACGAGGGTAGAGAACGTATTTTTTTTTGAGGATGAGATGAAGGTTAAAAAAACAATAAATCCATTTTTTTGTACCCGGTCAAACATACGTCAGCCAACCTCATAGATGGCACAAACTCTAATACTTTTGCAAACCCTTAAAGTTCGTGCAGCAAGCTTAGCAAAACTGTCTGGTTTGGATTAAAGACTTCATATGATTTGGCAGATTATTCCACAGTTTGACAGCGTATGGTATATGAAAAGCTGTCTTCGCGATGTTAAACAGGTATGATTAAGTGGTCTTAAAATGATGTACCAATTAGATGTGAAGAAAGTAATTTTGTGGAACAGGTAGTGAATGATTTGAAACAGTTGAACACACAGTCCCGATAAGTATTTTAAAAAATTGTCTAAGCTATATCCAAGAAGTTGACGCGTTTCCGTTGAGACATGATCGAACCTGCGAAGGTTAAAGACAAACCGTTGGAACAATAACTATTATTGGAACAATAACTGATTTTACCAATTTCAGTTTGACTTCAACCGGGAGATATTTTTTGGCGACAGACAGCCCTCAAAGCTGTGTTGAAAGTTTTGGCGAATGCTTGGAAATAGGTATTGCTTTAGTTTTAAAGCGGGTTATGTTGTAGACCGTTACGTGATGAATAGTTTATTATGTAAGATATGTTTTCGTTAATTCTTGATATTGCATCTTCGACCATCAATTGCTTGTTCTATGTCATCAGGAACATTTAAAATAGCTGAGACCCAACTGACTGAAGAGCATTTAAGTTTTTTCTTTTAAATATAATCCTCAGAATTGATTCATAGGCATTAGACAGGAAAGGAAGGATCGCGATAGGTCTAAGGCCAGAGGAATTCGTTTTTTTTTAGGGATTGGGATAATCTTTCTTTTTTTGGCAGTTAATAGGCTTAGTTGAGGTCATTATAATTGTCTTGAAGATGTGGGTGATGTAAGAAAATATAAGAGAAAGCTATATTTTTTAAGAAGTTCGGATGAATGTTGTCAAGGCCTACAGATTTGCTTTTTATAGCTTAAATAGCACACTTGTACTTGTATAAGGGGTTCTAAAAAGCAGCTTTTTGGTTTAAGGTTTGGATTTAAAAGAGTAAGGTATTTACTTCGAGAAGTTCTTCACTCCGGAAGTATTATACACGGTCGCACGGTTAGTTATTACTTTATGTTATTTTTTGATTTGTCACTTTTGTAATTAATTATTTTCGAGGTGAACAGTTTTCAAATAGGTATGTTTTTTGTTATAAATATTATTTTTAATTATATGAGCATATTTTAGTTTTAATTTTGTTTAAGCTACTTACTGTGTTAATAACATATTGTAGTATAGTAGAATATATCATACAATAGAGGTTGAAAGCTAGATTAAGAATATAGGGTCCTTCAAAAGTTGCCCCTAGATGTTTTTTTTTAAATAAAACATGTAAATACATAGATTTTTTCTGGTATTTTTATATTTATAAAATAATTATGGCTCTTAGCAATTATGTTTGAAAAATAACATCGTTTAAATGTCCACCACGAGCACGTCTAAAGGCTCTCATACGAACATTATCACTTTCAAGGCCTCACTCACACATTACCGCATTAAGTTCATCAATTTCCATTTGATGAAATCGACATTTTTTGCTACAACACCAACGTTCTCAGTCCACTTTTTGGTCTACCAGAACTTTTTTTTCAGTAACCTTTGAATTGAACGATTATTTACAACAAAAAATTCACGAATTTTACGACATAAAAGATCGACCATTTTAATAATAAGTTTGAATAACTTTATTGTGTTAACTGCTTTCACTTCAAATAAAAATAGGGACCAAATCTGGAAATATTTTCAAAAATAAGTGAAAAACAAACATAGTCCATTCAAAGTAATTTTGATTTTTATTTTTTAAAATACTTCTTATTATTATAATTTAAATTCTATAATTGTACATTTAAAATGCATAGATTAAATATAATATTTTCTACTTTGTTTGGTTTTTTTTGCTTTATTTCTTAATTATTACTTGTGTATTTCTTTAGAATTTGATACTTGTAAATGCAATTTGTATATTTATTGGACAAAAATGGAAATAATTGTTTTAATATGAAAACTATGTTTAAATAAATTTATAATAATATTTACAATTTTTAATATTTCTTTTAAACTTCTTTGCTTAAACTTGCTTGCTTTGTATATCTAAAAGGATTGCTATCATATAACAAAAATATTTCGTTGCTAAGCAGTATAAGATTTTTTTTTTTAATAATTCTTTTATAATTTAACGAAGTTTATAATCAATTTTTTCTTTCTGTTGTAGTTAATTAAGAATAAACTAAAATCTAAAAATCATTAAAATATGTGCATTATCTCCGCTAATACATTTTTTATTTACATAAATATATCTTCTAGTAGGTTTGGAGAAAAAATAAGTAAATTGGTTTTAATTAATCGTGATTTGGTTTTTAATAAAATTGATTTAATTAATTCTGTGATTTCAAATTTGTTGAAAAAAATAGTAGGTACGAGTATATGGTTTCTTGGCATATTGTTACTAAAAGGAAAGGGATATTTTCCTGAGACCTTAGTAGACATCTTCACTTAAACAAGTACTCATTAGTTCGCAATATCAAAAATAAATATGAAATTGGTATTAATAGGATTAAGGCTTACGAGTTGTAACACACTTTGGTCGTTGAAAGAGTTTTGCAAGTATTTTCAAAATTATATAGTGTACGAGTAGTACAATTTGATTAAACTTCATTATCTTATATGAATAAATAATGAACCCAATTATGATCACTGCTTATTAGATGCATGAAAGGATTAGAGAACAATGAATGCGAGTAGAGTATGTATGTATGTGTACACAGCAAGAGTTTCGATTCCGTAAAAGCAAGTGTGAAATATTACACATTGTACACAGTTAGTCATATTTATTCACACCGTTTTCGTTCGTGTATTTAAATTTAAACACACCGAAATGGAGTATCAAAAAAGTAAATAGGCGAGTGAAGAACAAAAAGAGTTTTTGCTTAGTTATTGTACATGGAAGAAAATATTGAGCTTTGTCATAAAAGGTAATTTTAGATAGAATTAGCAAATGCGATTTTTTTTTACACAACTTTTGTTCAATCGTAGATATGAGTTAGCGGAAGGGGTTTACCTAAAAATCTGTAAATGGCAAACTCTTCCAATATCCTTAAATGCGATGCCACCTTATCCAGTGGCTTCATATAAAAGAAAAATAATTATGACTTCGTTTAAGGAAAGTGGAATATGAAACCGCTAACGCCGTTTGAAAAACACGTTATAGCTCTTTTAGCTCCCGCCACGATAAGCGGTTCAAGTCTGCCTGAGCTTTTTTTCACAACTCAGGCTTGAAGTATACATAGAGCTCTAAAATATTTGTTTTGTTCTGGTTCAGGTCCTTTTACAGAGCACGGCATTTATAAAAGAGAGATTTTTTATTAGATTTTATTTTTCAATTTCATTTTCATTCGCCGTCAACTTTGGCTGTTTTTGATTTATGATTTAGCGATTTTTTAAATATTTAGCAATGTGTGATACACGTAAAAGGAAGTCTGGCGGTTCTTGTTCGATTTGTAAAATTCGAAAAAAAATTTCCCCGATCTGAAAATTTTTGTATGTCCTTCAAATGAAAAAAAGATGAAATTTTGAGTAACTTGTGGAGGCAGGCATGCGATTTTAAGAGCGAAGGAAAATATTTTGTTTGTCAAAATCATTTTTCTTCGGAATTTATTGGCAGAAAAATGCTTAAAAGGGACGCTGTTCCCTTCTTAAATCTAAGTTTAGAAAATCTTTCATCTTTGCTACCAAAACAGAGAAGGATGCTTAGTAGTTAAAATATTTCTTGCGTTAGATGCAATAAATTATTAGAAAAATGCGCACAAGAGGAGAAAATAAATTCTTAATTGAAAAAAATACTATATATTAAACTGTAGACTTAAAATTAAAATCTTGAGAAGAAAACTTCGCTCTAGAACTAAAACACATAACGCTCTACGAACTAGCGAAATATCAAAATATCAGTTTATCATCGCAAATTCAAGTATTTGATATTTCAGAGCATTCAAAAATTTTTTGTGGTACTCGTATATTGATTGACCAAGTCCAAAAAATATAATGTTGCCGAAAGAGAACTTTCCCAAAACATTTTTGACAGATCTCAGAATGGTTATAAAAAATCCTCGAGATAGACTGGGATTTAGACTTCCCCACGTATCCACATTTTATCGCTGGGCTCCTGTTAAAGGCTTACAACCTGGATTTCAAAACAATGGCCACTGTTTTCTGAAAGCAAAAAACGGAATGTGGTACTGATATTTGATGAAATTAGAATTCGTCCAAATCTCACGTACAATATCAAAAATGACTTAATTTATGGATTTGAAGAACACAGAGCCTTTTACAATTTTCAATAATGAAAAAATATTTTGTTTTTATGATTTTCCTCATTTATTAAAATCCATGCGTAATGTTTTACTCAAATCTGATATGCTAACTCCAGATTGTAATGTTTCCTTTGATGTTTACAGAGAAATATTGGACTTCAATTCGGAAATTCAGCTTATAATGAGCTTAAACAATTCTTGTCTTACTTAAGATCAATGCAAGAGTTTACTAATCTTCCAAGGAACTTTTGTGTAAATGGAATGGTACAGACAATAAACGGGATTTTATTACTTAGTGAAGATATAAGTGATGGTTTATTCGGGATAGTTTAGTATTTACTTACAAAGATATTTTGGAAAATATATTTTCTGTTATTCGCAGTAAAGGCGGTAATAACATAAATCCCTCTGTGTACGAATTCAATGTTTTAATGTCAAAAATTCTCTCCTCATAGTAATTGTGATGATGCCCTTTGTGTCGTCATGTAGCAGAAATGCAACATACCCCAAAAGTCTATTTCAAATTAGCGGTTAGTAAATAAGAGACAATGAAAAATATACTCATGACTGACAGTTGGTTCCGTTATACGGGGATTTTTTGCTCTGACTAATTTCAGTTCACTCGGTCAACAATTACGGTGAGCATCGACGTTTTTAAATTAAATAAAAAATAGTATTTATTTCTGTGAAATAATTTAGAAAAATATTGTAAGCATAGTGGAAAACGAGAGTTTTACGTTTGTTGCACTTATGCCACATTGTGATATGAGACTTATTTTTGAAACCGCATTGTGATCAGCTATTTCTTATGTTTGTAGAATGGCTTCGCAATGTGTACTTCCACAAGATATCATTGAAATATTTAAAAATATGCAAGTTAGTGAAGATGGATGAGCCAAATGATGACGATCTCTTGGATGAGCCAAATTTTATACCAGGACTCGAACCAGATTCTGAAGAAGAGGAAAATCAAAATTTGGAAGTGAACATAGAGAATATTGACGTGAGTAATAGCTTAGAAAAGATGTGTAATGAAGTATATCGACAACATCCTGAATTGTCTGACGATACACAGCTTTCAACTATAGTAGCAAAAAAGGAAAAACCATCATATGGAAGAAGAAAAACTTAGTTTTGAATGCTATTCAGCTTGCTTTTCTGGGTGATTCAAGCTTGCCATTAGAAATTCGCCAACTTGATTGCCCAATCCAGTGATGCGGAAAAGGTGATAATCCGTTGGAGAAATATTAGGAGAGTACGGTGGATGCGGAAGAATTTCGAATCCCAACTGTAGCAGCTTTTGCACCGTTACGTGTGAGGTATGGGGTCTAGTATTGTCATGCAAGTGGATCGGACCATGTCTATTTGCCAATTTCGTATGCATTACGAGTTTGTTGCTTTCGTCACAATATTTGACTGCATTTATCGTTTCCCCTAGTTGAAGAAATGAAAAGTGGATTGGTCCTTTCGATGTACACCAGATTGTCACCATAATCTTTTCTGGGTGAAGACCAAGTTTGCGGGGTGTGCCTTGGGTTTTCGCCTGCATCCAACCACTGCACAAATCTTTTACGGTTGTCATACAAAATCCACTTTTCATCACATGTGATTATACGGTGCAAAAACGGTGCGTTTCGGTATCTTAAACTCGGTGATGCACAGGTTTCTAAACGGCATAATTTTTGGACCTCGTTCAATTCATGGGGTAGAGTTGTAGAGTTTTTTCACTTTTCCTATTTGAGATAGGTGTCGGCTTATTGTCATGGGAGATACTCCCATGTTGTGTGCAATGCCCCGCACCGTATTTGTTGGGTCTGCATTCACCGTTTCTCGTAAAATGGCTTCATCAATTACCGTTTCCAGTTTCCCACGCGGTTCGCTTTCGAGGCTTAGATCTCCAGAACGGAACTTACCAAACCAACGCCGAATGGTGCGTTCGTTCACCGCTATATTCTCAAATGCGTCACTTATGTCTTTGGCTGCCAGAGACGCATTATGTTCCAGTTTGAACTCGTAAAGGAAAAGAGTACGAATTCGAACCGTCGACAGCATGATATAAGAATTCCTAGCACACATCAAACACACATACCACTTTACCTTATAAAAAAAAATCACTGTGTTGTACAGATGTTCACTTGGCAGCTTCTAATTGAGGACTAAGTGAAAAATCGGACATTTCATGTGGTACAACCTTATATACCATACAATTTTTAGAGATCGTCCGCATATTAGAAATATAATTGAGAGAATGGCCTTGGAATGCATGAGAATAACAAACCTTAGAGACTCGAACTGGTTTGATGAGCAAAACCAATGCTTTGAGCATCGCAAAGAAATTCGTTACTTTGCACTTCTTATTCTCTTGCTAAAATATTGTGCCTGGAAAATCAAAAAAAGAATTACCAGAAAAAATTCTAATTTTGTCAGGATGCAATGTCAAATGCAAAACAATCACGAAATTGAACCAACTCCGCTAGAGTGAGAGGCACGGGGACCTCACTATGAGCCAGCACACCCAAAAGTGAGAGCCATCGGGACGCCACTATAAACCAACAAACCAATATCCCAAGTTGCTATTGCAAGATATATTTTCCTCTCATTGTTCTTAAAAAAAAAAAAGGAAATAACCTTGAACAAGAAATTTTTGAATACAATAAAATAGAAAACAGAAAATAAAAATAATGAAATATAAAACACAAACGGAAATAGGCAAAAGCAACAAGCAATTTGATGTTCCAACCAAATGTGAAAGAACATCATGCCTTATGCACGATTCGAACGAGTTCGATCAAACTGGGACGTAGTAGTAAATCCCATTGGGCCAGCGCACACTGCACTAGTTACCCCGGCGTACAAACCGGTTTAGTTGGTTTTGTAGATTTTACATCAATCGTACACTGTATGAGCAACCCTGGGGTTAAATTATGTATATGTGAACCGTTTTCATTGTAGTGGTTTTTCTAATAATTTGACAGCTCGCAAACAAAATAGTTTTATATTGGTTTGTTCATGAATTGAAACAAGGCGCAGCAGGTCTGTAAAATTTTATTAAATACAATTTTATGAATTGAGGAAGAATAATTATTATAATATGAAACTATTTAGATTAAAATAGACAATTCAAATACTGAACTAATAACAGCAGCAGGAGTGCTAACGCTTTGCTCTTTAGCCATGTGAATCCAAATCCAGGAGTTCGATTTATCCAACGATCTAAAGAGCTACAAATCCTATGGCTATGAAATGCCTCAGTGCAACGAACATCAAAACAGAACTGGAGACTACTCTGGGGGAGTCTCCTCCTTCGTTTACAACAATCAAATATTGGGTGGCAGAGTTTAGGCGAGGCCGTTCGAGTTGTCAAGACGAACATCGCAGTGGTCGACCAAATGAGGTGAGTGCACCAGAAATGTTGAAAAAAAAGCCACAAAATGGTGTTGGATGACAGTCGATTGAAAGTGCGTGAAGTAGTTGATGATGGTTTTTGATGGTAGGCATTTCAAAAACCGCTGTACACGCATGTTAACTGAAAAATTGGACATGAGAAAGCTGTACGCAAGATGGGTGCGGCACCCTCACACAATGTAACAAAGTGTTTGGCGAAATTTCACAGCAATAAAGCCGAGTTTTTGACTCGATTCATAACTGTGGAAATCCATATCATCGGTGTAGGAAAAGGAGCTGGCAATTCTGGCCATTCTGGATTCGTGGATTCGCCGAGCTCGAGACGAGAGTGCATCGAGTGAAGAGATGAGATTGGTTTTTGAATAAAAGTATCCACTTTGCAACCGTGTCTTTCATTTTTCTAAGTGTCTTGAAACATTATCTTTCAGAACCAGAACATTGCAGGATTAGGACATTTCTGGATTATTACCAGGGATAGGATTTTGCTAACTTTGCCTCTTTTTTTTGCTTAATCGGAAGATAGTATCGACTTTACACAAACACGTTTCATGACCTCCCGATTCCAAATATATGCATGGTATTTTATTTTGCCTTTTTATACCATTATTGCCTTTTCCTGCTTTTTTGCCTATTTTTGTATGTAAGAAAGTATAGTAACTTGCAGCTAGGGTGACCAGCATTGTTGGTTGAAGCAGCAGTTTAGAAGAGTCAGTCAGTGTTGGTCGGTCGTGCATTACAGACGGAGTCAGTTGAGCAGTTGTCGAGTTTCAGAAGTTGCCGTTAAAATTAAATTTACAAGCGTACATATTCATATTTTATATCTTTCCTATTTTATTTTGAACATTATGAAGTATTTATTATACAATAAATTGTGGCTATCAACCACTTTACATGTATGCATGTAAATATATCTCCGCACACATGTTTCTTGCTCACACCAAGTAATACGCATACCTAATTCCGGTTTGAACTTGTGTGTGACCGCAGACGTTATTGTGTGTGTCGTATCGTTTATTTATCTTTTAAGATAAATAAATTTCACAAGAATACGTTGCTTTGTGTATTTTCTATCTTCCCCATTCTATTCTATTCTGTATTGCTTTGTGCCTTCCTTTATTGCGAGCCTGGCAATGTTCTCTGTCCAGTGCAGCCTGGGTGTGGCAATGAGTTAGAGAGAGAAACACACATATAGTGCTTGCATAGTTATATAGCGCGTAGAAGGCGCGTGCCAACTAATGTGTGTGGTATACACATGATCGATGGAATTTTGGCAATTGGGACAGCAGTCTTGATACAGATATCGTGCGTAAGACATCATGTCACGCCTAAGGAAGTGCTTGTTTCGCGACGCAGACGCTACAAATGTTGAACCAGCTGGAGAAAACGAAAATCCTTCTCCGATATCAGAAGTGGGATTCCCTCCGCACCAAGTCAATCCTGATGATCACATATGCTCAATTCTGGAATAACAGCATCGCAGTTTAATGGAAGTTATAAAGGCGGTAAGAAGCGGACATCTGACGCGAAGTGCTTTTATGGCAGTTTTTCCAAAGTTCAACAACGACAACTTGGGTTCCAGTACTGCCGCGTGGTGTTCCATAGTGGATTGAATCCTAGCAGAAAACTATTTGGAGGGTAGTGCTCTTCTTGTGGCATTAAGCAAATCATTAGAAGGCAGTGCATCTAACTGGCTGTTCCAGATATCTTTTGCCGGCATGACATGGAGTCAGTTTAAGGAATTGTTTCTGCAGCAGTTTGAAGGAAACGAAACTCTAGTCGCCACAGTTTTCAACGTCCTTAATGGTCGCCCAAAGATGAAGAGTGTCTATCATCATATGGAAGTCGACTAGTTACTTCGCTTGTCTCTAAATGGAAGGTGATGGCGCACAGCCAACACACAAGTCGCTGTGTCCTTTGTGTTGGCGCACGCATCTCAGATTGAGCCCAAGCTGCAACGTACAATATTTACAACAAACATCAAGACGCGCAACGAGAAGCAAAAAGAAATAAAGGCATTTGCTTTTGGCAAGAAGAAGGACCACTGTGTTCAGGAGAATTACTGAGTGCCGTGCTAGGGGAGCCAGAGGTAAAACACAACAAGGATCTAACCAGTCTGCTGCCCATTCGTCCGAAGTGATGAGCGACACAAACATTTGTTTCAAATGTGGAATAGCTGGACACATTAAATTTAATTGTCCATTAAATTTAATCATCATCGATTGAAAATAAAGTGTATGAAAAGCGTGTGAATCTCATACTACTCGTTAAAAAGAAAAATGGCACTGACCGACCGTTGATCGCGAATTGAATTCGAATACTCTTGCTGACAAATATCTTCTACCACTAATAAGTGATCAAATTTCAAGGTTAAGCGGAGCACGGTATTTCTCATGTCTGATAATGGCAAGTGGTATAGAAAAGGAAAAGGTATAGAGGGGAGATCTCGTTTTTTGAGGAGATTCGAATACCAAGAAACTTGTTTGGATCTTCGTTCGACGACGTTGAACTTCATGGGTTCTGCGATGCATCTACTCTCGCTTATAGTGCTGTCCTATACACTCGCTGTAAAATCGCTGAAGGAAGGTACAACGCAACAATCGTCGCGGCCAAGACTAAAGTTGCTCCATTAAAACCCGTTTCGATTATGCGTCTAGAGCTGTGTGGAGCCTTGCTGTTGACTCGGTTGTTCAGTCTTGTTCAATCATCGTTTTCGCATCAACTCACAAGGACGGTCGCTTGGTGCGATTCTGAGATTGTTTTACACTGACTCTCATCACCTCCACGTCGCTGGAAAACCTTTGCCGCCAATAGAACTGCAGCTATACTTGAAACTACTCCAAGAAGTTGCTGGCGTCACATTTCTTCAGAACCAAATCCAGCTGACTGTGTTTCGCGCGACGTACGTCCATCTGAACTCGCAAATCATCATTTCTGGTGGACAGGTCCATCGTGGCTATCGCTGGAAGAACGCCAATGGCCAAAATCTAAATTCACGACTCTTAAATCGGAAGACAACGAACTTCTACTCGAAACAAGACAAGGTCCTCGTAAAGTACTTCTTACCGCACCCAACAATTTTGATGTTATCGATCACATAATGAACAAAACCTCGTCGTGGTCTCGCATGCAAAAAATACTAGCTTGCGTTATTCGGTTCATATTCAACTATCTGAGTGAAAGGCTTAATTGTCGTACCTCATACCTATCAACAAAGGAATTAAACACCGCCAAAACAACTATGATCAAATCCGTCCAACTAAAATCATTCCTTAGAGTAGGAAGAAGAATTAAAAATGCTAATATATCTTTTAATATAAAACATGCAAGCAATAATTTTTCTTATTTTATTATAGAAGATATTCACAAAGGTAACCTACATCCTGGAGTCTCTGCAACGTTCGCCATCGTAAGACAGCAGTATTGGATCCTGGGATCTCGAAACCTCATCCGAAAGGTTGTTTTCAAGTGTACGACATGCTTTAAGTTGCGAAAATACGAAAAACCAGTACGTCGCAGCTAATGGGTGACTTACCATCGCAACGAATATCACAGAGCCGTCCATTTTCGCATACTGGTTGTGACTATGCTGGGCCGTTTTGCATTAAGTTCTCTAGAGGTCGCAACCCAAAAACTTCAAAAGCCTACATATGCTTGTTTGTGTGTATGGCTACAAAGGCTATACATCTCGAGCTAGTGAGTGACGTTACCTGCGACGCATTTCTCGCCACTTTCCGTTGATTCGTTTCTCGACGTGGACTTTGCTCGAACGTGTACACAAGTTAGTGACCTCAGAAGCTTACAAGGAGACTGTCGCTACGTCACTTGCGAAGGACAATGTTACCTGGCACTTTATCCCGCCATCGTCCCCACACTTTGGCGGGTTGTGGAAGCTGGTGTCAAGTCCGTAAAGTTTCACTTGCGACGAGTAATTGGAGCATCAATTCTGACCTTCGAAGAAATGTATACAGTGTTAACTCAAATAGAAGCTGTCTTGATTTCTCGTCCTCTTTGTGTTATCTCAGATCATGACTTGAATCCATTAATACCCGCACATTTCCTTATAGGTGAACTGCTGTCCCAGAACCAACAACACTGTCTACGCCTTTGAATCGCTTGACGCACTGGAACCACCTACAAAATATGGTACAAGGAGTCTGGAAACGGTGGCATGTGCAATAAATCACCACACACCAAGAGCGTCCGAAGTGGAAAACAGCAACTCCAAATCTGCAACCAGGGGACCTTGTTATCCTAAAGGAGCCAAATCTTCCGCCAACAAAGTGGTTTCTTGAAAAGATCGAAGCAACAACCCAAGGAATTGATGGTCGAGTACGAGTTGCAACTGTAAGGACGACCAATGGAATCTTCGTTCGTCCAATCACCAAGCTGGCACTATTACCCATGTCCTGAAACTCGTTCCATGGGGGCCGGGATATTCAATACTAAATGCACTAACTGGCAAACAACACAACCTTACCCTATGGGCTATGTAATGCTTTAAAATGTTCATTCCGCACTGTATAACATTTTTTAGCTTACGCGAAGTGAGAATTGGCTAATACATACTTGCAATGAATTTTTGTAAGAGCGCAGTTCACCCAGCAATACCCAACAACGAAACCGAAACAGTGTATTTACGCACAACCATACATAGATAGATGTGTCTATTCGCGCGCTCTGCTTTTGCATTGCAGCTAATTCTATTCGCGCACTCTCCTTGTAGAAATCCCTCTTTTGTTTGCTACTTTCGGTTTCGCTGGTGGCTGTTGCTGCGTGAACTTCTCGTTCACTTTAATTTGGACCATCAGGAGAAGCACGCTGGGACACGTACCACATCACATTTAAACGCAACATATTTTTTATATTATATACCTATATACAATATTGTTAAATTAACCCATTTAGCATAATTTAGGTATTTATTTATTTATTAACCCACATATCATTCAGTCACACGTAAGCTCTCGACAGCTACAGATAAAATTGCAGTAGCTCGTGGTATTTATTATTTACAGCCGGAGAAAAAAAAGGTAAGTGTAAGTTAACACAGCATAAGTTCACACAAAGTCAACATTCGATTCGTCAGCATAAACAGCATTACAAGTCAACGACAGAAGTTCGCACATGCTGCAACGTTCGATACATGATACCTTCGTTTCACCGGCAACAGTCCAAACAACATCGTCAGCATAAACAACAAACAACAAGCAGCGAGCAACACTGTATTCACCAAACGGCAATATGACACCGTTTCAGATAATCACATCCATTCCCACGTCAGGTAGCTAGCTGGTCAGCATAATTTAGGTATTTAAGCTCTTAGTTTTAGAATCATGTACTCAGTTTTTAAGTAATTATTTGTAAGGCAGTTACGCTGCCCAAATAAAGCTTTTTTTAAAAACATTTGAATTTTAAATGTTTCAATTGGCGTCCGAGCAGGGACCGGTATCGCGTATGTTCTGTAGTAGTGTTCGACCGAATAAGTTCGATATTGACCGCCAAAAGTCCTCAAGAAGTTCAAGTGCGTGACGAACTTATAAATCGCCAAACGACCTAAAGTAGTTCAAGTGCGTGTGCGGAAGAATACATAAATCGCCAAAAGTCCTCAAGAAGTTCAAGTGCGTTCAGAACATTCGGTTACCGGTCCAAACGAAAGTCTCGTTAAGACGGTATTAAAAACACCCTTAGTGAGGCACACTCTTTAGTGCGTGAGTTTGAACCTGAGTCACCGGGGGATCTAAGCAAACCAACGGACAAAAAGGAGAATTCAACAACGCCAGTGTGGAGATGCTTTCGATATTATTGCAAGTTAGATTAAGCTAAATTAAGATAATATTGTTTAAGAAAAGTGAAAATTTAATACATTCATAGTTTTAAGAAAAGTAAAACACATGCAAATCAAAAGAAAAATAAATCCATTCATATCAAATTAAGATAATAATATATTTTAATACTAATTGAATCAAAGAACAATAGATAGGAGATATCTATCCTTTTTGAAATTTAATTTTAAGAAATCATTCTTATTGTGTATTCTTATTCTTTATTATTTTGTGCCATTATTTGAATTCATTCTTTTCATATTTTAAGCTCGTTATCTCATATTGAACTCGGTTTCTCCAATAATACAAACAAATGTGTCTAACCCAGAACAAGCCCACCCTAATCCTTCCAGACCTACCCAAACCCTAACCCCAGAATTAGTTGTTCTCGTGACGGAAATAGTAAATAGTGTTTCAGAATGAGGGCAGACAAGTCATTAACTCTATCCTTAACCCAAACGACATTGCAACAGGACGGGATCAGGAAATCCGACCCGAACAGCCAGGAAACCTATCTGATTTGAAAAGAATTCCCGAAATAGTAAAAGGTCTTAGGGAATTCTCAGGGAACCCGATAGAGTTTTCTTCGTGGAAGAAAAGCGTAGATCGGATCGTGCGTATATACGAACACCTCAGAGGAACCCCTAAGTATTACGGCATACTATCGGTGATCCGTAATAAAATAACTGGCAGTGCAGACAATGCACTCGAATCATATAACACACCGCTAGAATGGAGAGCCATATCGCGTTGCTTGACCTTACATTACGCGGCACATCACTTGTGCCTTAAGCTTGAGAACCAAAACTTTCGTGCCGCATATGCTAACAACAATCAAAATTCGGTAAAGAAGCCTAATAACGGCAAACCACCTCAGCAGCCACCGCGTAAACCCAATCCACACACTCCTAACCAGCAATTTTATCCTCACTTGAAATATCTGGCACCACAATTCTACCATGTTCCTCAACAAAGACCAACCTGGCCAACTCAACCCGAAGGGGACCGAAACCAACAAAATGCACAGTTCCCTCGATACGATTATCAACCCCACTTCCCTCAACTAAACGGAGCCCCTAAAATCGTTACGAAATCTCAACCGAAGCCGGAACCTATGGACGCTTCAACGATTAAAACAGCAGCTGCAAATCACCAAAGCAAGCCTTCAGCACCATTTGGATTTGCCACAAAGAGACCTCCTGGACCTCACCCTCAACAGCATATACCAAATAAACAGCAACGAAATTATCATATACGAGTAGATACAGAACAAATAAACCTTGAATTATTTCCAAGCTATGACAATGTATTCACCTACGGAAGAAATCCCTAGCGGAGAGCCACATTAACAGCGCTATAGATACCTTGACCGTTCCTGAATATACAGATCTGAATTTTTTAGGTTAATGTACTCTTCGTTACCCTACTTCCGGTGTAGAACGAAGAGTGGCGAGTTTTTAAATTTTCTGATAGACACTGGATCGAGTAAGTACTATATCCAGTCGAAACTGGTGGAAAAACCCATCTTGAATAATTCTTGCTTCTACGCTAAGTCTATTGCGGGAGACGTTAAAGTTAGTCAACACACATTTCTTAATCTCTTTAACAATAATAAAAAACTCAAATTTTTCCTTTTACCTACCCTAAAGTAGTTCCATGGCATCCTCGGTAATGACAGCTTAAAAGCTCTATCTGCAGTAATTTACGCAAAGGATACTATATGGAAGTCCTTAACAACGTCAAAATAAAAATAAATCAACTCAAGTCCCCTTCAGTTAATTCTCTTGAAACCATATTTAACCACATGTCAGATTGGCAAAAGACTCAATAAGGGTACTAACACATACATTTTCAAATTTATTTTCTGAACCTGACGAACGACCAGGGTCACAGGTGAAATTCGTACTAATACTGATACTCCATTCTATACAAAATCATATCCGTACCCTGCATTCCTAAGATCTGAAATTGAAACCCAAATTGAGAAACTCTTAACTGATGGCATTATTCGACTTCCCGGTCACCCTATAATTCACCGGTATGGGTCGTACCTAAGAAATGCGACTCCCAAGGGAATAAGCAATACAGAATGGTGATTGCTTATAGGAAATTAAACACCGTCACAATACCTGATCGATATCCGATACCGGATATTAACGAAGTTCTTTCTCAGTTTGGCAACAGTAAATATTTCACAGTTCTCGACCTCCGCAGCGTATTTCATCAAATACCGCTAAAAGATTCCGACATAGAAAAAATAGCATTTTCTGTTAATAACGGAAAATACGAGTTCACTAGGCTTCCGTTCGGATTGAAGAATGCGCCTTCAATTTTCCAACAAGCTGTAGATGATATACTCCGCGCGTTTATAAGAAGATCATGCTACGTCTGTATTGATGATATCATCATCTATAGTGAGAATGAAACGAAACATATCAAACATATCTCCGAAATATTCGAAACCCTTCAGAACGCCAATATGAAAGTCCAACTGGACAAATGTAATTTTTTCAAAAATGAAGTGGAGTTCATACGGAATTCGGAATTCGGACGAATCTTGATAAAGTAGAGGCAATCGCGAATTTTCCAGTTTCCAGTTTCCACTACACTAAAACAACTTCGATCCTTCCTAGGCCTTTCCGGCTACTATAGACGATTTATTAAAGATTATGCGCAACTCGCGAAACCCTTAATTTCCCTACTAAGAGGAGAAGAAGGACGAATCTCGAAAACGGAATCTCAAAAGACATCCATTACTCTGAATTCTGAAGGTTTAGAAGCATTCAAAAAAATTAAAAACACATTAGTACTCGTATCACAAGATTTAATTCTATCATATCCAAATTTCCAAAAACCGTTCGAACTGACAACCGATGCTTCAAATGTAGCTTTAGGCGCTGTCTTATCTCAAGACAATTGGCCAATAATATTCATTTCTCGCACATTGAGTAAGACCGAAGCGCTGGAAAGCTATTCTAGAGGAGTACAACTATGAACTCCAGTATAAATCCGGACGGAGCAATGTAGTGTGGAAGCACCAGATAATGCTATCAACTGGAGATGAAGAAAGTTATAAGTTCGAAATCCCTTTCCCAACCTACCATCGTCATACCATCGTTAGAAAAAATTCCACTGAAGAAGATCTTATCCGTATTTTAAAAAAATCTTTGAACCCTAGTGTTATAAATGGCCTATATGTTCCAGAACCCATCATGGGACAGATTCAAAAAATCTACCCACTCCATTTCAGGTCCTATAAATCTAGGTTTAAACAAACATTAGTGAAGGATATTACAGATCCAATAGAACAAGAACAAGAGATATTAAAGGAACACAAAAGAGCTAATCGAAATAGTTTAGAAAATAAAAACCAACTAATTCAACATTTCTACTTCCCGAAAATGAGATCCGAAGTGGATAAGATAGTCCGACAATGTTCAGTTTGTAAGGAATATAAATACGATCGCCACCCCGGTCACAGTATCCACATAGATATCTACTCTACCGAGAAGAATTTTGTTCTGACTGCTGTGGATAAATTCTCAAAATATGCCCAAACCTGAATTCTGAAGTCTAAGGCCACAGAGGATGTGAGAGAACCTTTACGACAAATGCTTTTCGCCTATGGCGTCCCTAAAGTCGTTGTTTTTGACAACGAAAAATCTTTCAACTCAGCATCCATCTGATTCCTGCTCCAAGATCAGTTAGGAATAGAAGTCTACACGACTCCCCCTTATACGAGTACAGTCAATGGACAAGTGGAACGATTCCACTCAACGCTATCCGAAATCATGCGTTGCCTCAAAACTGATAATATACACAGATCTTTTGAGGAGTTACTCGATCGTTCAATATACGAGTACAATTATTCAATCCATTCATCGACAAAGAAACGACCAATAGAAGTGTTCTTTGGCCGTACCGTAAGCATTAACCCTGAAACTTACGAAAAAACCCAGCCAAGAAAACGTTGAACGATTGAAAGCTTAACAAGCTCAAGATCTAACTTATCACAACAAGGGTAAACAGACAATTAAAACGTACAACACCGGTGAGACTATCTACGTCAAGATTAACAAGCATCTAGGAACTAAACTATCTCCCAGGTTTAACAAGGAAACTGTTAAGGAGGACAAAACAACAACAGTCCTAGCACAATCTGGAAAGGTAATCCACAAAAACCTCATTAAAATTTAGAATTTATCCTTACAGATTCCTCCTGACTCCATGCCTCGGCAGTATTCAAATTTTGGATTACTCAAATTCACAGGCAATAACATGGCACATGGGAAACGCACGAATGCAGACAGGATTAACATTCCGATTAATACACGTAATTGCATTAGATGAATATCAGGAAAAAGTTAATGAAATTAAGGCAACCATAAACTCCCTTTATCCCTTCCTTATCCATGAACTTTCCCAAATCCAAACCTGAATAGACTCAAACCTAAACCAAAAGCCAAAAGATCCTTGGATTTTATAGGCAAAACGTGGAAATGGATTGCTGGGAATCCAGACCACGATGATCTAATTATCCTAACAGAAAAAATAAATAATGTTCTTGAAAATAACAATAAACAAGTAATTTTAAACAAAGTAGTATTAGAAAGAATAAACAAACTTAATAACGTAACTAACCAAATTTTGAGATATGAACAAAATAGCGATACTTTTAGAAACCAACTAGCGATAAATTTAAAATTCCAGTTAGAAATAATAAAGGAAGAAATAATTAACACAGAATATGCTGTACCTACACTGGGCAAAAACTGTCCTAATAAATACATTTATTTTAGATGATAAGGAAATAAACATTATAAAAGAAGCGTTTGAAAAAAAATAAAATACAATATATAAACAATTGAATTTGCTACTATAAAAATTGCATCTAGTAACAATAATCTATGTTATAGGTGTTCCCATCACCGATGATAAACAATGTCAAGTCTTATTGATTAAGCCTGTTAAATTACAGAAATAAATTTATTAAATCCCATACGAAAATATATTACATTGTAATGATATAATTTATGGTTTAAGAGAAAATTGTATAGATTACGGTAGTTTAAGATTATGTAATAGTAACAAGGTAATAGATATAACTGAAACATCTTGTATACCTAGACTTTTAAGAAGCCAGCAAGCATTCTACTCTAAAACTAGTAACCAGCACGTACCAACGATAGAAGTTATTATATATACGTCAACAACGTCACAACAAATCTCTCCGGAACATTTGTCGTTCATTTCGTAAACGAAAGTATCATGATAGATGGTAAAAACTTTACTTCAAAATAAATCCACGGATACAAACCATTACCAGCCATATTACAGCCCGTTACTTCCCAGAAAGCGTTCGAAGAAATTCTCACTTTAGAAACAATGGAGGACCTTCATGCTAATAATACGCAGGAAATACAACTCTTGAGGACAAGAAATCAGCTAGGCCTGACGGCAAACTTTAGCATAACAACGTTCATTATAATAGGTGTCGCCATCCTTGCGCTTAAAAACAGATGCTTTAAGCCAAGATCACCTGCATTAACCATTTCATTCCACATACCAACAGGCTCAAGGACAGAAGATCCCGAATATCCCGAATCACCCAAAATTATGAGCTTTAACCAAATTCCATATTTTTGAATGTCCAGCGAGGACGTTGGAACTTAAGACGGGAAGGAGTTAACACAGCATAAGTTCACACAAAGTCAACATTCGATTCGTCAGAAATAAACAGCATTACAAGTCAACGACAGAAGTTCGCACATGCTGCAACGTTCGATACATGATACCTTCATTTCACCGGCAACAGTCCAAAGAACATCGTCAACATAAACAACAAGCAACAAGCATCAAGCAACAATGTATTCATCAGACGTCAGCATAAACAACAAACAACAAGCAGCAAGCAACACTGTATTCACCAAATAACAATATAACACCGTTTCAGATAATCACATCCGTTCCCACGACAGGTAGCTAGCTGGTCAGCATAATTTAGGTATTTAAGCTCTTAGTTTTAGAATCATGTACTCAGTTTTTAAGTAATTTTTTGTAAGGCAGTTACGCTGCCCAAATAAAGTTTTTTTTAAAAACATTTGAATTTTAAATGTTTTAAAGAAGAGTTAATCGTGTGAGTTAACACCGCGCATTTGGCCCTGAACCCATATAGGGTAGCAGTCTGTATGAGAATTGCTGACTAAGTTTATTCAGGTGCAAACCTGTTCACACGCTTATGGAAGATCAAGTTGCGTCGCGCTATTCGCACGACCACCGAACATCAAATTGCATCGCACCGGATACACGAGTCGGCATAAAACTGATGAGCCTGCATTCTGGATGGTTGGAGTAGCGGCTTCCTATGGGAATCAACTTAGTTTTAGAATTTAGTCTGATTTGGGACATTGTCGACAGTAATTGCATTAATTGTAATCGCAGACATTATATCGAGAATAAATTCGCATTTAAAAATCATATATTGTTTAATTAACGTAAGTCGAACGGTTGGGGGGAGGCGTTGCCTCCCCGTTCGCGATTTTTTTTCAGGAATCCCGGGATGGATTCCTTAACTGGCGCCCGAGCAGGGGCAACTCCGTATACGACATCCTTGGCTCTCCTTTTTCACATTATTATCCTCTAACCAGGATATAATGTTAGTGCGTTCCATTGAACGAAAAGCTCAGTCCCCATGAGAACACTGTGCTTATAAATCGACTACTCAATCGTACCCATGAGAACACGAATGTTGGTCAAAAGGGAAACCAAGTGATTTCGTGTGAAGCCAATCGTGCCTTAGTAGGTTGAGTGCATTTTAATGCTCGCATCCAAAAAGGATAACACGATTCTTCCAAAAGAGATGTTCCCAAAAACAAAGAATTGTGTGCTAAGGATTGTTTGTTTTTCGTTGCAGTAACGCCGAGTTTAAATAGTGAAAAGGAAAAGATAATCCGAGGCAATAATGAAACTCAGTGTAATATTCATGATGTAAGGAAATTGTAATTAAAGACTACAAATAATAAGAAAATTGTTTGAATCGATTTTTGGAAATTAAAAATATAACTGTGTAACCCAAGTGAAAGATTCAAGGTTCAACTAATACTAAGTGCAAAAAGAAAAAATATTGCAGATCTTTGGTGAGATACTCGTAATAGAGTGAGAGAAATTGAAAGTGAAGAACCAAATTGCACGACGAAGTAAAATTCTATGAGTGTTATCTGCAGAAAGGAATTGTAGATAGGTATTTGGATGAATAAAAAAGAATAAGTGAAACTAAAAAGTTGATTATTTGATTACACTAAGGTGTACAAATTAAATAAGTGCTATCTGAAAGAGAAAAGTAATAATAAAAGTAATTGTAGATCCTCAATTAAAATAAGAAAGGATAAGAAAAATCTATAGTAATTATAGAATTGATTGAAAAAGAAATTACAGTTAAAAGAAAGTTGTAATATAAAGTGAAATTAATTAATTATCCGTAGTGACCCTTTTGAAGTTTTAAGTCATTAAAATACGTGCATACGTATATTGAGTGTCGGAGAGTCGGTGAGTCCCAAGACTCTGAAGAGCAAGCTATGGCTTGCACCCCTCTTTTCAGAACTACTGTTTTCCTGTTCACTGTCTTAAGTTATCAATTATTCAATCACCAATCACCAATTGTTACCATAAAAGAAGGCAAGTGGTGGATTGTCGAGGGTGACTTTAAGCTAGTGCATGTTATCAACTTAACTCAATTCGGGGACCTAGTACAGGGTATTAACAGGTCAATAATTGCCAACTTTTCGATAGAAAAAAGGGCCACAATTGAAATTCACCTCAACAAGATGAATGACAGATTGGCCTTACTTAGAGGCGAAAGACATCGAATCACCAGATCCATCAACTGGATTGGATCAGCTTGGAAATGGATTGCCGGAAATCCCGATGCTGCGGACTGGAATAAAATAATTTCCAACGAAGAAGATACTCGTATCATAGAAAACAACAACCAACAATATAAAATTAATACTAGAATGTTCAGTACCCTGCACGAGACTACAAGAAAGCTCAATTGGATGATAGATCAATTTAATAATGAGATCAAGTCGACCCTAGTCGGACGATACGAACTAGATGTTTTGGATCAGGTCATTATAGTAAAGGACGAGATTAACGAGATAATACGCGCCTGTCAAATGGCTAAAAGTGGCATTGTGAACACGAATCTCTTAGATAGAGAGGAAATAAGTAGAATCATCGGAGAAATAGAAACTTTACCTTATTCAAATGAAGTTGAGGCCATAGAAAATGGATCACCGTCTATATATTCAAATGGTTCACTTCTTCTTTATGTTCTTTCCATGCCGAAAGTAAGAAAGGATGGATTTAACATTCTCTCGGTGAGAGCATCAATCACCGACGGTTTGCAGATTGATATGGATTACAATAGAATCCTAGTTAATCACCGGGAAACATACGGGATTATCAATAAATGTTTCCATGTTAATAATCAAATGATCTGTAATACTAGATCATTGCAGAAACTTAAGGAAGACAGCTGTGTGGTAAGGCTCCTGAAAGGAGGTCAGACTACTTGTACCTTCCGCACTAACAAGGAGGAGGTGATCGAATTGGTCCAGGAAGACACAATATTCCTTACCAACTTCATGGGACGATTAACATCTGGGAATGATTCAAGGATTCTTAATGGTACTTACGTGATTAAACTGAATAATGAAACGATCATGTTGAACAATATAACATTCACGAGCTTTTCATATTCACACACTCAGTTACTCCCACCGGTATTAACAAACATAAAACGAGTGCAGAAGATCGACTTGGGTCATGTGCATAGCATCGGTGTAAGGAACATTGCTCAGTTGAAGAACCTGAAGATTCAAGCTGCCTTCCTTTCCTTCACAAACGTGGGAATCGTCATAGTAATAGCAGCTGTAGTATGGATTGCCTGGCGAAAGGTTAATCTCGGTCCTAACTTACCATCGGTGAATCTACATAACATCACGATTGATCCCAGGGTCAATTCAGAAGATCAGAGAACTACCGGATCGTCTTCGACTCGAATCTGGCCATCTTCAACTGACGTCATGCATGATCTACGGGACGTAGATCTTTAAAGAGGAAAGCGTTAACACCGCGCATTTGGCCCTGAACCCCATATAGGGTAGCAGTCTGTATGCGAATTGCTGACTAAGTTTATTCAGGTGCAAACCTGTTCACACGCTTGTGGAAGATCAAGTTGCGTCGCGCTATTCGCACGACCACCGAACATCAAATTGCATCGCACCGGATACGCGAGTCGGCATAAAACTGATGAGCCTGCATTCTGGATGGTTGGAGCAGCGGCTTCCTATGGGAATCAACTTAGTTTTAGAATTTAGTCTGATTTGGGACATTGTCGACAGTAATTGCATTAATTGTAATCGCAGACATTATATCGAGAATAAATTCGCATTTAAAAATCATATATTGTTTAATTAACGTAAGTCGAACGGTTGGGGGGAGGCGTTGCCTCCCGGTTCGCGATTTTTTTTCAGGAATCCCGGGATGGATTCCTTAACTTGTGTTTGAGTGATTGCTAACTGTAATAACGGAGCGTTCGTGTTTGTTTTCATGTTATTCTAAATAGCAGGGACAATATCACAAGGGGGATATGGCACCTCAGAGGCACGGGATATAAATTACGGAACATTACTATGACTAACTCAAATGCTTAAGTAAGCTGGTCACATTGGCAGCTTCCATCAGCATCAGAAACAGCAAAAACATCTTGCCCGCAATTACTATGCACATAGCAACAACATAATGCAGAATAGCACCAATGTCTATGTTGCTGGCATAGCAACAGCATATCCAACGAAGTAAACAACGCTCTGATAACGTTGCTGCGTCTGCAAAGCTAAAGTTTGCAGCCTCGTTAACGCTAACTCCTCATGGTAAACAACGCCAATTAAATCTTTCGATGGTACTGTTCCTATGCGTAGCTTAAGTGTTTCATAAGTTTCTTTTCATGTCATAAGTTAGTTCTTAAGTTACCGAGCGTGTGTTCAGTTTCCTCATAGAGGAAAATAATAAATGTAAAATTAACAAATTAAAAATCTAACTTTGTTTTATTTGTGTAAATCGGAACTAGTTCCCAAATTTTACTTATATGGCACCGGTGCCATTTCCCCCGCACTTTCTTTTTCTACTTTATTCTCGTTTTTCAATCTCAGAAATTCTTATATTATCATTTCGTTATTATTATAACTTTCTTTTAGAAATGCCGACAGTTTACAAAAAAAAAAAACCATTTGTAAATCGGGCTACGCGGACTCAAGCCCAATTCACAAAAGCCGTTGAAGCTGTTCGTGAGAATAAAATGTCCATTAAAGCAGCTTCGAGGCACTTTTTAATTCCTTTTACTACCCCAAGAAGACGCCTTAAAAAACCAGATAATAAAAAGCCTAATTTAGGATCCCAATTCTGTTTAGGGGAAGAAAGGGAAAAAAAATTGTTCTTCATATAAAAAAACTCCAGGCCCACGGATTTGCTCCATCTAGGAAGGAAGTGTGCCAAATAGCCTACGGATTGGCAGAAAAGTGCAAGATAAGTCACAAGCTGGAAAGGACTGGTTCATTTTGTTTATGAATCGCCATCCTGATTTAGCAGTTCGAAAATCAGAAGGAGTGTCGCATGCACGAGCAAAAGCAATGTCCAGGACAGAAGTGTCTACATACTTCCAATTGCTGGAAAACACATTAACCGAAAATGATTTGCTGAACAAACCAGGCCATATTTATAATATGGACGAGACAACTCAACAATCGACCCTCGTTTGTGATTGCAGGGAAGGGATCGCGCAACGTAACCGCAATAACATCTGCAGAGAGAGGTGAAACAATAACGGTAATTGCATGCTGTAACGCAGAAGGAAGTTTATTACCACCACCCTGTGTTGTTAAAGGTCACTATCTTCAGAGAGCAGTTTTAATTCCTAGATATTAATTATTTTTTTCTTCTAAAGGCAAAAACAAGAAAGCTGAATTCGAAGACGGAATGCCTCCGGTTCTGTGGTTTACATGGTACTTACCAACATATCCACAGCGGGACATATAATTGACATCGAATACGTCCATGGAATCAGTCTAAGCAACATTAAACGACTGAGTAACATTACCAATAGGATCAAACTATCTACAGCCATGGATATAACGATCATCCTGGCAATTGTGGGAGCAGCTGCGATTGTCTGGCACAAAATTAATAAGAAGCTCTATATACCGCCAATACGAATGTCAAGCCTGGAGCCTCATCATTCCAGAGCATCCCAACATCAGCAGGATCTACGGGACGTAGATTCTTAAAGGGGGAGGAGTTAACGCGCCACGATTCCACAAGTCAAAATATGAAAAGTCACCTTGACTTCATGCATGAACTTGTGGACATCGTACTTCACCACCTAACGTAAGTCGACGTAACACGAAGCGTGTGACGGAAACTAACAATTGTTTCCCACGACTCGAACTAGGAAACTGCTGATGCAACTTAAAACCCTTGCACGCGCTATACACCAAATGCATCGATAGGAAGGTGTGGAGTAAGTTAAGTTAGATTTTAAGGGCAGTTCTGTTTTGGAGATAGACGAATAAAGTCAAGTTCACTTGTAGTCCGATTTCTTTTATTTTAAACGAACGGTTGGTTGTTCGCCACGGGCTTCGGCCCGTGGGTATTTTTTTAGATGTTGTGGTGCCAACATCTTTAACTGACCTATAAAGCACTAATTTTCTATTTATTGTTTTGTTTGGTGCTATTACCAATATTTTAAATTCAATGTTGCGAAAAGGCTTGTGTAAAGTTATATTTTCACAAATAAAAACAGTTAAAATAATCATTAATCCTTATTTATTACTTCGTATGAAAAGTTAATACAATATTTTCCATTTAATCTAATAATCCAATTTATTCATGAATTGTAATTTACATTTTTGATGAAAGCATTCCTGGTGAAGCGAAAAACTTACCCACACCGTGGTGAAATGAACAAATGTCAATATTTTATTGAAGAAGCAGCAAATATGTAAGTGAAAAAAATTTCTATTGTTTTAATTTAATAAAACTAATTACTTTTTATCTTATAGAACGATAAAATGGAAAAAACAAAGAAATGTCTTTTAGGATGCCAGTCTTACATCCATTTGTACCGGCCAGGATGCGAGGAAGCCAGGTAAGTTTGTATTACGCATGGAAAAAATATTTTTTTTTAATGCCATTGTATTACGGGGGTGGATTACAAAGTTAAACAACATAAAAAGTTAAATAACTTTTTAATCTACTTGCGTGGTATAATAAAGTATGTACTTATTAATTATTTCGTCTCATTGATAGAAGCTAAATGATCAACACGCTTCTATCGCCTTTTTTTAGTTATTTTTTTTTTTGGCGGGAACCTGAACAGTTCTATTTTAATGTTTGTCAGACATTGAAGAAAAAAAGTGTACTTTACAGAGACACTTTGTGTTTTTAAAATTTGTTAAATTGCGACTTAAGGTATAAATTAATTATCATAGAATAATTACCTACGGTATGCAAAACTCATTCGCACACCTTCACTCTAAGCAGGAATTCGTTTTTTGGTGCATAATACAGTTTGTTCTCTTAAAATGTGGGTGTTTGAATATGAACTTTGCATACTGTATACTAAATGATATAAGTATAAAGTTTCCCATTAAGACACCTTTTTTTTTTTTAATATGAAACAAAACCCCAGCGTTTATTTGAAAAGTTCTTGTCTTTATTTCAATAAAGAGTGTGGACATGGAAGTTACGTATGGAACACAATATCAGATAAATGGCCGCCTCGTCGTTGATGTTATACGTTGGTCTTTAGACGAAGTTTTCGATTACCTGCATAGCGTTGGCTCAATTGTTATTGGGTTGAGCATCTCTACATCATACAATCCACATTCTTTATTTAAATAAAAACAAGAACTTTTCAAATAAACGCTGCATTTTTCTTTCAAATTTGAAAATATGAGGTTTTTGTATTTATTTTATAGGTAGTTTAAAATAGAATTAAGATAAATCTACTTATGTAAATGTAATAAGTATAGCTAGCCTTAAGAAAGTTTGAATAAGTACACGCATGTAATAGTATTAAGAAAACGAGTGAGAGCGAGATAAATTTTTTACACAACCTTTTCTTCATTAACAAATAAAAAAAAGATTGAATTTATATCGTTTTTTTTCAAATTGAGAACACAATTTTTAATTGTTTTTTCCAAATTTGATCCAATGATCTCTTTCTCCAATAGAGAAATTTGGCGGAAAATGTTAGATTTACCTAAATTCAACAAGACGGATCAAATCTGCGAAAAACACTTCGCTAACAATATGTTTGCAGGAGAAAAACAAATATTTACACCGCTCGGCATTACCAATTAGTCGGGTTAGCGAGTTAACAATTCAAGAGGTGTCCGTGTGTGAAAGTGTGAAAATTGAACTGGACTGTCCGGAGGACGAGGAACAAACTTCGGTGGCATCGAACGAAGACGAATTGTTTTGCGATGTCGATGAACCGCTAAGCTGTTGGGAAGTGAACTCCAAAAGCGGACTTACAAAGGACTCACGAACCCAGACAAATAAGCGTTTATCGATATACACCCCACGCAAAATGAATTTAAAACTTCGTTTGCGTATTGCTAATGATCAGATAGCAAAAATGGAAGTAGCTATCGAAACTTTAAAAAAAACTATTAAGGCACAAAACGAGAGAATCTTGTTCCTTGAAAGGCAGTTGTACTTAACAGAAAAAGAGCTAGTATATTCCAAAAAAAATGCAGCGGAAAACTTTTGTCATAGGTTACTCGCCGAACTCCAAACAGTTGTAGGTATACAAATGAATTGAAAATTTTGGCACTTTCGATTCATTTCACTTCCCTAATTAGTTATAGGTTGCTGCAGCCACTTTTCAACCTCCCTTCGCTTGTCACTCTGCGGTCCTTTATTTCATCGTGGCCAAGGACACCGGGTAACATTGAGTTCAATGTCAAAAGCTTAGAGCTCAAGGTGAGTCAGCTACCCAGTATTTATAAATACTGCTCAATTTCGGCTGACGAAATGTCATTAAAAGCGCATTTGAACTACTGCAGAAAAAGTGATACCGTAATTGGTTTGGAAGACTTTGGCGATAGCGAGTATCGCTCAAAATGGCCTGCGCACAATGTTTTGGTGCTGATGGTTCAAGGCATTGCGAAGAGATGGAAACATCCCCTCGCATATTATTTTGTTCGCACCTGTTGCACACCATTCATATTAAAAAAAAAAAAAAAACTGTTTGAAGATGTTTCTGCACTTCAAGAGAGTGGCTTGATTCCAATGCAATTTGTGTGTGACCAGGGATCTAATTTCAGAGGGTTAGCACGGTTGCTAGACGTAGATTTAGCTAAGCCCTACTTCATAGTAAATAGTAGTAGGATATTTTTTTTCTTTAACTCGCCTCATTTAATGAAAACTGCCCGAAATTGCCTATTAAAGAATGATATGATTTACAATAATTCAGGTACTCGACGTGCAACATGGAACGATATCGTTAGATTTTACGACATCGATTCCAAACTAAAACTTAGGTTAGCTCCAAAACTTACGGAGGCACATGTGCGGCCAAATAACTTTCAAAGAATGAAAGTTAAATATGCCTCTCAAGTCTTGAGCAATACAGTTGCAGCGGGTCTTTTAACTTACTGCAGCTCTGGTCAATATTTACACCGCTCGGCATTACCAATTAGCCGGGTTAGCGAGCTAACAATTCAAGAGGTGTCCGTGTGTGAAAGTGTGAAAATTGAACTGGACTGTCCGGAGGACGAAGGACAAACTTCGGTGGCATCGAACGAAGACGAATTGTTTTGCGATGTCGATGAATCGCTAAGCTGATGGGAAGTGAACTCCAAAAGCGGACTTACAAAGGATTCACGAACCCAGACAAGTAAGCGTTTATCGATATACACCCCACGCAAAATGAATTTAAAACTTCGTTTGCGTATTGCTAATGCGTATAGCTATCGAAACTTTTAAAAAAAACTATTAAGGCACAAAACGAGAGAATCTTGTTCCTTGAAAGGCAGTTGTACTTAACAGTAAAAGAGCTAGTATATTTTTCAAAAAAAGTGCAGCGGAAAACTTTTGTCATAGGTTACTCGCCGAACTCCAAACAGTTGTGGAGAACGTGAAATCAAATTTGGGTAGAAAAACTAAGGGTTGTAGGTATACAAATGAATTGAAAATTTTGGCACTTTCGATTAATTTCACTTTTCAACCTCCCTTCGCTAGTCACTCTGCGGTCCTTTATTTCATCGTAACCAAGGACACCGGGTAACATTGAGTTCAATGTCAAAAGCTTAGAACTCAAGGTGAGTCAGCTACCCAGTATTTATAAATACTGCTCAATTTCGGCTGACGAAATGTCATTAAAAGCGCATTTGAACTACTGCAGAAAAAGTGATACCGTAATTGGTTTGGAAGACATTGGCGATAGCGAGTATCGCTCAAAATGGCCTGCGCACAATGTTTTGGTGCTGATGGTTCAAGGCATTGCGAAGAGATGGAAACATCCCCTCGCATATTATTTTGTTCGCACCTGTTGCACACCATTTATATTAAAAAAAAAAATGTTTGAAGATGTTTCTGCACTTCAAGAGAGTGGCTTAATTCCAATGCAATTTGTGTGTGACCAGGGATCTAATTTCAGAGGGTTAGCACGGTTGCTAGACGTAGATTTAGCTAAGCCCTACTTCATAGTAAATAGTAGTAGGATATTTTTTTTCTTTGACTCGCCTCTTTTAATGAAATCTGCCCGAAATTGCCTATTAAAGAATGATATGATTTACAATAATTCAGGCACTTGACGTGCAACATGGAACGATATCGTTAGATTTTACGACATCGATTCCAAACTAAAACTTAGGTTAGCTCCAAAACTTACGGAGGCACATGTGCGGCCAAATAACTTTCAAAGAATGAAAGTTAAATATGCCTCTCAAGTCTTGAGCAATACAGTTGCAGCGGGTCTTTTAACTTACTGCAGCTCTGGTCAAGGGCCCACAACTGTAAGCAACACAGCCGATTTTTTAATTTTTTTTTAATAATTTATTTGATATTTTTAATTCGTCTCGGCGTAAAGACGCAAATATTTTTAAGCAAGCCTACAGTGGAAATGAAGTTCAAACGCAATTTTTGTTAAACGCGCAACAGCTTCTCCAATCCAAGAAAATTCTGGATCCACTTATATTTCATAAAGGGTTGGTTGCTTAACATCTCTTCTTAACGTCTTTGTGGCGCAATATTACATGTTGCGATTTTTTTGTACATGTATACCAGGCATCTAAACCAGGATTGCGTAGAGATTTTTTTTTTAGTGAAGTAAGAAGCCGTGGAGGTAAGAGTACGCGCATAACCCCCGCACATTTTTCGACAATTTTTCAAAAATTATGGGGTCTTCAATATTTGAAGATTGTGAGAACGGGAAATTGTGAATTGGTAGATTACACTACATTCAAACAAATTTATGATCATCATTTTTTTAAACACACGTCCTGGATACAAAAGCAGTTGGACATGACACCAAAAAACACGCTAAATGTAAACTTAACTTCAGACATAGATATGATAAATTTTCTACAAGAAAACAGTTCTATGTATGTCTGCGGTTGGCTTTACAAGAAGTGTTTCAAAGGTCATAAGTGCAGCTTGCCATTGCCCACTTTAGACAGTATTCAAAAGACCACTGAGCTAACCTTTACATCTTTTAAGCAATATGACAATTGCAACTTACTTGCTCCGCCCCAAGAATTTGTCGAATACATCCGTTTGCTGGAGGAGCAATTTTGCATTGTATTCGATGAATGCTGCTTTTTGCGCGGGGTTGCAGCGGAAATTTCTGCAAAAATTAAATCTGCTCGCACTAAATTTGCCAAAGGATTTCATTTTCCACTATTTCCTCAGAATTAGGATATATTTTGTTTTAAAATTTTGGAATAGGGATATTTCCGACCCTTCTTTCAGGAACGAATTTCTTTCAGTAAGCCATCTGTAAACATAACTGCTGTCACGCACATAATAGTATTAAGAAAACGACTGAGAGCGAGATAAATTTTGTACACAACTTATCCTTCATTAACAAATAAAAAAAAAGATTAAATTTATATCGTTTTTTTTTCAAATTGGGAACACAATTTTTAATTGTTTTTTCCAAATTTGATCCAATGATCTCTTTCTCCAATAGAGAAATTTGGCGGAAAATGTTAGATTTACCTAAATTCAACAAGACGGATCAAATCTGCGAAAAACACTTCGCTAACAATATGTTTGCAGGAGAAAAACAAATATTTACACCGCTCGGCATTACCAATTAGTCGGGTTAGCGAGTTAACAATTCAAGAGGTGTCCGTGTGTGAAAGTGTGAAAATTGAACTGGACTGTCCGGAGGACGAAGAACAAACTTCGGTGGAATCGAACGAAGACGAATTGTTTTGCGATGTCGATGAACCGCTAAGCTGAAGGGAAGTGAACTCCAAAAGCGGACTTACAAAGGATTCACGAACCCAGACAAGTAAGCGTTTATCGATATACACCCCACGCAAAATGAATTTAAAACTTCGTTTGCGTATTGCTAATGCGTATAGCTATCGAAACTTTTAAAAAAAACTATTAAGGCACAAAACGAGAGAATCTTGTTCCTTGAAAGGCAGTTGTACTTAACAGTAAAAGAGCTAGTATATTTTTCAAAAAAAGTGCAGCGGAAAACTTTTGTCATAGGTTACTCGCCGAACTCCAAACAGTTGTGGAGAACGTGAAATCAAATTTGGGTAGAAAAACTAAGGGTTGTAGGTATACAAATGAATTGAAAATTTTGGCACTTTCGATTAATTTCACTTTTCAACCTCCCTTCGCTTGTCACTCTGCGGTCCTTTATTTCATCGTGACCAAGGACACCGGGTAACATTGAGTTCAATGTCAAAAGCTTAGAACTCAAGGTGAGCCAGCTACCCAGTATTTATAAATACTGCTCAATTTCGGCTGACGAAATGTCATTAAAAGCGCATTTGAACTACTGCAGAAAAAGTGATACCGTAATTGGTTTGGAAGACATTGGCGATAGCGAGTATCGCTCAAAATGGCCTGCGCACAATGTTTTGGTGCTGATGGTTCAAGGCATTGCGAAGAGATGGAAACATCCCCTCGCATATTATTTTGTTCGCACCTGTTGCACACCATTTATATTAAAAAAAAAAAAATTTTTTTAAGATGTTTCTGCACTTCAAGAGAGTGGCTTAATTCCAATGCAATTTGTGTGTGACCAGGGATCTAATTTCAGAGGGTTAGCACGGTTGCTAGACGTAGATTTAGTTAAGCCCTACTTCATAGTAAATAGTAGTAGGATATTTTTTTTCTTTGACTCGCCTCATTTAATGAAATCTGCCCGAAATTGCCTATTAAAGAATGATATGATTTACAATAATTCAGGCACTTGACGTGCAACATGGAACGATATCGTTAGATTTTACGACATCGATTCCAAACTAAAACTTAGGTTAGCTCCAAAACTTACGGAGGCACATGTGCGGCCAAATAACTTTCAAAGAATGAAAGTTAAATATGCCTCTCAAGTCTTGAGCAATACAGTTGCAGCGGGTCTTTTAACTTACTGCAGCTCTGGTCAAGGGCCCACAACTGTAAGCAACACAGCCGATTTTTTATTTTTTTTCAATAATTTATTTGATATTTTTAATTCGTCTCGGCGTAAAGACGCAAATATTTTTAAGCAAGCCTACAGTGGAAATGAAGTTCAAACGCAATTTTTGTTAAACGCGCAACAGCTTCTCCAATCCAAGAAAATTCTGGATCCACTTATATTTCATAAAGGGCTGGTTGCTTAACATCTTTGTGGCGCAATATTACATGTTGCGATTTTTTTGTACATGTATACCAGGCATCTAAACCAGGATTGCGTAGAGATTTTTTTTTTAGTGAAGTAAGAAGCCGTGGAGGTAAGAGTACGCGCATAACCCCCGCACATTTTTCGACAATTTTTCAAAAATTATGGGGTCTTCAATATTTGAAGATTGTGAGAACGGGAAATTGTGAATTGGTAGATTACACTACATTCAAAAAAATTTATGATCATCATTTTTTTAAACACACGTCCTGGATACAAAAGCAGTTGGACATGACACCAAAAAACACGCTAAATGTAAACTTAACTTCAGACATAGATATGATAAATTTTCTACAAGAAAACAGTTCTATGTATGTCTGCGGTTGGCTTTACAAGAAGTGTTTCAAAGGTCATAAGTGCAGCTTGCCATTGCCCACTTTAGACAGTATTCAAAAGACCACTGAGCTAACCTTTACATCTTTTAAGCAATATGACAATTGCAACTTACTTGCTCCGCCCCAAGAATTTGTCGAATACATCCGTTTGCTGGAGGAGCAATTTTGCATTGTATTCGATGAATGCTACTTTTTGCGCGGGGTTGCAGCGGAAATTTCTGCAAAAATTAAATCTGCTCGCACTAAATTTTCCAAAGGATTTCATTTTCCACTATTTCCTCAGAATTAGGATATATTTTGTTTTAAAATTTTGGAATAGGGATATTTCCGATCCTTCTTTCAGGAACGAATTTCTTTCAGTAAGCCATCTGTAAACATAACTGCTGTCACGCACATAATAGTATTAAGAAAACGACTGAGAGCGAGATAAATTTTGTACACAACTTATCCTTCATTAACAAATAAAAAAAAAGATTAAATTTATATCGTTTTTTTTTCAAATTGGGAACACAATTTTTAATTGTTTTTTCCAAATTTGATCCAATGATCTCTTTCTCCAATAGAGAAATTTGGCGGAAAATGTTAGATTTACCTAAATTCAACAAGACGGATCAAATCTGCGAAAAACACTTCGCTAACAATATGTTTGCAGGAGAAAAACAAATATTTACACCGCTCGGCATTACCAATTAGTCGGGTTAGCGAGTTAACAATTCAAGAGGTGTCCGTGTGTGAAAGTGTGAAAATTGAACTGGACTGTCCGGAGGACGAAGAACAAACTTCGGTGGAATCGAACGAAGACGAATTGTTTTGCGATGTCGATGAACCGCTAAGCTGAAGGGAAGTGAACTCCAAAAGCGGACTTACAAAGGATTCACGAACCCAGACAAGTAAGCGTTTATCGATATACACCCCACGCAAAATGAATTTAAAACTTCGTTTGCGTATTGCTAATGATTAGATAGCAAAAATGGAAGTAGCTATCGAAACTTTTAAAAAAACTATTAAGGCACAAAACGAGAGAATCTTGTTCCTTGAAAGGCAGTTGTACTTAACAGTAAAAGAGCTAGTATATTCCAAAAAAATGCAGCGGAACTCGCCGAACTCCAAACAGTTGTGGAGAACGTGAAATCAAATTTGGATAGAAAAGCTAAGGGTTGTAGGTATACAAATGAATTGAAAATTTTGGCACTTTCGATTCATTTCACTTCCCCAATTAGTTATAGGTTGCTGCAGCCACTTTTCAACCTCCCTTCGCTTGTCACTCTGCGGTCCTTTATTTCATCGTGGCCAAGGACACCGGGTAACATTGAGTTCAATGTCAAAAGCTTAGAGCTCAAGGTGAGTCAGCTACCCAGTATTTATAAATACTGCTCAATTTCGGCTGACGAAATGTCATTAAAAGCGCATTTGAACTACTGCAGAAAAAGTGATACCGTAATTGGTTTGGAAGACTTTGGCGATAGCGAGTATCGCTCAAAATGGCCTGCGCACAATGTTTTGGTGCTGATGGTTCAAGGCATTGCGAAGAGATGGAAACATCCCCTCGCATATTATTTTGTTCGCACCTATTGCACACCATTCATATTAAAAAAAAAAAAAAAATGTTTGAAGATGTTCATGCACTTCAAGAGAGTGGCTTGATTCCAATGCAATTTGTGTGTGACCAGGGATCTAATTTCAGAGGGTTAGCACGGTTGCTAGACGTAGATTTAGCTAAGCCCTACTTCATAGTAAATAGTAGTAGGATATTTTTTTTCTTTGACTCGCCTCATTTAATGAAAACTGCCCGAAATTGCCTATTAAAGAATGATATGATTTACAATAATTCAGGTACTCGACGTGCAACATGGAACGATATCGTTAGATTTTACGACATCGATTCCAAACTAAAACTTAGGTTAGCTCCAAAACTTACGGAGGCACATGTGCGGCCAAATAACTTTCAAAGAATGAAAGTTAAATATGCCTCTCAAGTCTTGAGCAATACAGTTGCAGCGGGTCTTTTAACTTACTGCAGCTCTGGTCAATATTTACACCGCTCGGCATTACCAATTAGTCGGGTTAGCGAGCTAACAATTCAAGAGGTGTCCGTGTGTGAAAGTGTGAAAATTGAACTGGACTGTCCGGAGGACGAAGGACAAACTTCGGTGGCATCGAACGAAGACGAATTGTTTTGCAATGTCGTTGAATCGCTAAGCTGATGGGAAGTGAACTCCAAAAGCGGACTTACAAAGGATTCACGAACCCAGACAAGTAAGCGTTTATCGATATACACCCCACGCAAAATGAATTTAAAACTTCGTTTGCGTATTGCTAATGCGTATAGCTATCGAAACTTTTAAAAAAACTATTAAGGCACAAAACGAGAGAATCTTGTTCCTTGAAAGGCAGTTGTACTTAACAGTAAAAGAGCTAGTATATTTTTCAAAAAAAGTGCAGCGGAAAACTTTTGTCATAGGTTACTCGCCGAACTCCAAACAGTTGTGGAGAACGTGAAATCAAATTTGGATAGAAAAACTAAGGGTTGTAGGTATACAAATGAATTGAAAATTTTGGCACTTTCGATTAATTTCACTTTTCAACCTCCCTTCGCTTGTCACTCTGCGGTCCTTTATTTCATCGTGACCAAGGACACCGGGTAACATTGAGTTCAATGTCAAAAGCTTAGAACTCAAGGTGAGCCAGCTACCCAGTATTTATAAATACTGCTCAATTTCGGCTGACGAAATGTCATTAAAAGCGCATTTGAACTACTGCAGAAAAAGTGATACCGTAATTGGTTTGGAAGACATTGGCGATAGCGAGTATCGCTCAAAATGGCCTGCGCACAATGTTTTGGTGCTGATGGTTCAAGGCATTGCGAAGAGATGGAAACATCCCCTCGCATATTATTTTGTTCGCACCTGTTGCACACCATTTATATTAAAAAAAAAAAAAATTTTTTTAAGATGTTTCTGCACTTCAAGAGAGTGGCTTAATTCCAATGCAATTTGTGTGTGACCAGGGATCTAATTTCAGAGGGTTAGCACGGTTGCTAGACGTAGATTTAGTTAAGCCCTACTTCATAGTAAATAGTAGTAGGATATTTTTTTTCTTTGACTCGCCTCATTTAATGAAATCTGCCCGAAATTGCCTATTAAAGAATGATATGATTTACAATAATTCAGGCACTTGACGTGCAACATGGAACGATATCGTTAGATTTTACGACATCGATTCCAAACTAAAACTTAGGTTAGCTCCAAAACTTACGGAGGCACATGTGCGGCCAAATAACTTTCAAAGAATGAAAGTTAAATATGCCTCTCAAGTCTTGAGCAATACAGTTGCAGCGGGTCTTTTAACTTACTGCAGCTCTGGTCAAGGGCCCACAACTGTAAGCAACACAGCCGATTTTTTATTTTTTTTCAATAATTTATTTGATATTTTTAATTCGTCTCGGCGTAAAGACGCAAATATTTTTAAGCAAGCCTACAGTGGAAATGAAGTTCAAACGCAATTTTTGTTAAACGCGCAACAGCTTCTCCAATCCAAGAAAATTCTGGATCCACTTATATTTCATAAAGGGCTGGTTGCTTAACATCTCTTTTTAACGTCTTTGTGGCGCAATATTACATGTTGCGATTTTTTTGTACATGTATACCAGGCATCTAAACCAGGATTGCGTAGAGATTTTTTTTTTAGTGAAGTAAGAAGCCGTGGAGGTAAGAGTACGCGCATAACCCCCGCACATTTTTCGACAATTTTTCAAAAATTATGGGGTCTTCAATATTTGAAGATTGTGAGAACGGGAAATTGTGAATTGGTAGATTACACTACATTCAAAAAAATTTATGATCATCATTTTTTTAAACACACGTCCTGGATACAAAAGCAGTTGGACATGACACCAAAAAACACGCTAAATGTAAACTTAACTTCAGACATAGATATGATAAATTTTCTACAAGAAAACAGTTCTATGTATGTCTGCGGTTGGCTTTACAAGAAGTGTTTCAAAGGTCATAAGTGCAGCTTGCCATTGCCCACTTTAGACAGTATTCAAAAGACCACTGAGCTAACCTTTACATCTTTTAAGCAATATGACAATTGCAACTTACTTGCTCCGCCCCAAGAATTTGTCGAATACATCCGTTTGCTGGAGGAGCAATTTTGCATTGTATTCGATGAATGCTACTTTTTGCGCGGGGTTGCAGCGGAAATTTCTGCAAAAATTAAATCTGCTCGCACTAAATTTTCCAAAGGATTTCATTTTCCACTATTTCCTCAGAATTAGGATATATTTTGTTTTAAAATTTTGGAATAGGGATATTTCCGATCCTTCTTTCAGGAACGAATTTCTTTCAGTAAGCCATCTGTAAACATAACTGCTGTCACGCACATAATAGTATTAAGAAAACGACTGAGAGCGAGATAAATTTTGTACACAACTTATCCTTCATTAACAAATAAAAAAAAAGATTAAATTTATATCGTTTTTTTTTCAAATTGGGAACACAATTTTTAATTGTTTTTTCCAAATTTGATCCAATGATCTCTTTCTCCAATAGAGAAATTTGGCGGAAAATGTTAGATTTACCTAAATTCAACAAGACGGATCAAATCTGCGAAAAACACTTCGCTAACAATATGTTTGCAGGAGAAAAACAAATATTTACACCGCTCGGCATTACCAATTAGTCGGGTTAGCGAGTTAACAATTCAAGAGGTGTCCGTGTGTGAAAGTGTGAAAATTGAACTGGACTGTCCGGAGGACGAAGAACAAACTTCGGTGGAATCGAACGAAGACGAATTGTTTTGCGATGTCGATGAACCGCTAAGCTGATGGGAAGTGAACTCCAAAAGCGGACTTACAAAGGATTCACGAACCCAGACAAGTAAGCGTTTATCGATATACACCCCACGCAAAATGAATTTAAAACTTCGTTTGCGTATTGCTAATGATTAGATAGCAAAAATGGAAGTAGCTATCGAAACTTTTAAAAAAACTATTAAGGCACAAAACGAGAGAATCTTGTTCCTTGAAAGGCAGTTGTACTTAACAGTAAAAGAGCTAGTATATTTTTCAAAAAAAGTGCAGCGGAAAACTTTTGTCATAGGTTACTCGCCGAACTCCAAACAGTTGTGGAGAACGTGAAATCAAATTTGGATAGAAAAACTAAGGGTTGTAGGTATACAAATGAATTGAAAATTTTGGCACTTTCGATTAATTTCACTTTTCAACCTCCCTTCGCTAGTCACTCTGCGGTCCTTTATTTCATCGTGACCAAGGACACCGGGTAACATTGAGTTCAATGTCAAAAGCTTAGAACTCAAGGTGAGTCAGCTACCCAGTATTTATAAATACTGCTCAATTTCGGCTGACGAAATGTCATTAAAAGCGCATTTGAACTACTGCAGAAAAAGTGATACCGTAATTGGTTTGGAAGACTTTGGCGATAGCGAGTATCGCTCAAAATGGCCTGCGCACAATGTTTTGGTGCTGATGGTTCAAGGCATTGCGAAGAGATGGAAACATCCCCTCGCATATTATTTTGTTCGCACCTGTTGCACACCATTCATATTAAAAAAAAAAAAAAAACTGTTTGAAGATGTTTCTGCACTTCAAGAGAGTGGCTTGATTCCAATGCAATTTGTGTGTGACCAGGGATCTAATTTCAGAGGGTTAGCACGGTTGCTAGACGTAGATTTAGCTAAGCCCTACTTCATAGTAAATAGTAGTAGGATATTTTTTTTCTTTAACTCGCCTCATTTAATGAAAACTGCCCGAAATTGCCTATTAAAGAATGATATGATTTACAATAATTCAGGTACTCGACGTGCAACATGGAACGATATCGTTAGATTTTACGACATCGATTCCAAACTAAAACTTAGGTTAGCTCCAAAACTTACGGAGGCACATGTGCGGCCAAATAACTTTCAAAGAATGAAAGTTAAATATGCCTCTCAAGTCTTGAGCAATACAGTTGCAGCGGGTCTTTTAACTTACTGCAGCTCTGGTCAAGGGCCCACAACTGTAAGCAACACAGCCGATTTTTTATTTTTTTTTAATAATTTATTTGATATTTTTAATTCGTCTCGGCGTAAAGACGCAAATACTTTTAAGCAAGCCTACAGTGGAAATGAAGTTCAAACGCAATTTTTGTTAAACGCGCAACAGCTTCTCCAATCCAAGAAAATTCTGGATCCACTTATATTTCATAAAGGGCTGGTTGCTTAACATCTCTTTTTAACGTCTTTGTGGCGCAATATTACATGTTGCGATTTTTTTGTACATGTATACCAGGCATCTAAACCAGGATTGCGTAGAGATTTTTTTTTTAGTGAAGTAAGAAGCCGTGGAGGTAAGAGTACGCGCATAACCCCCGCACATTTTTCGACAATTTTTCAAAAATTATGGGGTCTTCAATATTTGAAGATTGTGAGAACGGGAAATTGTGAATTGGTAGATTACACTACATTCAAAAAAATTTATGATCATCATTTTTTTAAACACACGTCCTGGATACAAAAGCAGTTGGACATGACACCAAAAAACACGCTAAATGTAAACTTAACTTCAGACATAGATATGATAAATTTTCTACAAGAAAACAGTTCTATGTATGTCTGAGGTTGGCTTTACAAGAAGTGTTTCAAAGGTCATAAGTGCAGCTTGCCATTGCCCACTTTAGACAGTATTCAAAAGACCACTGAGCTAACCTTTACATCTTTTAAGCAATATGACAATTGCAACTTACTTGCTCCGCCCCAAGAATTTGTCGAATACATCCGTTTGCTGGAGGAGCAATTTTGCATTGTATTCGATGAATGCTACTTTTTGCGCGGGGTTGCAGCGGAAATTTCTGCAAAAATTAAATCTGCTCGCACTAAATTTTCCAAAGGATTTCATTTTCCACTATTTCCTCAGAATTAGGATATATTTTGTTTTAAAATTTTGGAATAGGGATATTTCCGATCCTTCTTTCAGGAACGAATTTCTTTCAGTAAGCCATCTGTAAACATAACTGCTGTCACGCACATAATAGTATTAAGAAAACGACTGAGAGCGAGATAAATTTTGTACACAACTTATCCTTCATTAACAAATAAAAAAAAAGATTAAATTTATATCGTTTTTTTTTCAAATTGGGAACACAATTTTTAATTGTTTTTTCCAAATTTGATCCAATGATCTCTTTCTCCAATAGAGAAATTTGGCGGAAAATGTTAGATTTACCTAAATTCAACAAGACGGATCAAATCTGCGAAAAACACTTCGCTAACAATATGTTTGCAGGAGAAAAACAAATATTTACACCGCTCGGCATTACCAATTAGTCGGGTTAGCGAGTTAACAATTCAAGAGGTATCCGTGTGTGAAAGTGTGAAAATTGAACTGGACTGTCCGGAGGACGAAGAACAAACTTCGGTGGAATCGAACGAAGACGAATTGTTTTGCGATGTCGATGAACCGCTAAGCTGATGGGAAGTGAACTCCAAAAGCGGACTTACAAAGGATTCACGAACCCAGACAAGTAAGCGTTTATCGATATACACCCCACGCAAAATGAATTTAAAACTTCGTTTGCGTATTGCTAATGATTAGATAGCAAAAATGGAAGTAGCTATCGAAACTTTTAAAAAAACTATTAAGGCACAAAACGAGAGAATCTTGTTCCTTGAAAGGCAGTTGTACTTAACAGTAAAAGAGCTAGTATATTTTTCAAAAAAAGTGCAGCGGAAAACTTTTGTCATAGGTTACTCGCCGAACTCCAAACAGTTGTGGAGAACGTGAAATCAAATTTGGATAGAAAAACTAAGGGTTGTAGGTATACAAATGAATTGAAAATTTTGGCACTTTCGATTAATTTCACTTTTCAACCTCCCTTCGCTTGTCACTCTGCGGTCCTTTATTTCATCGTGACCAAGGACACCGGGTAACATTGAGTTCAATGTCAAAAGCTTAGAACTCAAGGTGAGCCAGCTACCCAGTATTTATAAATACTGCTCAATTTCGGCTGACGAAATGTCATTAAAAGCGCATTTGAACTACTGCAGAAAAAGTGATACCGTAATTGGTTTGGAAGACATTGGCGATAGCGAGTATCGCTCAAAATGGCCTGCGCACAATGTTTTGGTGCTGATGGTTCAAGGCATTGCGAAGAGATGGAAACATCCCCTCGCATATTATTTTGTTCGCACCTGTTGCACACCATTTATATTAAAAAAAAAAAAATTTTTTTAAGATGTTTCTGCACTTCAAGAGAGTGGCTTAATTCCAATGCAATTTGTGTGTGACCAGGGATCTAATTTCAGAGGGTTAGCACGGTTGCTAGACGTAGATTTAGTTAAGCCCTACTTCATAGTAAATAGTAGTAGGATATTTTTTTTCTTTGACTCGCCTCATTTAATGAAATCTGCCCGAAATTGCCTATTAAAGAATGATATGATTTACAATAATTCAGGCACTTGACGTGCAACATGGAACGATATCGTTAGATTTTACGACATCGATTCCAAACTAAAACTTAGGTTAGCTCCAAAACTTACGGAGGCACATGTGCGGCCAAATAACTTTCAAAGAATGAAAGTTAAATATGCCTCTCAAGTCTTGAGCAATACAGTTGCAGCGGGTCTTTTAACTTACTGCAGCTCTGGTCAAGGGCCCACAACTGTAAGCAACACAGCCGATTTTTTATTTTTTTTCAATAATTTATTTGATATTTTTAATTCGTCTCGGCGTAAAGACGCAAATATTTTTAAGCAAGCCTACAGTGGAAATGAAGTTCAAACGCAATTTTTGTTAAACGCGCAACAGCTTCTCCAATCCAAGAAAATTCTGGATCCACTTATATTTCATAAAGGGCTGGTTGCTTAACATCTCTTTTTAACGTCTTTGTGGCGCAATATTACATGTTGCGATTTTTTTGTACATGTATACCAGGCATCTAAACCAGGATTGCGTAGAGATTTTTTTTTTAGTGAAGTAAGAAGCCGTGGAGGTAAGAGTACGCGCATAACCCCCGCACATTTTTCGACAATTTTTCAAAAATTATGGGGTCTTCAATATTTGAAGATTGTGAGAACGGGAAATTGTGAATTGGTAGATTACACTACATTCAAAAAAATTTATGATCATCATTTTTTTAAACACACGTCCTGGATACAAAAGCAGTTGGACATGACACCAAAAAACACGCTAAATGTAAACTTAACTTCAGACATAGATATGATAAATTTTCTACAAGAAAACAGTTCTATGTATGTCTGCGGTTGGCTTTACAAGAAGTGTTTCAAAGGTCATAAGTGCAGCTTGCCATTGCCCACTTTAGACAGTATTCAAAAGACCACTGAGCTAACCTTTACATCTTTTAAGCAATATGACAATTGCAACTTACTTGCTCCGCCCCAAGAATTTGTCGAATACATCCGTTTGCTGGAGGAGCAATTTTGCATTGTATTCGATGAATGCTACTTTTTGCGCGGGGTTGCAGCGGAAATTTCTGCAAAAATTAAATCTGCTCGCACTAAATTTGCCAAAGGATTTCATTTTCCACTATTTCCTCAGAATTAGGATATATTTTGTTTTAAAATTTTGGAATAGGGATATTTCCGACCCTTCTTTCAGGAACGAATTTCTTTCAGTAAGCCATCTGTAAACATAACTGCTGTCACGCACATAATAGTATTAAGAAAACGACTGAGAGCGAGATAAATTTTGTACACAACTTATCCTTCATTAACAAATAAAAAAAAAGATTAAATTTATATCGTTTTTTTTTCAAATTGGGAACACAATTTTTAATTGTTTTTTCCAAATTTGATCCAATGATCTCTTTCTCCAATAGAGAAATTTGGCGGAAAATGTTAGATTTACCTAAATTCAACAAGACGGATCAAATCTGCGAAAAACACTTCGCTAACAATATGTTTGCAGGAGAAAAACAAATATTTACACCGCTCGGCATTACCAATTAGTCGGGTTAGCGAGTTAACAATTCAAGAGGTGTCCGTGTGTGAAAGTGTGAAAATTGAACTGGACTGTCCGGAGGACGAAGAACAAACTTCGGTGGAATCGAACGAAGACGAATTGTTTTGCGATGTCGATGAACCGCTAAGCTGATGGGAAGTGAACTCCAAAAGCGGACTTACAAAGGATTCACGAACCCAGACAAGTAAGCGTTTATCGATATACACCCCACGCAAAATGAATTTAAAACTTCGTTTGCGTATTGCTAATGATTAGATAGCAAAAATGGAAGTAGCTATCGAAACTTTTAAAAAAACTATTAAGGCACAAAACGAGAGAATCTTGTTCCTTGAAAGGCAGTTGTACTTAACAGTAAAAGAGCTAGTATATTTTTCAAAAAAAGTGCAGCGGAAAACTTTTGTCATAGGTTACTCGCCGAACTCCAAACAGTTGTGGAGAACGTGAAATCAAATTTGGATAGAAAAACTAAGGGTTGTAGGTATACAAATGAATTGAAAATTTTGGCACTTTCGATTAATTTCACTTTTCAACCTCCCTTCGCTAGTCACTCTGCGGTCCTTTATTTCATCGTGACCAAGGACACCGGGTAACATTGAGTTCAATGTCAAAAGCTTAGAACTCAAGGTGAGTCAGCTACCCAGTATTTATAAATACTGCTCAATTTCGGCTGACGAAATGTCATTAAAAGCGCATTTGAACTACTGCAGAAAAAGTGATACCGTAATTGGTTTGGAAGACTTTGGCGATAGCGAGTATCGCTCAAAATGGCCTGCGCACAATGTTTTGGTGCTGATGGTTCAAGGCATTGCGAAGAGATGGAAACATCCCCTCGCATATTATTTTGTTCGCACCTGTTGCACACCATTCATATTAAAAAAAAAAAAAAAACTGTTTGAAGATGTTTCTGCACTTCAAGAGAGTGGCTTGATTCCAATGCAATTTGTGTGTGACCAGGGATCTAATTTCAGAGGGTTAGCACGGTTGCTAGACGTAGATTTAGCTAAGCCCTACTTCATAGTAAATAGTAGTAGGATATTTTTTTTCTTTAACTCGCCTCATTTAATGAAAACTGCCCGAAATTGCCTATTAAAGAATGATATGATTTACAATAATTCAGGTACTCGACGTGCAACATGGAACGATATCGTTAGATTTTACGACATCGATTCCAAACTAAAACTTAGGTTAGCTCCAAAACTTACGGAGGCACATGTGCGGCCAAATAACTTTCAAAGAATGAAAGTTAAATATGCCTCTCAAGTCTTGAGCAATACAGTTGCAGCGGGTCTTTTAACTTACTGCAGCTCTGGTCAAGGGCCCACAACTGTAAGCAACACAGCCGATTTTTTATTTTTTTTTAATAATTTATTTGATATTTTTAATTCGTCTCGGCGTAAAGACGCAAATACTTTTAAGCAAGCCTACAGTGGAAATGAAGTTCAAACGCAATTTTTGTTAAACGCGCAACAGCTTCTCCAATCCAAGAAAATTCTGGATCCACTTATATTTCATAAAGGGCTGGTTGCTTAACATCTCTTTTTAACGTCTTTGTGGCGCAATATTACATGTTGCGATTTTTTTGTACATGTATACCAGGCATCTAAACCAGGATTGCGTAGAGATTTTTTTTTTAGTGAAGTAAGAAGCCGTGGAGGTAAGAGTACGCGCATAACCCCCGCACATTTTTCGACAATTTTTCAAAAATTATGGGGTCTTCAATATTTGAAGATTGTGAGAACGGGAAATTGTGAATTGGTAGATTACACTACATTCAAAAAAATTTATGATCATCATTTTTTTAAACACACGTCCTGGATACAAAAGCAGTTGGACATGACACCAAAAAACACGCTAAATGTAAACTTAACTTCAGACATAGATATGATAAATTTTCTACAAGAAAACAGTTCTATGTATGTCTGAGGTTGGCTTTACAAGAAGTGTTTCAAAGGTCATAAGTGCAGCTTGCCATTGCCCACTTTAGACAGTATTCAAAAGACCACTGAGCTAACCTTTACATCTTTTAAGCAATATGACAATTGCAACTTACTTGCTCCGCCCCAAGAATTTGTCGAATACATCCGTTTGCTGGAGGAGCAATTTTGCATTGTATTCGATGAATGCTACTTTTTGCGCGGGGTTGCAGCGGAAATTTCTGCAAAAATTAAATCTGCTCGCACTAAATTTTCCAAAGGATTTCATTTTCCACTATTTCCTCAGAATTAGGATATATTTTGTTTTAAAATTTTGGAATAGGGATATTTCCGATCCTTCTTTCAGGAACGAATTTCTTTCAGTAAGCCATCTGTAAACATAACTGCTGTCACGCACATAATAGTATTAAGAAAACGACTGAGAGCGAGATAAATTTTGTACACAACTTATCCTTCATTAACAAATAAAAAAAAAGATTAAATTTATATCGTTTTTTTTTCAAATTGGGAACACAATTTTTAATTGTTTTTTCCAAATTTGATCCAATGATCTCTTTCTCCAATAGAGAAATTTGGCGGAAAATGTTAGATTTACCTAAATTCAACAAGACGGATCAAATCTGCGAAAAACACTTCGCTAACAATATGTTTGCAGGAGAAAAACAAATATTTACACCGCTCGGCATTACCAATTAGTCGGGTTAGCGAGTTAACAATTCAAGAGGTGTCCGTGTGTGAAAGTGTGAAAATTGAACTGGACTGTCCGGAGGACGAAGAACAAACTTCGGTGGAATCGAACGAAGACGAATTGTTTTGCGATGTCGATGAACCGCTAAGCTGATGGGAAGTGAACTCCAAAAGCGGACTTACAAAGGATTCACGAACCCAGACAAGTAAGCGTTTATCGATATACACCCCACGCAAAATGAATTTAAAACTTCGTTTGCGTATTGCTAATGATTAGATAGCAAAAATGGAAGTAGCTATCGAAACTTTTAAAAAAACTATTAAGGCACAAAACGAGAGAATCTTGTTCCTTGAAAGGCAGTTGTACTTAACAGTAAAAGAGCTAGTATATTTTTCAAAAAAAGTGCAGCGGAAAACTTTTGTCATAGGTTACTCGCCGAACTCCAAACAGTTGTGGAGAACGTGAAATCAAATTTGGATAGAAAAACTAAGGGTTGTAGGTATACAAATGAATTGAAAATTTTGGCACTTTCGATTAATTTCACTTTTCAACCTCCCTTCGCTAGTCACTCTGCGGTCCTTTATTTCATCGTGACCAAGGACACCGGGTAACATTGAGTTCAATGTCAAAAGCTTAGAACTCAAGGTGAGTCAGCTACCCAGTATTTATAAATACTGCTCAATTTCGGCTGACGAAATGTCATTAAAAGCGCATTTGAACTACTGCAGAAAAAGTGATACCGTAATTGGTTTGGAAGACTTTGGCGATAGCGAGTATCGCTCAAAATGGCCTGCGCACAATGTTTTGGTGCTGATGGTTCAAGGCATTGCGAAGAGATGGAAACATCCCCTCGCATATTATTTTGTTCGCACCTGTTGCACACCATTCATATTAAAAAAAAAAAAAAAACTGTTTGAAGATGTTTCTGCACTTCAAGAGAGTGGCTTGATTCCAATGCAATTTGTGTGTGACCAGGGATCTAATTTCAGAGGGTTAGCACGGTTGCTAGACGTAGATTTAGCTAAGCCCTACTTCATAGTAAATAGTAGTAGGATATTTTTTTTCTTTAACTCGCCTCATTTAATGAAAACTGCCCGAAATTGCCTATTAAAGAATGATATGATTTACAATAATTCAGGTACTCGACGTGCAACATGGAACGATATCGTTAGATTTTACGACATCGATTCCAAACTAAAACTTAGGTTAGCTCCAAAACTTACGGAGGCACATGTGCGGCCAAATAACTTTCAAAGAATGAAAGTTAAATATGCCTCTCAAGTCTTGAGCAATACAGTTGCAGCGGGTCTTTTAACTTACTGCAGCTCTGGTCAAGGGCCCACAACTGTAAGCAACACAGCCGATTTTTTATTTTTTTTTAATAATTTATTTGATATTTTTAATTCGTCTCGGCGTAAAGACGCAAATACTTTTAAGCAAGCCTACAGTGGAAATGAAGTTCAAACGCAATTTTTGTTAAACGCGCAACAGCTTCTCCAATCCAAGAAAATTCTGGATCCACTTATATTTCATAAAGGGCTGGTTGCTTAACATCTCTTTTTAACGTCTTTGTGGCGCAATATTACATGTTGCGATTTTTTTGTACATGTATACCAGGCATCTAAACCAGGATTGCGTAGAGATTTTTTTTTTAGTGAAGTAAGAAGCCGTGGAGGTAAGAGTACGCGCATAACCCCCGCACATTTTTCGACAATTTTTCAAAAATTATGGGGTCTTCAATATTTGAAGATTGTGAGAACGGGAAATTGTGAATTGGTAGATTACACTACATTCAAACAAATTTATGATCATCATTTTTTTAAACACACGTCCTGGATACAAAAGCAGTTGGACATGACACCAAAAAACACGCTAAATGTAAACTTAACTTCAGACATAGATATGATAAATTTTCTACAAGAAAACAGTTCTATGTATGTCTGAGGTTGGCTTTACAAGAAGTGTTTCAAAGGTCATAAGTGCAGCTTGCCATTGCCCACTTTAGACAGTATTCAAAAGACCACTGAGCTAACCTTTACATCTTTTAAGCAATATGACAATTGCAACTTACTTGCTCCGCCCCAAGAATTTGTCGAATACATCCGTTTGCTGGAGGAGCAATTTTGCATTGTATTCGATGAATGCTACTTTTTGCGCGGGGTTGCAGCGGAAATTTCTGCAAAAATTAAATCTGCTCGCACTAAATTTTCCAAAGGATTTCATTTTCCACTATTTCCTCAGAATTAGGATATATTTTGTTTTAAAATTTTGGAATAGGGATATTTCCGATCCTTCTTTCAGGAACGAATTTCTTTCAGTAAGCCATCTGTAAACATAACTGCTGTCACGCACATAATAGTATTAAGAAAACGACTGAGAGCGAGATAAATTTTGTACACAACTTATCCTTCATTAACAAATAAAAAAAAAGATTAAATTTATATCGTTTTTTTTTCAAATTGGGAACACAATTTTTAATTGTTTTTTCCAAATTTGATCCAATGATCTCTTTCTCCAATAGAGAAATTTGGCGGAAAATGTTAGATTTACCTAAATTCAACAAGACGGATCAAATCTGCGAAAAACACTTCGCTAACAATATGTTTGCAGGAGAAAAACAAATATTTACACCGCTCGGCATTACCAATTAGTCGGGTTAGCGAGTTAACAATTCAAGAGGTGTCCGTGTGTGAAAGTGTGAAAATTGAACTGGACTGTCCGGAGGACGAAGAACAAACTTCGGTGGAATCGAACGAAGACGAATTGTTTTGCGATGTCGATGAACCGCTAAGCTGATGGGAAGTGAACTCCAAAAGCGGACTTACAAAGGATTCACGAACCCAGACAAGTAAGCGTTTATCGATATACACCCCACGCAAAATGAATTTAAAACTTCGTTTGCGTATTGCTAATGATTAGATAGCAAAAATGGAAGTAGCTATCGAAACTTTTAAAAAAACTATTAAGGCACAAAACGAGAGAATCTTGTTCCTTGAAAGGCAGTTGTACTTAACAGTAAAAGAGCTAGTATATTTTTCAAAAAAAGTGCAGCGGAAAACTTTTGTCATAGGTTACTCGCCGAACTCCAAACAGTTGTGGAGAACGTGAAATCAAATTTGGATAGAAAAACTAAGGGTTGTAGGTATACAAATGAATTGAAAATTTTGGCACTTTCGATTAATTTCACTTTTCAACCTCCCTTCGCTAGTCACTCTGCGGTCCTTTATTTCATCGTGACCAAGGACACCGGGTAACATTGAGTTCAATGTCAAAAGCTTAGAACTCAAGGTGAGTCAGCTACCCAGTATTTATAAATACTGCTCAATTTCGGCTGACGAAATGTCATTAAAAGCGCATTTGAACTACTGCAGAAAAAGTGATACCGTAATTGGTTTGGAAGACTTTGGCGATAGCGAGTATCGCTCAAAATGGCCTGCGCACAATGTTTTGGTGCTGATGGTTCAAGGCATTGCGAAGAGATGGAAACATCCCCTCGCATATTATTTTGTTCGCACCTGTTGCACACCATTCATATTAAAAAAAAAAAAAAAACTGTTTGAAGATGTTTCTGCACTTCAAGAGAGTGGCTTGATTCCAATGCAATTTGTGTGTGACCAGGGATCTAATTTCAGAGGGTTAGCACGGTTGCTAGACGTAGATTTAGCTAAGCCCTACTTCATAGTAAATAGTAGTAGGATATTTTTTTTCTTTAACTCGCCTCATTTAATGAAAACTGCCCGAAATTGCCTATTAAAGAATGATATGATTTACAATAATTCAGGTACTCGACGTGCAACATGGAACGATATCGTTAGATTTTACGACATCGATTCCAAACTAAAACTTAGGTTAGCTCCAAAACTTACGGAGGCACATGTGCGGCCAAATAACTTTCAAAGAATGAAAGTTAAATATGCCTCTCAAGTCTTGAGCAATACAGTTGCAGCGGGTCTTTTAACTTACTGCAGCTCTGGTCAAGGGCCCACAACTGTAAGCAACACAGCCGATTTTTTATTTTTTTTTAATAATTTATTTGATATTTTTAATTCGTCTCGGCGTAAAGACGCAAATACTTTTAAGCAAGCCTACAGTGGAAATGAAGTTCAAACGCAATTTTTGTTAAACGCGCAACAGCTTCTCCAATCCAAGAAAATTCTGGATCCACTTATATTTCATAAAGGGCTGGTTGCTTAACATCTCTTTTTAACGTCTTTGTGGCGCAATATTACATGTTGCGATTTTTTTGTACATGTATACCAGGCATCTAAACCAGGATTGCGTAGAGATTTTTTTTTTAGTGAAGTAAGAAGCCGTGGAGGTAAGAGTACGCGCATAACCCCCGCACATTTTTCGACAATTTTTCAAAAATTATGGGGTCTTCAATATTTGAAGATTGTGAGAACGGGAAATTGTGAATTGGTAGATTACACTACATTCAAACAAATTTATGATCATCATTTTTTTAAACACACGTCCTGGATACAAAAGCAGTTGGACATGACACCAAAAAACACGCTAAATGTAAACTTAACTTCAGACATAGATATGATAAATTTTCTACAAGAAAACAGTTCTATGTATGTCTGAGGTTGGCTTTACAAGAAGTGTTTCAAAGGTCATAAGTGCAGCTTGCCATTGCCCACTTTAGACAGTATTCAAAAGACCACTGAGCTAACCTTTACATCTTTTAAGCAATATGACAATTGCAACTTACTTGCTCCGCCCCAAGAATTTGTCGAATACATCCGTTTGCTGGAGGAGCAATTTTGCATTGTATTCGATGAATGCTACTTTTTGCGCGGGGTTGCAGCGGAAATTTCTGCAAAAATTAAATCTGCTCGCACTAAATTTTCCAAAGGATTTCATTTTCCACTATTTCCTCAGAATTAGGATATATTTTGTTTTAAAATTTTGGAATAGGGATATTTCCGATCCTTCTTTCAGGAACGAATTTCTTTCAGTAAGCCATCTGTAAACATAACTGCTGTCACGCACATAATAGTATTAAGAAAACGACTGAGAGCGAGATAAATTTTGTACACAACTTATCCTTCATTAACAAATAAAAAAAAAGATTAAATTTATATCGTTTTTTTTTTCAAATTGGGAACACAATTTTTAATTGTTTTTTCCAAATTTGATCCAATGATCTCTTTCTCCAATAGAGAAATTTGGCGGAAAATGTTAGATTTACCTAAATTCAACAAGACGGATCAAATCTGCGAAAAACACTTCGCTAACAATATGTTTGCAGGAGAAAAACAAATATTTACACCGCTCGGCATTACCAATTAGTCGGGTTAGCGAGTTAACAATTCAAGAGGTGTCCGTGTGTGAAAGTGTGAAAATTGAACTGGACTGTCCGGAGGACGAAGAACAAACTTCGGTGGAATCGAACGAAGACGAATTGTTTTGCGATGTCGATGAACCGCTAAGCTGATGGGAAGTGAACTCCAAAAGCGGACTTACAAAGGATTCACGAACCCAGACAAGTAAGCGTTTATCGATATACACCCCACGCAAAATGAATTTAAAACTTCGTTTGCGTATTGCTAATGATTAGATAGCAAAAATGGAAGTAGCTATCGAAACTTTTAAAAAAACTATTAAGGCACAAAACGAGAGAATCTTGTTCCTTGAAAGGCAGTTGTACTTAACAGTAAAAGAGCTAGTATATTTTTCAAAAAAAGTGCAGCGGAAAACTTTTGTCATAGGTTACTCGCCGAACTCCAAACAGTTGTGGAGAACGTGAAATCAAATTTGGATAGAAAAACTAAGGGTTGTAGGTATACAAATGAATTGAAAATTTTGGCACTTTCGATTAATTTCACTTTTCAACCTCCCTTCGCTAGTCACTCTGCGGTCCTTTATTTCATCGTGACCAAGGACACCGGGTAACATTGAGTTCAATGTCAAAAGCTTAGAACTCAAGGTGAGTCAGCTACCCAGTATTTATAAATACTGCTCAATTTCGGCTGACGAAATGTCATTAAAAGCGCATTTGAACTACTGCAGAAAAAGTGATACCGTAATTGGTTTGGAAGACATTGGCGATAGCGAGTATCGCTCAAAATGGCCTGCGCACAATGTTTTGGTGCTGATGGTTCAAGGCATTGCGAAGAGATGGAAACATCCCCTCGCATATTATTTCTGCATGTTTCTGCACTTCAAGAGAGCGGCTTAATTCCAATGCAATTTGTGTGCGACCAGGGATCTAATTTCAGAGGGTTAGCACGGTTGCTAGACGTAGATTTAGTTAAGCCCTACTTCATAGTAAATAGTAGTAGGATATTTTTTTTCTTTGACTCGCCTCATTTAATGAAATCTGCCCGAAATTGCCTATTAAAGAATGATATGATTTACAATAATTCAGGCACTTGACGTGCAACATGGAACGATATCGTTAGATTTTACGACATCGATTCCAAACTAAAACTTAGGTTAGCTCCAAAACTTACGGAGGCACATGTGCGGCCAAATAACTTTCAAAGAATGAAAGTTAAATATGCCTCTCAAGTCTTGAGCAATACAGTTGCAGCGGGTCTTTTAACTTACTGCAGCTCTGGTCAAGGGCCCACAACTGTAAGCAACACAGCCGATTTTTTATTTTTTTTTAATAATTTATTTGATATTTTTAATTCGTCTCGGCGTAAAGACGCAAATACTTTTAAGCAAGCCTACAGTGGAAATGAAGTTCAAACGCAATTTTTGTTAAACGCGCAACAGCTTCTCCAATCCAAGAAAATTCTGGATCCACTTATATTTCATAAAGGGCTGGTTGCTTAACATCTCTTTTTAACGTCTTTGTGGCGCAATATTACATGTTGCGATTTTTTTGTACATGTATACCAGGCATCTAAACCAGGATTGCGTAGAGATTTTTTTTTTAGTGAAGTAAGAAGCCGTGGAGGTAAGAGTACGCGCATAACCCCCGCACATTTTTCGACAATTTTTCAAAAATTATGGGGTCTTCAATATTTGAAGATTGTGAGAACGGGAAATTGTGAATTGGTAGATTACACTACATTCAAACAAATTTATGATCATCATTTTTTTAAACACACGTCCTGGATACAAAAGCAGTTGGACATGACACCAAAAAACACGCTAAATGTAAACTTAACTTCAGACATAGATATGATAAATTTTCTACAAGAAAACAGTTCTATGTATGTCTGAGGTTGGCTTTACAAGAAGTGTTTCAAAGGTCATAAGTGCAGCTTGCCATTGCCCACTTTAGACAGTATTCAAAAGACCACTGAGCTAACCTTTACATCTTTTAAGCAATATGACAATTGCAACTTACTTGCTCCGCCCCAAGAATTTGTCGAATACATCCGTTTGCTGGAGGAGCAATTTTGCATTGTATTCGATGAATGCTACTTTTTGCGCGGGGTTGCAGCGGAAATTTCTGCAAAAATTAAATCTGCTCGCACTAAATTTTCCAAAGGATTTCATTTTCCACTATTTCCTCAGAATTAGGATATATTTTGTTTTAAAATTTTGGAATAGGGATATTTCCGATCCTTCTTTCAGGAACGAATTTCTTTCAGTAAGCCATCTGTAAACATAACTGCTGTCACGCACATAATAGTATTAAGAAAACGACTGAGAGCGAGATAAATTTTGTACACAACTTATCCTTCATTAACAAATAAAAAAAAAGATTAAATTTATATCGTTTTTTTTTTCAAATTGGGAACACAATTTTTAATTGTTTTTTCCAAATTTGATCCAATGATCTCTTTCTCCAATAGAGAAATTTGGCGGAAAATGTTAGATTTACCTAAATTCAACAAGACGGATCAAATCTGCGAAAAACACTTCGCTAACAATATGTTTGCAGGAGAAAAACAAATATTTACACCGCTCGGCATTACCAATTAGTCGGGTTAGCGAGTTAACAATTCAAGAGGTGTCCGTGTGTGAAAGTGTGAAAATTGAACTGGACTGTCCGGAGGACGAAGAACAAACTTCGGTGGAATCGAACGAAGACGAATTGTTTTGCGATGTCGATGAACCGCTAAGCTGATGGGAAGTGAACTCCAAAAGCGGACTTACAAAGGATTCACGAACCCAGACAAGTAAGCGTTTATCGATATACACCCCACGCAAAATGAATTTAAAACTTCGTTTGCGTATTGCTAATGATTAGATAGCAAAAATGGAAGTAGCTATCGAAACTTTTAAAAAAACTATTAAGGCACAAAACGAGAGAATCTTGTTCCTTGAAAGGCAGTTGTACTTAACAGTAAAAGAGCTAGTATATTTTTCAAAAAAAGTGCAGCGGAAAACTTTTGTCATAGGTTACTCGCCGAACTCCAAACAGTTGTGGAGAACGTGAAATCAAATTTGGATAGAAAAGCTAAGGGTTGTAGGTATACAAATGAATTGAAAATTTTGGCACTTTCGATTCATTTCACTTCCCCAATTAGTTATAGGTTGCTGCAGCCACTTTTCAACCTCCCTTCGCTTGTCACTCTGCGGTCCTTTATTTCATTGTGGCCAAGGACACCGGGTAACATTGAGTTCAATGTCAAAAGCTTACAACTCAAGGTGAGTCAGCTACCCAGTATTTATAAATACTGCTCAATTTCGGCTGACGAAATGTCATTAAAAGCGCATTTGAACTACTGCAGAAAAAGTGATACCGTAATTGGTTTGGAAGACATTGGCGATAGCGAGTATCGCTCAAAATGGCCTGCGCACAATGTTTTGGTGCTGATGGTTCAAGGCATTGCGAAGAGATGGAAACATCCCCTCGCATATTATTTCTGCATGTTTCTGCACTTCAAGAGAGCGGCTTAATTCCAATGCAATTTGTGTGCGACCAGGGATCTAATTTCAGAGGGTTAGCACGGTTGCTAGACGTAGATTTAGTTAAGCCCTACTTCATAGTAAATAGTAGTAGGATATTTTTTTTCTTTGACTCGCCTCATTTAATGAAATCTGCCCGAAATTGCCTATTAAAGAATGATATGATTTACAATAATTCAGGCACTTGACGTGCAACATGGAACGATATCGTTAGATTTTACGACATCGATTCCAAACTAAAACTTAGGTTAGCTCCAAAACTTACGGAGGCACATGTGCGGCCAAATAACTTTCAAAGAATGAAAGTTAAATATGCCTCTCAAGTCTTGAGCAATACAGTTGCAGCGGGTCTTTTAACTTACTGCAGCTCTGGTCAAGGGCCCACAACTGTAAGCAACACAGCCGATTTTTTATTTTTTTTTAATAATTTATTTGATATTTTTAATTCGTCTCGGCGTAAAGACGCAAATACTTTTAAGCAAGCCTACAGTGGAAATGAAGTTCAAACGCAATTTTTGTTAAACGCGCAACAGCTTCTCCAATCCAAGAAAATTCTGGATCCACTTATATTTCATAAAGGGCTGGTTGCTTAACATCTCTTTTTAACGTCTTTGTGGCGCAATATTACATGTTGCGATTTTTTTGTACATGTATACCAGGCATCTAAACCAGGATTGCGTAGAGATTTTTTTTTTAGTGAAGTAAGAAGCCGTGGAGGTAAGAGTACGCGCATAACCCCCGCACATTTTTCGACAATTTTTCAAAAATTATGGGGTCTTCAATATTTGAAGATTGTGAGAACGGGAAATTGTGAATTGGTAGATTACACTACATTCAAACAAATTTATGATCATCATTTTTTTAAACACACGTCCTGGATACAAAAGCAGTTGGACATGACACCAAAAAACACGCTAAATGTAAACTTAACTTCAGACATAGATATGATAAATTTTCTACAAGAAAACAGTTCTATGTATGTCTGAGGTTGGCTTTACAAGAAGTGTTTCAAAGGTCATAAGTGCAGCTTGCCATTGCCCACTTTAGACAGTATTCAAAAGACCACTGAGCTAACCTTTACATCTTTTAAGCAATATGACAATTGCAACTTACTTGCTCCGCCCCAAGAATTTGTCGAATACATCCGTTTGCTGGAGGAGCAATTTTGCATTGTATTCGATGAATGCTACTTTTTGCGCGGGGTTGCAGCGGAAATTTCTGCAAAAATTAAATCTGCTCGCACTAAATTTTCCAAAGGATTTCATTTTCCACTATTTCCTCAGAATTAGGATATATTTTGTTTTAAAATTTTGGAATAGGGATATTTCCGATCCTTCTTTCAGGAACGAATTTCTTTCAGTAAGCCATCTGTAAACATAACTGCTGTCACGCACATAATAGTATTAAGAAAACGACTGAGAGCGAGATAAATTTTGTACACAACTTATCCTTCATTAACAAATAAAAAAAAAGATTAAATTTATATCGTTTTTTTTTCAAATTGGGAACACAATTTTTAATTGTTTTTTCCAAATTTGATCCAATGATCTCTTTCTCCAATAGAGAAATTTGGCGGAAAATGTTAGATTTACCTAAATTCAACAAGACGGATCAAATCTGCGAAAAACACTTCGCTAACAATATGTTTGCAGGAGAAAAACAAATATTTACACCGCTCGGCATTACCAATTAGTCGGGTTAGCGAGTTAACAATTCAAGAGGTGTCCGTGTGTGAAAGTGTGAAAATTGAACTGGACTGTCCGGAGGACGAAGAACAAACTTCGGTGGAATCGAACGAAGACGAATTGTTTTGCGATGTCGATGAACCGCTAAGCTGATGGGAAGTGAACTCCAAAAGCGGACTTACAAAGGATTCACGAACCCAGACAAGTAAGCGTTTATCGATATACACCCCACGCAAAATGAATTTAAAACTTCGTTTGCGTATTGCTAATGATTAGATAGCAAAAATGGAAGTAGCTATCGAAACTTTTAAAAAAACTATTAAGGCACAAAACGAGAGAATCTTGTTCCTTGAAAGGCAGTTGTACTTAACAGTAAAAGAGCTAGTATATTTTTCAAAAAAAGTGCAGCGGAAAACTTTTGTCATAGGTTACTCGCCGAACTCCAAACAGTTGTGGAGAACGTGAAATCAAATTTGGATAGAAAAGCTAAGGGTTGTAGGTATACAAATGAATTGAAAATTTTGGCACTTTCGATTCATTTCACTTCCCCAATTAGTTATAGGTTGCTGCAGCCACTTTTCAACCTCCCTTCGCTTGTCACTCTGCGGTCCTTTATTTCATTGTGGCCAAGGACACCGGGTAACATTGAGTTCAATGTCAAAAGCTTACAACTCAAGGTGAGTCAGCTACCCAGTATTTATAAATACTGCTCAATTTCGGCTGACGAAATGTCATTAAAAGCGCATTTGAACTACTGCAGAAAAAGTGATACCGTAATTGGTTTGGAAGACATTGGCGATAGCGAGTATCGCTCAAAATGGCCTGCGCACAATGTTTTGGTGCTGATGGTTCAAGGCATTGCGAAGAGATGGAAACATCCCCTCGCATATTATTTCTGCATGTTTCTGCACTTCAAGAGAGCGGCTTAATTCCAATGCAATTTGTGTGCGACCAGGGATCTAATTTCAGAGGGTTAGCACGGTTGCTAGACGTAGATTTAGTTAAGCCCTACTTCATAGTAAATAGTAGTAGGATATTTTTTTTCTTTGACTCGCCTCATTTAATGAAATCTGCCCGAAATTGCCTATTAAAGAATGATATGATTTACAATAATTCAGGCACTTGACGTGCAACATGGAACGATATCGTTAGATTTTACGACATCGATTCCAAACTAAAACTTAGGTTAGCTCCAAAACTTACGGAGGCACATGTGCGGCCAAATAACTTTCAAAGAATGAAAGTTAAATATGCCTCTCAAGTCTTGAGCAATACAGTTGCAGCGGGTCTTTTAACTTACTGCAGCTCTGGTCAAGGGCCCACAACTGTAAGCAACACAGCCGATTTTTTATTTTTTTTTAATAATTTATTTGATATTTTTAATTCGTCTCGGCGTAAAGACGCAAATACTTTTAAGCAAGCCTACAGTGGAAATGAAGTTCAAACGCAATTTTTGTTAAACGCGCAACAGCTTCTCCAATCCAAGAAAATTCTGGATCCACTTATATTTCATAAAGGGCTGGTTGCTTAACATCTCTTTTTAACGTCTTTGTGGCGCAATATTACATGTTGCGATTTTTTTGTACATGTATACCAGGCATCTAAACCAGGATTGCGTAGAGATTTTTTTTTTAGTGAAGTAAGAAGCCGTGGAGGTAAGAGTACGCGCATAACCCCCGCACATTTTTCGACAATTTTTCAAAAATTATGGGGTCTTCAATATTTGAAGATTGTGAGAACGGGAAATTGTGAATTGGTAGATTACACTACATTCAAACAAATTTATGATCATCATTTTTTTAAACACACGTCCTGGATACAAAAGCAGTTGGACATGACACCAAAAAACACGCTAAATGTAAACTTAACTTCAGACATAGATATGATAAATTTTCTACAAGAAAACAGTTCTATGTATGTCTGAGGTTGGCTTTACAAGAAGTGTTTCAAAGGTCATAAGTGCAGCTTGCCATTGCCCACTTTAGACAGTATTCAAAAGACCACTGAGCTAACCTTTACATCTTTTAAGCAATATGACAATTGCAACTTACTTGCTCCGCCCCAAGAATTTGTCGAATACATCCGTTTGCTGGAGGAGCAATTTTGCATTGTATTCGATGAATGCTACTTTTTGCGCGGGGTTGCAGCGGAAATTTCTGCAAAAATTAAATCTGCTCGCACTAAATTTTCCAAAGGATTTCATTTTCCACTATTTCCTCAGAATTAGGATATATTTTGTTTTAAAATTTTGGAATAGGGATATTTCCGATCCTTCTTTCAGGAACGAATTTCTTTCAGTAAGCCATCTGTAAACATAACTGCTGTCACGCACATAATAGTATTAAGAAAACGACTGAGAGCGAGATAAATTTTGTACACAACTTATCCTTCATTAACAAATAAAAAAAAAGATTAAATTTATATCGTTTTTTTTTCAAATTGGGAACACAATTTTTAATTGTTTTTTCCAAATTTGATCCAATGATCTCTTTCTCCAATAGAGAAATTTGGCGGAAAATGTTAGATTTACCTAAATTCAACAAGACGGATCAAATCTGCGAAAAACACTTCGCTAACAATATGTTTGCAGGAGAAAAACAAATATTTACACCGCTCGGCATTACCAATTAGTCGGGTTAGCGAGTTAACAATTCAAGAGGTGTCCGTGTGTGAAAGTGTGAAAATTGAACTGGACTGTCCGGAGGACGAAGAACAAACTTCGGTGGAATCGAACGAAGACGAATTGTTTTGCGATGTCGATGAACCGCTAAGCTGATGGGAAGTGAACTCCAAAAGCGGACTTACAAAGGATTCACGAACCCAGACAAGTAAGCGTTTATCGATATACACCCCACGCAAAATGAATTTAAAACTTCGTTTGCGTATTGCTAATGATTAGATAGCAAAAATGGAAGTAGCTATCGAAACTTTTAAAAAAACTATTAAGGCACAAAACGAGAGAATCTTGTTCCTTGAAAGGCAGTTGTACTTAACAGTAAAAGAGCTAGTATATTTTTCAAAAAAAGTGCAGCGGAAAACTTTTGTCATAGGTTACTCGCCGAACTCCAAACAGTTGTGGAGAACGTGAAATCAAATTTGGATAGAAAAGCTAAGGGTTGTAGGTATACAAATGAATTGAAAATTTTGGCACTTTCGATTCATTTCACTTCCCCAATTAGTTATAGGTTGCTGCAGCCACTTTTCAACCTCCCTTCGCTTGTCACTCTGCGGTCCTTTATTTCATTGTGGCCAAGGACACCGGGTAACATTGAGTTCAATGTCAAAAGCTTACAACTCAAGGTGAGTCAGCTACCCAGTATTTATAAATACTGCTCAATTTCGGCTGACGAAATGTCATTAAAAGCGCATTTGAACTACTGCAGAAAAAGTGATACCGTAATTGGTTTGGAAGACATTGGCGATAGCGAGTATCGCTCAAAATGGCCTGCGCACAATGTTTTGGTGCTGATGGTTCAAGGCATTGCGAAGAGATGGAAACATCCCCTCGCATATTATTTTGTTCGCACCTGTTGCACACCATTTATATTAAAAAAAAAAAAAAATTTTTTGAAGATGTTTCTGCACTTCAAGAGAGTGGCTTAATTCCAATGCAATTTGTGTGTGACCAGGGATCTAATTTCAGAGGGTTAGCACGGTTGCTAGACGTAGATTTAGCTAAGCCCTACTTCATAGTAAATAGTAGTAGGATATTTTTTTTCTTTGACTCGCCTCTTTTAATGAAATCTGCCCGAAATTGCCTATTAAAGAATGATATGATTTACAATAATTCAGGCACTCGACGTGCAACATGGAACGATATCGTTAGATTTTACGACATCGATTCCAAACTAAAACTTAGGTTAGCTCCAAAACTTACGGAGGCACATGTGCGGCCAAATAACTTTCAAAGAATGAAAGTTAAATATGCCTCTCAAGTCTTGAGCAATACAGTTGCAGCGGGTCTTTTAACTTACTGCAGCTCTGGTCAAGGGCCCACAACTGTAAGCAACACAGCCGATTTTTTATTTTTTTTTAATAATTTATTTGATATTTTTAATTCGTCTCGGCGTAAAGACGCAAATATTTTTAAGCAAGCCTACAGTGGAAATGAAGTTCAAACGCAATTTTTGTTAAACGCGCAACAGCTTCTCCAATCCATGAAAATTCTGGATCCACTTCTATTTCATAAAGGGCTGGTTGCTTAACATCTCTTCTTTAACGTCTTTGTGGCGCAATATTAGATGTTGCGATTTTTTGTACATGTATACCAGGCATCTTAACCAGGATTGCGTAGAGATTTTTTTTTTAGTAAAGTAAGAAGCCATGGAGGTAAGAGTACGCGCATAACCCCCGCACATTTTTCGACAATTTTTCAAAAATTATGGGGTCTTCAATATTTGAAGATTGTGAGAACGGGAAATTGTGAATTGGTAGATTACACTACATTCAAACAAATTTATGATCATCATTTTTTTAAACACACGTCCTGGATACAAAAGCAGTTGGACATGACACCAAAAAACACGCTAAATGTAAACTTAACTTCAGACATAGATATGATAAATTTTCTACAAGAAAACAGTTTTATGTATGTCTGCGGTTGGCTTTACAAGAAGTGTTTCAAAGGTCATAAGTGCAGCTTGCCATTGCCCACTTTAGACAGTATTCAAAAGACCACTGAGATAACCTTTACATCTTTTAAGCAATATGACAATTGCAACTTACTTGCTCCGCCCCAAGAATTTGTCGAATACATCCGTTTGCTGGAGGAGCAATTTTGCATTGTATTCGATGAATGCTACTTTTTGCGCGGAGTTGCAGCGGAAATTTCTGCAAAAATTAAATCTGCTTGCACTAAATTTGCCAAAGAATTTCATTTTCCACTATTTCCTCAGAATTAGGATATATTTTGTTTTAAAATTTTGGAATATGGGTATTTCCGATCCTTCTTTCAGGAACAAATTTCTTTCAGTAAGCCATCTGTAAACAAAACTGCTGTCCATTTTTGCGGAACTATTTTCTATTCTTCACTTTTCAGAATGCTGAATGGGTGCAATAGGCCTACAGGGGAAACCGAACACCCAGTAAAAAAAATCGGTTAACGCACCAATATGCATACCTCAAAGGTGGTGTGGAATTGCATAATCCAAGAAAGAAAAAACAATTTCTTTAAGTATATTGTATTTATTGGATAATCAATTAAAACAAAAATCGAAAAAAGGCTTTAAGAAGTATTTAGTTGTATATGACTTTTATTTTCATTTTAAATTCACATTTATTTGATCAGCACACGATGGTTCTTCCCTGGGAACGCTTTTGCTGGAACTATTGCATTCCAAATGTCGAATCTGCAAAGAAAAAGGCATTAAATATGTACAATGGTCGGAAAAAGTATTTTGACAATACTATTTGTAATGCTAGACCACTTGATATTATAAACTAAGAAATGTAACGGGAATCTTTTGTACTCACAACCAAAAACAAAGCACCTAGGCAACGATATAATCCAGAAATATTTTATTTATATTATTTATATATTGGGACCCTTTTAATGAATAGACTGAGCCATAATTAACTGGAAAAAGTATTTTGACATCGTAATCTTTGCAGTTTCTTTCGTGTCGCGTGCTATCAGAGTTGAGATTTCCTATTTATATTGTCTCTTTTTAATAAAATTTATTAACTTCGACGACATTTACAAACAATTAGTTGATAATAATGGGTAAAACGTCGGAAGTTAGCCAAGATTTAAGAATTGAGATGGTGACCAAGTATTATGCGGGTATTTCGGTGGAAAAGTTAAGCAAACTATATAAAGTTCCTCGTCAAACCGTCTATTACCAAATAAATAAGCAGAAAAAAAACAAATTCACGCGAAATATTCCACGTTCAGGGCGACCACCCAAGACTTCCAAGAAAGAGGACCGTTTAATAGTCAGAAAGTTTAAAGAAAATGTGCTGAACACCCCAAAATCTGTGGCAATTGAAATAAAAAAGGAGTATGGAATTGAAATTTCAGAAAAAACTGTAAGAAATCGTTTGAAGGAGGCTGACTTTGCTACTTACATAGCCAGAACAATACCCCAAATATCCCAAAAAAATAAGCTTAAACGCCTGCAGTTTGCCAAAAAAAAATTTACACAAGCCTTCATCATTTTGGGAAAAAGTATTGTGGACTGATGAAAGCTGTTTTGAGTACCACGGATCAAAAAAGAAAACTTTTTGCAGAATCCCTAGGAAAATGCGAAACAAAGTAGCACCTGTGTGTAAACAAATACCTCATGGTGGTGGCGCCGTCATGTTTTGGGGATGTGTTTGCTTTAATGGCACCGGAGACTTGGAAGCAATCGAGGGAATGATGAACAAACAACAATATTTGGATATTTTAAATAACCACGCTTTTAGTTCTGGTGATAAATTGATTAGACAGTCGTTCATTTTGTAACAAGACAACGCACCTTGCCACAAAGCCAAGATGATAACTAATTTTCTAAAGGAAGTGGGTGTCAATACACTAGATTGGCCACCTCAAAGCCCCGACTTAAACATAATAGAAAATGTGTGGGCCTATATCAAGCGAAAAAGGAGTCCATGCTTGACAAGAACGCGCGAAGAGACAATCGCTGAGGTCGAAAGCCTCTGGAAGGAAATTTCTCCGCAAACTCTCCAAAATTTGGTAAAATCTATACCAGGCCGATTGCAGAAAGTCATTAATAGCAACGGAAATTTCATTTTCTTTTAAATTATGCCTTAATTTTTGTTTAATTTTCTTTTCAAACTCATTTTTTCCTCATAACATGTTTTGTCAAAATACTTTTTCCACCACATATTTCTGAAAAATAATTTTCAGTTGCAGAACTATAACATTGAATTCAATTAATTAAAGTTAACATTATTATGTATTTTTTTTAATTGATCAAATAAAATATTTGAATAAAAATATACGATATTTTGTTTGTCAAAATACTTTTTCCGACCATTGTAGCTAAACTAAAATGTAATACTCTATACTAACATGTAATTAATTAGCATCACTTATCCTCATTTCTTCAAGCTCTTGAGTGGCGCATTTAGATTCATTGTTCTTACTGTAAAAAAGAAGTAAAATAAATTATTTTGAAATTAAAATGTTTTTATTTACTCACAAGAAAACGTAAACAAACTTTTGCTGTAAACTGCTTTTGCCACATCCAATCCAAAGCAATCTGTCCTTGGCGACAGTATTCTGTGGAAAATGTTTTCTTCTTGCTCCAAATGTGTAGATTTTTCTTCTTTTGTTGTCCTAGAAAATATAATAAAGAAAATTTTTTTGCAACTTACACGAAATTAGATTTGTAAACATGAGAAATGTCAAAATCAAAATTCGCCGCGTCATTTTTATATGGGTGACGTCACCCGTAAAACTTTTCGAATTTTGACATTGTTGACAATCCTCACGTATTCACGGACAGGTTCACACACACGGATAGGGACGATCAGTAGAAAACCGATTTTGATTTTCCAATATCTAAGTATAGTTAGTCTATGATCCTTTCTATGTGCATTCAGCTGGTGGCAACATTAAGGTAGAAGGCAAAGTCTGTGGTAGGTTTTTCCAGTCCACCGGCAATGAAGTGTGTCATTTTACATATTGCCCGGTCAAAATTCCTTCGATGGAATCATTAGGGATGATTCTCTTAAAGAACTTGAGGCGGTTATTGACGGCAGAGAAAATACATTGAGACTAAATCCGAATATAACCATTGAAGGAAAAAATCTCGGGAGAAATAAGTCTACTCCTTAACGAAAAACTTTCCGAACAAACAAAAAGTAAGATTCGCCGACTAATAAAAACCTATGAACCTCTCTTCGGACCTGTTAGTGCAAGTAAAACCATAAAGCCGACAGTAGAGGCAGAAATTAAGACAATACCGATGAGCCGATTTATAGCAAATGATATCCGTACTCTGCTAATATGAGGGAAACTCTCGAAAAGTCCCTATAATTCCCCTATCTGGGTTGTCCCAAAGAAAGCCAAACCATCAGGCGAGAAACAGTACAGGATGATGATTGACTATAAGAGGTTAAACGCCGTTATAACTTCAGATACGTACCCAATCCCAGACATCTATTTTACGCTTTCCAATTTTACGCTTTCCTATGAAACCCAGTGACGTACCAAAGACAGCCTTCTCCACTGCGAATGGCAAGTATGAAATATTTTGGGCTTAAAAACGTGCCCGCTATCTTCCAGAGGATGATAGACCACGTGCTGAAGGAATACATCGGGAAGATTTGCTACGTCTACATCGACGACGTAATTGTCTTTGGCCATGACGAGGATGATCATCTTAAGAAGGTAGAAATGGTATTCGCGAAACTCCAGGAAGTAAACTTAAAAGTAAACCTTGAGAAAACTAACTTTATGAAATGCGAGGTCGAATTTCTTGGTTATATAATAACCCGCGAGGGCATAAAAGCCGATCCGAGGAAAGTAGCAGCTAACGAAAAGTTACTTCCTCAGAAAAATTTCAAGGAGTTGAAGAGCTTCTTAGGGCCCACGTCCTATTACAGAAAAATATAAGGGATTATGCCAAAATAGCTAAACCACTGACGAATCTAACACGAGGTAAGAATGCTCAGATCAAGGCGAGTCAATCCAGGAAGGTGAAGATCACATTGAACGAAGAAGCATTGTAGGCTTTCAACGGCTTGAAGACGCTGCTAATGTCATCGGAAATCTTGTCCTTCCCCGACTTCGAAAAGCCGTTCAACTTGACTACGGACGCCTCAAACTACACCATAGCGGATGTACCGTCTCAAGGGGACGCGGCCTCAGATCGACCAATCACCTACATCTCCCGTTTCTTGAGCAAAATTATATGGGCCCTGGATAATTTAAGATCTTGTCTCTATGGGGCAAAAAAGATCCGAATTCACACTGACCACAAACCTCTAACTTTCGCACTCAGCAACAGAAATTTTAATGCGAAGTTAAAGCGCTGGAAGTCTCGTATCGAAGAATATAACTATGAGTTGGTGTGCAAGCCAGGGAAATCAAATATCGTGGCGGGCGCACTCTCCCGACTCAAAAACGATTCATTGCAGGCTGAACCAGCACAAAGTGATGATGATCCTAATGAAAACTCCCCAACTCATACTGCCAGCGAGAATAGCGGTATTCACACTGAGAATGCTAGTGAAGTACAATCATCGTTGGCAACTGCCCACAGTGCTAACCAAGACAGCTCTGACTTGATCCCGCATGTCGAGGCACCGATAAACGTGTTCCGGAATCAGATTATTGTCAAAATTGGTAGAGGCCTAGAAGTTCTAGAGGACACTGCCTTGCTATAGATAACCAAGATAGAAGGAAACTGATTGATTGTTTCAAAGCTAAACTGAGACCAAACATCCTCAACGGTTTCAATTCAGGCTTCAGGAAATATGTCTGGAGCATTTCGTCAACTACAAACTCCGGATTACTCAAAGGGTGGTGGAGGATGTAACAAATGAGGACAGGAAGGCTGAGCTGATCATGAAAGAACATAGGAGAGCTCATAGAAACACTCAAGAAAATCGAGAACAACTTCTCGAGAAATATTATTTTCCCAGTATGACAAGCCTGATTAAGAAGTACACGAGTACTTGTGAAACCTGCAAATTGAGTAAGTACGACAGACATCCGAATACACCTGAATTCCAACCTACTCCTGTCCCATCATAAGCATGTGAGATTTTGCACATGGATATCATGGAGCTACAGGGTTAAAAATATTATCACTTGCATCGATAAATTTTCTAAGTTTGCAAAGATATTCTATATAAAAAATAGATCGACACTTTATCTCAGGAACAAGTTTACAAAGATATTGCACTACTTCACTGTCCCAAAAATATTGATCACAGACAATGAGCGAAGTTCCTTATCTTTAACTTCACCCAGCTATTGGACATTAAACACTATCAAACGCTCGTCTACCGCAGTGAAGTGAATGGATAAGTGGAGAGACTTCACTCCACCATACTGGAAATATATCGTTGCCTAAAGATGGAATATAAAGACTTACGCCTTAAAGAACTATTGAACGTCGCAGTTGACAGATATAACAACAGCATACATTCTGTCACCAAAAGGAAACCTTCAGACATTTTTTTTCAATAGGATCCACCATATAAACTACCAACATTTGTTAGGATATCGCATTAGAGTAATTTCCAATGAGGAATACATTGTAGCTAACAATAACCAACAATACAAAATCGATACCCGGGTCTTTAGTACCTTAGAGGAGACTACGAAGAAGCTTAATTGGATGATAGAGCAGTTTAATAATGGGATTAAATCAACTTTGGTTGGACGATATGAACAAGATATCCTGAATGAAGTTATTGTAATAAAGGACAAGATTAACGAAATAGTACGCGCCTGCCAAATGGCAAAAATTGGTACGGTAAACACGAACCTCCTGGACAAAGAAGAAATAAGTAGAATCATTGGTGAAATGGAAACTTTACCGTATGCCAACACAATTGAAGCCATAGAAAACGGATTGCCATCGGTATACACAAATAGTTCACTTCTCCTTTATGTCTTCTCTATGATAAAAGTAAGAAGTGACGAATTTAACCTACTTCCAACCAGAGCATTGATTACAGACGGTCTGCAGATCGACATGGATTACGATAGAATCCTAATTAATCATCAGGAGACCTATGGGATTATCGGCGAATGCCTTTGTATTAATAGTCAGATGATCTGTAATACCAAATCAGTACAAAAACTTGAGGAGGCAAGGCTTTTAAAAGGAACACAGACAGCATGTACCTTCCGCACTAATACACTAGAAGTAATCGAACTAATAAAAGAAAACACAATTTTCCTTACGAACTTCATTGGGCAACTGACCTCAGAAAACAATTCAAGGGTCCTTAATGGTACCTACGTGATCCAATTGAGTAACGAAACAATCAAATTGAAGAACAGAATATTTACAAGTTCTTCTTATTCGCACTCGCAATTCGCACAATTGCTCCCATCGACGTTGACGAACATCACAAAACGGGTACAAAAGATTGACTTGGAACATGTGCACAGCATCAGCGTAAAGAACATTGCTCAGTGGAAGGACCTAAAAAATCAAGCTACATACCTTTCCTTAACAAATGTGGGGATTGTCATAATAATAGCAGCCGTAGCCTGGATTGTCTGTCGAAAAATCCATCTCGGTCCTAATTAGGGTTTCTTAAACATCGATAGCCTATCGATACTTATCGATAGTATTTGACTATCGAAAACACCAATAGTTTTAAGAACTATCGCAAGTACGCATTGTAGAACGCTAAATACATTATTACACATTATAATAGGATTATAGTACTGAATGCATTCTCTCTGATAATGAACTCCCTGAAAGAGTTCGTATATTCTAATCAGCAGTTCTTGTAAATAGATCCAACTGCTCAAATAATCATCTCATTAAGTCCAATCGGACCACACATGCAATTGTATAAACAAATAGCGTTCTTACGCTTTTGCAGATAAAACACTTTTATCCGTACTCGGACCATAAGCTGCTTGCATACACACAAGCGCCTTTTGCATTATGCAAAGTAATCATTTCGGTCCTCTTGTCGTTCTTTATCTGCCGAGGTATAAATTAAGAAAGATGTATAATTTTTAGTTGGGAGTGAACTCGCGAAGAAGAAACAACCATCAATAAATACATACATAAAAGTGACTCGTGGTTTTTTATTTAAAGAAAAAGAAAATATTTAATAAATATTTCATTATACTATCTATATTACGATCGATGGGAATCCCCTGCTATCTTATACACCTATACCTCGCTTTACACGGTATTCGCTTAACACGGATTCGTTCTTACACGGTTTTCAAAATCAAAAAAAAAATTGTTATTTCTTATTATTTAACTTATTTTAGCATTGTTTTAAATCTGGCAATACTACATGCTACGCTGTCATAATATGTACTTTGGTAATGTTCATAAATCTGGCAATACTACACACTATTCTGTCATAATTCTTTGACAAGTTACTTTAATCAAATGGAAAACAAAGAGGGAATTAAATGCAAAAGCAAAAAAAATTTTTACGATGGAAAAAGCAAAAATTAACAAAACCGGGATGAAGAGAAAAGTTATTTCTTTGAAAACTAAAATTGAAATTTTGGACCGCTTAAGAAATAAAGAAAGAACTGTGGGTATTGCTAAATTTTATTCAATGAAGCAACAATGAAGCAACAATACGAACAATAAAGAAAAACGAAGATTCAGTTAGAAAAAGTGTAGCAGCTGGAATGCATACGAGTTTGAGTACAACTTCACAAGTAAGAAAGAAATGATATTATGGAAAAGATGGAAAAGGCTCTAGTGATATGGTTAGAAGACCAAAATCAAAAAAGAATTCCAATTGATACGAATGCCATACAAAATAAGGCTTTAATAATTTATAACACACTGAAAAACCAAATGCCGATTTCTTCGAATAAGGTGGCTTTTAACGCAAGTCGTGGCTGGTTCCAACGATTTAAGCAAAGACATTCTTTGCATAGTCTAAAATTAAAAGGTGAACAAGCATCTGCTAATTTGGAAGAAGCACAAAAATATCCACAAAAGTTTGCTGAAATTATTGGCGCAAAGTCATACAGCCCAGACCAGATATTTAATGCTGATGAATCCGGATTATTTTGGAAGAAAATGCCAGAAAGGACCTTTCTAGCAAAACATAACAAATCAGCCAGCGGTCATAAGGCTGCAAAAGATCGTATAACGATCCTTCTTTGTAGTAATGCTTCTGGAGATCATATTATGAAGCCATTGGTAATTGGTAAAGCTAACCGACCACGATCGTTTAAAGGTTTGAATATTAACAATCTTCCCGTTTATTGGAAAGAAAATAAAAGAGCTTGGGTTACCGCAACGTTCTTCAATGATTGGTTCCATAACATTTTCGTGCCAGATGTGAAAAAATATTTAATCAAAAAAAGATTACCTTTTAAAGTCCTTCTAGTTCTTGATAATGCTCCAGGACACCCTCAAGACTTGCAGCATGAAAATGTTGAAGTTGTGTTTTTACCTCCAAACACGACTTCTTTGCTGCAACCCCTAGACCAAGGGATTATTTCGACTTTCAAGGCCCTGTATATAAAAAAATCATTCAGATATATCTTAGATCATGTGGAAAATGAAGGAACTCTTTCAATTATTGATGCCTGGAAAAAATTTACAATGTTGGATTGTATCAAACACATAAGCATGTCGTATAACGAGATTAAAACATCAACGCTGCATGCGTGCTGGAAATCTTTATGGCCTGATATATTTAATGGTGAGAATAGTATCGTAGCTTTGAAGGAAGAGTATTCTCGGATAATTGAATTGGGTCAAGAATTGGGTGGAGAAGGCTTTGACGATATAACTCAGGCAGATATTAAAGAATTAATACAAGATCAGGAACTAAACGCAGACGACTTAATTGAAATGGTTCAAAGTTGTGAGGAAAATAGTGTTGAATATGACTTTGAATCTGATATCGAAAACAATGATTCCAATGTATTCACAGCTAAATTTGTTCACGACGGACTTGTACTAGGAAGAAAACTAGGAAACCATTTTCAAGGAGGAGATGTTAATTTAGATCGTGGTCTTAAATTTCAACGAGGCGTTAATGATCTACTAAAACAATATGAAGAAGTCTACAAAGATATGAAAATAAGCAACAAACGCTTATTTCAGAATTTTTTCCAAAAAAAAATTCTCAGCAAACTACGAGTATGAGGACAATCAGTTCAATAAATGCAGAAGACTTGGAATGCATTTTTTGTTTTACCTATTTTTATGTTTTTTATGACTGAAATAATTCTTTTATATCTTATTTACTGTATAAAGCTATATTTTAAGTCCAATAAAATATCTTAAAAGCCGTATTTAAACTCTTTTTCGCTTTACACGGTTTTTCCATATTAAAATTTTTTATTCGACTTACACGGTTTTGTCAGGAACGTATCTACCGTGTAAAGCGAGGTACAAGTGTATTGTATTTTTGTGAGGGTAGAGCTGGCGCACGAGTTACAATTGCAACAAGCACAACAACAACAACAAACACCGCACCAGAATCACCAGCAGACACAAGAAATACATAAAAATCATACATCAACACTTTTTACCACACTCCAGAAATAAACTGCAGATATTAAATGTCAATGCACGGGTGATTTCGAGGAATGATTAATCAGCGTCTGCTGTACATCCGCTCCCACGATCACCTTTGCAAATGAGACCTAACATTAAAATTTTAACAATTAGATTAAGCTTCAGTTCGAAGTAGTTTGTCAACCAATAAAGTTCTATAAAAATATTTAACCTTCGTGTTTTTTTTATTTACATATATAGCACAAAGATATAACTCACGCAGCAAATTGATTGTTTTAAAAGTTATATATAATGAGTGAAAGTGAAAACAAAAATAATCGTAATCGCGTATCTCGCGTCTGGAAATATTTTTCGAAGTCTGGGGATAAGTTTGCCAAGTGTTCTACTTGCAAAAACGAATACAAGTTTTGCGGAAATACTACGAATTTAATTGATCACATGAAAAGAAAACATCAGCTTATATGGTTCGGGGAATCGACTTCGGAACCTGAAAAAAAAAAAACGAAAATGAAGGTAGTTTGATTATGACTCCAACTCCTGCAAAAAATTGGAAAAACAATAAAGGATAGAAGTAGTTCTAGTAGTAGTACTATTTAGATAAAATATATCTCCGTATGTTAGCCATTGATATGGAACTCTTGCGTAAGGGGGAACATAGAGGTTTTCGCGATTGAAAGCTCTTGATGATAGGTATCAAATTCCAGACAAGTCTTCGGTGAAAAATGTATTACTCCCAAACAATTATGGCGCATTAAAGGAAAAGCTTTCGAGTGCCTCAACTGTCTCCTAATCTACCGTCTGCGAATCCGCATAATATCGTGCTTGATCCCAGGACTGATTCAGGAAATTAAAGAGTAACCGAATCGCATTCGTCCCGAATCTGGTCGTCTGCATCTGACATTACACATGATCTACGGGACGTAGATCTTTAAGGAGGGAGGAGTTAACACGACGCACCTGACCCTGAACCCAATGCAAGGTAACAGACTGCATGGGAATTGCTGACACAGATTGTTTAGGTGCATACATGTTCCCACGACAACAACAGAATGATATTGCATTGCACCGGGATAATGTTACGTCGCTCCGGAAACACGTGCCGACAAGAAATGAATGAGTCTGCATATTGGATGATGGGAACAGTGGTTTCCTATCGGAAACGAAGTTGTTAAAGCTCACAATTGTGATATGATTACGTATGCATATCATACGAGTTCACGTAAAAAAATAAATAAAACAAATTTCAATGCCACCTGGAATTGAATATCTTCGGGGTTCATTCGCTTTAAAGAAATGTAAATTCAGCATTATTGAATATTGATTGTGAACTATCATTTTGCAACTTAGCATTTATTGTTTGTAAAGTATGAATTGTAGACTAAGCATTTATTGAATTTCTGTTAGTATAAATAAGAGGAATGAAATAAAGTAAGGCCAGAAGCTTATAAACAGTTACACAAGACTTTTTTCTCTTCAAGTGAGTCTGCTTGGAGGACTGTTTCTGCTTTTCGATACAATCGATACAAGAATCGACTTGTATAATCACCATCAGTAGATCTAGGTTCATGCACCTATGATCCCAAACATCAAAGTTTGGATAAAATAATCCAATTCTTCAACAGAAGTAGCTCTAAGTTTATCCCAAGTCTTGACTTTGACGGGACGGGAATAAAGTTGAATTTATTTCAAGTAAGTCGAACGGTCGGGGGGAGGCTCAGCTTCACCGTTCGCGGTTTTTGTTTTTAGAATCCCCTTAAGGGATTCGTTAACTGCACAAATGTAGTTTACTGCGTTTGTTTACTACTTTCTTGCAAGTTTCTCTCTCTCTGACCGAATTTTCTGCCATCTTTGAATTTTGACAGTTTTTACCCATTTGACCACGAAAAGTAACCAATCAGACCTATTTACGTTAACCCTTATGATTTTTCCGTTCTTTCACGTTTTTTCGTTTTTTATTTAATTGTTTCGTCTCGTACATATTGTAGCAATAAATAGATAACATGTAGATAATTGTACATACGAGGGGCGTTCAATATATTCTCGGTATCGATATGAAGGAAAATGCGAATTCAATTTAAATTGTTTTTATTTTTCAATATAATCTCCCCTAACATCAATGCATTTGTTACATCTTGAGATAAGCTTTTTTAAACCCTCAAAAAAATAAATTTCCTCTTTCTCTGCAAAATATCCATTTATTGCCGACTTGAGTTCTTCATCATCCGAAAATCTTTTTCCACGAAGACATTTTTTCAAATCCGGAAACAGGAAATAATCACTAGGGGCAAGGTCTGGACTATAGGGTGGGTGTTGGATTTCTTCGAAACCACAATCTCGCGCAGCAGCCTTGGAAACTCGCGCCGTGTGAACAGGAGCGTTGTCATGAAGAAGCAACACACCCGCTGCGAGTTTACCCCGTCTTTTCTTTTTAATTTCCTCCCGCAAATTATGCAAAGTGGAAGCGTAGGATGTGGCGTTGATGGTTTCACCTTTTTGTACTTTTTTTGTACTCAATGAGCAAGATTCCCTTTGAGTCCCAAAAAACTGTGGCCATGAGCTTCCCGGCAGACGGAGTGACTTTGAACTTCTTCGGGGGGTCTGTTCCTTTTTTATGCCACTGCATGGACTCTTGTTTGCTTTCAGGGTCATAGTGGTGGACCCATGTTTCGTCCCCAGTAACAATTCGATCCATAACACCGTCCGCGTTCTCACTACACATCTCCAAAAGCTCTCTACAGCATGCGATTCTCACTTTTTTCTGAGGCGCTGTGAGCATTCGTGGCACCCACCTTGCACTGACCTTTGAAAGGTTAAGATGGTCATGAAGAATGGTGTGAATGGTACCAATTGAAAGCTTGGTGATCTCTGCCATCATTTTCACCTTTATTCGGGCATCCTCAAGAACAAGTTTTTCGACTTCTTTGATGCTTTCTCCCGTACAAGTAGTAGCCGGGGCGCCGGTCGTCTTCAATGCTCTCTCTGCCTCTCTTGAACTCACTTGACCACTTTTGCACAGTTGATAATGAAGGTGCGGAACCCTGGTAAACAGCCACCATCTCTTCATGAATAGTTTTTTGACTTTTTCCTTGCTTAGTGAGAAATTTAATTACAGCGCGATGCTCAATTTTCACCATCATGGTCTCAGTTGCCATTATGATTCTGTTTAACTAGAGATAAAACGCGAATTAATAATCACATTTATATGAAATTTTACATGAATGCACTAAAATAATAGTATTACTTGATAATAGTATTACTTGATAAATAAATCAATTTATATATACAACCACAGCTTCACCCCGATACCGAGAATATGTTGAACGCCCCTCGTATGTCACCACTATGATGATGTTTGTATTTTATTTGAACTATAACCACTGTCCTACTTATTCCTGTATACATATTTGTATGTATAAGTTACACATGGCGACTGCGATGTCTGCTCATTCTGTATGTTTTATTCTTGTATGTTTTATGCCTAAGCTATGCTCTCTACTCTCTTGTATATATTTAAGTGTTATTCTCTTTTATGCGCTTTAGTTTTCAAGATATTGGTGTGACTGGACTACGTGCCAGAAGGGCACATGAAGTTGGAAATAAATGATAAGCAGTCTTGTTACGACATCCAAAGAATTAAATTGTGTTTTATTTAATAAATAACCGCTACTACAATTTCAGAAGTGGGTCTTATCCTATAGTGAAAAGAAAATAATAACAAAAGAAAACATTCATTTAAATTGTCAAGGAAAAAGAAAAGAAAAGTGACAATGGATACGATATCCACAAATGAACACACGGTAAATGAATTACGCGCATGGTGCGTGAAGTTAAAGTTACCATTTCATGGTAACAAAAGTGCTTTGGCAGCGCGCATTAACAACGTGGAATGATCCTTTCGGAAGCGAAGGAAGTTTCTGGAACACATGATATGGACGGTGGTCAGGCGGTTGCTGATAAATTTGGTGTATTGGCGTGTCCAAAGGAGAATGAACAAAGCTGTGCAAATGAAGTGAGAAATGAAAAGACAACAAAAATACAACAAGAAATTGCGAATGAGAAGTTAAATGTGCAACAGTAAACTACAAATGAAAAGACGCAACAATCAATGAAATGAAATGCTATGGGTAAAACAACAAGCCAACAGTGAACCGACGTGTATACAAAATCAACATTCAAATGAAAAGACAACTGGACGGCAACAGCAAACAAACGATTTAGCAAATGAAACGACACAACAACGTAATGATGATAAACCAAACGAGTTTTCGTTTGTAGGTAAACAGCAAAGCAGTCTGGCTGCATGGAGACAAAGGATATGGATTTGCTGCGTAGAGAGGTTCAAGTGCTTCGTTTCGAGAAAAAACGATTGCAACGAGAAAACGATTTGTTAAAAGGCGCGCGCAGAGTTGGCGGGGACAATGACAGTGGAATCGAATGATGGAATTCCCCTAAGTAGCTTGAAAGAGTTCTTGCCAGACTACGACGGCGAAACAAATGTCAATGTGTGGATTTCTCACATTAATAATTTAAGAAAATCGTACAATCAAAGTGCGTGCAATCGTTTTAACCTTCATCTCATCCTTGTGTAGAAAACTACACAAACAATTTTTGTTTTCTTAATTTCTCAAAAACCACTAATTGCAAACTTCCGGAATTTTCAGACTTTGTTTATATCCTTGATTACCGAAAATAAAAGGTACCTCCCCATAATAAAAATGTTTATGGCGGTTAATAATGCACTAATTACATTGTCTACCCTCATGTGTAGATTTCTACACATAGGGACAGTAAGTGCATGTCATATAAAAAGTCATTTGCGTTAAGTGTTTTAGCAAGTGAATATCGTTGGTATATTTAGTGAAATTTATAAAAATAATAAAAGATAACAATGTCAAAAGCAAGATATCTGACAGAGGAAGAAACGGAAGCATTTTTGAATGAAGGCGATGGCGACATCAGTGATGTTTCTGGAGACAGTGATGACGAATTTGTGCCAGAAGAGAATATTGATGATGACGATAAATTATATTCAGACGATAGCGATTCTGACGAAGAGCAAGCGAGTGGCTCAAATGAGACCAACGAATCAATTGCTGAAGTTGAAAATGTAGATCCACTGCTTGTTTCGAAAGATGGTATTGCTTGGTAACTAAAGCCATTTCAGCATCAAAGTGGTAGATTGCGAAATTAAAATATAATTTCTCTTCATCCTGGAACAACAAGATATGCCAAAGCTTGTGTTGATGGCATCAAAGATGCTTTTTTGCTTTTCTTCCCACCACAATTTGAAGATACCATTTTGAAGCATTCAAATGCGTATGCACAAACAACATATGGTAAGGATTTCAAAAAATCGATTCGAATATGTTGCAGGCATATATTGGTGTTTTGATTTTATCTGATGTTTATAGGTAAGTCGTAGTTGCTTTCTTTCTTATTTCAACTGATTCTTGACTTTTTTACTTTTAGATCGAAAAACGAAACTAGAATTGAATTGTTCGATGATATTAGCGGTGATCCGGTGTTTAGGGCAATTATGTCGAAGAAAACATTTGAGTATTTGAATCGAGTTATTCGTTTTGATGATGTCATTAGCAGAAGACAGCAACGATCTACAGATAAATTTGCACCGATTCGGTATATATTTGATAAATGGTCCAATTTATTGAGTGACTACTACAATCCACATGAATGTGTGACAGTTGACGAGCAATTACTTGGTTTTCGTGGAAGATGTAAATTTTGTCAACATATGCCATCAAAACCAGTAAAATACGGACTAAAATTCTGGTTGCTGGTTTGTTCTTAACCTGCTATGTTTGGAAAATCCAGCCATATTTGGGAAAGTCGATTGGAGCCAGTTCGAGTGAAAAAAGACAAGGCGAACGAGTAGTTTTGGATCTCGTTGATGGCTTGAAAGGTCACAACATAACAATGGATAACTTCTTTTCCTCATATGAGCTTGGGCAAAAATTGTTGTCAAAGGGCATTACAATGGTTAGCACGATGAGAAAAAATAAAAGAAGCATCCCACCAAAGCTTCTTGAATGCAAAAATAGACCGTTGTATGAATCTACTTTTGCATTTACCGAAAACACAGCACTTGTTTCGTACATTGGACGGAAAAATAAGTGTACCGTGTTGCAAAGTATTTTGCATAACTCAATTGAAATTGAATCGACTGAAAAAAGTTACCAGCGATTATAGCCTATTACAATAAAACAAAAGGGTTGTTCATATATTACTTTTTGAAATTTCAAGACCCTCTAATGTTTTTTTTTCATTCAATATAAGGCGGTGTGGATACGGTTGACAAAATGCTCACTTGTTACAGCTGTAAAAGAAAAACTAACAGATGGCCAATGGCTGTATTTGCAAACATGATTGACATTTCTGCTTTGAATGCATTAATTAGTTTCAAAGAAGTGAACACAAAAAACAACAGTAAGAAGGAATTTTCTACATGAATTTGGAATATCCCTTGCAAAACCACTTATGGAAGCTAGAAGTGCGAAGCCAAGATCAGCATCGTCTGCTTTATTGCTTTCAACTGTTTTGGAAGAAAGTTCACCATCGTCACCCTTAGAGGATGTTTCTGCATCAACTTCAACAAATCCACCAAAACGGTAAAGAAGCGTTCCACCACAAATAATGTCTATGAGACGATTTGTTGTTTTTGCACAAAAGCTGCATGTAAAAATCAACATAATCGAAATGTATGTGTAAAATGCATTCAAGAAAAAATAATTTGAACCTACCTACCTTCTCTTGTTATTTTAGAAATAAATTATAAAAGCAATTTTTCGGTTTAATTTAAAAAAGAATTTAGAAAATACATTAAAATCCCATATGTGTAGAAATCTACACACGAGGGTAGAGAATGAGGATGAGATGAAGGTTAAACCGAAGTAATTGACAGGTTTTTTGGTATGAAAAAATTATCATTTTCAAATGCTAACAAAATTGTTGAAGTAATTAAAAAGGAATTTGAGGAAAATTTAATTCCTTTTCAAAAAATAATCGGTTTCGCTTCCGATGACGCCTCCGTAATGCGGGGCGTTATCGGTGGAGTTGAAACTTAACTTCGAAAAATAAATAAAGACATATATTCTGTTGGTGGCACATCTCACTTAAACCATTTATGTGCAACTGCATCCTTAAAGAAAATTCGAAAATCGAGGGCGGGTCAATAAGTCCGTGACTTTTTGAATTTCTGACCTCTTTACTGAAACAGTAACACTGCTCTTGTCAACAGGCATCTGTCAGTTGACTCCTGTCAAAATTTAAACTTGCTGCGTCAGTTAGTTTGTGTTTGACAGCTATTTTTATCAGACTACTCACTAATTTCTTGCGAAAAAAAACCAAAAAACCAAGCCAATGCAAGGGTGCACACATGTGCAGTTGCCATGGCAAAAATCCATGAATTGGGCTATGAATTGCTCCCTCATCCACCCTATTCTCCAGATTTGGCTCCGAGCGACTACTTCTTGTTCCCAAACCTGAAGAAATGGCTTGGTGGAAAAAGATTTGACTCCAATGATGAAGTCATCTCGCAAACAAAGGCCTATTTTGAGGACCTCGACAAATCATTTTTTTTGGAAGGGATAAAAAATTTGAGAAGCGTTGGACAAAGTGTATAGAGCTCAAGGGAGACTACGTTGAAAAATAAAATTATTTTTTTATCAAAAAATCTGTGTTTTATTCCAAAAGTCACGGACTTATTGACCCGCCCTCGTATTGAACCTTCTATAAAAAATACTTATAAATATTCTAGTCACAGCTCACAAAGATAGGGTGATTTTAATGAATTCCAAAAATCTTTTAATATTAAAGAACATAAAATTCTTAAACATTGTCCAACTGGATGGCTTTCGGTGGCACATATCTACTATAGATCGTATTATTCAGCAATATCAGGCCTTAGTTCACTATTTCACACTAGCTGTGTTTGAGCAAAATTTATCCAATGCCAATCAAATTTTAAAGTTCTTGACTAAAATCGAAAATCGTTTATATCTTTTATTTTTAAAAAACTTGATAACTTAAATAAAAATTTTCTAAGTGAAAATCTTAAAATATTAAAAATAAAAATATTTTTGCAAACCGATATCTTACAAACGGTCAAATTTAAAGAGCGTAACTAATTTTGAAAAAAAGCCTGCATTTGAAAACATATATAACTATATGCTAACATTATGTAATTCGCCTCATAGTATTGCATCTGCAGAACGTTGCTTTTCAAACTTAAATTTAATAAAAGACGATCTAAGAAATTATTTAAATATTTCTACTGCCGACGCAATAATGCAGACGAAGGAACTGTTATGGTATGAGGAAAAAGTTTATGACCCGGCAATATCTTATGCCAAAACTTTTTTTATCATAATGCAAAACATTATGAAAAATGACTACACTTACTGTTGCGAGAGCTGGTAGTACTTAGAAAACGAAACACCAGCGCCACCAATCGGGAAATTCAATTATGGCGGATATCAGCCGGTCATAGCACCAGAAGACGTACAGCCATATTCCTTTTGAATTTCCGGTCTTTTGGTTACCCTGGTCGCGTAATCGCGAAACACGCAAAACAATACATTAAAAAACTAATAACATTTTAAGGAATTTTAATCGAATCTAATTAAAAGTAAGGTAAAATAAAACTGTAAATCTAATATTAAACTAATAAATTTATAGGTTTTAAAGTTCTGTAATTAAGTTCCAAGGGTTCTGTTCCCTGGCGGACAAAAACGCCGGAGGGTACATTCTTTAAAACTTTTATGTCTGAAGGATATTTGGAGGTGAAAAGGAAAGGTATTTTCGGCGCAACAGCATTTTGTCACGCAACTGCGCATCTGCATCAGTTATCACCAACGCAACAGCATCGTCGCAAGCAAGTGCGCATCAAATTCCTCATCACATCAGTTATCACCAACGCAAAAGCGTTCTTCATCGCAATCGCAACATCACCAACAACATCAGCTTGATCATCATCGTCCTCACATCAAAACTGCCTAAGAAACACGGTAAGTCCAAAATATTTTCTCAAATATATTCCCCTTTTCCCTGCTCAAAACCCATAGCCTCTACCTCTGTAAACATCATCTGATGCACGTGTGCTGGTGTAACCAGTGATATCCAGCACCACGACTGGAGCTGTACATCATGTTGCGCTGCTAGACTAATTGAAGCAGCTGTAAGCAATACCTCGAAATCAATCCTGATACCGTAAAACGAACTTGCCACATTAGCCTCCGTCGAATCAATCAATTGATAGCCGCATCAACATCTAAGGAACGGAACTACCCGTACCATATATGTACTTTTCTCTCTCGCTTCAACCAGATCTCAATAGACATATCAGAACAGTATCGAGCTTCAACGCAACGCACTTGTTTCGCACTCCGATAGCGGCACACTTACAGTCAGACAAATTAACCATGTCTACCTCGCACGCCAAATCCCCTCAACTTACATATTTACAAACGTCCGTCGCACTCTTTGGTGCTAACATAACAATATCCAAGTCGTCTCAAAAAGATCCGTTAGTACCAGGAGGCAAAATTAGGTCAAAGAAAGTTGTACTCTTACTTCAACGAATGGAAGAAGAAAAGCGGTTAGCTGAGCAACGAGACAAAGAATTTCTCGAACGCAAATATGCCATATTGCAGGAAGTAGAACCTGAGCCACCGACGAAGATGAGGACACGCAGTGCAGTAACTCAGTTGTTCTACCCCATTCATCGAAAACCAACTTAAACATCACCTCTTTCTGCAACTCGAACGCAGCTTTACACAGCAACCCTTCAACACCTATCCAAGGTAATATCGAATTCCCAAATGCACCCACTCGCAATGCTTCTCAATGTAACATGCCCACAGCTAACCCATTCACACCCGATATATCATCGCTAAGTCTGCATATTTTCAGCAGACAGCAACTGGCAGCTAGACAGTTAATGTCAAAGGAGCATGTGACCTTTAGTGGCCGACCGGAGGAATGGCGGCTATTTTTCAGCTGGTTTAACAGCTCCACGGTTTCATGTGGTTACACCAACACCGACAACTTGCGACGACTGCAAAATTATCTAAAGGGTAACGCAATGGAAGCTGTTAGATACAGAAGTGCCAGGAGTTATCACCACACTCCAAATGTTGTACGGTCGGTCAGAGACTATTATCAACAATCTAATTGAAAAAATTCGAAAGGAGCCACCACCACGAGCTGAAAAACACCACCAGTGGTCCACTGAAATCGCCAGTAGCATTCCGCCCATTCAAACTTTCAACCGTAACACCCGTCTCGCTATGAATGCTCATCAGTATACCCTCAAGCCCATTTCCGGACGTACTCTAAAATATTGTGATTCGTTCTTAAGCCGTACAACAAGACGGGCCACGTCAGTTTCTGTATCCATGTCCAAAAGGCTAGATAAGCACTTTATGGACATATATAAGCCGCTGAGTTGGTCCAAAACGCTTGCCCATCTGTCACTCCAAACTTTGACGGCGCTAGAGGGAATATTCTCATCTGGCAACCAGTTGATTCTAGACATCGGGGCCATGCTTGTGGGAAAACTCATAATAGAGAGCTCCAAATTTCCTCCAATATCAGCTCTCAACCGCAATGGGCTTGACCACGGCGGATGTGTGCAGCATGCTTTGTACGACTCTCACCAAACAATCTCCCATCAACGTGGTCAGCATCATGAAACAAGCCATTCTTGAACCCGGCTCATGTGTCATTTTGGGAGAGACCTACCATATAAAAAGCCGTATCTCTTGGAGATTTTGCAGAATATTCAACCAAAAACATTTTAGCAGATTCAGTACCAAATTAAATCTTAGAATTATTATTCGCTGTGCCGCCTTTCTTTCATCATGTGTGGAGGGAGTGAGATCTCGAATATGCAAATCTTGAAGACGGCTGTGAATAAATTAATATTCGTAGTCGAACAAGAGCGCGTAAGGAACTACTTCCAGTCTGTTGCGGTTGCCGGAGATGAACCGGCAAATGCACCAGCTCTGAAGATTCATGTGAGAACCACGCAGAACTTTCCCGCATCTCACAAAGAAAATAAGAATAAATATCGGTTTTAGAAAATTCGCTTATGGAATGCCCTGCCGATCTCTGTATTTCCTGGTTGTTATAACTAGCAAACATTTAAAAACAATGTACATCGGTACCTCTCTTTTCTTCCTCCCTAAATTTCCTTTGCCCGCGCTGCGTACAATCACCTTATGAGCGCACGCTCATTTCAAAACCATCGATGAGCAAAATATACTTCCCAATGCGCAATTTGGCTTTAGCCGCTTTCATAGTACGAACCACAAGATTCTACGAATTTGCACAGGAATCGTGCTTTAGGAAAATCAACCGGATTATTAATACTGGATATTGAAAAGGCATTCGATACTGTGTGGCACAATAGCTTATTATATAAAATGATTTGATTCCATTTCCCAACGTATATCCTAAAGTTGTCCAGAGTTTTTTGTCCGATCGAAGTTACAAAGTTCATGTCAATAATAGTAATTCATGTTTGTGTAATGTAGATACAGGTGTTCCTCGTGTATCAGTTCTTGCACCGATATTGTTCAACATTTATTTAGCTGATTTTCCCCATTTACCGGAATGTGATTTTGCCCTGTACGCTGCTGATTCTGTGATTGTTTTCGTCGCATAAATTTGGTCTCAATATTGAGACTAATTTAAAAGATGCGGGTGGAATAGTTATTCCATATCTAAATAAATGGAAATGAAAAATGGATCTTTTTCACAAGTCTTGTTACCTTCCGTCCGACCAATTAATTGTAAACGGGCTACACATACATTGGGAGACTTCAGTGAAGTACTTGGGTGTTTTATCTGGACACAAAACTTACTTTTAACGAACACATGACAAAGACTCTCCATAAAACGGGCAATGCAATTAAAATGATGTATCCCTTTATAAATAGGATATCCTTGCTTTCAAATGAAAACAAAATATTATTATATAAGATCATTTTTCAGGCAATACTGTTGTACGGCTGTCAAGTATGGGGTGACTGCGCTAAGTGTCACATAAAACGATTATAAATACACACCCTTATTACGGTTGTCGAAGATCGATAATTGATAAACGATAAAATTTATCAAACGATTGAAAATTTGGAATTATGATTATCAATTGATAAATTTTTTTTTTATTGTGAATAGAATGCATTTGTGAATGGGTATTCGATTTGACGTTTGATTTCGCTAATTTTTTTTGCAAGTTTTGTTTTTGTCGTCAGTAGCTGTGTTTTTCTTTTAAAATTTGCGTTTAAAATGTAAGTATTTTGGATTCAATTAATTACAGTATTTCTTAATAAATATTATGTTTGTTCAGGAGTAAAGCCGTAAGCAACAAACAACATCTCGGAAGATTGGTAGAAATCATGGAAGAGTACCTGAAATCGCCAAAGGTATCTGCACAAAACCGGCATTACAAAACAAATGGGACGAAATCGCTATTGAACTTAACAGTTTAGAACCTCCAGAGCATGATATAACTAAGTGGCAACGAGTAAGCATTGTACTATAATGTACAAATTTATTTTAATAGTTCCTAAAAATGTAGGTATGGGCTGATTTAAAGTGCAAGACAAAAAAAAGAAACAAAAACAGAACAAAATAGAAATGCTTGCAACTGGTGGTGGACCAAACAAACTTCATCTACTGACTGACAGTGAGGAAGCAGTCAGTCGGCTTATGCATTTAGACTCCTGTGTCGATCCGCTGGGACAAGAATTTGGCATCCAATTGCCAAACGAAGAAGTAAAAGAAGTCTCAATGACACCGAAGACTACCCGCAGCGATAAATTATCAAAGCAAAATAGTGAAACCCATCGTCTGATTTTGTTGGAGAAGCAGGCGAATTTTTACGAGAACATGATTAATATCATGAGTGATATTCCGGAAAATTCACGAAATATTCAAAAGTGTGTTTCTGAAATAAAATATTTAAATAGTTCTATTGTGGACATTTTCTATTTAATAAATTTCCTTTCACATAAAAAAAAAACGTATTAAATTTATTTATCAACGAGGTTTTTTTGATTGACTCAAATTTTGATAGATATCAAATTTTTTGACAAACATAATACCATATTTATCTATAGAACTATTCACAATGGATCTAAAATTCACAAAAAGTTCACGGCTGATCAAAAATGTTGATAATTGATCACAATAATACCGAGTCAACAAATTATTTGATAATTGTCAATTATCGTATTGATATTTGACAACCGTAATAAGGGTAACAGCAAAATAAGATACTCAAAATGATGCCCAACCTTTCTTGGCATCACACTACCCGCGATCTACACAGCAAAGCTAATGCTGAATTGATCTCTGCTAGGATACATGCACTTACCGAAAGATTTATGGTCAGATGTGATTTATCTGACAATTCACAAACTTTAAAATAGTTTTTTTTTTTTTTTAATTAAGGGGTTTTTGTTGTTCTTTCCCTTTATTGTTATCCCTTTCTGCGGATATATTTCAGTAGAAAGATATACATTATATATACATATATCAAATCTCTGAATTGTAAATTGTGAATTGTGCGGTGGCGTGGTTTGTAAACTTATGAACAAAATAAACGTGATTGATTGATTTTCGAGCAAATTATCTTCACCGATGAGGCTCATTTTGAAATTGGCGGTTATGTCAATAAACAAAACTGTCGCATTTGGGCTGAAGAAAATCCTGATTGGTTAAAAGGCCAATGAAACCAAAAAAAAGTTACTGTATGGTGTGGGTTTTGGTGTGGTGGCGTAATTGGTCCTTTTCTTTTAGAAGATGAAAATGGCAATGCAATTACTGTGGATGGAGCTCGATATCAATAGATGATTAGAAACTTTTTGTGTAGTCAATTGGAAGATATTGATGTGCAGAATATGTGGTTTCAACAGGATGGTGCAACATGCTACACAGCAACGAACTCAATTGATCTTTTGAAAGAGAAGTTTAACAATCGCATAATTTCTCGAAGAACAGACGTGAATTGGCCACCAAGATCATGCGATTTAACACCACTCGATGTGGTGTTCCTTGAAGAGTAAAGTTTATGCCGATAATTCTCAAACTGTTCAACACCTCAAAGACAACATTATCTAGCAAATATCACTTATTATGCGAAAAAGTGATTAAAAAATTTAGTAGCGACACATTTGCTATTTAAATTAGAGCTGCAACAGGAATTGATATGCAAGACGTAGATAGCAAAAACAACACCATATGGAAGCAGATTCTGCTTATGAGTAAAAAAAGAATGATGTTGAGACTGCAAGACAACTTCCTACTACAAAGGTGTTTGCTTTTGACCTTCAGCAGTGTCTGCCCACGCCGTTTCTTCAATCTCCTGTTTCCTTTTATAAATGGCAATTATATACCTTAAATTTTACCATACATGATTGTGTCCTTGGATATTCAAATTGCTATATGTGGCATGAGGGTATGGCTAATAGTGAAGACAGTCAGTTCGATGACAGTGATGATGAACCGCTGGAGTCAAAAAGAAGAAGACAAGATGCTAATCCGAAACCAACCTGGCGGAAATATCGGCGTTTGGAAAAATTGGTGTCGGTGTTGCCTCGGAGCTAGACAACTTCATTATTCTCCAATATATAGCCTATAGATCATAAATGTTAGCGCTGCATTGCATAACATACGCATTCATTACAATTTGAATGATGACGATTTGGAAATACTAGAAGAAATAAATGAAGATGAAGAAAGCTTTCCTGAAACTCCACAGTCCTACCTAACAGAGGCAAATCAAATCCGAGAAGAACTGTTACAACAATTTTTATGAGCTTAAAACATTGTATTACTTCAATAATATTTTATTTCAAGTTCAGTCATAACAAATTAAAAATAACAAATAAATAGAATATACTCGTATATATTGTATTGTAGTATTTAATTATTGCCTTAAAAATAATTTTTTCGTTGTATACTTTGTGATATCGCCGTAATGCTACAAGCGACTGTGGGTAAATTAAGAACTAACCAACTAATTGTAACTTGTCTCTTTTTGTTTTTTTCACTCTTTTTTTCTATTGGTAACTCGTGTAAAGGAAAATTTAACAAAGTTGAATTGTCAAAAATGAAATATAAAACATCAGGTGTGGGGTCACACATGAAATCAGGTTAAAATTCGAGTGGATGACCCATTGATTAATAGATAATTCGAGATTAAAAAAAAAAATCCGACGGCATGAGCAAAAAACTTCTGACGAAATCGCAGCTGATCGAGGACTTGCAAGCTGCCGGCATAGATGTGCCAAATTCAGCGTCTATCGCACAAATTCGATTATTACATGATAAATTTTCCAGCAGTGAAACTTCCGCCGAGACTGCTCATTCAGGTGAAACTTCCACTGAAACTTCAAATTATTTGACTTCTGCTTCTTCTGTGAGAGAAACTTCTGCTTCTGAGGAAATGCCTGCTACTTTCATCGATGCAAGTTTGCCTTCTGTTAGTGGTGCTTCTGGTGGTGCTATAGCACCAAACGTAAATTATGTTCCTACTGCAGAAATTGTTGATGCTGAAGGGGAAAAAGAATTAGCCAGGTTAGAGCGAGGTATGAAAATTCTACAATTCTTAATTAGTGTGTTTTCTTTTCATATAAAACTTCATATAACTTATTATAGAAATTTAATATACGTGTAAGAGAAAAAGGTAAGTTAGTTAACAAAAGACGAACAATGAGAAGAAGAGAACTATCTGTAGTTCTTTTCCCCTTTCCTGTTTGATTTTGCTTTTATTGCATGTTGCACTCGTATTATGCCTGAAGGGTTTAGTTGGTGTGCGAATCTCACCGACATTGCATGTGCATAAAAGAAAAAGTGTGTCAGTAGAAAAACTAAGGATACCTAGAAAATAAAAAGATAAATAGACTTATCTAGAACGGTGAGTTTGTTCACTGAGTTGTTTTTCTATATATAGTAGTAGTGGTAGTAGTTTTGACTCTTTATCCTGACTATATCCTGAAATATAAAGGTCTATAAAGCAAGATAACGGGTTGTGTGTGGCGGTTGCTTATTCTCGTGTCCCGCTTGAGTGTTGTCGTGTGTGTCCGCTCCGCTCAATGTTGTGTGTGTGAGATAGGTATAGCCGTCGGTTCCACTCGTTCGCTTATGGTCCGTAGTAATTGAGATAGATTAAGTATGCTTTCGTGTGTGCGTCGCATTGCCGGTCCCCCTTAACCGAGAAGGTATAGGCGTGTGTGGCGAGATGACGCGGTTCCATTGTCGTACTCATTTCATTGCACATCTAATCTCTTACGTTTCCTCTTTATTGGAGTAGTAGTAGTTTTGATTCTTTATCCTGACTATATCCTGAAATCGGGCTCTAAAGCAAGATAACGGGTCGTGTGTGGCGGTTGCTTATTCTCGGGTCCCGCTTGAGTGTTGTCGGGTGTGTCCGCTCCGCTCAATGTTGTGTGTGTGAGATAAGTATAGCCGTCGGTTTCACTCGTTCGCTTATGGTCTGTAGTTTGAGTTAGACTGAGTATACTTTCGAGTGTGCGTCGCATTGCCGGTTTCCCTTAACCGAGAAGGTATAGGCGTGTGTGGCGAGATGACGCGGTTCCATTGTCGTACTCATTGCACATCTAATCTCTTACCTGTGTTCCTTATTTAATTTTCATCTCGTATCTAAACATGATAGTGCATTTATCTTCCTTTTATTTGCTATCCAACTCAAAGGGTTTTTTATTCCTTTGCAGAACCAGTTTTTTAATATTATGACAAAGTGGCAACTCCAACAGCAGATCATTAGTATAATGATCAAGTGGCAACACCGACTACATCAGGTAAACGCATTTCCATAAAGGAGATGTCAGTTTCTTTTGGCTGTCTTCGAAAACATTTGAACCCGTTTGGTGGTGATTTTATCCTGTGCTCTCTTTTTTTCCTAGTTTGCTTAATTATTTCAATAAAAGTAATTGCGTAGACCTAAGCAGTGTTTTTCTTTTTATTTGAATACTTTTACGGACTTACAGCTGATGCCAGTTACCGCGGTAAGCTTTTTTTTAGTGCGTGATTGGACATTTTTGGTGCCGAAACCCGGGACGATCGGTGTGAGACCTGGAACAATCGTGGTTGTGGCCTACACATTGTGGCAATTGGAGAGAGGATTGTTACCAAAATAATATTCAGTGGCGTCGTGGCGAATAAAAAATTAATTCAGTTTTGTGGCAGAATTCTATTCGGATTCATTTCATGTAACGTGATTGGCAGTTGCAAGCGGGATTTAAAAAATAACGGTAGAATCTGGTGTCGTGGTTGTTTCGGTCAAACCAATTCCTTTTGTGTTCTTATCTATGCACATATACATACATATGTGCACGTACTACCCCTGATTGCGATATACCTAAATATCTACTCTTGCAGTGGGAAAAGTGAATACATTAATTCCGTTGGCTTTGGCATACATACATATTGTCTCTCGTTTACCCCGTGCAGTGGCATCTCCTTCCGACTCGTAACTCGAATACCCCTCCGTGGCCCAATAAAACATTCTGCGTCGGTTATCAATATACTTTCAGTGCGATACTAAAGTAATTGCGTGTGTGCCGAACAAGTAAAACACATTCAGTGACAGAAGCAGTGGTGGTTCGAACTTGGTATAGATGTGCACAACAAGTTAGATTGGCACATCAGGCGATTTTTTATTATGTGACACATACACATATATCTGATTATCACTGGCGTCATCAAGTACCTATATATGATACAAGTTAAGACAATCGTTTATTAGAATAAGATATCTTAAAACTGCTCACTCAGCATCATCACGATTGCCACATAGTTTCAACAGCATCAACTGTAAACAAGCACATCTGGACACCAAGTCCAATCCTGATCGAACATGTCATTTGTCACGTTTTGCTACTGACCAACGATTGTATAAACAGGAACATCTGGACACCAAGTCCAATCCTGATTGAACATGTATAACCGATCAATCTAGAACGATCGATTGATGAAGTCATCAGCACTCAGATGATGTCATTTTAAGAGTATATAAACTCCATCAAAAATCATCCAAAGTCAAGTCAACTTCCAGCAGCAGGATCATCCAGTCATCTTAATTTAATTTAAGTATAATACCATTGTATTCTAGTAGTATTTCTTTTTTAAAAAACCTAGATACAAGGGAAAATAATAATTTACATAGTAGGTACTATTGAAAAGGGATAGATGCACAGTTCAAGTTGAAGGCATTGGCAACAACATTTGCGAATACACTCGAGGCCGGGCAGACGTCAAGATGAGGTCAATTGCTGAACCATCATTCGAGCTACGTGTGAACTTCCACATCATCACATCGGTTACATCACAAACACCAGTGGCAGAAGTGGCAGATCATTGTTGGCAGCATCTTCGCAATATATCATTGGCAGACGACACGTTTGGGAAAACTGGCAGGATCGATGCACTAATTGGCGCGGATATATGGGGACAACTAATCACGGATGGCATTGTTCGAGGCGAGGCTAACGAGCCAGTAGCACAACGTACACATCTTGGCTGGGTGGTCTTTGGCCCAGCTACGGCTACTCAGGCAGGTTATTTGGCATTTCAGTCTATGACTTTACGGAGGAGTGAGGAGGATCAACATCTTGACGAACTTCTTCGAAAAATCTTTGGTGTGGATAACATTAATCAGAGGGATTCAGATTCAACCGCTATCGACTATTGTGAGCAGATCTTCGTACAGACACACAGGCAATTACAAATTGGCTTTTATGAGGTGCAGATGCCATTCCGGGCAGACGCACCATCGCTTGGATCATCACATTAACTGGCTCTTAGGTAATTCCATCAACTGGAACGGAAACTGGCTTCTGATCCTGAACTCAAGCAGAAATACATCGCATTTATGAAAGACTACCAACAACTTGGCCATATGCATCCAGTTCGAGACTACCATGGCGATCCATCACAGGTATATTTCATACCGCATCACGCTGTAACCAGTAAGTTTAGGGTGGTCTTTAACGCATCAGCGAAAACAACGAATGGAATCTCACTGAAAGACACACAATTGGCTGGTCCACCAATTCAGGAATTGCTGGTGAACATCATTCATCGGTTTAGGCTTTTTGGCATTGCGATAACAGCTGATGTCGAGAAAATGTTTAGGCAGGTACGTGTGGATCCAAGGCATAGACAATGGCAGCAAATATCATGGCGAGAGGCAGCTGATCAACCAATACGACCATACCAATTGGCTACGGTGACATATGGAACAAAAAGTGGCCCATATTTGGCGGTTCGAGCAATAATTCAGTGTGGAATGGATCATTGTCACAAACTTTTGGACGACACCAGAATCTTGGCTGCCCGTCAGAGCATTTTAACTGACTTCTACGTGGATGACTACCTCACTAGTGCTCCTACCGTCCAGCAGGCATCTCAATTGGGACAGGATGTGACATCGGTCCTACAGGAAGGTCATTTCTACCTACGTAAATGGAAAACAAACAAAGTTGAGGTTTTGGCACAATTCCCACATCCATCTAGCACAGGTGACATGAACTTGCAATTAGCGGAAACAATTGTTCTTGGCTTGCACTGGGATTCATCAACCGATGAACTATTTTATCGAGTGCGCTTGGACGAATATGCATCTAACACCAAGCGGACGATTCTCAGCGATGCAGCTAGGTTATACGACCCAACTGGTATGCTTTGACCTATTGTCATTGTGGCTAAGCATATCATCCAGAAACTATGGCAGGCTGGCTTGGGCTGGGATGAACCAGTACCACCTAACATACTCAATGAATGGCTCACATTGCGCAATCAACTGAAAGAAGTGGAGGCAATTCGGATACCCCGTTGGCTTGGCATGTCGCTAGAAACTTCATCACATTTATATGGCTTTTGCGATGCTAGCATTAAGACATATGCTGCAGTCATATATCTCAGCACCAATTAGCACGATTTACACAGGCACCCCCTTTTTCAGTGGCAGGCGTTGACTACTGTGGCCCATTCCACATACGCATTGGCGCAAATTGAGTACGCACGGAAAAGAAGACATATGTGGCTATCTTTGTTTGTATGTCAACTAAGGCAGTGCATATTGAGTTAGCAGAGGACTTATCTTCAGAAGCATTTATCAACGTATTTACGCGATTTACAAGTCGACTTGGCCCGTGTCATGAACTCTATAGCGACAATGGCACAACATTCATTGGTGCAAATCGGATACTGGCAGAAGACTTACGACATTGGCATAATAAATACACTCAGCAACAGTTAGCAAACAGAGGAACGCAGTGGCATTTTATTCCACCGAGGGCACCACATCATGGAGGATTATGGGAGGCGGCAGTGAAATCTGCTAAAAAGCATCTACTACGCATTATTGGTAACAATTCGATCTACTACGATCAACTTCACACTCTATTAGTTCATGTGGAGGTTTGCTTAAATTCTCGACCGCTTGTGGCTTTGCATGACTCCAACGACGATCAACTAGCACTCACACCAGCTGATTTTCTTATTGGCCGACCAATAATTTCAATACCAGACAAACCCGTCGTAGACATACCGAAAAATCGTTTATCTTATTGGCGTCAACTTCGACAAATGGAACAACACTTTTGGCGTAGATGGCACGATGAATATCTCAGCACACTTCAGCAGCGATCCAAATGGCATACAGGCAATGATGATTTAAAACTCAACGATGTTGTACTCATACGCGACGAGAATCTACCATTAACACATTGGCGACTTCGCAGAATTGTTGCGGTTCATCCCGGACAAGATGGTTTGACTCGGGTGGTCACCATCAAGCATGCAACTGGCGAATGCACCCGACCAATTCAGAAGGTGTGCAAATTACTGGAATAATCCTGAACATACCTGTTCAGCCGGGCAGGATGTTTAATATTATGACAAAGTGGCAACTCCAACAGCAGATCATTAGTATAATGATCAAGTGGCAACACCGACTACATCATGGAAACGCATTTCCATAAAGGAGATGTCAGTTTCTTTTGGCTGTCTTCGATAACATTTGAACCCGTTTGGTGGTGATTTTATCCTGTGCTCTCTTTTTTCCTAGTTTGCTTAATTATTTCAATAAAAGTAATTGCGTAGACTTAAGCAGTGTTTTTCTTTTTATTTGAATACTTTTACGGACTTACAGCTGATGCCAGTTACCGCGGTAAGCTTTTTTTAGTGCGTGATGACCAGTTTTGCCGATGGACGACATAGAAAAATAAATGAACTGATTGTGTAAAAATACGAGTATACCTATCTCCATTGGACTTAATAAATAAAAAAAAATTAAATAAACAACGAAATCTTTTATTTTCTATCATTTTATCCTTAAAAAGAAAAAAGTTTTTGTGTTAAGCAGTGTTGTGTTAAGTGTGTTGATAATTCTTTGCTAATTTAAAAGGAAAAAAATGGAGGAAATAAGTTTAACACGTTCGTGGACGTGAATGCTATAGCTTTCATTTTCATACTGATGCAAAATGACGTGAATGCTATTGCATTCAAATTTTAAAGTCAATTTTTATTCATTTAATTTTATACAATCTTTTGGTTTTGTAATTAATATACATTTCAAAATAATGACCAATTGATTCATTAGGTACTTTCATATTATTTTATTTTTTCTCCGTGTATTTACAAATTTCCTTAAGCCGGCTACATTGAGTAAACTAGATGTGTAATAGATGACGTGAATGCTATAGCGCATCTATATTAGAATTATAATATAGATAGTAGAATTCTCAGAGAGAGCTGTCTCTATCAGTGTACATTTTTTTCTGAAAATTGCCGTTACTTTTAACAATGTGCATTATAACTGCTTAGACATTTCATTATCTGCTTCAGTTAGACATTTGAGAAAAAAGCGAAAACATCAGTTTTTTGAATTATCGTATAACTTTCTTGAAGAAATATGAATTCACATAAGAAGCGTACGCGAATTTTGAGATTATTTGATGATTCTGATTCAGATCAAGCTATAGGTAAGTGTATTACGGAAATAATTGGAAATGAAATCAGTAAATTTGATGGAGACCTTTGTGATAGACTATGGGCAATTCAGCGTAAACTCTAGAGAGTGTACCCCTAATATATTTTTGTCAAACAATATGGGCTTATCAACATCATCATCTTCTGATTCAGAAGATTCTAACAACATAAATATTTCAAATGGGATAGATGAGACAACTACCTTGTGGAATGAAGATACTGCAGAAATACAAGACTTTGATTTTGAATGGTCTTCAATGGGTGTAGCTGTAAATTATTCAATCATAATAATGGACAGAAATATTTAGTTTTGTTTTCATATATACATACTATGAAATTATGGATTTAATTTATTCATTTTTATATATGTATATTTAAATAAAGATCTATTGTTAAATAAAAAGTGTAATGAAACTATAATAAACCTGTTTTTCTCATGTATTCTATGGATGAATGCTATAGCATTCATTGTATATAACGGTTAAAATACGATGTTCTGACTACTCTTATAATATATGTCTAATCAGATTTCGGATATTACAACTAGTTTCAAAAATAATTGCTTGTATATTTTTGCAGCTCCATGAAATTATTAGCGTCCGCGAACGTGTTAACTGAGAATGTAAGTAATAAATTTTCTGTGTAAAATAAAAAATTGTTTTTAATATTTTTTTTTTACAGATCAATTTGACAAACTCTAACGGTGGTGTTGATCCCGGATACTTGGTCGCAGTAAAGTGTGGAAAGTTTTCGGAAAGGTGATCCAAAAAAATGGAACTGAGCTTGAAAATATTGTAGCATGCCGAATTTGCAGCAACGCTTTTAAATTTTCAAAAAGTACTTCGAATCTTGTTCGGCATAAGTGTTATAAGATAGAGAAAAACAAAATTGGTCCAGAGAATCTACCGGAAACTTTTATAGATACCGACACTAAGAAAAGCATTATGCGTGCAGTAACAGAATGGACAGTGGAAAATTGTCGCCCATTTATTATTGTTGAAGATTCAGGATTAAAAAAAGTGGCTTCCATGTTATGTTATTGAAAATAGGATCGGAACTAGGAAGCAACATTAACGTCAATCATCTGCTTCCTCATCCGACAATCGTATCCCGAAATGTATCTGAGTTTTATGAAATACATTTTAAAGAAATTTTAAGAACGAAATTGTGTGGATATAGTATAACATCCGACGTATGGACAGTCAATTTTCTACGAAGTAGTTTTTTTTCACTACATTAAGGAAAACACAATGAAAAGCCGTCTACTTTCAATGACAAATATGAGAAGTGAAACATGCACAGGTGCAAAAATAAAAGATACAATTTCAAAGAAACTACACGAATTTGGATGTGATTTGGATATTGATGACCCAATATGTGTGACCGACCGAGGATCCAATATGATTGCCGCATTAAAAAATAACACACAAATACATTGTATAAATCATCTTTTGAACAATGTTATTGAGAAGGCTTTTCAAGAAAATTACGAATTGGCGAATATATTACAAAAAGCAAGCTCCAGGTTAAACCAAATCAACATGCCAGTTTCCTTGCAAAACTCAGAAATTCAACAAAAGCAAAGCGAAGACGATAAACTTCAGACTCTTCTTCAAAATATAACATCATTACGTCTGCAGAAACTAAGTTTGGACAACATTACGCTGTATTGCGAACAAACGGTTCCATTCGCCTCTACATACCAAAATCTACGTCGAAGAATCTTCAACAGTGTTCATGGACTATCACATACAAGCGGTCGCGCTACCGTAAGACAAATCTGTCATGATATGTATGGCCCAATATGCGGGAAGACATCATCGAATGGTCAAGGATATGACTTCAATGCTAACGAGCAAAAATTCAGCGACACAACCAGTTGATTCCAAAGAAGAATAGACCGTTTTTCTCGTTGGCCAGGAGCAATTCCAATTAAAGACATGTCGGCAGACACGATTGCAACAGAATTTTACGAGAATTGGATTGCGAGATATGGATCACCCAAAACAATTACCACTGACCAAGGATCACAATTCGAATCTTCTTTATTCAGTAACCTTGCACATTCATTGTGCGGCAAATGTAATGATAGAACGTTTCCATCGGACTTTTAAATCTGCTCTTATGTGCACACCTAATACATCCTGGATAGAACAGATTCCAACGGTTCTTTTGGGTCTACGAATAAATTATAAAGAAGACCTTCAATCTTCACCCGCAGAAATGTTGTACGGAACTACATTACGCTTGCCGAACGAGTTTTTCATCGACTTAGACACACCTGACAATCCACAATTGTTTCTCAGCAAATTCAGTGAACATATTCGCCTGTGCAGGTCCTTTCATAATTAAAAATCTTTACAGGTGTTCACATGTGTTCGTGCGCAACGATGCCGTCAAACCACCTTATGAGGTTGTTAAAAGAATCGATTATCGTCGTTTTGTCATCAAACTCCTGCATAAAGAAATAACATTGTCAGTAGAGCGGCTCTAACCAGCCTATTTAGATCAAAATAGCATATCACGAACAGTATCGGAACCATCTCAATCAATGTTTACACAGCCGGTACCACTGAAAACATATTCAAGAAAATCAGTTAGTTACTTCCAGCAATCAACAAAATATTACTTAGTAATATAATATTTATGTTTTCTCTGGGGAGAGAGTGGTTGTAGGGTTCTTACCCATCAGTTGTTAGCTGTCATTTCTTTTTGAGTTTTACAATGCACAAATACATTCCATTGTGAAATAAAATTTTACTGTCGTCATTAAGAAGTCAAGAGAACAAGTCATTTTATTAACTGGTTCTGCAGAACCATTAACAAAAATCTACACATTTCACGATATAGTGACACCTTTCCGTCATGTTAGTCAAATATGCGAACCATTAGTTTTGCACGAACCAAACGCAAAAAATTTTCTTTTAGCTTTCGCGCCGAATCACAACAGTTAATTTGCATTTGTTTTGGTGAATTACATTCTATATTAAGAGAAACCTCCAAGTGCAGATATTCTTTACAGTTCGCTTTGTTTTCGGTTCTTTTTTTTTCAGTTTCTCAATGGAGTTTACGAACTTGAATGTAAGTAATACTTGCAATTGTGGTATTGAACAACTGCTGACTAAAAGTTTCAGTTCATTGTCGTTTTTGGAAAAAGAAAAAAATATTAAGAGTTAGAAACCTTCCCCGTTATTAAACATAACATCAAACACCAAAAAGTTCAAGAGACATTTTAATGCAACAATTTACAAAAATATCTCCTGGATATGCGGATGTGTAAAAGCGGATTTTATGATTTAAAATAACTTGAGTAAGGGGCAATTATGTTTAGCTGTTATATTTTATAAGCGACTCAGATATTGTGCTTAAAAAACATTTAAGTCTTTCAAAAGTATTTAAAGGAATTTCAAATGATATTCAAAACGATATAATTCCTTCGGTTTTAAATGTTTTAATATCCGAGATACAACAAGAAATTAAAACTGCTAAGTTTGTGTCTGTTATTGTGGACGAGTCGACTAATATTTTCGGCAAGTCTCAACTTTTAACGGTTTTTCGGTACATCCATTCCAACGAATCTGCACAGGAAAGACAGATTTATTGGATTTTGGGATATAAGCCAGAGTAGGACCGTTAAAGGTTTGTTTGCTCAATTTGAAACAATTTTAAACGCTTTTGAATGTAAGGAGAAACTGGTCGCCTTTTTTTACCTGCTACAGATTTCCTCCAATATCATAAAATCTATGGGTTTTTCTGCAAACTTATTGATGATATTTTTTATTACTGTTACGTTCATAAGAAAAAAATAGTAAAACGGTTGATTAGGCATTTTCTGGAGAAAAGCGACATCAAAGTCAAAAATTAGCATGGGCAAGAAAAATGAAACAGGGTTAGAAATTGGATATCTGAAGACCCTAACATGATATCAACTTTATTTAAATGCAGCTGAAAAGCGTAGTATTTCTTCTAAAAACAAAGTCATCAACGAAGTTTCTGCTATTAGAAATAGCTGAGAAATTTCCGTTAACATGCGTCAAGGTATACCAAAGTAAGCCTTTCCTTAAATCCTCGATAAGTGATGTCAGCATTGGAGATATACCCTTACTGTATAACGATTTTTTTCTTAGAATATACCCAAGAATCATTTCCCAAATTATCGTCAACGAATTAGGGGACACCCTGTATAGCCAGCAATGATTTAAAGGAAGTATTCCCGGAAGTGTGCAACTTAATAAACCTTGTGGTCGCCATCCCTACAACTCGTGCATCAGTGGAGCGTTAAAACGTATTTAAGGATCACACAATCTCAGGATCGACTAACAAATCATCGGATAATTTGTAAAGTAGAGTTATAGACGACTTCTCTAAAAAAGAGCGCCGGATTGTTCTTAATCATAAATGAGGCTTTTCTCTTCAAATAAAAATTTTATAACGAATTTTTCTAATGTGAATTAATATTAATATTTTTTTTTATATTATATTATTATATTATGTTAAATATAAAAATTGAGCAAAATCTCAAAAACGGCTCAATATTTTAACAAATCATTATCATTTTCGTAATCAGGTCGACGAAATAATCGTACATAACAATAGGTGTGTTTTTTTGGTATTCTATATAGGCTTAACAAAGTACTTGCCAATAAAACGTCTATGCAGGATAAGCAATTTCAACACATTACTCGTAGTTTGGCAGCACCGCAAAATGACATTTCTGTTTACCTATTTGGTTTTGCTTTGTGAATTGTAAATATTTCTGTTTTTAAATATACACATCAAAATGATGGAAAATGGAAAAAATGCACAGGTAAATTTTAATGGAATGAGATTATTCATTTCTCCTTAATGCTGGGAAGTTATTTGTTTCAGTTGCTGTCCCCATTGCTGCCGAGTCAAACACCAAATTTTAGCAACATTTTGCAGGAAATTCAACCAATGCTTTCATTACTATTAAGTGATTCCAGTTCCAGCAGTGATTCCGATGAATTTGAACTGGAGCAACACCCCAAATGTGTCAATTTTGTGCAAACAATTGATTCTTTCAATGAGCAAGATTTGAAGTCACATATGAGAATGCAGTGTCAAACCATGGAGTACATCATATGTATGTTAGATATTTTGAATATGTGTCTTCACATTCATCGAGTTCTCATGGCGGAAGAACCAGAATTGATCCCAGAACAACAGTGTACATGTATGTCTGGTACATAAGTAACACCGTCACTTTTAGGCAGCTTGGCAACTTGTTCGGGGTTTGCAGATCATCAGCATAGATTGCTGTCCGACGGGTTACTTCTTACCTCATAAAAATTGGTCATGAGTTTGTTAAATGGACACAAGGAGCTGCTGCGCAAGAGACTCAAGCTAAATTTCAACAGAAAAAAGGAATTCCTGTGGTTATTGGGGCAATAGATTGCACTCACATCACAAATAAAGCTCCCAAACTTGGCAACGAATGCTATGCTAACAGCCTAGTTTTGCAAGCTGTCGTTGATGCAAACAAGAAGTTTACTGACATAACCTGCGGAGAGCCGGGGTCTCTTCATGACAGCAGAGTTCTTCGGAGATCAAACCTCTACGCAAGGGCGCAGACCAACTTTCAAGACTTATTTCCGAATGAAAGTTATATAATTGGTGATTCCGCTTATTCACCAACAAGTTGGTTAGTACCACCTTTCAAGGACTATGGGAACCTGACGGAATCTCAACACAATTTTAATAAGATTCATTCTGCAACAAGAATCGTTGTTGAAAACACTTTTGGTCTGCTCAAAGGACGATCTCGGAGGCTACATAAATTTACAGAACAGACAAATCTATGCGCAGTTGCAAATCTCATTGTGAGCGCTTGTATCTTACACAACATTTGCCTTTCAAACGACGATTTGTATTCCGTTGACTTACCAGATACTAGCACAAATTCCACCGCTACCTCCAATGAGAATTCCACAGCAGAGGCAGTATCAGTTGCAGTCGTTAATCGACGGGAATTATTGTTCAATCATTTGCAGGAACTAAATTTAATTTAATTGTTATTTTTACACACATTTGTATCCAAAAATAAACCAATTTTGATTTTATTTAAAGTTTTTTTTTATTTTTTTGTAATTTTTAAAAGAATTTCTTCCAACAATTTAATTTTTTGCTGCTCCGCATTTTGTGTTGCTTGCTGTTGGGCTTTCATGTTCTCATCCACAGTTTTGCACAATTTCTCAAACAACTGGGTTTTCAGCTGCCTGTTTTTCTCATGTTCGTCTTTCTTGGCTTGGATTTTTGTCATTATCTGACCCAGATTCTTGCCTTTTTTTATAATTTTCTTTGCGTTTGTGTTTGCGTTTTCAATATCAGAAGAACTTCTTGATGTCGATGCTGCACCTTCTATTCTCAGCTGAAATATATTGCTGGAGGAAGATGGCGTTGCATCTAAAATGTTCTTCTGCGTTAAGCTTGAAGAGCTTTTTTCAGAACACATTTTTAGAGGGACAGTATGTTCACTTCCAACGTGGATTGTATGGACATTTGATAAAATTGGTGTATTACTAAATTTCATCCATTTCGTCCATATACGGGACCACAATTGGAGTAGCACCGGTTTGCTGCCTATTATCTTTGGCAGCTTTATACGCTACCAATAGCGTTTTCTTCTTTTGCCTTCTATGGCAGCTACAGTGGTGCTGGAATCGTAAATTAAACTTACAATTATAAACTTTTATTAAAATAATATTAATTTCTTACCGTTAATTCTTGAAAAATCATGTCTTCCAGCACATTTTTATACACAAATTTCATTTTTCGGCCAAGGGGTAGCTCTAACGTCTAACATTAAATATTGGGATGTGGGAATCCCGAACCCGACCCCCAAATATCTTCATTAAAATCAAACTCACTACTAATCAGGACACAAAATACTTTCTCCTAGGATCCTTATACTTTCCAACAAAATGCACACCTCACCTTATGTTGGAGGAACTAGAGAAAATCAGTTAGCTTGCCGAAACATTCGATAGCAACATATTGGGAGGCGACCTTAACATTAAAAACTTAGCGTGAGGTGATTTTATTACCAACGTTTTTGGTTACCCTGCACGTATTGACACAGTCTGAGGGGCGGCTTTTACCACTAATGCGTTTAAAGAATTTTGTGAGACAAATAACATAATTAATGTACTAACGACAACCGAAGCATCGAGGGGAGCGGATGAATCGGGTCATAATAGAGATTCTAACTAAAGTATCAGTGAGCAATTCTAAAAAGTAGTACAAGCACTTCAGTAATGTCCGGCGAGTGATGAATTCTGCAGTATCCAGAAGTACCAACCGGAGTCCATTCCAGTTGATTTTTAGAATTGATATTCGTCGGAAAAAAACGACCAACTGCGGAAGCTAGTGGAGTAGTTGATGCTAGACAATTTCGTCTGTAGTGCATTTGGCAGCATTGAAAGAAAAGCAAAACAATTATCGTTCGTTAATTACATTGTCGAAGCGCGCGCTTGAAAGTATGCTTGTTAGTTATATTTTCGAAACACATCCATCCATCCATTTTTTTTTTCTGATTGCAGTCTATTCTGTAACGTCGCCCGGACATCACGTTCCGGATTATCAACTTAAGAATTAATAAATAATCAATAAGTAAATAGTTATCAACTGAATGATCATATGTTACAATAAAGAATCAAAGTTTGTAAAAACAATTCGAACGTATTTGCTTCCTTTAACAAACCATTGAAAAGAAATATAATACTCCAACAGAGCTATGAAGCGCAGCTAAGGAACAGATCCAGAAGATCCAAAAAGAGAACAAATTGACCTACAACAGTTAGAGAAATTGCATGCCAAATATTTTGGGCCCTATGAAGTTGTGGAATTGAGATGGTGAAATATAAAGATCGATACGATGTAAGTGGGGCACCACGACGGACCAAATACAATACAACAGCTGTGAATGGTGTAAAGCCATAGCTATCGGAAACCGATGATGATACTGACATACCGCAGGGAGAGGAGAGGAATGAGGAGATATAAGCTATGCCATACATAAGTTTCATACTTAACATAGTTGTTTAATATTAAAATAACATCACATAGAACACATATCGTACGATTCACCAAATACATTTACTGGTAGCACGGTTGCATCGAACCACTCTTGAGAGCAGTTGGATTGCAACAACAAATCACAGTGAAGCATAGCCTGACCATCACACTGTACAACTATTTACATCACCAAGTGCAGTGAGGTGGTGTGCAATATATGAATTCTGGGTTGGACTAACTGGTTGGGAGTTTGGGCAACTCACTCGTGATGAACTCGCTATACACGTCGCATCAATCGTAATAAAGGAATTAATTTTACTTAGTTGTTTCTTTTATTTGGTCATTTCGTTTTTCTCTCGCTGGTTTTCTATTGGCTATCGGGTGTGATCATCGAAGAGTTCATCCGTCATAATATTTAGTTTCGTTTAAAACATAGTATTTGTTTCAACAATAACGCAAATGCCAGAAATGATAATTGAGATAAATGAAGAATAAACTATTTTACTATGTATCTTAGAAGTGTCAATGCAAAACGTAATCGAAACCCACAATGAATCTGGTGAAAGCGAATCTGAGAGCGACAGTGATGCTTCAGCTCGGCTTGGGTCATCGGGACAATACGTATCTCGAGATCAAACTTTTTGGAAGACGTCACTGCATTCATCATCGCAAACTAGATTATCTTTTCACATCACGACATGCAATTTATGTTATTGTTTTGCTGTTAACGCCACTTGAGATACTAAATTTGATTTTCACAGATGAAATGAAATTAATTATAATCTGGGATCAGAGTGCATCAGAGAGTTCAATGAGGTGAACACCCCATGCCGTATTGGGTAATAAACTGCACCAACGCCGCAAACACCCACTCAGGACCGCGATAGCAGTGGACGAAGGAAGTGTACAGGATAGGGGTGTTGCAGAACTTCCGCATTAAATTTCAACATCCGCATCTGCTTCACATCCGCAAAAATCAATGCGGAGCTTAGGCCGGTGCGGATGTAGAACAAATCGGTACAGGAACGACTTAGCGGCGGCGTGTGTGGTATACGTGTTAGGTATTTTCCTAGCAGCAGTGACAAGAAGCGAGGATTTTTTTTGTTTTGATTTTAGTATTGTAAATAATGCGATTGAATGGTGAAACATATTCTCGGAAGGGATGTACAACTACTTCATAAAAAAATTACCTTAAATCCATGCACCCGGAAAAGTAGAACTTTTTCAGCAGTGAAGTTTGTTTGTTACAATTTTTTTTAATCATTATTTAATCATCGCACACTACGTGCGTTTCTTAAATTTTCAATTTGTTATTTGTAATGTGACAATGTGTTACTTTTGTAATAATCAACCAGTTTCATCTAAAGATGTTTTTCTATTTTTCTTTTTTAGATAAAAGTGTTACACCTTTGCAAGCAGCTAAGAAACAGCTTTCTTGGGAGGAAGTTATTCAAAGAGGAAAAAAGTTTGACGCGACCCATTCCAATTCTAAAAAAATTGACAGACTCATCGGCGAAATGATTGCACTACAAAATTTAACATTTAATTTTATAGAAGGAATAGGATTTCGCAGGCTTATGCAAGAATTTGCGCCAAAGTATAATTTGAAGAGCGCAACTTTTTTACTGATTATGTTTGCAATGAATTGTAGGAAAAGGTCAACCAAAAAGTCACGGAATTGATTCAACAATTTGATTACATGTCGTTTACTACTGATATTTGGACAGATCCAAGCTATAATGCTTCTTAAATAAGCCTGACTTGCCATGGAATAGCGAAAAACTTTGACCGATCAGCTATGTTATTAAAATGTGAGACATTTGATGATCGTGATACAGGCGATATAATTGCCGAATAATTTGACTCAATGCTCACTGAATGGAATATTACAAAGGAACAAGTGCAGTGCATGATTCGAGACGAAGGTTCCAACATGAAAAGAGCCATGCGAATTGCAGTATTGAATGATTTAGATTGTACCATTCACAGAATGCAGCTAGCTATACGACGAGGATTAGTGTCCCAAGAAAATATAAAAGTAGTCAAACAAAAATGTAAGAAAATTTCAACTCATTTTAATGATTCAACAATTGCTCAAAAACAGCTTCAAAAGATTCAGGATAGACTTAATCAACCGCATCTCAAAGTATCCCAAGACTGCGTAACCAGATGGAACAGTACATTTTATATGTTCGAGCGGTTTTTGAAGGTAAAAGACGCATTAAGTCTCTACATGAATGACATCGAAATATACCCAATTATGCCAGAAGACTGGAAAATAATCGAATGCTGTGTCCAGTTGCTGAAACGTTTTGAAAAAGCAACACGAGAATTAAGCAGCTCTGAGACTCTCATATCATCTGTAATTCCAATAACTCAAATGCTTATGAAAAAACTGGATGGCCATTTAACTAGATCACATGACTCTGATCCGATTAGGTTAACAGTCACCACTTTAAAAACGGACATGTTTTCTAAAATCTCGGCCTTGGAAGAAAATAATTTATTTTCTACACCCACTTATTTAGACCCACGCTACAAGCACAAATTTTTCAAACCGTGGACAGAAGAAAAGATTAACGAAGAAATACTGAGAGCTCACACAAATCGTCTTCATGATCATGACAGCACATGTTCTCCAAACTACAACCAATCTAAAAGAATGAGAATGGGAGATTCATTGGATTTGTTGCAATCGATTGACCATTTTTCAGAACAACCTAACACGCCCCGTACCGCTAGGAAACCCTGTTTAAAAAGTAATCTGGAGATGGAGATGATATCTGAAGATGACAACCTTATCCAAAGATCAGACAGTCCCGGATCAGACTTTAAAAAGGAGTTAGCGTCATATCGCAGCAAAAAAAGGACAAATGTATCGGAGAGTCCACTTATCTGGTGGAAAGATAATAATTGTTTAATTTACGACCCTTTACGAATCGCCCAGAAAAAGCAGCTGTTGAAAATAAAAGCGCTGAATTCAACCTCCAGCCATTTCAACATGTCAGCTGTTGAGAAAAATCCACAATAAATGACAGCGCACATTGAAGACTTTTCTGATGAAATTTATTCGTTAATTTTCAAATGGATTCTGTTCTTGGTTTGGATAAGACGTGGGCTATTATTATTATTTTTTGAAGTTCTTTTTTATTTTCTTTTTGCTTTCCGTTATATAAATAAAGTAAATGTTCTATCAGAAAGTCTAATTGTTTAAGTCAGTTAGTCCCAGAAGACAAAGGATTTACTGGATAGACGTTTGGCTATAACACTTCTTCAAAAAATAAATTTGTTTTCGATTAAATAAATTGATCTTTAATATTTTTTCGTCAAAAGAATTGTATTTCTCAATGCAAATGGCTACATCAGGAGCATGCAAAAGCTGTAATTTGCCAGATGAAGCAGAAGACATGGTGCAGTGTGATTCCTGTGAGGAATGGGAACATTTTTCATGTGCTAGAGTGGAAAGCTCGGTGGCAAATATGTCCTGGCGGTGCAGGAAGTGCACGAGGATTTTTGCAGCAGTCAGAACTAGCGAGGATACACAAGCAGCACAAGGGTTTGATGTCGAGACATCGGTGGCATCGGGTGGTGTCATTACTGCGGCGTCTTCGGCGTAAAAGTCTGGCTTCGTAGAAATGGCAGATGGCAACGGCGACAGCGTGGCGTCAATCAGAAATAACGGTGAAAGATATGGCGTCACAGCAATGGCAGATGGGTATAATCATGGCGTGGCGGCGAGAACTAGCGGTTCTATGAATGGCGTCCTTTCTGTAGAAGATCAACTGAAACGTCTGGAAGAACAGAAGCAGATTGAATTGGATTTCTTGGCAAAGAAATATTCACTCCTGTTCAACGTGTTCAACGACCAAAAACCGAGTAAAATTAGAAAAGCTAATAAGTGTCAAATAGAAAATATGCAGCGTTCGACTGAAAACACTTCCAAAAGAATCGCCAACGTTTAGCGGAAGACCGGAGGAGTGGGCGATTTTCTATAGCAATTTTAATTATACTACGGAACTCTGTGGGTACACTGAAGCAGAAAATATGGTGAGGCTACAAAGAGCTTTGAAGGGTGTTGCTTTAAAAGCAGTAAGCAGCTTGTTACACTTTCCATCAATGGTTCCAGAGGTCATAAGAACACTTAAGATATTGTATGGTCGTCCTGAGCTAGTGATTCGAACGCTGATAGAAAAAGTTAAAAATGAACCGGCACCAAAGGCTGAGAAATTTGAAATACTCGTGGGGTTTGCACTTTCAGTTAAAGAGCTGTACTGAACAATGGAAGCGGGTGGTTTAATGGAGTATATAAAGAATCCAGACTTGCTTCAGGAATTGGTCGACAAACTTCCACCACACATGCGACTAAATTGGGCAGTGCATGCATCTTCATTGCAGGAGAAAAGTTTGAAGGAATTTCGTGTGTGGATGAACATCATGGCCGAAGCAGCAACTACTCTGATAACACCTGGTGCGGATATGAAGCCTGGACGAAAGAAGGGACACATAAATTCACATATAGAGCAAAGATTAGAGAAAAACGTTAAAAGGACATGTTGCTTTGCATGCAATGGTGAACACAAGCTTACGGACTGCAACATATTTAAAGATTTTTCTGTGTCTAGGAAGTGGGAAATAGTCAAGTGAAATGATAAATGTGGAATTTGTCTTAAACATTTCAAAAGGTCAAAGTGCTTTTCGAAGAAGATATGCGGCGTGGATGGATGTTCGGTTCGATGTCAAAAAATCTGCATCCGCAACATCCCTGGTACAGGATACTGTCAGATGTGCAAATGTGCAAACGGGAAACGTAGACGGAAAACATGAACAACTGCACAAAATGCCATTTTCCGATGAGCATACCAACCCTGCACCTGTTGTTTGCAAGGATTGCTAAGAGTGATCTTTTGTGTAAGAAATGTGATTTATGGGTATTCTATTTTTTATGTTTGTATACTCTTTTTTATAAATTAATTAAATAATGAACACATACCGAAAACTTATTTTTGAACAGTGCATACGTGGGTGACAGAGGGTGAGTTTTAGAAACGGAAACAGAACAGCTAGTACAACATTAAATTTGTTGACCAATTGATATTTTTCTTTCTTTAAACAGTTTTTTTTTGAAGACGTCCAAAATTTCAGAAAAATATATAAAAAAGTAAAAAAAGTTATGACGCTCCAAAGTCAAAAAAGTACCTGGGTACTCTGTATGGCACCATAAGGTTTAAATGTAACGATACTGGTAGAAGCGTAACATTTTTGTACACATATACATACCTCCGAACAGCAATTCCAAAGGAAATTGTTGAGAAAATATTTGCTACTGAATTTATCGACAAGCAATTTTCGTTTTTAAATTACTTTTTCTTTAGTTTGACCCTAATTTGATAAGCATATAAATAAATAACCCGATCAGTGAAAAATATCCCATTACCTTCATAGTTCTACGAATAAATCCCAGAAGAAAAGTCATTATATGTATATCACTGAAATTCTGGGGGGATAGAATGTTGAATTTTACCTTACTACATAGAACTGTTCGGAAAAAGAACTCCAAAAGCCGGTAGCCATTTCTTAATTCTACGTTCTACCAATTTGAAATCACAATTAATTAATTATTGAATAAAGAAATATTAAATTTTGCAAGAAAAATTTCAATTGTTCATCATATCTCTAGTGTTATATCTTAAATGTAATATCACATATCTTATATGACTAACCCTTTTGTATGAATTTAATAAAGAAAAACTTAAACCTAACTATTTTCTACTGAATTAATAAATTGTTGATGTTAAATCCCAATTGCTGTTGCTTTCTTTCATTATCACTATTTCATGTTGTTTCCCCTTTTTGTTGTTTGTTTTTTTGTCACCAGCAATCATCACATTGGATGAGGAAAGCTTTGTTTTTTTAATTATGGTAGTCTCTACGGTTAGATAGCTTAAGCCTAGCACTTACGATCTGCACCCTGACCTGGATTAAATGGTCTGCCAGAATTAGGTGTAGTCATGCGACTGCATCAAATTCGATTGTATGTCTTTGTCGCATTGATGTTGGTTATTATTGACATGTTATGTCTTCTTCAACCTGAAAATGAAAAAAACAATAATTATATGAAAACAATTATAAGTTCTTTTTGTTTTTAATTATTATTGTTGTATGTTAAGGAAACTACTACTACTTGTTGCAAAACATTGAAATTTGCCAACATTTGTATATAAAATAATTAATGGAACTCTCATATTTGTCTTTAAATTTTCAAAACTTAAAACCAATAATTGCACACCCGCCTTAGGGTACAATGCGCCGTATTAAGATTTATTGGTTGTATTGAAGAACCTTAGCACAACTACTGTGTATTATAGTGTAGTTCTTTACTGGGAGAGCTACAGTGATAAACGGATAAAACATATCTACCTATGCCGGGCATATCTTGATACCACTTGGCAATCATAAGCAGGACAAAGGCAGAAGAATTATTTTGGTGTGTCATCACCTTGATGATAGCAAACAAAATTTATTTTGTTTTTTCATTTATTCAATTTTTTCTTCTTCAATTCAAAAAACATTGAATTTAATTGATTAAAAATCACATGAAATAACTGTAAGCTTTATTCCATATTAACAACATGAAATTGTTACTTATTGAGTGTTGTCCAATACAGTATGAATTAAAGAAAAATTTCACAGATACAATCTGTTGCCTAATGACAAGTGTCGGATGTATCATGCTATACTCATCAAAAAGAATGTTGTGGGTTTTGAATTAGAGCCCTGCATGAGTGGAGTCAAAGTACTGTGCACAGTAGTCAACTCATTCACACTGATTCAGATTCATGAATCCTACCACAGTAAAATATGAATCTTTGAGTTAATGAATCATATAGTGTGCTATGAACACAAATCACTCATTGCTTATGAATGAATCCGAGTGAATCATTAGTTTCCTATGACTCGTGTGGATCATGTTTCATGATTTAGAATGTGCGGTATCAATTCACTCACAGTAAATCACAGTAAATCATGTACTCCTATTGAAATGGGTTTTTGTTTTTTTTTTTTTTTGATTTTGATTGTTCTCTATGTGTTGCAGCATTTAAAAGCAACATATGTACATATGTATGTATACGAGGGCGGGTCAATAAGTCCGTGACTTTTGGAATAAAACACAGATTTTTTGATAAAAAAATAATTTTATTTTTCAACGTAGTCTCCCTTGAGCTCTATACACTTTGTCCAACGCTTCTCCAATTTTTTTATCCCTTCCAAAAAAAATGATTTGTCGAGGTCCTCAAAATAGGCCTTTGTTTGCGAGATGACTTCATCATTGGAGTCAAATCTTTTTCCACCAAGCCATTTCTTCAGGTTTGGGAACAAGAAGTAGTCGCTCGGAGCCAAATCTGGAGAATAGGGTGGATGAGGGAGCAATTCATAGCCCAATTCATGGATTTTTGCCATGGCAACTGCACATGTGTGCACCCTTGCATTGTCTTGGTTTTTTGTTTTTTTTTCGCAAGAAATTAGTGAGTAGTCTGATAAAAATAGCTGTCAAACACAAACTAACTGACGCAGCAAGTTTAAATTTTGACAGGAGTCAACTGACAGATGCTTGTTGACAGGAGCAGTGTTGCTGTTTCAGTAAAGTGGTCAGAAATTCAAAAAGTCACGGACTTATTGACCCGCCCTCGTATTTTTGGGATTTCCTTTTTCTTAATTGCTGCGTTTTATTACGAGTTTTTTTTTTATTGTTTATAACTTCCGGAAGGATAATGATTAGGCCAGTTAATTATATTTTCTTCCACTAAAAATATGAAGGAACGAATGAGGATTTGGCAATTGGTCGTACAATTCAAAAAAATTCATTCAGGAATTCTAGGAAACTTTCATTTTTTGTGATTGAAATAGGAAGTAGAAAGAAAGTGTTAAAAATTAACCCGGAGATTCTGTATTGTTATTTTTTGCTGCAATTCCTAATTAGTGTGTTTTCTTTTCATATAAAAGATAATAACTTGTTATAGAAATTTAGTATACGGAAAAAAGTTTTTGTGCTAAGCAGTGTTGTGTTAAGTGTTTTGACAATCCTTTGGTATTTTAAAAGGAAAAAAAATGGAGGAAATAAGTTTAACTGAGAATGTAAGTACTAAATTGTTTGATGTGTAAAATACCTTCTTGTTTATAATATTTTTTTTTATTTACAGATCAATTTGACAAACTCTAATGGCGGATTCGTCAAGGTGAAATTGCTAACAGGAGAATACAAAGTAAGCGATGTACTTGGTCGCAGTAAAGTGTGGAAAGTTTTCGGAAAGGTGATCCAGGAAAATGGAACTGAGGTTGAAAATATTGTGGAATGCCGAATTTGCAGCAACGTTTTTAAATTTTCAAAAAGTACTTCGAATCTTGTTCGGCATAAGTGTTATAAGATAGAGAAAAACAAAATTGGTCAAGAGAATCTACCGGAAACTTTTATAGATACCGACACTAAGAAAAGCATTATGCGTGCAGTAACAGAATGGATAGTGGAAAATTGTCGCCCATTTATTATTGTTGAAGATTCAGGATTAAAAAAAGTGGCTTCCATGTTATGTTATTGAAAATAGGATCGGAACTAGGAAGCAACATTAACGTCAATCATCTGCTTCCTCATTCGACAATCGTATCCCGAAATGTATCTGAGTTTTATGAAATACATTTTAAAGAAATTCGACAAGAAATTTTAAGAACGAAATTGTGTGGATATAGTATAACATCCGACGTATGGACAGTCAATTTTCTACGAAGTAGTTATTTTTCACTACATTAAGGAAAACACAATGAAAAGCCGTCTGCTTTCAATGACAAACATGAGAAGTGAAACATGCACAGGTGCAAAAGTAAAAGATAAAATTTCAAAGAAACTACACGAATTTGGATGTGATTTGGATATTGATGACCCAATATATATGACTGACCGAGGATCCAGTATGATTGCCGCATTAAAAAATAACACACAATATTTTTTAAATGCACACAAAAAAATCAAAACGATGAAAATGTTAACTGAATACACGAAGAAAATCCTTTTTATTGCATTATACACTCAAAACTGTTACGATAAAAAAAGTTTCAGAGCATAAGCACTAAATAAAACCCCACAAAAAAAAACAACAAATACAAATTATTGTTCATTCATGAAATAACGCTCTAAAAACCAAAGAGTAAGTTTTTTTTTATTAAACTCTTAAAATTGCAAGTTTTCTGTATTCAAATTAAACATCTCATTAAATGTTACTTTTCTAATATTATTTTTTTAAGTAAACATATTTCTTAAGAATATGTACATATATTCATTACGTGCTACATATTTTCCATTCCCACTTATTGTTTTCTCCGACCATCTTTCAAAACAACGAATCAAATGCAATCACAGTGAATCACAATGAATCAAACCACTCACTACACACGAAATATAACTCCTTACTGCAGTTACTGTTCGAATCTCAAACTGTGAGGTATGACAGACATAAAAATGAATCTGAATGAGACTGAATCATGTCAAATCACACGATTCATTCTGTCTCATAAAGTGAGACATATAATTCATTCAGAGTCATTTTTAAATGAGTTGAGTTATTTGAAATTTGACTCCACTCATGCAGGGCTCTATTTTGAATGCCAAAAAGTAGTAAGTAAACAATAAGCAGAATGTAAGCAGGAGGATTCAATATCATAGAAATTTAAACTAATATTTTTATTACACCAGTGTTTTCATCAAAATCAAAGTTAAATAGCAATTTTTAAATATTCCTGTTAAATAGATAAGTTGAGCGAATACATCTAATATTAAAAGGTAAACTATTAAAATAGCGTGCTGTATTGTTGAGTATTATATTAACTTCTTAAATAGAATATTTTTTAATATTTTAAATACCTGAGCTGGTAATGAGTTGCTTTGTTCAATTAATTTTTTTTTTCAAATCGTTATTAAAATTTGTTTTTGAGTAACCAACAACGCTGGAAATATTTTTCCAACGTACCGCCCAACAAACTATACCATACTGTAGCTTATATTGAACCAAGCCATAATAAAAATTTCGAGATTTTTCCGACAGCAAAGATTTCATATGTAGTGGAAAGGAAAGCTCCTAGTTTTGCCGAGGTGGCATTTTTTTTTTTATAATTTACGCGCGCCTAAGGGGTTACATTATTAGATTTTACTGTTGCCGGGGCGCGGGCGAAGAAGGAGGAGAAAGGAAATTGTTTTGTAGTGGTTTGAAACTCAGGTGTGTTTGGTTTCGATATTCGCTCTCCAGGGGCCGGAAATCCGAATAGGACGGAGAATTTTTTCTTCACTCAGAGTGATTCGAGGTATAATTCACAGTATTTTTTCTGTGCTTAAAACTCTACAACAGCCAAATCTACGTGTCAGTGTTATGCCTTCACACGCAGAATTTTTCTGTCTGAGTTCCAATTACACAAATGAAAAACTGACTTGCCATGGGCAGGATTCGAACCTGGACCCTCCGAGTGAGAAGCGATTGCTAGTACCACTACACCAGGGCCACCCCTATCATCATCTGTGATGAAGCCCGCCGTCCCGCCTAATCCAGCTAAACCCCTCCCTGGATAAGCCAGTTGCTTCCACCTGGTCGGTGGTTGTTAAAAGTAAAAAGGCTAGCGTTTCCTCTGAGGATGTTGTCGAAAAAATTGTTATTAAAATTATTAAAAATTAGTATTGCGCTAACCTTGGGAGTTAGGGTAAATGTGGTCAGACCGCTTAAAAATGGGGGTGTAGTAATACGCACTCCCTCGGCTGCCGAAAGGGAGCAAATTATTAGCAGCAATAAATTCAAGGACATGGACCTTGACGTGGCAGTGCCTGAGTCACCGGGTAATAGGGTTGTTGTACACGGAGTACAAGCATATCCCTGGAACACTTCATGTCTGAACTTTCCAAAGGCTGCGGAACAAAGCGGAAAGGTAGAAAGGTTATTCTTCGTATTTGAATCTTTTAAATTGAAAAAGAGACAGGTCATACAATGATCTGAGCTTTTCATATCAGGTTTTGTATGTAGTAGAAGTTATTTTCGTTGGCTTATTAATGCATAATTCAAGCATATTAGCAGACATCAATCAAGGACTTATAGCTTTCTACTGACGATGATTCAGAGGATAGCAGCAGATATCAACATTGCAGATGTCAATGGGGGAGTGGGAGCCTGCTCAATGTGTCAAGTGTCAATTACCCAGTTTATCCGACAGCTGAATTTGCAATTGAGACAAATTTAACAAACAGCTGGTTGAACTGACATTTCAAACTAACACTGATACATTGTTCTTATTTCTTTGTCTATCCAAATATTTCATTTGCAACCCTATATTTTAAATACAAAACTAATACCTATGATGAAAGAATGATGAGAGCGTGAAAGAATAAAATGTTTCAATGCGATTTGAAAAGGTTTACATGATATTTCAAAGCGGTTACATATTTTCAATGCGTTTTATAAGCAGGAATGAACATACAAAGGCGCGTTGAATATTTCAATGCGGTTTGAAAAGGTGTTTATTCGAGCGTATTGAACCAATGCGGATTGCTTCAACGCAAATTGAGCTGTCGGATAAACTGGGTAAATGACTGGCTTTCAATTCGCCTTCAATTGTGTACAATCCTAAAACCAGAGGATTTTCTCCTGCTAACGGAGAAGAATAACAAAATTTTCAATAGATAGAAAAAGTACCTTAATGCGTTACTTAACGAAGATTTCCCGTGCAGTGTCATTCCTTTGACTACGGCGCACAAAAAGGAAACGGCAGACTATACAGAAGCTGGAGTAAGCCGGGCTTAACTTACATACAAACGCGATTGCTGATTAGATACAAAAATAGCAGCACTAAAATCACGTCCTAGATGGAGTAAGAAAACGTTTCCTAGAATTCTGCAACACGCAATAGTCGAAAAATACCAACTTCTAGCTGGGTAGATCAAGAGAAAAAAAAACCTTCTGTATACGTTTTTTCTCGTATGGTATAATAGAAGCTCGAATGCAGGAACATATATAACCGTAAGCTGTTATCTTAATTCATAGCGATAAAAAATATATACAGTCACAGAAGTTAACTGAGGAGGCCATGTAGTATCATCTAACGCTGATAGAAAAAGAAATAGTAGGTCTCCTCGTGTTCTGTAAAAATCAGACGTAACACTGACTTTAAGACGCATGATCGCGTATGTTACATATTGAAATTATTGAAAATATAAGTTGTATGTATGAAAAGATCTTACCGAATTCCCACCTAAAATTTTGTAATGATCGGCAGTTCTCCACTACGTTAAACTGTTCCAACGTACATACTTGTTGCATATGTGCATGTGTATGTACGTATATATTTGCTGATATCTGCTCCTGGGCACATCTTTCCCACTTTTTTGAACAATTTTTACGCATAATAACTATTTACTTTCTGATATAACTATTTTTTCACAATTTTCAATTTCAATTAATTTTCATTTAATTCAATTAATGGTGCAAATGTACTAAATAGAGCATTGTATTATAATTATTTAGTTTACGTCGTGAATGATTATTTATTGTTTTGCATCCAGACTTGAAATTGTTTTTAGTCTACACAACTCCAGGTTCAACCATAATAAATAGAACAATAGTTTCGTACGCGGACACGAAAATCTTCAATTGTTGGCTATTAATGCAGCCAATGCTTCGATGCAGCTTGCAGTAATTACAAGTCTTCTAGCAATTTTAGATTTCGGTTATCCACTTTACACTTTCTCAATGATATGTTTTGTTTTGACAATTTCCCCTACATACGTAAAATTACCAGCTGCCGGGGATTTGAAATTTGACGATGCTTCTGCTCACTTTTCGTTCACAATAGTGTTTTCGAAATATTTCTCCAGAAGTTGGGCACCTTGAACTCCAATGGAACAATAAAAATTGTTGACTCTAAAGTCCACTTTAGTTAGTTGACTCTAAACCTAAATTTAGTGATTCGTAGAAATAAACCAACTTTATCTAAAGTCAACTTTAGCTTACTATTGTTGCCTACACCTAAATTTATGAATGGCAGGTCGGGAATTAAAATGACACTTGACTTTTGAATTTGATTTTTCCGGACAGTCTTTTTCATGAGAATTAGTTTAAACGAATTAAAAAAAGACTCGATACGATAAAATGGAAAAAGTAAATTTATTCGGTTTGAGTGTACATTCCAAGAACCTTTTTGGTGTATATCAACACAGTATACGGTTTAACCGAAATGCAGTATTCTCCGCTTAATTACACTGTGTGTTTATTATTTCCTAACAGCATTTTTTTTAATCAATTACCAATTAACAAATTAGAAAGTAATTAGAAAGTAATTTGTTAATTAGAGAACGGTACTGGACACTGAAGGAAAAGGATGATGTAGCGGAAATTGACAGCGATGCACACTTTATCGACGAAAAACTTCATAAAGAAGATCTAAATCCCAAACCGAGCACCTCAGCTAAAAGAGAAAAACTTCGCAAACACTAAAAAATAAAAGGCAAAAATTAAGCCTTAGTGAGCAAGTATTTCAAAAGGGGATGGAACAAATAAAAGGTCCGCCATCTAACGTTTTTTTTTTTTTTTTCAACTAGTGCTTATTTCGTGAATGGTAACACTTAGCTCATGTCTGATTTGACAGATAATTAGTTTTATCCTTCCGGTTAATAATGGAAAATAATTTCATTCAAATGGATGCCTCGGCTGGCCATGCAGTAGCCTACACGATCGGTCCAATTTTTAAGCACATTATCGATTGTGTGCAGCTGTATTTCGCCAATGGCTTCACGAATATTGTCCTTTTTTAAATACATATATTTTTTAGTTCTTTTTTCGGAAACTTTTTTTTTTAAACATACTAAAAGGGATTAGGCCTACTGGGCATACCCTTAAAAAACGCGCCACCGCTTGGTGGTGAGGAAAAAGATAAATGGAATTTATATCGTTCAGCAATATTTTTATTTGTTTATTTTAAATGGGGAGATGGTAACACTAAGCGAAATGCTCTTTCTCTTTGTGATGATTCATCATATACACCATGGGAACCCTATGAGAGCTTTAAAGAGGGACACATTTATGCATGTTATTGCAACCAGACTAAGAGGCAAATGTCCTACCTTCCCTGCACTGACATTAATTCTTGGATAAACTATAGCAAGTAATGAATACTCTTTGGCATAGATAAACTAACCTAGATGGCAAACTTTCCAGATATTGGAACATCAAAACCGGTTTTCTACTGATCGCCCATAACCGTGTGACTCCGTCTGTGAATACGTGTGAATTGCGATCAATGGCAATTTCCCCCCTTTTTTATATTTACAAACCACACCCATTTTAACCAAAAAACGTTATCCACATTACACATACTCCTGCAAATCGCTCTCATTCTAGCAATTTTACTTGTAAATTGCTCTCATTCTAGCAAATTTTGACAAAGTTATAGAGATATAAAAGTGTTGAAATTCACTTACAGTGTGTCTGTGCGAAAGTTAGGGGTTTGCAAAATTATTAGTAGAGTTTGACATATAGATTCTCGTGATACATATAATTGGGGTAATAAGCCCCGGAGATCAGGTTGTTTGATGAGGCCATTGCTCTTGCAATGTGCCTTCGAGTCAACTTAATAACGAAATTGTCCACTCTTATTAGGTTCGCCCTATTGTATAAGACCTCATTAGGATAGAATTTTATGTACTGAGACTCTGGTGTTCTGTATAAGCGAAGACAAGTCCTAAGACAAGCCCTCTCAAACACCCGAATCTTTTCCAATAAGCTTGCTCTCACGTTGAACCACACGGGACATCCAAATACAAGCATGGGCCTGATAAGGGCCATGTAGCAAATTACCTTCACCCTCGCATCGAGTTGGTTGTTATAAAACAGTCTCTTTGTAAGGGCAAAAGCACCTTTAGCTCTGGCCAGAGCAACATCTATATGTTTGTTAAAATACAGAAATTGATCTAGCCAGATCCCAAGGTATCTGACTACATTTCGACAAGCAAGTGGCTGCCCTTGCTGTCACACTATCGAGAACTTTCGCCAATTCTTTCTGCTGTCCCTAGAGGCCCCAGACAAAGGCGTCCTAAACAGAATGGTTTCCGACTTCTGAAAGTTGATTTTCAACTTCCAGTCATCGCAATATCCCTTAATTTTGTCGAAATCACGCTGCAAAAGTATATTAATGACCTCAATCTTTGGACCTGATCTGTACGCGATTATGTCGTCTGCGTACGTTATGGCATAGTGAAGTGAACCTATCAGATCACTCGTGTAAATATTGAATAGGATCGGCGAATTTACCGCACCTTGTTGCAGACCGTTTTTAATGTTAAATGTTCCAGCAGAAGTCACATCGCCATTCTTCACGATGAACTGTCTACTGGAGAGCATATCGAAAAGAATATACAGCAGTGGTTTACTAATGCCCAACCTGTCCAGCTTGAAAAAGAGTCCTTCTAACTATACGGTATCGAAGGCTTTCTCCAAGTCAATCAGGCAGGCACCAGTGCACTGGTTCTTGGCTTTGTTCCATAAGATATCAGAAACCAGTTTCGACGCAGCATGAATGATATCATGCCCCGCCTTGAAACCGAACTGATTATCCGGAACTATATGTTTGTCCTCAACCCACTTAGTCAGGACTCTATTGATCACCTTCTCGAACACCTTACTGATGTTTGGAAGAAGACTGATCGAGCGGAGATTCGCCGGATTGGAAGTGTCTTTATCTCTTTTGGGGATGGGATGTACCACCGCAGTTTTCCTATGCGCTGGATAATGTGCATTATTCATTGCATTATTAAACAGGGTGGTATAAATGTTCACCGCTTCTAGAGGGAGATGTCGAAGCACAATGTTCGGTATTTCATCGGTTCCCACTGATTTCTTACTTTTAAGTGATTCGAAGATCGTTTGGAGCTCTTCCTTCGAAATGAACGGGGGTAGCACCCTATCGTTGGTGATGACATTATTTGCCATATTCTCGTCACTGAACTGGGTGAAACCCGAGCTCTCAAATCGCTTATTCACAATTTTATTTCGAAGGTAGAAATTGTGCACAAGGACTCGATTCTCCAGATCGTGGTTCGGGCCAATGATAACATTCGCCTTGTATACTTCCTGGAAAGTCGCTCCTATAGCCTCTACCTGCTCCTGCGGATCCTCGATCACAAAGAAGTTGTCATCATCAACAGCCTCATTTGGATCTATGCCCGCTGCTACCAGTATTTGTTCGTTCGTTCGGGCAATTTTAAGACATTTAAGGTCGTTCTGATTATTTCTCCGAAATATTTTATTTATTTACGGGAACATATTCGGGTTGCTGATGTTTACAGCCCGAATTTTATTGTTCCAATACAAACTTACAGATGCTCTGTAATTTTCTTTTATTAATGTTTGGAGGTTTTTGATCGACGACTTCAGTGTCATGATCTCCAGGTTATGTCTGTCAGTAAACAGTCTGTACAAGGTTTTTAGTCTTGACAGCAGTCTACTTTTCTGTCGGTGCAGTGCGTCAATAGTTGCGTTGCGGAATAAGTCTTCTTCGTCAGTGTGTTGGTACCGAGGTATCGTTTTGTCCATTGTTCATTTGATTGTCTCGTCCATTATTCTTAGATACCTGTCAATCTTCTCGTTTGACAGATTTCTGTTGGACGGTGGGTAGAGCGAATTCGAGGAGAGTGCTCTAGTCAGTGTTCTGGTGAAGTGTGTCCGACGCACCCTACTATATTTGTAGGAATGCCTTTGAACAAACTCATCCAATTCCGCAATTTCGTTGGGAACAGTTATTTCGGTGCTGAGACCGCAATGGTCACTGTCATACACGAAAGTTATTTCCCCAATCACTATGTTTGGCGTTGAAATCCCCGCCGATAATAAAATAGTTGTCTTCCAATTCCAGCCACAGGAATCGAAAAAGCGTCTCGAGCTCTGAGATAAATTAGGTGCATAGACAGACACCATGTACAACCGCTTTCCACTACGGAGAGGGATATACACAATGCATGCTTCCAGCACCTGGAACCTACGTACTACACAACTGTATACTCTTTTAAAACGTATACCTTTTCGTACGAATATCGCAACGCCACCTCCCTGAATGGAGTTGGGTCGGTTTCTTCGTACTTACCGCATTTCCCCTACCTGCCGCCATTTGGGCGTAGGTAACATGGGGAGTAACGGCTGGAGTTTGCAAATGCACGGGTGGACGTTTCACTTCCACTTTCTGCTGCCGGGCCAGATTTATTCTTTTAATGTACTGGAATTTGGGACAACCCCGATAATTTGCGGTGTGCCCCGTGTTCCTACATAAAGCACAAGAGAGTTGATTTTTTCAGACGCTCCGTCCTTACCCAGAGCGCATTCCTCGGACTTGTGGTTCCTTCAGCACTTCACGCATCGAGGCTGCATTTCGCAGTTCGACGCGGCGTGCCCGAACCTTTGGCAGCGAACACATTGTAAAATGTACAACCTGGTAGTCTAGGACTTTAATACTCCTTAGACCATCCAGATTGCTGGTGGGACTTAGCTGGACTAGGAAAATCGGCAGTTGCCTCTTCTCCCTTTTGGCTCTAGCCATGACAAACGGCTTGACCCCCACGAATTTGAGTCCTTCGCACTCTTTCTCTTTCAGCAGTGCAAGGAGCTCCTCCGGATCCATCGACGGTTCTAATCCCTTCAGCAGCATTGTTTGCAGCTTCTCCCCCTTCGGGGTGTAGGAGAAGAACTCCGTCGTCGTATCCCTCAGTAAATTTTTAACTTTGTGGTAGCGCTCCACTGTATTGGAATGGATCGCGTGCCTATCTATTGATAATTTTTTTATAAGAAAGTTGTTGCCTATGGCCGACTTACATAGCTCGATGGTGTCCTTCAACTCCAATTTGAAGGCGTTGATTGGAGGCACCTTCTGCTTCGTGGACTTCTGTTCTTGCTGTTGTTGTTATCTCTGCTGGTGTTGCTTTTGGTGATGTTGTTGTTGTTGCTGCTGCTGTTGTTGCGGCCTTTGCTGATGTTGTTGTTGGTGCTGTTGTTGTTGGTGCTGTTTATTCTGCGGCTGCTGTTGTTGCAGCTAATTCTGCTGCGATTGTTGTTGTTTATGTTTTTGCTGTGTTTGTGTATCTGTTGTTGTTAATTTTTGTTATTGTTTCGGAATTTGTTGTTTTTGTAGCGGTTGTTTCTGTTGTTGTTGTTGTGGCACCTCCACGTTTCTATTTTGTTGTTGCTGAAGTCTCTGGTGCAGTTGCTGCTTCTCCATCTCCCTCCTTGCAACTTGTTTTGCTTTTATAGCAAGCACTTGTTTTTCTAGGTGCTTGATAGTACTGTTCAGGGCTTCGACCTCGTCCTCTTCGTCATCTGACTCCGATGCAGCGAGCAATGCGATGCAGCGAGCAATGCGAAGCAGTTGTTTGCCCCAATGTAGTGGCCTTCATCTCCGTCGGGCACATACGGACAGTCGTTAGCATCCGACTCTTGCCTACTTGTATTTGCTGCTGCGCTAGCTGATATCATCGCAGCGATCTCCTTCACAGAAGCTGAAAGAGTGCGCTTAACAAGATTCGGAGTCGGCTTCAGCTTTCTCCTCCTCTTTATGACCATGTCTGTTATTTTTCTTGTTGCTGTTGTTGTTGCATTAAAGTGGACTGGCTTAACGGCTTGATCTTCAGACGACATCATGCCATCTGCTGATCCCGCTATTTAGATAGCGGACCGCTTACTTCCACTCATGGATTTTTTTTTTTATCACTTTATGTTTTGACTAATTGTCTATTAATAAAATTAAAATAAAAAAAAGAAACTTTTGCAGAAGCCGGGGGGAATCGAACCCACAACCTCGAAATTTGTTGTCCGGGTCTTTATCACCTCGGCTACCTAACACTTGTAAAAATTCTTGAGTACAACTATACTTATTAATTATCCACACTTCTAAAGCCGAAACAAAAAACACGTGTGATATCCGTGGAGCTCTATGAACGACTGACGAGAACCGATACTTTCAGCGTAGTATGGTCGTTGGCGTCTTTTTTATTAGCAAACTTCAAAGTCCCGTTAATTTTAACGCGCCTCGATATGACGCAAGAACATTTGATGGCGCAATGTGCGAGTATTTACTTCAGAGGGTACTCGGGGTCTATTAAAGTATATACTCAAGCGAATGACTGTAAACTTTACTTTCTATGATATTTGCCTAGTTATATGCATTCAAAGCATGAAGATACTTTAAATTTGATAGGAATCGAAATAGGGGAAAGCACTAATACTAAATGAATAACTCTTGATTGAAATACTATGACCTAAAGACTCCCTAATTGTATACAAAATAATGGAAATGGAAAACCGAAATGTTTTACCAAGTTCCTGAAATTATACCACGATTTTGGGCACACTTGCGCTACAACCCTGGATCACGAACGCACGTGGAATACCTACATCAAAGAGATTGCCTAAAATCACACTGTTTATGGATATGCACAGCGATTGCTAGACCTATTACAACCTATGCCTCATCCATTTCCACCCTCCGTTTAATAAACAGGCAATGCAGTCAATGGTTTGAAATTTGAAGAGAACTGACTGTTTAGACTGTTTAAATTTAAGAACTATACAATAGTTGTGACAACAAACATGAAGTTTAACAAATCAAATTGCAATCACTTCGTTTAATTTTATTAATATTTTGTTTAAAACGCAACTTCTACTTGTCTAACTCTGGTTGTTTATTAAAATCACTTTCAGGTTACACGAACTACAACGCCAATCAACTATAACGCACAACTGAATAATGATCTGCTCAATTGTCTTTCTTCTTTGATTTTTTTTTTTCAACCGAAAGGAGAGCAAAACTACCCCTTTAAATTGTCCGCCCTTGTTTCCTCGTTCATGTCCTTAATTTGCATCAGACGTTTGGACGTAACCAACTATCGCTTCTCATGTTTTGTCTGGTTTGTTACTTTCGTGTTCGTCTTATCATCTCCATCGTATGATCTATACGACTACTTGTCGAACGTCTACCTGTCGGGTACGATCATGCAATTTTCTACATCTACAGCTTTACGTATATTTAATTACATATGTATGGTATGTTACTGGTGTGCACCCGGGATAAAACGATAAAACAAGAAACCAGTAACGTGTCGTTTATCTAGGAAATATATAAATATGCATATGCTAAAATATACACATATTGTATATATACACATATAAGCCAATGGTTCTACCCCCAGAGGTGTTTCCTTTGCTCTTATTTTCACACTTACCCAATTATGAAACCTGGTTCCTGTTAATCTTAATTTTTGACCTATGCAAACACTAAGTGTTCGTTAAAGTTTAATCTTAGTACAATCGCTCTCTCAAATCTCTTCTTTACGAAAAAATTGCAGTGATCCAATTGTGCAATGGGTAGCTATTCATTTAACTTTGGCAATAAAAGACCTACCAATAAAATTTTAATAAAAGATTGTACATCAAAACGTCTTTTAATTGGCTGTACTAAGGACATATAACTGGCGCAGTCGGCAAAACTTATTCCGCTCGGCTTAAAAGAAACATTATAAGAAAGAAAAAACTATTATAAAGAAAAGAAGACGTGATAAAGCAACGTTTGAAATAAAAATGAAAAACAAAAAAAACAACAAAAAACCATCTAATATTAACGCGTTACAGTGACAAAAAAGTAATAATACAGACTTACACTTTATACACTAAAATTTAAATATCTATCCACATAATATAAATCAATAAATTCCGAAAAATATACCATACTACTCGTATCTTCATAAATACAAGAACCATAAAAACCATAAAAACACGTGAGTGCTACTTCAATATTTTTGGTGCGGGTGCAAAGTTTGGTTTCGTAAGCTGGAATAACAGGAAAGAAAATCACACCATCGTTTACCATCTGAAGAGAGTAAAACGCTCGACTAGAAACTGTACCAGTATTTCTAGCGGGAGTTCAAAGATTGGCCTTTGGAAGCTGGGATAACGGCGCGTATAAATATGGAAGTCCTCAACGCTGTAGATAGGTTAAAGATTATTTTAGAATTAATAAATAAATTACCTGTATTTGATGGTGCAAAAGAATGCAATAGTAGATTTTTTAGATAAAGTTTATTCATTGGGTACCATTTTCGATGACTTTGATACAAAAGTTCTTCTGACAGGTTACATCAAAGACAAGATGATTATTAGTAATGCGCATATACCCGTAGAATTACAAAAACACGTCAGACTTTTGCTTTGGACAGAAATAAGAGATGTGTTAAAAAATAACTTCGGCGAAAGTTTGCCAGTCCATGTTTTAATCGACCGTATTCGCACAGAACGCGTAACTTCAACAACCGGGAAATTCTACAACGATATAAACGTCTTTAGAATAAATACTTCGTTTTGCTTAATAAAAATAGTGTCGATAACAATTTAATAGAGTCTAATAACAGAATTGCCCTTGATGTTTTTAAAAATAATTTACCAGAACCTACTTTATCCATTACGAGTATTTTAAGTCACAATCCTCTTTCTTTATATAGTGCCTATAAAATAATAACTGTAATAGATCACCAAAACCTAGGTCCCAATGGAATCTAATATCCTGTATCCACAAAAAAAAATTCTTTCCCAAAAAATATCAGAGAAGACAAACCAGCAACTATTCAACCAGACAATACGATAACTCTGCTCAAAATAAAAATAATTACCAGCCAAAGCAACTTAACTATTTGAGACATACTCAATCACTGCAAAGACCTGATTTACCAAACAATTTACAGACCTATCAACCCAGACAGAGTAACATTACGACTCAATCCAGACAACGCCAAAATAACTATTATTCAAGTGGGCATACTCGACGAACCAACGGTTCAGTTTGCATCATGGGCACATAAGTTTGCGTCATGGGCATTTCATGCGTAATTTGGCAGCCAAAAAGTGAAGGTACATTAGTCAGAATTATTTAAATAAAAATAAAGAATTTAACATAGATATTTTTAACAATGAAATACCTCAATCTCATTGCTCTAAAAATGTAAATATGGTATGTCTGCACCGGCAGATCTTACTTCAAAGGACAACGATGCCTTGTATACGGGGGCTGCCATTCACAGTGCCCAAGAAGATGAGTCACTACATATTTACATAACAGACGGTCCGATAAATTTTTATGAAAATCAAATTTACTTATCTTATATTCAAAAAGAACATATTTCAATTAAAATAATCCACAAAAAGATACAAAACATTGTTGAGCTTAAGGAAGGCAGTAGCGATCTATTAAAGATGAAAGGATGAAAGGATTTATAGTAAATAAAGAACTTATCTGCGTTTATTGCGAAAATCTCCCTTCCCTTTGTTTGTACATTTTCAAGACCTCTATGTTAAACATTTTTCAATGAACAAAAACCTTAGACTACTTAAATCAAACATAAGACTTAGGGACATTTCAGAGAGAAACGAAATGTTAACAATAATTAGAAATTAACATCATAAAAAGAACCACAGATGGATTAATAAACTTTTTTCGGAACTAAAAACTCGATATTTTTATCCAAATTTGCAAATCGAATTTCAAAAATGTATAAATAATAGCGAGGTTTGACCGTTGCCAAATGTCAAACATGACAGGAGGCCTCTTAAAATTCCCATGTGAATAACAGAAACTCCTCAACAATTTAATGACATACTCGTGTGCATGTCGATATTTGGTTCCCGGAATGAAACAAAATGTTTTGCACCACCATTGATAAATTCTCCATGTACATATGCTACAATCCATAATTTAGGCAACGGAAACAGAAACAGATATTAGAAGCCATTAAAGAAACGATACGATATCTAGGCAAACCAAATAGAATCATAGCTGACGGCGAAACATGCATTCACCATTCCGTTGTAGAGCAGTTTTTAAAAGGATCGTGAGATTATGTTCCACAAAATTACGAGTACAGGCTCCTTAAAGACAGGAAATTCCGACATTGAAAGATTGCACGGTACTCTGAACGAACATCTTAGATTGAAAAACGCAGCCAGGGATGCATCCAATTTGGATGAAAAAAATTTTGAAATATTGACTACATATTTACAACAATACAGTACCTACATTCCCCAACAAAGTTAAGACCAATAAATTTTATTACAAAAAATTTAGTAGAGAAGAAATCGACACACTGGCACAACAATATCGAGCCGAGAAAGAAATGAGAATGGAGAAAACAAATAGAAATAAAACAAACAACGTTACTCTATGTCCACGTTTGGTTCAAAATCGAGCCGTAGGAAAAGCTAAACCAAAATATAGACAATTGAATGATCCGGAAGTTAGTAAAAATTACGTCACAGATAAATCAACAAAAAGAAACACCAAATATTACAAAAGTCAGTTAAGAAGAAAATATAAATTTCAAAATAGTGAATAATTACCATCGTATGTATGTACTCGTAACGATGAAAAAGATGTTTTCTTTAATATTCTCCTGGTTTCTCCTTTTCCACTTTCCTTACTTTATTTTTGGTGATTCTGCCTCTCAAATTCATTTCAAAATAACAGCTTCTTACATTTGGTTTTCTTTTTTTTTGACATTTCCCAGAATGGGTGCAGCCAGCGCGAAAGGTAACGCTTCCTCAGATTGACATTTTTTTTCTTTTTTCTAAAACGAGAATAGGTATATATCTAGTTATTAAATACATCTAAGTCAATTAACTTGTAAAAAAAATGAAGTGGTCGCCAATGAATCTCTCTTATTGCTACGAGTACTTTAACAAAAATTATTCCAAGTGTGATTATTCGAAGGTCATAAAAATAACACACTATTTGAAGTAGCCCAAAAATGTGATTTTAGCTAGAAGCATACTTACGAGTAATTAAGTAATTTACATATAATTCCAATTTCACTTATTTGTACAAAAACTAACAAAATGATTTAGAGTTAACATAACCATTGTAACAAACAAATGTAAGCATCAATTCCATTATTTGACCTTTTTTCTCGCATACATTCTGTTAAAATTGTTGAGATTTGGATATTTGTAAGAACTCTATACTTTGTAATGCAATTAATTCTTCCAACTGCCAAATTCCTTTTAGGGAACTAGACTAAATCAACACACGTTATAAAATATCCAATTATATGGTTTCAACTGAATGAGCTGTATAGCAACATTCACCTTGCAGAAGGATCCTAATTCGGTTGAGATGGCCAGAAAATGTTGAGCAAATAAACACAAAGTCTGGAAGAATTCCGAAATAAATGTATATGTCCGTTTCGAGTAATGTCGTCCACACCAAAGACTTTCTCTGATCTGGAACTGATTTTAACTCATATACATATGTATATGTATGTTGGAAGTATTAATTAGTATTAAATTGAATTACGGATACCACCATGTTGACACGGTGCGGTAAGTCCTACCTATTGTAAAATGTTTGTGTGTGTACAAATGATAGAACTTATTCCTTTCAATACAATACGCTTTATTCAATACAATTACAATGTTTCTGTTTAAAACAAGGAATTAGAATTATTGTAAATTAGATTAATTCAAAAAGCCAAATCAACGGCAAACAGAGTGGTTTTGCCAGCGCGGACGAACACGGATGAGTTCACAATCGTCAGCATTTCTAACTTAATACAATCGCAGATCTTTCCTCATGTGCTTTTCAAATGTCCCTTTTTTGCTCCGGAGCACAAAAAGAAGATAGTTCCTGAAACTATACCACGATTTTGGGTACACTCGCGCTGCAACCCTGGATCACGAACCTACGCGGAATACCTACTGTTAACGAAGATCATACATTATTAAAATATGAAAACTCGTTGTAACTGATTAAATCAACTAGTTATTCTTAATCATCTACTTATTGTTATATGAAATCACACTACTTTATCTTATGTTACGATCTTAATTATGCATGTACTAAAGTAATCAATTGTACTAAAATCAATCTGTCAAAATGAAAATATGTAAAACACTCACTCTATCGCAAACTTTCATTCGAAAAGGAATAAATTGTAACGATCAAATCAAACATCGGTTTTATACACTTCTCTACACAAAAAATAAAGATATTTTATTTTCAATTTATTACATAGTAATTCATGGTCCTTCGATCCTATAGATTAATAATTGTTAATCGAGAATACATTTAGTGTGTGAACATTGAATATTGAATAAATTTGCTTTTGAACAGATTTTTCAAACAAATAAAGATACATATATATAAACGGAAAACTTAAACTTAATTGTAACAAGTGAGTTTTTTTTACAAGTGCAAAACGGGTTCCCGCGCCGTGAAATTATTTTTGTTGCATGCAGCAGTAAAAGTAACGCACGCAAGTGTGCACCGTTTGGAAGTACAACCCTGTGAACCGCAAGGTGCACCACTATTTGGACAGTTATTCAAGACGTTGAAGTATAACGTTACGAGAGCAGTTGAGGATAACTGGAACAAACATTTTTTTTATTTTCAATATCTAGGATTGATTCGAACGTAAGTTGAAATACGTACGCATTAATTTTCTTTCTCTTACGAATCACTTCTTCTTTCGAGATAACCTGGAATTATAGGTAGATTAGTCGAGTAGTCAATTGTCAAACAAAACGTAAGCTGGAATACTCACCTTTATTATTTTTTTTCCTCTTACACACGGCCTTTGCATCATGAGCGCGAAACTTAAGCTGCAGAAAAATTTGCTAAAGCAAATAGCCAAAGACATCGAAAATTTCGGCAAACGTTCTCCAAAGGAAAGGACAAAAAATTACCTCCGCAATCGCTTGGATACACTGGAGAAAACTTTCCAGACTAGCAACGAGTACAACACCCAGGGAGTTGCTGAATCCAAACCCGAGGAGGAACCGGAATTTGAAGACACATTTGAAAAGATAAAGGAATTATACTTCGATTATAAGACCTTGATGCTGGATACTTTGGATAAAATTCAAACGACGGAGGAAATTACGGTGAGTGCTAGAGTAAGCAATAATAATGATAAGCCAACTATTCGTTTACCGAAAATAAATATACCCATTTTTTCCGGGGATTACAACACATGGCGGTCATTTCATGACATCTTTGTTTCCCTTATTTACTCGAACAAAGACTTGTGCGAGGTCGAAAAGTTACATTATTTAAAGTCGAGTTTGCGAGATGAAGCAGAGCGACTGCTACAACACTTGCCTGTAAATAATGGAAACTTTGACGCTGCCTGGAAAATACTCACCGCACGTTATGACCATAAACGCGTTCTGGTTAATGCCCAGTTAAAAACATTTTTCGACCAGGAAATTATTCGGGTAGAGTCAGTAACGGCACTGAAAAAACTACTAGATATTTCTGTAGAATGCAGGCACGCTCTTCAAAATTTACAGTTGCCAGTAGAGCACTGGGATGCTGTATTTATTTTTTCAATGGTGAGAAAACTCCCGGTAATTACTCAGCAACTCTGGGAGGAAAAACTGGGTACGAATAAGGACTTACCCAAATTTACTGTTTTTTGTAATTTCCTAGAGGCGAGATTTAGAACGCTAGAGGCTGTAGGGCAACAGCAGGACACAAAGGTCAATAAAGAGGTAATGGTGAAAAGGCAATCCTTTCTTCTCAAACAAGAGAAGTAAAGCCAGTATAATTGCAAAGTTTGCACCAAAGGAGCTCACGCTCTACGAACATGCAACAAATTTTTAAAAATGGATACTGTTTCACGCAGAAATACAGTACACCGAATTGGAGTATGTGAGAATTGCTTGGCATACAGTCATAATACGACACAATGTCCAAGTAGGCTTAGGTGTTATTTCTGCCAGCAGCCCCATCATTCACTGTTGCACATAAATTCCGTTTCACACAGTTCACACACTACAAATACACAACACAACACCACACAACCAGCACCTATTGCGTCCACCAGTAAGCAACAACATTTTCACTCAACACATTCACAACCACACCCCCTAAACTCAAATGCCTTACCATTTCAATCCAACCAAGTACAGAGTCTTCACACCACTCAAACTCACAAAGAAGTGCTATTAGCTACCGCAATGGTAAACGTTCGGTCGTTATCCGGAGATAGAGTCAATCTTCGCGGTTTAATTGATCCAGGTTCTGAAGCAAGTTTTATTTCTAGACAAGCGGTACAAAGGTTAGGTCTACAGGGCAAACGCACTCATGTGGAGGTTTCAGGATTAGGAAAAGTTAATGCCGGAGTATGTCAGGGATATGTCGACCTTACGCTAGAGTCTCTCCAGTCAGATTTTGAGACTAACGTACAAGCACTGATCTTCGACTCCTTGACTGGATTACTTCCTTCCCACAGAGTACAATCACAAAAATGGAGCCACATTCAGGGTTTACCTTTAGCAGATCCGACATTTTACACCCCAGCTGAAGTAGACTTAGTGCTAGGAAATGACCTGTACTCCGAAATAGTACTTCCTCAGATAGTAAGAGATAGTGAAGAAGAAGGTCCAATAGCACAAAACACATTGCTAGGATGGGTCGTTATGGGAAAAATTCCGCAGCCGAGACGGAGCATAAAGAGCTTTGTGCAAACCATCGACATAGACAAACAGCTGCGGCGTTTCTGGGAGGTGGAAGAAATACCCTTTAAACCACAACAAACTTCCGAAGATCTGGAGTGTGAAAAGCTCTTCGAATCAACGACAAAACGATTACCAAGTGGACGCTACGAATTGTCGTTACCATTTAAAGCAGGGGGCAGACCTGCGCTTGGACCCTCGAGGCAAGGTGCCTTGCGTAGGTTTGCCCATCTGGAGCGGAGATTCCGCGTGAATAATACACTAAAAATAGAGTATACGAAGTGCATACAAGAATACCTCCAACTAGGACACATGGAGGAAGTCGACATGACACAAGATGAAGTTCTGAGGACTCCTTTTCATTACGTTTTGCCACACCATGCCGTGGGCAAAGAATCCAGCTCTACAACTAAACTACGAGTGGTGTTTGATGCGGCAGCCAAAACGCTGGATGGGACTTCATTAAATCAACATCTAATGACTGGGCCGAAGACACAAACCGATATCATCGATATCGTTTTAAAGTGGAGAAGACACAAATTCACCTTCACAGCGGACATTGAAAAAATGTACCGACAGATCAGGATAGGCAAAGAAGATTCCTATTACCATTTAATATTCTGGCGTAATGAAGAGTCTGAACAAGTAAAGCTGTACCGACTACAAACTGTCACATTTGGGACAACTTGCGCTCCGTACCTGGCCATTCGTTGTCTTAATCGATTGGCGGATGACGAAGCACACAGGTATCCTCTAGGGGCACAGATGGTTAAAGAGGATATATATGTCGACGATCTGTTTGCTGGAGCCCACACTGTAGAAGAAGCGGTGCGTAAGCGCAAAGAGGTAAACAGTCTATTACTGGCGGGAGGATTCAGTCTTCGAAAATGGGCTAGTAACGCTGAGGAAATTCTAGATGGAATACCAGTACAACAAAGGGAATCTAAATTTTCATTACCTCTCAACTCACACAATCACATAAATGCCCTAGGAATTAGGTGGTTTCCAGGCGAAGATAATCTCGCCTTCCAAAATATTCAACTTGATTCTGCAGAACCAACAAAAAGAACCATCCTTTCCACAATTGCAAAATTATTCGACCCACTCGGGTGGATTGCGCCATCTATAATAAAAGGTAAGATAATGATGCAACAACTCTGGCGCTGCGGATGTAAATGGGACGAGCCACTGTCTTTTGAGAGGAAGAAAGAGTGGACCGCTTTCCAGGAGGAACTATCACACCTCGAGAAAATTCTTATTCCCCGCTGGATTCATATGAGTAACACATAACATGAACTCGAGCTTCACGGCTTTAGCGATGCCTCCGAGAAAGCGTATGGTGCGGCAGTATATCTCAGGATCCTCGATTCTCAACACAAAATCCACTCACACTTGCTTATGTCCAAGACCAGAGTTGCACCTGTGAAGAGTCAAACGCTTCCACGACTCGAACTTTGTGGAGCTGTTATGCTGGCCACACTGCTCGATTACATCGCAAAGGTCTTACATTTACGAGACGCAAAACAATACGCGTGGACGGACTCAACAATAACGCTGGCGTGGATCGCTGCTCCTCCAATGAAGTGGGCCACATTCGTTAACCATAGAGTGGCGGAGGTCCAGCGACTGGTCAAACCTGAAAACTGGAAGCATATCCCCAGCGAGTTAAATCCATCCGACTTAGCGTCAAGGGGAGTGATGCCTTCGGCCTTGCTCTCAAACACCCTCTGGTGGAATGGACCCGAATTCCTTCGAGAGTCTTGGGAATTTCAATATCCCAAACAGCCGAAGAGCCTAGTAACAGAGGAGGAGAAACGTTCGGTAAGAGCCCATGCAGTCACAAAGACGCAGAATGTTATTGTTACTTTGATGTTAGAGCATTCAAATTTAAGTAAATTAGTTAGAATTGTAGCTTATTGTCACCGGTTTATTAAAAATGTCCAAAATCCACACTGTTTTAGGAATTTTAACTCACTTTCTCCCGCAGAATTGCAGTCTACCACCTTAATACTTGTGAGACTAGCTCAAGAGGAAACGTTCATTTCCGAGAAAGCCAAGATACCGGGATCACTCTCACCCTTCTCGGACTCCGACGGAGTTCTACGAGTAGGAGGGCGACTACAACACGCTGAACTTTCGTTCGAACAACGGCATCCCATCATTCTTAAAGGAAATCATCATTTTACAAAACTTATTATAGCCGACGCTCATTATAGAACACTGCATGGAGGCCTACAGCAAACCACCGCATACTTACGCAACAGGTTCTGGATCTTAAAATTTAAAAACTCCGTCAAGAGCATTTTACACAAGTGCATTATATGTTTCCGATACCGAGCGAAGCCGAAAAACCAACTTATGGGGAATTTACCAGCTCCAAGGGTATCCATTTCGCAACCCTTCACTCATGCCGGAGTAGACTACGCGGGCCCGATTAATATAAAATCTTGGAAAGGTCGAGGCGCCAAAATCCTCAAGGCGTACTTTGCCATATTTGTGTGTTTGGTAACTAAAGCCATTCACATCGAATTAGTTAGCGACTTAACGACCCAAGCCTTTATCGCGGCGTTACGCCGATTCATTTCCAGGAGAGGGATATGCACTCACATCTATAGCGACAACGGAACAAACTTTATAGGAGCCAACAAGGAGGTGAAGAAGTTGTTCGCGGAAGTTGATGTCGGATGGAAGGCTGTCGCTGAACTGACCGCAAAGGAGGGCATAGAGTGGCACTTCATTCCTCCTGCGTCTCCTCACTTCGGAGGGCTCTGGGAAGCCGGGGTGAAGTCGGTGAAGCACCACCTTAAAAGAATTATAGGGGAAGAGAAATACACTTATGAAGAACTAAGCACGTTTCTGCATCAGGTGGAGGCATGTTTAAACTCCAGACCGCTATGTCCGATGACCGACAATCCTCATGATTTCACCGCTCTCACCCCCGGACACTTTCTCATCGGTCGAGCACTGACCAACATCCCAGAAGCTAACAAAACGGAAACAAAAATTGGACCTTTACAACGATGGCAACAAATGCAAAAATTCCAACAAACATTCTGGAAACGATGGACGTCAGAATATCTCACTCGATTGCAGCAGCGGCCTAAATGGCTAAAAGTGGAAGACCAACCCAAAATCGGTGATTTAGTTTTGCTAAAGGAAGACAACCTACCGCCAGGAAAATGGAATTTAGGACGCATCATCGACACTCATCCTGGTAGAGACAACTTAGTTCGTGTAGTCACCCTGAAAACAGCAACCGGTGAGATCAAAAGGCCCATAACAAAAATTTGCATTCTCCCATCCAGCAACTCATATACACAAACACACTAAGTAATGAAAACACTTGATAAATTTATAAGCTATTTATTACATTAAATACAAAAAAAAATACTATAATTAATATCCAACAAATTGCATCAAAACATCTAATTAAATTACTTTACAACACAATATGTATGTCAGTATATAATTGCATGCACTACAATATCATACAATCAGCTGTTACATGTTCCAGTTTGTAATGTTCCAGTTCATTGCACCCTCTGCAGTCATATTGCACTTCGTTATGTACATACATAGTATAACGAACCGTCGCGAATAAAATAACACAACACTTCACACATAAACACATAAACGCACTTATCGTTTCTTTATTTATTTTTTTTTCTTCTATTATGCACTAGTTTTTTTTCTCACTTTTATCAAAACAAAAAAAAACAACTCTAATGAATCTTTAAGTTTCTTTTAGCCAGGCATTAGAAGATGACAAGGGCACTCCACACTACACTAACCATTATGTACTTTCGCATGTATATAAATGAAATCTCCCGACCACACGAATCAAAACAAACCCCAAATACCTTCAATGGAATTACGTTTGCCCATTAATGCTTAGGATAACGGAACCTATGTACTATGCGACGAAAGTAGAACTGTCACAACGAATTATATAAGTTTAAAAATTGCAAAATAATTACATACATAATAATCTAATAACAAATTTAAATCACTCACCTGATATTAATGTCTAATTTACACATTTTTACCCAGCAAAAAAAAGAGCAGCACTACAATAAATTACGTTAGGCACACGTAACACCAAAAACAACCCAACTCGGTAAACTGATCTGTTGGAGTGAAACAACGAATACACCACACCAAGATCCACCACTATGGTAGAACACGGATGAAAGGGTTCATGTCCTGGACACCAGTCATGAAATGTCAGTTCTGTTCGCTTCAACATCGCGCACGGCCGGGGAGGATGTTAACGAAGATCATACATTATTAAAATATGAAAACTCGTTGTAACTGATTAAATCAACTAGTTATTCTTAATCATCTACTTATTGTTATATGAAATCACACTACTTTATCTTATGTTACGATCTTAATTATGCATGTACTAAAGTAATCAATTGTACTAAAATCAATCTGTCAAAATGAAAATATGTAAAACACTCACTCTATCGCAAACTTTCATTCGAAAAGGAATAAATTGTAACGATCAAATCAAACATCGGTTTTATACACTTCTCTACACAAAAAATAAAGATATTTTATTTTCAATTTATTACATAGTAATTCATAGTAATAAAATGTCGGATCTGCTAAAGGTAAACCCTGAATGTGGCTCCATTTTTGTGATTGTACTCTGTGGGAAGGAAGTAATCCAGTCAAGGAGTCGAAGATCAGTGCTTGTACGTTAGTCTCAAAATCTGACTGGAGAGACTCTAGCGTAAGGTCGACATATCCCTGACACCTACATTAAAGAGATTGAATAAAATGACACTGTGGATGGATATGCACAGCGATTGCTATTAAAACCTAGGAGTATGTCTCATTTGTTGGCCTACGACAAAACAAAAGTCTGCAAAGGTCGGGTTTAAAAGCTTCCAGATTAGCACTTCAAGTAGTACCGAATCACAGGAGGAACAATCTGATGCAATGACGATATATGTAGTGATTTGTACACTTCTTGCTTTCTGGCCAGTTAGACCTTCTGGACATCAGACTCACTCTTAGTGAGTGAGCAGCCGTTATAGCCAATTTTCTGTATAAAGCTGCTCTTACCTGGTTGAGTCACCACACCGATGCCAGATATCAAATACGGCGGATTGTATTACATAGATCACCTGCAGTTCGGGCTGTAACAGCTGGTTGGAATAGATAATATCTCAAACTTTATTCTTCGAAAAACCTCCAATGAAAGAGTAAGGACCAGAGCATTAGATCTGCGCATGCCGGCCGAAAGAAGATAAACATATGTTCACATACAATTGGTCGGCAGCCTAGATGCACCAATTCAATTTGACAGTTACTATCCCACAAACACTAGAAATTATACCCAACAATTTTTTTCACCCAATTCTTACAAAACGCGCAAGAACCGATTGCGTTCAGAAAATAAGACAAAGATAACAAATTATGATGACCACAACTCGGAAATGTTTTTCCCGGGCTGAGACTTTTAAAACCGACACGGATTGCACGAAACGAATTTCGAACGTTCAGCAAAGCAAAGAAATTTTTCATGAGCGAAATATTTAAATTTGATGGCTACAAGCCGCTATACGAGTAGATGATGAGTTTTCAATTTATAGATCACTTAAAACACTAAATAACAAATTATGTCGACAAAAATTAACAAAATCTGTATTTCCGATTTTCAACCCACACGTGGTTATATATATTTTTCTACACGAGATTTAAAAAAAAAAAGTTTACTGGCTGTCAGATTTGAAAAATAGCGAAAATCTGAACAGTGATGCCAAGTTGCTTTCAAAATATTTGAAGAAATGGGGATAGAAAGTTCAAAGGCACTTCCATGAATTATGTGTAAATTGGAATACGTACACTGCGTTCTAAAACTCATCGCTTAGATGCAACATTTTATATTTCAGCTCATTAAAACAGTATTTAAAAAAAATTATGCAGTATTGTTATTTGATTCTTCATTTATTTAAAAACACAGGACTTATGATTAAAGCTACGCTTTCACTCAGTAATCTGTAATCGTAAATCTTTCCTCGTGCGTGTTTGAAACGGAAACCAGAAGCAAAATTTTGATACTGAAAAAATGAGGGGAAGAAGTTCCATGCCATTTTTTTGCCTGCCCAATCGAAAATGTCGTATGTTAACACTGCATAATTGAACGCAACTACTGCAGTTCTTTGTTAGCATGACGTTTTTCAAAACACCAAACCTCTTCGGAAGAAAGGAAGATATATCATCTGGACCAGCGATATTGTGTACATTAAGATCTTTAAGTACTTTTGCTACGTATTCAAGTGTAGTTGAGTTGAACTGGCTGCAAAGTGTGGAGCTAGCAGATTGGCCTTGCTGCCTTCTTCACTGTTTCCTAGTCCTTCCGCCGTATTTGAAACATAAGAGGCCCGAGACGACGGTCTGACTAACAAAACGTCTCGAACATCTCACTAATACTCATGACCTAGGCCTATTGCATAAACCAAAGGTCAGCTGTTTTATGGCAAAAAAATAAAAATAAAATAAATAGAGAAGTATAATCGAATTAAAAACTAATGTTTTTGTTCAATCCTCTAAGGGATGATCCTGGAAGCTGCTCCAAAATAAACCTGTACACTAACACAGACACGAAACAAAAACACTAGCTGTTTTGTTGTTGGGAAAACTGGTTAAGCACCCAACTCTTTATTTCCACTGTCCCTCTGTCCAACTAAGACTGACTATATTCTTTTTTGTGCATGTATTGCAAGATAAGAGAAAGAAAGTACAAAGAGGAATAAGATATGTACATACTTATATAAATAACATGAACATGAGCGAAAATTAAATACACTCATATACAGAGCGTACGATACAGTTTTATACGCAACACGTGCTCGAAGAACAGCTGAAGACGATTCCTACTAAAATATGGAAAAAGAGTGTTGCCAACAACACGCGGTGTTCCCAAGCGGTCCCCCATCTAAGTACTAACCGCGCCCGACGCTGCTTGATTTCGGTGATCGGACGAGAACCGATACTTTCAGCGTAGTATGGTCGTTGGCGTCTTTTTTATTAGCAAACTTCAAAGTTCCGTTAATTTTAACGCGCCTCGATATGACGCAAGAACATTTGATGGCGCAATGTGCGAGTATTTACTTCAGAGGGTACTCGGGCTCTATTAAAGTATATACTCAAGCGAATGACTGTAAACTTTACTTTCTATGATATTTGCCTAGTTATATGCATTCAAAGCATGAAGATACTTTAAATTTGATAGGAATCGAAATAGGGGAAAGCACTAATACTAAATGAATAACTCTTGATTGAAATACTATGACCTAAAGACTCCCTAATTGTATACAAAATAATGGAAATGGAAAACCGAAATGTTTTAAATAGTTCCTGAAATTATACCACGATTTTGGGCACACTTGCGCTACAACCCTGGATCACGAACGCACATGGAATACCTACATCAAAGAGATTGCCTAAAATAACACTGTTTATGGATATGCACAGCGATTGCTAGACCTATTACAACCTATGCCTCACCCATTTCCACCCTCCGTTTTATAAACAGGCAATGCATCAATGGTTTGAAATTTGAAGAGAACTGACTGTTTAAATTTAAGAACTATACAATAGTTGTGACAACAAACATGAAGTTTAACAAATCAAATTGCAATCACTTCGTTTAATTTTATTAATATTTTGTTTAAAACGCAACTTCTACTTGTCTAACTCTGGTTGTTTATTAACATCACTTTCAGGTTACACGAACTACAACGCCAATCAACTATAACGCACAACTGAATAATGAGCTGCTCAATTGTCTTTCTTCTTTGATTTTTTTTTTCAACCGAAAGGAGAGCAAAACTACCCCTTTAAATTGTCCGCCCTTGTTTCCTCGTTCATGTCCTTAATTTGCATCAGACGTTTGGACGTAACCAACTATCGCTTCTCATGTTTTGTCTGGTTTGTTACTTTCGTGTTCGTCTTATCATCTCCATCGTATGATCTATACGACTACTTGTCGAACGTCTACCTGTCGGGTACGATCATGCAATTTTCTACATCTGCAGCTTTACGTATATTTAATTACATATGTATGGTATGTTACTGGTGTGCACCCGGGATAAAACGATAAAACAAGAAACCAGTAACGTGTCGTTTATCTAGGAAATATATAAATATGCATATGCTAAAATATACACATATTGTATATATACACATATAAGCCAATGGTTCTACCCCCAGAGGTGTTTCCTTTGCTCTTATTTTCACACTTACCCAATTATGAAACCTGGTTCCTGTTAATCTTAATTTTTGACCTATGCAAACACTAAGTGTTCGTAAAAGTTTAATCTTAGTACAATCGCTCTCTCAAATCTCTTCTTTACGAAAAAATTGCAGTGATCCAATTGTGCAATGGGTAGCTATTCATTTAACTTTGGCAATAAAAGACCTACCAATAAAATTTTAATAAAAGATTGTACATCAAAACGTCTTTTAATTGGCTGTACTAAGGACATATAACTGGCGCAGTCGGCAAAACTTATTCCGCTCGGCTTAAAAGAAACATTATAAGAAAGAAAAAACTATTATAAAGAAAAGAAGACGTGATAAAGCAACGTTTGAAATAAAAATGAAAAACAAAAAACCATCTAATATAAACGCGTTACAGTGACAAAAAAGTAATAATACAGACTTACACTTTATACACTAAAATTTAAATATCCATCCACATAATATAAATCAATAAATTCCGAAAAATATACCATACTACTCGTATCTTCATAAATACAAGAACCATAAAAACCATAAAAACACGTGAGTGCTACTTCAATATTTTTGGTGTGGGTGCAAAGTTTGTTTTCGTAAGCTGGAATAACAGGAAAGAAAATCACACCATCGTTTACCATCTGAAGAGAGTAAAACGCTCGACTAGAAACTGTACCAGTATTTCTAGCGGGAGTTCAAAGATTGGCCTTTAAATTTAATTTAAATTTGATGGCTACAAGTCGCTATACGAGTAGATGATGAGTTTTCAATTTCTAGATCACTTAAAACACTAAATAACAAATTATATCGACAAAAATTAACAAAAGCTGTATTTCCGATTTTCAACCCACACGTGGTTATATATATTTTTCTACACGAGATTTAAAAAAAAAAAAGTTTACTGGCTGTCAGATTTGAAAAATAGCGAAAATCTGAACAGTGATGCCAAGTTGCTATCAAAATATTTGAAGAAATGGGGATAGAAAGTTCAAAGGCACTGCCATGAATTATGTGTAAATTGGAATACGTACACTGCGTTCTAAAACTCATCGCTTAGATGCAACATTTTATATTTCAGCTCATTAAAACAGTATTTAAAAAAAATTATGCAGTATTGTTATTTGATTCTTTATTTATTTAAAAACACAGGACTTTTGATTAAAGCTACGCTTTCACTCAGTAATCTGTAATCGTAAATCTTTCCTCGTGCGTTTTTGAAACGGAAACCAGAAGCAAAATTTTGATACTGAAAAAATGAGGGGAAGAAGTTCCATGCCATTTTTTTGCCTGCCCAATCGAAAATGTCGTATGTTAACACTGCATAATTGAACGCAACTACTGCAGTTCTTTGTTAGCATGACGTTTTTCAAAACACCAAACCTCTTCGGAAGAAAGGAAGATATATCATCTGGACCAGCGATATTGTGTACATTAAGATCTTTAAGTACTTTTGCTACGTATTCAAGTGTAGTTGAGTTGAACTGGCTGCAAAGTGTGGAGCTAGCAGATTGGGCTTGCTGCCTTCTTCACTGTTTCCTAGTCCTTCCGCCGTATTTGAAACATAAGAGGCCCGAGACGACGGTCTGACTAACAAAAATAATCTCGAAAATCTCACTAATACTCATGACCTAGGCCTATTGCATAAACCAAAGGTCAGCTGTTTTATGGCAAAAAAAATAAAAAGAAAATGAATAGAGAAGTATAATCGAATTAAAAACTAATGTTTTTGTTCAATCCTCTAAGGGATGATCCTGGAAGCTGCTCCAAAATAAACCTGTACACTAACACAGACACGAAACAAAAACACTAGCTGTTTTGTTGTTGGGAAAACTGGTTAAGCACCCAACTCTTTATTTCCACTGTCCCTCTGTCCAACTAAGACTGACTATATTTTTTTTTGTGCATGCATTGCAAGATAAGAGAAAGAAAGTACAAAGAGGAATAAGATATGTACATACTTATATAAATAACATGAACATGAGCGAAAATTAAATACACTCATATACAGAGCGTACGATACAGTTTTATACGCAACACGTGCTCGAAGAACAGCTGAAGACGATTCCTACTAAAATATGGAAAAAGAGTGTTGCCAACAACACGCGGTGTTCCCAAGCGGTCCCCCATCTAAGTACTAACAGCGCCCGACGCTGCTTGATTTCGGTGATCGGACGAGAACCGATACATTTCATTTTCATTTTAAATGCATTTTTATTCTTTTCAATTCATTATTACTTATACGCTATACAAAAAACGCTTAAAAATTAGCTTAATTAACTTAAAATTATCTTATTTTAACTTACTGGCCCCATGCGGGCACTCTAAATTAAACATAATACTTATTTGATGTCTTTCGACGTTTCGTGCGATTATAAATTTTATTTTTTTTCTATATTTATTTAAACTAAAACTAAGAAAACATTTTATTTAATACAAAAACTTAGTATACGGACTTTCTTTTCTATAAAATATTAAAAACTAAAACTTATAAACTATCTACCTATAAATAAATCTTAACCTACTTAATCTACTTAACCTACTTAAACTAACTTATTGTATATATCATACAATTTAAATTTATTTATTTTTTTTTTCCTAGATGTGTTACCCCTTCAGTTAGAGAAGTTGTTACCCATCTAAGTTCATATATAATTTTTTTTGGTTTTTTTTTCATTTTTAATTTATTTTTTTTATTTATTTATTTTTTTTTCCTCTTATGTCTACCCTAATCCTACCTAAATCTATGTAAGCCGGCCATGACTAAATAATTAGGCTAGCCGACTTTGCTTCCGAGTGAAGCTATACTATACCAGAGGAATTCGACGAAGAGACTTCCTCTCCTCCCATAAGCCACCAAAATTGTTGGTGCTGCCGTGCAACATCCCTTATGTCGCGACTCCCTACCGCCCTACTGAACCGGAGACGCTCCGCACTGCCATGTGCGACGTCTCTGTCGTAGTTGAGTCGCCTGTCCGCAGCTGTTCGAGCAACGTGGAAGATTAGCGGCACCGCCAATCTGTCCTGGATCAGACCTTTCATATCTAGGTTGAGGAACGCTTCTGGAGGAACAAAGCCGTCAAAGCGAACTCTCTCATGATACATATAGTTAGGGTAGTAAGCCCCGGAGATCAGGTTGTTTGATGAGGTCATTGCTCTTGCAATGTGCCTTCGAGTCAACTTAATGACGAAATTGTCCACTCTTATTAGGTTCGCCCTATTGTATAAGACCTCATTAGGATAGAATTTTATGTACTCAGACTCTGGTGTTCTGTATAAGCGAAGACAAGTCCTAAGACAAGCCCTCTCAAACACCCGAATCTTTTCCAATAAACTTGCTCTCACGTTGAACCACACGGGACATCCAAATACAAGCATAGGCCTGATAAGGGCCATGTAGCAGATAACCTTCACCCCCGCATCGAGTTGGCTGTTATAAAACAGTCTCTTTGTAAGGGCAAAGGCACCTTTGGCTCTGGCCAGAGCAATATCTATATGTTTGTTAAAAAACAGATATTGATCCAGCCAGATCCCAAGGTATCTGACTACATTTCGACAAGCAAGTGGCTGCCCGTGCTGCCCCACGATCGAGAACTTTCGCCAATTCTTTCTGGTATCCCTAGAGGCCCCAGACAAAGGCGTCCTAAACAAAATGGTTTCCGACTTCTGAAAATTGATTTTCAACTTCCAGTCATCGCAATATCGTTTAATTTTATCGAAATCACGTTGCAAGAGTATATTAATGACCTCAATCTTTGGACCTGATCTGTACGCAATTAAGTCGTCTGCGTACGCTATGGCATGGTGAAGTGAACCTATCAGATCACTTGTGTAAATGTTGAATAGGATCGGCGAATTTACCGCACCTTGTTGCAGACCGTTTTTAATGTTAAAAGTTCCAGCAGAAGTCACATCGCCATTTTTCACGATGAACTGTCTACTGGAAAGCATGTCAAAAAGAATATACAGCAGTGGTTTACTAATGCCCAACCTGTGCAGCTTGAAAAAGAGTCCCTCTAACCATACGGTATCGAAGGCTTTTTCCAAGTCAATCAGGCAGGCACCAGTGCACTGATTCTTGCCTTTGTTCCATTGGATATCAGAAACCAGTTTAGACGCAGCATGAATAACATCATGCCCCGCCTTGAAACCGAATTGATTATCCGGAACTATATGTTTGTCCTCAACCCACTTAGTCAGGACTCTATTGATCACCTTCTCGAAAACCTTACTGATGTTTGGAAGGAGACTGATCGACCGGAGATTTGCCGGATTGGATGTGTCTTTATCCCTTTTGGGGATGGGATGTACCACCGCCGTTTTCCAATGCGCTGGATAATTCGTTCGGAACGGTTATTTCGGTACTGAGTCCGCAATGGTCACTGTCATACACGAAAGTTCGTAGACAGTTTGTGGTTTGTTGGTTTGTGCATGTCAGGTGTATTCGTGTGTCGAACAGCAGGAGATCCAAATAAGACCCGTGTCTAGGAAACGACGGACTATCCGTCGCCTTAAGACCGAGTCGATACATTATATTGTGCTGACCCCACCAATTGAATAGTAGGTTCCCTCTAGTATTTGGAGTATTATTTCCCCAATCGCTATGTTTGGCGTTGAAATCTCCGCCGATAATAAAGTAGTTCTCCTCCAATTCCAGTCTTAGGAATCGAAAAAGTGTCTCGAGCTCTGAGATGAATAAAGTGGATTGAGTAGCCTTAGGTGCATAAACAGACACCATGTATAACCGCTTTCCACTACGGAGAGGGATGTACACGATGCATGCTTCCAGCACCTGGAACCTACGTACTACACGACTGTATACTCTTTTAAAACGTATACCTTTTCGAACGAAAATCGCAACGCCTCCTCCCTGAATGGAGTTGGGTCTGTTTCTCCGTACTATTTTGTATCTTCTGTGCCTCATTTTGTGTCTTTTGGTAAGCTTAGTTTCGCTAACCAAAAGCACATCAGGGGCTTGGTCGTTAAGCAACTTAAATAGTGCGGCTCGTCGGTCGAGCCTTATCAGTGAATTCACATTCACAGCAAGGACCTTCAGGGTTTGCTCCGCCATGTACGTACCCATTACGACTGGAGGTGCGTTAGGCCCGGCAGCAGCGCGTATATTTGATCTACCCGCTTAGCCTGTTCCTGTATTTGACGCTGAAGCTGAGCCATCTGCCCCTGAATAGAGAGCAAGATAGCCAGCATGTCAGGTACAGGTTCCGGTGCTCTAGGCGCTGGGGCCTGAGAAGCTACCTTTGGTTGTTGTACCGTATTTCCCCTACCTGCCGCCATTTGGGCGTAGGTAACGTGGGGAGTAACGGCTGGTGTTTGTGCCTGCACGAGTGGACGTTTAACTTCCACTTTCTGCTGCCGAGCCAAATTTACTCTTTTGATGTATTGGAATTTGGGACAACCCCGATAATTTGCGGTGTGTCCCGTGTTCCTACATAACGCGCAAGAGAGTTGGCTTTTTTCTGACGCTCCGTCCTTGCCTAGAGCGCATTCCTCGGACTTGTGGTTCTTTCCGCACTTCACGCATCGAGGCTGCATTTCGCAGTTCGACGCGGCGTGCCCGAACCTTTGGCAACGAACACATTGTAAAATGTTTTCGCTCCTCTTTAATTTTTCCCAGTGTACAACCTGGTAGTCTAGGACTTTAATACTCCTTAGACCATCCAGTTTGCTGTTGGGACTTAGCTGAACCAGGAAGAATGGTAGTTTCCGCTTCTCCCTTTTGGCTCTAGCCGTGACGAATGGCTTAACCCCTACGAATTTGAGCTCTTCGCACTCCTTCTCTTTCAGCAGTGCAAGGAGCTCCTCCGGATCAGTCGACGGTTCTAACCCCCTCAGCAGCATTGTCTGCAGCTTTTCACCTTTCGGTGTGAAGGAGAAGAACTCCGTCGTCGAATCCCTTAACAAGTTTTTAATTTTATGATAGCGCTCCACTGTATTGCAGTGGATCGCGTGCCTATCTAAACTAAGTCTTTTAACAAAAAAATTATTGCCTATGGCCGACTTACATAATTCTATCGTATCTTTCAACTCCATCTTGAATGTGTTGATTGGAGGTACTCGTTGCTTAGTTGATTTCTGTGGTTGTTTTTGTTGTTGCTGTTGTTGTTGTTGCTTTTGTTGTAGCTGTTGTTTCTGCTTCTGCTGTTGCTTTTGCTGCTGTTGTTGTTGCTTATGTTGTTGTGATTTTTGTTGTTGTTGCTGCGTTTGTATGTTTTGTTGTTTTGTCGAATTTTTCTGTATGTTTTTTTGCGGAAGAGACTCGCTTATTTGTGACTGCTTCTGTGAGTCATGGAGTTGCTGCTCCTTCTGTCTCCTCGCATTTTGCTTTTCTTTAATAGCCAGTACCTTTAGTTGCAGCTCGTTGATACTGCTATATATTGCTTGCATTTCTTCCTCTTCGTCGTCTGACTCCGAGGCGGCTAACGATGAGAAAGTGTTACCACCTCCCATATAATGTCCTTCTCCGCCGTCAGATACGTATGGGAAATCGTATTTCTCAATTTCTTCTCTGTTTTGTTGTTGTGCTGCTGCCCTTGTCGATGTTGTTGGCGCCTCTTCCCTCACTCTACCAGGCAGCTTTTCAGTAGACGTTGAAAGGGAAGGGCGTTTCACAAGATTAGGAGAAGGCCTCAGCTTCCTCCTCCTCTTAGCGGTAATTTCTGGTTTCCCAGAATGAGAATAGGCCGACATTACGGCCTGATCATCCGATGACAACAAGCCATCTGCTGGTCCCGCTATTTGAATAGCGGACCGCCCACTTTCACTCATTGTCTGATTATTCACTTTTTTATTATATATTTTTTTTTACTTTTCAAAATGAAAATACAAATAAAAAGCTCGATATGTTTCGGGGATCGAACCCACGACCTCTGCTTTACCGGCAGACACCACTACCACTGGGCCACCGAAGCACTTGGCCAAAACGTTTCTGGTTGTTCTTTTATTACGAGTAATTTCGCTTTTAACTAGAAGCCGACACGTTTATTCTCCACGGAGATCTATGAACGACTGACGAGAACCGATACTTTCAGCGTAGTATGGTCGTTGGCGTCTTTTTTATTAGCAAACTTCAAAGTTCCGTTAATTTTAACGCGCCTCGATATGACGCAAGAACATTTGATGGCGCAATGTGCGAGTATTTACTTCAGAGGGTACTCGGGCTCTATTAAAGTATATACTCAAGCGAATGACTGTAAACTTTACTTTCTATGATATTTGCCTAGTTATATGCATTCAAAGCATGAAGATACTTTAAATTTGATAGGAATCGAAATAGGGGAAAGCACTAATACTAAATGAATAACTCTTGATTGAAATACTATGACCTAAAGACTCCCTAATTGTATACAAAATAATGGAAATGGAAAACCGAAATGTTTTAAATAGTTCCTGAAATTATACCACGATTTTGGGCACACTTGCGCTACAACCCTGGATCACGAACGCACATGGAATACCTACATCAAAGAGATTGCCTAAAATAACACTGTTTATGGATATGCACAGCGATTGCTAGACCTATTACAACCTATGCCTCACCCATTTCCACCCTCCGTTTTATAAACAGGCAATGCATCAATGGTTTGAAATTTGAAGAGAACTGACTGTTTAAATTTAAGAACTATACAATAGTTGTGACAACAAACATGAAGTTTAACAAATCAAATTGCAATCACTTCGTTTAATTTTATTAATATTTTGTTTAAAACGCAACTTCTACTTGTCTAACTCTGGTTGTTTATTAACATCACTTTCAGGTTACACGAACTACAACGCCAATCAACTATAACGCACAACTGAATAATGAGCTGCTCAATTGTCTTTCTTCTTTGATTTTTTTTTTCAACCGAAAGGAGAGCAAAAGTACCCCTTTAAATTGTCCGCCCTTGTTTCCTCGTTCTTGTCCTTAATTTGCATCAGACGTCCTTAATTTGCATCAACTATCGCTTCTCATGTTTTGTTTTGTTTGTTACTTTCGTGTTCGTCTTATCATCTCCATCGTATGATCTATACGACTACTTGTCGAACGTCTACCTGTCGGGTACGATCATGCAATTTTCTACATCTACAGCTTTACGTATATTTAATTACATATGTATGGTAAGTTACTGGTGTGCACCCGGGATAAAACGATAAAACAAGAAACCAGTAACGTGTCGTTTATCTAGGAAATATATAAATATGCATATGCTAAAATATACACATAATGTATATATACACATATAAGCCAATGGTTCTACCCCCAGAGGTGTTTCCTTTGCTCTTATTTTCACACTTACCCAATTATGAAACCTGGTTCCTGTTAATCTTAATTTTTGACCTATGCAAACACTAAGTGTTCGTTAAAGTTTAATCTTAGTACAATCGCTCTCTCAAATCTCTTCTTTACGAAAAAATTGCAGTGATCCAATTGTGCAATGGGTAGCTATTCATTTAACTTTGGCAATAAAAGACCTACCAATAAAATTTTAATAAAAGATTGTACATCAAAACGTCTTTTAATTGGCTGTACTAAGGACATATAACTGGCGCAGTCGGCAAAACTTATTCCGCTCGGCTTAAAAGAAACATTATAAGAAAGAAAAAACTATTATAAAGAAAAGAAGACGTGATAAAGCAACGTTTGAAATAAAAATGAAAAACAAAAAACCATCTAATATAAACGCGTTACAGTGACAAAAAAGTAATAATACAGACTTACACTTTATACACTAAAATTTAAATATCTATCCACATAATATAAATCAATAAATTCCGAAAAATATACCATACTACTCGTATCTTCATAAATACAAGAACCATAAAAACCATAAAAACACGTGAGTGCTACTTCAATATTTTTGATGTGGGTGCAAAGTTTGTTTTCGTAAGCTGGAATAACAGGAAAGAAAATCACACCATCGTTTACCATCTGAAGAGAGTAAAACGCTCGAATAGAAACTGTACCAGTATTTCTAGCGGGAGTTCAAAGATTGGCCTTTAAATTTAATTTAAATTTGATGGCTACAAGTCGCTATACGAGTAGATGATGAGTTTTCAATTTCTAGATCACTTAAAACACTAAATAACAAATTATATCGACAAAAATTAACAAAATCTGTATTTCCGATTTTCAACCCACACGTGGTTATATATATTTTTCTACACGAGATTTAAAAAAAAAAAGTTTACTGGCTGTCAGATTTGAAAAATAGCGAAAATCTGAACAGTGATGCCAAGTTGCTATCAAAATATTTGAAGAAATGGGGATAGAAAGTTCAAAGGCACTGCCATGAATTATGTGTAAATTGGAATACGTACACTGCGTTCTAAAACTCATCGCTTAGATGCAACATTTTATATTTCAGCTCATTAAAACAGTATTTAAAAAAAATTATGCAGTATTGTTATTTGATTCTTTATTTATTTAAAAACACAGGACTTTTGATTAAAGCTACGCTTTCACTCAGTAATCTGTAATCGTAAATCTTTCCTCGTGCGTTTTTGAAACGGAAACCAGAAGCAAAATTTTGATACTGAAAAAATGAGGGGAAGAAGTTCCATGCCATTTTTTTGCCTGCCCAATCGAAAATGTCGTATGTTAACACTGCATAATTGAACGCAACTACTGCAGTTCTTTGTTAGCATGACGTTTTTCAAAACACCAAACCTCTTCGGAAGAAAGGAAGATATATCATCTGGACCAGCGATATTGTGTACATTAAGATCTTTAAGTACTTTTGCTACGTATTCAAGTGTAGTTGAGTTGAACTGGCTGCAAAGTGTGGAGCTAGCAGATTGGCCTTGCTGCCTTCTTCACTGTTTCCTAGTCCTTCCGCCGTATTTGAAACATAAGAGGCCCGAGACGACGGTCTGACTAACAAAACGTCTCGAACATCTCACTAATACTCATGACCTAGGCCTAATGCATAAACCAAAGGTCAGCTGTTTTATGGCAAAAAAATAAAAATAAAATAAATAGAGAAGTATAATCGAATTAAAAACTAATGTTTTTGTTCAATCCTCTAAGGGATGATCCTGGAAGCTGCTCCAAAATAAACCTGTACACTAACACAGACACGAAACAAAAACACTAGCTGTTTTGTTGTTGGGAAAACTGGTTAAGCACCCAACTCTTTATTTCCACTGTCCCTCTGTCCAACTAAGACTGACTATATTTTTTGTTGTGCATGCATTGCAAGATAAGAGAAAGAAAGTACAAAGAGGAATAAGATATGTACATACTTATATAAATAACATGAACATGAGCGAAAATTAAATACACTCATATACAGAGCGTACGATACAGTTTTATTCGCAACACGTGCTCGAAGAACAGCTGAAGACGATTCCTACTAAAATATGGAAAAAGAGTGTTGCCAACAACACGCGGTGTTCCCAAGCGGTCCTCCATCTAAGTACTAACCGCGCCCGACGCTGCTTGATTTCGGTAATCGGACGAGAACCGATACATTCATTTATTTCATTCATTTTAAATGCATTTTTATTTTTCTCAATTCATTATTACTTATACGCTATACAAAAAAAGCTTAAAAATTAGCTTAATTAACTTAAAATTATCTTATTTTAACTTACTGGCCCCATGCGGGCACTCTAAATTAAACATAATACTTAATTGATGTCTTTCGACGTTTCGTACGATTATAAATTTTATTTTTTTTCTATATTTATTTAAACTAAAACTAAGAAAACATTTTATTTAATACAAAAACTTAGTATACGGACTTTCTTTTTTATAAAATCTTAAAAACTAAAACTTATAAACTATCTACCTATAAATAAATCTTAACCTACTTAATCTACTTAACCTACTTAAACTAACTTATTGTATATATCATACAATTTAAATTTATTTTTTTTTTTTTTTTCCTAGATGTGTTACCCCTTCAGTTAGAGAAGTTGTTACCCATCTAAGTTCATATATAATTTTTTTTGTTTTGTTTTCATTTTTAATTTATTTTTTTTATTTATTTATTTTTTTTTTCTCTTATGTCTACCCTAATCCTACCTAAATCTATGTAAGCCGGCCATGACTAAATAATTAGGCTAGCCGACTTTGCTTCCGAGTGAAGCTATACTATACCAGAGGAATTCGACGAAGAGACTTCCTCTCCTCCCATAAGCCACCAAAATTGTTGGTGCTGCCGTGCAACATCCCTTATGTCGCGACTCCCTACCGCCCTACTGAACCGGAGACGCTCCGCACTGCCATGTGCGACGTCTCTGTCGTAGTTGAGTCGCCTGTCCGCAGCTGTTCGAGCAACGTGGAAGATTAGCGGCACCGCCAATCTCTCCTGGATCAGACCTTTCATATCTAGGTAGAGGAACGCTTCTGGAGGAACAAAGCCGTCAAAGCGAACTCTCTCATGATACATATAGTTAGGGTAGTAAGCCCCGGAGATCAGGTTGTTCGATGAGGTCATTGTTCTTGCAATGTGCCTTCGAGTCAACTTAATGACGAAATTGTCCACTCTTATTAGGTTCGCCCTATTGTATAAGACCTCATTAGGATAGAATTTTATGTACTCAGACTCTGGTGTTCTGTATAAGCGAAGACAAGTCCTAAGACAAGCCCTCTCAAACACCCGAATCTTTTCCAATAAACTTGCTCTCACGTTGAACCACACGGGACATCCAAATACAAGCATAGGCCTGATAAGGGCCATGTAGCAGATAACCTTCACCCCCGCATCGAGTTGGCTGTTATAAAACAGTCTCTTTGTAAGGGCAAAGGCACCTTTGGCTCTGGCCAGAGCAATATCTATATGTTTGTTAAAAAACAGATATTGATCCAGCCAGATCCCAAGGTATCTGACTACATTTCGACAAGCAAGTGGCTGCCCGTGCTGCCCCACGATCGAGAACTTTCGCCAATTCTTTCTGGTATCCCTAGAGGCCCCAGACAAAGGCGTCCTAAACAAAATGGTTTCCGACTTCTGAAAATTGATTTTCAACTTCCAGTCATCGCAATATCGTTTAATTTTATCGAAATCACGTTGCAAGAGTATATTAATGACCTCAATCTTTGGACCTGATCTGTACGCAATTAAGTCGTCTGCGTACGCTATGGCATGGTGAAGTGAACCTATCAGATCACTTGTGTAAATGTTGAATAGGATCGGCGAATTTACCGCACCTTGTTGCAGACCGTTTTTAATGTTAAAAGTTCCAGCAGAAGTCACATCGCCATTTTTCACGATGAACTGTCTACTGGAAAGCATGTCAAAAAGAATATACAGCAGTGGTTTACTAATGCCCAACCTGTGCAGCTTGAAAAAGAGTCCCTCTAACCATACGGTATCGAAGGCTTTTTCCAAGTCAATCAGGCAGGCACCAGTGCACTGATTCTTGCCTTTGTTCCATTGGATATCAGAAACCAGTTTAGACGCAGCATGAATAACATCATGCCCCGCCTTGAAACCGAATTGATTATCCGGAACTATATGTTTGTCCTCAACCCACTTAGTCAGGACTCTATTGATCACCTTCTCGAAAACCTTACTGATGTTTGGAAGGAGACTGATCGACCGGAGATTTGCCGGATTGGATGTGTCTTTATCCCTTTTGGGGATGGGATGTACCACCGCCGTTTTCCAATGCGCTGGATAATTCGTTCGGAACGGTTATTTCGGTACTGAGTCCGCAATGGTCACTGTCATACACGAAAGTTCGTAGACAGTTTGTGGTTTGTTGGTTTGTGCATGTCAGGTGTATTCGTGTGTCGAACAGCAGGAGATCCAAATAAGACCCGTGTCTAGGAAACGACGGACTATCCGTCGCCTTAAGACCGAGTCGATACATTATATTGTGCTGACCCCACCAATTGAATAGTAGGTTCCCTCTAGTATTTGGAGTATTATTTCCCCAATCGCTATGTTTGGCGTTGAAATCTCCGCCGATAATAAAGTAGTTCTCCTCCAATTCCAGTCTTAGGAATCGAAAAAGTGTCTCGAGCTCTGAGATGAATAAAGTGGATTGAGTAGCCTTAGGTGCATAAACAGACACCATGTATAACCGCTTTCCACTACGGAGAGGGATGTACACGATGCATGCTTCCAGCACCTGGAACCTACGTACTACACGACTGTATACTCTTTTAAAACGTATACCTTTTCGAACGAAAATCGCAACGCCTCCTCCCTGAATGGAGTTGGGTCTGTTTCTCCGTACTATTTTGTATCTTCTGTGCCTCATTTTGTGTCTTTTGGTAAGCTTAGTTTCGCTAACCAAAAGCACATCAGGGGCTTGGTCGTTAAGCAACTTAAATAGTGCGGCTCGTCGTTCGAGCCTTATCAGTGAATTCACATTCACAGCAAGGACCTTCAGGGTTTGCTCCGCCATGTACATACCCATTACGACTGGAGGTGCGTTAGGCCCGGCAGCAGCGCGTATATTTGATCTACCCGCTTAGCCTGTTCCTGTATTTGACGCTGAAGCTGAGCCATCTGCCCCTGAATAGAGAGCAAGATAGCCAGCATGTCAGGTACAGGTTCCAGTGCTCTAGGCGCTGGGGCCTGAGAAGCTACCTTTGGTTGTTGTACCGTATTTCCCCTACCTGCCGCCATTTGGGCGTAGGTAACGTGGGGAGTAACGGCTGGTGTTTGTGCCTGCACGAGTGGACGTTTAACTTCCACTTTCTGCTGCCGAGCCAAATTTACTCTTTTGATGTATTGGAATTTGGGACAACCCCGATAATTTGCGGTGTGTCCCGTGTTCCTACATAACGCGCAAGAGAGTTGGCTTTTTTCTGACGCTCCGTCCTTGCCTAGAGCGCATTCCTCGGACTTGTGGTTCTTTCCGCACTTCACGCATCGAGGCTGCATTTCGCAGTTCGACGCGGCGTGCCCGAACCTTTGGCAACGAACACATTGTAAAATGTTTTCGCTCCTCTTTAATTTTTCCCAGTGTACAACCTGGTAGTCTAGGACTTTAATGCTCCTTAGACCATCCAGTTTGCTGTTGGGACTTAGCTGAACCAGGAAGAATGGTAGTTTCCGCTTCTCCCTTTTGGCTCTAGCCGTGACGAATGGCTTAACCCCTACGAATTTGAGCTCTTCGCACTCCTTCTCTTTCAGCAGTGCAAGGAGCTCCTCCGGATCAGTCGACGGTTCTAACCCCCTCAGCAGCATTGTCTGCAGCTTTTCACCTTTCGGTGTGAAGGAGAAGAACTCCGTCGTCGAATCCCTTAACAAGTTTTTAATTTTATGATAGCGCTCCACTGTATTGCAGTGGATCGCGTGCCTATCTAAACTAAGTCTTTTAACAAAAAAATTATTGCCTATGGCCGACTTACATAATTCTATCGTATCTTTCAACTCCATCTTGAATGTGTTGATTGGAGGTACTCGTTGCTTAGTTGATTTCTGTGGTTGTTTTTGTTGTTGCTGTTGTTGTTGTTGCTTTTGTTGTAGCTGTTGTTTCTGCTTCTGCTGTTGCTGTTGCTGCTGTTGTTGCTGATGTTGTTGTTGCTTATGTTGTTGTGATTTTTGTTGTTGTTGCTGCGTTTGTATGTTTTGTTGTTTTGTCGAATTTTTCTGTATGTTTTTTTGCGGAAGAGACTCGCTTATTTGTGACTGCTTCTGTGAGTCATGGAGTTGCTGCTCCTTCTGTCTCCTCGCATTTTGCTTTTCTTTAATAGCCAGTACCTTTAGTTGCAGCTCGTTGATACTGCTATATATTGCTTGCATTTCTTCCTCTTCGTCGTCTGACTCCGAGGCGGCTAACGATGAGAAAGTGTTACCACCTCCCATATAATGTCCTTCTCCGCCGTCAGATACGTATGGGAAATCGTCTTTCACAATTTCTTCTCTGTTTTGTTGTTGTGCTGCTGCCCTTGTCGATGTTGTTGGCGCCTCTTCCCTCACTCTACCAGGCAGCTTTTCAGTAGACGTTGAAAGGGAAGGGCGTTTCACAAGATTAGGAGTAGGCCTCAGCTTCCTCCTCCTCTTAGCGCTAATTTCTGGTTTCCCAGAATGAGAATGGGCCGACATAACGGCCTGGTCGTCTGATGACAACAAGTCATCTGCTGGCCCCGCTATTTGAATAGCGGACCGCTCACTTTCACTCATTGTCTGACTGTTCACTTATTTATTGTTTTTTTTTTTTTTACTTTTAAAAATCGAAATAAAAATAAAAAGTCCGATATGTTTCGGGGATCGAACCCACGACCTCTGCTTTACCGGCAGACACCACTACCACTGGGCCACCGAAGCACTTGGCCAAAACGTTTCTGGTTGTTTTTTTTATTACGAGTAATTTCGCTTTTAACTAGAAGCCGACACGTTTATTCTCCACGGAGATCTATGAACGACTGACGAGAACCGATACTTTCAGCGTAGTATGGTCGTTGGCGTCTTTTTTTATTAGCAAACTTCAAAGTTCCGTTAATTTTAACGCGCCTCGATATGACGCAAGAACATTTGATGGCGCAATGTGCGAGTATTTACTTCAGAGGGTACTCGGGCTCTATTAAAGTATATACTCAAGCGAATGACTGTAAACTTTACTTTCTATGATATTTGCCTAGTTATATGCATTCAAAGCATGAAGATACTTTAAATTTGATAGGAATCGAAATAGGGGAAAGCACTAATACTAAATGAATAACTCTTGATTGAAATACTATGACCTAAAGACTCCCTAATTGTATACAAAATAATGGAAATGGAAAACCGAAATGTTTTAAATAGTTCCTGAAATTATACCACGATTTTGGGCACACTTGCGCTACAACCCTGGATCACGAACGCACATGGAATACCTACATCAAAGAGATTGCCTAAAATAACACTGTTTATGGATATGCACAGCGATTGCTAGACCTATTACAACCTATGCCTCACCCATTTCCACCCTCCGTTTTATAAACAGGCAATGCATCAATGGTTTGAAATTTGAAGAGAACTGACTGTTTAAATTTAAGAACTATACAATAGTTGTGACAACAAACATGAAGTTTAACAAATCAAATTGCAATCACTTCGTTTAATTTTATTAATATTTTGTTTAAAACGCAACTTCTACTTGTCTAACTCTGGTTATTTATTAACATCACTTTCAGGTTACACGAACTACAACGCCAATCAACTATAACGCACAACTGAATAATGATCTGCTCAATTGTCTTTCTTCTTTGATTTTTTTTTTCAACCGAAAGGAGAGCAAAACTACCCCTTTAAATTGTCCGCCCTTGTTTCCTCGTTCTTGTCCTTAATTTGCATCAGACGTCCTTAATTTGCATCAACTATCGCTTCTCATGTTTTGTTTTGTTTGTTACTTTCGTGTTCGTCTTATCATCTCCATCGTATGATCTATACGACTACTTGTCGAACGTCTACCTGTCGGGTACGATCATGCAATTTTCTACATCTACAGCTTTACGTATATTTAATTACATATGTATGGTAAGTTACTGGTGTGCACCCGGGATAAAACGATAAAACAAGAAACCAGTAACGTGTCGTTTATCTAGGAAATATATAAATATGCATATGCTAAAATATACACATAATGTATATATACACATATAAGCCAATGGTTCTACCCCCAGAGGTGTTTCCTTTGCTCTTATTTTCACACTTACCCAATTATGAAACCTGGTTCCTGTTAATCTTAATTTTTGACCTATGCAAACACTAAGTGTTCGTTAAAGTTTAATCTTAGTACAATCGCTCTCTCAAATCTCTTCTTTACGAAAAAATTGCAGTGATCCAATTGTGCAATGGGTAGCTATTCATTTAACTTTGGCAATAAAAGACCTACCAATAAAATTTTAATAAAAGATTGTACATCAAAACGTCTTTTAATTGGCTGTACTAAGGACATATAACTGGCGCAGTCGGCAAAACTTATTCCGCTCGGCTTAAAAGAAACATTATAAGAAAGAAAAAACTATTATAAAGAAAAGAAGACGTGATAAAGCAACGTTTGAAATAAAAATGAAAAACAAAAAACCATCTAATATAAACGCGTTACAGTGACAAAAAAGTAATAATACAGACTTACACTTTATACACTAAAATTTAAATATCTATCCACATAATATAAATCAATAAATTCCGAAAAATATACCATACTACTCGTATCTTCATAAATACAAGAACCATAAAAACCATAAAAACACGTGAGTGCTACTTCAATATTTTTTGTGTGGGTGCAAAGTTTGTTTTCGTAAGCTGGAATAACAGGAAAGAAAATCACACCATCGTTTACCATCTGAAGAGAGTAAAACGCTCGACTAGAAACTGTACCAGTATTTCTAGCGGGAGTTCAAAGATTGGTCTTTGGAAGCTGGGATAACGGCGCATATAAATAAGGAAGTCCTCAACGCTGTAGATAGGTTAATGATTATTTTAGAATTAATAAATAAATTACCCTCTATTTGATGGTGCAAAAGAATGCAATAGTAGATTTTTTAGATAAAGTTTATTCATTGGGTACCATTTTCGATGACTTTGATACAAAAGTTCTTCTGACAGGTTACATCAAAGACAAGATGATTATTAGTAATGCGCGTATACTCGTAGAATTACAAAAACACGTCAGACTTTTGCTTTGGACAGAAATAAGAGATGTGTTAAAAAATAACTTCGGCGAAAGTTTGCCAGTCCATGTTTTAATCGATCGTATTCGCACAGAACGCGTAACTTCAACAACCGGAAAATTCTACAACGATATAAACGTCTTTAGAATAAATACTTCGTTTTGCTTAATAAAAATAGTGTCGATAACAATTTAATAGAGTCTAATAACAGAATTGCCCTTGATGTTTTTAAAAATAATTTACCAGAACCTACTTTATCCATTACGAGTATTTTAAGTCACAATCCTCTTTCTTTATATAGTGCCTATAAAATAATAACTGAAATAGATCACCAAAACCTAGGTCCCAATGGAATCTAATATCCTGTATCCACAAAAAAAAATTCTTTCCCAAAAAATATCAGAGAAGACAAACCAGCAACTATTCAACCAGACAATACGATAACTCTGCTCAAAATAAAAATAATTACCAGCCAAAGCAACTTAACTATTTGAGACATACTCAATCACTGCAAAGACCTGATTTACCAAACAATTTACAGACCTATCAACCCAGACAGAGTAACATTACGACTCAATCCAGACAACGCCAAAATAACTATTATTCAAGTGGGCATACTCGACGAACCAACGGTTCAGTTTGCATCATGGGCACATAAGTTTGCGTCATGGGCATTTCATGCGTAATTTGGCAGCCAAAAAGTGAAGGTACATTAGTCAGAATTATTTAAATAAAAATAAAGAATTTAACATAGATATTTTTAACAATGAAATACCTCAATCTCATTGCTCTAAAAATGTAAATATGGTATGTCTGCACCGGCAGATCTTACGTCAAAGGACAACGATGCCTTGTATACGGGGGCTGCCATTCACAGTGCCCAAGAAGATGAGTCACTACATATTTACATAACAGACGGTCCGATAAATTTTTATGAAAATCAAATTTACTTATCTTATATTCAAAAAGAACATATTTCAATTAAAATAATCCACAAAAAGATACAAAACATTGTTGAGCTTAAGGAAGGCAGTAGCGATCTATTAAAGATGAAAGGATGAAAGGATTTATAGTAAATAAAGAACTTATCTGCGTTTATTGCGAAAATCTCCCTTCCCTTTGTTTGTACATTTTCAAGACCTCTATGTTAAACATTTTTCAATGAACAAAAACCTTAGACTACTTAAATCAAACATAAGACTTAGGGACATTTCAGAGAGAAACGAAATGTTAACAATAATTAGAAATTAACATCATAAAAAGAACCACAGATGGATTAATAAACTTTTTTCGGAACTAAAAACTCGATATTTTTATCCAAATTTGCAAATCGAATTTCAAAAATGTATAAATAATAGCGAGGTTTGACCGTTGCCAAATGTCAAACATGACAGGAGGCCTCTTAAAATTCCCATGTGAATAACAGAAACTCCTCAACAATTTAATGACATACTCGTGTGCATGTCGATATTTGGTTCCCGGAATGAAACAAAATGTTTTGCACCACCATTGATAAATTCTCCATGTACATATGCTACAATCCATAATTTAGGCAACGGAAACAGAAACAGATATTAGAAGCCATTAAAGAAACGATACGATATCTAGGCAAACCAAATAGAATCATAGCTGACGGCGAAACATGCATTCACCATTCCGTTGTAGAGCAGTTTTTAAAAGGATCGTGAGATTATGTTCCACAAAATTACGAGTACAGGCTCCTTAAAGACAGGAAATTCCGACATTGAAAGATTGCACGGTACTCTGAACGAACATCTTAGATTGAAAAACGCAGCCAGGGATGCATCCAATTTGGATGAAAAAAATTTTGAAATATTGACTACATATTTACAACAATACAGTACCTACATTCCCCAACAAAGTTAAGACCAATAAATTTTATTACAAAAAATTTAGTAGAGAAGAAATCGACACACTGGCACAACAATATCGAGCCGAGAAAGAAATGAGAATGGAGAAAACAAATAGAAATAAAACAAACAACGTTACTCTATGTCCACGTTTGGTTCAAAATCGAGCCGTAGGAAAAGCTAAACCAAAATATAGACAATTGAATGATCCGGAAGTTAGTAAAAATTACGTCACAGATAAATCAACAAAAAGAAACACCAAATATTACAAAAGTCAGTTAAGAAGAAAATATAAATTTCAAAATAGTGAATAATTACCATCGTATGTATGTACTCGTAACGATGAAAAAGATGTTTTCTTTAATATTCTCCTGGTTTCTCCTTTTCCACTTTCCTTACTTTATTTTTGGTGATTCTGCCTCTCAAATTCATTTCAAAATAACAGCTTCTTACATTTGGTTTTCTTTTTTTTTGACATTTCCCAGAATGGGTGCAGCCAGCGCGAAAGGTAACGCTTCCTCAGATTGACATTTTTTTTCTTTTTTCTAAAACGAGAATAGGTATATATCTAGTTATTAAATACATCTAAGTCAATTAACTTGTAAAAAAAATGAAGTGGTCGCCAATGAATCTCTCTTATTGCTACGAGTACTTTAACAAAAATTATTCCAAGTGTGATTATTCGAAGGTCATAAAAATAACACACTATTTGAAGTAGCCCAAAAATGTGATTTTAGCTAGAAGCATACTTACGAGTAATTAAGTAATTTACATATAATTCCAATTTCACTTATTTGTACAAAAAATAACAAAATGATTTAGAGTTAACATAACCATTGTAACAAACAAATGTAAGCATCAATTCCATTATTTGACCTTTTTTCTCGCATACATTCTGTTAAAATTGTTGAGATTTGGATATTTGTAAGAACTCTATACTTTGTAATGCAATTAATTCTTCCAACTGCCAAATTCCTTTTAGGGAATTAGACTAAATCAACATACGTTATAAAATATCCAATTATATGGTTTCAACTGAATGAGCTGTATAGCAACATTCACCTTGCAGAAGGATCCTAATTCGGTTGAGATGGCCAGAAAATGTTGAGCAAATAAACACAAAGTCTGGAAGAATTCCGAAATGAATGTATATGTCCGTTTCGAGTAATGTCGTCCACACCAAAGACTTTCTCTGATCTGGAACTGATTTTAACTCATATACATATGTATATGTATGTTGGAAGTATTAATTAGTATTAAATTGAATTACGGATACCACCATGTTGACACGGTGCGGTAAGTCCTACCTATTGTAAAATGTTTGTGTGTGTACAAATGATAGAACTTATTCCTTTCAATACAATACGCTTTATTCAATAAGGAATTAGAATTATTGTAAATTAGATTAATTCAAAAAGCCAAATCAACGGCAAACAGAGTGGTTTTGCCAGCGCGGACGAACACGGATGAGTTCACAATCGTCAGCATTTCTAACTTAATACAATCGCAGATCTTTCCTCATGTGCTTTTCAAATGTGCCTTTTTTGCTCCGGAGCACAAAAAGAAGATAGTTCCTGAAACTATACCACGATTTTGGGTACACTCGCGCTGCAACCCTGGATCACGAACCTACGCGGAATACCTACATCAAAGAGATTGAATAAAATGACACTGTGGATGGATATGCACAGCGATTGCTATTAAAACCTAGGAGTATGTCTCATTTGTTGGCCTACGACAAAACAAAAGTCTGCAAAGGTCGGGTTTAAAAGCTTCCAGATTAGCACTTCAAGTAGTACCGAATCACAGGAGAAACAATCTGATGCAATGACGATATATGTAGTGATTTGTACACTTCTTGCTTTCTGGCCAGTTAGACCTTCTGGACATCAGACTCACTCTTAGTGAGTGAGCAGCCGTTATAGCCAATTTTCTGTATAAAGCTGCTCTTACCTGGTTGAGTCACCACACCGATGCCAGATATCAAATACGGCGGATTGTATTACATAGATCACCTGCAGTTCGGGCTGTAACAGCTGGTTGGAATAGATAATATCTCAAACTTTATTCTTCGAAAAACCTCCAATGAAAGAGTAGGGACCAGAGCATTAGATCTGCGCATGCCGGCCGAAAGAAGATAAACATATGTTCACATACAATTGGTCGGCAGCCTAGATGCACCAATTCAATTTGACAGTTACTATCCCACAAACACTAGAAATTATACCCAACAATTTTTTTCACCCAATTCTTACAAAACTCGCAAGAACCGATTGCGTTCAGAAAATAAGACAAAGATAACAAATTATGATGACCACAACTCGGAAATGTTTTTCCCGGGCTGAGACTTTTAAAACCGACACGGATTGCACGAAACGAATTTCGAACGTTCAGCAAAGCAAAGAAATTTTTCATGAGCGAAATATTTAAATTTGATGGCTACAAGCCGCTATACGAGTAGATGATGAGTTTTCAATTTATAGATCACTTAAAACACTAAATAACAAATTATGTCGACAAAAATTAACAAAATCTGTATTTCCGATTTTCAACCCACACGTGGTTATATATATTTTTCTACACGAGATTTAAAAAAAAAAAGTTTACTGGCTGTCAGATTTGAAAAATAGCGAAAATCTGAACAGTGATGCCAAGTTGCTTTCAAAATATTTGAAGAAATGGGGATAGAAAGTTCAAAGGCACTTCCATGAATTATGTGTAAATTGGAATACGTACACTGCGTTCTAAAACTCATCGCTTAGATGCAACATTTTATATTCCAGCTCATTAGAACAGTATTTAAAAAAAATTATGCAGTATTGTTATTTGATTCTTTATTTATTTAAAAACACAGGACTTTTGATTAAAGCTACGCTTTCACTCAGTAATCTGTAATCGTAAATCTTTCCTCGTGCGTTTTTGAAACGGAAACCAGAAGCAAAATTTTGATACTGAAAAAATGAGGGGAAGAAGTTCCATGCCATTTTTTTGCCTGCCCAATCGAAAATGTCGTATGTTAACACTGCATAATTGAACGCAACTACTGCAGTTCTTTGTTAGCATGACGTTTTTCAAAACACCAAACCTCTTCGGAAGAAAGGAAGATATATCATCTGGACCAGCGATATTGTGTACATTAAGATCTTTAAGTACTTTTGCTACGTATTCAAGTGTAGTTGAGTTGAACTGGCTGCAAAGTGTGGAGCTAGCAGATTGGCCTTGCTGCCTTCTTCACTGTTTCCTAGTCCTTCCGCCGTATTTGAAACATAAGAGGCCCGAGACGACGGTCTGACTAACAAAACGTCTCGAACATCTCACTAATACTCATGACCTAGGCCTAATGCATAAACCAAAGGTCAGCTGTTTTATGGCAAAAAAATAAAAATAAAATAAATAGAGAAGTATAATCGAATTAAAAACTAATGTTTTTGTTCAATCCTCTAAGGGATGATCCTGGAAGCTGCTCCAAAATAAACCTGTACACTAACACAGACACGAAACAAAAACACTAGCTGTTTTGTTGTTGGGAAAACTGGTTAAGCACCCAACTCTTTATTTCCACTGTCCCTCTGTCCAACTAAGACTGACTATATTTTTTGTTGTGCATGCATTGCAAGATAAGAGAAAGAAAGTACAAAGAGGAATAAGATATGTACATACTTATATAAATAACATGAACATGAGCGAAAATTAAATACACTCATATACAGAGCGTACGATACAGTTTTATTCGCAACACGTGCTCGAAGAACAGCTGAAGACGATTCCTACTAAAATATGGAAAAAGAGTGTTGCCAACAACACGCGGTGTTCCCAAGCGGTCCTCCATCTAAGTACTAACCGCGCCCGACGCTGCTTGATTTCGGTAATCGGACGAGAACCGATACATTCATTTATTTCATTCATTTTAAATGCATTTTTATTTTTCTCAATTCATTATTACTTATACGCTATACAAAAAAAGCTTAAAAATTAGCTTAATTAACTTAAAATTATCTTATTTTAACTTACTGGCCCCATGCGGGCACTCTAAATTAAACATAATACTTAATTGATGTCTTTCGACGTTTCGTACGATTATAAATTTTATTTTTTTTCTATATTTATTTAAACTAAAACTAAGAAAACATTTTATTTAATACAAAAACTTAGTATACGGACTTTCTTTTTTATAAAATCTTAAAAACTAAAACTTATAAACTATCTACCTATAAATAAATCTTAACCTACTTAATCTACTTAACCTACTTAAACTAACTTATTGTATATATCATACAATTTAAATTTATTTTTTTTTTTTTTTTTCCTAGATGTGTTACCCCTTCAGTTAGAGAAGTTGTTACCCATCTAAGTTCATATATAATTTTTTTTGTTTTGTTTTCATTTTTAATTTATTTTTTTTATTTATTTATTTTTTTTTTCTCTTATGTCTACCCTAATCCTACCTAAATCTATGTAAGCCGGCCATGACTAAATAATTAGGCTAGCCGACTTTGCTTCCGAGTGAAGCTATACTATACCAGAGGAATTCGACGAAGAGACTTCCTCTCCTCCCATAAGCCACCAAAATTGTTGGTGCTGCCGTGCAACATCCCTTATGTCGCGACTCCCTACCGCCCTACTGAACCGGAGACGCTCCGCACTGCCATGTGCGACGTCTCTGTCGTAGTTGAGTCGCCTGTCCGCAGCTGTTCGAGCAACGTGGAAGATTAGCGGCACCGCCAATCTCTCCTGGATCAGACCTTTCATATCTAGGTAGAGGAACGCTTCTGGAGGAACAAAGCCGTCAAAGCGAACTCTCTCATGATACATATAGTTAGGGTAGTAAGCCCCGGAGATCAGGTTGTTCGATGAGGTCATTGTTCTTGCAATGTGCCTTCGAGTCAACTTAATGACGAAATTGTCCACTCTTATTAGGTTCGCCCTATTGTATAAGACCTCATTAGGATAGAATTTTATGTACTCAGACTCTGGTGTTCTGTATAAGCGAAGACAAGTCCTAAGACAAGCCCTCTCAAACACCCGAATCTTTTCCAATAAACTTGCTCTCACGTTGAACCACACGGGACATCCAAATACAAGCATAGGCCTGATAAGGGCCATGTAGCAGATAACCTTCACCCCCGCATCGAGTTGGCTGTTATAAAACAGTCTCTTTGTAAGGGCAAAGGCACCTTTGGCTCTGGCCAGAGCAATATCTATATGTTTGTTAAAAAACAGATATTGATCCAGCCAGATCCCAAGGTATCTGACTACATTTCGACAAGCAAGTGGCTGCCCGTGCTGCCCCACGATCGAGAACTTTCGCCAATTCTTTCTGGTATCCCTAGAGGCCCCAGACAAAGGCGTCCTAAACAAAATGGTTTCCGACTTCTGAAAATTGATTTTCAACTTCCAGTCATCGCAATATCGTTTAATTTTATCGAAATCACGTTGCAAGAGTATATTAATGACCTCAATCTTTGGACCTGATCTGTACGCAATTAAGTCGTCTGCGTACGCTATGGCATGGTGAAGTGAACCTATCAGATCACTTGTGTAAATGTTGAATAGGATCGGCGAATTTACCGCACCTTGTTGCAGACCGTTTTTAATGTTAAAAGTTCCAGCAGAAGTCACATCGCCATTTTTCACGATGAACTGTCTACTGGAAAGCATGTCAAAAAGAATATACAGCAGTGGTTTACTAATGCCCAACCTGTGCAGCTTGAAAAAGAGTCCCTCTAACCATACGGTATCGAAGGCTTTTTCCAAGTCAATCAGGCAGGCACCAGTGCACTGATTCTTGCCTTTGTTCCATTGGATATCAGAAACCAGTTTAGACGCAGCATGAATAACATCATGCCCCGCCTTGAAACCGAATTGATTATCCGGAACTATATGTTTGTCCTCAACCCACTTAGTCAGGACTCTATTGATCACCTTCTCGAAAACCTTACTGATGTTTGGAAGGAGACTGATCGACCGGAGATTTGCCGGATTGGATGTGTCTTTATCCCTTTTGGGGATGGGATGTACCACCGCCGTTTTCCAATGCGCTGGATAATTCGTTCGGAACGGTTATTTCGGTACTGAGTCCGCAATGGTCACTGTCATACACGAAAGTTCGTAGACAGTTTGTGGTTTGTTGGTTTGTGCATGTCAGGTGTATTCGTGTGTCGAACAGCAGGAGATCCAAATAAGACCCGTGTCTAGGAAACGACGGACTATCCGTCGCCTTAAGACCGAGTCGATACATTATATTGTGCTGACCCCACCAATTGAATAGTAGGTTCCCTCTAGTATTTGGAGTATTATTTCCCCAATCGCTATGTTTGGCGTTGAAATCTCCGCCGATAATAAAGTAGTTCTCCTCCAATTCCAGTCTTAGGAATCGAAAAAGTGTCTCGAGCTCTGAGATGAATAAAGTGGATTGAGTAGCCTTAGGTGCATAAACAGACACCATGTATAACCGCTTTCCACTACGGAGAGGGATGTACACGATGCATGCTTCCAGCACCTGGAACCTACGTACTACACGACTGTATACTCTTTTAAAACGTATACCTTTTCGAACGAAAATCGCAACGCCTCCTCCCTGAATGGAGTTGGGTCTGTTTCTCCGTACTATTTTGTATCTTCTGTGCCTCATTTTGTGTCTTTTGGTAAGCTTAGTTTCGCTAACCAAAAGCACATCAGGGGCTTGGTCGTTAAGCAACTTAAATAGTGCGGCTCGTCGTTCGAGCCTTATCAGTGAATTCACATTCACAGCAAGGACCTTCAGGGTTTGCTCCGCCATGTACATACCCATTACGACTGGAGGTGCGTTAGGCCCGGCAGCAGCGCGTATATTTGATCTACCCGCTTAGCCTGTTCCTGTATTTGACGCTGAAGCTGAGCCATCTGCCCCTGAATAGAGAGCAAGATAGCCAGCATGTCAGGTACAGGTTCCAGTGCTCTAGGCGCTGGGGCCTGAGAAGCTACCTTTGGTTGTTGTACCGTATTTCCCCTACCTGCCGCCATTTGGGCGTAGGTAACGTGGGGAGTAACGGCTGGTGTTTGTGCCTGCACGAGTGGACGTTTAACTTCCACTTTCTGCTGCCGAGCCAAATTTACTCTTTTGATGTATTGGAATTTGGGACAACCCCGATAATTTGCGGTGTGTCCCGTGTTCCTACATAACGCGCAAGAGAGTTGGCTTTTTTCTGACGCTCCGTCCTTGCCTAGAGCGCATTCCTCGGACTTGTGGTTCTTTCCGCACTTCACGCATCGAGGCTGCATTTCGCAGTTCGACGCGGCGTGCCCGAACCTTTGGCAACGAACACATTGTAAAATGTTTTCGCTCCTCTTTAATTTTTCCCAGTGTACAACCTGGTAGTCTAGGACTTTAATGCTCCTTAGACCATCCAGTTTGCTGTTGGGACTTAGCTGAACCAGGAAGAATGGTAGTTTCCGCTTCTCCCTTTTGGCTCTAGCCGTGACGAATGGCTTAACCCCTACGAATTTGAGCTCTTCGCACTCCTTCTCTTTCAGCAGTGCAAGGAGCTCCTCCGGATCAGTCGACGGTTCTAACCCCCTCAGCAGCATTGTCTGCAGCTTTTCACCTTTCGGTGTGAAGGAGAAGAACTCCGTCGTCGAATCCCTTAACAAGTTTTTAATTTTATGATAGCGCTCCACTGTATTGCAGTGGATCGCGTGCCTATCTAAACTAAGTCTTTTAACAAAAAAATTATTGCCTATGGCCGACTTACATAATTCTATCGTATCTTTCAACTCCATCTTGAATGTGTTGATTGGAGGTACTCGTTGCTTAGTTGATTTCTGTGGTTGTTTTTGTTGTTGCTGTTGTTGTTGTTGCTTTTGTTGTAGCTGTTGTTTCTGCTTCTGCTGTTGCTGTTGCTGCTGTTGTTGCTGATGTTGTTGTTGCTTATGTTGTTGTGATTTTTGTTGTTGTTGCTGCGTTTGTATGTTTTGTTGTTTTGTCGAATTTTTCTGTATGTTTTTTTGCGGAAGAGACTCGCTTATTTGTGACTGCTTCTGTGAGTCATGGAGTTGCTGCTCCTTCTGTCTCCTCGCATTTTGCTTTTCTTTAATAGCCAGTACCTTTAGTTGCAGCTCGTTGATACTGCTATATATTGCTTGCATTTCTTCCTCTTCGTCGTCTGACTCCGAGGCGGCTAACGATGAGAAAGTGTTACCACCTCCCATATAATGTCCTTCTCCGCCGTCAGATACGTATGGGAAATCGTCTTTCACAATTTCTTCTCTGTTTTGTTGTTGTGCTGCTGCCCTTGTCGATGTTGTTGGCGCCTCTTCCCTCACTCTACCAGGCAGCTTTTCAGTAGACGTTGAAAGGGAAGGGCGTTTCACAAGATTAGGAGTAGGCCTCAGCTTCCTCCTCCTCTTAGCGCTAATTTCTGGTTTCCCAGAATGAGAATGGGCCGACATAACGGCCTGGTCGTCTGATGACAACAAGTCATCTGCTGGCCCCGCTATTTGAATAGCGGACCGCTCACTTTCACTCATTGTCTGACTGTTCACTTATTTATTGTTTTTTTTTTTTTTACTTTTAAAAATCGAAATAAAAATAAAAAGTCCGATATGTTTCGGGGATCGAACCCACGACCTCTGCTTTACCGGCAGACACCACTACCACTGGGCCACCGAAGCACTTGGCCAAAACGTTTCTGGTTGTTTTTTTTATTACGAGTAATTTCGCTTTTAACTAGAAGCCGACACGTTTATTCTCCACGGAGATCTATGAACGACTGACGAGAACCGATACTTTCAGCGTAGTATGGTCGTTGGCGTCTTTTTTTATTAGCAAACTTCAAAGTTCCGTTAATTTTAACGCGCCTCGATATGACGCAAGAACATTTGATGGCGCAATGTGCGAGTATTTACTTCAGAGGGTACTCGGGCTCTATTAAAGTATATACTCAAGCGAATGACTGTAAACTTTACTTTCTATGATATTTGCCTAGTTATATGCATTCAAAGCATGAAGATACTTTAAATTTGATAGGAATCGAAATAGGGGAAAGCACTAATACTAAATGAATAACTCTTGATTGAAATACTATGACCTAAAGACTCCCTAATTGTATACAAAATAATGGAAATGGAAAACCGAAATGTTTTAAATAGTTCCTGAAATTATACCACGATTTTGGGCACACTTGCGCTACAACCCTGGATCACGAACGCACATGGAATACCTACATCAAAGAGATTGCCTAAAATAACACTGTTTATGGATATGCACAGCGATTGCTAGACCTATTACAACCTATGCCTCACCCATTTCCACCCTCCGTTTTATAAACAGGCAATGCATCAATGGTTTGAAATTTGAAGAGAACTGACTGTTTAAATTTAAGAACTATACAATAGTTGTGACAACAAACATGAAGTTTAACAAATCAAATTGCAATCACTTCGTTTAATTTTATTAATATTTTGTTTAAAACGCAACTTCTACTTGTCTAACTCTGGTTATTTATTAACATCACTTTCAGGTTACACGAACTACAACGCCAATCAACTATAACGCACAACTGAATAATGATCTGCTCAATTGTCTTTCTTCTTTGATTTTTTTTTTCAACCGAAAGGAGAGCAAAACTACCCCTTTAAATTGTCCGCCCTTGTTTCCTCGTTCTTGTCCTTAATTTGCATCAGACGTCCTTAATTTGCATCAACTATCGCTTCTCATGTTTTGTTTTGTTTGTTACTTTCGTGTTCGTCTTATCATCTCCATCGTATGATCTATACGACTACTTGTCGAACGTCTACCTGTCGGGTACGATCATGCAATTTTCTACATCTACAGCTTTACGTATATTTAATTACATATGTATGGTAAGTTACTGGTGTGCACCCGGGATAAAACGATAAAACAAGAAACCAGTAACGTGTCGTTTATCTAGGAAATATATAAATATGCATATGCTAAAATATACACATAATGTATATATACACATATAAGCCAATGGTTCTACCCCCAGAGGTGTTTCCTTTGCTCTTATTTTCACACTTACCCAATTATGAAACCTGGTTCCTGTTAATCTTAATTTTTGACCTATGCAAACACTAAGTGTTCGTTAAAGTTTAATCTTAGTACAATCGCTCTCTCAAATCTCTTCTTTACGAAAAAATTGCAGTGATCCAATTGTGCAATGGGTAGCTATTCATTTAACTTTGGCAATAAAAGACCTACCAATAAAATTTTAATAAAAGATTGTACATCAAAACGTCTTTTAATTGGCTGTACTAAGGACATATAACTGGCGCAGTCGGCAAAACTTATTCCGCTCGGCTTAAAAGAAACATTATAAGAAAGAAAAAACTATTATAAAGAAAAGAAGACGTGATAAAGCAACGTTTGAAATAAAAATGAAAAACAAAAAACCATCTAATATAAACGCGTTACAGTGACAAAAAAGTAATAATACAGACTTACACTTTATACACTAAAATTTAAATATCTATCCACATAATATAAATCAATAAATTCCGAAAAATATACCATACTACTCGTATCTTCATAAATACAAGAACCATAAAAACCATAAAAACACGTGAGTGCTACTTCAATATTTTTTGTGTGGGTGCAAAGTTTGTTTTCGTAAGCTGGAATAACAGGAAAGAAAATCACACCATCGTTTACCATCTGAAGAGAGTAAAACGCTCGACTAGAAACTGTACCAGTATTTCTAGCGGGAGTTCAAAGATTGGTCTTTGGAAGCTGGGATAACGGCGCATATAAATAAGGAAGTCCTCAACGCTGTAGATAGGTTAATGATTATTTTAGAATTAATAAATAAATTACCCTCTATTTGATGGTGCAAAAGAATGCAATAGTAGATTTTTTAGATAAAGTTTATTCATTGGGTACCATTTTCGATGACTTTGATACAAAAGTTCTTCTGACAGGTTACATCAAAGACAAGATGATTATTAGTAATGCGCGTATACTCGTAGAATTACAAAAACACGTCAGACTTTTGCTTTGGACAGAAATAAGAGATGTGTTAAAAAATAACTTCGGCGAAAGTTTGCCAGTCCATGTTTTAATCGATCGTATTCGCACAGAACGCGTAACTTCAACAACCGGAAAATTCTACAACGATATAAACGTCTTTAGAATAAATACTTCGTTTTGCTTAATAAAAATAGTGTCGATAACAATTTAATAGAGTCTAATAACAGAATTGCCCTTGATGTTTTTAAAAATAATTTACCAGAACCTACTTTATCCATTACGAGTATTTTAAGTCACAATCCTCTTTCTTTATATAGTGCCTATAAAATAATAACTGAAATAGATCACCAAAACCTAGGTCCCAATGGAATCTAATATCCTGTATCCACAAAAAAAAATTCTTTCCCAAAAAATATCAGAGAAGACAAACCAGCAACTATTCAACCAGACAATACGATAACTCTGCTCAAAATAAAAATAATTACCAGCCAAAGCAACTTAACTATTTGAGACATACTCAATCACTGCAAAGACCTGATTTACCAAACAATTTACAGACCTATCAACCCAGACAGAGTAACATTACGACTCAATCCAGACAACGCCAAAATAACTATTATTCAAGTGGGCATACTCGACGAACCAACGGTTCAGTTTGCATCATGGGCACATAAGTTTGCGTCATGGGCATTTCATGCGTAATTTGGCAGCCAAAAAGTGAAGGTACATTAGTCAGAATTATTTAAATAAAAATAAAGAATTTAACATAGATATTTTTAACAATGAAATACCTCAATCTCATTGCTCTAAAAATGTAAATATGGTATGTCTGCACCGGCAGATCTTACGTCAAAGGACAACGATGCCTTGTATACGGGGGCTGCCATTCACAGTGCCCAAGAAGATGAGTCACTACATATTTACATAACAGACGGTCCGATAAATTTTTATGAAAATCAAATTTACTTATCTTATATTCAAAAAGAACATATTTCAATTAAAATAATCCACAAAAAGATACAAAACATTGTTGAGCTTAAGGAAGGCAGTAGCGATCTATTAAAGATGAAAGGATGAAAGGATTTATAGTAAATAAAGAACTTATCTGCGTTTATTGCGAAAATCTCCCTTCCCTTTGTTTGTACATTTTCAAGACCTCTATGTTAAACATTTTTCAATGAACAAAAACCTTAGACTACTTAAATCAAACATAAGACTTAGGGACATTTCAGAGAGAAACGAAATGTTAACAATAATTAGAAATTAACATCATAAAAAGAACCACAGATGGATTAATAAACTTTTTTCGGAACTAAAAACTCGATATTTTTATCCAAATTTGCAAATCGAATTTCAAAAATGTATAAATAATAGCGAGGTTTGACCGTTGCCAAATGTCAAACATGACAGGAGGCCTCTTAAAATTCCCATGTGAATAACAGAAACTCCTCAACAATTTAATGACATACTCGTGTGCATGTCGATATTTGGTTCCCGGAATGAAACAAAATGTTTTGCACCACCATTGATAAATTCTCCATGTACATATGCTACAATCCATAATTTAGGCAACGGAAACAGAAACAGATATTAGAAGCCATTAAAGAAACGATACGATATCTAGGCAAACCAAATAGAATCATAGCTGACGGCGAAACATGCATTCACCATTCCGTTGTAGAGCAGTTTTTAAAAGGATCGTGAGATTATGTTCCACAAAATTACGAGTACAGGCTCCTTAAAGACAGGAAATTCCGACATTGAAAGATTGCACGGTACTCTGAACGAACATCTTAGATTGAAAAACGCAGCCAGGGATGCATCCAATTTGGATGAAAAAAATTTTGAAATATTGACTACATATTTACAACAATACAGTACCTACATTCCCCAACAAAGTTAAGACCAATAAATTTTATTACAAAAAATTTAGTAGAGAAGAAATCGACACACTGGCACAACAATATCGAGCCGAGAAAGAAATGAGAATGGAGAAAACAAATAGAAATAAAACAAACAACGTTACTCTATGTCCACGTTTGGTTCAAAATCGAGCCGTAGGAAAAGCTAAACCAAAATATAGACAATTGAATGATCCGGAAGTTAGTAAAAATTACGTCACAGATAAATCAACAAAAAGAAACACCAAATATTACAAAAGTCAGTTAAGAAGAAAATATAAATTTCAAAATAGTGAATAATTACCATCGTATGTATGTACTCGTAACGATGAAAAAGATGTTTTCTTTAATATTCTCCTGGTTTCTCCTTTTCCACTTTCCTTACTTTATTTTTGGTGATTCTGCCTCTCAAATTCATTTCAAAATAACAGCTTCTTACATTTGGTTTTCTTTTTTTTTGACATTTCCCAGAATGGGTGCAGCCAGCGCGAAAGGTAACGCTTCCTCAGATTGACATTTTTTTTCTTTTTTCTAAAACGAGAATAGGTATATATCTAGTTATTAAATACATCTAAGTCAATTAACTTGTAAAAAAAATGAAGTGGTCGCCAATGAATCTCTCTTATTGCTACGAGTACTTTAACAAAAATTATTCCAAGTGTGATTATTCGAAGGTCATAAAAATAACACACTATTTGAAGTAGCCCAAAAATGTGATTTTAGCTAGAAGCATACTTACGAGTAATTAAGTAATTTACATATAATTCCAATTTCACTTATTTGTACAAAAAATAACAAAATGATTTAGAGTTAACATAACCATTGTAACAAACAAATGTAAGCATCAATTCCATTATTTGACCTTTTTTCTCGCATACATTCTGTTAAAATTGTTGAGATTTGGATATTTGTAAGAACTCTATACTTTGTAATGCAATTAATTCTTCCAACTGCCAAATTCCTTTTAGGGAATTAGACTAAATCAACATACGTTATAAAATATCCAATTATATGGTTTCAACTGAATGAGCTGTATAGCAACATTCACCTTGCAGAAGGATCCTAATTCGGTTGAGATGGCCAGAAAATGTTGAGCAAATAAACACAAAGTCTGGAAGAATTCCGAAATGAATGTATATGTCCGTTTCGAGTAATGTCGTCCACACCAAAGACTTTCTCTGATCTGGAACTGATTTTAACTCATATACATATGTATATGTATGTTGGAAGTATTAATTAGTATTAAATTGAATTACGGATACCACCATGTTGACACGGTGCGGTAAGTCCTACCTATTGTAAAATGTTTGTGTGTGTACAAATGATAGAACTTATTCCTTTCAATACAATACGCTTTATTCAATAAGGAATTAGAATTATTGTAAATTAGATTAATTCAAAAAGCCAAATCAACGGCAAACAGAGTGGTTTTGCCAGCGCGGACGAACACGGATGAGTTCACAATCGTCAGCATTTCTAACTTAATACAATCGCAGATCTTTCCTCATGTGCTTTTCAAATGTGCCTTTTTTGCTCCGGAGCACAAAAAGAAGATAGTTCCTGAAACTATACCACGATTTTGGGTACACTCGCGCTGCAACCCTGGATCACGAACCTACGCGGAATACCTACATCAAAGAGATTGAATAAAATGACACTGTGGATGGATATGCACAGCGATTGCTATTAAAACCTAGGAGTATGTCTCATTTGTTGGCCTACGACAAAACAAAAGTCTGCAAAGGTCGGGTTTAAAAGCTTCCAGATTAGCACTTCAAGTAGTACCGAATCACAGGAGAAACAATCTGATGCAATGACGATATATGTAGTGATTTGTACACTTCTTGCTTTCTGGCCAGTTAGACCTTCTGGACATCAGACTCACTCTTAGTGAGTGAGCAGCCGTTATAGCCAATTTTCTGTATAAAGCTGCTCTTACCTGGTTGAGTCACCACACCGATGCCAGATATCAAATACGGCGGATTGTATTACATAGATCACCTGCAGTTCGGGCTGTAACAGCTGGTTGGAATAGATAATATCTCAAACTTTATTCTTCGAAAAACCTCCAATGAAAGAGTAGGGACCAGAGCATTAGATCTGCGCATGCCGGCCGAAAGAAGATAAACATATGTTCACATACAATTGGTCGGCAGCCTAGATGCACCAATTCAATTTGACAGTTACTATCCCACAAACACTAGAAATTATACCCAACAATTTTTTTCACCCAATTCTTACAAAACTCGCAAGAACCGATTGCGTTCAGAAAATAAGACAAAGATAACAAATTATGATGACCACAACTCGGAAATGTTTTTCCCGGGCTGAGACTTTTAAAACCGACACGGATTGCACGAAACGAATTTCGAACGTTCAGCAAAGCAAAGAAATTTTTCATGAGCGAAATATTTAAATTTGATGGCTACAAGCCGCTATACGAGTAGATGATGAGTTTTCAATTTATAGATCACTTAAAACACTAAATAACAAATTATGTCGACAAAAATTAACAAAATCTGTATTTCCGATTTTCAACCCACACGTGGTTATATATATTTTTCTACACGAGATTTAAAAAAAAAAAGTTTACTGGCTGTCAGATTTGAAAAATAGCGAAAATCTGAACAGTGATGCCAAGTTGCTTTCAAAATATTTGAAGAAATGGGGATAGAAAGTTCAAAGGCACTTCCATGAATTATGTGTAAATTGGAATACGTACACTGCGTTCTAAAACTCATCGCTTAGATGCAACATTTTATATTCCAGCTCATTAGAACAGTATTTAAAAAAAATTATGCAGTATTGTTATTTGATTCTTTATTTATTTAAAAACACAGGACTTTTGATTAAAGCTACGCTTTCACTCAGTAATCTGTAATCGTAAATCTTTCCTCGTGCGTTTTTGAAACGGAAACCAGAAGCAAAATTTTGATACTGAAAAAATGAGGGGAAGAAGTTCCATGCCATTTTTTTGCCTGCCCAATCGAAAATGTCGTATGTTAACACTGCATAATTGAACGCAACTACTGCAGTTCTTTGTTAGCATGACGTTTTTCAAAACACCAAACCTCTTCGGAAGAAAGGAAGATATATCATCTGGACCAGCGATATTGTGTACATTAAGATCTTTAAGTACTTTTGCTACGTATTCAAGTGTAGTTGAGTTGAACTGGCTGCAAAGTGTGGAGCTAGCAGATTGGCCTTGCTGCCTTCTTCACTGTTTCCTAGTCCTTCCGCCGTATTTGAAACATAAGAGGCCCGAGACGACGGTCTGACTAACAAAACGTCTCGAACATCTCACTAATACTCATGACCTAGGCCTATTGCATAAACCAAAGGTCAGCTGTTTTATGGCAAAAAAATAAAAATAAAATAAATAGAGAAGTATAATCGAATTAAAAACTAATGTTTTTGTTCAATCCTCTAAGGGATGATCCTGGAAGCTGCTCCAAAATAAACCTGTACACTAACACAGACACGAAACAAAAACACTAGCTGTTTTGTTGTTGGGAAAACTGGTTAAGCACCCAACTCTTTATTTCCACTGTCCCTCTGTCCAACTAAGACTGACTATATTTTTTTTTGTGCATGCATTGCAAGATAAGAGAAAGAAAGTACAAAGAGGAATAAGATATGTACATACTTATATAAATAACATGAACATGAGCGAAAATTAAATACACTCATATACAGAGCGTACGATACAGTTTTATACGCAACACGTGCTCGAAGAACAGCTGAAGACGATTCCTACTAAAATATGGAAAAAGAGTGTTGCCAACAACACGCGGTGTTCCCAAGCGGTCCCCCATCTAAGTACTAACAACCGCGCCCGACGCTGCTTGATTTCGGCGATCGGACGAGAACCGATACTTTCAGCGTAGTATGGTCGTTGGCGTCTTTTTTATTAGCAAACTTCAAAGTTCCGTTAATTTTAACGCGCTTCGATATGACGCAAGAACATTTGATGGCGCAATGTGCGAGTATTTACTTCAGAGGGTACTCGGGGTCTATTAAAGTATATACTCAAGCGAATGACTGTAAACTTTGCTTTCTATGATATTTGCCTAGTTATATGCATTCAAAGCATGAAGATACTTTAAATTTGATAGGAATCGAAATAGGGGAAAGCACTAATACTAAATGAATAACTCTTGATTGAAATACTATGACCTAAAGACTCCCTAATTGTATACAAAATAATGGAAATGGAAAACCGAAATGTTTTAAATAGTTCCTGAAATTATACCACGATTTTGGGCACACTTGCGCTACAACCCTGGATCACGAACGCACGTGGAATACCTACATCAAAGCGATTGCCTAAAATAACACTGTTTATGGATATGCACAGCGATTGCTAGACCTATTACAACCTATGCCTCACCCATTTCCACCCTCCGTTTTATAAACAGGCAATGCATCAATGGTTTGAAATTTGAAGAGAACTGACTGTTTAGACTGTTTAAATTTAAGAACTATACAATAGTTGTAACAACAAACATGAAGTTTAACAAATCAAATTGCAATCACTTCGTTTAATTTTATTAATATTTTGTTTAAAACGCAACTTCTACTTGTCTAACTCTGGTTATTTATTAACATCACTTTCAGGTTACACGAACTACAACGCCAATCAACTATAACGCACAACTGAATAATGATCTGCTCAATTGTCTTTCTTCTTTGATTTTTTTTTTCAACCGAAAGGAGAGCAAAAGTACCCCTTTAAATTGTCCGCCCTTGTTTCCTCGTTCTTGTCCTTAATTTGCATCAGACGTCCTTAATTTGCATCAACTATCGCTTCTCATGTTTTGTTTTGTTTGTTACTTTCGTGTTCGTCTTATCATCTCCATCGTATGATCTATACGACTACTTGTCGAACGTCTACCTGTCGGGTACGATCATGCAATTTTCTACATCTACAGCTTTACGTATATTTAATTACATATGTATGGTAAGTTACTGGTGTGCACCCGGGATAAAACGATAAAACAAGAAACCAGTAACGTGTCGTTTATCTAGGAAATATATAAATATGCATATGCTAAAATATACACATAATGTATATATACACATATAAGCCAATGGTTCTACCCCCAGAGGTGTTTCCTTTGCTCTTATTTTCACACTTACCCAATTATGAAACCTGGTTCCTGTTAATCTTAATTTTTGACCTATGCAAACACTAAGTGTTCGTTAAAGTTTAATCTTAGTACAATCGCTCTCTCAAATCTCTTCTTTACGAAAAAATTGCAGTGATCCAATTGTGCAATGGGTAGCTATTCATTTAACTTTGGCAATAAAAGACCTACCAATAAAATTTTAATAAAAGATTGTACATCAAAACGTCTTTTAATTGGCTGTACTAAGGACATATAACTGGCGCAGTCGGCAAAACTTATTCCGCTCGGCTTAAAAGAAACATTATAAGAAAGAAAAAACTATTATAAAGAAAAGAAGACGTGATAAAGCAACGTTTGAAATAAAAATGAAAAACAAAAAACCATCTAATATAAACGCGTTACAGTGACAAAAAAGTAATAATACAGACTTACACTTTATACACTAAAATTTAAATATCTATCCACATAATATAAATCAATAAATTCCGAAAAATATACCATACTACTCGTATCTTCATAAATACAAGAACCATAAAAACCATAAAAACACGTGAGTGCTACTTCAATATTTTTGATGTGGGTGCAAAGTTTGTTTTCGTAAGCTGGAATAACAGGAAAGAAAATCACACCATCGTTTACCATCTGAAGAGAGTAAAACGCTCGAATAGAAACTGTACCAGTATTTCTAGCGGGAGTTCAAAGATTGGCCTTTAAATTTAATTTAAATTTGATGGCTACAAGTCGCTATACGAGTAGATGATGAGTTTTCAATTTCTAGATCACTTAAAACACTAAATAACAAATTATATCGACAAAAATTAACAAAATCTGTATTTCCGATTTTCAACCCACACGTGGTTATATATATTTTTCTACACGAGATTTAAAAAAAAAAAGTTTACTGGCTGTCAGATTTGAAAAATAGCGAAAATCTGAACAGTGATGCCAAGTTGCTATCAAAATATTTGAAGAAATGGGGATAGAAAGTTCAAAGGCACTGCCATGAATTATGTGTAAATTGGAATACGTACACTGCGTTCTAAAACTCATCGCTTAGATGCAACATTTTATATTTCAGCTCATTAAAACAGTATTTAAAAAAAATTATGCAGTATTGTTATTTGATTCTTTATTTATTTAAAAACACAGGACTTTTGATTAAAGCTACGATTTCACTCAGTAATCTGTAATCGTAAATCTTTCCTCGTGCGTTTTTGAAACGGAAACCAGAAGCAAAATTTTGATACTGAAAAAATGAGGGGAAGAAGTTCCATGCCATTTTTTTGCCTGCCCAATCGAAAATGTCGTATGTTAACACTGCATAATTGAACGCAACTACTGCGGTTCTTTGTTAGCATGACGTTTTTCAAAACACCAAACCTCTTCGGAAGAAAGGAAGATATATCATCTGGACCAGCGATATTGTGTACATTAAGATCTTTAAGTACTTTTGCTACGTATTCAAGTGTAGTTGAGTTGAACTGGCTGCAAAGTGTGGAGCTAGCACATTGGCCTTGCTGCCTTCTTCACTCTTTCCTAGTCCTTCCGCCGTATTTGAAACATAAGAGGCCCGAGACGACGGTCTGACTAACAAAAATAATCTCGAAAATCTCACTAATACTCATGACCTAGGCCTATTGCATAAACCAAAGGTCAGCTGTTTTATGGCAAAAAAAATAAAAAGAAAATGAATAGAGAAGTATAATCGAATTAAAAACTAATGTTTTAGTTACCAACATGTCCAATCATATTTCTCAGCCTGTTGCTATTAATGATCTGCCCTCAGATCATAATCCAGTCATTTGCCGGCTTCCTTGGTCAGGCGAGAAACTCGTGCAATATATTCAGAACCTTAAATAAGCAAATTGGTCTATGTTTCGTTCTGTAATTAACGCAAAACTCAGAAGCCTCCCTACTTATCTTGAAAGTGTAAACAGCAAGGGAGATGTTGATGAAATAGTCAAACATTTCTCTGAACATGTTCTTAGCTTTGCGGATACTAGCATCCCAAAGATTAAAAAAAAATATTCGTGTATAAAACTCCCAGGCCACATCTTGGAACTCATAAAAATTCGAAATATGCACAGACGAAACTGGCAGAGATATAGGCAACCCTTTTCTCAAAGAATTGCAAAATACTTTGGCAAACTTATAGGCAAATCCATTCAAGAAATACGGAATGAGGAATGGAACACAAAACTTAGCTCTCTCGATAAGGCATCTAAACCTTTCTGGAACATCACCAAAGTTATCAAAAATAGAAAAAGGCAAATTCCGTATCTTGAGGCCAATGATGATATTTATACAACTGATGTCGATAAAGCTAATGTTCTCGTTCAGAATTTCGCGCAAAACCACCTTGTCTCACAACAACTCGGAGACAGAAATACTGACGACGGGGTATCTCGAGCCATATAGACCTTGGACGCTTCAGAATCTGATACACCATTAAGTGCATTTGTATCCGAGGCTGATGTTAAACATACTATAAAAAACCTAAGAATAAGGAAAACTAGTGGCATTGACAGTATACACAATGTCTATCTTAGGAATTTACCCAAAATTGGCATCCAATTCTTAGTATTTTTAATTAATGCCTGTCTAAAAATGCAGTACTTCCCAACAGTATGGAAGCAAGCAAAAGTTGTCCCTATCCCAAAAGCCGGCAAGCCGCTCAACGAGCCTAATAGTTACAGGCCTATTAGTTTGTTAAGTAGCCTGAGTAATGTCTACGAAAAATTATTGAAGGAAAAAAATTATTGATGAATGTAGTACCTTCCCGCATGAACAATTTGGCTTTAGACGATACCATAGCACGAGCCACCAAATTTTAAGAATTTGCAATAGTGTTAAAAAAAATCGTGCTCTTAGAAAATCTACTGGAATTATACTTCTGGATATTGAGAAGGCGTTCGATACCGTGTGGCACAACGGCTTGTTATTTAAAATGATTCAATTTAATTTTCCAACTTTTCTTACCAAAATTGTTCAGAGTTTTTTGTCAAATCGTACGCACAAAGTATTCGTTAATAACAGTCCCTCACATGTAGTAAATGTTACAGCAGGTGTTCCCCAAGATTCGGTCCTTGCACCAATCTTGTTCAATTTGTATATGTCTGACATCCCACACTTACCGGATTGTGAATTTGCTCTTTATGCTGATGATTTTTTTTACATTTCCCAGAATGGGTGCAGCCAGCGCGAAAGGTAACGCTTCCTCAGATTGACATTTTTTTTCTTTTTTCTAGAACGAGAATAGGTATATATCTAGTTATTAAATACATCTAAGTGTAGTGGTAGTAGCAAACGCCTCTCACTCGGAGGGTCCAGGTTCGAATCCTGCCCATGGCAAAATCAGTTTTTCATTGCATAATTGGAACTCAGACAAAAAAATTCTGCGTGTGAAGGCATAACACTGACACGTAGATTTGGCTGTTATAAGAGTTTCAAGCAACGAAAAAAATACTGGGAATTATAATCGAATCACTCTGAGTGAAGAAAAACTCTCCGTCCTATTCGGACTCCCACCCCTGGAGAGCAAACATAGAAACCAAACACACCTGAGTTTCAAACCACTACAATTTTCCTTTCTCCTCCTTCTATCTTTCCGCCCGCGCCCTGGCAACAGTAAAAGGGTATCAACCCCTTAGGCGCGCGTAAATTATAAAAAAAAAAAAGTCAATTAACTTGTAAAAAAATGAAGTGGTCGCCAATGAATCTCTCTTATTGCTACCTTAACAAAAATTATTCCAAGTGTGATTATCCGAAGGTCATAAAAATAACACACTATTTGAAGTAGCCCAAAAATGTGATTTTAGCTAGAAGCATACTTACGAGTAATTAAGTAATTTACATATAATTCCAATTTCACTTATTTGTACAAAAAATAACAAAATGACTTAGAGTTAACATAACCATTGTAACAAACAAATGTAAGCATCAATTCCATTATTTGACCTTTTTTTCTCGCATACATTCTGTTAAAATTGTTGAGATTTGGATATTTGTAAGAACTCTATACTTTGTAATGCAATTAATTCTTCCAACTGCCAAATTCCTTTTAGGGAACTACGCTAAATCAACACACGTTATAAAATATCCAATTATATGGTTTCAACTGAATGAGCTGTATAGCAACATACACCTTGCAGAAGGATCCTAATTCGATTGAATTGGAAGAATTCAGGAAGAAGTCTGGAAGAATTCCGAGATCAATGTATATGTCCGTTTCGAGTAATGTCGTCCACACCAAAGACTTTCTCTGATCTGGAACTGATTTTAACTCATATACATATGTATATGTATGTTGGAAGTATTAATTAGTATTAAATTGAATTGCGGATACCACCATGTTGACACGGTGCGGTAAGTCCTACCTATTGTAAAATGTTTGTGTGTGTACAAATGATAGAACTTATTCCTTTCAATACAATACGCTTTATTCAATACAATTACAATGTTTCTGTTTAAAACAAGGAATTAGAATTATTGTAAATTAGAGTAATTCAAAAAGCCAAATCAACGGCAAACAGAGTGGTTTTGCCAGCGCGGACGAACACGGATGAGTTCACAATCGTCAGCATTTCTAACTTAATACAATCGCAGATCTTTCCTCATGTGCTTTTCAAATGTCACTTTTTTGCTCCGGAGCACAAAAAGAAGATAGTTCCTGAAACTATACCACGATTTTGGGTACACTCGCGCTGCAACCCTGGATCACGAACCTACGCGGAATACCTACATCAAAGAGATTGAATAAAATGACACTGTGGATGGATATGCACAGCAATTGCTATTAAAACCTAGGAGTATGTCTCATTTGTTGGCCTACGACAAAACAAAAGTCTGCAAAGGTCGGGTTTAAAAGCTTCCAGATTAGCACTTCAAGTAGTACCGAATCACAGGAGAAACAGTCTGATGCAATGACGATATATGTAGTGATTTGCACACTTCTTGCTTTCTGGCCAGTTAGACCTTCTGGACATCAGACTCAATCTCAGCCAATTTTCTGTATAAAGCTGCTCTTACCTAGTTGAGTCACCACACCGATGCCAGATATCAAATACGGTGGATTGTATTACATAGATCACCTGCAGTTCGGGCTGTAACAGCTGGTTGGAATAGATAATATCTCAAACTTTATTCTTCGAAAATGTTTACTCCAAAGTCAATATGTAAAAGAAAAACCTCCAATGAAAGAGTAAGGACCAGAGCATTAGATCTGCGCATGCCGGCCGAAAGAAGATAAACATATGTTCACATACAATTGGTCGGCAGCGTAGATGCACCAATTCAATTTGACAGTTACTATCCTACAAACACTAGAAATTATACCCAACAATTTTTTTCACCCAATTCTTACAAAACGCGCAAGAACCGATTGCGTTCAGAAAATAAGACAAAGATAACAAATTATGATGACCACAACTCGGAAATGTTTTTCCCGGGCTGAGACTTTTAAAACCGACACGGATTGCACGAAACGAATTTCGAACTTTCAGCAAAGCAAAGAAATTTTTCATGAGCGAAATATTTAAATTTGATGGCTACAAGTCGCTATACGAGTTTTCAATTTATAGATCACTTAAAACACTAAATAACAAATTATGTCGACAAAAATTAACAAAATCTGTATTTCCGATTTTCAACCCACACGTGGTTATATATATTTTTCTACACGAGATTTAAAAAAAAAAAGTTTACTGGCTGTCAGATTTGAAAAATAGCGAAAATCTGAACAGTGATGCCAAGTTGCTTTCAAAATATTTGAAGAAATGGGGATAGAAAGTTCAAAGGCACTTCCATGAATTATGTGTAAATTGGAATACGTACACTGCGTTCTAAAACTCATCGCTTAGATGCAACATTTTATATTCCAGCTCATTAGAACAGTATTTAAAAAAAATTATGCAGTATTGTTATTTGATTCTTTATTTATTTAAAAACACAGGACTTTTGATTAAAGCTACGCTTTCACTCAGTAATCTGTAATCGTAAATCTTTCCTCGTGCGTTTTTGAAACGGAAACCAGAAGCAAAATTTTGATACTGAAAAATGAGGGGAAGAAGTTCCATGCCATTTTTTTGCCTGCCCAATGTTAACACTGCATAATTGAACGCAACTACTGCAGTTCTTTGTTAGCATGACGTTTTTCAAAACACCAAACCTCTTCGGAAGAAAGGAAGATATATCATCTGGACCAGCGATATTGTGTACATTAAGATCTTTAAGTACTTTTGCTACGTATTCAAGTGTAGTTGAGTTGAACTGGCTGCAAAGTGTGGAGCTAGCATATTGGCCTTGCTGCCTTCTTCACTGTTTCCTAGTCCTTCCGCCGTATTTGAAACATAAGAGGCCCGAGACGACGGTCTGACTAACAAAACGTCTCGAACATCTCACTAATACTCATGACCTAGGCCTATTGCATAAACCAAAGGTCAGCTGTTTTATGGCAAAAAAATAAAAATAAAATAAATAGAGAAGTATAATCGAATTAAAAACTAATGTTTTTGTTCAATCCTCTAAGGGATGATCCTGGAAGCTGCTCCAAAATAAACCTGTACACTAACACAGACACGAAACAAAAACACTAGCTGTTTTGTTGTTGGGAAAACTGGTTAAGCACCCAACTCTTTATTTCCACTGTCCCTCTGTCCAACTAAGACTGACTATATTTTTTTTTGTGCATGCATTGCAAGATAAGAGAAAGAAAGTACAAAGAGGAATAAGATATGTACATACTTATATAAATAACATGAACATGAGCGAAAATTAAATACACTCATATACAGAGCGTACGATACAGTTTTATACGCAACACGTGCTCGAAGAACAGCTGAAGACGATTCCTACTAAAATATGGAAAAAGAGTGTTGCCAACAACACGCGGTGTTCCCAAGCGGTCCCCCATCTAAGTACTAACAACCGCGCCCGACGCTGCTTGATTTCGGCGATCGGACGAGAACCGATACTTTCAGCGTAGTATGGTCGTTGGCGTCTTTTTTATTAGCAAACTTCAAAGTTCCGTTAATTTTAACGCGCTTCGATATGACGCAAGAACATTTGATGGCGCAATGTGCGAGTATTTACTTCAGAGGGTACTCGGGGTCTATTAAAGTATATACTCAAGCGAATGACTGTAAACTTTGCTTTCTATGATATTTGCCTAGTTATATGCATTCAAAGCATGAAGATACTTTAAATTTGATAGGAATCGAAATAGGGGAAAGCACTAATACTAAATGAATAACTCTTGATTGAAATACTATGACCTAAAGACTCCCTAATTGTATACAAAATAATGGAAATGGAAAACCGAAATGTTTTAAATAGTTCCTGAAATTATACCACGATTTTGGGCACACTTGCGCTACAACCCTGGATCACGAACGCACATGGAATACCTACATCAAAGAGAATGCCTAAAATAACACTGTTTATGGATATGCACAGTGATTGCTAGACCTATTACAACCTATGCCTCACCCATTTCCACCCTCCGTTTTATAAACAGGCAATGCAGTCAATGGTTTGAAATTTGAAGAGAACTGACTGTTTAAATTTAAGAACTATACAATAGTTGTGACAACAAACATGAAGTTTAACAAATCAAATTGCAATCACTTCGTTTAATTTTATTAATATTTTGTTTAAAACGCAACTTCTACTTGTCTAACTCTGGTTATTTATTAACATCACTTTCAGGTTACACGAACTACAACGCCAATCAACTATAACGCACAACTGAATAATGATCTGCTCAATTGTCTTTCTTCTTTGATTTTTTTTTTCAACCGAAAGGAGAGCAAAACTACCCCTTTAAATTGTCCGCCCTTGTTTCCTCGTTCATGTCCTTAATTTGCATCAGACGTTTGGACGTAACCAACTATCGCTTCTCATGTTTTGTCTGGTTTGTTACTTTCGTGTTCGTCTTATCACCTCCATCGTATGATCTATACGACTACTTGTCGAACGTCTACCTGTCGGGTACGATCATGCAATTTTCTACATCTACAGCTTTACGTATATTTAATTACATATGTATGGTAAGTTACTGGTGTGCACCCGGGATAAAACGATAAAACAAGAAACCAGTAACGTGTCGTTTATCTAGGAAATATATAAATATGCATATGCTAAAATATACACATATTGTATATATACACATATAAGCCAATGGTTCTACCCCCAGAGGTGTTTCCTTTGCTCTTATTTTCACACTTACCCAATTATTAAACCTGGTTCCTGTTAATCTTAATTTTTGACCTATGCAAACACTAAGTGTTCGTTAAAGTTTAATCTTAGTACAATCGCTCTCTCAAATCTCTTCTTTACGAAAAAATTGCAGTGATCCAATTGTGCAATGGGTAGCTATTCATTTAACTTTGGCAATAAAAGACCTACCAATAAAATTTTAATAAAAGATTGTACATCAAAACGTCTTTTAATTGGCTGTACTAAGGACATATAACTGGCGCAGTCGGCAAAACTTATTCCGCTCGGCTTAAAAGAAACATTATAAGAAAGAAAAAACTATTATAAAGAAAAGAAGACGTGATAAAGCAACGTTTGAAATAAAAATGAAAAACAAAAAAAACAACAAAAAACCATCTAATATTAACGCGTTACAGTGACAAAAAAGTAATAATACAGACTTACACTTTATACACTAAAATTTAAATATCTATCCACATAATATAAATCAATAAATTCCGAAAAATATACCATACTACTCGTATCTTCATAAATACAAGAACCATAAAAACCATAAAAACACGTGAGTGCTACTTCAATATTTTTTGTGTGGGTGCAAAGTTTGTTTTCGTAAGCTGGAATAACAGGAAAGAAAATCACACCATCGTTTACCATCTGAAGAGAGTAAAACGCTCGACTAGAAACTGTACCAGTATTTCTAGCGGGAGTTCAAAGATTGGTCTTTGGAAGCTGGGATAACGGCGCATATAAATAAGGAAGTCCTCAACGCTGTAGATAGGTTAATGATTATTTTAGAATTAATAAATAAATTACCCTCTATTTGATGGTGCAAAAGAATGCAATAGTAGATTTTTTAGATAAAGTTTATTCATTGGGTACCATTTTCGATGACTTTGATACAAAAGTTCTTCTGACAGGTTACATCAAAGACAAGATGATTATTAGTAATGCGCGTATACTCGTAGAATTACAAAAACACGTCAGACTTTTGCTTTGGACAGAAATAAGAGATGTGTTAAAAAATAACTTCGGCGAAAGTTTGCCAGTCCATGTTTTAATCGATCGTATTCGCACAGAACGCGTAACTTCAACAACCGGAAAATTCTACAACGATATAAACGTCTTTAGAATAAATACTTCGTTTTGCTTAATAAAAATAGTGTCGATAACAATTTAATAGAGTCTAATAACAGAATTGCCCTTGATGTTTTTAAAAATAATTTACCAGAACCTACTTTATCCATTACGAGTATTTTAAGTCACAATCCTCTTTCTTTATATAGTGCCTATAAAATAATAACTGAAATAGATCACCAAAACCTAGGTCCCAATGGAATCTAATATCCTGTATCCACAAAAAAAAAATCCTTTCCCAAAAAATATCAGAGAAGACAAACCAGCAACTATTCAACCAGACAATACGATAACTCTGCTCAAAATAAAAATAATTACCAGCCAAAGCAACTTAACTATTTGAGACATACTCAATCACAGCAAAGACCTGATTTACCAAACAATTTACAGACCTATCAACCCAGACAGAGTAACATTACGACTCAATCCAGACAACGCCAAAATAACTATTATTCAAGTGGGCATACTCGACGAACCAACGGTTCAGTTTGCATCATGGGCACATAAGTTTGCGTCATGGGCATTTCATGCGTAATTTGGCAGCCAAAAAGTGAAGGTACATTAGTCAGAATGATTTAAATGAAAATAAAGAATTTAACTTAGATATTTTTAACAATGAAATATCTCAATCTCATTGCTCTAAAAATGTAAATATGGTATGTCTGCACCGGCAGATCTTACTTCAAAGGACAACGATGCCTTGTATACGGGGGCTGCCATTCACAGTGCCCAAGAAGATGAGTCACTACATTTATGAAAATCAAATTTACTTATCTTATATTCAAAAAGAACATATTTCAATTAAAATAATCCACAAAAAGATACAAAACATTGTTGAGCTTAAGGAAGGCAGTAGCGATCTATTAAAGATGAAAGGATGAAAGGATTTATAGTAAATAAAGAACTTATCTGCGTTTATTGCGAAAATCTCCCTTCCCTTTGTTTGTACATTTTCAAACATTTTTCAATGAACAAAAACCTTAGACTACTTAAATCAAACATAAGACTTAGGGACATTTCAGAGAGAAACGAAATGTTAACAATAATTAGAAATGAACATCATAAAAAGAACCACAGATGGATTAATAAACTTTTTTCGGAACTAAAAACTCGATATTTTTATCCAAATTTGCAAATCGAATTTCAAAAATGTATGAATAATAGCGAGGTTTGACCGTTGCCAAATGTCAAACATGACAGGAGGCCTCTTAAAATTCCCATGTGAATAACAGAAACTCCTCAACAATTTAATGACATACTCGTGTGCATGTCGATATTTGGTTCCCGGAATGAAACAAAATGTTTTGCACCACCATTGATAAATTCTCCATGTACATATGCTACAATCCATAATTTAGGCAACGGAAACAGAAACAGATATTAGAAGCCATTAAAGAAACGATACGATATCTAGGCAAACCAAATAGAATCATAGCTGACGGCGAAACATGCATTCACCATTCCGTTGTAGAGCAGTTTTTAAAGGATCGTGAGATTGTGTTCCACAAAATTACGAGTACAGGCTTCTTAAAGACAGGAAATTCCGACATTGAAAGATTGCACGGTACTCTCAACGAACATCTTAGATTGAAAAACGCAGCCAGGGATGCATCCAATTTGGATGAAAAAAATTTTGAAACATTGGTTGGTATGAAGTACGACGCAATTCGAGCGATGAAGATGATAGATAAGGCGAACACGAATGAAATGCAGCACAAAGAAAAAGGGTAGTTTTGCTTTTCTTTTTGTGCGAAATTATTGATACATGTTGTAGATTACCATTACAGTTGTGTGCCGTCGTCGACAGGTGTTACTTATGTGCAGTTTGGTAATAAGAAAAGATGAGTATTTCTAATGTGTATGTAAATTGTTATGGATTGCTCAAAGAAAAACAATAATCAGCAATAACGAACGAACTTAGGTGAGAAAGTAATCTTATCATGTCAGCAGGAAAGTATTAATAATAGAAGACATCATTGTCGTTAATTTACTAAAGTAGCAATAAAAGTGGTCTGGGCGATGTTGTTGTTGTTCAATCCGGCCTGAGAACTATTTCATGTGTCTACAAAAGAAGTTGGAGGTTCCCTCATTTCACTAAATTTCAGTTCTAATCTAGAAAAATGTCTATTCAATGGTGTTCTCTCCTTTTATTCAAATGCCCGATAACGTTTACTGTATCGCCTGCTGCATTGAGAAAGCTTAGAAGACCTAACGTAAGACTCACTATTGAATGCTTAAGGGAAGACCTTTGGCAAATCCCAAAAATGACGGTTTAACAAATATAAGAAGATTTCCAAAGGCTCCGTTATTGTAAGTCAATAATTTCAAAAACGATTTTAAAGCATGAAATATATGTTAGTAAGAAACAAATGACAGCGACATTTAAAATATAATACAGCTACGAGTACCTATCACATACTCGTATCTGTATGCTACAAATAACGGAAGATAAATTTTACAATATTTGTATAAAATAAATTGAAAAAATGAAACCGGATGCCAACAACACGCGGTGTTCCCAAGCGGTCCACCATCTAAGTACTAACCACACCCGTTTCAGTTTTTTTTTCAGTTTTTATGCATTTTTATTTTTATCACTTAAATTACTCTTACTTGGTAGACAAAAAAAAATGCTTAAACATTTGCTTAAATAACTTGAAATTATTGTATACTAACTTACTGGCCCCATGCGGGCACTCTAAGTTAAACCTAACACTTAAACTATGTTTTTCGACGTATCTTACAGTCTAATTTTATTTTTATTTTAACATTAATTAATATTTACTAAAACTAAGAAAATAAACTTTAAGTAAATATTTAGTGAAAGGACATTTTTGTAATTTTTTATAAAAACTTAAAACTAAAAACCTGCAGACTACCTATAAATCAATCTTAATCTACTTAACCTACTTACGAGGGGCGTTCAACATATTCTCGGTATCGGAGTGAAGTTGTGGTTGTATATATAAATTGACTTATTTATCAAGTAATACTATTATTTTAGTGCATTCATGTAAAATTTCATATAAATGTGATTATTAATTCGCGTTTTATCTCTAGTTAAACAGAATCATAATGGCAACTGAGACGATGATGGTGAAAATTGAGCATCGCGCTGTAATTAAATTTCTCACTAAGCAAGGAAAAAGTCAAAAAACTATTCATGAAGAGATGGTGGCTGTTTACCAGGGTTCCGCACCTTCATTATCAAGTGTGCAAAAGTGTTCAAGTGAGTTCAAGAGAGGCAGAGAGAGCATTGAAGACGACCCCCGCTCCGGCGCCCCGGCTACTGCTTGTACGGGAGAAAGCATCAAAGAAATCAAAAAACTTGTTCTTGAGGATGCCCGAATAAAGGTGAAAATGATGGCAGAGATCACCAAGCTTTCAATTGGTACCATTCACACCATTCTTCATGACCATCTTAACCTTTCAAAGGTCAGTGCAAGGTGGGTGCCATGAATGCTCACAGCGCCTCAGAAAAAAGTGAGAATCGCATGCTGTAGAGAGCTTTTGGAGATGTGTAGTGAGAACGCGGACGGTGTTATGGATCGAATTGTTACTGGGGACGAAACATGGGTCCACCACTATGACCCTGAAAGCAAACAAGAGTCCATGCAGTGGCATAAAAAAGGAACAGACCCCCCGAAGAAGTTCAAAGTCACTCCGTCTGCCGGGAAGCTCATGGCCACAGATTTTTGGGACTCAAAGGGAATCTTGCTCATTGAGTACAAAAAAAAGGTGAAACCATCAACGCCACATCCTACGCTTCCACTTTGCATAATTTGCGGGAGGAAATTAAAAAGAAAAGACGGGGTAAACTCGCAGCGGGTGTGTTGCTTCTTCATGACAACGCTCCTGTTAACACGGCGCGAGTTTCCAAGCCTGCTGCGCGAGATTGTGGTTTCGAAGAAATCCAACACCCACCCTATAGTCCAGACCTTGCCCCTAGTGATTATTTCCTTTTTCCGGATTTGAAAAAATGTCTTCGTGGAAAAAGATTTTTGGATGATGAAGAACTCAAGTCGGCAATAAATGGGTATTTTGCAGAGAAAGAGGAAATTTATTTTTTTGAGGGTTTAAAAAAGCTTATCTCAAGATGTAACAAATGCATTGATGTTAGGGGAGATTATATTGAAAAATAAAAACAATTTAAATTGAATTCGCAATTTCCTTCATATCGATACCGAGAATATATTGAACGCCCCTCGTACATCTAACACAAATATATATATACACTGTATATAGTGGACGTCCAATATAACGAATTATATAATGCACAGCCTTTCGTTAAATCGAAAAATTCGTTAAATCGGTCGTTCTTTTTTATATCTAATAATACAAGAAAATGAAATAATGAAAGACTTATAATGAAAGATATGTACATATGTATTTATGGAAAATAAAAAATCCATCAGACAAAAAAAAAAGGAATTCAAAATTAAAATTTCGAAAAAAGTCTTTGATTTTTGTTCCCTCTAAGCTCTTCTGAACAGCCTCCTCCAGCAATTCTCTTAAACATTTTTGAATAGTCAGTATAGTTCTGTACTGACCACTCGATGCATTTATTGAAGCAGTCTATTGCTTCCGAATGTTTAATTTTTATGCATTCAGGTAGGTTACTTTCGTCCTCGCTTGCACTAGCAATGACAACCCTTCCTGCCCAAAATCATCATCGAGGTCAACACTGTTCCACCCGATAAGATCGGCAATATTAAATGAAGACTGAAGAAGATTACCAAACCTTAGTAGCATTACAAAAACGCAATTAATACTTGTAAACCTACCTCTGGAAAAACGTTGTTAATGAGATTGAGTGTTCCTCTCATGTATGAAATTTCGTCTTGCTGCATTAAAACTGCCAACGGAATTTCGTCCTCTTTATCAAATTCTCTACAATCTTCCGTCCAAATATTTCTCCAGCAATTTTGCAATGTTTCTGCTGAAATAGTTTGCCAGGCCAGAGCAATTAAAATAACAGCATCATACAAGTCGAGTTTTTTCAAAGAATCCATTATGTTTTTGTAGTGCAATTTAACCAGCCGAATGGCATTCTGCTCCATTGGTTGGATCAGAGGAGTAACATTCGGTGGCATAAACATGACCCATATGTTTCCGTCCTGAGTTTTTTTTTATGTTCGCTGGCAGGTGGATGACTCGGTGCATTATCCAGGGTAAGCAATGCTTTTTTTGGTAGATTCTAAGCATCCAAAAATTCTTCGACCTGAAAGGAACGCAAATTTATGTTTCTAGAAAGATCAATTGCTTTACCGCTCTATGTAAATAAACCTGTGGTACGAAATTATTAAAAAAAACATTCTTTAAAAATGAGCACGTTCATCCACGCACTTTTAGAGTGCGTGTAATCTACAGGTAGCAATTTGTTCCGGAACGCTCGAGGTTTTTGTGACTTTCCGATGATCAACGGCCTTATTTTCTTTGTGCCTGCAGCACAAAATAAACCGTAATTCTTCTTTTTTAGGTAAACTTAACTGTTCACCCAGTAAGAACTGTAAGAAATGTAACGCGACAGAAAAAAACAGACGTGTATCACATACCGTATGTATTTAGATTTGTAGTGATGAATGCACAAAAAAGCCAACTGTATATATATATTTTATTTTTTTAATTTTTATTTATTTGTTTTTTGTGCTTTTATATATTTTTTTCTTAAAACTAACTTAATTACCTAAAACTATGTAAGCCGGCCAAGGCTAAAAAAATTAGGCTGACCCACTTTGCTTCAGATAAAGCTATCTATCACTGGAGGAGTTCGACGACGAAGCATCCTCCCCTTCAAAAAGCCACCAAAATTGCTGGTGCTGCTGAGCAACATCCCTCTTGTCGCGACTCCCTACCGCCCTACTGAATCGGAGACACCACGCACTACCATGTGCGACGTCTCTGTCGTAGTTGAGTCGGTTGTCCGCAGCTGTTCGAGCAACGTGGAAGAATAAAGCCGTCAAAGCAAACTCTCTCGTGATACATATCATTGGAGTAGTAAGCCCCGGAGATCAGGTTATTCGATGAGGTCATTGCTCTTGCAATGTGCCTTCGAGTCAACTTAATGACGAAATTGTCCACTCTTATTAGGTTCGCCCTATTGTATATTTTATGTACTCAGATTTTGGTGTTCTGTATAAGCGAAGATAAGTCCTAAGCCAAACACCCGAATCTTTTCCAATAAACTTGCTCTCACGTTGAACCACACGGGACATCCAAATACAAGCATAGGCCTGATAACGGCGGAGATGAAATTATTGGTGCTATTTTGAGAAGACATCCTTAACTGTTGCGGCACTTCACCACGTATTGCAGTAGCGGACGCAAAACCCAAATAGATTACAAACTACTATAAAAACGAACTTAGTCGCTAGATGGGGAGCTTCATACTTCACAGAATATGATCTACTTGTTTAGTGATACGACAAACTGAAACATTTATTTATGGCAACATTTGGCGCTATTAAGATTATATATATTTAGTACTTAAAATTCACACTTGATTCACAAATGATTCGCACATCATCATTATTGATTTGCTGTACAAAAGTATCGTGCAGAAATGGTTATCAATGAAAGGCGGTATGCATGATCAGTGGAACATTTTTTTACCTTGAATTGTAAGTTAAATAAAATTACTTAGATTAGGTTAGGTCAAGTGACTGCCTGCATCGAGTCAGAAAAGTCATTTGTGATACTCGTATCATAGGATCTCAATGCCGTCACATTGAATAAATGGAGATATTAGGATCTGATATTAACAAAATTACTCAAAGGTCACACTTTTTGAAGCTTTTATGAGAATCGAGGCGCTTAATTGGCTTTGTTTCGGATAGATCTCCAAGATTATCTAAGAAGAAATCACAGCAGATGTGTGATGATGCTCACTAGGATGCTGAGATGTGGCCGTTTCACAGATAAGAGACCCTTTGGACGTCCTGGATCCAGCTTAGGCCGAATCTGTTTGCTTAGATTGCAGTTTGTGTATGAGTGTTGCGGTCCCTTTTAGTTTTTGGTTTGCGCCAAAGGATGTTTAATTGACGGGCTGGACAGAGTACGAGTAGTTCTAAATGACATAAAGCGTGCACAATAAAATACTACGTGCTCCATTTCTTCATCTTCATTCGCAGCAAGATGTTGAGCTTTCGTGCCCACAATTGATTCGTTTGTATGTTCATCTGTCTTTCGTTGTATTATCCCAGCGAGCATGCCACGTAGCTATTGACGCCGCCTTTTCTTAAATTTTGATTCTCTTGATTCCATTGGCATCGTGTTGGCTTAAGACTCTTCTGCTATATGTAATCCTCAAGATTTCATCTGCAAGAATGTCGACGGGAACCATTTCAGTTATAACAAATGCGACCTCGTCTGATATGGCTCAAAACCCGCTGATTGTCCGCAGCGCGCAGAGTCTGTATATTGGCGATAGTCTCCTTTTGGTCTCCGTCGTTCTCAGTGCCTTCACCCAGACTAGGGCGGCATGCAACAGAGCTGATATGACAGCTCTTCGCCAATGTTGTAAGGATTCATTTACTTCGGCTTCCGTATAAATGTCCTTTTGATGCGCGACAACCAAGGGAATGTTACTTCGCCATATTGTTTTTCCGTTTTGCCACAAATTTAATAATAGCCGGTACCCCGACTTTTTTTTCCTTCTATTTTTTGTCGCCTCATTATCGGTCAATGTTTACCACCATTTTCGTTCTACGTTTCTTTATTTACGTAAGTAGAGCCGACATTTCGAATCACCGAAATGTTTTGAAACTCACACATTTTTCAGCTGTTGTTTATTTTGTTCAATATAAATACATGCGCGCCTAGTACTTCCACTAGATTTATGGGATTTTGGACCTATCTTCATAAATGCAGAATTTTTCTCTTACGAGTAAATTAGTTTCGCTATTTTATTTTATACATTGATGCTGGTTTTCGGTGACAGGATGGGTCAACTCGAAAACTCGATGCTGACTGATTAGTCACGATTTATCCTACTAGTTTTTGGTGGGCGTTATTTCTGAATTCTCCATTGAGCCTGAAAGGTGCATTTACACGATTTGACGTGTATGTTGATTCCTTCATTCGCCATTCGTCCTAGCAGTTACCACTTGTTGATAGTAGGGTGTTTCCTATGTTTTCGATAAAATGAGGGAGTAGAAATATAAATTGTGACTAATTTTTTTGAGTCTTGCAAAGATCTTTTAACATTGCCAAAAAACAAAAGAAGAGTATGGAAAAAGCATGGAGGAAATTACGGGATACAAAAGACTAATTTTCATTTACTCGTATGATTGAATTATGAAGAAAATATTTAAGAATGTACAAGTCCAAATTCAATTAGCTTTGTCTCTTGTGAAAAGCGATTTAAGGATAAATGACGAACACATGAGGGATGTAATCAGACCAGAAGGAAAATTAACAACCAATTCTAGGTTCCTTACAACAGGAAAAAACACTTATTAAATCAATTTTTTCGCACCCACTCAAACATATGTATGTATGTTACGTCAGCCAACCGCATAGATGAACTAACATAGATGGCAAACTCTACTATAACTTTTGCAAACCCTTAAAGTTTGTGCAGCAAGCTTAGCAAAGCTGTCTGGTTTGGATTAAAGAATTCACATGATTTGACAGATTATTCCACAGTTTGACAGCGTATGGTATTTAAAAAGTTGACTTCGCTATGTAAAACAGGTATGAGTATGGTTAAATGGTCGTAAAATTATGTACCAATTAGATGTACAGAAAGTAATTTTGTGGACCAGATAGTGAATGATTTGAAATAGTTGAACACAGTCCCGATAAGTATTTTAAAAAATTCTCTTAGCTAAACCTAAGAAGTTAACGCGTTTCCGTTGAGACATGATCGAACCTGCGAAGGTTAAAGACAAACCGTGCTATCGTATTGCAAGCAACATTAAGCCTTTGAAACGAATAACTCGCAGCCGCACATTATTATTGGAACAATGACTGATTTTAACAATTTCAGTTTGACTTCAACAGGGAGATATTTTTTGGCGACAGACATCCCTCAAGGCGATGCATAGACTTTGGAGATGATAAATGGACAGTTTATATGTTCATCCCAGGTTAATCTACAGTTAAAAGTAATACCAAGATTTTTAGCTTGAGAAACATACCATATTCAACTTGAGAAGAGTTTATTTGAATTGGAGGGAAAATTTGAAAGTTTTGGAGGGTGCTTTGAGGTATTGCTTTAGTTTTAAATCGGGTTATATTGTAGACCGTTACGGGATGAATAGTTTGTTATGTAAGATATGTCTTCGTTAATTCTGGATATTGCGCTTTTACCATAAATTGCTTGTTCTATGTCATCAGAAATCTTTAAAAGAACTGAGACCCACTGTATCCAAGTCAAAAGCCTGACTGAATAGCATTTAATAGTTTTTTTCTTTTAAATATAATCCAAAGGCTTTAGACAGGAAAGGAAAGATAGCAATAGGTCTAAGGCCAGAGGAATTATTTTTTTTTTAGGGATTGGGATAATCTTTGTTTTTTTTGGCAGTTAATAGGGTTAGTTGAGGTCATTATAATTGTCTTGAATATGTGGGTGATGAAAGAAAATATAAGAGAAAGCAATATTTTTTAAGAAGTTCGGATGAATGTTGTCAAGGCCTACAGATTTTTACTTGTATAAGGGTTCTAAAAAACCAGCGTTTTGGTTTAAGGTTTGGATTTAAAAAAGTTCTTCACTTCGGGAGTATTATACACAGTCACACTTTTAGTTATACTTTATGTTATTTTTTGATTTTTCACTTTTGTAATTAATTATTTTCGAGTTGATTGTACACAACAATAAGTAAATTTCCGCTTAGAGTTTTTAAATTGGTATTTAGTTATAAATATTATTTTTCATTATATGAACATATTTTAATTTTGTTTAAGCTACTTACTGTGTTAATAACATATTGTAGTATAGTACAATATATCACACAACAGAAGTTGAAAGCTAGATTAAAAATAAAGGGTCCTTCAAAAGTTGCCCCTAGATGTTTTTTTTTTAAATAAAAAATAGATTTTTTCTGGTATTTTTATTTTTATAAAAATATGGCTCTTAACAATTACCATTTCGAACTCTCATACGAACATTAACATTTTCAAGAACTCGATCACACATTACCGCATTAAGTTCGTCAATTTCCCTTTGATGAAATCGACATTTTGCGCTACAACATCAATGTTCTCAGTAGAGCGTTCACTTTTTGGTCTACCAGAACTTTTTCGATCCCGACAGAACCAGTTTCATAAATTTTTTTCACTAACTTTTGAACGATATTTACAAAAAAAAAAAATCACGAATTTTACGACATGAAAGATCGACCATTTTAATAATAAGTTTGAATAACTTTATTGTGTTAACTGCTTTCACTAAAAATAGGGCCCAAATCTGGAAATATTTTCAAAAATAAGTGAAAAACAAACATAGTCCATTCAAAGTCATTTTGATTTTTATTTTTTAAAATACTTCTTATTATTATAATTTAAATTCTATAATTGTACATTTAAAATACTTAGATTAAGTAGATAAAATATAACATTTTCTACTTTGTTTTTTCTTTTTATTTGCTTTATTTCTTAATTATTACTTGTGTATGTCTTTTGAATTTGATACTTTTAAATGCACTTTGTATATTTATTGGAGAAAAATTAAAACAATATGAAAATTATGTTTAAATAAATTTACAATAATATTTACAATTTTTAATATTTTTTTAAACCTCTTTGCTTAAACTTGGATTATAATATTTATATCTTCCTTTTTATAGAATTTGTTTATCTTAAAGAATTGTTTTCATATAACAAAAATATTTCGTTGCTAAGTAGTATAAATATTTTTCTTTAATAATTCTTTTACAATTTAACGCAGTTTAAAATCAATTTTTTCTTTCTGTTATAGTTAATTAAGAATAAACTAAAATCTAAAAATCATTAAAATATATGCATTAGCTTTGTTAATACATTTTTTATTTTCATAAATATATATTTCCTGGTAAGTTTGGAGAAAAAGTAAGTAAATTGGTTTTAATTAATTGTGATTTGGTTTTTAATAAAATTGATTTCAGTTTTGCTATATACTCGTAATATTGTTAAGTTTTTATTTGTTTTTAAATCGGTATGATTTATGGTTTCTTTATTTATTTTTGTAATTTAATCATTAAAAAGCTTTAAAAATTAATTTTTAAATTAATTCTGTGATTTCAAATTGGTTGAAAAAAAATAGTAGGTACGAGTATATGGTTTCTTGGCATATTGTTACTAAAAGGAAAGGGATATTTTCCTGAGACCTTAGTAGACTGAGACTTAAACAAGTACTCATTAGTTCGCAAAAGCAAGTGTGAAATTTTACACATTGTACACAGTTAGTGAAGAACAAAAGGAGTTTTTGCTTAATTACTGTACATGGAAGAAAATATTGAGTTTTGTCATAAAAACTAATGTTAAATAGAATTAGCAAATGCGATTTTTTTTATACAACTTTTGAGTTAGCGGAAGGGGCTTACCTTTAAATCTGTAAATGGCAAACTCTGTAATGCAAACTGTGTAATGAAAGTGGAATAAACGGGTTAAAGAAAATGAAACCTTTCGAAAAACGCGTTATAGCTCTTTAGCTCCTATCACGACAAGCGTTACAAGTCTACCTGAGCTTTTTTCCACAACTCAGGCTTGAAGCACAGATAATAAATCTATACAGATGTCTCATCCCTGTAGAAAAAAATGGTTCAATTTTGGTCGGCTAGCCGACACGAGCTTTCGGAGTAATAAAAGCTTTTTTATTTTCGCTCTTTCTTACTTTGTTTACTGAGAGATTTTTTTTCTCTCACCACAAGTTGGGGGCAGTGGCACAAGGAATATGAAAAACAAATGCAAGGGGCTTGCGGGAAGGGGTATGAAGACTTGGCTGTTTGTTTTCATTCGACTGCAATAGGAAATTATATAATTTTTCATAAATTGGTATTTTGTTTGGGCGTATGGGTATGTATGTAAGAAAGAACAATTCAAAGGCGGGAAAAGTCGAATATTTTCACATTTTGTAATTGAAGTTTGACAAGCAAAATATTATTCGTGTTATTAATCTGCAGTGCATATACCCCTGTGTGCAAAATAATAGCAGTGTTAGATATTTAACTTTTTATTTTACAATAAAACCAATTCTATAGCACCTGTATTTTAATTGTTTATGTTTTCTTTCTCTACATGGAATAATGTTCTAAAGACTTAGTATTGAATTTGAAACTATTCTTATAGAAAACCTAAAATATCAGATAAAAACAGAAGATCTTGTATAAAAGTATATGTTTTCCCCTCTTCAATCATTTCTAAAATGCGGTTCCTTTCTTCTTGGGTGCAATGTTTGCCTATACCCATTTTGAACAATGGTTCTAGGAAAATTTTTAATTTTGGATTACCAAAATGGGTGAGTAGGTTGTCACAAAAACAAAAGAGCACAAGAAAAGACTACAAGCACGTGAAAAGCAAAACATTCAAGAGAAAATCGATTCATGGCTTGGTATTCATCACAATGCAGTGATCAATTACTATACAGTTATATATACAGCTAATACTATATGTATGTCCCAAAATTAATGAGATGATTTTTTAAAAGAAAATATGTCAAATATTTGACGAGATGAGCCTTCAGATGGATCTACCCGCGCTGTGTACAATCACCTTAAGGGTACTCAAACCCCTTGAGCGCGCGCTCATATATAAAAAAAAAAAAAAAAAAAAAAAAAAAAAAAAAACCTACAATAAATTTAAAGATGAAATTGAAGGTTTTGTTGATTACAGAAGAAATCAAAGATATAATTCATACGCTAAGTCTGCATGCGTCTTTATAATTCGGAGCATATGTGGAAATTTTAAGCAAGTTTTATATCACGTCGTCTGTCCGAGCAATATACCCACCAAATAACTCGAAGTTGAGGTATATAACTGTCTTGATATATGCGCAGAGCTGAAATAACAGAAATAAAAACACGATTCCCGGAAATAAAATGAAAAAATTGCAAAATGTAATGAACGCTTAAAAATGTAAGTGTCCCCTAGTGCTGCCACTCTTCGTAGCAATGCTGGAAGGCAATTTCTAACATCGCCTTCAAAGCCTTGGTCGTAGCTTTTTTTACATTTCCTACCGTGCCGAACCCTTACTTTTAAGGTACGTTTTGAGCTTGAGGAGTAAAAAAAAGTCGCACGGGGCCAGGTCCGGACTGTTGGGACACTTCATAAAGTACATTTTGTCTAGCAAAGATAACCCTGTCGTCTATCAAATCATACAATTTGTCACTGTAAACACTCATTACTTTAGAGGCGGTCCTCTTCCTCTGGGCTAATACAAACTGAACAAGTTACGTCTTGTCTTGTCGAAGATTACCACCAGAATAAGCCTAGGCAACCGGTACTACTCCAGTCTGGTTTAACAAATTGGATCCAAAGTCCCTACTCCAAGGAACAAAATCATACTCGCTAGTTAAAATATGGCTCATTCATGGCTGTCGGAAAAATATTTCCAATATTTTCCTTAATTACTTAGGTGGCGTTACAGTCCGGGGTGGACCAGGACCTCAACCAACAAACCTTTCCACCTGGCACGATCTTTCGCCAGCTGTTTCCAGCGGTGCTGCACTCCAAGTTGGTTGAGATCCCATTCCACTTGTTCGAACTACCATATATTCGGCCGTACATTACTGCGTTGTCCCTGAGTCTCGGAATTAAAGATTTTCGATCTTTACATACAAATATTTTGCGTACAGGTTTAAAAACTCCCTTTTACATAACTTGAAAGAAAAGGCAGCAAATAGGTACTCGTAAATATACATTTTCCGAATAAATTCGATGTTGCTCAATGCTTGGAAATTTATCAAATTTTGTAGGTACTTAATGTCCTGAGCACAAAATTTGACAAAAATTAAAATCGGGAAATTACTCTAGCGCTCATGTAAGTTAACCCACAAAACATTAATTCTTTACTCCCAATTCAAATTACACACAGTTGCACGCGCACATCAAGTGAATTGTGTCCGAATTCAAATGTAAAAATAATTTTTTTTTTTTAATATAATTATTACTGGTGCATGTTGTGGTGAAACACAAGGGCCTCTTAGTAGCCCACAGTGGACAGTGAATAAAAACATTGAACACAGTGAGCAAAACGGTAGTTTTATAAACTTGCCGCACCACCCGTCCTGGTTCAGAAGTCTGCAGAAATCAACAACGATGGACAGCTTCAAAAACCTTTTTTTGTAAGAATTTATTTTTATATTACTACTATTGAACCACCTATTATAATATTGTGTGAAAAATTAAAAGTTATAAAAAATAAATAAAAGTAAAAATTAAAAGTAAAAGCAAGACACTTCCTACTCGTCGTCTTCGTCTCGTACTATCAGAAATACAGGTGTGCAATCCACACCTGAACTAATTTCACTTATAACGTCTAGAAATATTATAGAAAGCGTTCTTAACCCAAACGCAGAACGTTTTGCTGGTATAGACCAGTCAATAGATACTCAATACAGTGATAGACTTGATGATTTGGACAAGATACCGGACGTGGTTCGCTGCTTGAGAACTTTCTCAGGAGACCCGTCTGAATTTTCCTCATGGAAGAACAGCATTACTCGCGCCTTACAAATGTATGAGCCGATCAGGGGAACACCAAAGTATTACGGAATACTTAGTGTGATCCGTAATAAGATAATAGGACAGGCGGATACTGCCCTAGGGTCATACAATACGCCACTCAACTTCGATATTTCCAGGTGTTTGGCATTACATTATGCGGATAAACGAGACATCAGTACCCTAGAGTACCAGATGACGTGTATCATCCAGGGTCAAAAAACCATCCAAGACCTCTACCAGGAAATTTATTCACACCTGTCCCTCGTGCTTAATAAGCTGTCATGCATGGACATCAGCAACGAGTCCTTGGGTCTGTTAACTCAGACATATAGGGATAAGGCGTTGGATACGTTCATAAGAGGCCTTCGGGGAGATTTACCCAGACTCATGGGTATCCGAGAGCCTGTCGACCTCCCGCAAGCATTGCATCTTTGCATGAAGCTGCAAAATCAGGGCTACAGAACCAACCACGCTCAAAGAAACCGGTCGCTAAATAAAAAACCGCAGCGTTCTTACCTGACAAATACTCCGCAGAGGCAAAAAAAAACCTGAATAGCGAGCAAGCCACAGGTAACTACACAGAGGAACCTTCTTGCTCAAATAGGGCCAGTATCTCTGACCTCGAACATTGTGACATCCATTTTTTAGGTTGAACGACTCTCCCTTGCCTTTTTTTGAATGCAAGATGAGAAGTGGTGAAATACTAAAATTTTTAATTGATACAGGTTCGTCGAAAAATTACGTACAACCACGGCTTGTACAAAAGCCTGTGCCCAACAAAGAGTGTTTCCTTGCTAAATCCATAGCACCTTTCGGGCTCCTGGAGTTCAACGTTATGACATTTGGCCTGAGAAATGCTTCTCAAACGTTCCAGCGTCACATGAACAATCTCTTACCGATCTCGATTTTGCAGTCGTCTACATTGATGACATATGCATCGCTTCTTCATCAGAAGAAGAAAATCGCAAACATTTAAGAATTGTATTAGAGCGACTATGTGAACACAATATTAAAATTAACTTAGCCAAATATAGTTTTTTCAAAGACCATGTGACTTTCCTAGGACATTCGATCTCCGATGATGGAATCACTCCTGTTCGCGAACGTGTCGACGCCATTCTTCAGTTCAAGAAACCTGAAAGGGCCTTTGAACTAAAGCATTTCATCGCCATGCTTAATGCATATCGCCGATTCTTGCCACACGCAGCATCAAAACAAGCTAGTTTACAACTGCTCATTAATGGCAACAAAAAGAAGGACAAAACTCCACTCGTTTGGACCATGAAGCACTTCGCACATTCGAAAGTTGTAAACAAGACATAGCCAATGCCGCGTTACTTGCGCACCCAATGCCAAATTCGAAACTTGCCTTATTTGTTGATGCTAGCAATTTCGCTGTGGGTGCAAACCTCCACCAATTTGAAAATGGTCAGCTACAACCAATCAGTGTCTTTTCGAAACGCATGACCGAGACGCAAAAGCGTTATAGCAGATACGACCGTGAATTATTGCCTATTTACCAAGCCATCATGCACCACAAGTATATGATCGAAGGTCGCGAATGCATCGTGTACACTGATCATAAACCCCTGACTTTCGCTTTTAAGCTTGGTCTTTTAGACTACATAGGTCAATTCACAACTGACATTCGTCACGTGAAAGGCACAGATAACATTGTGGCCGACATGTTGTCAAGAATTGAACAAGTCAATGCGTGTTCAATTTCATTAAAATCATTGGCACAATCTCAAGTCAACGATGAAGAGATCGATAACATCGTCAACAATCAATCAAAGTACTCGATCACTTTAAATAAAATTTCACTTTCGGATCCGAACCGATTCGTTTATTGTGATATCTCGGGCAAACAAATTCGTCTGTTTGTAGTGAACTTACTACGTAAAGACGTATTCAGTTTAGTTCAGAATTTGTCTCATCCGGGCAAAAGGTCGACTGCCAAGTTAATTTGCGACCGATACATTTGGCCAGACATGAAATCTGATATCACGAAATGGGTCTCTGAATGCATTGCTTGTCAAAAAAGCAAAATTAAATTAAACAATAAAACTATTCTCAGTAGCTTCTATTTGCCAGACGCTTGCTTCAGCCACATCAATTTCGACTTGATTGGCCTTCAGCAAATGGCTTTAAATATTGTTTGACATGCATTGATCGCTTCACTCGTTGGCCAGTAGTTATTCCTTTGGAAGGCATGATAGCCGAAACAGTGGCTAATGCACTAATTCACGGCTGGATCGCACAATTTGGGGTACCAAAATATGTAACAACTGGCCAAGGCAGGCAATTCGAATCGCGTTTACTTCGTTGCAAACACATTCCTACTTCGCCATATCATCCTCAAGTAAACGGCATATTCGAGCGTTTTCATCGTACTTTAAAAACAGCTATTAAATGTCACAATGACCAAAGTTGGTATCAATTGCTTCCACTTGTTTTACTTAGTCTGCGTGCGACGTTCAGGGCTGACCTTTAAGCGTCACCGGCAGAGTGCGTGTACGGCACCACATTGAAATTGCCGGGTGATTTTTTCGTCAACTCAAGGGCTGATTTTTCTTCTGATTTCGTCAATCAATACTTCCAATCATTCTTCGACCAATACAAAAATCCAAAATGAATTAAAAACATGTTCGCACATATTCTTGCGAGATGATTCGGTAAAGCCTCCATATGACGGCCCATTCAAGATTCTTAAACAGGGCGACAAAAATGTTGACACTCTGGTTAAAGGTAAATCAGTTACGGTATCGGTCGATCGCCTTAAAGCTGCGATATTAGATTTAAATTCAAATATGTAAGTATGATAATCAAAATGCTAATGAGACTAGAAGTAACGTAAATCAAAATATTGTACTAGATGAAAATTGCCTTAGCAAAACAATTCTAATAGAGTAATACATAAAAAAAATAGTTTAGTTAGTAAAAAAGTACCTATCGAATCACAGTGTGTTCATATAAATAAGGAAAATACCCCACTTACAAGATCTGGCAGGTTAATAAGCAAACCAAAGCGTTTTGTAACATTCATTAAGCAATCTAGGTAGATCACTGTTGGGGGAGTGATATGGCAGCTTCAGTGCCGATAAATTTTAACACTAAAATATCTATATAAAATTTTTAACAATAAAATAACATTTGTAGAGGGAAAATTCGTCCTCTCGATGAAACTTGTGAAAATTGGTTTTGATTTATGTGAAAAGACCAAAACTTGGTCGAAGACACACGAATAAACTTAAACCTCCAATCACTTACGAAAGGCCAAGTCTTGGTCGAAACGTATGAGTGATTCCTTTTAATCGGAGCGTAAACTTGTAAAAGCTGTTCTCTAAATAAAACACTAACAACGGTTTACGTGGATTTTTCACAATATAATAAAATTTTATTCTTCTATTAGAGTAATTTGGTACTTGAAGTGAGTGTGAATTATATGATGCGACACAAATAAAAGTTGAGAGTTGCCACATCATTATATTTTGTTTGGTACATAAATTTAAATGTTGTCACATCATTATTTTTTTTTATTTGGTACATAAATTTAAATGTTAATTAAAACTGAAATAATGTTAAATAATTCACAAAACAATTAATAATTTATTTATAACAAAATAATAAAATAATAGCTGTGCTACAATCTCCCCCTCTGGACATGAAGTCGTCTCGACGATTGTACAGGTCAGCGTCGGTTGGAAGTTCGTCCCCTCCTTCTTATGGGTCGTATTGGCTTATTTATTGTGGATGCGTCCTTCGCTCGGAATGGAGTTAGAGCAGACACATGATAGGTTCCAAGAGGTACATCTAACTTATCCGCTTCAGCAATTTGGAAAAGTGTTTCGCTGAATCGCCGTATAATGATATATGGACCATCTCGCCTAGGTGCAAATTTGGATGTTATTGTTTTACCTGCGTTACTAAGAACGTGTGTTGTAATTAGGACTTCATCCCCGAGTTTATATTCTGGAGCCTTTTGGCGCCTTCGATTAGCGTACTGCACATGTTTGTTTTTGTTGTCATCTTCTAACTTGGATACTGTTTCCAAGATGTTGGGTAGTTCTCTTAGGACAGGAAGTATTGTAGAGTCGAAATTCGGATCATCAATGCTGCTACTGAGATCATGGGAGATATGTATTGGTGCTCGCAGCTCGCGTCCAAAAGTAATATAAGCTGCTGTTTGTCCAGTTGTAGAACAGACTGCAGAATTCATCGCGAAACGAATGGATGATAGGTGTTGTGACCATGTGTCATGTTGATTTTCAACGAGGATCGCCAACTGTGTTTTTAGGTCACGGTTCTTGCGTTCCACCATGTTGGGCTGTGGATGATATACCGGTGTAAGCATCTGATCTATTCCGAGACGTGTAGTTAAATACTGCATTATTGCAGCGATAAATTGTGGACCATTGTCGCTAATTACTCTTCTTGGGATTCCGTATCGTAGGAAGATTTCGTGTAACAAAACATTTGAACATTTTTCCGCTGTTGCTTCAGTAAGAGGGAAAAGTTCTACCCATCTGCTAGTTGTGTCTTCTACTACAAATATCCATTTGTTGCCATTGCTGACAGGTAATGGTCCAAAAAGGTCTATAGAGAGTGCCTCGAATCTTTGATTGCTTGCTGTGGTTTTGTAAAGTCCCATTGGTCGTAGATTACTTGGCTTATATCGCTGACACTTGTCACACTCTTTGACATATTTCTGAACCGTAGAGTACATCTTATCCCAATAGAATTTTGAACTTATCCTTGATAAGGTTTTGTCAACTCCGTAGTGTCCAGCAGTAGGGGAATCATGAAGGGCTTTCATGATTGTTTCTATTTCTTGGTCTGGAACTACTAGCGCTGCTTCTTCAGTATCTGTATACTTGTATAATACACCATGAGTCACAATGTATCCCTCATTGGCATATTTTCACCTTCAATACCATCGGTGCTCTCAAGTGCTTCTAAAATAATTTTAATTTTATCATCTTTTAGTTGTTCTTGACGAATTTCATGGCTTCCACGGGTTGGAATCGCGACTTCTGTGTAGCATATGTCACAGGATTCAATTGGCGGGCGTGATAATGTATCGGCTACACTATTCGTTCTCCCTGAAATATACTTTATTTGAATATTGTATGGCTGAAGTTGTAACGCCCATCGTGCCAAGCGTCCAGTAGGTGACTTGATCATCATTAGCCACCTTAATGGCTGGTGGTCCGTTAAAAGGGTTAAGTCTGCGCCTTCAATATAGCCGCGAAATTTATTGGTCGCCCAGATGATCGCTAGTGCTTCTCTCTCTGTCGTCGAATAGTTCTGTTCTGCTGATGTCAATAAGCGACTAGCATATTCTATTGGGTGCTCGTCATCGCCCTCCCCCTGGACTAAAACTGCTCCCAATGCATAACTGCTGGCGTCTGTCTTCAAAAGGTATGGCTTTGTTGAGTCGGCTTGACTTAGAATAGGTGCAGTCACCAAGAGATTCTTGAGTTTTTGAAATGACTCGTCTTCCAATGCACTCCACCTGAATACAGCTGATTTTTTTGTAAGACTGCTTATTGGTTTCGAAACTTTAGCGAAATCAGGTATAAAGCGTCTATACCATGAGCAGGTTTGTAGAAACGTGAGAACTTGCTTCACGTTTTTTGGCTGTTGCATATTAAGTATGGCTGACACTTTTTTAGGATCCGTTTTTATCCCATCTATCGTAATAATGTGTCCCAGAAACTTAACTTCTTCGCAACAGAAATTACATTTTCCTAGATTTACCCGCAAGCCGAACTGCTTAAGCCGGTTGAAAACTTTATCTAAATCATTAATATGCTCTATTAACGTTGATGAGCAAACAATTAGATCATCTAGGTAAGCCTGGACCATTGTGTCATCTAAACCAGATCGGACTTGGTCCATCAGGCGTTGAAATGTAGCGGGTGCGTTCCGTAATCCGAATGGCATCCTATTAAAACGAAAGGTACCAAACGGCGACGTGAAGGCTGTCTTATCCTTATCCGATGGGTTTACTCCGATTTGCCAATATCCAGCTTGAAGGTCAATCGTAGACATGTATGGCGTGGATTTGGCTGCATGGAGCAAGTCATCTATCCGAGGAAGAGGATACCTATCTGGTGTGGTGATGGCATTGATTTGTCTGTAATCAACACACACCCTGATGTCACCATTCTTTTTGGGAACCAACACTACAGGTGAGGCCCATGGTGAATCGCACGGTTCAATGATTTTCTGCAAAAGCATTTTCTGTAACTCAGCTTTAAGCTGTTCCTTCCTCACAGGTGATAGACGATATGGAGGGGAAGCTACTGGTTGATGAGATCCGGTTTCAATGGAATGAACTACACCACGAACAGTTATCTCGTCCTCCCATTTAAAAATATTGTCGTGCTTCTGTAATAAATCATCTAATTGTCCCTCATCCTTCTTTATAATACTGGTCAAGTTTATGCCCAACTTATAGGGTGGACCAAACAGTCTGTCATTTAGCCGGTCTTCCTCTTCATTAGAGAAATCGAGGAATACGTTTCGTATCCGATTGTTACCTGGTTGTCCTTGGTCGTAGACATGTAGTGGTAAGGAATCCTCAAATACTTCGTATATTTCTTCTGCAGAATATTTCTTCATAGGTGGCAATGGCATGGGTTTTTTATACCTTGGTGCGTTATCAATCAGCTTATTTATTTTTTGTACTATCGCCGGATCGTAAATTGGAGAGACTGGGCTGATTTCACCGTATGCAAAATTCGGTGTTGTTGCAATTTCTGTATATTTAAAGAAAGGAACACTAAATTTGGGTTGATCGGCAAAATACCATATGTTCTTGGCTGGGTTGATTATAATACCAGAGCTTTCTAAATAATCGATTCCCAATAACGTGATATTGTCATTGGCTTCTGACAACACACTAATGCTTATTTTGGTTTGTCGGCGGCCTATTTTCATATAAGTGGTTGTCGTCAAGATATCTTGGGATCTGAGAATACCATCTGCCAGTCTAATTTCCGCTTTCATTTTCCGAAAGTCGTGATTTTCCTTTCTTAGCTGGGCACTCAGCCTGTTGCTGGCAATACTCGTTTTGGCTGCCGTATCTAAGTAAGCAACATGTTTAATACCGCCAAATTCTACTACCACTGCTGGTATGTTACCTCCCTCGCTAATTCTCAAGTCTAAGGCATTAATGCTGGCTCCACTTCCAGAGCTGATGCCTTTAGAGCATTTTGGACAATTTCTTTTTATATAGCCTATGGTTCCACATCCAAAGCAAACTAGCGGATTTTCCGGACCTCTATTATTAGGCCCTAGTGGTCGTTGCTGCTTGGACTGCTCGCTGCTATTAAATTTACGGCAATTTTCTTTCATATGTCCTACAAAATGACAGAAGCTACATCTTATAACTTCCTTCTTCGCTACTGGGTGGAGTCTTTGGTATTCTCTTGCGAGGGCTATGAGTTGGGTAAATGTTTTAAACTCGCCCCTCCTAACACCCTTCTTGATATTATCATGTAGCAGGCTGTATATAATGTCTATGCAGTGTACCTCTGGTATGGGTGGCTGGGGAATTTCGGCCAATAATGCTCTTTTTGCACTGATAAATTGGTCCGTTGATTCACCCAGTTTTTGTTTTTTTTCAAACAATAGCTCAAATATAATGTACACTGGTCGTCGTGGAGCGTATTGGTCTCTCATCATTTCGATGGCATTTGACCAAGTAGTCATTTCCGTATGGATGCCTTTCCACCATGTCGCTGCTTCATTCTTTAGAAGCAAGGGAAGCTCTATCAATGCATCTTCATCGGTGATGCGGCGAACCCTTTTAAAAATTTCAACGTTCGTTATAAAATTTTCGAAACGTTGGGCGTCAAATTCGCCATTAAACCGCTCCGTGCAATCGCACAACGTCTCTTTAAACCGCTGGGTTCCTTCGGGAATACGGTGTTCCATGTCCGTTGTATTTGCTTGTTCGTTGGTCGTCATCCTGCTGGTAGTACCTGTTCTTGTATTTGCCGCTGGACCGTCAAACATTCCCTCCAGTCTTCTTGATCTACCCCCCGAGCCTTGCCTGTCAGAGGTCTTACTGCTGCTTAGTAGGTCTTCTTGCTCTTCCACGTACGTTCCAACAGAGCCTTGCCTATCAGAGGTCTTACTGCTGCTGCTGGTGCTATCTCCTGTGCTGAGCCTTGCCTAAACGCCAAAACGGAATATCCGTTTACCCGCGACCGCGACTCACGTTATCGGTTTCACTGACTCGCGTTATCGGTTTCACTGACTTGCGTGAATTGCCGATAAATCCGTGGGGAACTCGAGCCTCACGTTGGGCGTCAATTGTAGAGGGAAAATTCGTCCTCTCGATGAAACTTGTGAAAATTGGTTTTGATTTATGTGAAAAGACCAAAACTTGGTCGAAGACACATAAATAAACTTAAACCTCCAATCACTTACGAAAGGCCAAGTCTTGGTCGAAACGTATGAGTGATTCCTTTTAATCGGAGCGTAAACTTGTAAAAGCTGTTCTCTAAATAAAACACTAACAACGGTTTACGTGGATTTTTCACAATATAATAAAATTTTATTCTTCTATTAGAGTAATTTGGTACTTGAAGTGAGTGTGAATTATATGATGCGACACAAATAAAAGTTGAGAGTTGCCACATCATTATATTTTGTTTGGTACATAAATTTAAATGTTGTCACATCATTATTTTTTTTTATTTGGTACATAAATTTAAATGTTAATTAAAACTGAAATAATGTTAAATAATTCACAAAACAATTAATAATTTATTTATAACAAAATAATAAAATAATAGCTGTGCTACACATTTCATTTAAAATTTCTCATTGTGTGTGAACCTTCAGTCCACACATATACTTATATGTCATTGTGTGTGAACCTTCAGTCCAGACGATAAAGTGACAGGACGTTTTGTGCCTCACTTCAGGATACGTTGCTGACACTCTATGCTTACCACCGACGTGATATCATCGTAAATCTTAAAAAGTAATAAAATTTATGAATTATAATTTCTGTGGTTTTATTTATTCCACCAACAATAAATTTCTATTCTGTCCTTTTCTTAAGATATTAATGTCGTCCAAATGGGAAGATTGGTCATCGTTGCATCGAAAGGTACATTTGTTTTGGTCAACAACAACAACAACAACAACAACATAAGCATTTATTGTTGTATTAACCCCAATTTAACAGGATCGAATCTACTTTTTAAAATTGCGACGCAACATTCGAACATGCATCTGTGGATTTGTGAGCAATATCGTACTTTTCTATCGCTCTGTTAGAAGCCGCCTTTCATGGTGTCATCATCCATGGTTGCTGCGGAAAGTCACTGTCCCCATGTAACCAAAAATTCCGTTTTCCCTCTACAAATTTACTTTTAATAAATTGAATAGTCTCAGTTCTCGTCAAGCAATTGCTGCGTTCAGATGTGTATTGTGCAAAGAATTTTTTTGTAATGATTTTTTTTTTTTTTTTTTCGTCTATAATCTTCTCAAAGATTTAAATTCTCATCAACCTTTGACAACTGAGTATAGACATCTACAACTGGATACCTTCCTCGCTTTATTGTCATTTCTGGTACCGAAAAAATAGGAGAGACCTTACGACCACTTTCTTCGTACAACCCCTTCCATATAAATCGCGGTCTGGAATTCATATCAAAAGAATTGCTAGAGGTCATTTAATTGCTATGAGAAATTTAAAAATAAAACAATTCACGGAGCTGCGCGGCGCGCTCGCTCGCTTGTGTAGTTGCTTTACCTCATTCGCCGTCGACTCTCGACCGATTTGGATGTTTATTTATGTGACTAAACAATTTTTCTTAGTAAATTTTGTCAGCGGTACTTTTTCAGCGATATAATATTTTGCAGTTTATTTTTCGATAGCAATGGGTGACAAGAGATTATCTGGAGTTTCTTATTCTGTTTGTAGGAAAACTAAAAGGAATTACCTTGACTTGAAAATTTTTAAATTTCCTTCTAGGGGGAAAAAATGAAATTTTAAATAATTTGTGGATGAAGGCATGTGGTTTTAAAAATGAAAGCAAATACTTTGTTTGTGGAGATCATTTTTGTCCCGAGTTTGTAGGAAAAAAATATCCTAAGGCGGATGCTGTTCCTTCCTTAAATTTAACTTCTGATTTGGATTCAAACTTGAATTTAGAAGATCTGAAGCCTCCTTTAACTAAACGAAGAAGAACGTCGAGCAGTTGCAGCATTTCGTGTGCAAGGTACGACCAGTTATTTGATAGATGTGCAAAAGAGGAGAAAAAAAATGCAACTTTAAAAAAAATATTGTTAAGTTACGAACTTAAATTAAGAAATTTAAAAATAAAATCAAATTTTTTAATAAAAATAAAATATCTACGACGTCTCAAATCAAAAGACTCAATATTTCAGATCATTCAAAAATATTTTGTAAAATGTTTCTGAAAGAATCTGAAAGACTACAAAATACAACAACCACGAAAAAGAATTTTCCTAAAATATTTATTATAGATCACAAAGCGCCTATAAATTTTTGAGAGATAGACTTGACTTTAAACTTCCTCACATCTCCTCTTTCTGTAGATGGGCTTCTGTAAAAGGATTGCAACCAGGATATGAAAACAATGCTCATTCGTATCTTAAGTCAAAGTTCGCTTTATTAAACCAGCGAGAACCTTGTGTTGTCCTGATATTTGACGAAATTATCTGGAAAAAAACGTAAAACCACTATTCAATAACCACAACATTAAAGAGAGCGCATTCTGCTTTGACCTGCCTACGGTTGTCAAATGTAATGTTTATTATCAGTCAAATTTGATGGTAAAGGGGTACGTCCCATTGAATGGAAAAATGGTTAGACTTTTTTCCTTCGGCGTGCAATATCTATGTAACCTATAGCATCTGTGCTATCATGCAAATCTCAACTCGGTTCAGGGCAGAATATATTCTAGATATATTATTGGCATATCAGAAGAGGAACTATTATCTGAGCTCAAGAAATTCAAGGTTACCGAAGTCAGAAAAATGATGAAAAAAGAAAACGGTAACCTCATACCCACAGGAGCAGCAATAATTACGTTTGTTCTGATTCGACGACCGAATGAAATCAAAATTGGCTGGCTCAATTTCAAAGTTGAGGAATTTATCCCAAATCCAATGCGCTGTATTTTTTGCCAAAAACTTGGCCACACGAAAAATCGCTGCAACAACTTAGCGGCATTGTGTAAGGAATGCTGCCTCCCACCTCCGCATGATAACTGCCCACGAATTTTCTGTGCGAAGTGCAACGGGTCATACGACCCCGATTGTCCAGCGTTTCTCCGATACAAATCGATGAACAAAATTAAAGCTGATCGACGCTGTACTGTGAGAGAAGACTGGCAAATTTATAAAGACAGCCCTACATTGCACCAACTTCCAGCTCCAAAACAGCGAAACACTGTTAAACCGACAATGGCTGAAATTATAAAAAACCGGATAGCAAACGCACAAAAAATAATAGGTTCAAAATCTAAAAACAAAATCAACAACCCCTATTCCACAAGTCGTATACGACAGTCGATTTCGACTATAGTCGTATTTTGTTATTCCCAAAGTAGAATTTTCGAACATTAGGTGTATTTTATTATGGCCAGATGATCCATACAGATCATTCGTTTACATGTATTACAACAAAAACACAAGATCCAGAAACCTATCTGGATCATAATCGTGATCGGAAAATTAGTTTATACTACTCTCCACTAGTTTTTAATTTTATTCGTATATATTGGTACAACTGAAACCGATTTTTCATCTACGGCATTGCCTGATAAGTAATATGAAATATTATTTTTTAACCACATTTTTTTTTTAACAATCATTGTTTTCGAACGAAGGAAAATTTTACGAATAATAATTTAATATTTTCGAATTGATTTAATTTTTCAATATATTTGAGTGAAATCCTAGCATATTATGTTTATTTGGTGTAAATAAGTAAACGTTTCAATCATGGGCAAAAAAAAAAATTAAATTAAATAAAAGTTCAAATTACTGTGCAAGGAATTATTTTCGTTGACATGGAAACTCCACACACAAATGTCAAAAATTATTAAATTGTTCTGTGACTGTGAAAATGGAAGTGGCAGGAAAAAAAAGGTTAATATTCGAAAATATATAATTTAAAATGATTTCAGCCATACGCTGAATCTGTCAGGGAAGTGCATAAGTACCTTGCCGATATCGGAGGCGCTATGCACAGAAGTGAGCGGTGGATCACCAATTCCCTCAATTTCCAGTGATATAGGTAATCGTTTTGATTCTATAATTATTAAATTGATATTAAACTGTTATCATGTTACAGATCAGATAAATACTCCGTCGTCTCCACCTCCTTCAACTCCTTCAACTAGCACATCAACCATCACCCGCATTAGGAACAGAGTTTCCTTCAAAGATAAACTTTTGAAAGAAAAACACGATAACAACAGAAAAATGCGGGAAGTGAAAATCAGAATTTTAGAAGAATACGCAGCCAAAAAAATAAAAATAATGGAAGAAAGAGAACAAACCAAAAAAGACCAGTTTGAAATAAAGTGTAAAATCTTTAAAGAATTATTTAAAAAATAAGTTAAATGTGTTATTAGTTAATAAGCAGTAATTATGTATTATTATTTTTTTAAAGAATGAATGAATTTATTTTATTAAACATTGAATTTTAATTATGTTTTTATTTATTAGTTTAAGTTAGTTTATGGATTATAATGTTTACGTTTTACATTGCAATAAAAATATGAATTTGATTTGATGAGTTTATTATTTATATTTCTATTTATTAAATCGTTTAATAAACGTTGCCGCCTGGTGCTATGAGCTGTTCCTTGGTTAACTTCGACGACTGGGAAAGTTCCAGGATAATGCTCTTCCTCTAATTCATCGTTGTTGTTGGTGCACATGTTGTGTAGTATACATACACAGACAACCAAATTTACCACAGAATTTATATTTGTTTGTTCGGTAAAATACAGCAATCTTCGGAAACGGGTTTTCAGTAAACCAAATGAATGTTCTACAATGATACGTTCAGACGAATGCATCTCATTAAATTTCCGTTGCACATTCGTCATTGCTCCGTTATCCTTAAAGGGTGGAATTAACCACTCTAGACATGGATACGCCGAATCGCCGAGCAAAAATGTGTTATTTGGGAAAAGCACATTTGTTTGTTGACAAGCTTCTCTGTACAAATCAGATCTTCGTAGAACTCGGCTATCTTGCAAGCTACCTGGCTCTCCACAGAAGATGTTTATAAACTTTTTCTTGGCAAAAGCAAGTTCCGACACAAGCAAGAGAACTGGAAAGTCAGCCACCAAAGCTCCATTCGAGGAGGAGATGGAAGACATCTTTGGTACTAAGCCCGAGATTCGCAACAGCCATACAAAATATTAGAAGAAAAAGAAAAGGCCAAACTGGACAGATTTGAGAGAAGGGTGCAAGTTTTAAAGGAGCTATTTAAAAAATAATTTTTATTTTGAATGTAAATTAATTTATTTTTGTTTCTTTTTTGTTTTATAGTTATTATTGTTATTTTAATAGTTATAGTTATTATTTAATTTAATAAAAGAACTGAATTTCATACAATTATTATGTTTCTATTTATCAAGTCCTCTAGTAAGAGTTGTCGCCTGTTGCTGTTTACTGTTCTATCATTCACGTCAGCTGTAGGAAAATTTTTAAGATTGACTGAGAGTTCTTCATCGACTTCATCGTTGTTATCAGTACATATGTTATGCAATATACATCCACATATGACTAAATTTATCACGAGATTTATGTTCCTTTGTTCAGTGAAATGCATCAGTCTTCGAAAACGAGTTTTCAGAAGACCAAACGCATGTTCGACGATGACCCGTCCATTAGCATGAAGCACGTTAAATCTTCTTTGGACATTCATTAACATTCCATTATCTTTAAATGGTGGAATTAGCCAATCTAGGCAAGGATACGCAGAATCTCCAAGTAAAAAAGTGTTGTGTGGAAAAAGTTCAATTGTTCTTTGGAAAGCATTTGCATATAACTCAGACCTTCGTAGAATGCGACTATCATGCAAGCTACCTGGTTCACCACAATAGATGTTAATAAACTTTGTTTTCACATCGACTACTCCTTGTATAGAAATGCTATAAAATCGTTTTCTATTGAAATAGCTTTCCTTGTTGGTGATGGGGGCTTTGATCCTTATATGAGAGCCATCAATACACCCCACTATTCCCGGAATCTTTGTTTTCTCTTCGAATAAACTTGCGTTATGTAAAGCTTCATTTTCGTTTGGCCATTTAACATACTCGTGGCCGATGGATATGAGCCAATATGTTACCCTCTTAATGACATTCCATGCAGTAGAAATAGAAATCCCAAACAAATTTGAGATTTCCCGAAAAGTATTTGCGTTCGCCATATACCACAAGAATATACACCCAACTCTGTTTTTACACGATCTTTTTTTACGCGAATTTGAAATAACACGATTCGCAAAAATAAATAATTTTTCCTTTTTTACACGGATTTTTCGATCTAACACGATTTACAAAAAACGTTTTCTTACCCTTCGAAGTGCGTTTCAGCTAATTCATGCTTATCTACATATGTACATCTGCAAAATGCAATTCAAGATACACATCAAAATTCTTAACGGTAATTTTTCCGTGTGTGTTTATGAACATCTGTTGAATGGGGGCAGTGCGAATGTCAGTTTCTATTTTGTGTTAGAAGTGTTTGGAGTGTTAGTTTTTTACATTGTTTCATAGTGACCTTACAGACATAATGTCTTATAAAGAACGGCATATTTCGAAGAGACAAGCAATATCGTTAGAAATAAAAATACTAATCTTAGACAGATTAAAGAGAGGTGAAGGTGCCACATCTGTTGGTAGAGCCTTTAATTTTAGCGAAGCGACTATAAGAACAATACGAAAAAATGAGCATTCCATTCGACAGTCAGTAATTTCTGGATCAAAACTCAGTTCAAAAGTTTCATCTTATTGTAGAAATCCCGTAAAAGAAAAAACCGAAAAACTTCTTGTCTTATGGATGGAAGATTTGCAGAAAAAAAGAATACCAGTTAGTGGGAGAGAGAAAAAAAAACAATCTAAGAGAAAGCTCTTAGATTGTACAATCATCTCCACGATTTGGAACCATCAACAAGTCGTCTGCCAACGGAACAACTAGCATTTAATGCAAGTGAGGGATGGATGACGGGTTTTTTTAAAAAGGCATGCATTTCATAATGTAAAATTAAAAGGTGAAGTATCATCGGCCGATGAAAACGCTGCAAAAAGTTTTCCGATTGAACTAAAAAAAACAATTGAAATGGGTGGCTATACTCCAGATCAAATTTTTAATGCCGACGAAACGGGTTTATTCTGGAAGAAAATGCCTGGAAGAACCTATATAGCAAAATCGGAAAAGTCAGCTAGAGGCTTTAAGGCGGCCAAAGATCGAGTAACGTTTTTATTTTGCAGCAACGCATCAGGTGATAAAATGTTAAAGCCTCTACTAATTAACAAATCCCTTAAGCCTCGAGCTTTAAAAGGTGAAAACATTGCACAACTTCCAGTTCATTTGATGGCGAATAAAAAGGCATGGATGACGGCAGATTTGTTTACAAATTGGTTCAACAATTGCTTTATTCCTGAAGTTCGCGAATATATGGAAAAAAAAGGATTGGACTTCAAAATACTTTTACTCATTGACAACGCGCCTAGCCACCCAGTGCTTGATCATCCAAATGTTCGATTGCTATTTTTGCCGCCTAATACCACTTCGTTGATTCAGCCACTTGATCAGGGGATTATATCAGCATTCAAAATGTACTACATAAAACAAGCGTTTAAATACATTTTAGATTCTATAGAAGAGAAAAATCTAACGGTTCTGGAAGCATGGAAAAACTTCACAATAAGGGAGTGTATTACACATGCTTCTTACGCTATTAAACAACTGCGACAGTCTACCTTAAATGCTTGTTGGAAACAAATTTTGCCATCATGCGTAAAAAGTGAAAGTTGTGTAATACAAAACTCAGCTCTATGCACCGAAATCATAACTTTATCAAATCAAATTGGTGGAAGGTTTTCAGGACATGCAAACAGTTGACATCGATGAATTGATTCTTGAAAGTCCATTGAATGAGCAGGATTTAATTGAAGTTAATGAAAACAAAGAAAATGACTCGGATAATGACGAAGTTGAAGATGAATGTCAGCTGTTAACGGCTGATACAATACGCGATGGATTGAAGTTTGCTGTAAGTTTGGAACATCATTTTCTTACTCATGATCCTGATATGGAGCGTGCATTAAAATTTCAACGAAATTTAAAGTCTTGTGTAGCTGGGTATCAAGAATTATTTAAGCAGCTGGAGAAGCCGAAAAAACAATGTTTAATGACAGATTTTATTACAGCGGAGAAGTCAAAGTAAACCGGGGTTGCTGCAAACTCGTTCACCGATGGTAACATTTTTAGCCCAGTCCGCAATAAATGTCCAAATGTGTAATATAATATTATTTTCCAAATAAAAATGAACTGCTTTTTTTTCTAAATACCTAATATACGTTTTATCATTCTTTTTTGCACGCTTTTGAAGTTAAATATTTACATTTTTTTCATTTAACACGATTTTTTAAAGTTGCGGAACATATTCCCGAAAATACCATATGCAGCATATATTTTTTTACACGGATTTTTATGTACACGGTTTGCTGAAGAACGCATCTACCGTGTAAAAACAGAGTTGGGTGTATATATTTCTATATCCGGCGAAGTTTTTGGTAGTCCTTTTTTAATTGTCCCTTGAAACCTTTCTGTTAACTTGTAACGATCTAAAAGCAGTTGCAATGTATATTTTCCATTGTTAAAAATTATTGTAATTACCTATTAAAATTTGGGCAGTTGGACGTTGTAGTCTGAAATGACTTTTGAAGTCTGAATTGTTGTAGATTTTAATTACTTCCTCAAAGTCTCTTATTCTTTTGTGACTGGTTAAAAAATGTTCATTATCGACAGAGGAATCCGTGTCTTCAACATCCGACAACAAGCCCCCAGATGAACTACTTTCTTCGTCATCGTCATCACTTCCAAATAACCACTTTAATGTAAATAATAACTATTTGAATTACTCGTAAATAAATAAAAACAAGATTATTTACCTCAAAAGCAACTGCTTCCATTTCCAATTTATCTTTTATTTTTTAAAGTGTCAGATCTTTGACAGAAGTAGACGTCAAACTATTACCACCACACAGAATTAAATTTTTCGATGATCCGGACTGTTTTATTTTGCCTAATGATCCATATAGATCATCGGGTCATAATAAAAAACACCTATTGTCGTTTTTCATTTTTGACATGTTTCGAATGCATAGCAACTTTACGACTGAAGTCGTTATCTTCTATTTATTACGGTGTCGTATTTGGGTCGTTTTTATGTCGTACACATATTTGTTTACGACTTGATGGAAAACAGAAGTGCAATGGAGAAAAAAAACATGTAAGTATTTTTTTTCTATAAAAAATATAGTTTTTTGTTGCTATTTTGTTATTTGGGTATATTTTTATTTATTTTAAAGGAAGATTACGAATCGTAATCAATTTGAAGCGTTAATATTAGCTATGGAGGAAAATATTGATGTAGCAAGGGGTCATGGCAAGAATGGCATTCATAAAGTTGTTGCGGTAACATTTACCACAACAAGTTCTACTCTCTCCCTTTCACTTCGGTCTCATTCATCCACATTCTTTTCCGTTGGTTCTTCAAAATCCTAGAAGGGTGGTGGGCAGCCATGGGTCCATCAGCCATTGGTGCACCCTCCTAGTATCTTGAAGGATCAACCACAGTAGGTAGGACGGACGGTCCATTGAAGCAACCATTTGGAGGAAGGCGCGAGACCAGCGTCCAACGTTGTAGTGAACAAGAGCCATTCACAAAGTCGTCGGCTCTTGCCCTTGTGTTGTGTTGTCTCTCCTATCGGGTAGATCCCTTAGCCTTAGAAGGCATCTCCGCTCCATCACGGTCTCTTCTGCCCGATCCGCTTTTTGCCCCACCCGTTCATTTTATGTCCGTTGTCTCCTTGGAGAAGTATATTAGCGGGAAGAATTGGTGGGCTCTTGAGAGCTCTGTCCTTCTGCTTTTATACTTGTCGGAGGGGACAACCAATAGATCCACGAGACGAAGAGACGGGAGTCTAGGTGGAGTAACGGACGGTCACCTTAAGCCCAACGCTGTACGTCTAGAGCCAGATGGACGGTCTGGAACCCTCTGCGTACAATAAATACACAAAGCCATAGGACCAGGCGGACTGCCACAGATAATCTATTTGGTGACGGACGGTCACCACCTTAAATACAAAACAGAACAAAATAAAATTGTAACAAAAAGTGTTGTAAAGAATGGACCCCTAGTTCCGCGGCCCACATTAAATTAATTCTTGACAAGAGGATTCGCCGGGATGTCTTTATTTATATTTAGTTTCATTGGACAGCACACCCGTCTCGTGATTAGTTCCGTGTTTCGCCCTCAAGGTACGCCACCTTGTAGAAATACGAGTAGGCCATATATTGTTGGCAAATTACCTTTTTCCTTTTTTTTATCTTTTGGGAAGGACTGGTGTTGCATTCAGACCGAATCCAACCCCAAGGAATGATCGTAAAGGGAAATATTAGCTCGGGCCAAAGGGAAATCCCAATCTTGGAGGAAATTTCTCCAGATTTGGGGAAATAAGAAAGAAGCACGAATGTGTGTGTATGAGAGAGTGAAGGCAACGGAAATCCAATGCACGGTGGCACACTTCAGCAAATTTGCGGAGCGCTGCACACAAAGGCCAAAATTGGACCGTTGCATCCGTATGAACGGATGTATGAAAGAGTGTATGTGTGAGACCTACGGTTCGAGCTAATATCATCGGGATAGGGTTAATCACTTCTTGGTTAACCATCAAAAGTTTAAGACAAAAAAAAACAAGAGTTTAAAACAACAAAAAAAGGTTAAGAAAATTAATTAAAACAAAAAAAAGGATAAAGATAAAGGAAAGGGAAAAGAACAAGGACTTGACGATATACCAAAACGAAGAGGTAATACGGACGAAATCAGGGCGGGCAGGACAGGAGCATAACAGTATCAATTAACCAGATAAGTAGTATTATTTACCCCGGGCGAATCCTTTTTTTTGCAATCGAAATCGGGTTCCCAACTAGCGGTTCAGTCTATTGAGTGGTACCTTCAGTACCGCCATTAGATTTACTGTTTTGCCGTTGCCGCTTAACGGCTACCGCCATACTTTGTTTTACCTCCATTCCGCAAATAAAGCGTTTCATTATAAAGTGACAAGAAAAAAATTTATAGTTTATTTTTTTTCTCCCGGGATATTGGTTTATTTCTTCCGACGTATTAGTAGTAGATGGTTTTGCACTTCCACTCGGAGCAAAAAGTGCATGGCGCCTAACACCCTTTTTTTCCTATTGAGGCATTGGTAGTTTATCTATTTAACATTTCAAAATATCTTTTTCCCTGAACCCAGCCCAGCTGAGCAGCCACTTGGTTCAGCAAACGATATTGCTGCCATTACCAATTTCCCCTCAGGGAATTTTCTGTTCCCAAGGAATTCGACAGTGTGGATCCAACCACCGACAGTGTGGATCGGTTTTTTTTGTTTTTTTTTATTAAATTGGTTTGCGTTTTTTTCTGGTTTTTCGGTTTTGCCGGCAGCCCGGCAATCGAATAACTTTAACCTTTAGAGCGGGGAAAATTGTGTAATAAAGTGGACATTAAAACTTTTTGGAGCACTCTTGCCATAAAACTAAACAGTCTGGGACCACCTAGTCGAGACGGTCCTGGCTGGGCCAAGGTACGATTTCGTGTATATTTATACGCTCGTGAACAATTTATAATTCTTTTATTTATTTTTAGGTGTGGAACGACCAGAAATACATCGTGAAACATAAATTGAAGTGTAATAAGAAAGAATTAAAAGGGACTGGAGGTGGCCCAAACAAATCAATTTCTTTAAATAGTTTCGAAGAAAGTATAGTACGAATTCTCCACCTAGGTTCACTTATTAGTCCTGGTGGAACTGCCTTTGGTACACCTACAGTGCCTCTTATTGAAAAAAACAACGAAAATTCGGTCGCAGTTGATAAGGAGAATAATAATCCTGATGCGGCTGAATCCTCGATGTCGCGTAGTCTGAGAAGTAAGCCATTAAATAAAGAAGAAGAACTTGATCCACCTTGGACAAATGTGCTGTTCAAACATCTTCAACACATCTGCCAGGATTTTGAAAAAAGTGGGTTGAGAAATACCCAAACTGAATTCGTTTCCAACGCCTGTTTGGTAGCTCCCTTCTGCACAAAACCGTAAAAAAAGCAACCAATTTAAGAATAGGTGACACTGAGTTTGAACGTACACATCTCTTAAATAATGGGTTAAGTTCTCCCAGCAGGTACATAAAACTGAAATTATGTTTTGAAAAATTTAATTAAACTTCATAAATAAGTAATTAGTAAATTCTTACTAACCAAGGATTCGGAAGCTCCATTGGATTCGAATGGTCGCGAATATTTCTCCGTGTGAGAGATGGGCAAGCTTTGGAAACAACTTGGGATAAATTAATTAAAACACAAAATCTCGAACAAATAGATTCCTTATAAATCTTACTTATTGAAGAAAACTAGAACAAATTTTTTGATTACATTTTTCTTTGTTTTGACCGATTTACGTTTAATAAGTTGCGATGGCATGCGTTGATTTTTCGAAGTAGTCGAATTCACCGCATACGAGTTCAGGAATAAAAATATGAATTTGATACGACTGCTTGTACGAAAGAAATACGAGAGTCGTGTTCGACTTGCAGAATAGGGGTGAATGTCCCGAACCGAATTACAACCACAAACCGAACAATATAACACAACTTCTAACAAGTTCGCTCAGCATCCGATCAAACTCTCTACAAACCCAACAAATTCCATCACAATCAAACAAACCTCGCAACCTAAACTCAAACAAAACCAACAACAAGAAAACATTAGCAACAGTAATCAATCAACAATGACCAAAGAAACCCGCTATCTCGAACCATCAACGTCAACTGAACATGCCTCAATGGATGTAGAGACTGAGACCAACTGCGATCTCTCTACAACCATGCACGATAATAGTCAACAACAAAACCTCTCAAACAACCAATTTCTCACTCATTCAAAATCAATCGAAAAAAAAAATTAACAACACACCAATACACTCCTCAAAAGAAAATAATATACAACAACAATGGCTCCGTTGGAAATCGATCTCTCAATCCTCCAATGGAACCTTCAAGGATATATCAAAAACAAACATGCCCTAGAACTGTTAATCGCTAAACACAACCCAGACATAATAGCACTACAAGAAACACATATAATCACCAAAAGTCTCAAATACTTTAAAATGAAAAACTACCAGAGTTTTCCCTCACAACAAAGCTTATCAGCAGGGATAGGATTTTGCTAACTTTGCCTCTTTTTTTTGCTTAATCGGAAAATAGTACCGACTTTACACAAACACGTTTTATGTCCTCCTGATTCCATATATATATTTTATTTTGCCTTTTTTTACTGTTGGTGCCTTTTTTTTGCCTGTTTTGCTCTTTTTATACCGGACAGATACCGGACGTTGTCCGAAGTTTAAGAGAATTCTCCGGAACTCCAGGTGAGTTCAGCTCATGGCGCAAAAGCGTCGAGAGAATTCTTGGTATCTACGACCACCTAAAAGGAACTCCGAAATACTTTGGAATTCTCAATATAATTAGGAATAAAATCATAGGCAACGCGGACGCGATTTTAGAATCGTATAACACCCCGCTCAATTGGGAGTGCATATTAAAATGTTTAACTCTGCACTATGCAGATCGACGGGATCTGGGTACGCTAGAGTACCAGATGACAACGATTGTGCACGGTAATAGCACGATAGAAGCATACTACCAATCAGTATACAACCATCTTTCGTTGATTCTAAACAAGGTCTCTAGTATGAATCTACCACCAGAAGCGTTGTACCATCTAACGTCATCCTATAGAGATAAGGCCCTTGATACCTTCATACGGGGTCTCAAAGGAGATTTGCCACGGCTCCTTGGCATAAGGGAACCAGCAGATCTGCCGACTGCTCTAAATTTATGCCAGAAGCTGGAAAATCAGCAGTTCAGAGCTAATTACGCGAATCACGGTACTGGTGCAAATAGAAAACCACAACCAGTGCCTCCTCGTAGAAATCAGCAATTTTATCCACAGGTCGCTCATCTTCCACAAATACCTCAATACTATTCTCAACAACCTCAGAACTCTCAGGCCCAAAGACAAAATTACCAACCTAATTACAGACCAAATCCCCAATCTAATAATTTGACAAATCAAGTACAACCAATACCAAACGCTTCCGCACCTAGACCCCCTCCAAGAGGTGAGCCTATGGATGCAACAACTATTAGGACACATAACGTTAACTATGCAAATAGACCCCAAGGAAAAAACTGGCCACCTGCACCCAAGCGTACAATAGACCACCACTCACAGCAAAACGTACTACCAAGCAAATTGCAGAGAAATTTTAACGTCGAAACTACAGAAGTTCCACCCCAGACAAATTCTAAGGACTCAGACGCACAGACCATGGGCGAATTTCAAGAAGAAATGAATAACTACAATAACGCTATATCTGCGATGATGGATCAACCAGGCGAAGACCAGCCATTCAACGAATATCATGACCAATACACGGAGAACGAAGAAACTGCAAACCGTGTTGACTTCGTCGACGTCCATTTTTTAGGTTGACGAATTCGTCTCTACCATACTTCGAATGTAGGACGAAAGACAATAAAATTCTTAAATTTTTAGTGGATACCGGCTCCAATAAAAATTACGTGCAACCCAGTCTTGTCTCTTATCCCATTCCTGACCAAAAAAACTTCCTGGCAAATTCTATTTGTGGCAATATTGAAATAACACACCATGCAAACTCAAGCTTTTCGGTCTGAACGAGGGTATACAATTTTTCCTTTTACCATCCCTAAAATCCTTCCACGCCATTCTCGGTAATGACAGCCTCAAAGAACTGTCGGCAATAATTTTTGCAAAAGAAAACTACATGCTAGTTAAAAATAAAGTAAAGGTACAATTAAAACAACAGGTTTCTGAATCGGTACATAACATAAATTTAAGAACGAATCATATGTCACAAGAACAAAAAAACAAATTAAACTTCCTCGTTGAAAATTATAATAGTTTGTTTGGAGAACCAAACGAAAAACTCACTTATACTACTAATGTGAAGGGAAGAATTCGTACAACTTCCGATGATCCTATTTATTCAAAACACTACCCATATCCTATGTCGTTAAAAGCGGAGATAGATAAACAAATTTGTGAATTACTTGACGATGGAATTATTCGACCTTCACGGTCGCCCTATAATTCCCCCGTATGGATCGTACCAAAGAAAGCGGATGCCTCCGGTGGGAAAAAATTCCGCATGGTAATCGACTACAGGAAGCTAAACTCGGTAACGATCTCTGATCGATACCCTATCCCGGAAACTAACGAAGTCCTAGCTCAACTAGGAAAAAACAAATACTTCTCGGTGCTAGACCTTAAAAGCGGCTTTCACCAAATTCCTCTTTACGAGGGTGACATTGAAAAAACGGCTTTCAGCGTAAATAACGGAAAGTATGAGTTCGTTAGACTCCCTTTCGGTTTGAAAAATGCTCCGGCTATTTTTCAACGCGCTTTGGACGATATATTACGAGAACACATCGGAAATATCTGTTACGTATATATCGACGATATAATCGTGTTTAGCCAAAATGCCGAAACCCATTTCAAAAATTTAGATACAATTTTCAAGACCCTTCAAGAAGCTAATCTCCGAGTACAATTAGACAAGTGCGAATTCCTTAAGCCTGAAGTTGAATTTTTGGGCTTTATAGTGTCATCAGATGGTATAAAAGCCAACCCCAAAAAATAGAAGCAATTGTTAACTTCCCATACCCAAAAACGCTTAAAGACTTACGATCATTTCTTGGTCTTTCGGGATTTTACCGGAGATTCATCCAAGATTACTCTAAATTGGCAAAACCCCTTACAGCCCATTTAAGAGGGGAGGATGGACGTACATCCAAATCTGCGTCAAGCAAAAAACTCATTTTTTTTAGATGAGGCAGCCAAGGAGGCCTTTAACAAAATTAAACATTCTCTTGTCTCCGAAGACGTCGTTTTAACTTACCCAGACTTCAACAAAGAATTTCAGCTCACCACTGATGCATCAGACTATGCAATCGGCGCCGTATTGTCACAGGATGATAAGCCGATAACTTTTATTTCTCGGACTCTCAATAAAGCGGAAGAACACTATGCCGCTAATGAGAAAGAAATGCTGGCCATAGTATGGGCTTTGAAGTCATTGAGAAATTAACGCAAATAACAAAATGAAACGTTGGAAGGCCATACAAGAAGAGCATAATTATGAAATAAAATACAAGCCTGGAAGAGCCAATGTTGTTGCAGATGCATTGTCAAGACCTCCAAAAGATACCCAGATAAATTCCCTTACTGCCAATCAGCACAGCGATGAAAGCTCCGGACAAGAGCTCATTCAGATTGTCGACGCACCAATCAACGTTTTCAAAAATCAAATTTTTCTCTCCATAGGAAATAGTCCATCATACGAATTCCAAATAATCTTCCCCACATACCATAGGCACACTATAATTGAAACAAACTACACACAAGAAAAACTAATAAACATTCTCAAAAAATATCTAAATCCATCCGTAACGAATGCAATCAAAACCGAAGAGCGAATTTTAGGCCAGATACAAGAAATATATCCCACTCACTTTCTTCAATACCGAATGCGTTTCGTCAGGAATTTAGTCATAGATCTCACTGACGAAAATATGCAAGAAGCGGAAATTATAAAGGAACATAACAGTGCTCACCGTAACGCGCGCGAAAACAAAACTCAACTTTTACAACGATTTTATTTTCCTAATATGAAACAAAAAATAGAGAGAGTTACCAAAATTTGTAGAATTTGTAAAGAAAATAAATACGACAGGCACCCGAACAAACCCGAACTCCAACCAACCCCCATACCTACATACCCCGGTCAGATGATTCATATCGACATCTATTTTACAGACAAACATACTATTCTAACTGCCATAGATAAATTCTGGAAATACGCTCTAGCAAAAATATTGAAATCAAGATCCGCGGCAGATATTAAGGAACCTCTTCGAGCACTAATATTAGCTTTCGGTGTCCCACAAACCATAATCATGGATAATGAAAAATCCTTAAGCGCTAACTCAATCACTTTCATGTTGAAAAATATGTTCAGCATTAATGTTTTTAAAGCTCCACCTTACACTAGTTCCGTAAATGGCCAAGTCGAAAGATTTCACTCGACACTTTCCGAATTAATCCGCTGTCTTAAAACAGATAAGACCCACTCTTGTTTTTCCGAACTATTGGACAGATGTATTTATGAGTACAACCGGTCTTTACATTCCGTAACCAATCAAAAACCGTTAGACATATTTTTCGGTAGACAACTATAACCTAGAGAAACTCGAGCTCCTACGCCTAGAGAACACAAAGAAATTACAGGCAAAGCAGCAAGTAGATTTACAATATCATAATAAGAAGAAAAGTCCACTTAAAACTTATGCTGAGGGAGAAGTTATTTATGTCAAAATTAATAAAAGAATAGGGAATAAATTAGGACCCAGATATAAAAAAGAAATAATAGCCCAAGATAACAATTCAACAGTAAAAACTAAGTCAGGAAGAATTATTCACAAAAATCTTATAAAAAATTAATCTTTTAACAGGATACTGCTACCGGTATGCAGAGCAGAAACTCAGATACTGGATTATAGCAACTCACAACTTATTAAAATTAGTACTGGTCGTGCAAAAGTACAAAATGGGTCGTTTAAGATCATCCATATAATCGAGATCGAAACCTACGAGGTAGTAGTTAAAAATTTGGAAGACTTGCTAACATCATCAGTTCAAAAGAATCAACCCTTGTTTCCTATCCTCACATTTGAAATTTCCCGTTTAAAAATTTATATTTCTAGATTAAGAATAAATAATACATAGATCTGAGAGGTCATTGAACTTCTTAGGGAGTGCGTGGAAATGGATCGCGAGTAGCCCGGACCACCACGATCACGAAATTATTACCGACAGAATAAACAATGTATTAGAAAACAATAATAATCAAGTAATAATAAATAAAATGACTATAGACAAGTTAAAAGAATTAACCAATACGACAAACAATTTAATAAGAGTTTTTTCAGAAAGCAATAATAATTATACCGAAAGAATTATGAAAATAAAATATAAGTTAGATATAATTAAGGAAGAGCTAGTAAATGTCGCATATGCCATCCATTGGGCCAAAGCAAATATTGTAAATGCATTTATCTTATCGAATTCGGAAATAAATATAACTGAAACTTTACTTAAAGCTGAAAATGTACCATTTCTAAATTTAGATGAAGCCTTGGAATTTGCCGAGATAAAAATTGCCTCAAATGTTAAAAACATTATTTATATTTTAAGTTTCCCAATGGCAAATAGAGAAACCTGTAATGTATCAATAGTAAAACCTGTCAAAAATAAGAAAGTCATAAATAAAATAGAGTACGGTTCTATCTTAGAATGTAATAACAATGTCTACGGCATTGCGAGTAAATGTAAAACTTATAATAGTTTATCAATTTGTAGCGAAAATAATTTAGTTAATTTAGGAAACTCGTCGTGTATCCCAAAACTACTAAAAAGTCAGAAAGCTGATTGTACCATCATAAACAACCAACATGTTCCAGAAATAGAAGAAGTTTCACCTGGTATCTTGCTGGTTAATCAATTCAATGGCTCAATCTTATTAAACAACGAAACCTTAATGCTTCAAGGTACCTATATCATAAAACACTTCAATACCACTATCGACATCAATGGAAGAAAAATTCTGGCTAAGGAAATTACTCATTACCAACCTTTACCGGCAATACTGCAACCATCATATGCACCTAGTAAAACAGAGGAAATGCTGTCCCTGGAAATGATTAAAGACCTATACGTTAACCGCACGAAAAAAATAGAACTACTTCAAACACAAAGATAAACTTATCAGTGTATATCATCCTCATAATAACTATTTCGGCCATCGTTATATTTACTTACAGAAAAATAAATAATAAAAACCATAATCTAAGCAGAGAAGCTGTCTCAAACAGCAATAATACATCAACTACCACTATTGGTATTAAAGATATTCCTCATCTTACGTCGTCAATTGCAACTCACGAGGACGTTCGTCTTTAAGGGCGGAGGAGTTAACGCAACAAAAGTGCAAAATCCAAAATGCACATGTTCCCACGGTACCAAAGTTCGATACATGCATGCAGCTCGTGTCATCGTTCCCACGAGCAGAGGAAACTCTCAACGACATCTGAGTAACCAGCAAACATCCGCTGCTGACACCTTCAACGATACCTGAGATAGCATTGCTGACCATGCAGTAACAACACATTTGGGAAAGCTTCGAGTTAGGTATTGATCTAATGTTAGTTTAGTTCTTATTAAGTAGCACTCAAATTCTTCGGAATAAATAAAGAGTCGACAGTTTTTAAAAAAATAAATAAATTATTATTATTATTATAATCTTTATTGTTATGTAAGTAAATTACAAGAACAATATTTGCTTAGCCATAGCTACCAGGACTATCAGCTAATGTATATACATATATAATACATGGATAATTATATAGATAGTGTTAATGAAGTTATAATTGTGGGGGTTATAATATTAAACAAAATAATATACATAATTGTTTATATGTCATTAACAAAATTTAAATACTTAAGCAGCATAAAAGTTTTCTTGATGTTGGTTTCTGATGGTGTCATTAGCAGTTCTTTAAGTGAAAGAGAGCAAGATGTGCTTGTGAGTGCGTCCTTAATCTTCTGGCAGTCGAGGAGATGTTGCATGGATTGGGGTGTATTGTTGCAGCATAGTTGACAGTTGGATGGTGTTCAAACATGAACAGGCGTCATCATCTAATAGTGGCGGCGACCCTTTCTAGAATATAAACACAACCGTTTATGAGATAACACAACCGAAGCAACCAGGATAGACGATAAGCAGCTCAAACGTAAACAGGCATCTAATATCACGGCGACCTTTTTCCGATAATAAAATAAGGATAGGATAATAAAAATATATTTTAAGCCACAAGTAGAATGTAAAGATAAGAAAATGTAGATAAGAAACTAGCTTGTAAGAGTATATAAGGAGAAATCTTAAAAATAAAGTTAGTACTGAAAAGTATTCAATGGTGTTAAGTCATTAACATTTGGTCCTTCGAGCAATTCTTAGAGTTTTCCCCCACCAGTGGTAAGAGACTCTAAGAAACTGGAACCTAAATTGAAAAAGAGGAAAAGTGAATTGAAAAGCGTTACCAGAGCTACAATACTGGTAGTGATTTGAACATACAGAGTGAGAGAGCAAAAGTGAACTGAAAAGCGTTACCAGAGCTACAATACTGGTAGAGAACAGATAATATTGATAACAGAACAGAACAAAAAATATAAAAGAAATCAGCAGAAAAATGTCATCAGCACATAAAAAACTAGTTGAGCAGCAAATAGCAATTTGGCGGGAGATAGAAGCGATCAAGGAAGAAGCAGAAAAGGTTACAACAAGAAGAAGGATTCAAGAATTACAAAAGAATGTAGAGAAGATATACAACGTATTTGTAGAAAATGATAAGGCATTATGGAAATTGGGAATATGTGATATCCCTTATTTTAATGAAACATGGAACAAGGAAGTGGAAAATCTGTATAAAGAGATACAGAATGTATGCGAAGCACCTCAACTTCAAAGCAGGTCCGACGAAATCAGAAAAGAAAGTAATCAGGAAAAATGGCCTCAACAAAAAACTATGGAGGAGATAACGATAACAATTGCCACAAGAACAGAAAATGAAGGAAATCACTTCATTGAGAAGCTGTTGGATACGGTGTCGGATTTCAAGAAAATTGAAAGAATAGTTGCTTACGTCCTCCGGTTTACAAAACAATTGAAAGGTTTACGGTCAGTTTCTAAGAACTTGACTACCAAAGAGCTTTGGGAAGCGAACAAAATTATAGTCAAACAACAGCAAGAACAGCAATTCGGAGAGGAATTACGAAAACTGAGAAGAAAACAGGAAATCCCTTTAAAAAGCAAACTTATACATTTAAAACCATTTATAGACGAAGAAGGAATCCTTAGAGTAGGAGAAAGATTAAAGTATGCTATGTTGCCAATAGATCAAAAATACCAAATTATTTTGGATAAATGCAGGTTATCAGAATTAATAATTCAACATGCTCATGCGGCTACTCTGCATGGTGGAAATACAGTAACAGAAGCTTATATTAAAAGAAGATATTGGATAATAGGCATAAAGAAAGGCTTAAAAAAGTGTTATCATAACTGTGTAATATGTATTCGGTACAGTCAAAAAACAGCAGAGCAAGTGATGGGAAATTTACCGAAGTTTAGAACAAATATTGCATTACCATTCGAACACACTGGTGTAGACTACGCTGGACCAATATTAATGCGGTGTTCAAAAGGAAGAGGACAGAAAGCTTTTAAGGGCTACATCGCTGTATTTGTGTGCATGACTACGAAAGCAGTACACCTAGAAGCAGTTAGTGATTTGACGACGGAAGCGTTTTGTGCAACACTCAGAAGATTTGTTGCAAGACGAGGTAAGAGTTCACACTTATATTCAGATAATGGCTCCAACTTTATAGGAGCAAAACGGCACCTAGATGAAGAATATCAAAATGCAATAAGAAATAATACATCAGTCGCATCAAAGTTGGCAGCAGAAAAAATCGAGTGGCATTTTTCCCCACCGGCAAGCCCTCATTTCGGAGGAATATGGGAGGCCGCAGTGAAGTCCATGAAAAATCATTTGAGAAAAGTTATAGGGGAAACAAAGCTCACATTTGAAGAGATGACAACATTTCTTTGTCAGGTGGAAGCAGTATTAAACTCACGCCCATTGGGGGCAATGGGAAGTGAAATCGACAGCATTGACATATTAACACCTGGCCACTTTTTAATTGGACGTCCATTACTCGATTGTCCAGAAGATAAAGGATTCCCTGAAAGAATAGGTTCCTTAGACCGTTGGAAATTAATACAGAAACTCAAACGAGACTTTTGGAAAAGGTGGAAAGATGAATATTTAGTTTCGTTACAAAAACGAGCAAAATGGAAAACGGAAAAAACTAATCTAGAAAAAGGACAACTTGTTATTGTAAGAGATGAAAACACACCACCATCAAGATGGCCAATGGCGAAAATCGATGAAGTTCATAAAGGATCCGACGGAAAGGTTAGAGTAGTAACTCTAAAGACACCAAAAGGAACAGTAAAACGGTCAATTCAAAAGATATGCCCTCTAGAGAACCGTGTAAAAGAACAGGCGGAGCCGAATGAATCAAGAATAAACCATATCCGATTAGAACATCGTGGCAACCATAGTGGAGGTTTTGCTGGTACTATGTGGATGATGATAATAGCATTATTAATCTCAATGATTGGAGCAAATAAAACTACAGAGAATTTAGTAGAGGTACCTGAAGTCCAGATAAATAAGTTGAACGACAACGCCGCAATTTATTTAGATCCAATAGGAAAAATGAGTACTACTGCGTCAAAATGGAGGTTAGTTGTTTACTATAACTTAGACCCATACATAGAAGAAACAATTGCTATAGAGGACTACATCATCAAATTAAAGGAACAATGCTCAAAATTAAGTAATTTTGATGAACAATACCGGTTGATAACAGCAGGCTTAGAGCGAAGGTATGAGATGCTTAAAGTAAATAATAGATTATTCATAACAGATAGCAGACAGAAAAGAGCAATATTCAACAGCATAGGATCACTGTATCATATTCTATTTGGGCTAATGGATGATGACGATCGCGAAAAATTAGAGCAAAATATGCGGAACCTACTGGACAACCAACACGATATAGATGGGTTAATTAAGAAGCAAACCTCTGTAGTAGACGCTACAGTGAATATCTTAAAGAAAACAACGGCAGAAGTGAATACCGAGTTTGCAAAAATGAATGATCATACGAGGGCGGGTCAATAAGTCCGTGACTTTTGGAATAAAACGCAGATTTTTTGATAAAAAAATAATTTTATTTTTCAACGTAGTCTCCCTTGAGCTCTATACACTTTGTTCAACGCTTCTCCAATTTTTTTATCCCTTCCAAAAAAAATGATTTATCGAGGTCCTCAAAATAGGCCTTTGTTTGCGAGATGACTTCATCATTGGAGTCAAATCTTTTTCCACCAAGCCATTTCTTCAGGTTTGGGAACAAGAAGTAGTCGATCGGAGCCAAATCTGGAGAATAGGGTGGATGAGGGAGCAATTCATAGCCCAATTCATGGATTTTTGCCATAGCAACTGCACATGTGTGCACCCTTGCATTGCCTTGGTGGAAAAGAATTTTTCTCCTCAAATTAGTGAGTAGTCTGGTAAAAATAGCTGTCAAACACAAACTCACTGACGCAGCAAGTTTAAATTTTGACAGGAGTCACCTGACAGATGCCTGTTGACAGGAGCGGTGTTGCTGTTTCAGTAAAGAGGTCAGAAATTCAAAAAGTCACGGACTTATTGACCCGCCCTCGTATAATGGAGATACATAATATGACTGCACAAAACCGTAGATCGTATAAGACGGGAATGACATTTCAATTATTGGCCATGCAGTTAGAAACGATGTTAAGAGACTGTAAAGAAATACAAATGTCCATAATAAACATGCTAATTGACATTAATCACCAACGTGTTAATCCATTCTTAATAAGTCCATTACAGCTACAGGAAGAAATACAAAAAATTCGAATTAAACTGCCTTCAAAATTAAGGCTTCCAGGCGAAGAATCAGAAAACGAACTACAAGAAGTACTTCGATGGATGACAGCCAAAGGAATTATAATTGGTAAGCGAGTGGTAATAGATATAGAGATTCCATTATTGCAGCCGGAAGTATCAGAAGTTTTCCGAATAATTACCTTACCAATACGAAAGGAAGATACAATTATAATTCCACAAATACAATCTGAAGTGCTAATATTTAATGTTGAAAATGATCATTATTTTCTCATGAATCAAGTACAGCTAAATGAATGCGTAAAAAAGAAACCAAATAATTATGTATGTTATGGTAACTGGCATTGGAAAGCAACAACGGACGGCTCCTGCGAGATCTCGCCTTTAAGACCAGCTGAGGTAAACAAATGTATATTCGATCAAGTGAACCGAGAAGATAAGTGGATAAAATTAGGCGCACCGAATGTATGGCTGTTCAAGCTATTCAACGCAACATATATCAGCATAATATGTGGACAATCGCAGGCAAAGTGGGTAGCGGTTCCAGAACAAGGCATTCTGGAATTGAAGCAGGGATGTAATGCTAGGTATAAAGGAGTATTTTTAGCATCGTCGCAGCAGATCCAGTCAGAGGTGCACTACAATCCTGAAAATATTTGGGTTAAGAATATAATTCAAGTGAAGAAAGAAGACATTCGGCTATTTAACTTTTCTACAATCGACAAAAATGAAGACTTAGCTAAGGTACAGAAGAACCTGGATGAATTCAAGCAAACCCACCTTCATCTAAGAGCCTTGGATTTTCATCACCTCAGTGGACATACCTCATTAATATTAGTTTGCATAGTGATAATAATATTGTTAGTATATTTCATAAGAGCAGCTATAATTAGAAAGAACATATTAGCACTTTCGCGCGGCCGGCAGAATGTTCAAACATGAACAGGCGTCATCATCTAATAGTGGCGGCGACCCTTTCTAGAATATAAACACAACCGTTTATGAGATAACACAACCGAAGCAACCAGGATAGACGATAAGCAGCTCAAACGTAAACAGGCATCTAATATCACGGCGACCTTTTTCCGATAATAAAATAAGGATAGGATAATAAAAATATATTTTAAGCCACAAGTAGAATGTAAAGATAAGAAAATGTAGATAAGAAACTAGCTTGTAAGAGTATATAAGGAGAAATCTTAAAAATAAAGTTAGTACTGAAAAGTATTCAATGGTGTTAAGTCATTAACAGATGGTGTGGTTTTGTTTAGGAGGTACCCATGAGTAATTTTGGTATGTCCCATTCGGAGACGCAGAAAACATGTTAGCATTTTTTTTGAACAGCTGGATGGGTATATTGTCGAAAGGCCTCCGGGGTTGATAGATGAGTAGTGATGTGTGTAGTCTTTCCAAAGTGTTTGCCTTTTAGCTTCAAAAAGTCTTTTGATTTCCCTCTGAAGATCTATTCTGTTGAGGCAGTTGAACATTTGAAGTGGTTCTTTAATCGCCAATTTCGCTACTTGATCAGCGTTCTCGTTTCCTAGAATTCCCATGTGCCCAGGTACCCAAAGAAGTTTTAATGAATTTTTGTATTGTATCAGTTTGTCCCTGATGGCTTCGATAATTTCACAATTATTGTTGATATTTTTTAAAGCTTCTAAGGTAGATAAGCTATCTGTACAAATAAGTGTAGTTCTTTCCCCGGCAACTATTGTAGCTTGAAGTATCGCTCTAGCTTCAGCGGTGAAGATTGAAGCGAAATGAGGCAACAAACCCTTTGTGAGGACCCTGTTAAAACTTTTAAACTTTCCGTCTGTGTTTCTTTTAAATTACACAAAGACAAAAACGACCGTACATAGTCAGTATGCCAAACACGCGTTTGAACGAGTTCGAATCGCTCCTTTATGGCAAGAACTATCGCAGATACACCACAATGCGCTTGACATGTGCTTTGGATGGATATACACTCTCTTGTACCGAAGAGGATGCCCGCCAAGCAAATCTTAAATTCTATGATGATTTTACAAAAAGTCTGGAGTTTAATGATCGAGATTATTTGGATGAAAATGACCGACAACAAATAAACATTCTGAATGCCCAAGAATCTCTAACATCAGCACTATATCTTAAAGCGTTAGCTACTGTGGCAGCTGGGAAAGAAGATGAGATTTTATCTTCTAAAGTTCAAGAGGTGCCTGTGAACATTTACTCAAGGAATATTTAACTTCGAATCGATGGATCTGACATTATTGGATGTACGTTTGGGAAACCTGTTACAGGTAACGTTCAAATAAAAGAAATTAGTCCTCAGAACGTTAAACAGCAGAAAATAAAGATGAGAATTGTGGAATCGACAGCACTCATGCCAGTGGAACGAGTATAAACAGCCACTTAGTAAACGAGTCTTCCAGTAAAATGGCGGAAGACGTAGCTCATGCATGTGGAACGAGTCTAAACAGCCACATACTTCATAGTAATGAAGAAGTCGAACAATTCGCTCTTGCAGAACACTGCCATAAAGAATTAGCAACATTAGTGCTATTAGATTACCAGAACCCTCGCTTACGCGTGCGCGAGACGTGTCGAACGTTAATCTGTGTCGAAAGGGTTGTCGGCAAACATGGATTTTCAACTGGAAAGAAGATTTGTCCTTGTTAAACACCGCTGCACTATAGAATGGCGCCTTTTGAGGTTGGTGCCCTCAAATTCTTAATACGCAGGATGCATCCATATTCCGTCCCCAACAAACGTTGGAAAAGTACTTTATATCATTGTACTGCTGCTGTCCCTTGTCCGAAAATAATTTAAGGATAGTCGTTTATGGGAATGGTCTAAAAGAAAGTGAAGTTGTGTCTCATAAATAAATTAATAATAGTTTAATTTATACAAATGCGAAAGATCGCGGGTGCCAAATGTATTTAAACAGATTGTGCATTGTATGGGATGGTTGTTTTTTTGTAAATGTAATCCTTCGATACATATGGTGCGATACATTTCAGTGTGGTTGCATCTTCCCCGTTACTCCTTTAAAATGTAGAGAAAAAACGTCTGCGAATACAATAATTTTGATGGCCTAATACAAACAATGAAACTCAGTAACTCGAAGTTCGTTTCTGTACGTGGACGTTACTTGTATCTCGGAGTGTTTTTTTTGAACTGGAAGAAATCAATTAAAGTGCTAAAATGCCTAAAACGGCTTGTAAAGAGGAAACAAAATTGAAAAATTTTGTATTAAAATTTGGACCAGATTATTTTTCGTCTGACGGAAAGGTCATTTTGTGCAAATTGTGTGGTGTAAAAGTCAACCATGAAAAAAATATTATACTGAACAGCATATAAAAAGAGTAAAGCACCAGCAAGCAATGGCTTTAAAGACAAAACCAAAAACTCAAACGATTTCATCTTTTGTTACTGGAACTGAAAAAAATGAATTTTACAGCGATATGACAAGAATGTTGTTAGTATGTGACATACCGTTGTATAAAATCAATCGTTCAGAGTTCCAGACTTTTATAGAGAAGTACACACAAAAAAAAAAAAATGCCAGACGAGTCTACACTAAGAAAAAATTACGTTGAAGATTGTTACCTCGAAGTGATCCACAAAATCCGATCTGAAATTGGCGACGACAATATTTTTGTATCCATCGATGAAACGACTGACAAAGCAGGGCGATGTGTATCAAATGTGATTGTTGGGCCTTTGCGAGCGTATGGTCGAGCGTATGGTATGGACGGTACATACTAACGTCCGAAGTTCTGGAGAAAGTAAACTCAACACCCACTGCCCAGCTTTTTGACGATTCAATGCGGTTACAGCAACCGCCACAGCGGCCAGATGAACTTAAGCGAGAGAAAGTTTTGTTGTTCGTAACAGACGCTGCACCGTATATGAAAAAGAGTGGCAAAACACTGCAAATATTATATTCCAAAATGGTTCACGTAACTTGCGTCGCTCACGGTGTACATAGAGTCTGTGAAAGCATACGCAGTCACCACTCAAAAGTTGACGCCTTTGTATCTAATATGAAGAAAGTATTTTTAAAAAGTCCATCACGGATTGCTGTTTTTAAGGAGATGGAACCTGACATGCCGCTACCGCCTCAACCCGTAAGTTTACTTAAAATTAAATTTGAATTTAAATGTTTGAATTTACATTACAGCAGGTGTTAACTCGTTGGGGGACTTGGCTAGAGGCAGCAACGTATTATGCGGATAATTTTGCTAGGATCAAAAAAATCGTCGACGTTCTGGAAGACGATGCAAGCTGTGTTGTGTTTGCGAGGGAATTGATTCAGGATGAAGCAGTACAAGCGCATCTGGCATATATCAAAGTCAATTATGGATTTTTAGTCGACCCAAAAAAACAAATTTTTGAAGACTTACAAAAAAGAGGTATTTTTGAGAGTCTATACTTGTAATTTTAACTAGCAGAAGTGTTTCCGGTTTTAAAGAATGTTCAGCAAAACTTGGAAAAAGCAAAAGGGCCGATAGCAAAAGAAGTTTTGAAAAAGTTTACTGCCGTTTTCAATGCAAATACGGGACTGAAAACGATTGAGCAGATATATTCTGTATTGAACGGCGACTTGGATTCTAAACTTCCAGAAAATATTGATGTTAGTAATGTTGAAAGCTTTAAATGGGCTCCACTCGTTTCAGCTGAAGTGGAAAGGTCATTTAGCTCCTTAAAGGCACTTCTAAGAGACAACCGGAGAAGATTATTACCAGATAATTTGAAAAAGCTTTTGGTAGTTCAATGCCACTATAACTAAATTTGCATTCCTTTTCTTATTTTCTAATAAATGCCTTTTTTTTGCCTTTTCTTACTTTTTAATGTCAACAAAATCCTAACCCTGCTTATCAGTATTCCAAGTCAGGTATAGGTATTCTTGTTAAGAACAATATACCCGTACTTCAGATAATTTATCCACTTCTAACCTGCTCTACCAAACAATAACAATACAAACGAAAAAAAACCCTGCTTATAACAAATATTTATAGAGAACATGAAGTCTCAGTAACTCCGGATATTCTCAATGAAATTCCTTTCACTTATAATAGCCATCACATTATTTTAGGAGACATTAATGCTGCCAACACTCTTTGGGGTTCCAATGCAACAAATTACCTAGGCACCATTTTTGAAGAATTTGCAAACGACCATAGTCTAGTAATCCTTAACGATGGAACACCTACGCTGCTGTGCACCAAAAATACGTACACAGCCGTTGACGTTACCTTCGCATCCGGAGACATCGCACCTTCCCTACAGAGGGAGGTAGTAGATACGGGTAACGATCATATGCCTATAATAATTCGAACACCAGGAACAAACTGTAAAAAAAAAATGGGTGTCAGATTTAAGGAGGAGTTAGCAAACTTATTTAAATCAACTTCGTTCGTTTAAAATATCACCGGTCTCTTCCAATACCAACCAGGAAGCTGCCAAAGTAAAAAAAATCATAAGAGCCACCGCAGCAAAATGCATACCAACCACGAAAATTCAGAATTTTAACAAAAGAAATCCAGTATGGTTTACACAAGATATTGCTAAACTTCGTGATGAAAAAAACAAAACTTGGGTAAAACTACGTAGAAACCCCTCCATACAAAATTGCATTGCTTATAGAAAATCTTTTGCAAAATTTCGAGGGGAATCAATACAGTCAAAGAGGACATCGTGGGAAAATTTTGTCAACACAATGGACCCAACGTTAGATCTCAAAATGATCCAGAAATAATAGCTAACACCTTCGCAGAGTTATGGAAATCCTATAGTTCTGACGGCAGCTACCCTGAAAACTTGATTACATGTAAACAGAACTTTTCAATCATTGATTTACCTTCTTTGCCAATCCAATCTGGACAACTTGCCGAAAAATAACACCAACTGAGCTAGACTTTATCATCCATATCGCAAAACGAACTCCACCGGGAAATGACAAAATAACGTACAATATGGTAAAACATTGCGACGGAAACTTAAAAACTAGAATATGCACTTTGTATAACAACACCATAAATACTGGAAATTTTCCACATGATTGGAAAAGAGTGCAACTAAAGCCCATCCCCAAAAAATCTCGGACATGTCATTCATTCGAAGAATATCGGCCTATATCCAGTTCTCTCCAAAATTCTTGAGAAAATCATTGCGAAAAGAATTAGCCTGGAAATAGAGAAAAAGATACATCCTGCACAACACGCATTTAGGCCAAAAACAGGGGTGCAAACCCTCTTACACCTTTTAGAGGAAAAATTAGCTGAAAATCTATCTATGTGTTATTATGTCAGCAGACCTTGAAAAGGCTTTTGATAGGGTGACATTAATTCCAGGGGCCCGATTCCGCAAGGGTGAGTTTTACTGTGTACACGAATAAATGTGTACACTTGCTAATTGCGATTCCGCAAGTGTGCGTGTTAGTTTTTTTGACAGGCTTCGTGTACACAATTGAAGAAAATTATTCACTCTGTTTTCGGCTGTGAATGAAGGAAGTGTAAAAAAAAATGACCGAACAAAAAAAAAGGAAAAAAAGCCAGTGATGAGCAGAAGGAGTATTTGCTAACATATATGGAAGAAAATATGGAATTTGCACACGATAGGTTTGTTTATTTAACGAATACTATATTTTTTTTATATAAATATTTAATTTATTTTTTTTCATGCAGATTTGAATCATCTGATGGTGCACATTTGAAATTAAACAAATGGCAAATGCTAACCGCCAGTTTAAATGCAATTGCGGTTAAAGACCTATACCAATGGCGCAAGTATTGGAGATACCAAAAATAAGTTAATCAAATTGTTTTATTCTCGTATATGTAATGAAATATTTTCTTTACTTTAACATACATTTAGACTTCATGCTAAAGAGCGGGAAGCTCTGATCAAATCATCTTTCCAAAGAAGCGGAATTAATGGAGTGAAAAAAATTAAGCAGCTAAGTGCATTTGAGGAGCGTATAGTTGCACTCTTAGTTCCCGCTTCAATAAGCGGCTCAGAAGTTCCGGAGCTATTTACAGTACCTCAAGGCCCTGATATGGTAAGAAACTCTAAAACCTTTTTTCATTTTCGAATGGCTTTTACGCGAATTTTTTACAATTTCAGAGAATGATAGATAGTCCTAGTCAGCCGGCACCGTCTGTAAGCGCTCCTGAGGATGCAGTAGCTTTAGCAGGGATTGTTGAAGCCTCAGAGTATATCACTTCGATTGCAGACGCAATCCCAGTAACAGTGGTGGCGGGGCCGTCTTCTGCGATGCCAACTGCACGGAAAAGGAAAAAGGCGCCATCGGGAAAACCAAAAAATTCTTAAAATTGAGGACGAGAAACTATTCTTCATAAAAAAAACCTATGAATTGCAGGAAAGATCCTTTAATTGGCAAAAGGAGTAGAGAAACTCCTTGCATTACGCGAAAGAGAGGTATCTGTTCAAGAAAAGGAATTCAAATTGAAAATGAAAAATAGTCAGTAAATTTATTTTTATAAAATGTATTTGTAATCAGAAAAAAAATTAAGAAAAGTTTGTTTCAAATATATTCTGCCTTATAATCTGTCCTTGTCTTAAACTATTATCGTCGTCTGAATGAAAATGTTCGCCATTACTGGTTGGTGTTTCCAGTCCTTCCAGTAATTCGATGGATACATTGGCTTCTGAGAGAATGTTATGGAGAACAACGCACGCGTTTATAATTTTTCCCGCTTTTACAGGATCAATTCTGTAAATTCTTTCTTCGATTCTGTGCGAAAAAAGACAACGAAATCTTACTGCTTTCACTGCCATCTGCATACAATTGCGAATTTATTAAAAGATTTACAATGGAAAGGAATTTGCACCCTACTTATCATTACCTGAACTATTTGGTTGTAACCTTTGCTGACTTGGCACCACCTTTTTATATTTCTTCGAAGATCGAATTTCTATCTCCACCATCTTATTGCCGCATTTGACATTAGACAAACAATTTAAATTTTTGAAATGGAAAAATGTTTTGGTACGTATTTGGTATTTTATTTTTATTTTTATTATATGTATCTTTACTTGCAGGGAGGTTTAATAACATTTGAAATAAACGTTTATGCTATGGATGTAAGTAATTCTTTAATAAAATAGCAAGCCAATCAAATAAATTAATATCCAATCTGTTTAGGCTGCAGAAAAATATTTAGTTACTAAATTTACGGAAATGACTTGATTCTCTGAACCCTGCAAATGAGCTTTGACATCGACGCACTGGCACAGCTTACCTTGCAAGAAAGTGTATATCTTATGGAACAATTGCATACATAATACGAGTCGGGTGCAAGGTGAGGAACGAAAAACGAAGCTGAACAAAGATTATTTAGCGTAATAATTAAATCAATCCGTGGACACAAGAAATGTACTAGTTCTGTGTAAATATCAAAACAAAATAAAACAAATATATATTGATCGATAGTGTTGTTGTTGTTATTGCTTATTGTTGCTATAGATTATAGGTTCCCAAATTTGAGTCGAAAGAATGGTACAGACCTTATACTCTGTTTAAATGGCGACTCATGAGTCTGCTATGTCGATAGTATTTAGGTGAGAAGATTGAGGACTAAAGAAAAACGAGGACAGTAACGAACAAAATATAAAAATCGAGGAAAGTCGCTTTCCACAAAGAACCGTGTTCGTAATATAAAAGAAAACGGAATAATGTCAAAGAACGCGATTTGTTGAGAATAAAAGCCCGGAGAGAGTAGTGATAAAAACACACTGCATTTGGGATTAAGACATTGTCAGTACATTGATTTCATTTGATTTGATTTAAGGCCTGAGTTACCCCGGACGGATTTATTTGTAACATATTACACGCACAAAGCACACTTAAATACTAGGCTTAAGACTAACAAATTATTAGTAGACTTAAAGGTACATATACATACTTAATACTAAAGGCTTGGGAGATTGGGAGTTCCTTATGGAAATTTAGTTGAGGTGGATACCAAAAAGGGTTTCGATACGAAAGAGTGGTACAGACTTAAGACTATCTGAGTTGTTGCTGAAAGAGATACATACATAAGTCGAAGTAAATAAGGCTGTCGATGTTACCAACCAACTAATATCTGATGGAAAAAGGGAATGTCGGTTACTCTCAGGTGTATAGAAAGGGGCTGTAAGTCTATAAGCACTAGTCGATCTGTGTGCGGTAGTAAATTTAAGCGATCAGTACTGAGGAGTCGCCATAAAGTGAATCGAGGGAACCTGCTTTGTACGTCATCAATCCGGAGAATATAGGTAGAATATACATATGTACAATAGAAGTAAGGTAGCTAGGGGCTGTGATAGTGAGTTTTGCTTGGGTGGATGTCGGTAAGTGTGTTTGGTAGCGGGTGGATGACTGATAGGGGTGGGTACTAGTGGGTAGAAGGTGGTAGGGGTGTGTGATAGCGGGTGAATGAGTGGTAGGGGTGGGTAATAGAGGGGGATGGGTGGTAGGGGTGAATAATAATGGGTGGATGATGATACTCTGCTCTTAAAAATTCCGATACAGCGTTCTACCATACATCTCGTAGTTTTATGAGAAACATTGTATTTTTCCATTGCTCTATTGGAGGTTGTCTTACATGGTGTCATTAACCATGGTTGCAGTGGAAATCCACTATCTCCAAGCAGCCAAAAATTCCTTTTTCCTTCCGCATACTTTGCTTTGAAAAATTCTTGTATAGCCGAGCGGAGCCAAATGTAAGCATCGTGTGAGGTGCCTGGAAACTTTGCATTCGCATAACGAATTAGGTATTTCGAGTCACACACTAAAAGCACATTTATGGAATGACCTCGTTTCCGACAATAATAAGCGGATACAAGGTCATGCTTTGGTGCAGTTATCTTAATGTGAGTTCCATCTGTAAGTCCCACAATCCCGGGGAGTGATGCTATATTGTAAAACTCTGCTTTAATTGCGGCTTACTCTTCCTCGTCTGGAAATGTAACATATTCATGTGATATTGCATTTAGAATTTCTGCTACCTCATGGATACAGCGATGAACTGATGTTTGAGACATACACGCCATAAAATCTTGTCCAAGTGCTCGTTGATAGTTTCCTGTGGCAAAATATCGCAAAGCACAAAGAAAACGAGTAGTAACATTAATTGCAGATTGCCGCTCATTTTTATAAAAACGATGTTTAATTTTTTCCAGAAATTCCAAACATAAATGCTTTGGGAACGAAACAAGTCCATGAATTGCTGTTGTGTCGTTTCCTTAAGTGCATCACGAGAGTTTCTGATATTCCTTCTGATAATTAGTAATTTTCGTCTAATGTATCGCCTTACAATAATGTTATATGTTGAGCTCATTTCACTTTTAATAATCAATTCTTTAACAAATAACAAAACTACAAACAAAAATTCTGCGAGCAATTCCTTTTTTCCAGAAAAATGAAATGCCAAACTGAATTCAGCTTACTCAGCTGACAAAAACATGTTCACTCAGCACATTAAAACTCACAGCATGTTGCGGAATCGCACAAACTGCAATGTGTGTACACGGGCAGTGAATGTGAGTTTTTTTTAAGGGTGTACACAGGCAAAAACTCACTCTTGCGGAATCGGGCCCCAGCAGTCAAACAACTTCATGCATGGGGAATTCCGAATAATATCTTAAAGATTGTTAGATCATTTATGACAGCAAGAACATTTCAGTTAAATGTGGATGGCTTTATGTCCTCTATAGTCCAACTAGAGAATGGTGTCCCACAAGACTCTCCACTCTCAGTAATCATTTACAATGCCTATATCGACTCACTGATACGTCGGCTTGCTAGCCCCGAATATGGCTTACAGTTTATCGGTATTTACGCAGACAACATTTATACACTAGCATCAGGAGATCCAAACCACGTCAACCAACTGTTGGAAATTACGGACTTAGCAATATTTCAGTGGGCGCAAGAAAGGGGTGCTTCTGTCCCACCAAACAAAATAGAAGCCATCCACGTTTGCAGAAAAAGGAAATGCATATTTTCACCCCTGCCCCTGCGGAATGTCACAATACCACTCAAAAGAGAACTGATGATACTCAGTGTTCTGTTTTCTGGAAATTTAAAAAAAATGGAATTTGCAAATAAAAAAGACAATAAATCAACCTAAACTACGCAATAATGCCCTTAAAATGATTTGCTCAAAAAGAAAAAGACCCCACATTGAGACCGCCATCCTACTAGCTAAAACCTTGGTAATGGGATCTCTCCAACATGGTTTGACGATCTTCATGTGGACCACCAAGAAAAATGTTGAAAGTGTCAACGCTGCTATCAACCAATGCTTTCGCACAGCAACAGGCGCTCTAAAAACTTTGCCAAAAATAGCGCTTCGAAGAGAAGCTGACTACTTATTTTTTGAACAGCTTGGAAGGATAAGATCCGCAGGTCTTATAAGCAAAGCTCTGGGAAATCCATTGCACCCACTCCATACTGCAACAAAGGAAGCACTTATGATGGAAAAACCTCGGAAGGGCACTATTTCCGCAATACGTAATATGGCGTCCTTATTGTCAGCGATATAAGTTTGTCTTCCTAGTTCAGTCACAGCCAACGACTCGCTAACATTGAATTCTCCACCACCTTGGAAAAAAATACGCTCCCAATCAATAATAGCTTGGCCAACCACAGGAAAAAAAAGACATAACTGATCAAGAATACAAAGCGCTCCATAACTAGATGATTGCCGTGATTCAAGCAGATCGAATCTTCTATACGGATGGATCATTTAAGGATTCTAACTCGTCATATGCAGTAGTGGAATTAATTTATAGTGATAGAACTAAAACATCAAGAATCCGATCTGACCGGATCCTATATATCAGAACTAACTGCAATCGAAAAATGTCTAAACCTAGCTAAAAACCTCCCGGGAAAGAAACTGATATTCACGGATAACCTTAGCATACTAATGGGCCTAAAAAGTGAGTTCAATAAATCAGCGTCATTAGAAAATATTAGAAGCGTGCTTTACTCATGCAAGGATTTTATCTTGGCTTGGGTACCAGGCCATATGGGTATCAAGGGCAACCATGATACAGACACCGCTGCTAAAGAAACATTTAACCTCCCACTTACAGTGGAGATCCCAAATTCACTTCACACCATCAAAAAAAAACTTTAAAGCAGTCCTAGACAAAGAGATAGCTTCCTCGTGGGAAAATAGCCAAACATTTTTGCGTACATTTCAGGCACATCATAAACGCACCCCATACAACAAAAACCTAAACAGAGAAAACTGCATTAAACTGCTACGCATAAGGTTGGGAAAAACGCTCTTCATTAGTAGGCGCTACTACACAAGAGATGTTCCAGAAAAATGCGATTTCTGTCAGGAAGAACTATCCATCTGGCATATCCTGGTAAAGTGTCCTGTATCGAAAATGACTAACGAAGGCGATGTTTTAAGCAACGAACAGCAACTTAAATCCACAAAGCATTGAGTCAATCCAGCACATCAAATCAGCCACAACACTTCATAATAAATTCAGTGATATATAAATTGTTGCATCACAACGAATACACACGCTATACAATATGAAAACGCTAGGCAATGCGAAATATGTATGTAGCTAATTAGAGCGGAGAGATTCCATAGCAATTTTAGATGGCCGTTGGCATCAGCGCCTGAGTTTTGTTTTCTGCACGAAATAATGTGTACAATGGCTTGTTCCGATTCCGCAAGTGTGAGAGTGACTTTTTTTTGACAGTTGTCGTATACACAATTAAAGAAATTTATTCACTCTGCTTTCGGCCGTGAGTTCAAGTGGTGAAGTGGAGAAGGAGAAAAAAAATGGCCGTACCAAAAAAAAAAGCCAGTGATGAGCAGAAGGAGTATTTGTTGACTTGCATATAGAAGAGAATATAGAGTTTGCTCACGATAGGTTTTTTTTTATTTAACCAATATTATATTTTCTTTTAGTTATATAGGTATTTAATTTTCTCTTTTTATTTAAGATTTGAATCATCAAATGCAGTACATTTAAAAGTTACTAAGTGGCAAATGCTTACCACAAATTTAAATATTTTAAGGGTTGCGTGGAAAGACGTCAACCAATGGCGGAAGTATTGGCGTAAAGCAAGTAAATCAAACTAACTGTTTAATTTCTGTGATAAAATAGTTCCTTTACTTTGCATTTAGAATTCATGCTAAAGAGCGAAAAGCGCTAGTAAAGGCTTCTTGCGAAAGAAGCGGGGTGAATGGGATAAAAAAGATTAAGCAGCTAAGACCGTATGAAGAGCGCGTGGTTGCGCTATTAGCTCCCGCCTCATTAAGCGGCGCAGATGTTCCGGAGCTGTTCATCCTACCGCAATGTCAAGTTGATGTGGTAAGAAGCTTTAAAACTGATTTAGCATTTTCGATTGGCCTATTTTTTTGATTTTTTTTTTAAATTCAGAGAACGATAGCTAGTCCCAGTCCGACGTTGCAAGCTATATAGTAGGAACTCCTGAGGATGAGGATAACGAGGATGATGGACCATCAACGTCTTTTCGCCCCCCTCCCCGAAGACAGCAGAAGCATAGATCACGCCCCAAGGAAGTAGCAGCAGATGTACCTTTAAATCAACAACCAGAGAAGAGAATTCCATCGAAGAAAGTACTACCAACATCCCTGGGTAAACCAGGGGCCAAGGGCACTGACGTTTTCAAGCATCAAACGTTATCCACGGATTATACTCCGGAGAGAAACGACCATTATTGATGAATGCAATTTTGGTAGAAAGCTAAGGAACAACTTCGTCGTAGGAATGGCGGGTCATTACGGATGAGTAGACCTAGTGACTCAACCAGCGCCATTCGTAGCCTTATATCAAATGCTCCAAGACATAGCATTGACTAAGGCCAGCTTCCAGCTTCTGCACCTGGTGCGAGACCAATACCTCGTAAAAGCAATAAGACGCCATTGGGTAAGCATCCAGAGGTATCTTCTTTCAATTTAAGAAGAAAAATTTTGGTACATTAAAAAATGCTACAAAGTGCGGGAGATATCAGAAATCCTTTGATTGGAAAAAGGAATATGAAGCAAAGCTTCTTGAGCTGTGAGAAAGAGAGGTATCTCTTCAAGAAAAATAAGTTGAATTCAAAATAAAAAATAAGCAATAAATCTATTTCTTAATAATTCGCAAAAAAGAAATTAAGAAAAGTTTGTTTCAATTTTATGCTGCCTTATTTGTCCTGTCTTAACGCATTAGCGTCGCACCATGTGTAATTTTGCACATCTAGCGGAAATTAATTCAAAAATCAAAGTCAGATGTATGATAATGTTTTGTAATGAGATGTCAGTTAGAACCACAGACAATAGCATGTTAACAACAAAAAGATTATGAAAACGGTACATATTTGCCGTTGTGTAACATCACAAACAGCTGCAAGCCGTTTCAAAAAAAAATAGATGAAATCAGTGACAATATGCCAATATGCGTCAAATTTGTCATTATTGTTTTTTAATGTTTTGCTATAAACTACTGATTTTTTAAGGTAAGTCAAAATTATTTATAAGCTATGAAAACGGAAGAAATTAATGTTTTGTGAGAATGTTTTATTCTTGGGGCCGTATTGCGGTTGTCGATTGTCGATCAATTCGTCGATTGTCGTCGAATCGACTGATTTAAAGTTTGGTATTGTGTAACTCAATCGACAAAGGATTGTATTACTGTGAATAAAAACCATAAAAGTGACTATTGTGAATACAGTTTTTTTGATAGTTTTTGTTTGCTTATTTATTCATTGCGGTAATATTTTTGAAGAAAACTTAAAAATGAGCTCCATTGAATTGTGGTTTAGTGATTCAGATGATGAAAATAATAATAATTCTAATATTGAAATGGCCAGAAAAAGAAAAAGGATAAGAGACGCCTCAAACCCTTCAGAATTGGAGGAAACGGTGTAAGTATTTTGTTCGAAAAATCAAATACATATATAACTTCAATTTATCTTTTCCAGTTTTGTGAAATATTTCCGTTTGTCTAAGTTGGCATTCAAAGATCTCTTAACAGAAATAGAAAGTAAGCTAAAGCCAACTGTAAGAAGCTTTTCTATTCCAAATATTTTAAAACTGGCAACGGCTTTGAGATTCTGTGCTCATGGATCGTACCAGATCTGTGTAGGGAATGAATACTGTCTCAGTCTGGCACAACCCACCGTGTCTTTAGTGCTAAAACAAATTTTCCAAGTATACATAAACATATACATACTTGTTTCAAATGGATTAAGTTTAATTATTCCGAAACTGAAAAATCCCGAGCAAAAATTCATTTTTTTGAACGAAGCGGAATACCAGGCATAATAGGTTGCATTGATGGTACACACATAAAACACAAATTTTGTTTATTTCTATCTTTTCTTACTCTGGTTCCTGATTTTGTTTGTGTTTTTTGTGTATTTTTATTGTCTGGGCAGTTATTTTACCGCTATTTGTAAGTTCGTTGTGGGGACGTAATTGATGTGCAGCTGTTGTGATGGTAGTTGGATGAATGTATCTTTTGAATGAAAGTTGTTTATTTCGTGAGTCGGTCGTGTTCTTTATTCTCAAAAATGGGTATAACGACAAAAATTGTGAAACTATCAATTCAAAATTAAAGTGAGATTTTAGAAAAAATAAATAAAGGCGCTTCAATAAAATCAATATGCAGTGAATGTAATGTTCACAAATCTACAATAAGCAGATTAAAAGAAAAAGAGCATTTAATAAGAAGTTTTGCCTCGAATGCTGTGTGTGGACGGAGGAAGAGGATTACATTAAAGAAGTGTGAATTGCCTAAAATGGAAAAAAGCCTTGTACAAGTGGTTCCTTAAGCAAAGGAAGCTTAATGTGCCAATTTCCAGCGAGCTCCTTAAATCAAAGGCGATCCAGTTGCACGAAAAAAATTAAAGAGAGAGCAGGATCTTTTAGGGCGAGCAACGGTTGGTTGTAATTAAAAAGACATGTAATTCGACTGCTAAAAATATGTGGTGAAAAACTTTTCAACAAACAGCAGCTTGTAGATCCTTTCTTAAAAAAAATTTAGGGAAAAAATAAGACAGCTCGATTGGACTCCAAATCAAATTTATAATGTCGATGAGTCCGGCTTATTTACCGACTATTGCCGGACAAAACACTTGTCAGCTCTAAGGAATTGTCGGCTCCTGGTAGAAAGACCATTAAAGAAAGAATAACGTTTCTCTAACGCTTCGGGTTTGCACAAAGTGAAGCTATTTATCATCGGTAAATAGATAAATCCAAGATCTTTTAAAAATTTTTAACCCAAACCCGTGGTATATAAGGCAAATAAAAATGCTTGGATGACCTTGGTTCCACTCCACATTTGTGCCTGAGGTGAGAAAAATTCTTTTGATCGTAAGTCGCCCTTTTTAAAACGTTTTTCTGTTTTTTTAAGGTAAGTCTTTTTAAGATCAAAAGGACTTCCAGACAAGGCGCTTCTACTTTTGGATAACGCTCCGTGTCACCCAAAAGATGACGAGTTGAAAAGTGATGACGGCATGATTGTTGTCATGTGTTTTCCTGCAAATTGTACTGCTCTTCTTCAGCCAATAAATTTTATAAATTTAAACGTTATAAATTTAACAAAGCTTCTATTGGCCTTTTTAATTGGTTGTGAGGGATCAGACCTCGAAGCAAAAATTAAAGCATTCAATCTCCGAAATGCAATTTGTCTGCTATCTAACGCATGGGATGGGCTGCAGGCAAGGTTAATTAAAAAATGCTGGAATGTGTTGATGGCTTCACATTGTGATTGGGAAGATGAAGATGAGTTACCTTTAAGCACAGTCAGAGCTCAAATTATCAGTGAAAACGCGGTTGTAGGATCCATATCATATCCATTCAATGATATTTCTCGCAACGAATTGATTTCGAATGATGAAATAAATGATTGGTTTTGCGAAACCAATTACAACAATACAACAATGAGGAAATTCAACAAATTCAAGAAAATGAGTCTGCCGGATCTGAAAGTGTCTGAAAGTGAACCCGAGATTGATATTCCTGCTCCTAAAATAAAGGCTGAGACTGCAATAAAAAGCATAAACACAGCAATTCAATGGGCTGAACAAAACTCAGTCCCTATAGAACAAATTTTTAATCTTCAAAAATTACGAGAAATGGTTATACTAAAAAAAAAATCAACAAATTCAACAATCCAAACGAAATTGCCCAATTTAAAAAAAAAAAACAATAAGTATGAACATTTATGTACTAAATGAATTATCTTGTTTCCTTTCTTTTTTACACAATTATATTATAATAATAAAAAATGTTGGTGCTAAATAAACTGATTTCTGGTTTTGATCTTGAATTGAACTCTTTTAAAAATTGACTCGGTTATGGCAACAACCTCGGTCATTGCAACTAACCTCGATTTCTATTAGTTGCGATAATCGCAAGTGAGTGAGTGAATACTCGGATAAGTAATCAAATACTTGATTACTTTCATGTATTTGGTACTTTGTAACGAGTGAGTACTTTTTCCTACAGCACTAATGTGTTCCAAACGTCAGCGCAATAATCAATGAAACGTGTGAGGCATTATGGAATGTCTTAAATTTAATATATATGGCACCACCAAATTTAGAGGAGTGGAAAAACATTTAGCTGCAATATAAAGAAAAGAGAGCTTCCAAATTGTCTCGGAGCCATTGACGGAAAACACGTTTCCATTGTCTGTCCACCAATTGCTGATTCACAGTTCTTCTACTATAAAAATAGACATAGCATTGTCTTCTTAGACGTTTGCGATACAAACTACTGCTTCTCATGCTTCTCTTCATGGTGGACCTAGGAGCATTTGGTAGTCAGAGCGATGGTGGTATTTTTGCTCAAAGCTTATTTGGCAGGACTTTAAATCAAGGGAAATTGGAAATCCCACCCCCAAGGCGATTGCCAATTGCTACAGATGATAATTTGTTTTCCGCGCTTTTTAAGGGTACATAAATCCCTTGATTTATAATATATTATAAAACTCAAATACGCATACAATGGATTCCCAAAACTTATGCAAGTTGGAAGAGGAGTCTAGTCTACAAGCGGTCTAACCCGCTAAGGGCACCCGCCCCAAAGGGAAACCGCCAATGTTCGGTAGAATCTGCCACCACAATATTCTATGATCGAGCAGCGTCAACATGGAACTTACGTGCAATCACTGAGATTGCGACAATCCATCAAGTTCGATACACCTATGGATGGTGTATAAAACTTTTCTAGCACAGCAGGTGCAGGTAGAGCCTGTCACTGTTGACAGTGCTATCAGGGATGAATTTCGCGAAGTGTTGAACACTATAGATGCGTACGTCCGATAGTTTTCCAAAATTTCGAAATTGGTTGCGATATCGGATGCGATTAATCGTGTCATTGTAAACAAGCGGGTTGAAACCAGTGATGGGCGCATTCGAATGAAAGAATCGATTATAATCGATTATGAAAATGTTTCAATTCTTCTCACCAAATAATTCGAATGATTTCGTTTTCTGTTTTCTTACTTCTCTCTTATTTACTTAGTCTGCTATTACACGATGAAACTGGATGCATGCGACACTTCGAACTCCATAAGTGCAAAAGAGAAAATAAATTCGAAAACATGAGATGGAAAAAAATTGACCTGTGTCGCGTGGGTAAAATTTTCCGTGCATCTGTTTGAGGTTTTTCTTTACTCTTGTCCGTTTTCTTTCCATTCTCTTTCAAATGGTTTCGTTGTGCAAGAAGAAAACATCGATGCGTTTTGGTTTGAATTAAATTAAAAAAAAAGGAGAACAATTTAATTTGGAGCAAAGAATTAATTCTTGAGCTTTTATGCTTGTACGAGATGAACCAGAACCTTTATGTCGTTAAACATTCCGATTATATTAATAGGATTAAGAGGGCCGATTCATTTCCAATGTTAGTGGATTCTCTTAAGCATTTGGTGCCAAACGTTACAATTGAATCCATAAAACGGAAAATTCATTCGTTGCGGAATCAATTCACAAGAGATGCTCTTATGTGCGATGGGAGTCTCAGTTAAAAAACATAAAAGCTACATACAAAATTGACGATGACAATCTGAGAATGCTAATTTCTTGTAAACTGAAGGGAAACGCTTTAAAGTGGTTCCATTCAAGATCGGACATAACGACTGTACCAATTAATACACTGCTTGCAGACATGCGTAAGGTAATCGGAAATCGAACAAGTCGTATAACTCTCCGGCGCCAATTCGAGGCAAAAAAGTGGTCGCCAAACGAAGCATTCTCCGAGTACGTTCATGAGAAATTAATCCTCGCAAACAAGGCCGACATACCGGATGATGAATTGCTAGAACATTTGATCGAAGGAATACCTTGACTACAACTTAAGAGCTCAAGCTAGGACGCATCGTTTCGCAGACAAGCTGGAATTATTGGATGCTTTTTATAATGTTACATTGCCAAGAAGGATGCCATCGACACCACTTCAAGAGCAAGCCGAATCACAAGGTTCGACTTCATCCGGAATAAGATGCTTCAACTGCAACTCTCAAGGACATCTAGCAGCAGACTGTTTTAAGCCGAAGAGGGAGTCAGGAGCCTGCCATGTGTGTGGCGAAATGGGGCACTAAGCCGCCAAATGTCCCAAAAGGAAGCCGAGACAAGTCCTTCAAATCAGTCATGAAGAAGATGCTAATAATTGGGTAAGAAATATATATTTTACTTTTAAGAAAGAAAACTATATATAAAAAACATTGTTAGGAACATTAATAGACACCGGCAGTCTAATAAGTTCGTGCCTGAAGTCCTTCTCTCAAAAAATATAAATATGAATTTTAATTATGTTGGAATTAATAAAAGCCCACTTTTAGTTATTGGTAAAATTGAAACTTCTATTTTGTTTGAAAATGAAAAATTTGCATTAAATATATTTGTAGTAGAAAATAAAACGATGCAATTTCCTACAATACTAGGAAATGATTTTATAAAGAAAGCTAAGTTAAAATTAGTAAAAAGAGCAAGTGTTTTAAAGAATGAAGATAAGTTTAAAGAAGAATGTAAAATGTTAATGAAAATTTAAAATGATAATAAAGATATATGTTTTAATAACAATGAACTAGATTTCAAAGCAAAAGAGAGACTTTTAAATTTATATAAAGAGAGTTATTTGTTAAGCAAACGTCCCGTTTCGCCTGAAATTACATTTGAAATGACCATAAGATTGACTAGTGATAAGCCTTTCCATTGTACTCCACGAAGGTTGTCATGACTTAGTTAAATCAGGAGTTATTAGGCCTAGCAAGTCAGAGTATGCATCGCCTATAGTTTTAGTCAGGAAAAAGACTGGTGATATCCGGTTATGCGTAGATTACCGAAGTCTTAACAAATTAACATTAAAAGATAACTATCCGATACCACTAATAGATGACTAACTCTCATTATTAGATTTGAAAAGTGCATTTTATCACGTGAGAATGAGCGACGATTCTATAAAATATACATCGTTTGTAACCCCGTTTTAGGCCAATACGAGTTTGTCAGGATGCCTTTTGGATTGAGAAACGCGTCTTCTACATCCGAAAGGTTTATTGCGGAAATTTTTGATGACTTGATAAGGGCAGAATAAATAGCTATATACTTAGATGATATAATGGTAAGTACGGAAAATGTTGATGAACACCTGAACATAATGAAGGAAATGTTTGTTAGACTAGTTAGAAACAATTTAGAACTTCGATTAGATAAGTGTCAGTTTTTAGTGTCCGAAATTCGATACTTAGGGTATACGATTTCTAAAGATGGTATCAAACCGGACGAGAAAGGTCTTGAATCAGTAAGGAATTTTCCATTGCCACTATGAGCGTTCATAGTTTTTTAGGACTTTGTTCTTATTTTAGGAGATTTATAAAAGATTTTTCACTTTTAAAGGAACCATTATATACTCGTAAGTTAATACGAAAGGATGTCAGATTCAAGCTTGGCGAATTAGAGTTACGCTGTTTGAAAAAGAAATTAATGGAAGCACCTATACTTGCAATCTTTGATCCACGAGATGAGGTAGAGCTCCATTGTGATGCTAGTTCTCTTGGTCAGCGATCCTGATGCAGAAAAAGTCAGACGGGAAATTGCACCCCGTGTTTTATTCTCTAAGCGAACAACGGAGCAAGAGTCCAAATGTCACAGTTTTGAACTGGAAACATTAGCTATAGTGAATGCTTTAAAAAGGTTCAGAATTTATTTGCAGGGAATACGGTTTAAGATAGTCACAGATTGCAATTCATTGACCTTAACTCTGAATAAAAGGGAAATAAACCCTAGGATAGCTAGATGGGCTCTTGAACTCCAAAATTATGATTATACATTAGAATATAGAAAAGGATCAATGATTCAACATGTAGACGCGCTGAGTAGAATGACAAATATTTTAGTATTGGAGGAAAACACGTTTGAGTAAAACTTATCAATTTGTCAAAAGAAAGATGAAGATATTTGCAAAATTAGAAACCAGTTAGAAAAAGAAGAGGGTAGTGCTTATGAAATACGCAATGGCCTAGTGTATAGGAAAGTAGGGCAAAATATTCTTTTCTATGTTCCGAGGAATATGGAAAGGAATGTAATTCAAAAGTATCAGAGATGAAATGGAACATTTGGGAATCGAAAAAGTGTTAAATGCCGTGGAAAAAGCTTATTTATTTCCTCAAATGAAGGCAAAAATCAAAAATCATATAGCTAACTGTTTAAAATGTATCGTGTTTTTCATCAAAGTCAGGAAAGCATGAAGGATTTTTGCATAGCATTCCCAAAGGAAACGAACCATTCGATACTGTCCACATTGTTTTTTTAGTGGTAGATGCTTTCACGAAATTTACCAAATTGTTGGCAGTACGATCGACAGGTACCACCGAGGAATTAAAGTGTTTAAAAGATTATTTCAATGTATACAGCAGGCCAAAAGTATTGGTATCTGATCGAGGTAGCGCTTTCACCTCTAAAGACTTTGAAAGTTTTGTTGAAGAACGAAACGTACGTCATATCAAAATAGCCACGGGTTCTCCGCAAGGAAATGGGCAGGTCGAGAGAATCAATAGGTGCATATCACCCATGATAGCTAAATTAACGAGCGCAGGCACAATGTTTAGTTTAGATAAAGTTTTGCCTGAGAATGAGTTCTCTTTGAATAATACAACTCATCGTAGCACCGGATTATGTGCGAGTCAGTTGCTTTTCGGAGTTCATCAAAGAGGAGGAGTAGTTGATAATCTTAAGGAAAAGTTACAGGAAATAAATAAACAGGAAGAAGAAAGAGATTTAATTGAAATGAGAAATATCAAAATGATAAAATGCCAGCAGAATAATAAATTATCCAAGAACAGGAATAGGGTTCATAAAGAGTACAAAGAAGGGGATTATGTTATGGTGAGAAACTTCTTAAGTACCGCCTGGAGCATGTAAAAAGATCGCACCTAGGTTTAAGGAACCTTATGTTGTAGCCAAAGTACTACCAAATGACAGGTATTTACTAAAAGACGTAGAAGGGTTGCAGTTAAGTCAAATCCCTTATACTGGGGTATGGGAGGTGGCTAACCTCAAGCCTTGGCTAAATTAATTCGAAAATATTTTGGTCAATTGGGACGATTGCAAGTCAGGATGGCCGAACTGTGGTGAGAATTTAAGAGAAAAAGGAACTGCTGGGTAGCGAATACTCAAATTTGCATAAGAGGAGTTGAGTTCTAATTGAGATCTTGTAGAGGCAAGTTGTGTCTGAGTTTTTGTAGTGTGAAAATAAATACAGTTAAGTGAAAATCAAAAAAAATAACTCTCAGTTTGATTTGTTTTTTTACAATTTAGATTTCTTACATGTGTGCCACGAAAGTGGCTCATTTTCTTAAACAGCACCTCCCAAATAAACCCCATAAATGGGGATTAAAATTTTATGTATTATGTTCTCTATCAGGATATGCCTGTAATTTTGAAATTTATTCTGGACAGAATTGTAAATGCTTGCCTGATGAGCCTGACCTTGGAATAGTTGGTAACACTGTACTCCATGGTACAACAGAAGACTTCGCTCTTTACGAAACAGAAGGAACAAATTATGGGCAGTTTTTCTTCTCACCAATTCTTATTATGACTACTCTAACTATCTTGGAGCTTACCTGCAATTCACCCAGCTCTATAACTGCCTCTATCAGCGCTCTCTCGACACAACGCAGACCAACCTTATCAACGATCCTAAGACATTTTATCAATTCGTCAACTATAAAAGAAAATCAGACGGTTATCCCCCCTCTTTCTCGTTTAATAATATATCATCGACCGACCCACATATTATTGTTAACTATTTTGCAAACTTTCTTAAACAGTCATTTGCAGACAATCTCTTCGTACCTGACTCCATCTATTTCAAGTACCTTCCCAATTTCTCTCTTAACCTTTTGATCCCACCCTTATCGAAGAAAAGTTACAAAATCTCAATGATGATTTGTATCCAGATGAGCTAGCAGCAATATTTCTCAAAAAGTGTGACTCCAATCTTTCGCACCCACTTTATTCCCTCACACAAGGCGAATTCCCCCAAGTTTGGAAGACCTTTTTTATAATCCCGGTTCACAAAAAGGGACCAAAGAATGAAGTAACCAACTACCGTCCCATTGCTAAGCTTTCTCACATATCTAAAATGTTCGAAAGTTTCTTATATGAAGTTCTCAGCTTTCAGTGCAAGTCACTTAACATATATCACCCAGTCAGCATGGATTTCTAAAAGGTAGATCAACTACTATAAACTTAGTTGAATTCGTATCCTTTGCGCTTTCAGCCCTAGAAAATGGCAACGAAATTGACATTATTGCTACAGATTTTGCTAAGGCCTTCGATAAAATATCACATCAACTGATACTTTTCAAATTGTCTTCCCTCGGTTTTGACCCCATATTGTTAAAATGGATATCTTCTTATCTGGAGAACCGTTACTATAGCGTTCGCTTTAGGTCAGCCTTCTCAACTATGTCCCCTCTTTTTTATTTTAACTATAAACGATCTTAAGAAGATTATCAAACACTGCTCCGTATCCATTTACGCCGATGACACTAAGTTCTCTGTTGGGGTGTGTAGGGCTTTTTTCTCTTTGATTACTGTGTGGGGTAATAGGTTAAAAAATGCGGTTTTTAAATTAAACACGTCTTCTCGGTTTTAGCGTTACAGCAAAGAGAAATCTTTATTATTTTCCGGAAATTACTTCCATATTCGACTTACAACTGTCATACAAAATATAAATGTACTAAATAACATATTTCCAATTCGTTACGTTACGTTTTCCTTGTTACATTAGATTAAGTTCAATTAATTTAACTTAGATTTAACATAGATTACAATATTTTAATATTCAAATGAACTAATTATTTTAACTAAAAATATATGTACGAGTATATTAGTTATACATTTTATTCACGAACATTCTCCCGCCCGGTGGACGAATTTCGTCCGCAAGTGTCCTCGCTCTTGTACCGTACTGTACCTCTTCTGACATAAAAGTTGTGTGTTGTGTGAGTGTGTTGACTAGACATGTAAAATGAGACAAAATCGTGTAATTATTAATTTGAAACATTACATGTAGGTGACAAGGACGACGATATAACAAACGAGCAACAAAGGGAGATAAAATATGTGTCATTGACAAATTGCAATAGTGCAACAGTTTGTTTTGATCGTTGACCAAAACTAGGTCAATATGTGTCGCGTGTGTTGTTCGGTTTTTGTTTAATTTTCGTTGTTTTCCCCTTCTTTTTTTTAGTTTAGTTGATATGAAAAGGTAAGTGTTTTTAATTAATTATTATTATTATTTGTCTGCTCCCATTCCTTCGCGCAGTAAGATTTCGTTTTGAATTGTGTACATCGGCGCGAGTACACAATTGTATATATGTACGTGCGTGTGTACATATTGATGTGCATAGATGGGTTTTGGTTTCGCGAAAGTGATATTCGAGTGCAGTGCAAACAAAATAACAGAAAAAAAAAGAATTGGGAAAATAAAAAAAAAATTAAAAGTTCATTAAAAATATTTTCCCAACAAATTCGATACAATTTGTGGTGTTATTTTGTACGATAACTGTTTTCCGCGTACGCAATCTTTGGTTGTGCAGCGCGATGCTGTGCGACGAAATTTTCGCGATCGGATAGTGTTTTGATGATGGCCGAATTAGCCTTCTTAGTGTGTGTGGTATTTACATTTTTGTGTAAAGCCAATAATCCGCCTTCCTTTGAATTGTTGTTGCAATTCATCCAGTAAGTTTTTTTTTGACATATTCATTTTTTTGTTATTTATGTATTTATTATTATTATTTATTTTGTTTATTTATGATAGTTTAAGTTATTTATTTTACATTTGAGTGTTTTAAGTTGAAATGTATTTTAAAAAAGGGATAAATGTTAAAGTGTTGTGTTGTGTTGAGTGGACAACGTTGAGTGTTCATGTGAAAAATTTCAAGTGCCGTCGGGGTTTTGATTCTCCAATTCCCGTCGGCATTTTGGAATTTTGGAACTCTGCAACGTTGTCTGGTATGAATGATGTGTTTTCTGTGGATATCGTTGAGTGTTCACTAAGAAGCTTCAAATTCCGTCGGGGTTTTGACTCTCCAATTCCCGTCGGCATTTTGGAGTTTCGGAACTCCACAGCGTTATCCGGAATGTCTGATTTTAGAGTGATTTAGAGTGGACTGTATGTGTGTTCTGTAGTGTAGGGATTCTAGGATAGAATAAGTTTGTATTATTATGTTTTATTAATTTAATAAATTGTTTTTTAAGAAAGAAGAAATGTCGTTGATTTTTCATTTGAGTTTATTTAAAGTGTTTGTTTTATATACGTTGTGTTGTGTCGTTTAAAATGCTGTGTGTTGTTTAAAATTTCATTATATTTTGTGTACATTTGTTTAGAGAGAAATTTGCAATGATTGATGGAGAGAAAAAACGGATGTAAATTATTTATTTGTGTTGTGTAGAAATAAGGGAAGAATAAAAGGAAAATATGTATATCGTTATTTTAGAGTTCGAAATTCTTGTTTTGTGTTGTTTGAAGTATTTTGTATTTCCTTAGTGTTGCTTGGTAAACAGCAGATTTTCCCAATTGATCGTGTAAGCTCTCCGGTACTTGTTTTCAAAGTGACCACTCGAATTAGTCCGTCGTTTCCGGGATGTGTAGCGATGATGCGTGCGAGCCGCCATTGCAACGGTGGTAGTCTCTCGTCTTTAATGAGAACTAAATCGCCGCATTTTGGTCCCGGCTCCCGTGTCATCCACTTTGGGCGCTGTTGCATTCTGGACAAGTATTCCGTACTCCACTTGCGCCAGAAATAGTTGGTCATAGAGGTGATCCGCTTCCATCGCTCAAGGTAACTTACCCTCTCGAAGGCAGTGTCTCCTTGAGGAATCGCGACGAGCCTTTCGCCGATTAAAAAATGTGCTGGTGTCAGCGTTTCCAAATCTTCGATGTCGTCCGACATTGGGCACAAAGGTCTGGAATTGAGGCAGGCTTCAACTTGAGTAAGCAACGTTGACAGTTCTTCGAATGTCAGAGCTTCTGCCCCGACCGCTCTTCGGAGGTGATGCTTTACCGATTTTACCCCTGCCTCCCAAAGACCTCCGAAATTGGGAGATGCAGGGGGGATGAAAGTCCACTTTGTGTGCAGCTGAGTCAGTTGTTCATTAACCGACCCCCAGTCAACCTTCGCCTTTTGCAGCATCCTCCCTAACTCCATTTCCGCCCCTACAAAATTAGTGCCACGATCACTGTACAGTGTCGTAAGATCTGACACGACCTCCAAATGCACTGCCTTGACTGCTAGACAGATGAATATTGAAAAATACCCCTTTAATGTTTTTGCACCTCGTCCTTTCCAGGTTTTGATGTCAAAGGGTCCTGCAAAGTCTACACCCGATCTGGAGAAAGGCCTTGCCATGCGAACTCTTGGCCCAGGTAAGTTCCCCATGAGTTGTTGCATTGACTTCCCTTTGTGACGGAAACAAGTGATACACTCATGCACCATCTTCTTCACCTTTCTCCTTAACGAAAAAATCCAGAACGCTGTGCGGATGTATGCCATCATTAGGGAAACACCACCATGGATTGTGTTTTTGTGTGCATCTCTTATGATAAGATGTGTGAGATGATGATCTGGTGCCAGAATAGATGGATGTCTCTGTTCGTCGTAAAAGTTTGAGTTCTGCAATCTCCCTCCAACACGTAGAATGTCGTCAGCATCTATAAACGGATTCAAGTTTAGGGTACGTTTAGGATATACCTTTTTTGCAACATCCATTTCAGGGAACAATTGTCTTTGTGAGGTTTTTATCAACAGTTTCATAGCCTTGTCAATTTCGTTAACCTTCAATGAACCTTTATACCTTGTTTCAGGTTTTTCCCGGCAGTTATACACAAAACGAATGCAATAGGCTAGAATGTGACGAAGCCTTATTAACGAAGATTGCTTAAGCATAAGATTGATGACCTCATTGTCTTCCCCGAGTTGTTGCGTGACATGGAAAATGTTAGTCGTGTTCTCCTTTCGTTACTCCAAGTCAGGGTTAATCCTTTTGGGCTGAATGGGAATCTCAAAGTTCCAATTCTCTCGTAGGAAACTTGGGCCCTTCCACCACAACTCGTTTCGTTTAATTGCTGATGGCAATATACCCCTCGAGGCGAAGTCAGCTGGGTTGTATTGGGTCGGAATGTGTTTCCAAGAGCTGCAGTTCGTCAGGCGTTGAATTTCTGCTACACGGTTGGCAACGAAGGTTTTTCATCGGCTTGGCGGTGATGTGACCCAGGCGAGAGCAATCGTAGAATCTATCCACGCGTGTATCTCCAAATTCGTCAGATCCAGTGCCTTCTTGGTATAGTCGAGCAAAGTGGCTAACATAACCGCTCCACAGAGCTCAAGCCTTGGTAGACAAACTGTCTTGAGTGGTGCCACTTTCGTCTTGGCAAACATCAAGTGCTGGTGGACGTTGCCTTCCTCATCTTCGACACGCAAGTAGACGGCCGCCCCATATGCTTTCTCTGAAGCATCACAAAACCCATGTAGTTGCAGCTTTGTTGTGCCTCGTTTGCTCACTACATGTACCCACCGTGGAATCCTGATGTCCTGTATCTGCGGAAGTTCCTGAAACTATAATGCCAGAAACTATAATGAACAAACTCAACAAATCCATTCATTTTTACCCCAAGCTTAAATCTAACATCTTCACCTTCTTACTATACTTGTCTGGCCCGGAATTCGAACACATGTCAGAAATATTTAAAGAGTCGCAGTTAACGATCTTTAATATCGTGTACCAATTCCTTGTATCCGAACATGTTACAAAGCTTCATGTCAATCCCAAGGTTTTGGCCGAAAGGATCACATGGATGGAAATCTTTACGAAAATCTATTCTAAATACGGACAAAACTGGCCGTATTATAAACTCTATGAACCAAGGAGTTTAGATACTGCAGTTAGCAAATATCCTGTATTAGCATCTGCAGCACTCTCCTTTGCAGCAGTGAATGAGACAACTAACACGGTTCAGTTGAATAGGCTAGCAGGACGGGTTAAAGCTATTGAGACATTTAAAAGACTTGCCAGATTGCATGCTCCTGCAGGGTTAATAAGAGGTGGTAATTATCTTTCTGCAAGAGAACTGATAGCTTCATTATCTGAACATGCTCTTGTTCCGATTCGATTTGATGAATCACTCTTAAATGATGAAGTTGCATGGGAGGAGGTCGAAGCAGAGTCGGGGATGATTTTAAACTGAATTATAATTCATACGGATGACTACGATTCGTCCTAAACAAACATTAATCTCCAACGCTACTGACCCCGCCATCTTTAGTCCGCCCTGTTTGGGCTCAACACTGGTCAACCAACACCTTAATCAAGGACGACGGGGTCCCACCAACATCAACATCAGATCACCAACCACAAACTATTGAAAATAATTCAATGGAACATCAAAGGCTATTTAAATAATTATAACGATTTATTAATACTTATCAAATCAATCACTCCCAAAATTATTGCCCTTCAGGAAACCCACTTGACATCCATAACCAATATTCCCATCCCAGTCAACTATCATTTCATCCCTCAAAACCATTCTCTAAGTCCCTATGGCGGAATTGCTTTCTTAATTCATTTTTCAGTTCAATTTAACCAAATTATTCTTAACAACGACTTTGAAGCCCTTGGCGTCACAATCTCATCCAAACTCAAATTTTCAATCATTAATGTCTACATTCCGCCTGTTCAACATTTTAATATAACCAATTTAAAGAATGTCCTTGACTCTCAACATGTATCAACCCTAGAATCAAAACCCTCGTTTGCTCACTACATGTACCCACCGTGGAATCCTGATGTCCTGTATCTGCGGAAGTTCCTGAAACTATAATGAACAAACTCAACAAATCCATTCATTTTTACCCCAAGCTTAAATCTAACATCTTCACCTTCTTACTATACTCATCTGGCCCGGAATTCGAACACATGTCAGAAATATTTAAAGAGTCGCAGTTAACGATCTTTAATATCGTGTACCAATTCCTTGTATCCGAACATGTTACAAAGCTTCATGTCAATCCCAAGGTTTTGGCCGAAAGGATCACATGGATGGAAATCTTTACGAAAATCTATTCTAAATACGGACAAAACTGGCCGTATTATAAACTCTATGAACCAAGGAGTTTAGATACTGCAGTTAGCAAATATCCTGTATTAGCATCTGCAGCACTCTCCTTTGCAGCAGTGAATGAGACAACTAACACGGTTCAGTTGAATAGGCTAGCAGGACGGGTTAAAGCTATTGAGACATTTAAAAGACTTGCCAGATTGCATGCTCCTGCAGGGTTAATAAGAGGTGGTAATTATCTTTCTGCAAGAGAACTGATAGCTTCATTATCTGAACATGCTCTTGTTCCGATTCGATTTGATGAATCACTCTTAAATGATGAAGTTGCATGGGAGGAGGTCGAAGCAGAGTCGGGGATGATTTTAAACTGAATTATAATTCATACGGATGACTACGATTCGTCCTAAACAAACATTAATCTCCAACGCTACTGACCCCGCCATCTTTAGTCCGCCCTGTTTGGGCTCAACACTGGTCAACCAACACCTTAATCAAGGACGACGGGGTCCCACCAACATCAACATCAGATCACCAACCACAAACTATTGAAAATAATTCAATGGAACATCAAAGGCTATTTAAATAATTATAACGATTTATTAATACTTATCAAATCAATCACTCCCAAAATTATTGCCCTTCAGGAAACCCACTTGACATCCATAACCAATATTCCCATCCCAGTCAACTATCATTTCATCCCTCAAAACCATTCTCTAAGTCCCTATGGCGGAATTGCTTTCTTAATTCATTTTTCAGTTCAATTTAACCAAATTATTCTTAACAACGACTTTGAAGCCCTTGGCGTCACAATCTCATCCAAACTCAAATTTTCAATCATTAATGTCTACATTCCGCCTGTTCAACATTTTAATATAACCAATTTAAAGAATGTCCTTGACTCTCAACATGTATCAACCCTAGAATCAAAACCCTCGTTTGCTCACTACATGTACCCACCGTGGAATCCTGATGTCCTGTATCTGCGGAAGTTCCTGAAACTATAATGAACAAACTCAACAAATCCATTCATTTTTACCCCAAGCTTAAATCTAACATCTTCACCTTCTTACTATACTCATCTGGCCCGGAATTCGAACACATGTCAGAAATATTTAAAGAGTCGCAGTTAACGATCTTTAATATCGTGTACCAATTCCTTGTATCCGAACATGTTACAAAGCTTCATGTCAATCCCAAGGTTTTGGCCGAAAGGATCACATGGATGGAAATCTTTACGAAAATCTATTCTAAATACGGACAAAACTGGCCGTATTATAAACTCTATGAACCAAGGAGTTTAGATACTGCAGTTAGCAAATATCCTGTATTAGCATCTGCAGCACTCTCCTTTGCAGCAGTGAATGAGACAACTAACACGGTTCAGTTGAATAGGCTAGCAGGACGGGTTAAAGCTATTGAGACATTTAAAAGACTTGCCAGATTGCATGCTCCTGCAGGGTTAATAAGAGGTGGTAATTATCTTTCTGCAAGAGAACTGATAGCTTCATTATCTGAACATGCTCTTGTTCCGATTCGATTTGATGAATCACTCTTAAATGATGAAGTTGCATGGGAGGAGGTCGAAGCAGAGTCGGGGATGATTTTAAACTGAATTATAATTCATGCGGATGACTACGATTCGTCCTAAACAAACATTAATCTCCAACGCTACTGACCCCGCCATCTTTAGTCCGCCCTGTTTGGGCTCAACACTGGTCAACCAACACCTTAATCAAGGACGACGGGGTCCCACCAACATCAACATCAGATCACCAACCACAAACTATTGAAAATAATTCAATGGAACATCAAAGGCTATTTAAATAATTATAACGATTTATTAATACTTATCAAATCAATCACTCCCAAAATTATTGCCCTTCAGGAAACCCACTTGACATCCATAACCAATATTCCCATCCCAGTCAACTATCATTTCATCCCTCAAAACCATTCTCTAAGTCCCTATGGCGGAATTGCTTTCTTAATTCATTCTTCAGTTCAATTTAACCAAATTATTCTTAACAACGACTTTGAAGCCCTTGGCGTCACAATCTCATCCAAACTCAAATTTTCAATCATTAATGTCTACATTCCGCCTGTTCAACATTTTAATATAACCAATTTAAAGAATGTCCTTGACTCTCAACATGTATCAACCCTAGTACTTGGCGACTTTAATAGCTGAAATTCTAGCTGGGGCTCGCCCAAAAACAACCATCGTGGTAACACTCTATCCAAGTACATAACTAAGTCTGATTACCAACTCCTTAATGATGGATCTCCCTCACATTTTAGCACCCACTCAACCTTAACCCATATTGACCTTGCTTTCTGTTCCCCAATTCTAACAGTTGATACCAAATGGTCAGTTTTTGATGACCTCTGTGGAAGTGACCACTTCCCTATTATAATTTCTATGTTCCATTCTCCCCCTCCTTCCGCGAAAAGAAGACCTAAATTTCAAACTGACGAAGCCAACTGGATTCTTTACCAACGACTTCTAGATAAGCATAGCTCTGTTCGCCCTTTCAGTGATAATATTAACAAAGAAGCTGCTAATATACACATAATCATTCTCCAAAGCGCTAACCAATCTATTCCTCAAACCACTTTCTCAGCAGGGAACCCAAGAGTACCCTGGTGGAATCACGAAATTGAGCAGCTAAAAAGAAAGAGAAAAAGAGAAAAGAACAGACTCTGGAATTCTCTAAAACGCAATATTTCGACTGAAAATGCTATCAACTATAAAAGAGTTAACGTCTTATACAAACGGAAAATAAAAATTTCTAAATCAGAATCTATCCATAAATTTACTTCTGAAATTAATCCCAATACTCCCACTGCCATAATTTGGTCCAATATCAGAAGATTCTGTGGCATTGATTCTTCCTCTCCCATCCACTGCATTTCCCCCACTAACTCCTCTAACATTAATATCACTAACCCCCACTCCATTGCCAAGCACTTTTCCGAATTCTGGTCTAAAGAGTCTCACGATTCAAACTTCTCCAATCGTTTTTGTCAAAACAAACTTCTCTCTACCCCTTTTGTCTCCTACTCCCCTCAGAAAATGGAAAAATAAATGACAAAGATATCAGTCTTTTAGAGTTAGACATGGCATTAAACAAATTAAAAGGCAAGACACCCGCCAATGATAGAATATCATATGCAATGTTAAAGAATCTCTCTCATTCCACGAAAGCTAGACTTGTCAAGCTTTACAATTCCATCTTCCACAACTTTATCCCCCAACTTTATAAAAACAGTAATGTCATTCCCATACTCAAACCAAAATCAGATAAAACACTTCTGGAATCGTACAGACCTATCTCCCTTAACCCCTGTTGCGCCAAAGTACTTGATAAGATAATAGCCAACAGACTCTGGTGGTTTGTTTCCCACAACAAACTTCTCTGCAGTTACCAAATGGGATTCAAGAAGGGAAAATCTATCACCGATTGCCTTCTTTATCTAGACCACCTTATAACCAACTCCCTTTCGAAAAGTAGTCATCTTTCCCTCATCTCCCTCGACTTCGTAAGAGCCTTTGACAAAATCGGAGTCCACACAATAATCGATCAACTTAAAGCCTGGAAGGTAGGCCCGAACATCATTAGATATATCTTCAATTTTATGAAAAACAGAAAGATCTCGGCCAGAATTGGAAGCTCATCATCGTCCTTTTTGCCCCTCTTCAACGGCATCCCTCAAGGCTCCCCCTTGTCTGTTCCGGTGTTCCTTATAGCATTTAGTAAACTCTCCATCACCCTATCCCTCTACAAAGAAATAAAATTCTGCGCCTATGCTGATGATTTTACAATTGTCAAAGAGATAAATAAAAATACTTCTTCCCCCATTATTGATCTCAACTCCATCTTTCAAGATATACTATCGTGGTGCGAGTATTCTGAAGCTAAATTATCCCCTATTAAAAGCAAACATCTCCATATCTGTAGAAAACACAAATGCACATGCAAAATTGTTTCAAATATCTTAAATCTAGAGAAAGTTGACAGACTAAGAATCTTGGGCTTAATTTTTCAAAGAAATTACAGATGGAATGAACACATCGAATTTATGCTTCCCACTTTGGGGAAAAAACTGAACATAATAAAATCCCTTTCATACAACAAATTTAACTGCAACCCTGTTTCCCTCATTTCCACCATCAAATCCATAATAGTTAGCAAAATTAACTATGGTCTTTTTCTTTATGGTTTCTCCTCCAAATCCCACCTCAACAAAATTAAAACTATTTATAACTCCGCCATAAGAAAGGCCCTCAACGCCTTCCCTACCACTCCAATCAACAATTTACTGTTCGAAGCAAAACTGCCAACTCTTGAAAACCTTAGATATCAATCCACTCTAAAGATATACAAATCCACTTTATTCTCCAAAGATTCCCCACTCCATAGATTAGTTAAAAAGAAAAAAAAAGAATGTCCTGTATCTCACGTTTTTCTATTCTCTGCAACGAATTGAACATCCCTTACCAACCCATTCAACCTTCCCCTTCATATCCACCTCCCTGGCTATTTCAATCTTCCTCCATCATTTCCTCTCTAAGATCCCACAGTAAGTCCCACACCCCCCCTAGAATATTCCGAGCGTATTTTTCCGAACTCAAAAATAGTTTTCAAAAATATTCGTTTATCTATACAGATGGCTCCAGAATGGGCGACAGGATAGGTTTTAGTGTCACCACAGAAAGCGAAACTATCTGCTCCTTTCTATTACCCTCATATTCCTCCATTTTTACAGCGGAAATGATAGCCATTTTTAAAGCGCTGCAATTCACTAAAAAGTAAAAAAAAAAAAGTTTGCTATTTGCACGGACTTTCTATCTTCCATTGATGCTATCCTTAACCCCAACAACCAATGTTACTATCCTTCTTTAATTCGCAATCTTTTACATCTACAATTCCCAAATATTTTGTTAATATGGGTAACAGGTCACGTCCAAATAGCGGGCAATGAATTCGCCGACAAAACAGTCAAGGAAATCCTTGAAACCCCTTCCCTTTTCACCACTAACTACAATAGTCACGACTTAAACAATTTTATTAGAAATAGAAAATCTACTGACCCAACCCAACATATCTGGGAGAAAACGTCGGATTGGTACAGAACCATCAACAAAAACAAATCTTCTATCATAGATTACGCTGCAGCTTCTAAACTATCCCGTAATGATACAAGTAAAATCACTAGACTCAGACTCGGACACAGTAGACTTTGCCACGAACACTATATCAACAAAAATAAATCATCCACTTGTTCATTTTGCAATAATTTTTATATTAGCATCCGCCATATCCTTTTCGATTGCCCAGCCTTCCAAATACACAGATCCAATTCCCAAATCAGTTTCAGTGAACTCTTCTCCAATCCCAACCCAGATAACTCTAACTTTATTATCGACTTCTTAAGAAAAACAAATTTGTATAGCCTAATATAATTTTCACGCCACTATCCACATACATACGAGTATATAGCCTAAGGCCTCGTTGCTCCGGCTAAATAGCTAACATCTAATTTTTATAAATATCTGTTAGCTTTTGTAAATAAATAAATAAATAAAAAATAAACATTGAATATACAGAAAATAGACCCCATAGAAATAAAAACAGTTTTCAATAGCCAATACATTAATGAAGAATTTGTATTAAACGAAATTGCCGAATTAAAAACAAAAAAAACAATCTCCTTTTTGCTTTTTAATTTCCATATTTACCGATGGTCTCATCGGTATCGATAGCATGAGAAATCTTGGAATCAGTGTTGATTTAAAGAACACCATTTTAGAAAGCGAAGAGGTAAGAATACCATTGGAATTCAAGCCTCATATCACCTTAAAAACATATTTGGCTCCAGGAATGAGTAAAATTATTTGTCGACTTCCTGTCGACGCCGAATTCGGTAGTATTTTCATAAAACCGACATTCATAAAACCAAATTTAGTAATTCCCGAAGGATTATGTGAGACAAAGAAGTGGTTCTCTTTGGTTGAAGTTATAAATTCAATTGATACTACCCAAACTTTTACAGTGGAACAACCAATTAAAACCACTAAAATAAAACCAGATAATGTCATAGAAATAAACAACTTGTCAATCAAAAATTCAGAAAATTTAGGTGAGTTAAATGTTGTTGATCAAATTCAAATTGAACATCTAAATCCAGAGGAGCAAATTGCAATTCAAACTCTGTGCAATAAATTTGAACATATCTTCTTTAAAGAAAGCGAGCGACAAGCTGACATTCTCTAGCGTAGTCAAACATCATATAAAAACTTCGGACGGTACAGTCCGTTTGATAAGATCGTATACGGCAAAACTCGTTTATGAAAACCGGTTTGGAAGTGGCATTTGCATTAGCAGATAAAAAATAATTCTGCTAAGATGCTTTGAATAAAAAAATGTAGAGTGTTCAATTTTTGTCAGAGACGGAAGTATTTTAAAATGAGTGTCGCGTTTGCATCACGTTATGAAGCAGTATTCTTGTGCACGCATCCAAAAGGACCGAAAATGTCATACGGAGCAGCTGCTAAATACATGAAAAGGTCAAAAGCATTTGTTAGCAAGTGGGTGCACCGTTATTCCCAAGTTAAAAATGTGGATGATTTGCCGGATCGTGGGTCTACGCCAAAAACAACAAAAAGCAGGACAAAATGATTCTACGCGTGTTTGAAAAAAATCCTCTTCTATCGTTACGTGGAGGACAAGGGATTATACGTAAAAGGGGTCTAAATGTGTGTTGTGATACGATACGAAGACGTTTACTAGCCAATAATGTAAAATTTCGAAGCACAATAAAGAAACCACTACTGTCAAAAAAACACGTAGAAAACCGAATCAGTTGGGCCAAGGAGAATTTGGACAGAGATTGGAACAACGTTATTTTTTCGGATAAAGCTTCTTTTTCGGAATACCTGGTGTACACAATCCAATAAATTAATCCAGCAGACCGTCAAACACCCGGCAAAGGTGCACGTTTGGGGATGCTTCTCAAAACAAGCATTTGGCAATTTGTTCATGTTTACAAATAACTTAAACGCACCCAAAATGCTCAAAATTTATAAGAAGGCTTTATTACCATCTGTCCAAAGGTGGTTTAAAAGAAGGAATGAGAACTGGTTACTGCAAGAAGATAATGACCCGAAACATCGCAGTCGTTTGTGCAGTGCGTGGAACCAAGGAAATGACGTCGATGTTTTAGATTGGCCATCACAGTCGCCGGATGCAAATCCCATTGAAAATGTTTGTGCATTCATGAAGCTAAAGCTCCAAGGAAAGAAGATCTCGACGGTCAAACAATTATCACGAAAAATACCAGTTTTATGGAGATCTTTGCCTCAAGATTATGCTATAAGATTAGTAGAAAGCATGCCTCGAAGACTCCAAGCAAATATATTATTAATTATCGGAAATTAAACAAGAAAACTGTAGACGATAAATAACCTATACCAAACGTCAATGATATCCTTGACAAATTAGGGATATCGATGTACTCTCGATTTAGCGTCTGGATTCCACCAAATTCAGGTTAATGAAAAGATATTCCCAAAACCGCCTTTTCAGTAAACAATGGCCATTTTGAGTTTTTAAGAATGCCATTCAGTTTAAAGAACTCACCATCTACATTCCAAAGAGCGATGAATCATGTTTTGCCCGAGTTACAAGGGAAAGTCTGTTTCGTTTACATGGACAATATAATCGTCTTTTCAACATCGCACCAAGAGCACATTGAAAATTTGGAAAAAGTATTTAGAAAACTTTAAGACCCTAATTTCAAAATACAGCTAGCAAAATCGCAATTTCTCCAAAAGGAAGTATCCTTTCTCGGACATTTAGTAACACCCGAAGGTGTCAAGCCAAATCCGAACAAAGTCTTGGCCATAAAGAAGTTTCCTATACCTCGAACCCCAAAACAAATAAAATCTTTCTTGTGCCTGTTGGGCTATTATAGGAAATTTATAAGGATTTCGCTAAAATAACTAAACCTATGACAGAATGTCTCAGAAAAGGTCATAATACTTATACTCGTAATAATAAATTCGAGATATATAGATATATAGATCTTTTATGCAACGAACCACTATTGCAATATCCTCACTTTACCAAGCCATTCAATCTTACTACGGATGCAAGTAATATTGCAATCGGCGCAGTACTGTCACAAGGTCCAATGAGATGGAACTTTTAGCAATTCATTGGGCTCCAAATATTTTCGCCCATACCTCTATGGACGTAAATTCACAATTGTTAGAGATCACAAGCCCCTTACTTGGCTTTTTTCCCTCAAAGAACCAAACTCGAAGTTAGTTCGATGGCGTTTATGCTTAGAAGAGTTTAATTACACCATGTACATAAAAGCGGGAGGTTGAATTCTAATGCTGACGCATTATCTCGTGTTGAAATTCATCTAAACGAAAATACCGAATTACCATCAGAAAGCTTAAACCTGGGGGCAAATCGTCTCATCCGTGAACGTATGATAAGTCACGTAAAAAGGTTATGACATCCGTGAACGTATACCGATTAACGTAATTCAGTATTATGTTATGTCTTCCTTGAACTAGTTTTTTGGTTCCGTGAATGCATTCGTTCTTTCGAAGTGTCATTCGATTGGTAAACACCAGACGTAATAAGTTCAAGAAGGGGAAAATCAAACAAAATGTGAGTTATTTGATTAAATTTTTTTTTTAAATGACAATAATATATAAAATATGGAATAATTAATATTATAGGACTAACTTAAGGAATCATTGCATTCAGAATCCACCGTAATCTGAAGCGAATTTACTGTCTCATTTGGACTTGGTGTCTGTGTCTTTAGTTTATAAAAACATACTCGTAGATATTTAATACAAAAATTAGATTTTTGTTGCAGTTTCCATCTACTGTTGACGAATGGCGGCAGATTGCAAAAGTTTTGAAGAACGATGGAATTTTCCAAATTGCATTGGGGCATTTGACGGAAAGCACATCAACATCCAAGCACCTCCAAATTGTGGTTCCGAATATTTAAAATATAAAATGAACGAATAGTATCGTTCTCATAGCCGATGGTGACTATAAGTTCACTTATGTTGATGTAGGTGCATATGGACGTAATTTGGATGGCGGTGTTTTTTCGAAGTTGGTTTCTTAATATTTAATAGATCTTTTCAAATATTAAGTTATTATTTTATTTTTCTCAGATGCTCTCTTTCGGAGATACTGCAAGAAAGATCGGTCAACATTCCAGCACCTCAGCCACTTTTAGAAGGACAACATCCAGTTCCATTTGTAGTAGTGGCTGACGATGCTTTTGCGTTAAAGCCGTACATAATGAAGCCATATGCATTTAGGGATCAATTGATACCTAATCGCGTATTTAAATATAGATTATCACGAGCTCGAAGAATTATTGAAAACGTGTTTGGAATTGCAGCCGCTCGCTTCCGAGTTATTCGACGAAATATCGATGTGTCCGTAGGCAGAGCTATAAAAATGGTTCTTGCCATTTGTGCGTTACATAATTTGTTGGTAACACGAAATAAAGTGGCGGCAATAGAAATCGATCGAGAAATCGAAGGTCGCGATGGTGAAATATCAGAAGGAAATTGTTCTGTTCTTCGCGAGCAAAATAATTTTACAAAATGGCACTCGCAACAGTGAAAATGGAGTCGAAGTTCGAGAAATTCTTAAAAATTACTTTTCATTGCCAGAAGGAGAACTGGAATGGCAGTATAGAGCCGTGATGCGTAGCACACATCCAATACAAATGCATTAAAAAAATAAAATAAAAACATACTGCATTTGACTCGCGAAGCTTTGAATCATTTTTCATTACCCGATCCAAGAACTTCATCTCGGCAAATAGTGGATTCAGTCGCTTGGATTTAATAGCAGCCTGTGGCTGCTACAAATTACAATCACAAATTTTTACTTGTGAATCACAATTACAAATTTGTAATCTGGTTTTCCGTTTCACCAAATACAAATATATGAACCCACAAATTTGTAATTAAACAAAAAAAAATTGTAAGAGTTGATTACAAGTGTGAAAATTCTCGTTGCACCGGGTTTTTGTGCGATGTGTAATCCACAAGTGTTTTGTCACAAATTTGTGGAATATCGTCGTGTAATCACAGTACAAAAATGAACAAGCAAAATAAGATGTTTTTTGCCTCTTTGATAAGAGAAAATAAGGAGGTTTTATTTGGAAAATTTTGCAATTCTTTAACGCACTCAATGAAAGTAAATGCGTGGAAAGATATCTCAATTTCATTGTCCGCTCAAGGTATTTTGAATGGAAAAAATTGGAAATATCTTCGAGATATCGCGTGGCAGAACTTAAAACTGGCAACTGTAGTAAGTACTTACTCGTATATAGGAACATATACATTCAATTTTTTAATTTATTTTTTATTTTTTAGCTTAAAATTGATAATGGAAAGAAGACAGGTTCTGAAGGTGGCACAAGTTGCATATTAACCGATCCCGATAATATCATTATTGATATTATCGGTAAAGAATCGCCAACAGTTCGAGGCATACTTGATGAGGTTCCTTCAGTAGATACTGAAAGAGTACTGTCACCCCAGTGTGCAAACGTGAGGGACATTGAAGAGGAAATGAGGTAAACATGAATGCTAATTTTTAAACAATTTTTTTATTTATATATACCTATACTTTTTTTAATTTAATCAGACCTCAAGTATCACCAAAAAAGCGCAAACGCAATAACATGTTAAATGACGAAGCGGATATTATTCGACTGAAGAAAATGAGGCTTCAACTCGAAATCTATAATTTACAGTTAGATGCCTTAAAAAAGGAACGGGACTTGGGGTTGCCAAGAAACCATCTTACCAAAGAATTTGAAGAGAACAGAAAAGTGATGGAAGAAATCACGTTGGAATTCAGTGACTACTAAAAAGAAAAATAATATATTGTAAATAAACATATATTTCATTTAAAGCTCAAAAGTCTCGTTATTTTACATAAACTTTTCTTATGAAAAGTAATTTAAAAAATATTCTAAGGTGGCCCTGCCCTCAAAATTTTGAGCATTTTGAGTATCTCCGCCGTTGTTTTCTTCCTCAGTGGTGGTGAACGTTTTGTTAATAATATCAGTCGCTTGTCGAGAAATGTTGGTTAAGATAATGCAACATTTTATAACAGTAACTGCTTTCCTAGGTTGCAAACGTAAGTGCTTAAGACACGGAAATTTCTCTTTCAAAATTCCAATCGCGTTCTCTATTTCTATTTTCCGAGTTGATTTATGTGCTCGATTATAACGATCAGCTTCAGGGGTTGGGTTTCTCAAAATGGGGGTAATTAACCAATCCTTTAAAGGATATGCTGTATCCCCAAGCAAAACAGAATGAGGAAAAGGTCGGAATTCTCTTTCAAATTTTGAAAAAAGGGGACTTCTTCTTAACACCCTTGAATCGTGCACACTTCCTGGCCAATTCACATATGCATTATAAAAGTTAAAGTCCGGCCCACATACCAACATACAATTTATAGAGTGCTTTCCATGTCTGTCGACATATGCAGATTCAAACTCGCTGGGAGCATCTATGTTTATTAAGGTTCCGTCACTACAACCGTAAACACATGGCATACCTTGTAAGAAAGAAAGTTGTAAGCAAAACTTAAGAAAGGAAAAATTTTCTTACCAGCAATACTGTAAAACTTTTGATAAATACTTTCATGTTCATTTGGCCAACATACATAACTTTCAAACAATAAATTAACAATTGCTGCACAAACGCGGGAAACACACCTGCAAACGGTCGATTTAGATATCCCATGCATATCTGCTACACCATGATATTGCTCACCATTTCCAAGCCAGTGTAAGGCTGTGAGAAACTGCTGCCTTGGTGTTAATGCAAAGTTTTTTTCAGTCGTGTGGGCTATTTGTGGCCCAATAATTGTAATTATTTCCTCTACCTTGCATCGAGTCAGGCGAAATTTTTCATTAAAATTAAATAATTCCGAAATAACAAAGTTTATTCGCGGCCGATAAATTTTTTTTCTTAAATACAAAACATGATCATCACTTTCGCTACTATCGCTACTACTATGCCTTCGTCGCAAAGACATTTTTTCGATTACTTTCAACATGAAACAAAATTTGTAGGAGGAATTACACGTCAACTTTCAGTTGTAAAATATTCTCACATATTCAACAAAATTTGTAAATTAATTTTCTTTGGTGAAACGTAAACTCACATATAAGTCAACTTTTTACAAATTTGTAACTTGTAAATTACAACTATAAATAGTTTTTGGTGAAACAAAAATGGAAATATTCCCACAAATTTCCCTTTGTAGAATACAACTACAAATTTGTAATACCCAAAATTTGGTGAAACGACATAAATCAACAAAATCACAAATTTTGTTAAAAAATGCTTGTAAATACAAACTTGTAAGTTGGTGAAATAGGCCACTGGCCGCTTTTCGTTTCATTGTTTTTTTTAAATCAATCTATATGTGGAGAAATAATTTGGTTTAATAATAAATGTAACATTAGAAAAAATATGTTATAATTGCTCTATTTGACGGATGAGAGCAACTGAGGACTCCATGCTCCATTCAACAGATGCCTTTCTAACCCTTTTTTTGCATCTAAATGGCCTTCTTCCGAAACTTCTTTTAATAATTGTAGACTATTCATTTTTCTATTTTACAAATGGAAATTATTTATATACCCACCCACATATTAGATTTTTCCTCGATCTTTGCGATCAAGTTGGAGTCCCACATAATATGTTAGATGTAAGTCACTCTTAAGCTGGCGTTCTCCGAAATAAGATCGGAGATAAGAACAATAAATGTTAATAAGAAGAAGTAATGTTTTGTTGGAATAAACTTTAAAGTACCTAATCTTAATATCTAATTATATATACTACCAATTTATATCAACTGTAACAACTGGTAAAGAGATTTTGGTGCGTTGTTGAAGCAATTGAACACTGTAAATACGACGATATGATGATCATCGGTGATCTAAATGCCAGAATAGGAAAAGAAGAGGGAAGAGAAAATAGATTCGCAAGTAAAGTGAGAAAATCAGAAGGATGAACCACAAATGTAAAGGGATTAAAATTGTTAGAATTATGTGATTCTCATAGATTTCATACACTAAATGGTACAAGCAGTTCAGACTCCAGTGGAAAGTACACGTTCATAGGACAACAAGGATGCTCAGTCATAGATTATTGCTTGGTACGTGGATTATGGATATCCTTAGTAAATGATCTTGTAGTTTTGATGCAAAGAAAAGATACAAGAACGATACAACTACCCCATAAGCTGATGTGGAAAGAATCAAATGCATCTGAGTATAGACGGAAATTCGACCTCAATTTGCAGACAACTACTCAACTTGATATAATGGATGATATCGACAATTTAATAAAAATTTCTTACCCGCCAAAAATACAAGCTTATCAAAAAAGATACATTTTTAAAGAAAAATGGTTTGACACTGAGTGTGAAGCAGCGAGAAGAATATCTTTTGGGTGGCTAAAAGTTTTTCGAAAATTTGGAGATCAATTCTTTAAAAGAATGTACTGCCAAACAAATGCAGCTTTTAAGCAAATATGTATGAAGAAAAAGAAAAGAAATATTAGATGTACCTATTACACAGGGAGAAATATGTAACGCTTTGTAAAAACTTCAAGATGGGAAGGCACCTGGAGCTGATCGAATACCCATTGAATTTCTTAATTATGCGAAATTATGCAATTTTATCGACAAAATAGCGGTGATTTTGAATGGGATGCTGGAAACAGGTATCCTACAGCCACAGTTCAAATATGCCATAATATACCCGATTCACAAAAAATACAATACAGCTGATCCCGCGAATTATCGTGGAATATCTTTCCTTAACTCATCTTACAAGGTTTTCACAAAACTCTTAAATGAGCGTATGTCAATTTGGATCGAAAACAACAATTTGATCAAAGAATTCCAAGCAGGTTTTCGGAATGGTTATTCAACCGTAGACAACATTTTCGTACTGCAAAACATTGCTGGGACACTCCTCGCCTTTTTCGTTGATTTCAAGGCAGCCTTCGATAATATCAATCGAGAAGCTTTAATATTAAAACTTTATAACGCTGGAATGGGCCAAAAGTTTGGGAGTGTTATCAAAAATATATACGAGGACAATCAATCGAGTGTGTGGAGCGGGACCAAAACATCAGAATGGTTTGAAAAAACTATGGGAGTAAGACAGGGATGTACACTAAGCCCATATCTCCTTGCTTTGTACATCGATGACCTCACCGACTTTTTACCTGGAGGAATAGAGATTGCAGGACATTTAATAAAGGCACTTTTATTTGCAGACGATGTGGTTCTATTTGCATATTCACCAGAGTCCTTACAATTAATGATTAAACGTCTTGATTTGTACTGCCAATTATGTAATCTTACGGCTAAACCTTAAAAAATCAAAAATTATGATCTTTTCTTTAAGAAGGGAGCTGGTAGAGAGTGCAGAAACGAAAAATGGCATCTCAACGGACAGCCTATTGAAATTGTGAAAACCTATAGATATCTTGGGGTGACAACAGCTAGTAATCTCAGTATGGAACCTCATCTAAAGGAAAGACCAATAAAAGCGAAAAGTGCCATATCGGCTACATGGAAAAAATCAGAATCTGTTATGATGTACGCAGCGCAATCTTGGGGATACTGCCACTATGAAACAGTAGAGAAACTCCTTAGATACTACATAAAACGATGCTTTAGCTTACCAAGTACAACACCAAACTATATGATCAATATCGAAACAGGACTGTCACCGCTTTTCATTAAATCATTAAAATTACATGTAGATTATGTAATAAAAGTTTTAGAACTGTCGGACTATATATGCATATTATGTAGGTATATGTGTATTGATTTTCGTAATACATTTTGAGCTGTTTTGCTCCTATTATAACTAATAAGATTTGTAGGTTAATCACAAACTACCTACATATCTACATATTTCTAAAAGCTGAAAAGTAGGTAAACACATCTATATTTGAACAACAATCTACAAATAAAAATGTCCTGGAGGAGAACAAAGTGCGCAATAAGCACATTGCTGTGCAACCGAAAATGAGTTTTCGGACATGAAATTATTTCGTTTCCCTAAAAAAGGCACTGTTAAATATGATGAATGGTTAACTTTGACGGAGGAGTCTCGTGAACATATAAAATGCCTTAAAAAACCTTACATTTGCAGCAAACATTTTGAAAACGCCTTTTTGGGAAAAAAATATTTAAAAACAAACAATATTTCTCTTTTTAAAACGAAGCGAGAGGGTTCCGCCCTCTGAAGACGGTTCTGTTTGCTTTGATCCAGTCAAAGCTAAGATTACTTATGAAAATTATAAAGATTTAAAACTGAGTTCGAGTGAACCTACAATAGGGGAACTAAACTTGGCTTCTAAAAATTTATTAAGGACAAAATCCAATGATTATATTGAATTTTGCTTGCGCCAATTGTGAGGCTCATGTAAAAAGGCAATCTTTTGCGGGATCAACTTGAGATGCACTTGCCGCATCCATCTTCATTGCACAGGTGGATTAAAATTTAAAGTCTGTCCCCTGGCTTAAATAGAAATGTTATGCAGGAAATTAAGGAAATAACCTCGAAATCACCACCAAAAGAAAAAGAAGTCGTGGTTATATTTGACGAGATGAGCCTTCAGACAGGTCTAACCTACAATAAATTTAAAGATGAAATTGAAGGTTGTGTTGATTACGGATACGTTGATACGCTAAGTCTGCATGCGTCTTTATGATTCGGAGCATATGTGGAAATTTTAAGCAAGTTTTATATCACGTCGTCTGTCCGAGCAATATACCCACCAAGGAACTTGAAGTTGAGGTATATAAGTGCCTTGATATATGCGCAGAGCTGAAATTAAATGTAAGAGCTATTTGCTGAGATCAAGGACCCACTAATCGTAGTTTATATAGTAAACTTAGTATAAATGAAAAAACCTTAAGCTTTATTTACAAAAACAAATCCATATATGGAATGTATGATATCCCACATCTTTTGAAAAGTATTCGAAACAACTTAGTAAAATACAATTTGACCACTTTTGATGGAATTGTTAGTTGGAAGGTAATTGAATACCTTTATAAGACAGAAAAAAATAATACTACCAAAATATGCATAAGACTGACAGCGGCACATATTGACCCTACTGAATTTCAAAAGATGAATGTGAAGCTGGCTGCACAGGTTCTAAGCAGATCTGTATCCTGTGGAATTGAAGCTTTAATAAAACTGAACAAATTCCCAGGCCATAAAGCTCAATTTGCGAAACCGACAGCTGAATCTATTAAAAAAATAGATCGTCTTTTCGATCTTTTAAATGGAAAACCAGCTCTTGTGCGGAGTGATAAAAATATTCATTTTATAATAGAAATGAAGGATTATATAATAAATATTAAACCCATTAACGCAACAAATAGATCATTCTGTTTCAAAGGTTTGGCTCTAACTATAGGGAGCGTTTTAAGAATAAGGGAAACGTTATTCATGAATCATGATGATTTATATTACGTTTATGTAAATAAATTTAATCAAGATCCATTAGAAAACTGGCAAAATAAGAGCGCGGAACATAAATAGAAGTAACCCCAGTGTTGCTGAATTTAGCTCATTGATAGCCAAAGTTATATCGATTAAATTTCTATTTAAATCGAAATGTTCCAATTGCGAGGAAGAAGATTCGGAATACTGGCAGGTGGATTGGAACGCCGTTTTGCAGAATGATACAGGGGAGCAAACAGTGCTTAATGAGAACGTTCTTCAGAATGAAAACTGTTTTGAAAATAACATGAATACTAATAATACAGTGCGTTTCAAAAATATAAGGCCAATGTAAAAAATGCCAAATTTCTTATAACGGTACCTCTTATCTTGTTATTGGTGCTGATGCAAATTACGCTTGCATTTTATTTCCATTGTGTGCCAAAGCTCTGCATAAGAAAGTGGTGAAGTTTATAATTTTTGTGTTCTTAAGCGTTTCATAATTATAAGGTCAGTTAATAAAATAAAAAAGGTAAGTACTTTTTTCCAGCTTTTAGCATTATTTCAGTTTAACGTTGTAAAATTTAGAACAATGGCTCGAGGACAGGCCCTGACACTCTTCGAAAGAGGAAAAATTGACGCATACATGGAGCAAAACTGCAGTTTGAGAGAAATTGCGAGAAAATTGGAAAGATCATTTTGTGCGATTCAAAATTATGGAAGGGATAAGGTTAACTACGGTATTAAGAAATCCTCAGGACGCCCAAATAAATTAACAAGAAGAAATATTAACAAGAAAAATAACATCTAATTCAATGATGAGCTGCAACGACGTAAGGCGAAGTTTGGACCTTAATGTCTCAAAGTCAACGGTTTGGAGGGCAATACAATCTATTCCACACATTGTTCGAGAAAAAATGAGAGCTGCCCCTCGATTAACAGCAAAACATGTTGAAAACAGAATCGCGTTCGCACGCCAATACATGGGTACAGATTGGGCGAAGGTAAGACAAAATAACACTCGTTCGAAAAAAAGACCGATTTTTAAAATCCTAATTTTTTTTTATACAAGATAATTTTTCCCGACGAAAAAAAGTTTAATTTTTATGGACCAGATAGATTTAGTGGATATTGGCGGGATTTGAGAAAAGAGCCAACATTTTTTTCAAAGAGAAATTTCAGTGGCGGTTTCTTAATGGTGTGGGGAGCTTTTACGGCAAACGGAAGATTGTCGCTAGCCTTCCCTTCTATGCGGATGAACAGCGATGAGTATCAGGGAGTTCTCTTAGAAAATTTAATTCCATTTTTAGAGAGCCATGGATATAAAAACTTTGTTTATCAGCAAGATAACGCTACAATCCATTCTAGTCGCCGCACTAAAGCGTGGTTTTCGGACCACAACATCGAAGTCCTAGACTGGCCCGCGTGCTCCCCTGACCACAATCCTATGGAAAATCTTTAGGGCATTCTGGTTCGCGATGTTTATAAGCATAATCGTCAGTTTGAGACAGTCAGCGCTCTAAAAATGGGTATCTTAAATGCTTGGGCAAATGTTAGTGACCGAACATTAAAAAAACTACGAGTATCAGCATCAATGCAAAATCGCTTTTTTGAATTAATATTAAAAAAAGCTAAACAAATAAATTATTAAAACATTTAAAAAACTTCTTGGTTTATTTATTTTATTGACTGACCTTATATTTATGAAACGCTTTAATTGATATATTATTGATTTTTTCGTTTGTGCTCGCCTTAGGATCTTTTGTGAAATTTTAAAATTGGTGTATTTGCTCTTCAAAAGTTGTGTTCCAATAACTCTTAACCTTATTTTGACAAGAAAAAAATTTCGTTGATAAAAAACAAAAGTTTTAGTCTTGACCTTATAATTATGAAACGCACTGTATAATTAATCCATTAGATGATAATACAGTATCAGTTAAGGTACCGCAAGTCATCGACCTTGCTATTAGATATTTTGCAGAATACTGCTATTTCAAAACAATAAAAAAAAGATGAATAAAATCTGTGAAAATTGTGCGGGAGAAATGTTAAAAGACAAACACGATTTCAATCTAACAGAAGTACTGATAAAATTAAAAGAATATGAGAATTCGAAAGAAAATACAGTTCTCTTGTGGCCGTCCGAAAAATATTTCCAAGTATGCCGTGTCTTCATATAAAAATATTCTCCGCATACTTTGAAAAACTTCCTTTTGCATCTAATTTAAGAGAAAACATAATCAAAGAATGTATAAAGGCAACAAATATGAATTTTCCGAAATGGTTTGATACCTCTAGTGAATGTTACGAGCACAAGATTAATTTAATAAATTTCTTAATAATTGTATTGCTCTGGAAAAATTGTAAACGGGTCCTTGATAAAAACAGAAATAAAAACACGATTCCCAGAAATAAAATAAGAAAATTGCAAAATGTAATGAACGCTTAAAAATGTAAGTAAGCAACGTAAGCAACGATAAAGTGGCAACGATTATTGAAGGGTTGGGAAGGTGGAGGTCGATGTGTCGTGTCCCCAGGAAACTACTTAACTAAGGGTGATTTAACTATAATTTAATTTAATTTATAATTTATATAATAATTTAATTTAATAGTTATAATTATTTAATTTAAATATAATTTAACTAATAATTTAACATGTGATTTCTTAGAATTAGTTTTCCAATTTTGTACTTAAGCCGCCTTTACTTAAGTAGGACAAGAGCAGTGATCAATTATTATACAGGTATATATATAGATAATACTATGTACATATATTGGAATATATAGGTGATGTATCCCAAAAGTAATGAGAATAATTTTTCTAAAACACATGTATCAAACCTAAAATGAATTGTCACCTTCAAAGTAGGATCCCAACGGTGCTGCCACTCTACGTAGCAATGCTGGAAGGCAATTTCTAACATCGCCTTCAAAGCCTTATCGTAGCTTTTTACATTTTTCTACCTACATTTTCTACCGTGCGTTCCTTACTTTTAAGGTATGTTTTGAGTTTGGGGAATAAAAAAGTCGCACGGGGCCAGGTCAGGACTGTTGGGACACGTCATTGATATAGACACTTCAGGATGACATTTTGTCGAGCAAAGATAACCCCGTCGTCTACCAAATCGTACAATTTATCACTGTAAACACTCATTGCTTTAGAGGAGTTCCTCTTCCTCTGGGTTAATGCAAACTGAACAAATGAATAAGCCTAAGCAACCGGTGCTACTTCAGTCTGGTTTAACAAATTGGATCCAAAGTCCCTACTCCAAGGAACAAAATCATACTTTCTATAGTATTGATTTTGCTAGTTAAAATATGGTTCATTCATGATATTCATGGCAGACCGAAAGATTTGGAACGTCCAATTGGGCGAACCAAGTCCAGAACGCCGAGGCGAAGGAAGAGGCGTACGCGCGAGCCCCCCGGCCACCACCAAGGTCACCAAAAACCCCGCCCAGCACGGAGAGGACCACCTTTGGCACCGAGCATTATAAAGCAAACTGTTCCAAAGGAAGAACTGTTGTACACAGGAAACGGAAGAGGAAGTAAGCCCGTGAAGAAGACTATTGGGCAAAACTTCAACTGCGCAGGTTTTATACCGCTTGTTAGACAAGTTTATGACCGTATATGTGTCGCGGATTTCCGCACACCAAGGAGCCTGCCTTACCGAAAATTTCAGCACGCAATGACTGAATTCCTGAACGCGTTCTTATTACACCAAGCGAAGTATGTCCAGAAAACAACGTCACTCCAGACGATGATGGATTCGCTAGTAGCCATAAGTGCAGAGGAATATAACATCCCTCAGGTTATATTCGAATATAACGAGGATCTCTTGGGATACCGCGCACGTGAAGCACAGCATCTGGCTGCGATGAAGAAACTGCTAGAGTGTGAATTTGATACGAGTGATCAAGTTACAGGACTGCTCTGCCATAGTGCCTATGCAATGAACTTACGCTGTGGCGTCCTCAGTACAATAAAGGACCTTAAAATAGTTAAATACGCCACCAGCAGGATGGGTAGCGACGCGAAACCACAACTTTAATAATAGTCGAGTTTTCGCACTGCTTTAGAGACAGGCCGAGTATCCGCGAAAGAAATCACGCGGAAGAGGAGGGTACAGGAACGACCACCCAGGACCTCTTTACATGGTGGTAAATTTTGCGTTGTACTTAAAGGTACACTTTATTTGAATTAAAAATATATAATTAAAGGCGAACAATTGTATTTTGCTTGTACTTAAAGGTACACTTTATTTGAATAAAAGTATAGAATAACTAATTAAACAAGAACAATTGTATGTCCTTTTTATTCCCGAGAAGCGTGGTGCAACAATGATGTTAAACGAGAAGTGAATGCAAAAATTAGCAGCAAGAGAAATGTCAAAAAATATTCTGTTTGTTTATGTGAACGTAAATTATCATGTATATCTGTTTGACTTATGTGTTAAGGTTTAACAATTTTTGACCAATTAATATTTTTCTTTCTTTAAACATTTTTTTTGAAAATGTCCAAAATTTCAGAAAAATACATAAAAAAGTAAAAAAGTTATGACGCTTCTAAGTCAAAAAAGTACCTGGGTACTCTATATGGCACCATAAGGGCTAAATGTAACGATACTGGTTGAAGCGTAACATCTTTTTATACAGAGTTAGTTCTGTGTCTTTGTGGGGTACACTTGTCCGGAGAGAATTAACTTTGTTTAATAAAATGTCGTGCAAAACCTGTAACTTAAAAGTTGAAAGATCAGACCTCAAAGTGAGGTGACTGTGGAATATTTTTCCATGGAAACTGCGTAAAAATCACCACCATAGAACTTGATTTTATAAAAAAAAAGCAAAAAAAACTTGGAGGTGCTTGAGATGTACTGGCCAACGGAGAGAGTCGCTCTATACACCGACAGATGCACCGGTTCAATTCAACGGCCCACCGCCATCGCCATCAACTATTTCACCGCCACCTACATCACCACCACCGCCACATCAGCCACCGTCTACGTCCGCTACTTCGGTTCAACCAACCACCTCTCATTTGGAATCAACAGAAGCAACATCAAATCTAATTGCATCGATCACAAAACAACTTAATGGTGCACCTATAACATTAGAGATGATTTACGCGAAAGTCGTCTCAATTGAAGAAAACCAAGTGCGACAAATAAATGCACTGATAGCCAAAAATGATGAGTGCGAAAGAAGAATCAATTCTCTTGAGGTAAAGATTAATAATCTGGAACAACAATTGCTTATGAACAGCATTGACATAGTCAACATTCCTACCATCGATAACGACATGTCATATATAGATGTAGCTGTCAAAGTGTTTCGTGAAGGTTTGAACTTGAACGTAACTGAAGCAGACATCGACCAATGTCACTTGAAAAAAATTAAGTCAACCAAATCTACAACAAAAGGCGCAACTATCAATAAAAATATCCTGCAAGTAAGACTAGTGTCGCACAATGTAAGGAGAAAATAATTAAAGCGAATAGCCTGAAAAGAGAAAAACTAACAACAAACATACTCAACGCCGAGTCAAGAGTGGAGAAGATGTATGTTAACGAGAGCTTAACGTATGAAACAAGAAAATTTCTTAAAACTGCAACAGCAATGAAGACATCGAAAGGGTACAAATATGTATGGACGAGAAATGGGACTGTGTGCATGCGGAGAAAAGAGGGAGATAACTTTGTAAGAATAAATTGTGCTGCTGATTTTCTTAAAATATGAATGTTGCTAGCTCTTTCCCACTTTCTAATTCTAATACATGTAAATACCCAGTCGATCAAAGTAGTTCTGTTGAATGTTGTCTTTGGTTACACCAAAACATACGTAGCATGAGAAAAAACTTTTCAATCTTCTTAGCTTATCTTGACTCGTTGTTGGAGCTACCTGTTGTAATCGTCTTGAGTGAAATTTGGATATACGAGTATGATAATGAATTAGAATTATATAAGATAAAGGGGTATAATAATCCTTATGGTAATTGTAACGATTCTTACGCTGCTGGAGGTGTCGCTGTTCATGTGAGGGATGGGTATATGTGTGACTGCGCTTGCCTAAAAATAAGCAGCGCTGATATATTAAAAATATCATTTGCCTTTGATGCTACTGATTATACTTTGTTGTGCATTTCACGGGTTTAATAAAAGAGTTTTCATTGATGAATTTAGCAACATTTTAAACTAAACTTTAGCTAAAAATTTGATTGTAATTGGTGATATCAACATTGATATCTTAGATGTATTTGATACCGATACAGAAAACTACTTGTTTACTATGGCTTCGAATGGTCTTAAAAGTTTGGTAAACGAACCAACCCGTATAACCGATTCGTCCATGAGTTGTATTGACCATATTTTTTTAAGATCTAATATAAACAATAAAAACACGTACAATAGCAAAGTTCATGATTTGAAGATAACATCACATTGCACTACACTAAATTGTTTTTCAGTTCGCAACCCTACTGCGAACTTTAAATATGATAAAATCAAATCTTATGTTGATTTTACGATTTTAAAAGAATTTCTTATTATTTTAAGTTTATTCTGAAGGTTTATTCTGAAAGTAACCCTTCTGTTGCATTCAATTGTTTCATGGACACTTTACAAAAGCATATTATTTCAAGTACTTTTCAAAAAAACAATCAATTGTCAACACACATCTAAAACCATGGATGACTAACAATCTTCTTATCAAAATTAGAAAAAAGAATAAACTGTGCATAAAATGTAAAAAAACATCCAAACAATAAAAAACTTAAAAAACATTTTGATACTTTTTGCAAAACAGTGAACAAAGAAGTCGAAAACACACGCAACAATTTCTACAGTGAAAAGTTCGCTAATGCTCGAGGTAATGTACGACAAGAGTGGAAAGTGGTTGGCAGCATTTTAGGAATTGAAAAAAAACTGTGCAAAAATTGATACTATTGAATTAGTGGGAGTAACAGAGTCAGATTCTTGCAATATTTCAAATACAGTGCACGCCGGTTAATATAATCACGGTTAATGTTATCAAGCGCTTAATGTTATCGCTTTCGTATGGTCCCGTCCGCTCATATAATAATGTATACAAATATAAGTTGGTTAATGTAATCAACACATCGGTTATTATTATCATTTTTTCCAAACAAAGCATACATGTGTGCGATATGTTTTACTCTTTTGTCGCCGACATTAACGGTAAAATGTCTGCGAAATGTGAAAACCAGTCGAATTTATGTTTTTTTTATCTAAAGATGCCCATAGATACGTATTAAATGCGTGGATCTGTAGGTGTTTGATAGATTTCCAACTCAAAATTGGTTCAGTGCCGATTTTGATTTTGTCGATGGTACATACCTTGGAACCTTGTCATAATTTATTTTTCGCGTAATTAATTTTGTGTGATGGAGGAATTGAAAAAAAACGAAACGATTTAACAATTAAAGAAAAACTCGACATTTTAATGCGGTTTGACAAACTTCCAAAAATGAGCCAGCGTAATGCAGCAATTCATCTAAACATATCACAACCCTTGCTATGCAAGCTTTTAAAAAATAGACAACTTTTTGAAAAATCCACCAGGGAAAATGAAAACATCAAAACTAAACGTAATAGGAGTGGAAAAGACAGTCAGGTGGAATTAGCTTTAAAGCGGTGGTTTACTGATGTCCGGGCAAAGGATGCTCGTGTCGATGGACCACTTATGCGTCAGGAAGCAGAAGATTTAGCTACCAAAATGGGAAGGTACGGCTTTGTTGCAACAGAATGATGGTTTCATCGCTGGAAAAAACGTGAAAACATTTGTTACAAACGCACTTATGGAGAGCAGAAAAGTGCAGATGTCTTAGGAGCTGGCACCTGGATTCACAATAAGTGGCCGAAAATTCTTAATGAGTTTTTGCCTTCTAACATTTACAATGCGGATGAAACAGGGCCTTATTTTCGCGCTTTACCCGAACATACTTATTTGTTTAAAAGTGACAATTCAAAGGGATGTAAGATTTCAAAAGAGCGAGTAACAGTTTTATGTTATGCTAATATGGTAGGTAAAAAAAAAAGACTTTTGGTAATTGGGAAAAGTCAGAGTCCAAGATGCTTTAAAAACGTTAAAACACTTCCAGTGGATTATTATGCTAACTCTAATGCTTGGATGACAGCTTCAATTTTTAATGAATGGTTGGTTAACTGGGACATCGAACTCAACAAAAAAATTGCTGTCCTTGTTGATAACTGTACAGCACACAAAGTCAACTGTTCTTTAAAGAATATAAAAATCGTATTTTTACCTGCAAATACGACATCAATCATACAGCCATGTGACCAGGGAATCATCCGAACCTTAAAGGCTTACTACCGAGGAGAAATGCGAGCAAGAGTTTTGGAGAATATTGAAGATGCGAAGCTTTTGAGTGCGAATGAATTGGCCAAAAAAAAACAATCTTTTGGAAGCAGTTCACCTCATAGCCTCTTCTTGGAATCGTGTGTCAGATGTCACAATTAATAATTGTTTCAAACATGCGGGTTTCAAAGATGTGAACGATAATGAACAAGCTGAAGAATTTTCATATGAAGACCTTATTCCAACAGATATGAGTGAAACTGAATTTGAAACTTGGATGGGGATTGATGAATGTGTATGTTCAAGTAAGTTTAGTTTTCCTTTAAAGGATGAATTTTATTAAAGCAGGAATTTTGTGTTTTTTTTAGGTGCTGCGTTGACCGAGGAAGAAATATGTGAACCGGTTTCTTCTCCATCAATAGAGATTGATCCAGTTCCAGCCAGTTCTGATGAAACGAAACCATCAAACAATGAAATGAGACGTGCTTTGGAAGTCCTTCACCGAGGAGTTTACCTTAGTTCAACCGAATTCGAAAAACAATATGAGTATGAAACCTTTATCAACGGTTTACTACGAAAAAATTGTAGACAAACGCTAATTAAAGAGTTTTATTAAATTATGAAATTATGAATTTTAGTGTGTAATATGTATACATTTCTTTTATAGGTACAATGAAGAGAGTGCTTTGTAATCAGTTTGCTTTATTATTTATTATTCCAATGTTGTTATGAATTAATTTTTTTCAAATAAATTTTTGATAAAAACTGTATATGTAACTTCTCTTTTAAATTTCCTCAATCGAAAAATAGCATCTCGGCTATTGTTATCATTCGGTTATTGTTATCAATTTGGTCTGGCCCCAACGTGATTATAATAAGCGGCGTGCACTGTACATTTAATGAATATTTTACGGAAATTTCTGAAAAATTGAAACTGTTGTAATAATATTAAGTCACATCTAAATGTTAAATTATAATGCACATCCATAACAAAGCAATCAAAAGTTAACCCCCTCTGGTGAGTTTTTATGATTTTGAAATTCTCAGTTATTTTTTTTTTTAACGACTTACTTCTTGATGAACTTTTGTAAACGTACCACCCATATTTCATTTTCATTAAAAAGATATTCCATACAAAAAGTAAAACCAGTCCATTTATTTAAACAAATTTTAATAGAAACCAACTGTCGAAACGAGAACAGATTGTAGTTGCGGCTTTACTACAGAAGTACTATCTGACGATATTCAACTCAAAAGTTTTGTGTTTGATGCTATAACTCCAAGAGAAGTTCATAATGGTATCATGTCTTTGAAAAATAAAACTTCTTGCACAAGTGATAGTGTGTCTAGTGGTTTATTAAAAAAGATTGCCTGATATATTACTGATATCGTAACCTCCTTATTCAATAGAAGTGTTGAAATGGGTTGTTTTCCCCACCACCTGAAATGTGCAGAAGTTATCCCACTTTTTAAAAAAGGTAATAGGCAAAATATAGGAATATATCGCTTCTTTCGACATTTTCAAAAATTTTTCAAAAGTTAATGAAGGGTCGTTTTGTCTTATTCTTGGAGAAGTACAATTTCTTTTGTAATAATCAGTTTGGTTTTCGAGCAGGTTTGACAACAGAGGATGCCATCCTTAAGGTGTGTAGTCGACTTTATGGGAGTTTAAATAACAACAAATCAACTATGGGTCTATTTATGGACATGACTAAAGCTTTCGATCTAGTGAACCATGACCTTCTGCTAACTAAACTTTATAAGGCTGGTTTTGGTGTTAAAATTTTTAAATGGCTCAATTCTTATTTAAAAAATAGAAAACAAAAAGTAAACTTAAATGGAATAATCAGTGAACCGAGACTTTTAAAAAACGGTGTACCACAGGGATCTGTACTTGGCCCTTTATTTTTCCTAGTTTACATAAATTCCTTTTTTAAACTAAAACTAAATGGTACTTCAACTGCTTTTGCGGACGACATAGCTTTAACATATGAAGCACAAACAATTTTTGAAAACATTGTAATGATTAATGAAGATCTTGAAATATTAAGATTGTGGTTTTCTTATCATAAATTAATCATAAGCGAAAAAACTAAACTGATGTGTTTTAAAGTGTCTGAAAATATTATACACGACTTTAATCTATGGTTTCATGCACACGACTGCAAACAATTTCCACTACCTTTTCGTACTTGTGGTAGAAATAATTTTATGGACAATTTGTATTGCACTGAAAGCTGCTTCAAAATTGAATCAGTTCAACAGTTCAAGTATCTAGGGACAATAATTGATTTCAATCTAAATTGGAAAGACCATATACATATGATTAGTGCCTATTTATTGTTAGTCATACGTAAATTGTATTTGTTAAAGCCTTTTTGTTCTCAAAAAATACTTACGATGATTTATTATGGTCTTGCTAACTCAATGTTGCAAGATCATTGCACAGAAGCACTTAGTACGAATAATCTCAAATAAAAATCGTTTAGCGAAAAGTTGGCCCATATTTAAAGAATTGCGAATAATACCAATGAGACATTTATATGTTTTTAAAGTATTAAGAGAATTCTTTAAACAAAGTGGGAATATACCTAGTAGAAATTATCAAATGTACAACCTATGTAGAAACAATATGAGTCTGGTAAATGTGCCTTTCGCACATAGAACACATTTCTCACATTTTTATACATATAGAGCTCTAAATATATTTAATAAATTGCCCTTACATATAAGAGCAACGTACCATTTTTCAAATTTCACTAAGAAAATTAAAGACTGGTTATTCACATTAAATTATGATTTTGTCGAATCCCTTCTATAGTTTGATTTAGATGTATATCCAAAACTATAATGTATATAATTAAGGAATTGTTAAGCTTGTAGAGGCCACTGGAAGTTGGCGTTTGTAAATAATTGTTTGTAATATGACTTATAGAGGTCTCTCGTGATTCTTTGAAGAAAAAGGAATAGAATTGGATATTGAAGGAGAAGATGGAATAGAGTGTTTAGAGTTAAGTTAGCCGTCATACCGCACGCCTCGACCAGAAGCAACTTGTGCAATAAAAGTTCTAAATAATCGAATAAGTAAAATTGTGTTTTATTTTAACGCCAAAACGAGGCACGTTGGTGCCCCGACGTGATTTTTTTTTATTATAGACTATTACGCCCGCGACGAAAGCACGGCTTCGACAGTAAAAGGCACGCTACGAATCTGAAACCGCGCGCAGTTCTTACCGCAAGCACATTTTAAAACTGCTACGTCAGACAACGTGGTATCATACCGCTCCACAATCACGCGATTCCTGACTTCTGACCTACTACGCCCTAGAACCTACAATTTGGAGAAAGCTACCAACCAGTGTGCGATTTTAGCAGTTCTACCGCAACGTGGTAGTTAACCTCACATAACAGCGTGGCGTCAATCGCATTATTCAACCACGTTGCCACAGCAACGCCAACGTCATCAGTGGAATCAGCGGGCACACAATCGTCCAGAATTGCGAGAACAAATAACAGAACACTTAACGTTTCAACGGTACAGTACATCCAGCGAACCTAACGGAACACTTAACGTTTCAACGATACAGTACATCAAGAAAACGTAACGGAACACTTAAGTACATACTATATATATTTAAAGTTAAACATACCCATTAAAAAAAAAAAATAAATAAATAAATAAATTAGTCACTACATACTTTTTTCTAAAGTAGGAGATTCTTTTTATATACTTTTCATATACGTCATTACATACTAATAATACATACACTATACATATACCACATTACATATATTATTTCAACTTTCCATATGAATTTCTTTTTTTATTTTATTATTTTATTTCATCTTTTTATTTGTTTTATACCTTTTGTTATAATTTTTTAAAAAATAATTAAGTAGGTACACCTATTCCATCCAACTAAAATTTTCTCCGAAATCTTGGTTTTGTAAATCCGTTCTCTTCCTTTCGTAAATATTGAACTAAAATCTATTTTGTCCAAAATGGGCGAGGGTGACGAACAACAAACACCCCAAAGCGGTTCTTCTGACCTACAACAGCTCAACCCAAGCGGTCAAACAAGTGTAATCGAAGCTGTGGCTGTTAAGCTACCAGATTTCTGGAAAGCAATGCCAGCTGTATGGTTTTTTCGAGTAGAGTCTCAGTTTTCAACTAGGAACATAGTAACTGAACAATCAAAATTTCATTATGTTGTTCAGGCGTTACCCCAAGACGTGCCTGCAAGCGTGTATGACATTCTCATACAAGAATCGCTGACCCCTTACACTAATCTAAAAAAGGCCCTAATAGACAGACACTCTATGAGTGAAGGGAAACGTATCGAAGTCCTACTGTCAGGTGAGGAGATGGGTGATATGAAACCATCCGAGTTCTATCGTCGGCTTGTTACCATAGCGGGGCAATCTGTAATTGTTTCAGAAAACTTAATTGTAGAATTGTGGAAACGTCGCCTTCCCACATTAGTTCAAGCCGTAGTTAAATCAAGTCCAAAAACCCAAATCGATGAACTCATTCACGTGGCAGATGAAATATTTGAAGTATGTCAACAACAAAGTACTTCAGCATCTTCGATCACATCTCAAGCAGAGAAAACAATCAACGAACTTACCTGCATTAATCGAAATCTCCAAACCGAAATTAATAGGAACAATAATAGGAACACACGCAATAGGTCACGTTCTTCTTCAAGACAAAATAGTTTCCAAAGGCAGAGCAATTTTAATAGTTCCCAAACGCCTAATCAAAATAGTGCTCATATAAACAGACCAGATGGGTCAATGTGTTGGTATCATGAACACCATGGTGCAAATGCACAAAAGTGCAAACAACCCTGCAGTTTAAAAAAAAAAATAGTTCCTACTGTCGTTGCGACGGCAAACGATAGTAGCACTCAAAGTTCGCCAGGCCGTCTGTTTATAAAAGACCCTATTTCCAAAACCACATTCTTAATCGACTCCGGTTCCGATGTTTCAGCACTTCCTGCATCACAATACAGGTCACAGAGTTTGAAACCGGATCAACTCCTTTCTGCAGCAAATGGCTCTACCATTAAAGCTTTCGGCACGAAATACCTCCGCATGAGTTTAGCACATTTCTGATCGCCTCAGTTACGAAGCCAATCATAGGCGCAGACTTTCTGCGAAAAACAGGATTAGTTATTGCCATAAAAAAATTCGCAACTAATCGACCCTCTCACTAATTCAAAAGTCCGTGGCATATCATGTGAACTAAACGTTACAAGCCCACGTTTCTTCGTGGTAGAAAACAATGACCAAGCCCTATTAAAGGAGTTTTAAGAGCTAATGGAACCCCCAGATTTTAACCTATCTGTCAAACACTCTGTCGTGCATCATATGCTTACAAAAGGAGCTTTACCGTATACGCATGCTAGACGTTTAAACACAAAAATATATAACATTGCCAAAGCGGAATTCGACTACATGATCCAAATAGGGATTTGCAAACCATCTTCGTCACCATGCTCGTCTCCTTTGCATATGGCTCCAAAATCAGATCTTAACGACTGGAGGCCATGCGGCGATTACAGGCTCTTAAACTCGATTACTGTACCAGACAGGTACCCCATATCACAAATCCAGGATTGTTCGATTAACCTCGACGGTTGTATCATCTTTTCGATAATCGACATTATACGCGCTTTCCATCCCTGTGGCACCAGAAGATGTGCATAAAACAGCCGTGATTACCCCCTTTGGACTAATGGAATTCAACCGCATGACTTTCGGCTTAAAAAACAAACCTTTCAACGTTTCGCACACCAAGTCACGAGGGGGCTAGATTTCGTTTTCGTTTACATAGACGATTTTCTCGTGTTTAGTAAGTTGCAAGAGGAACATGAAGAACATCTTAGAATCCTTTTACAACGTTTGTTGAAGTACGGTCTTCGAATTAAAACGTCGAAATGCGTATTTGGAGTCCCAAAGCTACAGTTTTTGGGATTCGATATATCGAAAGATGGAATACAACCGTCACACGACAGAGTCGAGGTAATCGAAAAATTTCCAGAGCCACAATCGTTAAAAAGTGCTCAAAGATTCGTAGGTATGGTGAACTACTACCACCGCTTCATACCTAACCTGGCTAAGATTTTCGCACCAATTTACAATCACCTGTCAAAATTCGCTAAAACAAATGTTAAACGAAAAAATTTCACTTGGCCCACAGAATGCCAAGAAGCGTTTGTAAAGGCTAAGCAAGAACTTGTCAAAGCAACTCTTCTGACACACCCTAAGCCTGACGCTAGAATGAGTATCATGACAGATGCATCAGACAAAGCTGTGGGTGCAGTCATTCAGCAGCAAAGAGGTGATGTTTGGGAGCCGTTGGCATTTTTTAGCAAAAAGCTTTCGCCTGCACAAACAAGATACTCGACCTTTGATAGGGAACTTTTAGCAATATACCTGGCCATAAAACATTTTCGCAATTTTGTCGAAGGACAGGACTTCTGTGTCTTCACCGACCAAAAACCACTCACCACCGGAAATGTTTTTACGAAAGCCAACCGTTCTCCGAGACAGGAACGACATCTCGACTATATATCACAATTTACCATTGATATACGACACATACAGGGATCGTTAAATGTCGTAGCTGACACCTTATCGCGACCGAACGCAGACACACCGGAGCTTACCTATCCAGGAATCGAAGATTTAGCCAAAGCGCAAGAGAGTGACGAAGAACTTACCACACTTGTTCGAAACCTCCCGAGTAAATCAAACGTGAAACTAGAGTTCATTTCGATACCTGCCTATAAAATTTCCCTGTGGTGCGAGACGTCCACAGATACCAATCGGAAATTCGTACCTTCAGTCAAGCGGAAACAAATTTTCCAAACAATTCACTCCCTCTCTCACCCGGGAATTCGAGCTTCGCGCAAGCAAATTGGCAAAATTTACTTCGAGCCCAAAATAAATTCTTGGGCGAAGAACTGTCCATCATGCCAGATAGAAAAAACTCAAAAACATACGAAACTACAGCCTGATCAAATTGAAATACCGGCTGGTCGTATTCAACACCTACATATGGACATTGTCGGACCGCTTCCTCCCTCGAATGACTGCAGATACATTTTGACCATAGTGGATAGATTTTCAAGGTGGCCCGAAGCCTACCCAATCGTGATATACAAGCCGAGTGGATAGCAAAAACATATGTATGGGAACATGTTTCAAGATTCGGTGTACCCCAAACTATCACCACAGATCAAGGATCTCAATTTGAATCCAAGTTATTTAGGGAGCTATTGAAATATTTGGGGCGACCCGTATTCGTACGACTGCTTATCACCCACAGGCCAACGGTATGGTCGAAAGGTTCCATCGCCAACTTAAGACATCCATACGTACATCGGGAAATAAAGTTAACTGGACCGAACAACTGCCTTTGATCTTGTTAGGGATCCGAACAGCCATCAAAGAAGATGTAAAGCATACACCTTCCGAACTCCTGTACGGAGAAAACGTAAAGGTCCCCTTCGATGTCTCATTGAAACCAGCCAGTGACTTCACGGAAGCGAATTTTGTGAGTCAACTTAAAGATTTTTATAGTAGAATACCGAGCACTACACTTCAGACAAGAAAAACAAAAGTAAACACCCACATCCCAAATGCTCTTCACACTTGCAGCCACGTTTTGATCAGGAACGACAAAGTAAAAATTAGTTTGGATTCTCCTTATGAGGTAGTAGTAAGAAAACTAAGAAAACAATTCGTAATTAGAAAACATAACAAAAAAATATCAGTGTCAATCGACAGAATTAAACCATTTTTCAATGACAGCTGATGTAATTATTTGACAGGACAACTTAGATTACGCATTACGTTGGAAGGGGGGTGATGTAGAGGCCACTGGAAGATGGCGTTTGTAAATAATTGTTTGTAATATGACTTATAGAGGTCTCTCGTGATTCTTTGAAGAAAAAGGAATAGAATTGGATATTGAAGGAGAAGATGGAATAGAGTGTTTAGAGTTAAGTTAGCCGTCATACCACACGCCTCGACCAGAAGCAACTTACGCAATAAAAGTTCTAAATAATCGAATAAGTAAAATTGTGTTTTATTTTAACGCCAAAACGAGGCCGAATAAGCTTTTATATTTATATTTTATATTTTAATTTTTTCTTTTCTCTATGCGCTTGCGAATCTAGTTTCTTTTTATTTTTCTTTTATTATTTTTGCAATCTATAATTTAAACATTGTCACCCCACATACGATTATGAATTGTAATTTTAAATTTGATGTTTCATTCACCACTAACCTCAGGTTGCAGAATGACCACTTACATTATATTTACTGCCTTGTTAATAATATTAAGTCAAATGTATGAAATGTATTAATAAAATGAAATGAAAAAAATATATGTACATACCTCCGAACAGCAATTCGAAAGGAAATTGTTGAGAAAATATTTGTTACTGAATTTAACGACAAGCAATTTTCGTTTTTAAATTACTTTTTCTTTAGTTTGACCGTAATTTGATTAAGCATATAAATAAATAACCCGATCAGTGAAAAATATCCCATTACCCTCATAGTTCTACGAATAAATCCCAGAAGAAAAGTCATTATATGTATATCACTGAAATTCTGGGAGGATAGAATGTTGGATTTTATCTTACTACAGAGAACTGTTCGGAAAATGAACTCCAAAAGCCGGTAGCCATTTCTTAATTCTACGTTCTACCAATTTGAAATCACAATTAATTAATTATTGAATAAAGAAATATTAAATTTTGCAAGAAAAATTTCAATTGTTCATCATATCTTTAGTGTTATATCTTAAATGTAATATCACATATCTTATATGACTAACCCTTTTTTATGAATTTAATAAAGAAAAACTTAAACCTAACTATTTTCTACTGAATTAATAAATTGTTGATGTTAAATCCCAATTGTTGTTGCTTTCTTTCATTATCACTATTTCATGTTGTTTCCCCTTTTTGTTGTTTGTTTTTTTGTCACCAGCAATCATCACATTGGATGAGGAAAGCTTTGTTTTTTTTAATTATGGTAGTCTCTACGGTTAGATAGCTTAAGCCTAGCACTTACGATCTGCACCCTGACCTGGATTAAATGGTCTGCCAGAATTAGGTGTAGTCATGCGACTGCATCAAATTCGATTGTATGTTTTTGTCTCATTGATGTTGGTTATTATTGACATGTTATGTCTTCTTCAACCTGAAAATGAAAAAAACAATAATTATATGAAAACAATTATAAATTCTTTTTGTTTTTAATTATTATTGTTGTATGTTAAGGAAACTAGTACTACTTGTTGCAAAACATTGAAATTTGCCGACATTTGTATATAAAATAATTAATGGAACTCTCATATTTGTCTTTAAATTTTCAAAACTTAAAACCAATAATTGCACACCCGCCTTAGGGTACAATGCGCCGTATTAAGATTTATTGGTTGTATTGAAGAACATTAGCACAACTACTGTGCATAATAGTGTATTTCTTTACTGGGAGAGCTTTAGTGATAAACGGATAAAACATATCCACTTATGCCGGGCATATCTTGATACCACATGGCAATCATAAGCAGGACAAAGGCAGAAGAATTATTTTGGTGTGTCATCACCTTGATAGCAAACAATTTTTTTTTTTGCATTTATTAAATTTTTTCTTTTTCAATTCAAAAAACATTGAATTTAATTGATTAAAAATTACAAGAAATAACTGTAAGCTTTATTCCATATTAACAACATGAAATTATTAGATACTGAGTGTTGTCCAATACAGTATGAATTAAAGAAAAATTTCAAAGATACAATCTGTTGTCTAATGACAAATGTCGGATGTATCATGCTATACTCATCAAAAAGAATGTTGTGGGTTTTGAATGCCAAAAAGTAGTAAGTAAACAATAAGCAGAATGTAAGCAGGAGGATTCAATATCATAGAAATTTAAACTAATATTTTTATTACACCACTGTTTGCATCAAAATCAAAGTTAAAAAGCCATTTTTTAATATTCCTGTTAAATAGATAAGTTGAGCGAATACATATAATATTAAAAGGTAAACTATTAAAATAGCGTTGTATATTGTTGAGTATTATATTAACTTCTTAAGAAGAATATTTTTAATATTTTAAATACCTGCGCTGGGAAATAATGAGTTGCTTTGTTCAATTCATTTTTTTTTCAATCGTTAATAAAAATTTTTTTTTGAGTAACCAACAACTCTGGAAAATAATTTTTAAACGTACCACCCAATAAACTATATCATACTGTAGCTTATATGAACCAAGACATAATAAAAATTTCGAGATTTTTCCGACAGCAAAGATTTCATATGTAGTTGAAAGCAAATATTTTTTTAAGAGCTAGAGTGTATGGGATTTACCACGAAAAATACTTATCAATATCACAACAGCAAAAAGCAAACTTTCTTCACAAAACTATTTATTGTATGGAATTCAGAATCATCCATAACTATGTACGATATAACAACATTATAAACTTCACAAGAAGATATTGGCTCAAAGTAAACACTATTGGAATGGAATATAAATAATAAGCAAGAGTATTTGCTGTTATTTTAGTGAAGTACTCATTAAAACATTTAGCCATTTCAGAATGATCAACAATATTCGACGTTCCGTACATTAAACTTTGTGGAATATAAAAGGCAGTATAGGTTTACCTTTTTTGATTCTGATTGTTTCGGAGCTGAGGAAGCTGCATATTAAGTAATTTTATAAAACTATCGAAAGCAATAGAGGGATCAGATTCGGAATTAACTCCTGACCAATTTTCTAGAATTTAGTACCTCAAAATTTGTACTACTAATCGACTTAAAAGAAACTTTTTTACTGGTTATTCTTCTTATTTGAATCTTTTAAATTGAAAAAGAGACAGGTCATACAGTGATCTGAGATTTTCATATCAGGTTTTGTATGTAGTAGAAGTTATTTTCGTTGGATCGTTAATGCATGATTCAAGCATATTAGCTGACATCAATCAAGGACTTATAGCTTTCTACTGACGATGATTCAGAGGATAGCAGCAGATATCAACATTGCAGATGTGGGAGCCTGCTTACATACAAACGCAGCAGCAAAAAAAGCAGCACTAAAATCACGTCCTAGATGGAGTAAGAAAACGTTTCAAAGAATTCTGCAACCAACTTCCAGCTGGGTAGATCAAGAGAAAAAAAACCTTCTGTATACGTTTGCTCTCGTATGGTATAATAGAAGCTCGAATGCAGGAACATATATGTATAACCGTAAGCTGTTATCTTAATTCATAGCGATAAAAAATATATACAGTCACAGAAGTTAACTGAGGAGGCCATGCGTTTTATGAAACGTAGTATCATCTAACGCTGATAGAAATATGTAGTAATTCTCCTTGTCTACTGAAAAAACCAGACGTAACACTAACTTTAAGACGCATGATCGCGTATGTTACATATTGTAATTATTGAAAATATAAGTTGTATGTATGAAAAGATCTTACCGAATTCCCACCTAAGATTTTGTAATGATCGGCAGTTCTCCACAACGTTAAACTGTTCCAGCGTACATACTTGTTGCATATGTGCATGTGTATGTACGTATATATTTGCTGATATCTGCTCCTGGGCACATCTTTCCCACATTTTTGAACAATTTTTACGCATCATAACTATTTACTTTCTGATAAAACTATTTTTTCACAATTTTCAATTTCAATTAATTTTCATTTAATTCAATTAATGGTGCAAACGTACTAAATAGAGCATTGTATTATTATTATTTAGTTTACGTCGTGAATGATTATTTATTGTTTTGCATCCAGACTTGAAATTGTTTTTAGTCTACACAACTCCAGTTCAACCATAATAAATAGAACAATAGTTTCATATGCGGACGAGAAAATCTTCAATGGTTGGCTATTAATGCAGCCAATGCTTCGATTGCAGCTTGCAGTAATTACAAGTCTTCTAGCAATTTTAGATTTCGTTTATCCACTTTACACCTTCCCAATGATATGTTTTGTTTGACAATTTCCCCTACATACGTAAAATTACCAGCTGCCGGGGGTTTGAAATTTGACGATGCTTCTGCTCACTTTTCGTTCACAATGGTGTTTTCTAAATATTTCTCCAGAGGTTGGGCAACTTGAACTCCAATGGAACAATAAAAATTGTTGGCCCTTAGAAATAACAAAAACTAAAGACGACTCTAAAGTCCACCTTAGTTAGTTGACTCTAAACCTAAATTTAGTGATTCGTATAAATAAACCAACTTTATCTAAAGTCAACTTTAGCTAACTATTGTTGCCTACACCTAAAATTATGAATGACAGTTCGGGAATTAAAATGGCACTTGACTTTTGAATTAGATTTTTCCGAACAGTCTTTTTCATGAGAATTAGTTTAAGCGAATTAAAAAAGGACTCGATACGATAAAATGAAGAAAGTAAGCTTATTCGGTTTGAGTGTACATTCCAAGAACCTTTTTGGTGTATGTCAACACCGTATACGGTTTAACCGAAATGCAGTATTCTCCGCTTAATTACACTGTGTGTTTATTGTTTCTTAACAGCATTTTTTTTTAAATCAATTACCAATTAACAAATTAGAAAGTAATTTATTAATTAGAGAACGGAACTGGACACTGAAGGAAAAGAATGATGTAGCGGAATTTGACAGCGATGCACACTTTATCGACAAAAACTTCATAAAGAAGATCTAAATCCCAAACCGAGCACTTCAGCTAAAAAAGAAAAACTTTGCAAACACTAACTAAAAAATAAAAGGCAAAAATTAAGCCTTAGTGAGCAAGTGTTTCAAAAGATGATTGAACAAATACAACACGAAAATTAACTGTTCAACATTAAAAAAGAAATTGAAGAAAAAAAACTTATGCTCGTTAATTTAAAAATATAAAAAGAGGAATGTTGTAATAAAAATTAAATTCAGTTAAAAAATGAGCGTTACTTTCTTTATTTCAATTTCTTCACTTGCTCACTAAGGCTTAATTTTTACCCTTTATTATGTTTTATTTCATTTGTTTTTAATAGATTTATTGAATGAATTAGGTTACAGGTTTTTTAGTGAAATATGTAGGTACTGTTGTACAAGTTTATTTAAAATTTTATAAAATGAACTATCTTAATACTGTAAATATTTTAAATATGAACTGTAATTAAATATGTGAACCGTGAAAAAAATGGATAAAGCAACTACATATATGTTCTTCAATTAGAAGTACTGTCTCCCCGCGTTCAAATTCGTCTCTATAGCTTCATGGTCATTATTTGAATTATCTTCAGAATCTGAAAAAAGTAAATAATATGAGTTGGTCATTGGATATTATATTCTCTTTACTTACAGATAATAGATGAATCTTCTATGATGGAACAATTTCTTAGCTTTGCGATGTTCTATAACACTGTAGGGGCTGTAATCGTATTTTTGCAAACGAAAGCCATTAAAGCAGCATCGTTAAGCTGCGATCCTATTCGGAAGGGAGTCATTCCTCTATTTGTTTCCGTATAGCCACCATCTCCAAATATGACTCCTCCATGCAGTTTAGTTGTTACAATCTGATTTTAATTGAAGATGCGTTGAAAATACTTGAATCGTGAGCACTTCCTCTCCAGTGCGCAATGACATCTAGGATATTGCTGTCCTCATCAACAATAACCTGAACATTAAGTAAGTAGAATCCCTTCCTGCATCGATATCGGATCCAACCTCGCCTCCTGAGTTCTTTGAAGCTGTGGTTGTATATATAAATTGACTTATTTATCAAGTAATACTATTATTTTAGTGCATTCATGTAAAATTTCATATAAATGTGATTATTAATTCGCGTTTTATCTCTAGTTAAACAGAATCATAATGGCAACTGAGACGATAATGGTGAAAATTGAGCATCGCGCTGTAATTAAATTTCTCACTAAGCAAGGAAAAAGTCAAAAAACTATTCATGAAGAGATAGTGGCTGTTTACCAGGGTTCCGCACCTTCATTATCAACTGTGCAAAAGTGGTCAAGTGAGTTCAAGAGAGGCAGAGAGAGCATTGAAGACGACCCCTGCTCCGGCGCCCCGGCTACTGCTTGTACGGGAGAAAGCATCAAAGAAGTCGAAAAACTTGTTCTTGAGGATGCCCGAATAAAGGTGAAAATGATGGCAGAGATCACCAAGCTTTCAATTGGTACCATTCACACCATTCTTCATGACCATCTTAAACTTTCAAAGGTCAGTGCAAGGTGGGTGCCACGAATGCTCACAGCGCCTCAGAAAAAAGTGAGAATCGCATGCTGTAGAGAGCTTTTGGAGATGTGTAGTGAGAACGCGGACGGTGTTATGGATCGAATTGTTACTGGGGACGAAACATGGGTTCACCACTATGACCCTGAAAGCAAACAAGGGTCCATGCAGTGGCATAAAAAAGGAACAGACCCCCGAAGAAGTTCAAAGTCACTCCGTCTGCCGGGAAGTTCATGGCCACAGTTTTTTGGGACTCAAAGGGAATCTTGCTCATTGAGTACAAAAAAAAAGGTGAAACCATCAACGCCACATCCTACGCTTCCACTTTGCATAATTTGCGGGAGGAAATTAAAAAGAAAAGACGGGGTAAACTCGCAGCGGGTGTGTTGCTTCTTCATGACAACGCCCCTGTTCACATGGCGCGAGTTTCCAAGGTTGCTGCGCGAGATTGTGGTTTCGAAGAAATCCAACACCCACCCTATAGTCCAGACCTTGCCCCTAGTGATTATTTCCTGTTTCCGGATTTGAAAAAATGTCTTCGTGGAAAAAGATTTTCGAATGATGAAGAACTCAAGTCGGCAATAAATGGGTATTTTGCAAAGAAAGAGGAAATTTATTTTTTTGAGGGTTTAAAAAAGCTTATCTCAAGATGTAACAAATGCATTGATGTTAGTTGAGATTATATTGAAAAATAAAAACAATCTAAATTGAATTCGCATTTTCCTTCATATCGATACCGAGAATATATTGAACGCCCCTCGTATGTCCGCTAGTTTAAAAATTTCCGGTGTAAATGAAATTCGATTACTCACCCGTATCTAGTTGGTAACTGCCTTTGGATAGATGGCGTAAAGTTATCAGTACCATGATGTGAGTTGGAACAGGACAACCTTGGGTGTATTTTGGTCTAATGTCACTCTCAATCAAGTCGCAAATAAACATAACAGTGTCCTTATTAGGTCTGTAAAAGAAAAAAATTTCATTTTTGACCACATTATTTTGTAACTTCTGTTGAATTGCTTAGTACATTCTTACCTATAATTTCTTTTGAATTCCGCATCTGTGTATTGTTCAAATGGATTAAATCTTTTTTTTATACACTTTTCTTTTTCTACTTTGCTGCACATTCCTTAAAATATTTAAATCACGAAAAATACGTTCGTCTGGCATTTTTTTTCCAAATAAGTTTTCTTGTACTGTCACTTTAGATTCGACTTACATTGCGGTGGGTCGAATCTTAACTTTTACCTAAGATTTTTACCTAAGAAGTCGACTTTAGTGAAAAGTGCTTGTTATTTCTACGACTAAAGTCGACTCTAAATTTTGTTATTCCTAACTGCCGTTGACTTTGAAAAAAATGATAATTGTCAACATAACAAACATATGTAATTGTTTTTCTCTACGGAATACAAAAAGCTACTGCCGGCCAATAGAAAATGCCATAAATGAACTATGGTTGGCCCTGGATTAATGTCGTTTTCGTTTGAGCTTTTCTCCGCGTTCTGAAGAAGAAAAGTAACGTAAAACCAATTCCCCTCATTTTTTTTAGAATCAAAATCTCGCTACTCGTTTTCATTTGTGAATCAAAATTTCTCTTCTCGATTTTATGTAAAAACGTCAAATAGTATTGTGTGTCAACTGTCAAGCTAGGTTTCTATTTTCGGGCAATCAGCTGTGTCTGGCCAATTTATTATTTTGAGTTCTCAAATTGATTCGCAAGCAAATATATTTAAAATATAAAAGTCCGAAGAAGTTATTAGTGTTCCATTTAAATAATAATCAGGGTACTTAAACAACAAAAAAGCCTTCTGACAACCCAAATTGTGAAATAGACATAGGATTAAAACTGATTGAGCCACAATTATAAACGAACTAAACTAGAAGGAATGTGATGAACTTTTCAGATTTTCTGGTGACTTCCGGTAAAGTGCTTTCACCGCCCCATGGTGGCATTTTTTTTACCTCCACGGCTAGACAGATTTTTGGGAGCTTGTTGCCGGGAGCAAATTCATATGTAAAGTTTAATTTCGGTGTGGAACAAAATAAATAAATTAATTAAAGTATTTATTTTTGTCTGATAAGAATTAAGTTGAAATGTCGAGGAAAAATACGCCAGTTTCAAAATAAGTACTTGTGAAGTGTTTAGATGGGTTACTTTAAATAGGATCGTGCTTTAAAAAATGTAAACAAAGTACTTGTGAAACACGAAGAAATTTTTTAAAGCACGATTCTATTCAAACTATCCCATCTAAAGACTTCACAAGCACTTATTTCGAAACTAGCATATCTTTTCTCGACATTTTAATCCAACACGTATTTGAAAACAAAAATTTCTTTAACAAATTTATTAATCTTGTTCCGTATCGAATTTTAGCTTCCCATATGAATTAGTTCCCGCCAACGATTTCTCAGAAATTGGTATAGCGGTTTAAGTACAAAAAATTTCAGCCAGAATTTTCGTTCCGGATCTCAATAGAAAGAACCTTTCACATATCCACAAATCCACGGCATAACACATGCACAAACACAGGCTAGTGCACTGCAAGTATAACAGCAAATTTTACGTTACGTTCACTAGGTGTATACGTAAAATAAAGGCAAAAGCCAACATCGAACTTATTCGGAAAATGTACATATACGAGGGCGGGTCAATAAGTCCGTGACTTTTGGAATAAAACACAGATTTTTTGATAAAAAAATAATTTTATTTTTCAACGTAGTCTCCCTTGAGCTCTATACACTTTGTCCAACGCTTCTTCAATTTTATTATCCCTTCCAAAAAAAATGATTTGTCGAGGTCCTCAAAATAGGCCTTTGTTTGCGAGATGACTTCATCATTGGAGTCAAATCTTTTTCCACCAAGCCATTTCTTCAGGTTTGGGAACAAGAAGTAGTCGCTCGGAGCCAAATCTGGTGAATAGGGTGGATGAGGGAGCAATTCATAGCCCAATTCATGGATTTTTGCCATGGCAACTGCACATGTGTGCACCCTTGCATTGTCTTTTTTCTCCTCAAATTAGTGAGTAGTCTGATAAAAATAGCTGTCAAACACAAACTAACTGACGCAGCAAGTTTAAATGGTGACAGGAGTCAACTGACAGATGCCTGTTGACAGGAGCAGTGTTGCTGTTTCAGTAAAGAGGTCAGAAATTCAAAAAGTCACGGACTTATTGACTCGCCCTCGTATTTACGAATACATATTTGCTCCCTTTTCTTTCAAGTTATGTAAAAAGGAGTTTTTAAAACTGTACGCAAAATATTTGTATGTAAAGATCGAAAACGCAGTAATGTACGGCTGAATATATGGTAGTTCGAACAAGTGGAATAGGATCTCAACCAACTTGGAGTGCAGCACCGCTGGAAACAGCTGGCGAAAGATCGCGTCAGGTGGAAAGGCTTGTTGGTTGAGGTCCTGGTCCATCCCGGACTGTAGCGCCACCAAAGTAAGTAAGGAAAATATTGGAAATATTTTTCCGACAGCCATGAATGAGCCATATTTTAACTAGCAAAATCAATACTATATAGAGTATGATTTTGTTCCTTGGAGTAGGGACTTTGGATCAAATTTTTTAAACCAGACTGAAGTAGCACCGGTTGCCTAGGCTTATTCTGGTGGTAATCTTCGACAAGGTGTCATTTGTTCAGTTTGCATTAACCCAGAGGAAGAGGAACTCCTCTAAAGTAATGAGTGCTTACAGTGACAAATTGTACGATTTGGTAGACGACGGGGTTATCTTTGCTCGACAAAATTTACTTTACAATGGCGGCAGATTTTGGCCATCCTGAAGTGTCTATATCAATGACGTGTAACAACAGTTCGGATCTGGCCCCGTGCGACTTTTTTTATTCCCCAAACTCAAAACGTACTTTAAGAGTAAGGGTTCGGCACGGTAGAAAATGTAAAAAAGCTACGACCAAGGCTTTGAAGGCGATGTTAGAAATTGCTTTCCAGCATTGCGACGAAGAGTGGCAGCACCGTTGGGATCGCTGTGTACGCTCAATTCAATGTGATCATTGAATTTTGTCCTTAATAAATTTTTAGAAGCCAAATTTAGTTCCCCTATTGTAGGTTCACTCGAACTCAGTTTTAAATCTTTATAATTTTCATAAGTAATCTTAGCTTTGACTGGATCAAAGCAAACAGAACCGTCTTCAGAGTTCGGAAGAGTCTCGCTTCGTTTTAAAAAGAGAGAGGGATAAGCGTTTGTTTTTAAATATTTTTTTCCCAAAAAGGCAGTTTCAAAATGTTTGCTGCAGATGTAAGGTTTTTTAAGGCATTTTATATGTTCACGAGACTCCGCCGTCAAAGCTAACCATTCATCATATTTAACAGTGCCTTTTTTAGGGAAACGAAATAATTTCATATCCGAAAACTCATTTTCGGTTGCACAACAATGTGCTATTGCGCACTTTGTTCTCCTCCAGGACATTTTTATTTGTAGATTGTTGTTCAGATATATGTAGATGTGTTTACCTACTTTTCAGCTTTTAGAAATACGTAGATATGTAGGTAGTTTGTGATTAACCTAAAAATCTTATTAGTTATAATAGGAGCAAAACAGCTCAAATTGTATTACCAAAATCAATACATATATACCTACATAATATGCATATATATAAATATATGTGATGTAATACATGCACCTAAACGCTAGTTGTTTTATATAAAAATTTAGTGAATATATATATCAAGTAATACATATATGGATAAAATATATTGAAATAAAAATAGATACCTATTTTATAGATTAACCTGTGCACTTTAATTATCACTTCAATTCAGTTCAATTACTTATTATTTACATGCACTACAGATTAAGAACACGAATGATATTTTGCTCGTCAAACTTCAATTACAAAATGTAAAGAAATATTCGACTTTTCCCGCTTTGAATTGTTCTTTCTTACATACACACCCATACGCTCAAACAAAATACCAATTCATGAAAAATTACATAATTTCCTATTGCAGTCGAATGAAAACAAACAGCCAAGTCTTCATACCCCTTCCCAAAAAACCCCTTGCATATTCCTTTTGCCAATGCCATCAACTTGTGGTGAGAGAAAAAAAAAATCTCTCAGTAAACAAAACAAGCCAGAGCGAAAATAAAAAAGCTTTACATTATTTCGAAAGCTCGTGTCGGCTGGACGAGTGTCGGCTAGCCGACAAAAATTGAACCATTTTTTCCTACAGCGATGAGACATCTGTATAGATTTATTATCTGTGCAAATAGTGCAAGAAATCCAATACATCCATCAACAACTCGCAGACCAAAACGAAGTACTTAAAACTCAACCTCGACCTAACCTACGAAAGGTGAAACGGGGAGCGGTGGACGCTGTAGGAAACATTGCAAACGCTCTCTTTGGAGTACTTGACTCTCGATATGCTGAAGAGATGTCTACTAAGATCGACAAAATATTCACTAATGAAGATCATTTACTCGAGTTGCTCAACAATCATCTTCAATATTAGACTCCACTATGAACATAATAACAAAGAACCAGGCAGCTATGGACCAACGGCATGACGAACTTTTAACACAAGTAAATCAAGTATTCAATCGCATTAACAATATCACCAGACTCGAATATCAGCTGGACGTTCAGCAATTGTTCTCATCATGGGCTATCTACACTTCACTTCTTATCACTAACATACAACGGACACAAACATCTATTTTTACGGCACTGGCAGACACTCATTACTGGAAAACCAATTATTTACTGATTTCACCGCAACAATTGAGGGAAGAAGTTATAAAAATTAAAATGTATCTACCATCAGGACTTCATCTACCTATTAAATCAAACAATATACTCGAACTCTATAAACTTATGACAACAGAAGGACAAATCACGAGCAACCATGTCATATTTAAAATTAATCTACCACTAATAGAAGAAGAAGTATTCGTTATGTTTAAAAACATTCCAATTCCAGCGATGGCAAACGATATTTTCATCGCCATAGAACCATCATCTACCTATCTAGCAGTAAACGCTCATCAAGACGAGTACTACCCATTATCCAACGATGACATCGCATCATGCAATATCATAGGGAAGGACAGATACCTATGTACTAAAACCCATCCAGTTTACCGCCGTGGATCGAATATCAGCTTGTGTGAAATTAATCTGTTAAATAATATACCTTCGTTATCAGCATGTAAATTGAAGGTCATTGAAACAATTCCTGTATGGACAAGCATTCCAAACACAAACAAATGGATTTATGCTGTAATGAACGAAACTCTGTTGAATGTGGTATGTAACAATCAACCATCACTTCTTACAATCAGTGGAACCGGGATTTTGAAACTGCAACCGACCTGTGTTGTGAGACAAAATTTGTTTACGCTGCAAGCGCATGACATATATTCAAGTAGTATTCGGCTGTCACAGACCAAATATTTCGATGTTATAAATCTACCCAATGTAACATATCTGCCGGCACTTCGTTCACAACATGATAAATGTCAGCACGAGGATCACGGAACTGCAAGCTCTTCATGAACAAATTAAGATTCAGCAGACAGTTTTGCCTAACCTGCTTCACCATCACAACATCCGGCATACAATTATAAGCTCTGGAGGACTCTTCCTGGCTGCCGCAGTTGTTCTGTATATACTTTGCAATCACAGTCCAACTATCTGCAGAAGAACAACCATCCCAGTACCACAACCAAGAACCCTATCAATCTCTGACAATCCGAGGATCGTCAGCGAGGGGCAGGATGTTTAGTCTTAAGAATTAATATTATAAATGCACACCCACAATTTAAAATAAAAATAAATAACCCACATGATACACCCTGTGTGCACATCGCACAATGCACCATAAACCTGATACCATGCACCGATGCACACGATAGGATATCTTTTTTTTGTTTCTATATTAAAATTTATCTTTGAATTTTGCGGCGTAAGCAATGTAGGTACGAATAATTTTGTATTAGAATAAGTTTTCTTTTTTGTTTTGTGTAATATCAATTTTTATGCTAGGCTAAGCTATAATTTTGTATAGCGTCAAAATAAAGACTGATTTTTCAGAGATTATCAAGCAGTTGTTGCAGACTTATTTTTTATTATTCCAAGTGAGTCTGTTTGGAGCTGCAAAATTTTCTCTCATTCCTTTGGGTGTTCTGGTGTACCATCAGCAATACCACAAACAGTCAAGATACAAGAATCTTGGTCTGTTAATTTACATAACGGTAAAAGAACCGTTACAATGATCAAATGGAAAAAAATTAAATAAAAAGAAAGCGACTGGGAATAGAGGAGATAAAATTAAAATTGAGAAATAATGATTGGCCATAATTTTTTCTATATTTTAGAAAATTTTTGTTATCGTTATTTAAAATATTTTTTAATTCCTTTTTGTTTTAGTTAAATACTTAAATGAAAAAAACTCTATACATATGATGTTTTCTTTACATTTAATTTTTTTTAACATGCGTATTTTTATCTTTCAACAATATTTCGAGCTGCGGAATGGGCTTTATTAAAACTAGACTCCATTGTTCTAATTCGTGCAAATCTGTAGGGAGTGAATGTAAAAGTTTGCAGGTGCGAAACCTGCATCTCCCAATAGCCAAGAGCAACGTTCCCCACTTTCAAATTCTGGATGAGTTGCATCAGCAAACCTTATTTTAATTTTTTGGTCATAAATCTAAAACAAAAAGTATTTTAAATTACAATTCATTTCTTAAGCATTGCACGTACTAAAAGGGCATTAATACTAAATAACCCTTTTCTATTAAAGTATAGATCGTTGGCTTGGTGAGGTTTGCGCATTTGTATATGGGTCCCATCACCACCAACCGATGACACCAGGTATTTGATATTTCTCAAGAAAATATCTTCTTGTTTCCCGTTTTTCGATTGATCCACTTTCGACACAGTTGAGATTCCTCATTTATCACTTTGCTGACTGTCGGTCTGACTAAACCGATGTCATGATCTCTCCCAGGGGATCTTTGAAAACTTCCCTCAGCCAAAAACCGAAGAGTTGCTGCAAGTTTATGTTTATGTGTACAGGGAATTTATGAAGGCTTAAATAAATTTAAAAATGCATCTTTGTCCAGTCTAAAACAACCTTTGAAACTGCAAAAATTTAAATAAATTCCTTTAAAAAATACCTATAATCAAAACAAACTCACATAGTTTCAGGAAGATCCAAGATATTAGCATTTTCACGTAGCATTCTCCTTCTAATTTTTTCTCTTTTATGTTTGAATCTTATATCATTTAAAATAGAAAAAAATATTCCATCCATTACGAATTGATAATAGGTAGTTTTTAATTTTAAAGAAATAATTTTCACTCCACGAAATAAATTATAACTATAGCAACTAATTGATAGTTCGAACATAAATTCGGAAAGTTCGAAAAATAAATTCAAAACGATCGAAATGTGGAACACGAAATTTCATTTCGAGTGAAATTAAAATGTTAATTGATATCGATTTCGATCGGAATGCAGAACATGGGCGTTTGTTTAAGCTACTTACTGTGTTAATAACATATTGTAGTATAGTACAAAATATCATACAATAGAGGTTGAAAGCTAGATTAAAAATATAGAGTCTTCCAAAAGTTGCCCCTAGAAGCTTTTTTTTTTAAATAAAACATGTAAATACATATATAGATATTTTCTGTTATTTTTATTTTTATGTCTCTTAACAATTATGAGTGAAAAATAACATCGTTTAAATGTCCACCACGAGCGCGTCTAAAGGCTCTCATACAAACATTATCACTTTCAAGACCTCACTCACACATTACCGAATTAAGTTCATCAATTTCCATTTGATGAAATCGACATTTTGTGCTACAACACCAATGTTCTCAGTAGAGCGTCCACTTTTAGGCCTACCAGAACTTTTTCGATCTGCGACACAACCAGAATTTTACGACATGAAAGATCGACCATTTTAATAATAAGTTTGAATAACTTTATTGTGTTAACTAACTGCTTTCACTAAAAATAGGGACCAAATCTGGAAATATTTTCAAAAATAAGTGAAAAACAAACATAGTCCATTCAAATTCATTTTGATTTTTATTTTTTAAAATACTTCTTATTATTATAATTTAAATTCTATAATTGTACATTTAAAATACTTAGATTAAGTAGATAAAATATAACATTTTCTACTTTGTTTTTTCTTTTTTTTTGCTTTATTTCTTAATTATTACTTGTGTATGCCTTTTGAATTTGATACTTGTAAATGCACTTGGTATATTTATTGGAGAAAAATTAAAATAATATGAAAATTATGTTTAAATAAATTTACAATAATATTTACAATTTTTAATATTTTTTTTAAACCTCTTTGCTTAAACTTGGATTATAACATTTATATCTTCCTTTTTATAGAATTTGTTTATCTTAAAGAATTGTTTTCATATAACAAAAATATTTCGTTGCTAAGTAGTATAAATATTTTTCTTTAATAATTCTTTTACAATTTAACGCAGTTTAAAATCAATTTTTTCTTTCTGTTATAGTTAATTAAGAATAAACTAAAATCTAAAAATCATTAAAATATATGCATTAGCTTTGCTAATACATTTTTTATTTACAAAAATATATATCTCCTGGTAAGTTTGGAGAAAAAATAAGTAAATTGGTTTTAATTAATTGTGATTTGGTTTTTAATAAAATTGATTTCAGTTTTGCTATATAATATTGTTAAGTTTATGAAGATATTTTTAAATCGGTATGATTTATGGTTTCTTTATTTATTTTTGTAATTTAAATAACTTTTTATTTAATCATTAAAAAACTTTAAAAATTTATTTTTAAATTAATTCTGTGATTTCAAATTGGTTGAAATAAAATAGTAAGTACGAGTATATGATTTCTTGGCATATTATTACTAAAAGGAAAGGGATATTTTCCTGAGACCTTAGCAGACATCTTCACTTAAACAAGTACTCATTAGTTCGCAATATCAAAAATAAATATGAAATTGGTATTAATAGGTTTAAGTCTTACGAATTATAACACACTTTGGTCGTTGAAAGAGTTTTGCAAGTGTTGTCAAAATGATGTTGTGTATGAGCAGTACAATTTGATTAAACTTCGTTATCTTTTGTTGACCACCATATTAAAGTAATATCTTACCAATGCATACGAATAAATGATGAACCCAAGTATGATCACTGCTTATTAGGTGCATGAAAGAACATTAGAGAACAATGAATGCGAGTAGTATGTATGTGTACACAGCAAGAGTTTCGATTCCGCAAAAGCAAGTTTGAAATTTCACACATTGTACATGTAGCGTATCTTACGCATAAGAAGTTATGCCCGAACATAGTTGGGGTAAAGCAAATACATATATACACAGTTTTGTGGAGTAAAATAAATAGTGTTTTCACTTCGTTATAATTTATCAATAAAATATTGCGTTAAAGAAAGTGGTGGACGCAATAGTACAGAGTTAGTCAAATTTATTCACACTGTTTTCATTCGTGTATTTAAATTTAAACAGACCGAAATGGAGTATCAAAAAAGTAGAAAGGCGAGTGAAGAACAAAAAAAGAGTTTTTGTTTAATTATTGTACATGGAAGAAAATATTGAGTTTTGTCATAAAAAGTAATCTTAAATAGAAGTAGCAAATGCGATTTTTTTGTTCAATCGTAGATATGAGTTAGCGGAAGGGCTTACCTTAAAATCTGTAAATGCCAAACTCTTGCAATATCCTTAAATGCGATGAGACGAAGCGTTATTCATGGCTTCATGTAAGGAAAGTGGAATAAACGGGTTAGAGAAAATGAAACCTTTCGAAAAACACGTTATAGCTCTTTAGCTCCCATCACGATAAGCGTTACAAGTTCATGTCAGCGAAGTAGAAGATCCAGTAGATACCGTAAATTTACATGAATTGTCAGGAGTGTTGGTAAGAGATACACTGGACCAAAAACCCGTAAGAGAAAGAAAGCCCTCAGAAAAATATTCATTTATATGGAGGGTACGGAGAAGTACCCTACCGGACGTATACATGCCGGTTTTTGTTAAAAAAGAATGACTATTGTAGAAAGTACCAGCCTTATAAAGTTTAAATTTGAAGTTTGACAACGCTACAGTGTTTAGTATTTGTTCAGCAGCTAGCGATAGTGAACGCTCTCAATGAATTTTTAAATATAGAAAAAATTGGTCATCGTTATAATACAATACTTACATTTGAAAGACCTCATTCCAACGAACATGAAAACAGAACTGGATTCTACTCTGGGGGAGTCTGCTCCTTTCTCAAGACGAATATCGCAGTGGTCGACCAAATGAGGTGAGTTCACCAAAAATGTTGAAAAAAAATCCGCAAAATGGTATTGGATGACCATCGATTGAAAGTGCGTGAACTAGTTGATATGGTAGGCATTTCAAAAAGCGCTGTACACGCATGTTGACTGAAAAATTGGACATGAGAAATGTGTACGGAAGATGGGTGCAGCATGCACCCTCACACATGGAATAAAAACAGCGTCGTGAGTATGTTTCAATCGAGTGTTTGGCGAAGTTTCACAGGAATAAAGCCGAGTTTTTGCGTCGATTCATAACCATGGATGAAACATGGGTCCATCACTTCACACCAGAGACGAAGGAACAGTCAAAATAATGGACTCAAAGGGGAGAATCGGCTCTAAAGAATACTCCATCGGCTCCATTTGCAGACAAGGTCATGGCATCAGTTTTTTGGGATGCGCGTGGGATAATTTTCAGTTATTATCTTCAGAAAGAAAAGACAATCAAAGTTTGTGATTAACCTAAAAATCTTATTAGTTATAATAGGAGCAAAACAGCTCAAATTGTATTACCAAAATCAATACATATATACCTACATAATATGCATATATATAAATATATGTGATGTAATACATGCACCTAAACGCTAGTTGTTTTATATAAAAATTTAGTGAATATATATATCAAGTAATACATATATGGATAAAATATATTGAAATAAAAATAGATACCTATTTTATAGATTAACCTGTGCACTTTAATTATCACTTCAATTCAGTTCAATTACTTATTATTTACATGCACTACAGATTAAGAACACGAATGATATTTTGCTCGTCAAACTTCAATTACAAAATGTAAAGAAATATTCGACTTTTCCCGCTTTGAATTGTTCTTTCTTACATACACACCCATACGCTCAAACAAAATACCAATTCATGAAAAATTACATAATTTCCTATTGCAGTCGAATGAAAACAAACAGCCAAGTCTTCATACCCCTTCCCAAAAAACCCCTTGCATATTCCTTTTGCCAATGCCATCAACTTGTGGTGAGAGAAAAAAAAAATCTCTCAGTAAACAAAACAAGCCAGAGCGAAAATAAAAAAGCTTTACATTATTTCGAAAGCTCGTGTCGGCTGGACGAGTGTCGGCTAGCCGACAAAAATTGAACCATTTTTTCCTACAGCGATGAGACATCTGTATAGATTTATTATCTGTGCAAATAGTGCAAGAAATCCAATACATCCATCAACAACTCGCAGACCAAAACGAAGTACTTAAAACTCAACCTCGACCTAACCTACGAAAGGTGAAACGGGGAGCGGTGGACGCTGTAGGAAACATTGCAAACGCTCTCTTTGGAGTACTTGACTCTCGATATGCTGAAGAGATGTTTACTAAGATCGACAAAATATTCACTAATGAAGATCATTTACTCGAGTTGCTCAACAATCATCTTCAATATTAGACTCCACTATGAACATAATAACAAAGAACCAGGCAGCTATGGACCAACGGCATGACGAACTTTTAACACAAGTAAATCAAGTATTCAATCGCATTAACAATATCACCAGACTCGAATATCAGCTGGACGTTCAGCAATTGTTCTCATCATGGGCTATCTACACTTCACTTCTTATCACTAACATACAACGGACACAAACATCTATTTTTACGGCACTGGCAGACACTCATTACTGGAAAACCAATTATTTACTGATTTCACCGCAACAATTGAGGGAAGAAGTTATAAAAATTAAAATGTATCTACCATCAGGACTTCATCTACCTATTAAATCAAACAATATACTCGAACTCTATAAACTTATGACAACAGAAGGACAAATCACGAGCAACCATGTCATATTTAAAATTAATCTACCACTAATAGAAGAAGAAGTATTCGTTATGTTTAAAAACATTCCAATTCCAGCGATGGCAAACGATATTTTCATCGCCATAGAACCATCATCTACCTATCTAGCAGTAAACGCTCATCAAGACGAGTACTACCCATTATCCAACGATGACATCGCATCATGCAATATCATAGGGAAGGACAGATACCTATGTACTAAAACCCATCCAGTTTACCGCCGTGGATCGAATATCAGCTTGTGTGAAATTAATCTGTTAAATAATATACCTTCGTTATCAGCATGTAAATTGAAGGTCATTGAAACAATTCCTGTATGGACAAGCATTCCAAACACAAACAAATGGATTTATGCTGTAATGAACGAAACTCTGTTGAATGTGGTATGTAACAATCAACCATCACTTCTTACAATCAGTGGAACCGGGATTTTGAAACTGCAACCGACCTGTGTTGTGAGACAAAATTTGTTTACGCTGCAAGCGCATGACATATATTCAAGTAGTATTCGGCTGTCACAGACCAAATATTTCGATGTTATAAATCTACCCAATGTAACATATCTGCCGGCACTTCGTTCACAACATGATAAATGTCAGCACGAGGATCACGGAACTGCAAGCTCTTCATGAACAAATTAAGATTCAGCAGACAGTTTTGCCTAACCTGCTTCACCATCACAACATCCGGCATACAATTATAAGCTCTGGAGGACTCTTCCTGGCTGCCGCAGTTGTTCTGTATATACTTTGCAATCACAGTCCAACTATCTGCAGAAGAACAACCATCCCAGTACCACAACCAAGAACCCTATCAATCTCTGACAATCCGAGGATCGTCAGCGAGGGGCAGGATGTTTAGTCTTAAGAATTAATATTATAAATGCACACCCACAATTTAAAATAAAAATAAATAACCCACATGATACACCCTGTGTGCACATCGCACAATGCACCATAAACCTGATACCATGCACCGATGCACACGATAGGATATCTTTTTTTTGTTTCTATATTAAAATTTATCTTTGAATTTTGCGGCGTAAGCAATGTAGGTACGAATAATTTTGTATTAGAATAAGTTTTCTTTTTTGTTTTGTGTAATATCAATTTTTATGCTAGGCTAAGCTATAATTTTGTATAGCGTCAAAATAAAGACTGATTTTTCAGAGATTATCAAGCAGTTGTTGCAGACTTATTTTTTATTATTCCAAGTGAGTCTGTTTGGAGCTGCAAAATTTTCTCTCATTCCTTTGGGTGTTCTGGTGTACCATCAGCAATACCACAAACAGTCAAGATACAAGAATCTTGGTCTGTTAATTTACATAACGGTAAAAGAACCGTTACAATGATCAAATGGAAAAAAATTAAATAAAAAGAAAGCGACTGGGAATAGAGGAGATAAAATTAAAATTGAGAAATAATGATTGGCCATAATTTTTTCTATATTTTAGAAAATTTTTGTTATCGTTATTTAAAATATTTTTTAATTCCTTTTTGTTTTAGTTAAATACTTAAATGAAAAAAACTCTATACATATGATGTTTTCTTTACATTTAATTTTTTTTAACATGCGTATTTTTATCTTTCAACAATATTTCGAGCTGCGGAATGGGCTTTATTAAAACTAGACTCCATTGTTCTAATTCGTGCAAATCTGTAGGGAGTGAATGTAAAAGTTTGCAGGTGCGAAACCTGCATCTCCCAATAGCCAAGAGCAACGTTCCCCACTTTCAAATTCTGGATGAGTTGCATCAGCAAACCTTATTTTAATTTTTTGGTCATAAATCTAAAACAAAAAGTATTTTAAATTACAATTCATTTCTTAAGCATTGCACGTACTAAAAGGACATTAATACTAAATAACCCTTTTCTATTAAAGTATAGATCGTTGGCTTGGTGAGGTTTGCGCATTTGTATATGGGTCCCATCACCACCAACCGATGACACCAGGTATTTGATATTTCTCAAGAAAATATCTTCTTGTTTCCCGTTTTTCGATTGATCCACTTTCGACACAGTTGAGATTCCTCATTTATCACTTTGCTGACTGTCGGTCTGACTAAACCGATGTCATGATCTCTCCCAGGGGATCTTTGAAAACTTCCCTCAGCCAAAAACCGAAGAGTTGCTGCAAGTTTATGTTTATGTGTACAGGGAATTTATGAAGGCTTAAATAAATTTAAAAATGCATCTTTGTCCAGTCTAAAACAACCTTTGAAACTGCAAAAATTTAAATAAATTCCTTTAAAAAATACCTATAATCAAAACAAACTCACATAGTTTCAGGAAGATCCAAGATATTAGCATTTTCACGTAGCATTCTCCTTCTAATTTTTTCTCTTTTATGTTTGAATCTTATATCATTTAAAATAGAAAAAAATATTCCATCCATTACGAATTGATAATAGGTAGTTTTTAATTTTAAAGAAATAATTTTCACTCCACGAAATAAATTATAACTATAGCAACTAATTGATAGTTCGAACATAAATTCGGAAAGTTCGAAAAATAAATTCAAAACGATCGAAATGTGGAACACGAAATTTCATTTCGAGTGAAATTAAAATGTTAATTGATATCGATTTCGATCGGAATGCAGAACATGGGCGTTTGTTTAAGCTACTTACTGTGTTAATAACATATTGTAGTATAGTACAAAATATCATACAATAGAGGTTGAAAGCTAGATTAAAAATATAGAGTCTTCCAAAAGTTGCCCCTAGAAGCTTTTTTTTTAAATAAAACATGTAAATACATATATAGATATTTTCTGTTATTTTTATTTTTATGTCTCTTAACAATTATGAGTGAAAAATAACATCGTTTAAATGTCCACCACGAGCGCGTCTAAAGGCTCTCATACAAACATTATCACTTTCAAGACCTCACTCACACATTACCGAATTAAGTTCATCAATTTCCATTTGATGAAATCGACATTTTGTGCTACAACACCAATGTTCTCAGTAGAGCGTCCACTTTTAGGCCTACCAGAACTTTTTCGATCTGCGACACAACCAGAATTTTACGACATGAAAGATCGACCATTTTAATAATAAGTTTGAATAACTTTATTGTGTTAACTAACTGCTTTCACTAAAAATAGGGACCAAATCTGGAAATATTTTCAAAAATAAGTGAAAAACAAACATAGTCCATTCAAATTCATTTTGATTTTTATTTTTTAAAATACTTCTTATTATTATAATTTAAATTCTATAATTGTACATTTAAAATACTTAGATTAAGTAGATAAAATATAACATTTTCTACTTTGTTTTTTCTTTTTTTTTTGCTTTATTTCTTAATTATTACTTGTGTATGCCTTTTGAATTTGATACTTGTAAATGCACTTGGTATATTTATTGGAGAAAAATTAAAATAATATGAAAATTATGTTTAAATAAATTTACAATAATATTTACAATTTTTAATATTTTTTTTAAACCTCTTTGCTTAAACTTGGATTATAACATTTATATCTTCCTTTTTATAGAATTTGTTTATCTTAAAGAATTGTTTTCATATAACAAAAATATTTCGTTGCTAAGTAGTATAAATATTTTTCTTTAATAATTCTTTTACAATTTAACGCAGTTTAAAATCAATTTTTTCTTTCTGTTATAGTTAATTAAGAATAAACTAAAATCTAAAAATCATTAAAATATATGCATTAGCTTTGCTAATACATTTTTTATTTACAAAAATATATATCTCCTGGTAAGTTTGGAGAAAAAATAAGTAAATTGGTTTTAATTAATTGTGATTTGGTTTTTAATAAAATTGATTTCAGTTTTGCTATATAATATTGTTAAGTTTATGAAGATATTTTTAAATCGGTATGATTTATGGTTTCTTTATTTATTTTTGTAATTTAAATAACTTTTTATTTAATCATTAAAAAACTTTAAAAATTTATTTTTAAATTAATTCTGTGATTTCAAATTGGTTGAAATAAAATAGTAAGTACGAGTATATGATTTCTTGGCATATTATTACTAAAAGGAAAGGGATATTTTCCTGAGACCTTAGCAGACATCTTCACTTAAACAAGTACTCATTAGTTCGCAATATCAAAAATAAATATGAAATTGGTATTAATAGGTTTAAGTCTTACGAATTATAACACACTTTGGTCGTTGAAAGAGTTTTGCAAGTGTTGTCAAAATGATGTTGTGTATGAGCAGTACAATTTGATTAAACTTCGTTATCTTTTGTTGACCACCATATATTAAAGTAATATCTTACCAATGCATACGAATAAATGATGAACCCAAGTATGATCACTGCTTATTAGGTGCATGAAAGAACATTAGAGAACAATGAATGCGAGTAGTATGTATGTGTACACAGCAAGAGTTTCGATTCCGCAAAAGCAAGTTTGAAATTTCACACATTGTACATGTAGCGTATCTTACGCATAAGAAGTTATGCCCGAACATAGTTGGGGTAAAGCAAATACATATATACACAGTTTTGTGGAGTAAAATAAATAGTGTTTTCACTTCGTTATAATTTATCAATAAAATATTGCGTTAAAGAAAGTGGTGGACGCAATAGTACAGAGTTAGTCAAATTTATTCACACTGTTTTCATTCGTGTATTTAAATTTAAACAGACCGAAATGGAGTATCAAAAAAGTAGAAAGGCGAGTGAAGAACAAAAAAAGAGTTTTTGTTTAATTATTGTACATGGAAGAAAATATTGAGTTTTGTCATAAAAAGTAATCTTAAATAGAAGTAGCAAATGCGATTTTTTTGTTCAATCGTAGATATGAGTTAGCGGAAGGGCTTACCTTAAAATCTGTAAATGCCAAACTCTTGCAATATCCTTAAATGCGATGAGACGAAGCGTTATTCATGGCTTCATGTAAGGAAAGTGGAATAAACGGGTTAGAGAAAATGAAACCTTTCGAAAAACACGTTATAGCTCTTTAGCTCCCATCACGATAAGCGTTACAAGTTCATGTCAGCGAAGTAGAAGATCCAGTAGATACCGTAAATTTACATGAATTGTCAGGAGTGTTGGTAAGAGATACACTGGACCAAAAACCCGTAAGAGAAAGAAAGCCCTCAGAAAAATATTCATTTATATGGAGGGTACGGAGAAGTACCCTACCGGACGTATACATGCCGGTTTTTGTTAAAAAAGAATGACTATTGTAGAAAGTACCAGCCTTATAAAGTTTAAATTTGAAGTTTGACAACGCTACAGTGTTTAGTATTTGTTCAGCAGCTAGCGATAGTGAACGCTCTCAATGAATTTTTAAATATAGAAAAAATTGGTCATCGTTATAATACAATACTTACATTTGAAAGACCTCATTCCAACGAACATGAAAACAGAACTGGATTCTACTCTGGGGGAGTCTGCTCCTTTCTCAAGACGAATATCGCAGTGGTCGACCAAATGAGGTGAGTTCACCAAAAATGTTGAAAAAAAATCCGCAAAATGGTATTGGATGACCATCGATTGAAAGTGCGTGAACTAGTTGATATGGTAGGCATTTCAAAAAGCGCTGTACACGCATGTTGACTGAAAAATTGGACATGAGAAATGTGTACGGAAGATGGGTGCAGCATGCACCCTCACACATGGAATAAAAACAGCGTCGTGAGTATGTTTCAATCGAGTGTTTGGCGAAGTTTCACAGGAATAAAGCCGAGTTTTTGCGTCGATTCATAACCATGGATGAAACATGGGTCCATCACTTCACACCAGAGACGAAGGAACAGTCAAAATAATGGACTCAAAGGGGAGAATCGGCTCTAAAGAATACTCCATCGGCTCCATTTGCAGACAAGGTCATGGCATCAGTTTTTTGGGATGCGCGTGGGATAATTTTCAGTTATTATCTTCAGAAAGAAAAGACAATCAACGGTGTGTATTATGCGAACTTATTGCAGCGTTTGAAAGACGAAATCAAGAAAATACGCTCGCATTTGGCGAAGAAAAGTTTTTTTTTTTCATCAAGACAATGCACCAACCAGTTCACTCATCTGTCATTGCTATGGCCAAAATCAATGAGCTAAAGTTCGAATTGCTTCCTCATGCATACTATTCGCCAGATTTAGTCCCCTCGGATTATTCTCTATTTCCGAACTTGAAAAATGGGTCGGTGGTAAAAGATTTGTCTACAGTAAAGAGGTGAGTCTGCGGTTGACGGCTATTTTAAGGAGCTCGTCGATTCACATTATAAACAGGGTATTGAAGCTATTGATCATCGTGTATTGAACTAAAAGGAGACTACGTAGAGCAAAAAAGATATTTTTTCCCAATTTTTTTGTGTTTTGCTTTTGAATGGGGGTAAGAAAATGAGAAGGAATAATACGGAAAAGAATACGGCAATAAGAAGATTGAATTAAAAATTCGTAATGTTATTTAATAAAAATTGTTTAAGAAAAACTAAGGAAAGTATGTTTCTTTCATTTAAAATTTCTCATTGGGTGTGAACCTTCAGTCCACATATGACGTCTTGTGCACTTTAGGATACGTTGCTGACACTCTAGTGCTTACCATCGTGATATCATCGTAAATCTTAAAAAGTAAAAAAATTTGTGAAGTATAATTTCTGTGGTTTGTTCCACCAACAAAAGAAACGGCTATCTACTTTTTAAAATTGCGATGCAACATTCGACCATGCATCTTGTGCATTTATAAGCATTATTGTACTTTTCTGTCCCCATGTAACCAAGAATTCCGTTTTTCCTCTGCAAATTTACTTTTAATAAATTGAATAGCTGAACAACGCCATATATAGGCATCGTGTGATGTTCCCGGAAATTTCGCATTTATGTACAACACTGTGATATCATCACTATATGATTTGTTCAGGTGCAACATGTTCCCATGGTACCGATTCATATGGATTCGGTTGCATCACAACGAATACAGACTGATGACTCTGCACATTCGACAACGGAGCAGAGCCTTTATGCAGGGAAGCATTTAGATTTTAAGTTAGTTCTAAGTTTGGAGATATATCGTGCGGACGTCTAAATAAAGAGCTTAATTGTAAACCTAGTCTTTTTTTGACTAATCGAATGTAAGTCGAACGGTTTGAGGGAGGTTCTAACCTCCCTGTTCGCGTTTCTTTTGGATCCCTCGGAAAGGGATCATCTAAGTCGCGAGTTAGGATGTAAGAAAAATATATGTACACATTAAGATTAGGAAAATAAATAATTCATTCATATTGACATTCAGATTAGGATATATGTACATGCCTGTTAAGAAAATTTAACTCAAAAAAGATTATGTCACAAACAAACAATACCAAAAACGATTTAATAATTGTAAACGCCGCGGCTCGGACTCTCAGTCGAACAGTACTAATTTCGTTTATTCTTTCTGCCTTTCTGACATAAAAAAAGGCGCGCAAACACGGTGTAGGAATACACGAACCCTTCTATTATAAATATCTGTCAGCTTCGAAAAAGTGTCATTTTACCATTGAGAGCCCAAGCCGCCGGACGTGTCTACTTATAAAGTAAGTTACTTGTTGATTAAATATTTAAACTTATATGTATCTCCTTTCAGAGAATAAAACATTACCATTATCTCATTCGTTTAAAAAACAAATCAGCAGCCAGGGAAGTTAAATTCTTGAGACACGGGGGGTTCTCGATTGCCGTCGTAACAATGCCTATGTCAATACTCGGATTAGAATATAAGTACCAATAGAGTTAAGACAAAATGTTACTTATATATAAGTAGACTGATAAGAAAGTAGTATAAAAACAGAATAGAATTAAGAACAAAGAACAAGTGTCTAATGCATAGTCAGATGTGTAGCCGAGAAGAATACAAAATTATAAAAGTAAATTGTATTTTTTTATTCAAAATCGTGCGATGAATCTGTATTTCAAGTTGTGCAGTGAAATCGTACAGTGATTAGTTATTCAAATAACTAAACACTACCATCAAAGACTATAAAATTATTCCAATTAACCAGAAGAGGTTAATTAACCGGCGCTAAGCTTTCCTTAGATAAGTTGTTGCGGTAAATTTTCCGCAACAAGTTTAGCTCTCTTTTTCTTTGAGTGGGAACACTGAGCTCTGAAAAACAACAACCTGAAAACAACCCACATAGGTTCACGGGAGGAACCCCAGGGTGCGACAGGAGGTTCACCAGGAACACCGTTGTCGGAGCCCATAAATAGACGGGAGACTCGCAACGGGCAGCATCAGACAGGACGTCTGAAAGCCGCCGACGGGTGGGGACGGACGGTCCTTTCAATCCAGACACCCCAACACGATGATGACGGGTGTGGGAAGACGATCCCTGGAAGAAACACCTCAACGTAAGCTAACAATAGGAGGCTTAAAGAACACTTCCAAAACTTAAAGCCAAATCTGAACGCGGATCCACAGGAGTAGTTACGATCCCAGCACTTGCTATCACAACAATCCACTTATCCAGCTGCATATGCATTTTCGGTCAAGTTCATACCCGAGTCATTCACCGAAATTCGAAGCCGCACGTAAATACGAGTATATGCCATACGTGCTGGTGTACATTCGCCGCACTACCGAAATACGACGCTGAACATGTTTCGTATTTGGGTCGATCGCAGGAAACAATTAAAGAATAATTATGAATGGGATTGCACTTACAATGTTCGGAGTGTGGAAGTGAATGACAAATGGGATGACATTTGAAACCGACAAAAGAAAAACCACCCAAGCTGCAAAATAAACTGGAACAAGCGGTGAATGATCGTAAATGTTATGGGAGTGGTTGCGCAAGCCGATTTGGCTACGCACAGAAAAAGGTTATAAAAGAGATACGATGCGAAAAGAAATTCAGTTTTTTATTAGACTAATTCAGCGACGCTAAAGACGGCTGACCTTTAGTCAGTAAAAATAAAATATAATAAAAAAAATATATATAATAAAGAAAGTCTTTTAATCAACTCCGGAGTTAGACTCTTCTCTCGTTAGATACGAGAAAGCACGGTCTCGCGACGATATAACATTTGGTGGCAGCGGTGGGATCCTACGATAAACGGATCCAAACTACCAAATACTCTTGATGCGTACTGGGGCTATACACCAGAAAATAAAAGCACTGTAGTGTAGTGTAGTGAAGTGCAAAAGTGAAAAGCCCACACATATAAGTCCTTGCGAACTCTAGTAAAATTAGACGCAGAGGCAAAACGGTGGCAGTGTAAGAGACCAGGGCAACAACAACTATAGGGCGCGAAGCCTACCTGGCACAAATACGTAACAGAAGCAGCAGCAGAAACACCAAGAGAAGCAGCAAGAACGGTAGTGACAACAGAAGGAACGACAACAGAAATTTAAAAACCACAAGGTATTAGGTCATTATTGTTTTGTTTTTTTTTTTTCTCAATATATATAAAAGAAAAAATAAATAAATTTTTATCTCAATCAAAAATAACTTTTAAATAAAGATACATTTTTGTCACATTTTTTTTACACTATTTCATAATCCCAGTCAAAAAAAGGGAAAAATTTCATTTGTTTTAAAAACTAAATACTCGTAAATAAATAAATTAAATTTCATTCCTTTTAAATTTAATTTATCTCAATCTCACACACATTACCATACGATTTAGTTTATATTTTAGTCACCATTCCACTTGCTGTTCGCTTACATCTCCCATCCCGATTTCATTCCGTGAAAATTCTAACGCGAAAAAATAAGAGCACAATAGAGCTCTTCAGAGTTATACCTTTTGCTCTATCCGAAAATCATACGAGTGTTATATCACCATCACAAAATCATAAAATCGCTGTAAAAATCTCTCTTAGCGACGTGTTCAGTATAGTACCAACCTTCGATAGCAATCCGGCATGTCTCAATAAATTTGTGGCGTGCGGCAATACTCTGTTTACTTACATCAACGACGAAGCGCAACACTCTCTTTTTCTGGACATTATTAAAACCAGGCTTCAAGGTTTTGATCTTGTCCAATACAGGTCTTTCACTAAATGGAAAGATATGGTGTCAGTGCTAGAGTCTCAATACAGAGAACTCAAGTCACGGTCCTCTGCCCAGAATGAGCTAATAACAGCCAGGCAAAGACACCAAGAGTCCGTCCAAGAATTTGGGGACAGAATTATCACGTTATTGTGTGCACTCGACACGGTCACATACAGGAGATACCCGTAAGAGATTTCCTTATTAAGAAAAATACAAACCTGGCAGTACAGACTTTCGAGGATGGACTTAAATGCCCCAGTCTCAAGATCCTGGTGAAGGCTCAAAACTACCAAGATCTGAAAACTGCGGTCAGCTATGCCATCGGACAATCTATCCGATTAGAGCCTGTCGTTGGATCACAAGCATGCCCACAAAACAAAAGTCCCAAAGTGTGGTTAAATGCCAGACATGTAACAAGTTGGGGCACACCTCAACTACATGTTACATGAACCAGGTTACACACTCCCGACCGCCCAACCATCGGCCTGTCTGCCAAATATGCAACAAAATAGGACATACTTCCGCCACTTGTTACAGGAATACTAATATTCCGAATTTCATTTCGCAACAAATAAAGAGAGAAGTTCAACTGATAAGATGCGGGTATTGTAACAAACCAAACCACTCTCAGGACGAATGTAGGATACGATTGGCACATGAGAGGCCTCAACAAGGGAGACGAAATCCCTCAAGTTCCTCCAATAACCAAAACGTGAGACAGTATTCTTCCATGTCGGGAAACGAGTAAGCTCGGGAAGCAGAAGCCGGCAATCTTACCCGAGTACAAATGAAAGCCGATGTTCACAACGCCCCTCACTAACCTATCAAATGTTCATATCACTCTGTCCCAAACGTCAAGAGCCAGTGATACGAGCCAAATTTCAGCCCATAGTCCACAAACAACTAGTTACATTCCTAATCGACACAGGCGCTGACATAAGACTGGTAAAATCAAACATTGCGAAGACATTTCAAACTAAAAAGAAGTGTACTATATCGACCATTGCGGGAGCCTCTCTAAATACAATGGGGGAAATCTTGGGAACGTTAGAATTCGAAACGAACGAACAAACGATTTCTTTGGAACACACCTTCCAAGTAATTCCTCCTTGCATAGATTTGGAATATGACGGAATAATCGGCAACGATTTTCTCAGTAAATTTCAATGTCATGTCGATTTGGAAAATAGAGAAATCGAAATCGGCCGGAACAAGCAACTCGTCTTATCAACACCTAAATGGCAATCGAAAAGTAAAAGAAAAATACACAGCAGAAAGTAAGCCTGTAACACAGAACCCGGCCAAAAGTAGACCGGAGACACACAAAAACCCTGCAAACAATAAGCCAGAGGTACGACAAAGTTTCGCCGAGACAGCTAAAAATGCAAAGGTTCGCAAACAAAAACAAGACGTACTACGGGTACGTATAATAATATGGTGACACTTAAACCAAGGATGCAGCAAATAATTGAGGTCCCTTTCAATGACAAATCGACCAAAGAGCAAATGCTATTAAGTGACTTGTGGGGTATTGCCTCTTTGTATGCTAATAAAACATTTTGCACTTTTCTGACAACTAGACGTTTTCGAATCAAGAGAACCAAGAGCAGCCCAATGGTAGTAATATTTAGGGCATATGTTATATTTTTAATTACATCAAGAGACATAGTTACATACTACTATTAATAACTTAGTTTAATTAATTAAATTAGATTATTTCTTTGAGTAACACTAATAAGTACAGAAAAAAAGTCTCATTGTATAATGGATATCGAGAACTCATATTTCCTTAATCCACAATGCGATAATATTAAGACGCTGATTCGGCTAGTTTCATTTGGCTTGCTATTCCTCATTATATTCTCGTTTCTGTTTATGACAAACAGTAGAAGCATGTCGGTGTTTGTTCAGTTGCTGCAGATACTAGTGGTGTCTTACCTGGTGTACTTAAATCTTTCATGGCCAACTTGCGATAACGATAGAACCCGGTACGGCAGGCCGGTAACTAGAGATAATAGTCGAGGAGGAGTAACCTTCGGAACAAGCGGTGGGGACAATAGATCGAATGACGCCATAGCATCTCAGCCAACTATTGTAGGATAGGGGATCGATGTAGTATGGGTGGAAATGGATTGGCGCGGTAGGATGTAGTAGAGAGAAACTTAAGCTAGTTTTTATAAAGCAGTACTAGTCTCATTAAAGATCGGAAGATCATTTGCGGCACGATCGACAACTTTCTTTTGCAGGATACTTTTTCGAACCATGGAGTAGAGTCTGCTCGGTAGCTCAAAATCATCTATATCGTACGAGAAAGCTACATTCATAGATGATCGTTTCTTCGTGCAAGAGTCATCAGAGGCAATATTATCTCGGCATAACTTTTTTTTCTCGTAACGGAAGCCAGCAATATCGAAAAAGTTTGCAAACTTCTGTGATTCATTCTCGAGATATCGGTAGCCGCCCCAGAGACAGTAAAATATGAGGGCATACGACTGCACTTTTTTTATAATATTTTCTTGATTCTTGTCTAGAAAGACTCGAACAGTGGAATTATAGTGAGCCATATTGAGAATTCTGCAAAAGATTTTCACATGATTTTTCAAAGTCTTTACATAGTTGAGTTCATCCTGCGAAATTTCCCAGTCAATTAGAGACATATAGATATCGGCGGAAATATCTTCGGGCTTCAGTATATACACGGTCTCAATGTCTCCTTGATAAGTAAGAGTGTTTTGTTCTATATACTAGGCAAGTGCAGAGGATTTGTTCTTATGCTCATTCAATGGAATTTTAACTATAAGATTATACTGATTCTGGTACTTGAGATAGGAGAAAATATCAAAAAAAACCTCCAGTATATTAATCTCAATTTTAAAAAGTGATGATATGTATACTAGATTTACAAGATAATTGTATATACGCTTAATGTAGGGTTTTGCATTACGCTCATAGCCGTTGTGCTTACACTTAATTGATTTGAAAAAGGCCTGAATTTCAATGTCTGAACTGTGTTCAGTGAGGCGGAGCAGTTTATTATGATTTGCCATGAAGTACGTCTTCTTCCCGAGAATACCGAGCATACGAAACATCTTATCAGCCTCAAGCCAGAGACATGAGGTGTTGAGATACTGTTTAAGGAATTCATTGATATTATTAAGCACCACCGAGCAGTAAATATCATAGAAATTAGTGAAAAGAATGCCATCAGTATCAGTGTAGATAACAAGATCGGCATCAGAAAATACATCATCTTCCAGAATGGGGTCCATTTGAAAATTGAGGTCGTATGCTGTGGCAGAATGATTAAAGGGAGCAATCTGACAAATGTACTTGAAGCCCCTTTCGAGATATTCGAGAGTTACGCATCTTCCTGCTATATTACGTACGGCTTTTACGAGTCTACCGTGCCCGTCTTGAATCCATTCGCATTTTCCTTCATATTTCTCTAGAGTTAGAATTTCTCGATAGTAAAAATAGACAATGAGCCGGCAGCACAAGGCAAGTTTAGATCGGCCTAATAGGGTAATGAGGGCAGCAATTGGCACGTGCGAGTAAAGAAACTCTTCCGCTCGCAGAACACCAAATAGGGAGTTTACCACAATCTTCAAACAAAGTTGAGTAGCATCATGTACGCTTTTGCTCTTAACGAGCGCTGATATTCTGCTCTCAAACTCGCCTAGCTTAGTATCATATTGTTCCTTAGTGAGTAACAGTGGATTCTCATTGTAACTACTAACAAGATTATCTCGCTCCTGTTGTTGTTGTTTAATTTTCACTTTGGTATCTTGTAGTTTCTTCTTACAGGCCATTCGCTGAGCCAACAAGCTTTGTGCAATTCGATAGAAGGCATCGGGTTGAGTTGTCTCGGTATACATAATAACCTTACCATTGCCATTTGTTATATGATGATAGTGCTCGAGGTCTTCCATGGATAGACAGTGAGCAATCTCACGACCGCGATAGCTAAACGTAAGGGTTTTTGTGGAATCTAGATCATCAACACAATACATGGTGAGTGCTCCTTCATTTATCAGATCGTGTATTACGCCAATGTGTGGAAGAGCAAGTATCTGAGCTGTAGCTGTAGTAACTTGAGAAATTCTATGCAGTGACATCTGTCTGGCACAGAGAAGATTGGGATAGTAGCTAACAAAGTCAATTCCGTAAACACGATCGTGAAGACCTACTTTTGCATAGTTCAAGGCGCCAGAGAATTTTTTCTTCGAATCAGTAGTCCATTTAAATAGTGGCTCCAGTCGACACTCGTTCATACTGGGTAGACCGTTCTTTAGAAACTTGTCGATACTATTAACTACAAGTGAGTACTCGGTTCGATTAGTGACTCCGAAGAAGTGATTATAGCGTATCTGCATGGAGCGGACACATGAACGTAAGCGAGCCGAGTTACCCATATAGGATGCGGACTCCAATGGCATATTAAACATTTTTGAGAACTCTACCATTAGGTTATAGTAATTATTACACTGAAGTATATCAGTCACAACGCTACAATCAGTCATATTATAGACGAGAATCTTTTCTAATGAGTCAATAGTACTACCTTTAAAGGGAACGTGCTGGAAATTCTCTAGATTGACACGAACAGGATCGTAGACGAGACTATTAAAGTTAAACTCACTCGTAGACTGTACAATTTTCATAGAAGCTTCCAAATTCGGCTGCAAATTAAAGAACTTAGTCAGACTTGAACGGTTCTCCGACGCCTTGGCATTCTGTGCAAGAATATACCATTTCCTAATATTAACTGAATTTAGGTCATACTTTTGCTGATTATCATCACTGGTAGCGCTCTTGGCAAGTGCCTTTAGGCTGTAGCCCGTTGAGGAGAGCATGTTTCGTTTGGCTATTTGGAATATATCGACGAGAATGGCGGACTTGTGAAATCTAAGTAGCACGGGAGGGGTCTTTACGTTCTCTATACAGACATTACTATCAAATAGACTATGCATACCGTAGCGTTTCATTATATTAGCAATAACCGTTAAATCATACTCATATATATTATGACCGGTAAAGATGTGCGGATAGACCGAGTTACCCGTAAGCATCTTAAGGATACTACCTGACGAATAGAGGTTAACAAAAGTCGCGAGAAGCTGTTCATCTGACTTGAAACTCGACACATGTACATAGATATCATTTTCTATAGACGTATAGCGCTTTTCAAAAGCTGCATTAAATTCATTAGCTTCAGATACAAATTCGTCTAAGCACAGATACATAACATAGTAGATCTTAACATTTAGATACTTTACCTTCAGCACCAGACTAGCTACTGTCGTACAGTCTTCCTTGTCAGGCAATGGCTGTGTAAGATCTATGGTCCCAGTAATCCGCTCATCAGCTCCAAAGAAAAGACGTCGTTTAACCTTCTCAACTGCAGAATAGGGAAAAAAGATAGTAATTTTCGCAGCTATTAAAGACTAGAACTCTTACTTTGCAAACGTCTACGCCTTAGCTTGCCCTTTTTCTCACAATTGGTACCAGCATCGGTACCAGCAAACACGGATTTTGTTTCTGACTGCATAGTAATACAAAGAACAGAACAGATTATTAGAATTATTCGATCTGAGAATACAACAGAACTAATACGCTCGACAAAGAGACGAACCTTTTTATTAAAGCTACGATTCACATCACAACCTAATTAAGACCTAGTTCGGGACTTATCGTCCATTTATTCATCTGAGTAAAACAATACACAAAGAAAGATAACCGTACCACATAATGTATTTACTTCTGGATACTCAATGCCACAGTCATCAGGGAACACATAAGCACACATCTGTGCACTTTCAAGATAGTAAGCCAAAATGAACACAGACACATCTCCCTATATGTTACACAACTATTACTACGCTACTGTAAGGTGATGTATCTGCGCTTAGATCTCTCTTTATCGTATGCATTGAATCTACACCCACGTCTTTAGACGGGTAGCCCTAGGTACATTACCACTAATATCCACCTACTCCCTAGTGTTCTAGTCCCACATTTCAGACTCCTACCAAGCCCCTTAAAGTATGCAAAATCAGAGAACAGACATGGACAAGCAGCCTCGAAGTAATCATATCAGACATCCCTCTCTGCTTCCATTCCTCCACAGTTGATCTACAATAGCTAGTTATTATATATGGGAGATGTGAAGCGTGGCACGGTCGCCAGCAGACTGAAATGAGATTCCTTCTAATCGTATCAATATATTGGTATAACTCGTGTACGTGTGAATAACAGCCAATCAGAACGCTTCATTTTCTAGTTGAACTTCAACTGGTACCTAGTTGGATTTGGAACAGTGATACATAGACAATATCGAGATCCGCGTCGTCGGAAGAACCGTCCTCTGAGCATGATGGAGTGTCTAATTGCTGCTGCGACTGTAGTTTATTTGTAGGGTTGTACCGTTCGTTACTCATTCTTTGGTATTTTCTGTTTTGTTTGTACAGAAAATCCATTACGATTTATGCAGGATCGCTGTTTCAGATGTGTATTAGGTGGTCCAAACTGACTCTAAGCGCTTTGCACTCTGTTTATATATTGTGGCTACTCAAAATGGCTCTCCAACCCAACATCAAATTTCCACACACATACACGGTTCTATGACGGGGTGATAACGTTCACAGCGTTCGTACATAAATCAGAAGGCAATCGTACTGAAGTATAGTGTTATTTTGCACGTTGTTGTGAAAGGAGAATAGTCTGTTTTGATTTCTTTGGCTACTCTGAGTGCTTAATTAGTGCTCACTATGTCTGACGTTTATTATATTGTTGAATTCTATAATGACCCATATCATATATTTGCAAAGTGTATAAATTATTTATGGCTGGAGTACTCACTGCTAAAAACGTCTTACACCTTCCTAAATGTTGCCGTCATCGAGAAGAACTACTATAACGCGTTTCTTGATGCTATGAAGATCTACATGTCCTATCTGTCTAGTCCAGATAACATGTATGTGGTTCATAACTATAATATAAATGGGAGTAGCCTTGACCTGTATAAGATCCTAGCCTGCCATCAGGGTTACGATGTAAACGACTGCTGGAATGGTATTCTAGTGATCTTTGAATCATCTAATCTGAAGAATGCACAGGCGCTGCTCAAATACCTGCAGGCATACATCAATGGGAAACCAAGTCATGGAGCAGTACAGGATAAATTTGACATACATCTAACAATGCAGATGCACATGTTCATGGCAAACTACACTTCCCCGCTACCCGCCCAGCAATGCATCACCGAAGTCACTCGCACCGTGCATTTAATTTGTGGATATGAACGGGTTAACTTTGAGGAGATATTTGCCCCCGTGGGATTCTACAAAGCGGAAGACAACTCAGAGCGTCTCGTGTACATCCCCAATGTGTCAGAGACATTTATTGATAAACTACCCATTTTCGTTCTGGATATTGAAACAATTGCGGACAATATGAATGTGGTTCGTATTGGCTCGACGAAGGATCAACGAATCTCATCACTGGTGCTGAAGGTAAAGTATCTAAATGTTAAGATCTACTATGTTATGTATCTGTGCTTAGACGAATTTGTATCTGAAGCTAATGAATTTAATGCAGCTTTTGAAAAGCGCTATACGTCTATAGAAAATGATATCTATGTACATGTGTCGAGTTTCAAGTCAGATGAACAGCTTCTCGCGACTTTTGTTAACCTCTATTCGTCAGGTAGTATCCTTAAGATGCTTACGGGTAACTCGGTCTATCCGCACATCTTTACCGGTCATAATATATATGAGTATGATTTAACGGTTATTGCTAATATAATGAAACGCTACGGTATGCATAGTCTATTTGATAGTAATGTCTGTATAGAGAACGTAAAGACCCCTCCCGTGCTACTTAGATTTCACAAGTCCGCCATTCTCGTCGATATATTCCAAACGAAACATGCTCTCCTCAACGGGCTACAGCCTAAAGGCACTTGCCAAGAGCGCTACCAGTGATGATAATCAGCAAAAGTATGACCTAAATTCAGTTAATATTAGGAAATGGTATATTCTTGCACAGAATGCCAAGGCGTCGGAGAACCGTTCAAGTCTGACTAAGTTCTTTAATTTGCAGCCGAATTTGGAAGCTTCTATGAAACTTGTACAGTCTACGAGTGAGTTTAACTTTAATAGTCTCGTCTACGATCCTGTTCGTGTCAATCTAGAGAATTTCCAGCACGTTCCCTTTAAAGGTAGTACTATTGACTCATTAGAAAAGATTCTCGTCTATAATATGACTGATTGTAGCGTTGTGACTGATATACTTCAGTGTAATAATTACTATAACCTAATGGTAGAGTTCTCAAAAATGTTTAATATGCCATTGGAGTCCGCATCCTATATGGGTAACTCGGCTCGCTTACGTTCATGTGTCCTTCTTCGGAGTCACTAATCGAACCGAGTACTCACTTGTAGTTAATAGTATCGACAAGTTTCTAAAGAACGGTCTACCCAGTATGAACGAGTGTCGACTGGAGCCACTATTTAAATGGACTACTGATTCGAAGAAAAAATTCTCTGGCGCCTTGAACTATGCAAAAGTAGGTCTTCACGATCGTGTTTACGGAATTGACTTTGTTAGCTACTATCCCAATCTTCTCTGTGCCAGACAGATGTCACTGCATAGAATTTCTCAAGTTACTACAGCTACAGCTCAGATACTTGCTCTTCCACACATTGGCGTAATACACGATCTGATAAATGAAGGAGCACTCACCATGTATTGTGTTGATGATCTAGATTCCACAAAAACCCTTACGTTTAGCTATCGCGGTCGTGAGATTGCTCACTGTCTATCCATGGAAGACCTCGAGCACTATCATCATATAACAAATGGCAATGGTAAGGTTATTATGTATACCGAGACAACTCAACCCGATGCCTTCTATCGAATTGCACAAAGCTTGTTGGCTCAGCGAATGGCCTGTAAGAAGAAACTACAAGATACCAAAGTGAAAATTAAACAACAACAACAGGAGCGAGATAATCTTGTTAGTAGTTACAATGAGAATCCACTGTTACTCACTAAGGAACAATATGATACTAAGCTAGGCGAGTTTGAGAGCAGAATATCAGCGCTCGTTAAGAGCAAAAGCGTACATGATGCTACTCAACTTTGTTTGAAGATTGTGGTAAACTCCCTATTTGGTGTTCTGCGAGCGGAAGAGTTTCTTTACTCGCACGTGCCAATTGCTGCCCTCATTACCCTATTAGGCCGATCTAAACTTGCCTTGTGCTGCCGGCTCATTGTCTATTTTTACTATCGAGAAATTCTAACTCTAGAGAAATATGAAGGAAAATGCGAATGGATTCAAGACGGGCACGGTAGACTCGTAAAAGCCGTACGTAATATAGCAGGAAGATGCGTAACTCTCGAATATCTCGAAAGGGGCTTCAAGTACATTTGTCAGATTGCTCCCTTTAATCATTCTGCCACAGCATACGACCTCAATTTTCAAATGGACCCCATTCTGGAAGATGATGTATTTTCTGATGCCGATCTTGTTATCTACACTGATACTGATGGCATTCTTTTCACTAATTTCTATGATATTTACTGCTCGGTGGTGCTTAATAATATCAATGAATTCCTTAAACAGTATCTCAACACCTCATGTCTCTGGCTTGAGGCTGATAAGATGTTTCGTATGCTCGGTATTCTCGGGAAGAAGACGTACTTCATGGCAAATCATAATAAACTGCTCCGCCTCACTGAACACAGTTCAGACATTGAAATTCAGGCCTTTTTCAAATCAATTAAGTGTAAGCACAACGGCTATGAGCGTAATGCAAAACCCTACATTAAGCGTATATACAATTATCTTGTAAATCTAGTATACATATCATCACTTTTTAAAATTGAGATTAATATACTGGAGGTTTTTTTTGATATTTTCTCCTATCTCAAGTACCAGAATCAGTATAATCTTATAGTTAAAATTCCATTGAATGAGCATAAGAACAAATCCTCTGCACTTGCCTAGTATATAGAACAAAACACTCTTACTTATCAAGGAGACATTGAGACCGTGTATATACTGAAGCCCGAAGATATTTCCGCCGATATCTATATGTCTCTAATTGACTGGGAAATTTCGCAGGATGAACTCAACTATGTAAAGACTTTGAAAAATCATGTGAAAATCTTTTGCAGAATTCTCAATATGGCTCACTATAATTCCACTGTTCGAGTCTTTCTAGACAAGAATCAAGAAAATATTATAAAAAAAATGCAGTCGTATGCCCTCATATTTTACTGTCTCTGGGGCGGCTACCGATATCTCGAGAATGAATCACAGAAGTTTGCAAACTTTTTCGATATTGCTGGCTTCCGTTACGAGAAAAAAAAGTTATGCCGAGATAATATTGCCTCTGATGACTCTTGCACGAAGAAACGATCATCTATGAATGTAGCTTTCTCGTACGATATAGATGATTTTGAGCTACCGAGCAGATTCTACTCCATGGTTCGAAAAAGTATCCTGCAAAAGAAAGTTGTCGATCGTGCCGCAAATGATCTTCCGATCTTTAATGAGACTAGTACTGCTTTATAAAAACTAGCTTAAGTTTCTCTCTTCTACATCCTACCGCGCCAATCCATTTCCACCCATACTACATCGATCCCCTATCCTACAATAGTTGGCTGAGATGCTATGGCGTCATTCGATCTATTGTCCCCACCGCTTGTTCCGAAGGTTACTCCTCCTCGACTATTATCTCTAGTTACCGGCCTGCCGTACCGGGTTCTATCGTTATCGCAAGTTGGCCATGAAAGATTTAAGTACACCAGGTAAGACACCACTAGTATCTGCAGCACCTGAACAAACACCGACATGCTTCTACTGTTTGTCATAAACAGAAACGAGAATATAGTGAGGAATAGCAAGCCAAATGAAACTAGCCGAATCAGCGTCTTAATATTATCGCATTGTGGATTAAGGAAATATGAGTTCTCGATATCCATTATACAATGAGACTTTTTTTCTGTACTTATTAGTGTTACTCAAAGAAATAATCTAATTTAATTAATTAAACTAAGTTATTAATAGTAGTATGTAACTATGTCTCTTGATGTAATTAAAAATATAACATATGCCCTAAATATTACTACCATTGGGCTGCTCTTGGTTCTCTTGATTCGAAAACGTCTAGTTGTCAGAAAAGTGCAAAATGTTTTATTAGCATACAAAGAGGCAATACCCCACAAGTCACTTAATAGCATTGTTACTGCACACTCTCAACCTGGAGCCATAGAGCCATACGTCAATGACTTCTATAAATTGTACTCTTTGAATGAGAAACTCAAACTCGAAGAAGTTCCTCTCGAGCCCCAATACATTCCCTCAGACTATTACTTTGATATCTATCACTCCAAGTTTATACGACGACCCACCACCGAAAGTCAGGCTCTCGTTAGTCTGCAGGAGAAGCTCGTAGAATATCCGTTCCTAGGCAGATCCACTCTAGACTCACTTTCACCCTTCCAGTTTGAGCGAAAAGTTTCGTATTGTACGACGTGCACGTTGCCAAGGAAATGCGAATAAAAAACTGCCTCTTTATCGGCAAGAATATAATCATTTTCTCGGTATACCAAACTTTGGTTATCAAAACGATCGCATGCTTAGCGGCTATATTCAATGTAATGACGACGCCAACTACTCAGTTCAAACCTGCCCAACGGGCCTTCAGTTCGACATTCCCCTTAATCAGTGTATGCCAGTTGAAATTGAAAATCCGTCTACATAAACGCCAGCTACTCTCACTGTAACAACACACTCTGATGCACTGTATAGGTGTAGGTTCGGTCATCTTCGAATGTCAGATTAAAAAAATAGTTAAAGACTTTGATGTGTTCTAGACGTAGGCTGGTCTCTTCCATAAACTCCCGCAGAGCAGTTGCTAGTAACGTTTCCTTGTGTTCGCCCTTTCCTCTTGGTATTGTAAGTCTCTCCGCATAGTTATAATACTGGTAATTATAGACACGATCCCATTTGTTATAGAGCTTAAGAGATGCCGGCATCTGTACATTATCCTTGCGTAGATATGAGTTTGTATATGGACGTACTAGATAGAGTATTTCCATCTGATCGTTGTTATTCATTAGAATGAAACCACATCCGGTATTGTTGTTAGCAGTGCTCGGAGGTAGATTTCGAAGATTATAAATTGTCATTGTTTTGGTTTGGATTTAGAAATAAGTCAATGAAGGCAAGCTTTCTCGAATTGCAAATAATATTTATTTTACTGTTCTATCTTGTAGTCTATCAGATCTGCAATGAGCTATACATTCCAGTTCGTCAGCAACGCCTATTCTACAATGAGGTGCCTTTAGCAGGAATAATAAGTGAATAAATTTTCTGTATCCAAAACTGTGCTTTTAAATATATTCGGCAATATGGCTCTACGGTTAAAGTTTTATCCATTTTACGGAACACAGTTTGAGAACAATGTGGCAAACATAGGCAAACTGCCCATTGCGTGCGAAGTGGAGAAGAGTCGTGCTGAGTTTGTTAGTAGTATTTCATATATGGTTGCTAGTTTAAGACCAATACTGAAATGCCACTCCGACTACCACATTTCGTCTGAACAGTACTTTACACATCTATCAGTACAGATCGATCGTCTAGCTGAAATATTAAAACTGCAAGCAGCTGTTTGACGATATTTGGGACACGTCTTATCAGAAGAATGTTGTGTATATGAAGCATGGGCTACCCTACGAGAGTAGCGATATATCGGCGTGTGTAGCGGAAATGGAGAGAGTGCTAGCTGTTCCATCAATCAAACTATCAGATCAGGATATAATAACATTCTGTAACAACTACTGTGACTTTGTGTTGACTTTCTCTACCACTTTCTTGGTGACAAAGTATTTGCCGCTGCTGGAGCTAGTGCTATTCCTTAGCGAAGACTGTAAGATAGGATCCGCTGAGTTGGACTCCAAATCGGAAACTAACATTCAAGAGACCATCACTGCAAACTATACCTACCAAGATCTGTATATTAATATACTGCTGACTAGTTTTAAGCGTTTTCTAATATCTGACAATACGTGGATCTATATTCGCTATATTACATCCCTTTTCTTCAGAGAGACTCATAAGGTACTTGAGAAGAAACCTAACTCAGAGATAGACTGGATGCGCCAATCGCGGAAGATAATAACGCATTTTGCTAGTCGCAATAAGATTATGAAGTCAATGTCTGCAACTCTCCTATCAACCAATACTAATGCCGAATCATTGGAGAACTTAGTGCATCGACTGTACACGAAGCCAGGCTTGCAGGAGGTCGTAATTGACGAGTTGGACGAATATAGTCCGACAATCGTTAGCTGGAAGTATATGCAGTATCCTCAGATCCTGCTTTTGATGAAGCCTCGACTACAAGTCACTATTAATATTTACGTGTATGTATTAAATAAAGTGATAAAGGAAGTCTACATAATCGTGCAGGTGTAACTCTTCGAAACATTATCTCCAATTTGGTTGATAAACCTATTATTACCGCTAGCTATTGGGATATGATGTGCAAGAACGATACTCAGTTCCTGATAAAAATTCTGACGGCACTTTTCCGAGAGGAAGTTGTGCAGTCCATAACAAAGACAGCCGACATTAAGAACTTTGAGAAGGAGCTCCGAAAGATTAGCAAATTTACAAAGTCGTAAAGTGTTCATACATAGTTGAACATGTTTATTCTTAGACCGTAATAAATTAAATTACGGTTCAATCCTAAGTCAACAACGAAACAACACGTGTTTAAAAGGCACATCGCAGACGGTCATTAAACAATAAAATCAAGATCAGCGCCGTACTGCATCCCTACAATAACAATGTATGAACATTACTTGCTAGCGCAGGTACATAGCAGATAAGAATATCGCTTGCTGTGACCTTCAGTCTAGCATAGCATAGGATAAGAATTCTTTGTAAAGATCTTCTGTCCTTTATCATTAAATAACTATAGTAAATAGTATATAAGGAATGTAATAGTTTTAAAATAGTATAAATAAGGAACAATTTTTAAAATAAAAGCAGATAGTTTAAACTACTCGCGTTGTGAGGTCTTCTTTACAACATTTGGTCCTTCGAGTCTTGGTATATTTTTTAAAGTGATCCCCCACCCGAGGTAAGACACTTTATTAATAAAATATACCACTGAACCAGGAAAAATCCTTAGTATACGTATTGTGTTTTAAGTGATCCCCCACCAGTGGTAAGACACTACAAAGACACAGTATACTGAAATAGGAATTAAGAAGTAAAAGAAAATTATTGCTTACTTCTTTACCAGCGAAAGAACTGGTAGTGGCGTTTACCAGAGCCATAATACTGGTAAGTGAAAAGTTGCTAGAACCAGCAGTGAAATTAAGAGGCTTGCCAGAGCCCGAAAAACTGGTAGTGAAAAAAGGCGTTATCAGAGCCATAATACTGATAAATGAAAACAAAGGCGTTATCAGAGCCATAATACTGATAAGTGAAAACAAAGGCGTTAACAGAGCCATAATACTGATAAGTGAAAACAAGGGCGTTGTCAGGAGCCAAAATACTGGCAGTAAAAAAAAAAACAAACAAGATCTAGTGCTAACATAAAAAGATCTATATTTTGTGACGTGTGACTGTGCTAATAAAGTGATCCAAAATGACTGAAGAGCACCTGCAAAACATAGAAGCGTGTCAGTCAATTTGGAAGGAATTGATAATATTAAAAGAAGAATCAGTTAATGCCAAGACCAGATTAAAAATAGTTGAATTAGAAGAAAAATTGGAGAAGCTCTTTGAAAAATTTAAAACTCTGGACAGAGTATTAAATAAATTAGGCATAATTGATGTGCCATATTTTAATGACAATTGGATGGGCAGCATTAACAAGCTGTACAAAGAGATAAAAGAAGTGTTAAGCGGAAATATAAATTCAAAAACGTTACAATCAGCTACATGTTCACAAACAAGAAAACAAATTAATATAGAAAGTGACAGTGCAAAAGAAATCTTTGAAAGTGTTCAAAAGTGTACAAAAGATACTTTGGACTCAATAAATATAATTTTTAGCAGCTTAAAAGAAGCTGTTAAAGGCGCCACTCATGATGAAGGCAAAGAACATAAAAAAGTGTATTGGCGGGCAAAATTACAAAGACTTAGTGATCGTCTTAAAAATGAACTAGCTAAGCTATCACCAATCGAGGAAAAAGAGTTCCGAGATAGAAACCTGGTTGATGAGCTAGAATTCGACATTGCTATGTTGAATGAAGATGAAGTAGAACATAAAATTAAGTCTGATGTGCAGTTGCCAAAGGTAGAAATACCAAAGTTTTATGGGAATCATCAGGAATGGCTTATTTTCTACGACTTATTCACCGATGTAGTTCACAACAACAAACTAATGCCTGAATCTTTGAAGCTCGACCACCTAAGAGCATGTGTACGAGGTGAAGCTCGCAGAGCAATATCGCATCTAATTATCGGCTCATCATCTAATTATAAGGATGCTTGGGAAACCTTGAAAAGGAGGTATGAAAACAAAAGACTCATATTTACAACACAATTTGATAGACTTTTGGACACAAAAGTTATGAATTCTGCATGCACAGCCAGTGTCAAAGCCCTACATGACATGGCTAAAGAGTCTATTTTTATAATAAAAAACAACATCGCAGAAGAAGTAAGTGACAAAATGTTCGCACATTTAATATTGCGAAAATTCGATGCAGAAGGAATCGAATTATACGAGCAGCATGTCAAAAAGCCACGAGAGATTCAAATTCTAGATGATGTTTTTGATTTCTTGGAACAAAGATTTCAAACCCTAGAGGCTCAATTGAAAACAAGCAGCATAAAAAAGAAGGTGGACAAGCAAGATTTCACAGTCGAAAGCAAAAAAATGAAAGAGTGTCCTTTCTGCGAGAACTCTGGACACAAGATATTCAATTGCAAAAAGTTTTTAGCAGCAACAATTGAATCCCGTTTGACCTTCATAAACAACAATCAACTCTGCAATATCTGTTTAAACCACAACAAGAAATTGAAATGCTTTTCATCGTCGTCGTGCAAGAAATGTGGAAAAATGCATAATACTCTTTTGCATTATAACAATAATCAAAGCAAGAAACACCAAGTACAAGCCAAAGAGTGTATTGCGGAAGGGAAAAAAGTTACAATGGTTACAAACATAGAGCAAAAAGCAATGATAATATTGCCAACTGCGCTACTTCAAGCACAATGTTCAAATGGTAATCATTTGTTACTCAGAGCATTAATTGATCAAGGATCACAAAGTTCAATGATATCTGAGGAAGCAGTTCAGATGTTGTCATTAGTCAAAACTAAAGTGAAGACTGAATTAGCTGGACTATCAAACGTAACAGTTGGTACATCAAAATCCAAAGTTGTGGCGAAAATTATGCCAAAATTTCTCAGTGATTACAAGCTAACGGCAGAGTTCCTGGTACTGTCAGAATTAATGAAACCATTACCTGAACAAACAGTTGACTTCAATAAGGAAGATTGGAGGAATTACGTGTTAGCCGATCCTGACTTCAACAAGAAAGACCGGATCGACATGATAATTGGCAGTGATCTGTTCCCAAAAATAATTCAGAAGGGATTGAAGAAAACTAAAGGCATAATTGGACAAGAAACTTCATTGGGATGGATTATTTCTGGAGAACTAAAAACTAAAAAGCAACACGGCAAGGTGACTTCAGCTATAACTACTAATATAGAAAAATTTTGGGAGACACTGGAAGACGTGGAAAATAACGAAGAAATTTCTGAAGATGACTTTTGTATGCAGTTATACGAAGAAACCACCAGAAAAGCAGAAGATGGAAGGTACGTAGTCAAAGTACCACTTAAAAAAGAAAAAGAGTTGGGAAATTCGCGTGGACAAGCACTAGCACGATTTCTACATGCTAAAATATTTGATCCATTAGGCTGGCTTTCACCGGTAACTATTAGGGCGAAGATATTTATGCAGCGCTTATGGCAGGACAACTACGATTGGGACCAGATTTTGCAGCCCAAGGCAGAGAAGGAATGGAAGCAGTTCAGTGACAACTTGGTCAGTATAACAAAGATCAAAATTCCTCGTTGGGTAATGGCAGACGCAGATGATATGCTACAAATTCATGGATTTGCCGATGCGTCTGAAAATGCATATGCAGCTGTTATTTATATTAAAAAGGGGCAATCAGTTAAACTGTTAACAGCTAAAACCAAAGTCGCTCCAATCAAAAACAAAAAGACAATTCCGAAGTTAGAGCTTTGTGGAATTCACCTTTTAGCAAAGCTTGCCAATAAAACAAGGAGCCTAATTGGAGGGGAAGTCGAATTTTTCGGGTGGACTGATTCAACGATCGCCCAATGTGGGATCCAAAACAGTAAAAATAAAGAAAAGTTTGTAAGGACACGAGTCGATGACATAAAAAAGAATATGCCCGATGCGAAGTGGTCGCACGTAAATTCGGAGGATAATCCGGCTGATGCAGCTAGCCGCGGTATATGTCCATCAAAATTAAAGGATCATTCCTTGTGGTGGTCTGGTCCAAGTTGGCTCAAGGAGTCCGAAGAGCTTTGGCCACAAGCAAAAAGTGAATCCAGGGTTACAGCGCTAACAACAAATGAAATGAACAAAAATCATTTCATTCCAAAACTAGCGGAACGCATGTCGAGTGCAGGGAAAATAGACAGAACCGTTGGATATATCTTGCGTTTCGCCAAACGTTTGAAAGGTAACAGTTGTCCCTTATATATCACAGCTCAGGAGTTACACCTAGCAAGAATTGTGATTATAAGATACTACCAGTCGATTCAGTTTACCACAGAAATAAACAAATTGATTCAGAAATCGGAAATCTCTACGAAAAGTAAATTGGTGCAATTGAATCCGTTCTTGGATAATGAGGGTATTTTAAGAGTTGGAGGAAGGCTGAAATATGCAAATCTACCAACTAATCAAAAACATCCAATAATTCTGGACAAATGCATGTACGCCGAGTTAATTGTGCAGCAAACTCATATATCAACTCTTCATGGAGGCAACTCATTCACCTTTTCAGCAAAGCTTGCCAATAAAACAAGGAGCCTAATTGGAGGGGAAGTCGAATTTTTCGGGTGGACTGATTCAACGATCGCCCAATGTTGGATCCAAAACAGTAAAAATAAAGAAAAGTTTGTAAGGACACGAGTCGATGACATAAAAAAGAATATGCCCGATGCGAAGTGGTCGCACGTAAATTCGGAGGATAATCCGGCTGATGCAGCTAGCCGCGGTATATGTCCATCAAAATTAAAGGATCATTCCTTGTGGTGGTCTGGTCCAAGTTGGCTCAAGGAGTCCGAAGAGCTTTGGCCACAAGCAAAAAGTGAATCCAGGGTTACAGCGCTAACAACAAATGAAATGAACAAAAATCATTTCATTCCAAAACTAGCGGAACGCATGTCGAGTGCAGGGAAAATAGACAGAACCGTTGGATATATCTTGCGTTTCGCCAAACGTTTGAAAGGTAACAGTTGTCCCTTATATATCACAGCTCAGGAGTTACACCTAGCAAGAATTGTGATTATAAGATACTACCAGTCGATTCAGTTTACCACAGAAATAAACAAATTGATTCAGAAATCGGAAATCTCTACGAAAAGTAAATTGGTGCAATTGAATCCGTTCTTGGATAATGAGGGTATTTTAAGAGTTGGAGGAAGGCTGAAATATGCAAATCTACCAACTAATCAAAAACATCCAATAATTCTGGACAAATGCATGTACGCCGAGTTAATTGTGCAGCAAACTCATATATCAACTCTTCATGGAGGCAACTCATTCACCTTTTCAGCAAAGCTTGCCAATAAAACAAGGAGCCTAATTGGAGGGGAAGTCGAATTTTTCGGGTGGACTGATTCAACGATCGCCCAATGTTGGATCCAAAACAGTAAAAATAAAGAAAAGTTTGTAAGGACACGAGTCGATGACATAAAAAAGAATATGCCCGATGCGAAGTGGTCGCACGTAAATTCGGAGGATAATCCGGCTGATGCAGCTAGCCGCGGTATATGTCCATCAAAATTAAAGGATCATTCCTTGTGGTGGTCTGGTCCAAGTTGGCTCAAGGAGTCCGAAGAGCTTTGGCCACAAGCAAAAAGTGAATCCAGGGTTACAGCGCTAACAACAAATGAAATGAACAAAAATCATTTCATTCCAAAACTAGCGGAACGCATGTCGAGTGCAGGGAAAATAGACAGAACCGTTGGATATATCTTGCGTTTCGCCAAACGTTTGAAAGGTAACAGTTGTCCCTTATATATCACAGCTCAGGAGTTACACCTAGCAAGAATTGTGATTATAAGATACTACCAGTCGATTCAGTTTACCACAGAAATAAACAAATTGATTCAGAAATCGGAAATCTCTACGAAAAGTAAATTGGTGCAATTGAATCCGTTCTTGGATAATGAGGGTATTTTAAGAGTTGGAGGAAGGCTGAAATATGCAAATCTACCAACTAATCAAAAACATCCAATAATTCTGGACAAATGCATGTACGCCGAGTTAATTGTGCAGCAAACTCATATATCAACTCTTCATGGAGGCAACTCATTCACCTTTTCAGCAAAGCTTGCCAATAAAACAAGGAGCCTAATTGGAGGGGAAGTCGAATTTTTCGGGTGGACTGATTCAACGATCGCCCAATGTTGGATCCAAAACAGTAAAAATAAAGAAAAGTTTGTAAGGACACGAGTCGATGACATAAAAAAGAATATGCCCGATGCGAAGTGGTCGCACGTAAATTCGGAGGATAATCCGGCTGATGCAGCTAGCCGCGGTATATGTCCATCAAAATTAAAGGATCATTCCTTGTGGTGGTCTGGTCCAAGTTGGCTCAAGGAGTCCGAAGAGCTTTGGCCACAAGCAAAAAGTGAATCCAGGGTTACAGCGCTAACAACAAATGAAATGAACAAAAATCATTTCATTCCAAAACTAGCGGAACGCATGTCGAGTGCAGGGAAAATAGACAGAACCGTTGGATATATCTTGCGTTTCGCCAAACGTTTGAAAGGTAACAGTTGTCCCTTATATATCACAGCTCAGGAGTTACACCTAGCAAGAATTGTGATTATAAGATACTACCAGTCGATTCAGTTTACCACAGAAATAAACAAATTGATTCAGAAATCGGAAAGCTCTACGAAAAGTAAATTGGTGCAATTGAATCCGTTCTTGGATAATGAGGGTATTTTAAGAGTTGGAGGAAGGCTGAAATATGCAAATCTACCAACTAATCAAAAACATCCAATAATTCTGGACAAATGCATGTACGCCGAGTTAATTGTGCAGCAAACTCATATATCAACTCTTCATGGAGGCAACTCATTCACCTTTTCAGCAAAGCTTGCCAATAAAACAAGGAGCCTAATTGGAGGGGAAGTCGAATTTTTCGGGTGGACTGATTCAACGATCGCCCAATGTGGGATCCAAAACAGTAAAAATAAAGAAAAGTTTGTAAGGACACGAGTCGATGACATAAAAAAGAATATGCCCGATGCGAAGTGGTCGCACGTAAATTCGGAGGATAATCCGGCTGATGCAGCTAGCCGCGGTATATGTCCATCAAAATTAAAGGATCATTCCTTGTGGTGGTCTGGTCCAAGTTGGCTCAAGGAGTCCGAAGAGCTTTGGCCACAAGCAAAAAGTGAATCCAGGGTTACAGCGCTAACAACAAATGAAATGAACAAAAATCATTTCATTCCAAAACTAGCGGAACGCATGTCGAGTGCAGGGAAAATAGACAGAACCGTTGGATATATCTTGCGTTTCGCCAAACGTTTGAAAGGTAACAGTTGTCCCTTATATATCACAGCTCAGGAGTTACACCTAGCAAGAATTGTGATTATAAGATACTACCAGTCGATTCAGTTTACCACAGAAATAAACAAATTGATTCAGAAATCGGAAATCTCTACGAAAAGTAAATTGGTGCAATTGAATCCGTTCTTGGATAATGAGGGTATTTTAAGAGTTGGAGGAAGGCTGAAATATGCAAATCTACCAACTAATCAAAAACATCCAATAATTCTGGACAAATGCATGTACGCCGAGTTAATTGTGCAGCAAACTCATATATCAACTCTTCATGGAGGCAACTCATTCACCTTTTCAGCAAAGCTTGCCAATAAAACAAGGAGCCTAATTGGAGGGGAAGTCGAATTTTTCGGGTGGACTGATTCAACGATCGCCCAATGTTGGATCCAAAACAGTAAAAATAAAGAAAAGTTTGTAAGGACACGAGTCGATGACATAAAAAAGAATATGCCCGATGCGAAGTGGTCGCACGTAAATTCGGAGGATAATCCGGCTGATGCAGCTAGCCGCGGTATATGTCCATCAAAATTAAAGGATCATTCCTTGTGGTGGTCTGGTCCAAGTTGGCTCAAGGAGTCCGAAGAGCTTTGGCCACAAGCAAAAAGTGAATCCAGGGTTACAGCGCTAACAACAAATGAAATGAACAAAAATCATTTCATTCCAAAACTAGCGGAACGCATGTCGAGTGCAGGGAAAATAGACAGAACCGTTGGATATATCTTGCGTTTCGCCAAACGTTTGAAAGGTAACAGTTGTCCCTTATATATCACAGCTCAGGAGTTACACCTAGCAAGAATTGTGATTATAAGATACTACCAGTCGATTCAGTTTACCACAGAAATAAACAAATTGATTCAGAAATCGGAAATCTCTACGAAAAGTAAATTGGTGCAATTGAATCCGTTCTTGGATAATGAGGGTATTTTAAGAGTTGGAGGAAGGCTGAAATATGCAAATCTACCAACTAATCAAAAACATCCAATAATTCTGGACAAATGCATGTACGCCGAGTTAATTGTGCAGCAAACTCATATATCAACTCTTCATGGAGGCAACTCATTCACCTTTTCAGCAAAGCTTGCCAATAAAACAAGGAGCCTAATTGGAGGGGAAGTCGAATTTTTCGGGTGGACTGATTCAACGATCGCCCAATGTTGGATCCAAAACAGTAAAAATAAAGAAAAGTTTGTAAGGACACGAGTCGATGACATAAAAAAGAATATGCCCGATGCGAAGTGGTCGCACGTAAATTCGGAGGATAATCCGGCTGATGCAGCTAGCCGCGGTATATGTCCATCAAAATTAAAGGATCATTCCTTGTGGTGGTCTGGTCCAAGTTGGCTCAAGGAGTCCGAAGAGCTTTGGCCACAAGCAAAAAGTGAATCCAGGGTTACAGCGCTAACAACAAATGAAATGAACAAAAATCATTTCATTCCAAAACTAGCGGAACGCATGTCGAGTGCAGGGAAAATAGACAGAACCGTTGGATATATCTTGCGTTTCGCCAAACGTTTGAAAGGTAACAGTTGTCCCTTATATATCACAGCTCAGGAGTTACACCTAGCAAGAATTGTGATTATAAGATACTACCAGTCGATTCAGTTTACCACAGAAATAAACAAATTGATTCAGAAATCGGAAATCTCTACGAAAAGTAAATTGGTGCAATTGAATCCGTTCTTGGATAATGAGGGTATTTTAAGAGTTGGAGGAAGGCTGAAATATGCAAATCTACCAACTAATCAAAAACATCCAATAATTCTGGACAAATGCATGTACGCCGAGTTAATTGTGCAGCAAACTCATATATCAACTCTTCATGGAGGCAACTCATTCACCTTTTCAGCAAAGCTTGCCAATAAAACAAGGAGCCTAATTGGAGGGGAAGTCGAATTTTTCGGGTGGACTGATTCAACGATCGCCCAATGTTGGATCCAAAACAGTAAAAATAAAGAAAAGTTTGTAAGGACACGAGTCGATGACATAAAAAAGAATATGCCCGATGCGAAGTGGTCGCACGTAAATTCGGAGGATAATCCGGCTGATGCAGCTAGCCGCGGTATATGTCCATCAAAATTAAAGGATCATTCCTTGTGGTGGTCTGGTCCAAGTTGGCTCAAGGAGTCCGAAGAGCTTTGGCCACAAGCAAAAAGTGAATCCAGGGTTACAGCGCTAACAACAAATGAAATGAACAAAAATCATTTCATTCCAAAACTAGCGGAACGCATGTCGAGTGCAGGGAAAATAGACAGAACCGTTGGATATATCTTGCGTTTCGCCAAACGTTTGAAAGGTAACAGTTGTCCCTTATATATCACAGCTCAGGAGTTACACCTAGCAAGAATTGTGATTATAAGATACTACCAGTCGATTCAGTTTACCACAGAAATAAACAAATTGATTCAGAAATCGGAAAGCTCTACGAAAAGTAAATTGGTGCAATTGAATCCGTTCTTGGATAATGAGGGTATTTTAAGAGTTGGAGGAAGGCTGAAATATGCAAATCTACCAACTAATCAAAAACATCCAATAATTCTGGACAAATGCATGTACGCCGAGTTAATTGTGCAGCAAACTCATATATCAACTCTTCATGGAGGCAACTCAGTAATGGAGGGTGTTATAAAACGAAACTTTTGGATTATTGGAATAAAACAATTGATAAAGAAATGCTGTCGTAAATGTGTCAAATGTATTCGCTACAATCAAATTTGTGCTCAGCAGCTAATGGGAAATTTACCGAAATACAGGCTTACAGTTTCACATCCATTTGAGCACACTGGGATCGACTACGCCGGACCGATTTTGATGAGATGTTCGAGAGGAAGGGGTCAAAAGGCTTTTAAAGGTTATATATGCATATTTGTGTGTATGGCCACAAAAGCTATACATCTGGAAGCTGTAAGCGATTTAACAACAAATGCTTTCTTAGCCTGCCTCAAAAGATTTTTCGCCAGAAGAGGAAGGAGCACTCACCTTTATTCAGATAATGGTACTAATTTTATTGGTGCTATTAAAAAACTTGATGATGACTTCAAAAATGCTATCCAACAAAACTCCAAATTAGCACCTGTACTGTCATCGGAAAATATTCAATGGCATCTTAACCCTCCATCAGCTCCACATTTTGGTGGAATTTGGGAAGCTGCTGTCAAGTCGATGAAACATCATCTTCGACGTATTGTTGGTGAAGTAAAACTTACATATGAAGAAATGTCAACTGTTTTATGTCAAATTGAAGCAGTTTTGAATTCTCGGCCTTTATGTGCATTAGGAAATGATATAGATAGCATCGACGTCTTAACACCTGGGCACATGCTTATAGGAAGACCATTGCTAGATCACCCTGAAAAAACCGAGGAAACAAGGATAACCTCGCTGGATCGTTGGAAGTTTATCCAAAAATTGAAATTTGATTTTTGGAAAAAGTGGAAGGAAGACTACTTACTGTCTCTCCAAAAGCGGAATAAGTGGAAATCTGACAAGAGAAATATATGTGAAGGTGAAGTGGTAATCATCAAAGACGAAAATACAGCTCCATCCAGATGGCCACTAGGAAAGGTTACAACTGTACATACGGGCAACGATGGAAAAGTAAGAGTAGCGACTCTTAAAACTCAGGATGGTTCATTAAAAAGACCAATACATAAGTTATGTCCCCCTCAAGTTAGTGAGGCAGAAAAACCAGAAGCGCAGAAGACAACTGTCAACCACACTAGTAACGTGTCTCGAAGCAGTATGCCATTGTGTACAACAATCTTAGTTTTTCTAATGATATTAGCAGTTGCAATGGGCGCATCAGTGGACAAGGTAGCCGATGTTATAGAACTTAATAGGACAACTGGAATATATTTAGACCCAGTTGGCAAAATGGATGTTACATCGTCTAGTTGGAAAATCATCGTTTACTACAAACTGGAAGAACAATGCGATAAAATATTATATGTTGGAAGGCAATATAAAACCATAGTTGGCAGTTTAAGAAGAAAGTATGAACTAGTTCATGAAAACAATGAGCTTTTACTAACAACAAAGAGGATAAAAAGAGCTCCTCTGAACTGGGTCGGATCTATATTTCACGCTTTATTTGGAGTAATGGACAACGACGATCGGGAGGAATTCAAAACAAGCATGCAAAACTTGCTGGAAAATCAGCATGACATCAATGATTTAATAAAAAAGCAGACATCATTAGTAGACTCAACTTTGAACGTGCTAAGAAAGACTACAAAGGAAGTAAATGCTCAGTTAGCCCAATTGTTGAATGAAACAAATGGGATTAAGCAAAATATAAGAAATGTACAGGCCGCTCATACAGTAGCAATTCAAATTAATGCTATGACGATGCAGCTTCAAATAATGATAGATGAGTGCAAGGATGTTCAAAACAATATTATCGATATTTTAATTGATGTTGTTCATCAGAAGATCAATCCATCTCTAATAAAGCCATCTAAATTAATGCAAGAAATTGAAAAGATTAAACTAAATCTTCCACCAAACCTAAACATTCCAGGGGGACATACCGGAAATGAATTAAGGGAGATATTTAAATTGATGGAGACTAGGGGAACGATAATCAATACAACTTTGGTTTTAGAATTGAAAATTCCTTTACTGCAGCTGGAAAGATCAACAGTCTACAAAGTAATAGTGATTCCTTTCGAGCATAACGACATAATAGTTAGACCAAGAAGGAAAGCGGAGTTCCTAATCTTCAACTTTGGCCTAGATTCGTATATGTCAATGAGTCAATCACAATTAAACAGATGCACAAAAGGTAAAGACGACGAATTCCTATGTGTGGGCAGCTGGCCATAGTCATCAACAAGAGATGAGTCTTGTGAAGCTTTTGCTCTAAAAAATATGGTGAGTACACAATGCGATTTCGACCCAGTTAAGGGCGAATCAACATGGATCGCATTGCATGAAGAGAATGCATGGCTCCTCAAGGTGTTTAATACAACGAAAATTATGGTGCGCTGCGATAATTTATACCAACGTCAATTGTCGATACCGTCGCAAGGGATTTTGAAGCTGAGATCCGGATGTACAGCAAGACATCAAATAACAACTTTAACTTCAGCGCTCAGCCTACAACAAAAGAGAGACAACCAATTCGAATCAGCCATAATAAGCAGTATGGACTCGATGAAGGAAGGTGATGTTCCAACCTTAGTACCAACACTGATCGACAACAAGGAAGAAATAGAGCAGGTACAGAGGGATCTTGATAATTTAAAGAAACAAAATCTAAGTCTTAGGACGCTAGACTTTCATCATTTAAGTGGCCATACATCTCTTATATTGGTATTGATAGTAATACTTGTTTTAGTTATATATGTAATAAAATCTATTATTTTAAAAAGAAAAATTTTAGCCCTTACTATTAATGGCGCCCCGCAGAATGTTCATACATAGTTGAACATGTTTATTCTTAGACCGTAATAAATTAAATTACGGTTCAATCCTAAGTCAACAACGAAACAACACGTGTTTAAAAGGCACATCGCAGACGGTCATTAAACAATAAAATCAAGATCAGCGCCGTACTGCATCCCTACAATAACAATGTATGAACATTACTTGCTAGCGCAGGTACATAGCAGATAAGAATATCGCTTGCTGTGACCTTCAGTCTAGCATAGCATAGGATAAGAATTCTTTGTAAAGATCTTCTGTCCTTTATCATTAAATAACTATAGTAAATAGTATATAAGGAATGTACATAGTTTAAAAATAGTATAAATAAGGAACAATTTTTAAAATAAAGGCAGATAGTTTAAACTACTCGCGTTGTGAGGTCTTCTTTACAACAAAATGTCTCTAGCATTACACATGTGCACGCTGAGCTATATTCGCTGCCCATTTCACTTTGCAAATCTACAAGTACAAAAAACCCAGTACTGAGCTATTTTATATTCTTCGATCCCGAGCAGCTGGTGCGCTTTATTACAAGTAGCTATAAACTATACTATCTACATGACGGGAAACACATTTCAGTTGAACAATATCAACATGGCAATGATAAAGCAAATGCAATCGAGAATGAGTACCTATTTCTGTTAAATCGTTATGAGTCGTCATCTTTCGAAAGGGCTTCAGTTAGAGACTTTACGAAAACGCAATATAGACGTTCAAACATAGCATGTCCAACTGAGAGTGTTATAAATTGTCGAACGGGTGTGAAATCATACAACAGTGTGCCACTGATTCCCGATAGCTTTCGTATTGTGCCTAAGAAATCTCCTCTGTCAGACGTATATAACATTATAATTGCAAATAAGGAGAAGTTCATGTTGCTGACATATATTGTTCAGGTGCTGGAATCATTTCAATTCGTTGACTCGTTGCCCGTAGCAAAGCATATTGATATACACATTAATCGAGCAGGGAAAACATTTGCGCGTTCTAAACTTAATCGTACTGTCTTTGCAGACAACACCACATTAAACTAAAAATTCCAGCTATATATTCAATTATCGTAATGAGTTTGTTTCAGTCTAAGACGAGTGCACCTACATCGCTCAAATCCAAATCAAAATCATCTGGAAAGTTCAAGTTTCCTAAGCTAAAGTGTAAGCCGGCCTCGGGGTTGCAATCAATTAAGTCTGCATTTCAAGCTGCAGGACCTGAAAGCAAAGCAGTACGTCAATTGAACCGAATTACTGCTCATCTACAGGAGAAACCTCCGTTTAAAAAGGTAGGGGGGACATCTACTTCGTATGTGCGTCCGCAGTACAATGTGTTTGAGTACGAGACCGATGACTCTGATGGTGATGAAGATGATCAACCTGCTATGCCTCCACAGGCATACATCTTTGACGCTAAATACTGCTTGGTTGCCTTTGTGCACAAATTCGAACATCTGTATAGTAGAATTGTTACTGATACTCAATCGGGCATCCTGGTTCTTGTGAAGACTATCACGAAACAGAGGAAATCTACACCCACATCCTACTTGGAGCTAAGTCGTATAGAGAAAGATGCTAACTACATGACCGTAATGCTATTGATGGTGTCTTTGTATGTCCGAGGAGCAACACAGAAGACTGTTCTTATTGACTGCCGTGACTTTGATGAGGAGAAAGACTTTCTGCTAAATTGTAAGCATGTCTATGCGGACTTTATACGTAGAAAGTCAATTATATGGTAGTTTATAGTTGTGAATAGAATATAAGGTCTACTATTTGTGCTGTGAATATATTTGAGTAATAATGCTAACGTTGCGTCTTTTTCCTATTAAAGTTAGTAACTCCTCCTCTCAGTTTGAGAACTCAAACTCTGTGTGGTTTGTTGAAAGAAATGGCACAATCGTATCTAAGCGGAATGCCTTAAATGAGCTACTACCGTTTGGTCCCCTAGTAATTAAGAATCTATTGTATTTGACTACACCGTTGAACGACGTCTTCACTGCACCCGACTTTCGGTACTACTTCCCGGAGACCGAAGCAGAGCAGAAGAAACGGTGTGAGTCATCGGATACAGCATATCGGGCCATGGATAAGTTCTCGACTGTGTATTTTCTGGATGATGGTGTTGAATGCGCCAATGTTCATACATAGTTGAACATGTTTATTCTTAGACCGTAATAAATTAAATTACGGTTCAATCCTAAGTCAACAACGAAACAACACGTGTTTAAAAGGCACATCGCAGACGGTCATTAAACAATAAAATCAAGATCAGCGCCGTACTGCATCCCTACAATAACAATGTATGAACATTACTTGCTAGCGCAGGTACATAGCAGATAAGAATATCGCTTGCTGTGACCTTCAGTCTAGCATAGCATAGGATAAGAATTCTTTGTAAAGATCTTCTGTCCTTTATCTTTAAATAACTATAGTAAATAGTATATAAGGAATGTACATAGTTTTAAAATAGTATAAATAAGGAACAATTTTTAAAATAAAGGCAGATAGTTTAAACTACTCGCGTTGTGAGGTCTTCTTTACAACAGAGTGGCATTTCAGTATTGGTCTTAAACTAGCAACCATATATGAAATACTACTAACAAACTCAGCACGACTCTTCTCCACTTCGCACGCAATGGGCAGTTTGCCTATGTTTGCCACATTGTTCTCAAACTGTGTTCCGTAAAATGGATAAAACTTTAACCGTAGAGCCATATTGCCGAATATATTTAAAAGCACAGTTTTGGATACAGAAAATTTATTCACTTATTATTCCTGCTAAAGGCACCTCATTGTAGAATAGGCGTTGCTGACGAACTGGAATGTATAGCTCATTGCAGATCTGATAGACTACAAGATAGAACAGTAAAATAAATATTATTTGCAATTCGAGAAAGCTTGGCTTCATTGACTTATTTCTAAATCCAAACCAAAACAATGACAATTTATAATCTTCGAAATCTACCTCCGAGCACTGCTAACAACAATACCGGATGTGGTTTCATTCTAATGAATAACAACGATCAGATGGAAATACTCTATCTAGTACGTCCATATACAAACTCATATCTACGCAAGGATAATGTACAGATGCCGGCATCTCTTAAGCTCTATAACAAATGGGATCGTGTCTATAATTACCAGTATTATAACTATGCGGAGAGACTTACAATACCAAGAGGAAAGGGCGAACACAAGAAAACGTTACTAGCAACTGCTCTGCGGGAGTTTATGGAAGAGACCAGCCTACGTCTAGAACACATCAAAGTCTTTAACTATTTTTTTAATCTGACATTCGAAGATGACCGAACCTACACCTATACAATATTTATGGGCTACTCTACGATTCAGTGTCTTCGTCATTCAAACAATAGATATCTCAGCGTTCAATACTGCCAACAGGAAAATGTCTTTATGGTAGCTGAAACTGTCAAGGATGGCACACTAGAAAACTGCAAGCTTGCCAATGCAAAGATACAGTATCGAGACTACATCCGTTTCATGCAAGACTATCAACTCAAGTGCTATAAGAACAGCAACTACCGTGATCTTTTTAACTTCATATCATTCATGATATGCAAGAAGAAAGAGTGTCAACTACAACTATCTAACGACCCTGAACAGCCAATCTATTGCTGGAATGATGCAATCTATAGTCATGATACCCACTACCTCAAACCGGTTAAGTTCCTAGATATTAAGCTGCAGTATCACTCCTTCTAACACTTACGTATTTATGTTCCACTTTAGTATTTAGTTGTAGGCAACATGCCAGATAAAATAATAAATGCTCAGTTAAATCAAACTTAACTTTGTTTTTCTTTGAGTAATTCATTATCGTCACGTCTGATTCCACTACTGACACGTCAGTGTTCCGCTATTGTCACGTCCGTATTCCACTATTGTTACGTCTAGATATTGCATCTCGCCATCTCTGAGATTCATCATATTCCCATAGCCAGCTCTAAGGGTCGCCATATTTTCTCTATAATAAGTAAAACTAAAACTATAATGGCACAGCAAACATTGTGAGGGCTATGTCATTAATGGCTTCTGCTATCAACATCAGAAGTTCTTCCTCGCCGAATGGATCATGGAGTACACGGGTGAGGTCAGACGCCCCATACCCGTCTCGGTATGTAATATTAGTAACTCAAGGACGGTTCCTATCTTTCCTCTCATGTGCGCACAAAGAAACCTGCATGACCGCGAGCTTACTTTCCTCAATCACACCTGCAATGAGGTATTACAAGACTCGGCACAATATCTCAAAGCTGTCTCACAACCAATTAATAACACTACCATTAGTAACGAAAAGACAGAGTACATTAAGAAAATTATTCAATTCTCGGATAATCACCGCAGCCATCTTCTATCCCAGAGGACCTACCTCAAGAATACATATATCTATCTCTATTTCACCGAGGACTATATTCCAAAGAACAAGAAAGTAAAGGCATGGTTCGACAATGCCAAGTTAATTGAGAAAATTAAGGTAATCAAGGTACCACTCATTGATCTTAACAATATGATTGACATATATATGATACTAGCATATCCGCCAGCAAAATGCATTACTGACAGTGGTAGCCAGATTGCATACATTCCCAACGTAGTACTTCTCAACGGATTCATTTGCTACGGATCCGGATACGGACAAACCAAGTTTGTGGAACCTAGTAAGGTAATGGCAATTCCACCAAGCTATAAAATTCATACCAAGGACTTCTGGAATGATGTAAACCACTACCCCTGCATACGAGTACCGCCACTCAGTATCGATGCAGAGACAAAGCATAACCAGAGTCCAGTACTAGTGGTATTGGATGTTAAACGAAATCAGACATTGCTTGCGTATAAACGTTGTTGTTAGTAATACAAAGTTCCGTATTCCCAACCTCGAGGACCAAAGAGCGATTGAGTATCCCTGTCAATACTAGACGGTCCACAGCACTATAGTCTTTCCGCAACGAAATTAATTTTTTTTTTCATTCCGATCTCAAGCCACATTCAATCTCGAGGCACATTCGGCGAAAAAAAAATGTTAAGGACCGAGCAAAGCACAGGGCCATATAAATGTAAAACTCTAACTGATTAACGGGATATATTTTGAATTTAGACAATGTCAAAGCTGACTCTACTCTTCTTGTATGGGTGAAACCGAGGAATTTCCTCTATCTTAGTCTTCCTATATGCATTTGGCTGCAACACAGCCCTAAACTCATTCCGAGATCTAGAGTTTTGATCGACTGCAGCGCTAGAGGGAGAGGCATGTACGGCAGTCTTTGTGATATTGGTTAGAGTGAGGCTATTGTATTGATCCTCTGTCTCTTCCCCAGAGTTGGGGTACTCGATAAAGCCATCATCAATATCCTCAGTACCGGAAGCCTCACCCAGAACTGTTTCCACTTCTTCCAGTCTATTATCAACTCTAACGGACGGCGCACTTGCCCCGTCTGTACTATCAAACAGCATATTCAAGCTCCAAACACTAGAGGCATCTGATTCAGTACTATCTACTATCAACCAATGACCCAAGTTTATTTCAAGTAATAGACAAAATACTATCAGATATTGACGTAGATGGTGAATTCAATAACTGTCTTCAGGATTTCGATCCAGATGACCTGCTCGATATGATTGGTGTGCACTCTCTGGAGGTAACTACAAGGAAAGATGTTCTTTCTCAAACGGTTGCCAATCTGTTTACTGATGGCGTTAATGATGTACCTTCTCCTTCATCGGCGGACATGACAAAAATTCCAGTAGTAAACTCTGTAAGCTGCCAAATAAACATCGATAGCGTTTCATATCTCAATAAGAACCGGGATGAAAACTTCTGGCTGCAGACCAATGTAGCAGTGCCTGTCGCTGCATTCTCTGAAAGATCTATCGGTACGGGCAGTGAACGTGTAATTCTCGATATAGGAGTACCATCTCATGCAGTGTCCAGTAACCCCCCCATATATCCCCCACTAGGCATAGACACTAGGCATAGACATCGCCCGTCAACTCCAATGCAGCTGAATCTTCGCCAGTGAAACCTGAACCATTACATTCTATCGATATCCCCCAGCGGGCATATACACCAGAAATGGAGACACCCATCACATTTAGTCAACCGCTATTGATTGATAATACACCAACGTCGTCATCGTCTGGACAGGATAGTGCATTATCAGCAACCCGCCGTTCGAAAAATGCTCTGAAAAGGGCTGGAATAGCCAAGTACTGTAAACAGCTTAGTCTTTTTGCCATTAGCCATAATGCTGATGGATCCGATCCCCAGTACTGGTGTAGCTACCGACAGAAGTGTACTATATCTGAACTGATAAAGAAACGAAAGACTACTGAAGCAGTAAAGGAGAAATTAAAAACCCTTGAAGAAGCATAGGCCACGTTTGAAGCAGTGGATGACCAAATCCGTAAAGATTATCCGAGTCAAATCTACCATCTATATTTCACCGAAGATCTGCACGGGCAGATGATGAAATTACACGAAGACTTCAAGGGCGAGCTTGAAGCAAAATTGCAAGCATTGAGCGGATTATCGAAAAGCAGCTACGAAAGCATAAGCGGGGCCTCAAAAACTAGCAACAAATTCACAACCGAAACCGACTTGAAACCTGAAGTACAACGAGCGGTGAGGAGATGCCACATGAAGCAAGCATCAATGCTGAAGCTAATGGAGCGCTTGGAAATGCAGAATCAAACTACAGAGTACTATGAGGCAAAAATAAACCGATTGAAGGCTGATTGGGCCAGCATTCAAGAAGATAATGTGAAAATACATTCAGATGCCGAAGATTCCACTCAGTACGAATTTGACATAAGTGACATTGATGAACTTGATATGAAAGTCCAGGATGTGGTCATCGCCTTAAGCCAAAGGTTAAATGCCGCAATGCAGGGGAAAATATTGCTTAAAGCATCAGAAAATCCGACACCCAAAACAGCGGTAAAGCTACCCACTATAACCATTCCCCAGTTTGACGGAGACTACTTGAAATGGACGCAGTTCAACGATATGTTCCTGCAGATGATAGACAAGCAACCTATCGAAAATATAGAAAAGATGTGGTATCGTAAGAGCAACGTCATCGGAGAAGCAGGAAGGCTGATACAACACCTGACCATATCAGCACAGAACTATAACGTCGCGTGGAAAATATTGAGCGATAGATACGATAACAAAAGATTGTTAGTACCCTCAATTCTAAAAAGGCTTCTCAATCAACCCACAGTTTTGCCGGACTGCGCAAGATCATTGAAGATGTACGGTACCACGCGAGAATGTGTACTCATGCTGGAGAACAATGGAGTAAAGGTTAAGGGCACGTGGGACCCTATATTATTGCACATCAATAAGAAGTTAGACCGCAGTTCACACTCCAGTTATGAGCAAAATCTAAAGGCCCCTAGAGAGTTACAGCTATTGGATGAGTTTTTACAGTTCATTGAAACAAGGTTCCAGTCATTAGAAACCCTGGGAACAAAGGCAGGAAATCAAACAAGGGCTACTCAAAGGAACTTGAAGGCAACTACATATACCGTAAACAGCAATCCCTTCAAGTATGCGATCTGTGATAAAATACATTACGTTGCTCAATGTAAGAGTTTTGCGAAGGCAACCATACCAAGGGAGGTCATGGCCAGCGCAAATGTAACTCGAAAGGATGCACCAAATGTAACCGAAAGCATTGCACTCTGATACATCAAGAGCAAAAGACAGAAGAAATATTACAGGCCTCTGTAAACGTGGCAGCACCGGCCCAAGACAAAAGAACAGAATACGTCCTTTTAGCAACGGCAACAGTGACAGTATGGAACAAGGAGCATAAACCGGTCGACTGCAGGGTCCTACTAGATTCAGGCTCTCAGATCAACCTCATCTCAGAGAGGCTCCAAAGGCGGTTACAGCTTGACAAGAGAGTCAGTCAGCTCACCATATACGGCATCGGAAACGCAGCGTCACAATCCAAGGACAGAGTAACAGTGGAAATCCAGTCCAAAACCAGCAGCTTCCATACAGCGATCGAGGCCCAAGTCATAAGAAGTATCACCAACATACAACCACAAAAATATATAGATATTTCGCAATGGCAATGGCCTGAGAACATAACCTTAGCTGACCCCAACTTTAATAAACCTCAGAAGGTGGATATGTTGTTACGAGCGGAAATGTACGGGGAAATTATACGTTCTGGACAAATAAGATTGGACCCAAACTTGCCAACACTCCAGGAGTCTTCACAGGAATCTCAATCGGTCAATTAGAAAAAGAACTCGAGAAATTCTGGGAACTAGAGGAAATTCCCTCAGAGAAGGTACAAGGCGTCCACGAAAAAAGGTGCGAAGAATTCTGTTGAAAGAATATTAACTCGGCAACCCTCATGCAACATGCATATTCCTCTTTCCTGTTTTATTCTCTCCTTATATTTTTCTTTTTAATCACCCATTTGTATGAATTCCTTTTATTTAGTCGCTCAATAAACGTTGTGTTGAATAGACGTCTCGGAGTTTATCTTAATCAAATTCTTCCAAAATACTACAGACAGGGATACCGACGGAAGATTCATAGTAAACCTCCCGATCCTAGGAGCGTCGAAATCACTGGGAGACTCACGGAACATAGCATGGAGAAAGTATATGAATTTAGAGCGGAAACTGCAAAAAGACACAGAGCTGTGCCAGCAGTATACACTATTTTTAGAGGAATACTTACAGTATTCATGCGCGAAATAGGGGAAAGCGAAATCCCGGAAACCCATTATTTTTTGCCTCATCACGGAGTTCTGAGACCAGAGAAGAGCACTACAAAGCTGAGAGTAGTGTTTGATGCATCATGCAAAACAACATCAAACATATAATGCAACATCTAAATGATATAATGCTGAAGGGAGCCAAGATCCAGGATGATCTAATGGATATCTTGCTCAGGTTCCGGACATACAAATATGCTATGATAGGTGACATCAAGCAAATGTTCCGTCAAATAAGAATAGCACCAGAAGATCAGCCCTTACAATTAATAATGTGGCGGCCATCACCAAAAGACAAGGTGCGCTACTACAAATTGTGCACAGTGACATACGGCACCTCCATACCTAGCAACCAGATGCCTGAAGCAGCTTGCAGAGGAGGAAGAAGTTAGATGTCCGCTAGGTTCAGCAGCAATACGGGACTGCTACATGGATGATATCATAACAGGCGCCAACACCTTTCACGAAGGCATCCAGAAGCGAAACCAGATAATTGAGATGCTAGCTGCAGGAAAATTCGAAGTGCATAAATGATGAAATGCTGTCGACAGGAATACCACCGGAGAACAGAGAAAAGGAAAAATTGTTCGAGAATGAAGACTCAAGACATAAATACACTAGGACTATCCTGGCAAAAGGGTCAAGACAATTTCACGTTTACGACAACCTGGTCAGAGATTCTAGTGAAGATAACCAACCGCCAGATAGTATCCGAAGCGGCTCGGCTATTCGACCCGTCAGGGCTAGTAAGTCCAGTTATAGTGACGGCGAAAATATACATCCAAAGGCTTTGGAAGCAAAAGTTAGATTGGGATCAGGAACTCGGTGAAGATCTCCAACATGAATGGTTGAAGTTCAGTCAGGAATTAAGCACTCTCCACCAACTGAAAATAAGACGTAAAGTTATGGAAGCAAGCATCGCCAAGAGAATTGAAATGCACGTGTTTGCCGATGCAAGCGAGGTAGCCTACGGAGCTGTCAGTTATATCAGAACCATAGACTTCGAAGGAAAAATACGAACAAGAATTCTCAAGAATGCTCTAAATCACGCGTGGTTCCAGTTAAAACAATAACACTGCCAAGACTAGAGTTATGCGCAGCACAGCTGGCGGTAGAATTGGCGGCTAAGGAAACCTATCTGTGGTCAGACTCGCAAGTCGTGCTATCCTGGATTAATGGCGAACCATCCATCTTCAAAACTTATGTAGCTCACAGAATTGCGGCTATACAACAAAAAAGCCAGATTGGACAATGGAATTATGTCAGTACAATGGCTTATCCGTCGGACTTGGTATCAAGAGGTACTCTACCAAGCAAACTAAAAGGTTCAGAGCTATGGTTCTGGGGTCCCGAATTCCTTAGCAGGCACGAGGAACAATGGCCAAAGAGAGAAACGGCACACACCAGAATAGAAGAAGAGGAGCGAGTAACTAGTATACCAACAACTTGCAGGGAAGCAAGAGAAGCCACTCAACACCCGGTGTACATCATAGACCACCGCAACTCATTAACATTCCTGCAAAGAGTATTAGCATACGTAGCAAGAGCCACAAGACGTTTGAAGGGTAAATTAGACAGCAAATGGCCTACCACCCTGGAACTGAAGGAAGAAGAGATCGAAATCATAAGAGCGATACCACTGGTGCACTTTAAGGAGGAACTGGCGCAACTAACAAATGGAGCGGAAATTAAGGGACACAGCCGACTCACCAGACTCTCGCCATTTTTAGACAAGGAGGGAATTATTCGAGTAGGCAGCAGGCTACACAATGCGGAGGTAGGATACGAAGCTAAACATCCAGCTCTGCTACCAGGAAATAACTTTGTATCCAGATTGATACTAGAACACCTGCATGCCGGACCATCAGCGCTATTAGTGATCGCAAGACAGCAATACTGGATCCTTCAAGGTAGAACGTTGACCAGGGCTATTGTCGCTCAATGCACACAGTGCGCCCGAAGCGAATCGCAGTTGTTTACGCAAAAAATGAGAAGTTTACCCAAGGAGAGATTGTTACCCACAAGAGCTTTCCTGTCAGCCGGCGTAGATTTCTGCGGACCCATATGGACACACTATCATCTGAGGGGCAAAAGACCAACGAAGAGCTATATAGCGGTATTTTGCTGTTTCACAACAAAGGCAGTACATCTGGAGGTAGTGTCCGATCTAACTACTGACGGTTTTATAGGTGCTCTGCGGAGATTCATGGCTCGCCGTGGATATTGTAAAGAACGGCACTGTGACAGCGCAACAAACTTTGTAGGAGCCACAAATAAGCTCAACGAATTGGCGACACTGTTGGAAGAAGAATCGGGCCAAGAAAAAATATTGAGGGGCGGTGCCGAAAAGGGCCTACAATTCCATTTCGGGGTATTATGGGAGGCGACCGTCAAATCAGTTAAAAAACTGCTGCAACATACGCTCACATCGGCCTCTCTAACTTTCGAGGAGCTAAATACGGTAGCAACAGAGGCAGAAGCAATTTTAAATTCAAGGCCCTTAACCCCGATGTCGTCAGACCCAAACCACTTGAGCGCACTTACGCCAGGCCATTTTTTAATAGGAGAACCACTAACCACAATACCCGAGCCAAACGCTGGCCAAAGTAACTTGTCCAGATTAACCAGATGGAAATTGGTCTCAGCCATCAGAACAGAACAGATATATACCGTATTATATCTAAAAAACTTCAAAACATTCTATCGAGTACTTTCTTTTAAAAAAATTCCCGAAAATCGCCTAATTTTTTATGGGTTACACTGGTATAGCCCCTTAAGCCAGAAAAGATAAGTGAGATTAATGATGAATAAATCTGAGTGTTTTCATTTTACGATCTCAAGCTCGGCACAAACAGGGAAAGACAAAAAACACATGTTGGCCGGATAATGAGTATTTTAGAATTTCCAATAGAAAAGACTGATTTGCATCTGAATTGTGTCAAATAAAATTAAATGTAACGATAGAAGTGTAACATTTCTGTAAAAACCTCTTAACAACAATCCCAAAAAATACTGTTTACAAAATATTTCTTACTGAATTTATCGACAAACAATTTTGTTTTTAATTACTGTTTCTTTTTTTTTAGTTTTCCATTAATTTGATCAAGTATGTATGTATGTAAGAAAAGCGAGGTCAGTGGAAAATATCCGATGACCTTCATAGTTCTATGAAAAAACCCAAAAGTCATTTCTTAATACTACCTCGTACCAATTTGAAATCACAGTTAGTTAATTAATTATTATGAATTATACAATATTATATTATATTAATTAATTAAATAAAATATTAAATTTTGCAAGAAAAATTTAAATGGTTTATCACATTCCTGGTGTTACATCTTAAATGTATTATATTTTATATTTTTATACGCATATACATCGTATAATGGCTATTCCTTCTTTTTATGTATTTAATAAAGAAAAACTTAAACCTAACTATTATCTATTGGAATAATTAATTGCTGAAGTTAAATCGCAGATATACAGTATGTATGTTGTTTAGCTTCATTATCAATCTTTCATGTTGTTTTCTTTTCTTGTTTTGTCTCTTTTTTGTCACAAGCAATCATCACATTGCATGCGGAAAGCTTTGTTTCTATTTTATTGTAATCTTAAGCCTAGCACTTACAATCTGCACCATTACCCGGATTAAATGGTCTGTAAAAGTTAGGTGAGGTCATGCGGCTGCATCACATTCAATGATATGGCTTTGTCGCATCGACACTGGTCATTGATGACACGATGAAGCAGTAAATTTGCTCTATCTTCAACCTGAAAATGTTAAAAAAAATCAGATGAAAGGAATTATAAATTCTTCTTGGGAATCATCATTGTTGTATGCTAAGGAATCTACTACTACGTGTTGGAAAACATATACACTTAGAAACATTCAGTTTTTCAGAAAAAAATCCAAATTTAGGTTAAAGGATTTGCATTTCCGTTAACGAGTCATCGTGCAATCACTTCATTAGTTCATTTTCTTCACAATACAAAAAAAAAACAAAAAAACTTAACGGTACAATTTGTTTATTTTACATGTCATCATTAACTTTACATTGCAAAGAGAACAAACATTCAGTTTCGTACCACAGAAGTAAGTGCAACTACAGATCAGAATTTTAAGGTTTGAAAGCTTGATTTATCCGATTAATTTTTTAAGTGCGTTGTTTTTAGTAAACAATAAAGGTATTTTTATTTTTTGGAATCAATTTCCATGTTAATAATTTGGTTTCTTAGAATGGGTATCGTTGGATCGTTGGCAATTTTACACCGAAAGGATGAAAAATCTTTTGCCGAAATAGGCAAAATATTACATCTTCAAAAGTCAACTGTACAATATATTTGTAAACGGTTCTTTGAAGAGGCAAGGATAAAAAATGTGTGTAGCAACAAGGCACCCAGAAAAATGACAAAGTCAGCACAAAAATTTATTCTTCGTGAAATAAGAATAAATCCCAAGTTGACTTCAGTGAAATTGAGTAAGATGTTAATTGATTTCAATAGAACCAACGTGAACCCAATTACATCAGGCGCACACTTAAGAAACATGGCTACTATTCACGTGTATGTCGTAGAAAACCTTTGGTCAGCGAGGTCAATAAAATCAAGAGACTGAATTTTGCCAAAACTTACAAAGATAAGCCAGTAGACTTCTGGAAAAATGTCATATTCGTAGATGAAAGCAAATTCTCACTTTTCCGAAATGACAAAAAACAAGAAAAAGTTTACCGGAGACGTAACGAAGCTTACCTTACAAAAAACTTGTTCGCGACTGTAAAACATGGTGGACAAAGTGTTATGGTTTGGGGAGCTATGGGCTGGGAGGGTGTTGGAAATTTAATATTTATCCAGGGCAATATGAATAAAAATATGTACCTTAATATTCTCAAAGAAAATTTAAAAGATTCAGCCAACAAATTGAGAATTAAGGACACGTTCCACTTTTACCAAGGCAACGATCCAAAGCATAAGGCATTAGACGTGCGTCTCTGGATTTTATACAACTGCCCAAAATGCATTGAAACATCTCCCCAGAGTCCAGACATTAATCCTATCGAACATCTGTGGGAACATTTGGAAAGACAGATAAGAAAAACAAGGTCAGTGAAAAACAAAAAGGAGCTTCAAACACTCATATTGGAAGAGTGGAATAAAATTCCATCAGATATAACTAAAAATTTGGTTGAATCGCTTCCAAGTAGGCTTGCAGCTGTAATTAAGCACAAAGGAAATCCTACACCGTATTAAATTTATTAATTTTTAAGTTTTTTTAAGTAAACTAAACCTCATACGAAACTGAATGTTTCTAAGTGTAGATTTTCAATAATTTGTAGATAAAATATTTTATGAAACTCTCTGCCTTTAAACTTGAAATTTCTAAAAATGAAAACTGATCATTTTAATCATCCCGCCTTAGAATACAATACAATGCGCCATAATGAGATTTATTGGCTGTAGAACGTTAGCACAATTAGTATTATGTGCCTACCGCAAAACACAAAGCGTCGCTATGAACAATCGTTTGCGTAATTTAATTTTTTCCCCGCTACTGTTGATGGTTGGTTACCATATCTTTGTGAATAAATGGCGACTCTGACAATCTGTTATTTTGTAACGTTTTGTGTTTTCACTCGTAAATGACCGACAATTTTTTTTTCTCCTTAAAAAAGTACTTGATTGCGGTTCTTACGCATACCATATTAGTACTACATTAATACACCAATTAATAGAATATCTTTATCATTTTATCATTCGAATGTTTCTTCATCCGAGAATAACGTGACGTCAGCTTCTAAGAAACGTTCGAAACAAAATGTGTCCACAGTTCATTCATCTTCTGACTCTGATTCTGATGAGAGAATATGCTCGCTCAAGAGAACTAGATATGATCCACGCGTAGACAGTTTAATAAAGAAAGTAAGTTACATACCTAATAAACTACCTGATTTAGGTATAAACTTCTCAGCAATATGTTACGCCTGAGGCATTTATTTAACGAAATGGAATTCTCCAACAATGATGCGAATGTCCCCTCGACAGTGCCAGCAAAAGGGAAGGCAGTTTCTTGTGAATCCTACCACAGGCGGGTTGCTTCATTTTGCCGAGGTTAAGACTTCTGCAGACAACCGACACCCCATTAAGAACGCATCTAAAGAGAGAGTAGACCAATTTGGGTAGTACTTTTGTACTTAATTACTATTTAAGTACAAGTACCACGTAGTTTAATTTTTTAAGTACAAGTACCATTACTTGATACTTGTACTTAAGAATTGCAATTACCAGTACAGGTACTTGTACTGGTACTTATAATTCCTTCAAAAGTAATTAAAATATGATCTAATTACTTTTGTACTTAAAAAATGTATTTAAGTACTATTTTTTTAAATTCCTTTTAAGTACTTTTAATTATTTTTAATTACTTTTTGTGAATGTAATTCCTTATAAGTACGAATGGTATTTTCTATTTTACCTTGTTTTGTGAACATTTCAGTTAATACGTTGAATATTGCAAATATGCAAATGAAAACTTGAAAAAAAATTGGTATTTTATCATCATTTGTAATGCTGTCTGCAGCATTAATAAACAACTGAATACCTATTATTTTATTCCGTGAAATTTGTTTTGTTTTTTTAATCAAATGTATATTAAGTGTGGGGTTAAGTCTAAAGCCTGTGTTACTTACTTTTACAAATTACATAGAGCTTTATCAAGCCCTTTGTTTGCTAACGAAACCGTTTTAGAATCAGGCGCAAAAAAATGAAGATCAATGTAATGTACCAAGTAATGGTACTTGTACTTATAAAAATTAAAATACGTGGTACTGGTACTGGTACTTGAAATGAACAGCTCTGGTTTTTAACCCCTCTACAAAATAGCGTTATGAATTATTGGCGCCAAAGTTATCGTACTCTCCCCACAACTATTTTTTCCCCAACGCCAGACACTTGGACACTAAGCGAATACAAAATATTTACCAACTGTTGTTGCTTGTCATCATTGTCACATTCCACTGAAATATTGTCTGTAATCTGATAAACTTATGGATCTTCAGCATATGGCCATGAATTTCTTACAACCAAACACAAAAGCAAGGAAAAACTTCAAAACGTCAATATACAAAGGCGAAGGGGCTATGGATTCTTCATAATCTTTGACACGAAAGGTGGGGCCAATGAAAAATGCGTTATGCAGCGGAAGGCACTCGATTAATTAGATAGAAGCACATATGCTTGTGACAATTTTGGGCTGTTTTTCGTAGATCGTGCACAGCAAGCAAAGAATAGTTTCACTGTTATATTATATTGTACCTATGGAAAATTTAAATTGTATGTACGAAAAGATCTTACCGAATTTCCACCTAAAGTTTTGTAATGATTGGTTGTTCTGCACCAGGTTCAACTGTTCGAAAGTACTTGTTACACATGCATGTACGTAAATATTTGCTGATACCTGATCTTGGGCAGGAGTTTCATCCTTTTTTGGATACTTTTTCCGCATCATAATTATTTACTTTCTGTTATACTTTTCACAATGCTAATTTACGTTTTGTTTTACTTAACATGTAACTCTTCAATTTCAATCAAAAATTGTTTTTTGTAAACGTTCCAAATGTACTAAATAAAGCATATTATTATTATTAATATTTACTTTACGTTGTGAATGATTATTTATTGACTTGCACACAGGCTTGAAATTGTTTTCAGTCTCCAAAATTCTGAGAATTAGGATAGCAAGTAGTAATTTAAAATGTATACACAGTGAAATAAAGATTAAATTAAAACCGACCACTTCAACGACAACCATAAGCGAACTAAACTAAATAGAATATGATGAACTTTTCAGATTTTCTGTTTTCAAAGGCCGGCTTTAACAACTCCAATTTCAATGTAAATTCAAAATGTACGCCATCCGTATGAAAGCGACGAGGTGAATTTCTTTTGCTGTCATTGGGCATATGTATGTTTTTGCAGCAACAAATTGAGTGCGTTCAGTATTCTACGGGCTGAAATATTAGTTAAACCTAATAACTGAACGGCAAATTTCCATGCAAATGCAGTTGACATATGTCCCATTCGATTTAATTGGATATTTACTTTCAATTCCTACTTAAAACTTGTTGATGAATTGATTTTATAATAATAACTGGTTTTTCCGCACATCCGCTATCCGGTAAAAAAAACAATGTGCTTGTAAATTACACCAATAATGTTCCAAAGACCGCTTTTACACGGCGCATGTTTTGAAAGATTCAAATGAGTGCAAAAGAGAGGGATAATGAAACAAAAAATACCCAATTAACCAAATTCCTACTGCATGTGGGTAAGGTTTCCATTGCATCTTTCTGACATTTCTTTTTCTCCTTCTTCTTTCTTTTTCGCATTTGCTTCATTACTTTTAGGCTGTTGTTACGAGCACAACATTGCAGTATGGCGGATGAATTTAAATGGATCAAAGAATTAACAAGCGGGCTCTTTTTGAATTATGAAACACTGAGCACCAAAGAAGAAATGAAAGAGAGCTGGCAAACAACATGAAAAACCAAAGAATGGGAAAAAGGCTTCGTGTAAAAATTAGCACATCACAGAAGGACAGTTCAAAAGAAAATAACCAAAACATGCGCATCAAACTCATGCGCTGTGTAAAAGCCGTTAAAGTACCTGTTCACATTGACGCGGGCAGGAACATTATCCGAAAGAGAGAGAACGCTTTCTATTGAAGTGGGAAGAAGAAGGGTTAAGTCCCATTTACAATACTGCGAGATGCGATACGAGAGTCGCATTCGAATTCGAAGGCGAGAGCTCTCGCATTCTGACATCGGACGTCTGTTTACAATGATGCGTCAAAACACAACTCACAAATAACAAGCTCAAAATGAAAACAACAACAACTTAGCTGTCACGCATTGCGAGATGCTAGAGTTTTCTAAATTTTCAAAATTGACTGCGGTGCTCGCTTCGAGACTGAAACATACCTTTTTTCCAATTCTTCACACTTCCTTTCTCATCAACGATCAATACTAAAATGAAAAAATATGTCAGAAATGGAATGATATGGAAAAAAACGATGTGTTGCACCCGAGAATCCACTTTAGAAATGGATTCTCGGTGAAAGTAACCCTTCTTCTTCCTACTTCAATAAAAAGCGTTCCCTCTCTTTCGGACAATCTACCTGCCTGCGCCAATGTGAACAGGCACAAATGTTCCACTTGTCAAAAAGTCTTTCAACACCATGAAAATGTGAACACGACGTTCATGGTGAGGAGTTTCATCCCGTCGCCATGTAAACAGGCACAAACTGTGAAAAGCTTGTACTTTTCTGTTCAGTAAGAAAAATTTCTGTCTGAATCTGTTCTACTTTGTGTTCAGTGAGGTTGTTCTAATCTGTTTGGAAAAGAAAATCTTGCACCTAGACGGCTTTTACACCGTGCATGAGTTTGATGCGCATAGTACGCTTTCACACGTCGCAAGTGTGTAATGCGCATGTTCTGGTTATTTTCTTTTGAATTGTCATTCAGTGATGCTCTACATGAAGACTTTCCCCTTCTTTCAGTTTGCATGTTATTTGACAGTTCTCTTTCATTTCATCTTTGGCGCTCAGTCTTTCATAATTGAAAATGAGCCCCCTTGTTAATTCTTTGGTCCATTTCAGTTCATCCGCCATACTGAAATGTTGTGCTCGTAACAACAGCCAAAAAGTAATGAAGCAAATGCGAAAAATAAAGAAGAAGGAGAAAAAGAAATGTCAAAAAGATGCAATGAAAATCTTACCCACATGCAGTAGGAATTTGGTTAATTGGGTATTCTTTGTTTCATTATCCCTCTCTTTTGCACTCATTTGAATCTTTCAAAACATGCGCCGTGTAAAAGTGGTCCTAGGTACTCTCGAAGTAGGATACAATTGTGAAAAGTGTCAAAATCAGCTGTAATTTTAAATTATATTATTTGTTGGAGGTAATTTGCAGAATTAAGTGAAATTTTTCGTGATTTTTGAATTATTTTTGTAAAAAGCGATGGAACAGATTGAGATAAAATCTGAAAAGGACAATCTCTTCTTGTACAGTGTTCGCCAAACACTCTCCAGAATTTAGAAAATAGTAAGTATAAATGGAAAAAAGATATTTAACATTTATTAATCGTTATTCTGTAAGGTCAAGAGTTTTGCAAACAAATTTTTGAACAATCGTTTGGACCTGACATGGAAAAAGAAGAAGATTTTATTCGAATACCCCTAACAACTGTCCGTTCACCGGAGGAAGAGCTGACAGGAATATGTCTGGAAAAGGACTGCCAATTTCTGATAACGCTGTATAAAGAAACCTCCCAAAATTAGGGAAGTAGTTTGAGATGAAGCCCAAACGCAAGCTTTGGGGAAAAATTGCAAACCGAATGGCTGAACATGGTTGCCCTTTCTCCTCCTATCAAATTGAACGAAAGTGGAAAAGTTTGGACAAAGGGTTTAAAAGCAAAATCACCCACAACAAGAAAACGGGAAATGATCGAGTTACATGTCCATATGAAAGGTACAATATCAATAATTACCAATTGTGTATTTATTAATTATAAATATTAAATAACTATGTACCATATAAAAGGGAGCCCGCTGAAATTCTTTTAGAAAGGGCAGCTTTCCCAACCCACTTACCGGTTGGGAAGTGAGAAATCCAGAGTCCAAATATTGATGGAAGCCGGATTATCTTCTGGTACAGGTAAGTTTTTAAAAATTTCATGTATAGCATAGCATGTTTTTTTTTTTAGAAACTATACCATCAGTAACTAGTGGAAGAGGTCTTTGTGTTCCGCCAAATGAAGATCCATCTATTCCACAGGAATACAGGGATGCGAAGCTAGAAGCCTACAGAGAGCGGACGCAAGTGATGAAGAAACAAAGGGAGCAGAGGCAAGAATTTCTCTCTGCAATTTTAAATAAAAACTCTCAAAATAAATTTTTTTGTTCTTTTTTTACTGTTCATTAAAATAAGTAAACTTCTTCACAAAGCTTATTTCAGAGGTATAAGTCATGTTCTTGATTATATGGGTTTCGTGACATATAGCTTGTTGAACATTTTTATCGACTTTGAAAGGAAGATCATTTTCATTGCATAAATTATGCAACACGACACAAGCTCTTATGAAATGGCAGAGTTTTTTTTATTCCTCTCAGCTCACAGTAATAATGTTACCGGAATCTTTGCTTGAGTATGCCAAACGAAGTTTTCGATTGAAAAACTTTGCCTAGCCATTAAGTGACCGTTATCCCGAAATGGCGTTATTAAATATTGGCTACAGCTGTAGGCGCAATCTCCCAATAAAAATCGGTTTCCACAAATATCGGCCAATATAGGTATATCCGAATTTTCAAAAACCCTATTGTCGTGAACGGATTCTAGAATAGAAAATGTCTATGATTATTTTTTCATTGCAGATGGCTTGCAAGCATATACTTTTCACGTTCTTCCTATCGATGTAGTCGTCTTTTCCAATCTTAGGTGGGTCGATTTTAATCCTTAATCCTTCCTCCGTCTATAACCCATGGAAAATAAAAACAGTCATCATGACGGTTTGATAAAATTGTATGTTTAACACTCTCTTCTTTATTGAACTTTTCTTTTAACAATTCTGACACACCTGAACCGGATGTTCTCAAAAAAAAAAAAAAACCCTTGTCATTGAAATATTACGTTTTTCACCGGCAGAGGGCGCACAGATTACCAAAGGGATATACATTGTTTTTTTAAGGATATTGTTACATTTATACTCTTACAACCTCGGCCAACCTACACAAACAAATCGACCTCGATACTTATTTTCTTAAGAAACTAAATCTACGTCGCTGTGTTGCTCTCGGGGCTACTTTCAGTCCGCTCATCAACTTTGTCTTCTACCCATCTCCGCATGCGAGCGGCTTCAACTACATTATCATATGGGCGCTGCGTTATCTGGCAGTTTTCAACGTCGCGAATCACGTACCGATCATTCCCTAAGATTTTACGGATTATATAGGGACCGCGGTACCTCGGAATTAACTTCTTATTCGTTCCCGGCGTTACATCTACGTTACGAATCACGACATACTCCCCCCCTATATATTCTTTAACTGGTGAACTCTGTTTTTCTAAGTACGAAGCATTATAAGCCTGTGACTTCTGAATCTCTTCCAGGGCATTTGCCCGCATTGCCACCAAGTCAGGGACCCCAGACGAGCTCAACTTCTCATCTAAATATTCAGAAAGCTCATCAATGATCTTACCACGTTGTGCCACACCAAACAATAATTCGCTAGGAAAATGCTTCGTCGAACTGTGTTTCGAGTTATTTAGACCGAACTCAACGTGAGGAAGCATTTGCACCCAATCGGCGTGACTAATCGGTTCGCACAATTTCCCCAACATCGTTTTCAGCGTCCTATTTACACGTTCCGCCTGACCGTTAGCTTGCGGAGACCCAACGGCGACCTTCATATGTACAACGTTGTGGTTTTTCAGAAAAGCAGCAAATTCTAAAGATGTAAAACATGTACCTTGGTCGGTAATGATACGCCGAGGGCGGCTATAATACGACAAATATTTTTCAAGACATGCAAGTACTTCTTTTGAACTGGTTGAGTTTACAGCATACATCTTGTTAAACTTCGTAAAAGCGTATGTTACCAACAGTATGTGCTTTCTCTTTGAGTTAATAGACGGCAGGGGCCCGAAATGATCTAGGTGCAACGTATCAAAAGGCTCGGGCCTTTTCTCAATACTGTACAGGTTTCGTTCGGTAGCTCGAACCGGGGCCGAATACATAATGCAACGGATACAGTTTCGAATAACGTCGCGCACTCCGTCTTTCATGTTAGGAAACCAGTAGTGCCTGCGCAAACTTTGGTAGGTTTCATCTACTCCCAAATGACCCAATTTCTCATGAATCAACCTTATTACATTCACCTCCATCTCTCTAGCTACAGCAGATATCTGCCATCCTCATTGACCCTATACACGAGGCCATCCATCATTTCAAAACCCCTAAACGGCGCCTTAACTAACTGATCCCTAACCTTCCTAATACGGCTATCCCGACTCTGCGTAAGTTGAATCCCTATCATCAACTGTTTGAATAGTACGGCACAAAATGTGATGAGGCATGTCCTCGTCCCAAAATCGTGATGCAACAGCATTAACGCAATTCTTCGCGTGGAGAGAGTCATTTTTAGAATCGATAAATACCCTTAATTTAGTGTGCAAACGGCTCAGCGCATCGACGTGGCCCATTGAAACACCATGGCTGTGCTGCAACGTATAATCGTATGACTGCAGTTCTAATGCTCACCTAGCAATTCGAGCATTCATTCGTTCGCGCTCCAGAGTCAGTTTGAGCGAGTTACAATCAGTAATGATTTTGAACTTTATACCCTCTAAATATACTCTATAACGCCTGAGCGCATACACTATAGCTAAAGATTCTAATTCGAAACTATGGTAACGTTGTTCTGCCGAATTTGCCGTTTTAGAAAAATATGATACAGGATGAAACTTCCCATCACTTTGCCGCAGCATAAGTGTGGCTCCGAAACCTAAAGAGCTGGCATCACTCGGTCTCCTTCGATGGATCATATATGGCAAGAACCGGACTATTCATTAACTTATTTTTCAACCCAATAAATGCATCCTCACAAGCAGCGGTCATGGAAAACACTACTCCTTCGCGTTAATTCGGTCAATGGTTTGGCTAATTTGCTATGCCCTTCGATAAACATTCGAAAATAACTAAACATGCCTAGCATTGTACGTAACTCTTTTAAATTCTTAGGTAACTGTAACTTCTTTATAGCTTCGATGTGATCATTATTTGGGCGGATACCATCTGACGTGACAGTATAGCCAAGATACTCTATTCGTTCATAAGCGCATTTACATTTAGACATACGCAATGTTAAACCCTTTTCTGTCATATGACGTAAAACTTTCTTTAACAATACTATATGTTCCTTTAATGTTGCCGTAGCCAGAACAATGTCATCTATATATATCGAGAACTGACCCGAAGAAAGTAGATCAGCAAAAATCTCACATATGTAACGTTGAAAAACAGCGGGAGCATTTTTGAGCCCAAGCGGCATTCGAGTATATTCATATTGTCCATGAGGGACAACAAAAGAAGTGTACTGAATAGAATCTGGTGCCATTGCAACATGAAAGAATCCATTCTTCAGATCTAAAGTGGAGAAGTATTTTTTTCCCCCAAGATAAACCAAACAGTCTTCGATTAATGGTAACGGATAATTATCACGTGCCGTAACTTTATTCAAATTTCTATAATCAACGCACATCCGTAGCTCCCCCGTTTTCTTCTTCACTAAGACGATGGCAGATGCGTATGGAGACTGGCTTGGCCTAATAAAATCTTCTGTACTTCTGTTTTCTCCAAATACGAAAGCCTCCTGGGGGATGTATAAAACGGTGTATGATTCGTAAGTCTGATGTGCATCTCCGAATTATGTGGTTTTACTTCTATTTCAAACGGGTATAAATATTGTTCGCGAATAGTACTTTTTATAGTTTCTACATTATCTTTCGTTAACGACTTATTTATATCTAGAACTAACTCACCCTCGAGTTTCTTTTCCGAGAGTTCTTCCTTGTTCAAAGGAGACTTTTCTTTACAAATATTATCTGAAGGACTGAAAGCAGTTGAGAAGACTTCACCTCCATCGGCAAAACAAAAATACGAATTTCCATTTAAATTAACAATATTTCTCGTATCGTTTTTCAGTTTAACATCTTTTTTCTCTTTATTTATACATAACACAATATTAGCTCTACGTAAAAAATCTCTTCCTAAAATAAGGGGTAAATTCATTTCATTATTTGGAAGTATAATTAATTCCTGACGGATACATATGTCCCTAAATTAATTAATACAATCGATACGGCCACAAGATGATAACGCTCGGTTTCGTAAACCTCTGAATGTCCTTTTTTGTTTACAATGTTGGGTGAAGTTACTAACAGCAGAACACCGGATGAAACTAACCGGACTACCGGTATCAAACAGAGAAAAGAAATTCGTATATCTGCAGTGCCTGATAGAACTGAAACTAAATGCAACACTTACATAATTAACAGCATCAATGACATCTTCATTGTCCAAAATCTCGGACTCTTCTCCAGCAAACTCTCCCACAGCAGAAACTAAGTTTCGTCGTACCAGCAACTTCGGATGGTTTGGACAGCGTTTGTGATCGTGTCCCATCTTACAGCATCTAAGGCAGGATCCCGGTGTTCTATCCTCCGAGTCCCGGTTCCACTTGCGCTGACCTAGTCTATTTATAATTTCACTATAACTTAGCACGTGGTCAAACTCTTTGATTAAAACTGAACGTAAACCATTGTAATCACGAACATCGACTTGGCTTGCGAAATCCGCTGCAGCATCTACTAATAAGCTTCTTAAGCAAATGTATTTAAATCCGTCGTCGCATCGGTATGACCGACAGATTTGTTCCAGATCATTGATAAAGTGATTGACGTCATAACCCGACATGCGGCCTCCGCTGAATTTGGGGACTACCCGGACAACATCTTCTACTCGAACTCGGGTTGCTGGCTCGGGTGACATCTGTTCGAATTGGCGTTGGAGTAGGAAAAGTTCTTGTTTCTTTTTTAAGATACTTATCTGGTGTTCCAGAGCGGCAAGTTCCTGGTCGGCAGCCGGGATTGGAATGGCAGCAGGAGCAACAGTGGCAGCGGGAGCAGCAGTGGCAGCAGGAGCAGCAGTGGCAGCAGGGGCAGCAGTGGTAGCATAAGCGGCAGTAGTGGTAGGCGCAACAGCAGCTGTAATAACAAGAGCAGCAGTAGTGGTGGCGGCAGTAGCAATGGCAGCGGGAGCGGCAGTAGAAGCAAAACCAGTAATTTCAGCAGGAGCAGCAATTGTATCGGGAGCAGCAGTAGCAGCAGTATCAGTAGCAGTAGTAGTAGCAGTAGCAGCAGCAACAGGAGCAGCAATAGGCGGTACATCTACGGCAAACAGCGCAGTTTGGCGTGTTGGCGTGTCGTCATCCACTAAATATTCCTGCACCTCAGCCTCTGCTCTTGCCTCGTTTAGCAACGAGCGCAACTGCGCCAAGCTAGCCGATGCAGGAAATTCTATTCCCATTGTTTGCAATGTGGACATTAAATCCATTTTTGAATATTTTTTTGACATTTTACTTTGGGATTACCCCACACCTGATAGATTTAACACTCTCTTCTTTATTGAACCTTTCTTTTAACAATTCTGACACACCTGAACCGGATGTTTTCAAAAAAAAAAGAAAAAGAAAAAGAAACCCTTGTCAATGAAATATTACGTTTTCACCGGCAGAGGGCGCACATATTACCAAAGGGATATACATCGTGTTTTTAAGGATATTGTTACATTTATACTCTTACATATGTAATAATTTTAGTACCTATAACACTTAAATTCCGGTTTTGCACCTCATGTACAAAACAGTTTCGTCTTTTTCTTCTTCGGCAGGCAGAGTCCCAAAGATCGCTGATCGATAAAATAAATTACTCAAAATTACTGATAAAATCTTATCAAGGCAGCAACGGTTTCTAGAGAAATCCGAATCTATCGGCAATATATCTGTAGGAGCAACCCTCATATCCGGCAAACCAAAGAAAAAGAGCTATGTGCATTTCTGCAGAAAACGTTTTGCGAGCTTCCAATTTTTTATAAATATCAGACTGTCAACTAAGCGTTTATATACTGCACAATTTATGCGAAAATGTTTAATTAATTATTTTTCCGTGTATGAAGGAACCACTTATTTCAAAAAATGGGAAACACAGTTCTTAGGGTCTTTCCCAAGTGAAAAGGGAATAACGCTCATAACAATATCAGCATCACTAGAATCAGTGCTAGATTCACTTGATAAACTGAGGTCATTCTGACGTTCTTCAAAGTCGTTCAACAAAATGCTCTTAATGATTTTCTTTTCAATTTTAAACATTAACCTTTATATCTTTTTAACAAATTACAAATGGACTAACTTTTGACAAATGTACTTTTCTCTGAAGTTGCAGTACACTACATCACGAAGTGCATAGATGAACTAAAGGGCCCCGTCCCATATAACCCAATTTTATTTGGTCTCGTCACTGAAGATGATTTTCTTTGAAAAATCTTCAAGTTGTGTTTGCTCATGCATCCAACCGGCAAATGTACGGCGATAGAAATGGTCTGGATGCCTCTGTAAGCGTGCATATTTAAATCTCTCGTTAAAATTCAGGGTATTGTGGTTTTTTGATAGGCTTAATTCAAAAAAAAGTTTAAGCGCTCTGACTCACGGCCACACTTTTACTTCCACTTCCAACATAATTTTTTCGAGTGAACGGCCTGTACGAACATGTTATGATGGCGCCTGTTCACATTGGCGCGGGCAGGAAGATTGTCCGAAAGAGAGGGAACTCTTTTTATTGAAGTGAGAAGAAGAAGGGTTACTTCCACCGAGAATACATTTCTAAAGTGGATTCTCGGGTGCAACACATCGTTTTTTTTCATGTCGTTCCATTTCTGACATATTTTTTCATTTTAGTTTTGATCGTTGATGAGAAAGGGAGTGTGAAGAATAGGAAAAAAGGTATCTTTCAGGCCAATTGCTCAAATTTTAAAAATAAAAATGTTCCGATTCAAGTGTTCCACTTGTCAAAAAGTCTTTCAACACCATGAAAATGTGAACGTTCATTGTGAGGACTTACATCCCGTCGCCAATGTAAACAGGCACATGATCTCACATCAGCTAACTACCATAGATAAACAAACCTAGATGTCAAACTCTACTAATACTTTTGCAAACCCTTAACTTTCGCTCAGACACACTGTAAGTGAATTTCAACACATTTACATCTCTATAACTTTGTCAAAATTTGCTAGAATGAGAGCAATTTACAATAAAAGTGCTAGAATGAGAGCGATTTGCACAAGTGTATGTAATGTGCATGACGTTTTTTGGTTAAAATGGGCGTGGTTTGTATAAAAAAGGAGGGAAATTGCCATTGCTCACAATTCACACGTATTCACAGGCAGAGTCACACGGTTAGGGGCGATCAGTAGAAAACCGATTTTGATTTTTCAATATCTGGAAAGTTTGCCATCTAGGTTAATTCATCTATGCTAACTACCCAGTTTTTTAGAACTGTACGCGCGGTTGGACGTTTATTAACACCAATAAAATCCCGTAATGCGCGATTGAGACTAGGAATGAAAATTCTAGCGGATATTACTTATACCCAATTGGGGACGTTCATTTCTGACAGCTCGCTGACTGGAACAAATTCGTATGGGAAGTTACAATGCCGTACGGAATAAGATTAATTATTTTTTTAAAAAGAAATCAGTGTTTCCAAATACGTGTTTGTGAAGAGTTTCGATGGCTTAGTTTAAATAAAATCGTGCTTCAAAAAATGTAAACAAAGCAATTGTGAAACACGAAGATTTTATTTTTGTTGTTATTTTTCTATTCATTATTAAATGCATAGTGAATAATACAAAGTGTTTATTTAATATATTGTTAAACAAGTCAATAAAGACAGTGAAATGCAACTTAACATTTTCATAGATGGAATCCTATTGTTGTCGAGATTACGGCAACTGCTGCTTCAAAAGTTCGTATATGGCTGTCATAAATAAATCGATTAAACGCAAACACAATAAGTTCCTTAATCCACTATTACAAATTTCCTATTTATTAAATACATCTATTAGATTTAATTAACAATTCATAATACTTATTATAATACATACTTTTAGTTTCTTTCTTTAATTTGCTGTTATAATCCAGGTTTGCCGTAATGACATTTTCTAGTTTTTTGCATTTTAAAGAGCAGCCAACTTTAGGAAATATTGATATCCTTATTTTGCTTCATATTTTGGTGGAGATGTCGTTGGATGCTGTGTTTCGAGATCAGGATTGTTAACTCTCCCCCTTGGTAGATCCACCTGTGGTTATAACTCTAACAAATTAATTTTTATGATTTTGCCTTTAGGCTAAGTGTTTACTAGGCATTTTGGCTCCACGATGAGAACGATATCTCCTAGTTCAAGAGGCTTAACACCCGTAAACCATACAGTTCTGCGGGTAATAATGGGTAAGTATTCCTTCATCCAACGCTTCCAGAAGCCCTGAGCATGCTGTTGTGAGGTCAACCAGTTCCTTTTCAGTACTGCCACGTCATCGTCGAAGATAACAGAAGGTTCCATTCCACTTGATGATCCGAGGAGAAAGTGGTTGAGCCTCTTCATTTACGAGTACATCTCTTAAGGGAATGTATGTGGGATTAGGGCCCAGACCGACATACAATACCCTACGAACGCCAGACTAACATTAACACACATGAACAGAACATGTACCGCAACCGCCGCTACAAAACAAAACGAAATCAACAAACGAAGACAAACACAAAGAGAACGACAGATTTGCCAAAATAGCTTGGAGTAGGGAAAGGAGTTCAGTTTGAGTAGCCAAACCAAACGGTCGTTTCGTGATCTAATGTTGTAAACGTGTAAATTAATTAATTAATTAAATTTTAACAATTGAAAGAGAAGTGTCTTATTTCGTTCTATAGATAACGAGCGCTGGACTGTAGGATCCTGGGAATCGAAATCCTACATGTACGAGTACCGTCAACTGGCCTAACATTGACCAGAGGGGGTAACTTTGACCGAAATCTTACCAGATATATTTGACGATACCAGCAGCCTCTTGTTGTGGTTTATTATTCATTTTATATAAAATCTAATTTCTATTTCCTCACAGATGGCATTAAAAAAGGTTAGAGTTATAATATACTTCCTGTCATCGCCCATTGCAAAGTTTTGTGTAACTCATTTTTAACCAGCTTTTCTTGTGTTGAAAACTTTTACTTCGCAATAAATCATATTGTACTATTTGGACAAGAAATTAATTCAGGTATTTAGACTGAACTATATTCCTCTGGAAAAGTATCTCATTTAGGAGCTTTTTGTTGTATTTTATTGTATTTGGTGAAAAACAGAATAGTGTGTTAATTTTACTTAAACAACGGCTAACTTTGACCGATAAGGAATTAACTTTGACCGGGTGGTCAAAGTTAGACGTTTCACATTTTTTGCATTAGGCGCTTATTTAACTTTTATTTTATGCCGTTTAATGATAGAAAAAGAAAAATACCACCAAAAATAAACCCTAAAAGGCGTTACAACAGTGCTAAGGAAGAAGATATTCAAAAAGCTATTAATTTAATAAAGAGCGGAAATATGTCCATAACGAAATGCGCTAAGAATTTCGGAATCGCCAAGGGGACTTTGGTTAATCGCCTTAAGAACAGCCACAATAAAGATATCGGTAGGCCAACAGTCTTCAGCAAAGAAGAAGAGAAGGCTATTGTAGATAGCCTGTTAGTTGTTATCACAAATGCTGTGCTAGAAGAATACTTTCATCAACTTCAAGTTTCATTAAAATCTCATGATGGTAACTGGATGATGGTAATACCATCTCATGATGGTAGATGGATACGATTCTATTTTTAGCTTTACAAAATACCAATTTCAAAATGTTTTTGGGACGTGTATGATATTTTCTTTTTAAATTTTATTAGGATTTTTAATTTTGATGAAACAAATTTGTGCGATGATCCTGGGACAAAAAAGTGTATTTTTAAGAAAGGCAAAAAATATCCTGAACGTATAATGGATGCTTCAAAGAGTAGCATATCCATTGTGTTTTGTGGATCAGCAACAGTCAAACTGCTTCCACCGTATGTGGTGTATAAGGCAACGCACCTGTGGTAATCTTGGATCCAAGGTGGTCCACCAAGAACCCGATATAATCGCAGCAAATCGGGTTGATTTGACGCAATCATTTTCAAAGACTGGTTCTTAAATAGTTTTATACCTGAAACCAGGCAGTTTAAGAAAGAGATAGTTGTTATGGGGGATAATTTGGCAAGCCACTTTTCAGTGGAAGTAATACAAGCTGCAAAGCAAAATAACATCAAATTCATATGCTTCCCAAAGAATTCCACCCACATTTGTCAGCCACTTGATGTAGCTTTCTATGCCCCTTTGAAAAGGAAGTGGAGATCGGTTTTAGACAACTGGAAAAGCGCGCAACGCAAAAATGCACAAACGCTGTCAAAAGAAAAGTTCCCATCTTTGTTAAAGTAATTGACCGATTCACTGTGTAACGAGCATGGGGTTTCGGGAAACCTTGTGTCGGATTTTAAAAAATGTGGAATCGCACCTTTTAACCCGTCGGAAGTACTAAGCCGACTTCCATCTGAGAATGTTGAATACAGCGAAGTAACCAACACAATTTCAACAGCTATTCTATCGGTTTTAAAAACCATGCGTCAAGCCGATGAAGATTCGCCGATTCGTCAGAAAAGTTGCAAAATAAATGTGGAGCCTGGCAAAAGTATAAATATAGAAGCTATACGAGAAGCAAAAAGTTCATCTAGCAATCAAGCCAGCAGTGCTGAAATTATAAATATTGAAAATAATAACCCTAAAGAAACGACGAAAGAGGATGATGAACAGAGCGAAGACGACGAACAGGAAAATAATAACGATCTTTCTGTTGATAAATTGTTTGCGTTATTGTGTTCAAATAGGGACTAAGCCGTATGTTTTTACTTTCTTTTGTTTACTCGTAAATTTTCCACTTTTTTATTTTATTTGCTTACTTTAGATTACCTACACTACGATTTGGCATGGTTGGAGGACTAGAATTAATTAGAATTTACTTACTTTTATAACATTTTTCTTTATTAATAATATTTATATTAATGTAATAAGATATTTTTATTTTGTTTAATACTTGCTTTAATTAATTTACTTAATCATAATTTATAAAAACATTATCATAGCTATCCACACATATATGAATACATGTAGCTATGTACTTCCATATTTCCTTAAATTCAATATAGGTATAGAAACATGCATCTATAAATTTGTCTACCTATCTAACATGTATACCGTCAAAGTTAGCCAAGCCCAAGTCTAACATTGACCACCCAGTTTTTGTTTAAAAACTAAGCTTAAATCTGTACTAACTAAGATTCTATTACCAAAATTCTGAAGAACTACAAAGTCCCCTAATACAATGTGAAATTAATTAGAGTAGTATCAAAGACATGAATGCTAAAGGCATTTCAAAATGAAAAGTGGTCAATGTTAGGCCAGTTGACAGTATGTCAATGGCCGTGAATTGATGATATTTTCGACTTCTAATAGCATACTGCGCAACAACTCTTCCTTTGGATTCCTAATTGGCATTATGTGGTAAAGAACGGTTTTTATAGAACGCACGAGTCTTTCCCAGCTGCCGCCCATATGTGGCGCATCAGGAGGAATAAATGTCCACTTAGTATATAAAGGAATGAATGCTTCTGCAATTACGTCAGTTCTTTTTCTGCTCCTTGGAAATTTGTGCCGTTATTACTGTAGATCTCTGAAGGCGTTCCACCTAGGTCCAAAATAGTCAATTCCAACTGCAGGAAGCTCGCCCATTATTGGCGGTTTGTTGTGGTGCCGCGGTGTTGTTTTTACACTCTTGGCATGATTTTCTTACGGCTTTAAGCGGCCTTACGGAATATGAAATTTTTGTTGAAGCTCGTTGACTACAGTTTCGTGATTATGGGGTGGGTCCCTAAGCTGTTTTGTCACTACCGTTAAAGTTTGTTGCTATTTTTCATAGATTTTTACAGTAACACAAGGAACTTCGGTTGCTACCGAAATGTCGCAAAAAAGGCTATCAAAAGGAACACAAAATTGCGAAAACTATATGGAGGCTACGTCAAATATATCATTGCTGATTCCCCTAAATGATTAAAAACCATAATGTTATATATAATTAATTTGTTGTCTGAAATACATACTTATTCATAATAAACAAATAGTGCATATATATATATACTAACTTAGATGGAAAATTCCACTAATACTTTATCAAACCCTTAACACTCGCTCAGACACACTGTAAGTGAATTACCAACATATTGTACGTCTCTACAACCTGCCAGAATTTGGTAGAATGAGAGCAATTTACAAGTAAAGTTGGTAGAATGAGAGCAATTTGTAAGTAAAGTTCACTACGTGTAAAGTGGAAGACGTTTTTTGAGTAAAATGGGCGGGTTTTGTGTAAAATGGGAGAGAAATTGACATTGATGGCAATTCACACGTATTCACAGAATACGTCACATTGGCAAAGTGGATGCAATCAACAATTGTAGATAATTTTTGGATGTCTCGTAGCGATTGAAGTTTGTGCATTTATGAAACATTCTAACATCTAATGATAAAGTTGATTTCATCAAATGCTCCATTCGACTTCCATATGGGGTGTCTGAAGAGATCAGAACGCGTTGTTTTATTTGATACAAGTAATAGAAATTAATTATCAAGATGATCGCAATAAATAAAGGAAAATAACTGCCCATTCCTCAAATATAGGACATTATTTCACGAATAGAAAATGGTGTAAGAATTTGTGATTTGAAATATCCCAACCAACTGTTTCAACAGATTTAACAAATTTAAGAAACAAATTAAAGAACAATTTCAAGTGAGCTGAGGTAAATTCTGACTTCATCTTAGTCGGACAAACGGTCCAGGTTCAATGGTTCATTCTGCCAGACGTGGGATGTTATTTATCATCACCGTTTAACAGTTTGCAAAAATAATATTTCCAAATTCTTAGAACTGACTGCGGTCTTACTATGATGTTCCTTAGCTTATTCTTGCAGATTTCTGTTTGGGCCTTACAGCTTAGACATGTTCGTATTATTTTTTAGTCATTCATTCATTCTTCTAGTATGACCTCTTTAAGGCCTCGGGCGAGAGCTTCTTATAGTCTTTCTTTTTTCTTCCCTTTTCTCTGCTCGTAGAGCTCGAATACTATTCAAAACTGCTTTTATTTTGTAAATTTTCTTAATGTCTTCAGTCGACTCAAAGCTGAGTAAAAACATGTTTAGTGGTTCTTTCGTGCCCCATTTACAACTTTTAGACCTTGGTGTTGTAGGTCTGAAATAATCTGTTCTGGTAAATTTTTCATTATTACCTTAATTTGCCTTGCTTGCTTGTCCTCCTATGAGTACCAAGTTGTTTTTAACGCTGACAAGATTTATGTAAGACTTTTATAATCATCAATATTATAACAATTTACTTTGTAATTATTTTTATTGACAGTTTGGATAGTAAATTCTAACCTAGTCTGCTTTTTTAGCGTTGAGTTCTGATACTTAAGTACATCTGTTATTATGATTGGCGGAGGACGGTGAGGGATAGGGACAGCTGCAACGGATGGTGAAGATAATTGAGGTTTTTTTATATTATCTAGAGAGATGACACAATTTTCCTTTTCTTAGTTGTTTTGGTCAGCCAAACGGTTTCCCGTATAAGCTCTTCCTCATCAGTGTTATATTCGTTAATATTTTTCCGCACATCTTTACATGGTTCGTCTTTATTGTCCTTATTTTTTTTCTCGAAATTTTTGATTTTCTTCTTTCAGAACCCGTATTTCTTCTGTTAGCTGTGCGAAGCTTTGTTTAAACTGTTTGTGAATCAGCTCTTGTTTTTGACACAGGCTCTTCTACTGCCTTTTTTGACGCATTAGGGAGATTAGCACCTTCGGGCGGGGGAGTCCGTTTAATCATTTATACATTTATTTTTATTTTTTTTTATGTGCAGCGGCAACACCGTATCACTCTGAAAGTCAGGTGTGTGTCACGGCTTCGTGTGTATTCACACCTTATCGATCTTATTTGTGGTGCTTAAGAGTACTAATATTTTGTATTTGGGTTCCACACCCTCCACAAAGCTTTCCGCTAGATAGCTATCAACAAAGAAATAAGTATATATATTAAGCGCAGAATTTTTACCTATTTCTAAATTAACTGCCTGTTGAAAACTTCGATTGCCAGCTGTGCACTTGCAGATAAGGATATGTTCGATGATTGTTGATTGAATTTAAGGTTTGTTTAAACTGTTTCAAATTGTCTTCGAACTAACACTGATTTGATGCACGATCAATTCACTTGACAGAGTTGCCAACAATCCTTTTGACATGTGATAGCTGTCACTTTAAGTTCACTTTTGGCGTCCGGAAGTTGGGCAATTTATTCTTTTGACTTTGCTGTGAAAATTTTTACATATTAAATTTATTTAGATACATGTCAAATTTTTATTTTGCAATTTCTTTGTCTCGCAAAATGGTAGAAGACCGATCTATTGATAAAAAAGAGAGAACAGAAATCTAGTTTAACACATAATATCATTTAATGTTTTTATTTATACATATGTGTTAGTACATTTTGACATAAAATCCAGAAGAAAAATTTTGTTTCTGAAGTGAAAACCGGATGCAACATTTTGCTTTTTAAAAAATGAGAAGAGTGTCAAGGTACAGTTTCATGTTATTTTTTCTCTCTGGAATGCAAAACGTAGGCTTCTGTCGGCTAATGGAAAACGCCATTTAGAAGCAAATCGAGCTTATGTAATTATGTTTCCACCTGTTAGTACAGCATCAATTTTAACATTTTCTTATTTTGAAGCTCATAAAGAGATATGGGAATATTGCGCTCTTGACTGCTTAACAGAATGTATATGTCAGTATTAGCTTAAGGAACAGTCTTTGTCAGGCAATCGCCCTTTAAAGATGTGTGTGAGTTGTGCAGCTAGTATATTCTACCATTTGAAGTGTCAAACTTTTCCCGCCTAAACGTGCTCATATAAATTTATAATAACTTTTCCCTTCGGTGAATTCTTCTTACATGACCCACCCAAAACAATGACTCTGCTGATCGAGTGCCGCTTCATTCAGGGCCCCAATGGAACTTGAATTCAACAGCATTCACACAACGGAGTCGTAAAAACAATGCACAACGCAATTTTACCGAATGGAACACATCTAATAGACGAAATATATGTATTTACTGCTCTCCAGTGGAATATACAAGGTTATATTAACAACTACGATGAGCTTACAATTTTTATAAAGCAACTTTCGCCTTGTGTCATATCTCTTCAAGAGACCCACAAAGCAAGGCATTGACCTTTTGATTAAGAGGAATATACCACATTCTTATTCAAATTTCCACCCCCATTTTAGTAACCTGTGATTTTAATTCCTGGAGTATTCTATGGGGCTCACTAATCACAAATTCTGGGGCAACTACTATAGAAAATTTTGTACTTAACTCTAATCTATCTATCCTAAATAACGGTGCGGCCACACATTTCTCTACACACAAAATCTTCACAAATATTGACATAACCTGCTGTTCCTCCGAACTTCACCCACGAACATCCTGAAGAATTCTCGATGATCCGCACAACAGTGATCACTTCCCAATAGTTACAAACATCGCAATAAGCTCGATTAAATCCAATGCTACGTCTACCCCAAAATTCAAAATTGATTTGGTGAATTCAAATGATTGAATTCCTCTCAAAAATAACACCCTCTTCCAATACAAACAAAAAAGCCGCTATCATCCAAAAAGCAGTTGGCTCTACCGCTAATATTTCTATTCCCCAAAGTACCTCATTTCGCCCAAAATAATGTGTTCCGTGGTGGACTCCCACTTTAAAGACTTTACGCATAAAAAAAGCTGAAGCTTGGAGAATCTTTAAAAACCACCCCACTAACAGTAACATAGTAGCCTACAAAAAATCCAACGCCTTATTTCGAAAATAAATTAAATCTAGCAAAGCTAAATCCCTGCTTGATTTGATTAATCCTAACTCCTGCCTAGCCAAAATATGGCATAAAATCCGTTACCTAACTGGAAGCTCTGTCCCACATTCTACAGTATTAAATGTTTTGAAACCCCAACTGGCTCCACCTCGAATCCTTCAGTAATCAGTAATTTCTTCGTAATGACGTGGTCTGACCTCTCAAAGGACAAATACTTCTCCAATAGTTTCAGCACAGGTAAAAATAGCAGCATCCTCTATACTCCTCCCCAAATTACTGCAAGTCCAACAGCGACATTTACTGAATCTTCAATAAGCAATTTTGAACTAAGTACTTGCCCCATTCGACTGAAAGGAAACACTCCAAGCAGAGACCGCTTTTCTTACTCCATGCTAAAAAACTTACCTATTTTGGAAAAGTCTCGGCTTTGTGATCTCTATAACAATATTCTAGAAACCAGTGTTATTCCTCAAAGTTAGAAAGTGGCTACCATTATCTCATTGCCTAACCCTAACAAACTAATTAACACGGTTGGTGGTTATCGTCCAATATCTTTGATACATTGTTCGACAAAAGTTTTAGAAAAAATTGATGCACTCGCCTTCTGTGGTTCATTGATTCCAAAAACCTAATTAGTAAAAACCAAGTGGCTTTTAAACCAAATCGCGGTTGTGCCTTACTACACATTGACTTTTTTTATATCAATTGCCTTATCGTTAAGAAATCATATCATATAGCTCTACTTGCTCTAGCTTTCGACAACATAGGTATTCATTTAATTTTGAACAAATCAAAAACGTGGGGTCCTAAAATGTTCTATTACATTAAATCCTTTCTCTCTAATAGGAGAGTTTCAGTAAAAAATAAATAGCAATTCTTCCTCCTCTTACCCATTACACAATGATATTCCCCAAGGATCACGTTTGTCTGTAATCCTTTTCATCATAGCTTTCGATGAAATAAGTAATATAATTCTAAATCACTGCAGTTACGCAGATGATATTTTTATCATGTGCAATCTCAATGATTTGGAAAAAACTAATATTGTCCTATCGGAAGCACTGAATGATATTTTACACTGGTCAACCAATTCTGGGGCCAAACTTTCACTTGTAAAATGTAAAACAGTGCATGTTTGTCGTAAGCAGTCGTTTCCACAATTTAAAATTTATTTCAACAATTTTTATATACAGAATGTTAATAATTTAAAAATCATAGGGCTAACATTTAATAATAAATATGATTGGAAAGCACACTGTATACAACTTAAGAAGACAACTTAAGCCTAGCTGCGACAGTTAACATTATAAATTACATAGCCTGTAAGAAACTAAATTTTCATATTAACACTCTTTGTAATATCACCAGGATATCCTCTCTGCTATCCAGGCAAAAACAAAACAGCGGCTACCATCAACAATAGCTCGAACAACAAGCAATGCAATACAAAATGATCTACAATACTTGTTACACGAATTAAGCATTATTTTTCATATCATCCCCCATGGTTCATAAAGGAATCGTCATTTGCACTTTTTCTATGTGAACTTAAGAAAACATATACAAGCAACAAAATTTACCAGGCTCTTTTTCTCGATTGTATGAACGTACTTAAGTCCAAAGGATGGAACCCACTTTTTACGGATGGTTCCAATTCTGTGCAAAGCACTTCCTTTGCCATCGTTTTCAAGAATGGGCCTTTAATAAAGCCTGGAGTTCTACCAGAAAATGCATCGATTTTTACCGCTGAGCGCTGAAGCAGCAAAAACATCAATAAAACTCCGCGGCAATTCATAATATGCTCTGACAGTATGTCGGTCTTGAACAAAATTCGCAATCCATACAAAAACATTTATCTGGTAAACCAAACAAGGGATATCTTATCCAAAAAATTAAAGTTAATGTGGTCCCAGGCCACATGAGTATACAAGGAAACGAGCACGCTAACGCGCGCCGAAAATGCTTGTCATAATGCACCTGTTTTTACTTTTAATACACTTTCAAAGCTCGATCTACAAAAACTGATTACCGCAAAGTGTAAAATGTGCCGCCTGCTAAATGGGAGAAGCTATTTAATTCACCATACAAAAGTTAATATAAACCGTTCCACCTCCGTATACCCTACATCACCACCAAAGCAATGAAAACTAACTTCGTGCGACTCCGCTTCGGACACACTATTAAAACTCACCAACACATTCTGAAGAAAAACAACCCCCAAAATACTAACTGTGTAATAACACCATCGACATATCACATATTCTGGGAGAAACTCCTTGCGATATATCAAAATCGTTCAATGCTGTTTTGCCAAAAAATCAGTTAGTCTAATTTTTAAGCACATTATCGATTGTGTGCAGCTGTATTTCACCAATGACTTCACGAATATTGTCCTTTAAAGCGTCAATTGTCTCTGGCTTGTCGGCGTAACACTTATATTTTACGGCACCCCACAAATAATAGTCCAACGGTGTCAAATCGCAGCTCCGAGGTGGCCAAACGACATCAGCTGTGCGGCTGATAATGCGATCTTCAAAAACAGGGCGCAAAACATCGAGTGTAGCTTCGGCTGTGTGGCACGTAGCGCCGTCTATGCCTCTGGACCAAAATCCGCACCAAACAGTGACTCGTTTTGGGTGTATCGGCTTTTCAATGTATGCGTGCGGGTTTTCTGTGCCCCAAATGCGACAATTTTGCTTGTTTACATACCCGCCAAGATCAAAATGAGCTTCATCTGAAAAGATGATTTTTTTGGCATAATCGGCATCTTCTCTAAGTCGATCGCAGGCCCACTTAGCGAAGCGAAAACGCATTGGATGGTCAGTTGGCTTCAACTCCTGAACCAATTGGACTTTGTATGGCGTCATACCAAGGTCTTTATGCAAAATTCGTCTCAATGATGTCTCCGAAATGTTCAATTGTTGAGAACGACGGTGAATTGATGTTGATGGCGCTTCACGCACACTTTCTGCCACAGCAGCAATATTCTCGGGTGTACGCACTGTTTTTGGCTTTTCACGCTTTGGTTTATCGATGAGGATGCCAGTTTCTTTCACTTTTTTCACAAGATAACGAACATACGGAGCTGACGGTGCTTCTCTTCTTCCAAAATCCGTACGCAATTTTCGCACACATTCTGCAACATTACCATGATTTTCAAAGTAATGTCGCAATATTTCCCAGCGCTGTTCAAGCGTATACACAACCATATTCATTCAGCGGAAGGATAAAACTAATTATCTGTCAAATCAGACATGAGCTAAGTGTTATCATTCACGAAATAAGCACTAGTTGAAAAAAAAAACGTTAGATGACGGACCCTTTACAATTAACCACGAAAATATACAACAAATTCATAATTTTCTCCTTAACGCTAACTTAGTCTTATAATTAATTAATTAATTTTTCTTCATTTTACTTTGTTGTTATTACTTGTTATACTGCTTTCATCTTTTCACATTATTCTATTGTACTAATCTATTACTGAAACCTATTTTTATCTATTGTATTAAGTTCTGAAAGTTCTAAGTACAAAGAAAGTGCTCACCTTTGTAGTTAAAAATATAAAGTTTATGTTATCAAAGTAACAATAATAATAAAGTGATAACCATTTAAATGTGAGCAGCGTCATCTAGATTTACATAGCAGAAGATGTCGATTTTCGAAGAGCAGATTTCGATACTTGAATAGCAAAGACTCAACCATTGATGACTGGACAGTGGAATCGAATTTTCTAGCAACATGGAAATTGTATGGGACGCTGGATGGCAAGGATTGTTCTCGAAGTATGTTGAGTATAAATACCAGCATCCCCAAGGTATGCAAGTCAGTCCATCAGTTGAATTTGAAGGGAGAATTAAGAGAAGTGATTAAGTGGTTTAAGTAAAAGATAAGAAAAGTATAAGCGGTTGAGAAATTTGATTGTATTGAGATAAACGATTAAGTTGTGAATTGTCAAAACAAACAATTGAATGAATTCATCATTTGACTGTGTGCTCTTACAGAGAGGTATCACACGCTACAATCAAATAAAACGTCTTGGACTAGTAAAAAATATCGATATTTGGGTTCCACATGTATTGAAATAGTCGTAGATTCACTGAGCACAACGAATCAATATTTGCAATATGCATCCTAAACCCAACGAAATTGATCCTTTTATGAAACGAATCATTGCTGGTGATGAAAAATTGATCGTCTACAACAACATCAATTGAAAAGGATCATGGTCTAAGCACGATAAACCGTGCTGGAAAGATGAACTGCATCAAAAGAAGATTATGTTATCAATTTAGTGGGATTATAAAAGTATCGCATATTTTCAGCTGCTTCCAGGACGAAATGATCGATTCAGGTGTTTACTGCCAATAATTAATGAAACTGGGGGGAGCAATCCAAGAAGAACGGCCAGAATGAACAGATTGCAAGGGAAACGTATTCCACCATGACAACGCTAGACCACACACATCTTTGGTAACTTGTGCAAAATTATTGGTCCTCAGTTGGGAAGTGATGTCACATTCACTCTACAACCTCGAGCTTGCACTATCAGCGGTCTTGTAAATCCATTGTTGACGATTGGGTTGACCACAGCCCTCTAAATTGTGGTGTACATGGTGTAAAAAAAAAATAAAAATAGCAAACAATAATAAAAACAGATTTTCGTTTGCTTCGAAGTTTGCTAAACTCTTTAACTTTTAAAACGTTCACGAACAATGATCACTTGAAATCCCACTTGGTTCAGTTTTGTGATAATATAATGAATAGAAGTTCTGTGAGCATGGAATCGTGAAGTTGCCACAAAACTGACTGAAATTCATTGATCAAAATAGAAGGTATACAATATGATTGATTAAAGTTTATTCTTTGTATAAAAAAATTGTTTTATTGGATATAAAAAAATCTAAACTACTTTCTGGCCAAACCCAATAACATTAGATGTCATTATATGAGTTATATGCATATTTCAACTTTTAATAGAAGATGAAGCTGTAGGTTAATATTCATATTTCAATTTTGTTATGGTTACTTACCGCGTTATTAAAAAAAACTTATAAAGCTGTTTAACAAATACCTTCACCTCTCTTCAGTAACGACCGCAAAGCTGTACGAATTTTCGAAATTTAATTAAAAACAAACGAAATCCATTTGAAGTCATTTTGATTTTTTATTACATAACATCAGTTTAAAACAAATTAATTTTTTTTACAACTTTCGGTGTTTTTTACAACTTTACCGCATTAATTATAAAATCATTACAGGATAATCATTTTTTCCACAGAATAAAAAATTACTACTGCTATTAATATAAATAACAAGAAAATCAATTCAGATTGCAGTTATTTATCATTTTGTTTTAACCAATATCATTCCGGTTCACAAAATCTTTAACACAAACAATTTTAATATTTATTTATTTTTTTTAATGTAATACTTAAACAGTTGTTTCGCTTTTTCTAACATAATATTTATTTCTGTCCTTAAAGTTTAAGGCTTTTTTTTATTAAATGCACCTTGCATATTTTGCGAAAAAAAGGCAATATACATATAATGGATATATATAAAAGAAATATATAATGTTAAAACCCTATTTTTCTTTTTATATAATCCCATATAATTAGTGTTATTTGTTTTTTATTTTTATTTTAAAAGCGTTGCTGAAACTTGGACTATACACCCATATTTTTATTTTCATTTTTTTTTTAAATGTGTATCTACACGGATTCTTACACTTTTTTTCTTGGTCTATTTTGTTACAAAATATATGTTCCTTCTGTTAAGATGTATAAAAAATATTCTTTTTCAATATTTCTTTATATTTACTATTTATTCTTTGGTTCAAGTGGGGTGGATTTATCTATAAGTACATTTTTATTTTACATATCCATATAAGCAATATTTCCAATTTTTTGTCCCTGATGTAGCCTATAAATCAGATCTCTACTAAAATTTTAAATTCAATACGTTACACAACACAATAGCAAAAATGTTAAATTGGTTTTATTCAATGACGTAATATTTCGATTAATAAATGTAATTTCGAGTTTAATAAATAGAACTGTCAACTGTGTTATTTTCTAGTTAGTTCGGTTATTTAAATTGTTTACTGATATGATTTAATATACATATATTGTTTTTTTAATTTAAATAATTTCTTACTTATAAGCGGAATGAATAATTGATTTCTTATTGTGATTTCAAATTGATAAACATTTAATGAATAGCGCTAGATTTGTTTTGGTCTAGTTTATTACAAAAATAAAGGAAAGAGATATTTTTCTGATGGATGTTTTATGAGAAATAAGAAGTTTGGAATAAAGTAGAAAAGTAGTCTTGCAAAGTTTGCATTATATTTGAATATGAAATTAGTATTAAGGGGTTAAGAAGGTACAGATTGTTACATGCTTTGGTCGTTGCAAAAATAACTTAGAAAATTTAGTTCTACAGAAACTTAGACACACATGCCTCACGTATTCAACCTTCAGTAGTAGATATTGAAAGTGAGGTATTAGAGATTTCGCAACCAATGTGACAAAGGAAGCCTGAATACAAAATGGGGCCATTGATTTCTTTGAAACAAAAAAACCGCAGATACGCTGGAATATTATCTTATATCTTTCAAAACACTTCTAGAATTGTTGGCGAATAGCGCAGTAAGAATGCTCATGGTATGCTCGGAAGATATAACGACTGGCTCAACAACTCTCACTATAAGAAAATCATAACATCAACTAATATGTTTTTTCATAATGTGAAGATTATGCATTCGCGGTTTGTCGGTTCGGAACCATCTGGTCCAGATTCCGGAACTGTGCTTTCCTCTCATCATGTATCCCAACTTACCGACTATTAGGAATGGATGGGAGCTGGGACTTGTTTGCTGTATGTTTACGCAGGCACTTCATAAAGAAATTGATATTGTAACATCCTAAACTTATTTTCAACATTTTATTCCATTGTACATAATTTTAGTTTTAATAAAGGCTGGACTATATTCGGCAAAAAGTAAAGTGTGTGCATGAAAATGTTTTGTCTCTTTTCTCACCATTACAAGTCTGTAGTTTTCTCTCAACTTTTCAAAAAATAATTTACTTGAAAGTTGGCGTACCCCTTAACTTTCAAGTAATTTACTTTTTGAAAGCTCAGAATGAACTAATACATTCACAAAAAAAAATGTATTAGTTCCTGATTTCATACTGAGTTGGTTGTGATGCACGCAGATTTTAAACAAACGACCCTAATTTTTGTCAGATTTTCAAAGTTTTGTTGTGATTGCACGCCCCATCAAAACCATGGAGTCACAAATTGTATATACATTTTTTTTCATTGCTTACTTGATTCGAACACATTTTTATTGTTCACAAAACATTTTACTGTTTTTTGCAAATAAAATTCTTCTTTTTATGCTTTCTAAAAGCTTTCAATTGTAAAAAAAATAGCTTTTTGGGTCAGTTTTTGACTAGCAGGAGGCAGATGCGTATGTGTGTGAGCTTTCACTTTTTCACTTTTTGACTTTTTTGCCGAATGTAGTTCATACATAACGCTTTTATATTATGAATTACTGAATTCTTAATTACTTTATTATTCTTCTTTTTAACAATATTTTATTGCATCTTTTTATTCCAATATTATTTCATTATTATGTTAAAATCTATAAAGCGAACTATGCAAGAAAATCAAAGATATAGGGTACACCTAAAGTAGAGAATAGAAAAAGCTCTGAGTTAAAAGCTTCCACTAGAAACAGCTCAACTCTTTACTTGGAAGAATAGTATAAAAGTCGAACCCATGCACATGCATTGTCACTCATTATCATCATTATATCACGGACATTCGAGTCGAGTGGACGTGCGATTTAATTTAAGAATAAAATCAGTTCAACAGTTACATTAAGGATCTACCTAAAACATCATAACCAAAAAAAATAAAGGAATTTTCTACCCCGAAGGACGAAAACCCAATTAATACATCACTGGGAAAATCGGAAGTAAGCTCTACCTGCAATGGGTAAGAGAGAGCGCTGAAAGGAAAAGGTGCAGAAAGTGTACGATGAGTTCGTGGTACTCTGTAAAGAACAGGTAGCAGTTTTAGGACCGAGCTTTGCTACACACGAAATTGGCGGACTGTGCAATTCTGTACGATGGGATTGCTGATACCCAGACAGAATATGATAGCAGTACTAAGGAAGAGATGGTATCCGAATCAGATACCATCGTGGAATATGAAACGTCATCCGATGAAGAAGAACCGTCTAAATCTTCACAAGAGGACGAGGACTTCGAGCGAAGAAGCGAAAGACTTCAGGATCTCCAGCCCCAAGAGACAAACCGCAACAGAAAACAGCACCTGTACCTACACCATCCCCGATACCAAAGGCCACACAAAACAACTCGACACCACATCAGGCTTCAACATCTAAGGCAGCCTTGAAGACCATGTCACCACTACAGGCTCCAGCGAACCCAAGACCTACAATAATGAATCATATTGTTTGTTTTTGGCTAAACGTGGCAGACCTGGGTCGCTTTGCGAAGCCGCAGAAAATAGAATATAAAATACACAACATACTCGTAAGTAGCTCAATCTCAGACATATCTCTGATTGACTAAAAATGGCTAGTTTTGTTTTTCGACCAGAGTATGATGAGCACTATAATGAGAACGAGAGGATCAGTTTCAATGTTCATACATAGTTGAACATGTTTATTCTTAGACCGTAATAAATTAAATTACGGTTCAATCCTAAGTCAACAACGAAACAACACGTGTTTAAAAGGCACATCGCAGACGGTCATTAAACAATAAAATCAAGATCAGCGCCGTACTGCATCCCTACAATAACAATGTATGAACATTACTTGCTAGCGCAGGTACATAGCAGATAAGAATATCGCTTGCTGTGACCTTCAGTCTAGCATAGCATAGGATAAGAATTCTTTGTAAAGATCTTCTGTCCTTTATCATTAAATAACTATAGTAAATAGTATATAAGGAATGTACATAGTTTAAAAATAGTATAAATAAGGAACAATTTTTAAAATAAAGGCAGATAGTTTAAACTACTCGCGTTGTGAGGTCTTCTTTACAACATTCAATGTCCACTTTAAACTACAGAATAGTGACAACTTCGACACTAGGCGACCGCGGGGGATTCTATATTTCTCTTCCAATCATATAACCGTATCCAAGGATGCAGACATTTGCCAGTTTATATATTCCATGTTCATGAAGGAGTTTGAGTACAGAGTACACCGACACTATCTGAATGCATCTCTCACGAACTACCTGAAGGTTGCCTTTGATGAAAGATTTGAGATCTCGATTAAGGAGGCAGCCCCAGACGATATAGCGGAAACGCTATATATTCTGTTCCTGCTGATCTCTCAGAGGGACCTTCCCGTAATAGAATACACTGATCTGGAGAACGTGTGTTCCTCTCTTCTGCCAGAGAGCGGGACAGATGAGGTTGAGGTCGGTGGAGACTCTAGTAAGGAAGTCTCATGCCAGGAGAAATCACAGCCCACTACAGCGCCACAGGAATCTGATAAGCAAGGGCACTATGAGAAGAACTACGGTGATTCGCGCACCATATTAAGTGAAATGGAGGAAAGCTTGTGCTGGGATCCATTCTTGAAAGACGTGCCTGAAGACTACGAACTGTTTAAGGGTTACCGTGACAGAGATGAAGCAGTACATAGCAGCGACATGGAACAATCAGGTACCAGTACACCTGACAGCATCTCTGTCGCTTCGGGATCCACTACTAGGAGTATCAATCGTACTCTCAATCGTCTAGATCTAGCAGAGAATAAACGAAATTCGCCTCAGACAGTCCTAAGAAAATCTCTATTGAATACATGTAAGGCACAGTTTACTGATATGCGCAGGCTTGAATTTAACGACGACTTACTAGATAAACTCCCAACAGATAAACCAGCTGGCAACTCTGAAGGTTTTTGTAGACAACTAGCAACCGCTATATACGAATACGCAAATAAAAGTGTTGATAAGAGAGTCCAGAGAATACTGGAAGGCTACAAAACCATGCAATTGCCGCAGCAACCATCACCTTGATTGTCCGAAGTGGAAGAGGGGGTGCAGCTAGCAAACATTTCGCCACTCGGACGCGATGAAAGTATTGAGATAGAAGCTCACAATGATACGCATCTATCTACGGTGGAGGATTTATGGATCTCCGAGTGAGAGATATATAGAAATTTCTATAATTTCAATGAAATGCAAGCAGAAAAAATGTTCGTCTACTGCCTAGTGTTCTAGTCTCACATCTCAGACTCCTACTAAGCCCCTTAAAGTATGAAACATCGGAAAACGGACATGCACAAGCAGCCTTGAAGCAATCATATCAGACATCCCTCTCTGCTTCCATTCCTCCACAGTTGATGTAGCTAAATATTATATATGGGAGATGTGAAGCGTGGCACGGTCGTCAACAGACTGAAATGAGATTCCTTCTATTCGTACCAATGTGTTAGTGCAGATTGTGTCCGTGTGAGCAACAGCCAATCAGGACACTCCATTTTCTAGTTGAACTTCAACTTGCATCTAGTTGGATCTGAAACGGTATAAAAGCAAAGGTAGCTTCGCGCGCGGCCTCCTATTTCTAAATCAGTGAAGAGGTTAGTTCCTCTCGCAACTATTCTTGCACTGTATTTCGAAATAGTCGGTTAGAATATATATATAGATCTATAGAACTATAACTATCAACTCGATGACCGCTATGTTGATACTTGTGATGTGGGAGGTGAAGCTGAGGAGAATTGTGAGCCTTTGAACTACTCTATGAAAAAGGAGCCAGTAACACCTAGAGAGGAGTCCGTAACACCCAAAGGCAAGTCATTTGATAATAGTGATAGTGCCTTTAAGGATCATTTTCACAGCAATGATGTCAAAGCTGAAAATGTCTTGCACCGGCAATTGAGAAGCTTTTTGACCCATCACAATATTAACCTAAATTCAGTATTCTATCAGATACTAGTTTCTTCTATTACCGCCCAGACTATTATACTAGATGTAGAGATTTTGAGATGGCTGGGATTTATCGATCCGTACAATAATATCCTCTGGACTGCACTCTTTCAAAAGCTGATGGCCAAGAAAGTGTTCTACGAAAAAGTGCAAGTGGGTCCAACTCCACATATTGCCATAAGTTTCGCAGATTTTGAGATGTTTGCAACCTCGTTGTACGAGGGCGAGTTGAAGAAGCATAAGCTAATGGCGTTTGAGATGCTAAGAGTGGTACGATGTCATTTCCTTCAGCAACTCAAGAGATGTAACGCGCTAGACTATTGCTCTGACTTTCGTAGCTCTTCGTACTCGACCTCGTCTCCAGTCTCAGATGGCAGTTTGAAGAGACAATCCTCAGAAAGCGTGCACTCATCAGTATGCACAGAAGCGAATGATTGTGCACAGATAATAACAGTGAATGGCACTACAAACACGCTATGCGACTCGTCAAAGAGAGAAAATGTACTTCTAATCGATCTTCTACGTTTGCCTACTACAACATCAGTAAAGATTATTGCTAACAAGACTTCTTCAGAACTAGTTTACAACTTTTCGAGCACTTACCCTCCAGTCATGAGCTCGGAGAAGACTCACCCTGCATCCACAAGCCCAGCGAAGGGGGTTGTCGTACCATATGACATTAAGACATCAAAGGTTGCTGTGTTTTTCTCCTTGAGCCCCACAACCGGCAGTGATGGCTTCCAGCGATGGTGGCTACTTATTGGTCAGCGATCTTCGCTAGGTGTTGGGATTCGTTCCTTACAGAAGCGATACAATGTGCGGGAGTTATTTAGAGCACCCGTGGGAGTGTATCCTCCTACATTACACCGCGACATGCAGAAGATCTGTAATATCTACTCTCTAAAGGTCTACAAGAATCTTATAATCAACAAGACGGGGAATTTCGTATCTGACGAAAAAATAACAGCAATCTTTGCTGGGTTTATTAATAGCATGAAATGAATAATGTTGCAACCTCCTATTTCTCAATCAGTGAAGAGGTTAGTTCCTCTCGCAACTATTCTTGCACTGTATTTCGAAATAGTCGTTTAGAATATATATATAGATCTATAGAACTATAACTATCAACTCGATGACCGCTATGTTGATACTTGTGATGTGGGAGGTGAAGCTGGGGAGAATTGTGAGCCTTTGAACTACTCTATGAAAAAGGAGCCAGTAACACCTAGAGAGGAGTCCGTAACACCCAAAGGCAAGTCATTTGATAATAGTGATAGTGCCTTTAAGGATCATTTTCACAGCAATGATGTCAAAGCTGAAAATGTCTTGCACCGGCAATTGAGAAGCTTTTTGACCCATCACAATATTAACCTAAATTCAGTATTCTATCAGATACTAGTTTCTTCTATTACCGCCCAGACTATTATACTAGATGTAGAGATTTTGAGATGGCTGGGATTTATCGATCCGTACAATAATATCCTCTGGACTGCACTCTTTCAAAAGCTGATGGCCAAGAAAGTGTTCTACGAAAAAGTGCAAGTGGGTCCAACTCCACATATTGCCATAAGTTTCGCAGATTTTGAGATGTTTGCAACCTCGTTGTATGAGGGCGAGTTGAAGAAGCATAAGCTAATGGCGTTTGAGATGCTAAGAGTGGTACGATGTCATTTCCTTCAGCAACTCAAGAGATGTAACGCGCTAGACTATTGCTCTGACTTTCGTAGCTCTTCGTACTCGACCTCGTCTCCAGTCTCAGATGGCAGTTTGAAGAGACAATCCTCAGAAAGCGTGCACTCATCAGTATGCACAGAAGCGAATGATTGTGCACAGATAATAACAGTGAATGGCACTACAAACACGCTATGCGACTCGTCAAAGAGAGAAAATGTACTTCTAATCGATCTTCTACGTTTGCCTACTACAACATCAGTAAAGATTATTGCTAACAAGACTTCTTCAGAACTAGTTTACAACTTTTCGAGCACTTACCCTCCAGTCATGAGCTCGGAGAAGACTCACCCTGCATCCACAAGCCCAGCGAAGGGGGTTGTCGTACCATATGACATTAAGACATCAAAGGTTGCTGTGTTTTTCTCCTTGAGCCCCACAACCGGCAGTGATGGCTTCCAGCGATGGTGGCTACTTATTGGTCAGCGATCTTCGCTAGGTGTTGGGATTCGTTCCTTACAGAAGCGATACAATGTGCGGGAGTTATTTAGAGCACCCGTGGGAGTGTATCCTCCTACATTACACCGCGACATGCAGAAGATCTGTAATATCTACTCTCTAAAGGTCTACAAGAATCTTATAATCAACAAGACGGGGAATTTCGTATCTGACGAAAAAATAACAGCAATCTTTGCTGGGTTTATTAATAGCATGAAATGAATAATGTTGCAACCTCCTATTTCTCAATCAGTGAAGAGGTTAGTTCCTCTCGCAACTATTCTTGCACTGTATTTCGAAATAGTCGTTTAGAATATATATATAGATCTATAGAACTATAACTATCAACTCGATGACCGCTATGTTGATACTTGTGATGTGGGAGGTGAAGCTGGGGAGAATTGTGAGCCTTTGAACTACTCTATGAAAAAGGAGCCAGTAACACCTAGAGAGGAGTCCGTAACACCCAAAGGCAAGTCATTTGATAATAGTGATAGTGCCTTTAAGGATCATTTTCACAGCAATGATGTCAAAGCTGAAAATGTCTTGCACCGGCAATTGAGAAGCTTTTTGACCCATCACAATATTAACCTAAATTCAGTATTCTATCAGATACTAGTTTCTTCTATTACCGCCCAGACTATTATACTAGATGTAGAGATTTTGAGATGGCTGGGATTTATCGATCCGTACAATAATATCCTCTGGACTGCACTCTTTCAAAAGCTGATGGCCAAGAAAGTGTTCTACGAAAAAGTGCAAGTGGGTCCAACTCCACATATTGCCATAAGTTTCGCAGATTTTGAGATGTTTGCAACCTCGTTGTACGAGGGCGAGTTGAAGAAGCATAAGCTAATGGCGTTTGAGATGCTAAGAGTGGTACGATGTCATTTCCTTCAGCAACTCAAGAGATGTAACGCGCTAGACTATTGCTCTGACTTTCGTAGCTCTTCGTACTCGACCTCGTCTCCAGTCTCAGATGGCAGTTTGAAGAGACAATCCTCAGAAAGCGTGCACTCATCAGTATGCACAGAAGCGAATGATTGTGCACAGATAATAACAGTGAATGGCACTACAAACACGCTATGCGACTCGTCAAAGAGAGAAAATGTACTTCTAATCGATCTTCTACGTTTGCCTACTACAACATCAGTAAAGATTATTGCTAACAAGACTTCTCCAGAACTAGTTTACAACTTTTCGAGCACTTACCCTCCAGTCATGAGCTCGGAGAAGACTCACCCTGCATCCACAAGCCCAGCGAAGGGGGTTGTCGTACCATATGACATTAAGACATCAAAGGTTGCTGTGTTTTTCTCCTTGAGCCCCACAACCGGCAGTGATGGCTTCCAGCGATGGTGGCTACTTATTCGTCAGCGATCTTCGCTAGGTGTTGGGATTCGTTCCTTACAGAAGCGATACAATGTGCGGGAGTTATTTAGAGCACCCGTGGGAGTGTGTCCTCCTACATTACACCGCGACATGCAGAAGATCTGTAATATCTACTCTCTAAAGGTCTACAAGAATCTTATAATCAACAAGACGGGGAATTTCGTATCTGACGAAAAAATAACAGCAATCTTTGCTGGGTTTATTAATAGCATGAAATGAATAATGTTGCAACCTCCTATTTCTCAATCAGTGAAGAGGTTAGTTCCTCTCGCAACTATTCTTGCACTGTATTTCGAAATAGTCGGTTAGAATATATATATAGATCTATAGAACTATAACTATCAACTCGATGACCGCTATGTTGATACTTGTGATGTGGGAGGTGAAGCTGAGGAGAATTGTGAGCCTTTGAACTACTCTATGAAAAAGGAGCCAGTAACACCTAGAGAGGAGTCCGTAACACCCAAAGGCAAGTCATTTGATAATAGTGATAGTGCCTTTAAGGATCATTTTCACAGCAATGATGTCAAAGCTGAAAATGTCTTGCACCGGCAATTGAGAAGCTTTTTGACCCATCACAATATTAACCTAAATTCAGTATTCTATCAGATACTAGTTTCTTCTATTACCGCCCAGGCTATTATACTAGATGTAGAGATTTTGAGATGGCTGGGATTTATCGATCCGTACAATAATATCCTCTGGACTGCACTCTTTCAAAAGCTGATGGCCAAGAAAGTGTTCTACGAAAAAGTGCAAGTGGGTCCAACTCCACATATTGCCATAAGTTTCGCAGATTTTGAGATGTTTGCAACCTCGTTGTACGAGGGCGAGTTGAAGAAGCATAAGCTAATGGCGTTTGAGATGCTAAGAGTGGTACGATGTCATTTCCTTCAGCAACTCAAGAGATGTAACGCGCTAGACTATTGCTCTGACTTTCGTAGCTCTTCGTACTCGACCTCGTCTCCAGTCTCAGATGGCAGTTTGAAGAGACAATCCTCAGAAAGCGTGCACTCATCAGTATGCACAGAAGCGAATGATTGTGCACAGATAATAACAGTGAATGGCACTACAAACACGCTATGCGACTCGTCAAAGAGAGAAAATGTACTTCTAATCGATCTTCTACGTTTGCCTACTACAACATCAGTAAAGATTATTGCTAACAAGACTTCTCCAGAACTAGTTTACAACTTTTCGAGCACTTACCCTCCAGTCATGAGCTCGGAGAAGACTCACCCTGCATCCACAAGCCCAGCGAAGGGGGTTGTCGTACCATATGACATTAAGACATCAAAGGTTGCTGTGTTTTTCTCCTTGAGCCCCACAACCGGCAGTGATGGCTTCCAGCGATGGTGGCTACTTATTGGTCAGCGATCTTCGCTAGGTGTTGGGATTCGTTCCTTACAGAAGCGATACAATGTGCGGGAGTTATTTAGAGCACCCGTGGGAGTGTGTCCTCCTACATTACACCGCGACATGCAAAAGATCTGTAATATCTACTCTCTAAAGGTCTACAAGAATCTTATAATCAACAAGACGGGGAATTTCGTATCTGACGAAAAAATAACAGCAATCTTTGCTGGGTTTATTAATAGCATGAAATGAATAATGTTGCAACCTCCTATTTCTCAATCAGTGAAGAGGTTAGTTCCTCTCGCAACTATTCTTGCACTGTATTTCGAAATAGTCGTTTAGAATATATATATAGATCTATAGAACTATAACTATCAACTCGATGACCGCTATGTTGATACTTGTGATGTGGGAGGTGAAGCTGAGGAGAATTGTGAGCCTTTGAACTACTCTATGAAAAAGGAGCCAGTAACACCTAGAGAGGAGTCCGTAACACCCAAAGGCAAGTCATTTGATAATAGTGGTAATGCCTTTAAGGATCATTTTCACAGCAATGATGTCAAAGCTGAAAATGTCTTGCACCGGCAATTGAGAAGCTTTTTGACCCATCACAATATTAACCTAAATTCAGTATTCTATCAGATACTAGTTTCTTCTATTACCGCCCAGGCTATTATACTAGATGTAGAGATTTTGAGATGGCTGGGATTTATCGATCCGTACAATAATATCCTCTGGACTGCACTCTTTCAAAAGCTGATGGCCAAGAAAGTGTTCTACGAAAAAGTGCAAGTGGGTCCAACTCCACATATTGCCATAAGTTTCGCAGATTTTGAGATGTTTGCAACCTCGTTGTACGAGGGCGAGTTGAAGAAGCATAAGCTAATGGCGTTTGAGATGCTAAGAGTGGTACGATGTCATTTCCTTCAGCAACTCAAGAGATGTAACGCGCTAGACTATTGCTCTGACTTTCGTAGCTCTTCGTACTCGACCTCGTCTCCAGTCTCAGATGGCAGTTTGAAGAGACAATCCTCAGAAAGCGTGCACTCATCAGTATGCACAGAAGCGAATGATTGTGCACAGATAATAACAGTGAATGGCACTACAAACACGCTATGCGACTCGTCAAAGAGAGAAAATGTACTTCTAATCGATCTTCTACGTTTGCCTACTACAACATCAGTAAAGATTATTGCTAACAAGACTTCTTCAGAACTAGTTTACAACTTTTCGAGCACTTACCCTCCAGTCATGAGCTCGGAGAAGACTCACCCTGCATCCACAAGCCCAGCGAAGGGGGTTGTCGTACCATATGACATTAAGACATCAAAGGTTGCTGTGTTTTTCTCCTTGAGCCCCACAACCGGCAGTGATGGCTTCCAGCGATGGTGGCTACTTATTGGTCAGCGATCTTCGCTAGGTGTTGGGATTCGTTCCTTACAGAAGCGATACAATGTGCGGGAGTTATTTAGAGCACCCGTGGGAGTGTGTCCTCCTACATTACACCGCGACATGCAAAAGATCTGTAATATCTACTCTCTAAAGGTCTACAAGAATCTTATAATCAACAAGACGGGGAATTTCGTATCTGACGAAAAAATAACAGCAATCTTTGCTGGGTTTATTAATAGCATGAAATGAATAATGTTGCAACCTCCTATTTCTCAATCAGTGAAGAGGTTAGTTCCTCTCGCAACTATTCTTGCACTGTATTTCGAAATAGTCGTTTAGAATATATATATAGATCTATAGAACTATAACTATCAACTCGATGACCGCTATGTTGATACTTGTGATGTGGGAGGTGAAGCTGAGGAGAATTGTGAGCCGTTGAACTACTCTATGAAAAAGGAGCCAGTAACACCTAGAGAGGAGTCCGTAACACCCAAAGGCAAGTCATTTGATAATAGTGATAGTGCCTTTAAGGATCATTTTCACAGCAATGATGTCAAAGCTGAAAATGTCTTGCACCGGCAATTGAGAAGCTTTTTGACCCATCACAATATTAACCTAAATTCAGTATTCTATCAGATACTAGTTTCTTCTATTACCGCCCAGGCTATTATACTAGATGTAGAGATTTTGAGATGGCTGGGATTTATCGATCCGTACAATAATATCCTCTGGACTGCACTCTTTCAAAAGCTGATGGCCAAGAAAGTGTTCTACGAAAAAGTGCAAGTGGGTCCAACTCCACATATTGCCATAAGTTTCGCAGATTTTGAGATGTTTGCAACCTCGTTGTACGAGGGCGAGTTGAAGAAGCATAAGCTAATGGCGTTTGAGATGCTAAGAGTGGTACGATGTCATTTCCTTCAGCAACTCAAGAGATGTAACGCGCTAGACTATTGCTCTGACTTTCGTAGCTCTTCGTACTCGACCTCGTCTCCAGTCTCAGATGGCAGTTTGAAGAGACAATCCTCAGAAAGCGTGCACTCATCAGTATGCACAGAAGCGAATGATTGTGCACAGATAATAACAGTGAATGGCACTACAAACACGCTATGCGACTCGTCAAAGAGAGAAAATGTACTTCTAATCGATCTTCTACGTTTGCCTACTACAACATCAGTAAAGATTATTGCTAACAAGACTTCAGAACTAGTTTACAACTTTTCGAGCACTTACCCTCCAGTCATGAGCTCGGAGAAGACTCACCCTGCATCCACAAGCCCAGCGAAGGGGGTTGTCGTACCATATGACATTAAGACATCAAAGGTTGCTGTGTTTTTCTCCTTGAGCCCCACAACCGGCAGTGATGGCTTCCAGCGATGGTGGCTACTTATTGGTCAGCGATCTTCGCTAGGTGTTGGGATTCGTTCCTTACAGAAGCGATACAATGTGCGGGAGTTATTTAGAGCACCCGTGGGAGTGTGTCCTCCTACATTACACCGCGACATGCAGAAGATCTGTAATATCTACTCTCTAAAGGTCTACAAGAATCTTATAATCAACAAGACGGGGAATTTCGTATCTGACGAAAAAATAACAGCAATCTTTGCTGGGTTTATTAATAGCATGAAATGAATAATGTTGCAACCTCCTATTTCTCAATCAGTGAAGAGGTTAGTTCCTCTCGCAACTATTCTTGCACTGTATTTCGAAATAGTCGTTTAGAATATATATATAGATCTATAGAACTATAACTATCAACTCGATGACCGCTATGTTGATACTTGTGATGTGGGAGGTGAAGCTGAGGAGAATTGTGAGCCTTTGAACTACTCTATGAAAAAGGAGCCAGTAACACCTAGAGAGGAGTCCGTAACACCCAAAGGCAAGTCATTTGATAATAGTGATAGTGCCTTTAAGGATCATTTTCACAGCAATGATGTCAAAGCTGAAAATGTCTTGCACCGGCAATTGAGAAGCTTTTTGACCCATCACAATATTAACCTAAATTCAGTATTCTATCAGATACTAGTTTCTTCTATTACCGCCCAGACTATTATACTAGATGTAGAGATTTTGAGATGGCTGGGATTTATCGATCCGTACAATAATATCCTCTGGACTGCACTCTTTCAAAAGCTGATGGCCAAGAAAGTGTTCTACGAAAAATTGCAAGTGGGTCCAACTCCACATATTGCCATAAGTTTCGCAGATTTTGAGATGTTTGCAACCTCGTTGTACGAGGGCGAGTTGAAGAAGCATAAGCTAATGGCGTTTGAGATGCTAAGAGTGGTACGATGTCATTTCCTTCAGCAACTCAAGAGATGTAACGCGCTAGACTATTGCTCTGACTTTCGTAGCTCTTCGTACTCGACCTCGTCTCCAGTCTCAGATGGCAGTTTGAAGAGACAATCCTCAGAAAGCGTGCACTCATCAGTATGCACAGAAGCGAATGATTGTGCACAGATAATAACAGTGAATGGCACTACAAACACGCTATGCGACTAGTCAAAGAGAGAAAATGTACTTCTAATCGATCTTCTACGTTAGCCTACTACAACATCAGTAAAGATTATTGCTAACAAGACTTCTTCAGAACTAGTTTACAACTTTTCGAGCACTTACCCTCCAGTCATGAGCTCGGAGAAGACTCACCCTGCATCCACAAGCCCAGCGAAGGGGGTTGTCGTACCATATGACATTAAGACATCCAAGGTTGCTGTGTTTTTCTCCTTCAGCCCCACAACCGGCAGTGATGGCTTCCAGCGATGGTGGCTACTTATTGGTCAGCGATCTTCGCTAGGTGTTGGGATTCGTTCCTTACAGAAGCGATACAATGTGCGGGAGTTATTTAGAGCACCCGTGGGAGTGTGTCCTCCTACATTACACCGCGACATGCAGAAGATCTGTAATATCTACTCTCTAAAGGTCTACAAGAATCTTATAATCAACAAGACGGGGAATTTCGTATCTGACGAAAAAATAACAGCAATCTTTGCTGGGTTTATTAATAGCATGAAATGAATAATGTTGCAACCTCCTATTTCTCAATCAGTGAAGAGGTTAGTTCCTCTCGCAACTATTCTTGCACTGTATTTCGAAATAGTCGTTTAGAATATATATATAGATCTATAGAACTATAACTATCAACTCGATGACCGCTATGTTGATACTTGTGATGTGGGAGGTGAAGCTGAGGAGAATTGTGAGCCTTTGAACTACTCTATGAAAAAGGAGCCAGTAACACCTAGAGAGGAGTCCGTAACACCCAAAGGCAAGTCATTTGATAATAGTGATAGTGCCTTTAAGGATCATTTTCACAGCAATGATGTCAAAGCTGAAAATGTCTTGCACCGGCAATTGAGAAGCTTTTTGACCCATCACAATATTAACCTAAATTCAGTATTCTATCAGATACTAGTTTCTTCTATTACCGCCCAGGCTATTATACTAGATGTAGAGATTTTGAGATGGCTGGGATTTATCGATCCGTACAATAATATCCTCTGGACTGCACTCTTTCAAAAGCTGATGGCCAAGAAAGTGTTCTACGAAAAAGTGCAAGTGGGTCCAACTCCACATATTGCCATAAGTTTCGCAGATTTTGAGATGTTTGCAACCTCGTTGTACGAGGGCGAGTTGAAGAAGCATAAGCTAATGGCGTTTGAGATGCTAAGAGTGGTACGATGTCATTTCCTTCAGCAACTCAAGAGATGTAACGCGCTAGACTATTGCTCTGACTTTCGTAGCTCTTCGTACTCGACCTCGTCTCCAGTCTCAGATGGCAGTTTGAAGAGACAATCCTCAGAAAGCGTGCACTCATCAGTATGCACAGAAGCGAATGATTGTGCACAGATAATAACAGTGAATGGCACTACAAACACGCTATGCGACTCGTCAAAGAGAGAAAATGTACTTCTAATCGATCTTCTACGTTTGCCTACTACAACATCAGTAAAGATTATTGCTAACAAGACTTCTCCAGAACTAGTTTACAACTTTTCGAGCACTTACCCTCCAGTCATGAGCTCGGAGAAGACTCACCCTGCATCCACAAGCCCAGCGAAGGGGGTTGTCGTACCATATGACATTAAGACATCAAAGGTTGCTGTGTTTTTCTCCTTGAGCCCCACAACCGGCAGTGATGGCTTCCAGCGATGGTGGCTACTTATTCGTCAGCGATCTTCGCTAGGTGTTGGGATTCGTTCCTTACAGAAGCGATACAATGTGCGGGAGTTATTTAGAGCACCCGTGGGAGTGTGTCCTCCTACATTACACCGCGACATGCAGAAGATCTGTAATATCTACTCTCTAAAGGTCTACAAGAATTTTATAATCAACAAGACGGGGAATTTCGTATCTGACGAAAAAATAACAGCAATCTTTGCTGGGTTTATTAATAGCATGAAATGAATAATGTTGCAACCTCCTATTTCTCAATCAGTGAAGAGGTTAGTTCCTCTCGCAACTATTCTTGCACTGTATTTCGAAATAGTCGTTTAGAATATATATATAGATCTATAGAACTATAACTATCAACTCGATGACCGCTATGTTGATACTTGTGATGTGGGAGGTGAAGCTGAGGAGAATTGTGAGCCTTTGAACTACTCTATGAAAAAGGAGCCAGTAACACCTAGAGAGGAGTCCGTAACACCCAAAGGCAAGTCATTTGATAATAGTGATAGTGCCTTTAAGGATCATTTTCACAGCAATGATGTCAAAGCTGAAAATGTCTTGCACCGGCAATTGAGAAGCTTTTTGACCCATCACAATATTAACCTAAATTCAGTATTCTATCAGATACTAGTTTCTTCTATTACCGCCCAGACTATTATACTAGATGTAGAGATTTTGAGATGGCTGGGATTTATCGATCCGTACAATAATATCCTCTGGACTGCACTCTTTCAAAAGCTGATGGCCAAGAAAGTGTTCTACGAAAAAGTGCAAGTGGGTCCAACTCCACATATTGCCATAAGTTTCGCAGATTTTGAGATGTTTGCAACCTCGTTGTATGAGGGCGAGTTGAAGAAGCATAAGCTAATGGCGTTTGAGATGCTAAGAGTGGTACGATGTCATTTCCTTCAGCAACTCAAGAGATGTAACGCGCTAGACTATTGCTCTGACTTTCGTAGCTCTTCGTACTCGACCTCGTCTCCAGTCTCAGATGGCAGTTTGAAGAGACAATCCTCAGAAAGCGTGCACTCATCAGTATGCACAGAAGCGAATGATTGTGCACAGATAATAACAGTGAATGGCACTACAAACACGCTATGCGACTCGTCAAAGAGAGAAAATGTACTTCTAATCGATCTTCTACGTTTGCCTACTACAACATCAGTAAAGATTATTGCTAACAAGACTTCTCTAGAACTAGTTTACAACTTTTCGAGCACTTACCCTCCAGTCATGAGCTCGGAGAAGACTCGCCCTGCATCCACAAGCCCAGCGAAGGGGGTTGTCGTACCATATGACATTAAGACATCAAAGGTTGCTGTATTTTTCTCCTTGAGCCCCACAACCGGCAGTGATGGCTTCCAGCGATGGTGGCTACTTATTCGTCAGCGATCTTCGCTAGGTGTTGGGATTCGTTCCTTACAGAAGCGATACAATGTGCGGGAGTTATTTAGAGCACCCGTGGGAGTGTGTCCTCCTACATTACACCGCGACATGCAGAAGATCTGTAATATCTACTCTCTAAAGGTCTACAAGAATCTTATAATCAACAAGACGGGGAATTTCGTATCTGACGAAAAAATAACAGCAATCTTTGCTGGGTTTATTAATAGCATGAAATGAATAATGTTGCAACCTCCTATTTCTCAATCAGTGAAGAGGTTAGTTCCTCTCGCAACTATTCTTGCACTGTATTTCGAAATAGTCGTTTAGAATATATATATAGATCTATAGAACTATAACTATCAACTCGATGACCGCTATGTTGATACTTGTGATGTGGGAGGTGAAGCTGAGGAGAATTGTGAGCCTTTGAACTACTCTATGAAAAAGGAGCCAGTAACACCTAGAGAGGAGTCCGTAACACCCAAAGGCAAGTCATTTGATAATAGTGATAGTGCCTTTAAGGATCATTTTCACAGCAATATTCTATCAGATACTAGTTTCTTCTATTACCGCCCAGACTATTATACTAGATGTAGAGATTTTGAGATGGCTGGGATTTATCGATCCGTACAATAATATCCTCTGGACTGCACTCTTTCAAAAGCTGATGGCCAAGAAAGTGTTCTACGAAAAAGTGCAAGTGGGTCCAACTCCACATATTGCCATAAGTTTCGCAGATTTTGAGATGTTTGCAACCTCGTTGTACGAGGGCGAGTTGAAGAAGCATAAGCTAATGGCGTTTGAGATGCTAAGAGTGGTACGATGTCATTTCCTTCAGCAACTCAAGAGATGTAACGCGCTAGACTATTGCTCTGACTTTCGTAGCTCTTCGTACTCGACCTCGTCTCCAGTCTCAGATGGCAGTTTGAAGAGACAATCCTCAGAAAGCGTGCACTCATCAGTATGCACAGAAGCGAATGATTGTGCACAGATAATAACAGTGAATGGCACTACAAACACGCTATGCGACTCGTCAAAGAGAGAAAATGTACTTCTAATCGATCTTCTACGTTTGCCTACTACAACATCAGTAAAGATTATTGCTAACAAGACTTCTTCAGAACTAGTTTACAACTTTTCGAGCACTTACCCTCCAGTCATGAGCTCGGAGAAGACTCACCCTGCATCCACAAGCCCAGCGAAGGGGGTTGTCGTACCATATGACATTAAGACATCAAAGGTTGCTGTGTTTTTCTCCTTGAGCCCCACAACCGGCAGTGATGGCTTCCAGCGATGGTGGCTACTTATTCGTCAGCGATCTTCGCTAGGTGTTGGGATTCGTTCCTTACAGAAGCGATACAATGTGCGGGAGTTATTTAGAGCACCCGTGGGAGTGTGTCCTCCTACATTACACCGCGACATGCAGAAGATCTGTAATATCTACTCTCTAAAGGTCTACAAGAATCTTATAATCAACAAGACGGGGAATTTCGTATCTGACGAAAAAATAACAGCAATCTTTGCTGGGTTTATTAATAGCATGAAATGAATAATGTTGCAACCTCCTATTTCTCAATCAGTGAAGAGGTTAGTTCCTCTCGCAACTATTCTTGCACTGTATTTCGAAATAGTCGGTTAGAATATATATATAGATCTATAGAACTTAACTATCAACTCGATGACCGCTATGTTGATACTTGTGATGTGGGAGGTGAAGCTGAGGAGAATTGTGAGCCTTTGAACTACTCTATGAAAAAGGAGCCAGTAACACCTAGAGAGGAGTCCGTAACACCCAAAGGCAAGTCATTTGATAATAGTGATAGTGCCTTTAAGGATCATTTTCACAGCAATGATGTCAAAGCTGAAAATGTCTTGCACCGGCAATTGAGAAGCTTTTTGACCCATCACAATATTAACCTAAATTCAGTATTCTATCAGATACTAGTTTCTTCTATTACCGCCCAGACTATTATACTAGATGTAGAGATTTTGAGATGGCTGGGATTTATCGATCCGTACAATAATATCCTCTGGACTGCACTCTTTCAAAAGCTGATGGCCAAGAAAGTGTTCTACGAAAAAGTGCAAGTGGGTCCAACTCCACATATTGCCATAAGTTTCGCAGATTTTGAGATGTTTGCAACCTCGTTGTACGAGGGCGAGTTGAAGAAGCATAAGCTAATGGCGTTTGAGATGCTAAGAGTGGTACGATGTCATTTCCTTCAGCAACTCAAGAGATGTAACGCGCTAGACTATTGCTCTGACTTTCGTAGCTCTTCGTACTCGACCTCGTCTCCAGTCTCAGATGGCAGTTTGAAGAGACAATCCTCAGAAAGCGTGCACTCATCAGTATGCACAGAAGCGAATGATTGTGCACAGATAATAACAGTGAATGGCACTACAAACACGCTATGCGACTCGTCAAAGAGAGAAAATGTACTTCTAATCGATCTTCTACGTTTGCCTACTACAACATCAGTAAAGATTATTGCTAACAAGACTTCTCCAGAACTAGTTTACAACTTTTCGAGCACTTACCCTCCAGTCATGAGCTCGGAGAAGACTCGCCCTGCATCCACAAGCCCAGCGAAGGGGGTTGTCGTACCATATGACATTAAGACATCAAAGGTTGCTGTGTTTTTCTCCTTGAGCCCCACAACCGGCAGTGATGGCTTCCAGCGATGGTGGCTACTTATTCGTCAGCGATCTTCGCTAGGTGTTGGGATTCGTTCCTTACAGAAGCGATACAATGTGCGGGAGTTATTTAGAGCACCCGTGGGAGTGTGTCCTCCTACATTACACCGCGACATGCAGAAGATCTGTAATATCTACTCTCTAAAGGTCTACAAGAATCTTATAATCAACAAGACGGGGAATTTCGTATCTGACGAAAAAATAACAGCAATCTTTGCTGGGTTTATTAATAGCATGAAATGAATAATGTTGCAACCTCCTATTTCTCAATCAGTGAAGAGGTTAGTTCCTCTCGCAACTATTCTTGCACTGTATTTCGAAATAGTCGTTTAGAATATATATATAGATCTATAGAACTATAACTATCAACTCGATGACCGCTATGTTGATACTTGTGATGTGGGAGGTGAAGCTGAGGAGAATTGTGAGCCTTTGAACTACTCTATGAAAAAGGAGCCAGTAACACCTAGAGAGGAGTCCGTAACACCCAAAGGCAAGTCATTTGATAATAGTGATAGTGCCTTTAAGGATCATTTTCACAGCAATATTCTATCAGATACTAGTTTCTTCTATTACCGCCCAGACTATTATACTAGATGTAGAGATTTTGAGATGGCTGGGATTTATCGATCCGTACAATAATATCCTCTGGACTGCACTCTTTCAAAAGCTGATGGCCAAGAAAGTGTTCTACGAAAAAGTGCAAGTGGGTCCAACTCCACATATTGCCATAAGTTTCGCAGATTTTGAGATGTTTGCAACCTCGTTGTACGAGGGCGAGTTGAAGAAGCATAAGCTAATGGCGTTTGAGATGCTAAGAGTGGTACGATGTCATTTCCTTCAGCAACTCAAGAGATGTAACGCGCTAGACTATTGCTCTGACTTTCGTAGCTCTTCGTACTCGACCTCGTCTCCAGTCTCAGATGGCAGTTTGAAGAGACAATCCTCAGAAAGCGTGCACTCATCAGTATGCACAGAAGCGAATGATTGTGCACAGATAATAACAGTGAATGGCACTACAAACACGCTATGCGACTCGTCAAAGAGAGAAAATGTACTTCTAATCGATCTTCTACGTTTGCCTACTACAACATCAGTAAAGATTATTGCTAACAAGACTTCTTCAGAACTAGTTTACAACTTTTCGAGCACTTACCCTCCAGTCATGAGCTCGGAGAAGACTCACCCTGCATCCACAAGCCCAGCGAAGGGGGTTGTCGTACCATATGACATTAAGACATCAAAGGTTGCTGTGTTTTTCTCCTTGAGCCCCACAACCGGCAGTGATGGCTTCCAGCGATGGTGGCTACTTATTCGTCAGCGATCTTCGCTAGGTGTTGGGATTCGTTCCTTACAGAAGCGATACAATGTGCGGGAGTTATTTAGAGCACCCGTGGGAGTGTGTCCTCCTACATTACACCGCGACATGCAGAAGATCTGTAATATCTACTCTCTAAAGGTCTACAAGAATCTTATAATCAACAAGACGGGGAATTTCGTATCTGACGAAAAAATAACAGCAATCTTTGCTGGGTTTATTAATAGCATGAAATGAATAATGTTGCAACCTCCTATTTCTCAATCAGTGAAGAGGTTAGTTCCTCTCGCAACTATTCTTGCACTGTATTTCGAAATAGTCGTTTAGAATATATATATAGATCTATAGAACTATAACTATCAACTCGATGACCGCTATGTTGATACTTGTGATGTGGGAGGTGAAGCTGAGGAGAATTGTGAGCCTTTGAACTACTCTATGAAAAAGGAGCCAGTAACACCTAGAGAGGAGTCCGTAACACCCAAAGGCAAGTCATTTGATAATAGTGATAGTGCCTTTAAGGATCATTTTCACAGCAATGATGTCAAAGCTGAAAATGTCTTGCACCGGCAATTGAGAAGCTTTTTGACCCATCACAATATTAACCTAAATTCAGTATTCTATCAGATACTAGTTTCTTCTATTACCGCCCAGACTATTATACTAGATGTAGAGATTTTGAGATGGCTGGGATTTATCGATCCGTACAATAATATCCTCTGGACTGCACTCTTTCAAAAGCTGATGGCCAAGAAAGTGTTCTACGAAAAAGTGCAAGTGGGTCCAACTCCACATATTGCCATAAGTTTCGCAGATTTTGAGATGTTTGCAACCTCGTTGTACGAGGGCGAGTTGAAGAAGCATAAGCTAATGGCGTTTGAGATGCTAAGAGTGGTACGATGTCATTTCCTTCAGCAACTCAAGAGATGTAACGTGCTAGACTATTGCTCTGACTTTCGTAGCTCTTCGTACTCGACCTCGTCTCCAGTCTCAGATGGCAGTTTGAAGAGACAATCCTCAGAAAGCGTGCACTCATCAGTATGCACAGAAGCGAATGATTGTGCACAGATAATAACAGTGAATGGCACTACAAACACGCTATGCCACTCGTCAAAGAGAGAAAATGTACTTCTAATCGATCTTCTACGTTTGCCTACTACAACATCAGTAAAGATTATTGCTAACAAGACTTCTCCAGAACTAGTTTACAACTTTTCGAGCACTTACCCTCCAGTCATGAGCTCGGAGAAGACTCACCCTGCATCCACAAGCCCAGCGAAGGGGGTTGTCGTACCATATGACATTAAGACATCAAAGGTTGCTGTGTTTTTCTCCTTGAGCCCCACAACCGGCAGTGATGGCTTCCAGCGATGGTGGCTGTTTAGAATTAAAAGTATTTTAATATAAGTGTGTGCTCAGTAAAGGCACACACCAGCAAAAAAAAGAACTTTATGTATATATGTATAACCAGGTGTGCGTTCTGCAAAGACCATACCAAGAAAAGAATCAGTTGGAAGAAAATATTCATGCAATAAAGATCGTTGGGTTTTTTATGACGTTTTCCCAACGTAAAAAAAAGGGGTTTTTTTTGTGGTTTTCTTTTTTTGTCTTTATTATTATTTCTAAGGAAACAGTGGCTACTTATTCGTCAGCGATCTTCGCTAGGTGTTGGGATTCGTTCCTTACAGAAGCGATACAATGTGCGGGAGTTATTTAGAGCACCCGTGGGAGTGTGTCCTCCTACATTACACCGCGACATGCAGAAGATCTGTAATATCTACTCTCTAAAGGTCTACAAGAATCTTATAATCAACAAGACGGGGAATTTCGTATCTGACGAAAAAATAACAGCAATCTTTGCTGGGTTTATTAATAGCATGAAATGAATAATGTTGCAACCTCCTATTTCTCAATCAGTGAAGAGGTTAGTTCCTCTCGCAACTATTCTTGCACTGTATTTCGAAATAGTCGTTTAGAATATATATATAGATCTATAGAACTATAACTATCAACTCGATGACCGCTATGTTGATACTTGTGATGTGGGAGGTGAAGCTGAGGAGAATTGTGAGCCTTTGAACTACTCTATGAAAAAGGAGCCAGTAACACCTAGAGAGGAGTCCGTAACACCCAAAGGCAAGTCATTTGATAATAGTGATAGTGCCTTTAAGGATCATTTTCACAGCAATGATGTCAAAGCTGAAAATGTCTTGCACCGGCAATTGAGAAGCTTTTTGACCCATCACAATATTAACCTAAATTCAGTATTCTATCAGATACTAGTTTCTTCTATTACCGCCCAGACTATTATACTAGATGTAGAGATTTTGAGATGGCTGGGATTTATCGATCCGTACAATAATATCCTCTGGACTGCACTCTTTCAAAAGCTGATGGCCAAGAAAGTGTTCTACGAAAAAGTGCAAGTGGGTCCAACTCCACATATTGCCATAAGTTTCGCAGATTTTGAGATGTTTGCAACCTCGTTGTACGAGGGCGAGTTGAAGAAGCATAAGCTAATGGCGTTTGAGATGCTAAGAGTGGTACGATGTCATTTCCTTCAGCAACTCAAGAGATGTAACGTGCTAGACTATTGCTCTGACTTTCGTAGCTCTTCGTACTCGACCTCGTCTCCAGTCTCAGATGGCAGTTTGAAGAGACAATCCTCAGAAAGCGTGCACTCATCAGTATGCACAGAAGCGAATGATTGTGCACAGATAATAACAGTGAATGGCACTACAAACACGCTATGCGACTCGTCAAAGAGAGAAAATGTACTTCTAATCGATCTTCTACGTTTGCCTACTACAACATCAGTAAAGATTATTGCTAACAAGACTTCTCCAGAACTAGTTTACAACTTTTCGAGCACTTACCCTCCAGTCATGAGCTCGGAGAAGACTCACCCTGCATCCACAAGCCCAGCGAAGGGGGTTGTCGTACCATATGACATTAAGACATCAAAGGTTGCTGTGTTTTTCTCCTTGAGCCCCACAACCGGCAGTGATGGTGGCTACTTATTGGTCAGCGATCTTCGCTAGGTGTTGGGATTCGTTCCTTACAGAAGCGATACAATGTGCGGGAGTTATTTAGAGCACCCGTGGGAGTGTGTCCTCCTACATTACACCGCGACATGCAGAAGATCTGTAATATCTACTCTCTAAAGGTCTACAAGAATCTTATAATCAACAAGACGGGGAATTTCGTATCTGACGAAAAAATAACAGCAATCTTTGCTGGGTTTATTAATAGCATGAAATGAATAATGTTGCAACCTCCTATTTCTCAATCAGTGAAGAGGTTAGTTCCTCTCGCAACTATTCTTGCACTGTATTTCGAAATAGTCGGTTAGAAAATATATATAGATCTATAGTTCTATAGAACTATAGTACTATAGTACAATAGATCTATAGAACTATAGTACTATAGCCGCTACCGCGGCGCCCCCTACCGCTCCCACTCACATGCCCAGCGTCTTTGACGTCACATGGGTATGCCAGCGATTCTGGGACTTGGGTGATCGTCGTCGAAATTTTGCTGGTGAAAATATTCTGGGGGTACCAAGCTGTTTGTGCCATGAACTGACAGAGGGCGTCTTGGTCACTCTGTATGTAACGTGACGCATGGGAATGATAATTGTGTTGCTTTATATGAGTGCATCTGGTTATATAGAGTATCTCATATACATATACTAATGTGCCGGTCTTCCTCCTATCAATCGGTGAAGAGGTTAGTTCCACCGTAACTACTCTTGCAGTGAGTTTTAAAATAGCTAGGTACAATATATATATTTATATTTATATATATGTATAGTAATATAAAACTATAATACTAAAGCTAAATCCTGCCATGGTCTACGTCACAGCCGTCGTAGCTGAGGATGTCGAGGTGATGAAGTCAATAAAAGTCGCATTAAATTTATACGATGAAATTTAATATTTATTAGGGATTAACAACTTATATTTTTATACTATGGTAAAAGATGTTTGAGCAGATCTTCGACGTCACTATCGTCGTCGGACAGCTCAATAATGTTATTTGTCTGAACCGATGATACATAGACAATATCGAGATCCGCGTCGTCGGAAGAACCGTCCACTGAGCATGATCGAGCGTCTAATTGCTGCTGCGACTGTAGTTTATTTGTAGGGTTGTACCGTTCGTTACTCATTCTTTGGTATTTTCTGTTTTGTTTGTACAGAAAATCCATTACGATTTATGCAGGCTCGCTGTTTCAGATGTGTATTACGTGGTCCAAACTGACTCTAAGCGCTTTGCACTCTGTTTATATATTGTGGCTACTCAAAATGGCTCTCCAACCCAACATCAAATTTCCACACACATACACGGTTCGGGGTGATAACGTTCACAGCGTTCGTACATAAATCAGAAGGCAATCGTACTGAAGTATAGTGTTATTTTGCACGTTGTTGTGAAAGGAGAATAGTCTGTTTTGATTTCTTTGGCTACTCTGAGTGCTTAATTAGTGCTCACTATGTCTGACGTTTATTATATTGTTGAATTCTATAATGACCCATATCATATATTTGCAAAGTGTATAAATTATTCATCGCTGGAGTACTCACTGCTAAAAACGTCTTACACCTTCCTAAATGTTGCCGTCATCGAGAAGAACTACTATAACGCGTTTCTTGATGCTATGAAGATCTACATGTCCTATCTGTCTAGTCCAGATAACATGTATGTGGTTCATAACTATAATATAAATGGGAGTAGCCTTGACCTGTATAAGATCCTAGCCTGCCATCAGGGTTACGATGTAAACGACTGCTGGAATGGTATTCTAGTGATCTTTGAATCATCTAATCTGAAGAATGCACAGGCGCTGCTCAAATACCTGCAGGCATACATCAATGGGAAACCAAGTCATGGAGCAGTACAGGATAAATTTGACATACATCTAACAATGCAGATGCACATGTTCATGGCAAACTACACTTCCCCGCTACCCGCCCAGCAATGCATCACCGAAGTCACTCGCACCGTGCATTTAATTTGTGGATATGAACGGGTTAACTTTGAGGAGATATTTGCCCCCGTGGGATTCTACAAAGCGGAAGACAACTCAGAGCGTCTCGTGTACATCCCCAATGTGTCAGAGACATTTATTGATAAACTCCCCATTTTCGTTCTGGATATTGAAACAATTACGGACAATATGAATGTGGTTCCTATTGGCTCGACGAAGGATCAACGAATCTCATCACTGGTGCTGAAGGTAAAGTATCTAAATGTTAAGATCTACTATGTTATGTATCTGTGCTTAGACGAATTTGTATCTGAAGCTAATGAATTTAATGCAGCTTTTGAAAAGCGCTATACGTCTATAGAAAATGATATCTATGTACATGTGTCGAGTTTCAAGTCAGATGAACAGCTTCTCGCGACTTTTGTTAACCTCTATTCGTCAGGTAGTATCCTTAAGATGCTTACGGGTAACTCGGTCTATCCGCACATCTTTACCGGTCATAATATATATGAGTATGATTTAACGGTTATTGCTAATATAATGAAACGCTACGGTATGCGTAGTCTATTTGATAGTAATGTCTGTATAGAGAACGTAAAGACCCCTCCCGTGCTACTTAGATTTCACAAGTCCGCCATTCTCGTCGATATATTCCAAGTAGCCAAACGAAACATGCTCTCCTCAACGGGCTACAGCCTAAAGGCACTTGCCAAGAGCGCTACCAGTGATGATAATCAGCAAAAGTATGACCTAAATTCAGTTAATATTAGGAAATGGTATATTCTTGCACAGAATGCCAAGGCGTCGGAGAACCGTTCAAGTCTGACTAAGTTCTTTAATTTGCAGCCGAATTTGGAAGCTTCTATGAAACTTGTACAGTCTACGAGTGAGTTTAACTTTAATAGTCTCGTCTACGATCCTGTTCGTGTCAATCTAGAGAATTTCCAGCACGTTCCCTTTAAAGGTAGTACTATTGACTCATTAGAAAAGATTCTCGTCTATAATATGACTGATTGTAGCGTTGTGACTGATATACTTCAGTGTAATAATTACTATAACCTAATGGTAGAGTTCTCAAAAATGTTTAATATGCCATTGGAGTCCGCATCCTATATGGGTAACTCGGCTCGCTTACGTTCATGTGTCCGCTCCATGCAGATACGCTATAATCACTTCTTCGGAGTCACTAATCGAACCGAGTACTCACTTGTAGTTAATAGTATCGACAAGTTTCTAAAGAACGGTCTACCCAGTATGAACGAGTGTCGACTGGAGCCACTATTTAAATGGACTACTAATTCGAAGAAAAAATTCTCTGGCGCCTTGAACTATGCAAAAGTAGGTCTTCACGATCGTGTTTACGGAATTGACTTTGTTAGCTACTATCCCAATCTTCTCTGTGCCAGACAGATGTCACTGCATAGAATTTCTCAAGTTACTACAGCTCAGATACTTGCTCTTCCACACATTGGCGTAATACACGATCTGATAAATGAAGGAGCACTCACCATGTATTGTGTTGATGATCTAGATTCCACAAAAACCCTTACGTTTAGCTATCGCGGTCGTGAGATTGCTCACTGTCTATCCATGGAAGACCTCGAGCACTATCATCATATAACAAATGGCAATGGTAAGGTTATTATGTATACCGAGACAACTCAACCCGATGCCTTCTATCGAATTGCACAAAGCTTGTTGGCTCAGCGAATGGCCTGTAAGAAGAAACTACAAGATACCAAAGTGAAAATTAAACAACAACAACAGGAGCGAGATAATCTTGTTAGTAGTTACAATGAGAATCCACTGTTACTCACTAAGGAACAATATGATACTAAGCTAGGCGAGTTTGAGAGCAGAATATCAGCGCTCGTTAAGAGCAAAAGCGTACATGATGCTACTCAACTTTGTTTGAAGATTGTGGTAAACTCCCTATTTGGTGTTCTGGGAGCGGAAGAGTTTCTTTACTCGCACGTGCCAATTGCTGCCCTCATTACCCTATTAGGCCGATCTAAACTTGCCTTGTGCTGCCGGCTCATTGTCTATTTTTACTATCGAGAAATTCTAACTCTAGAGAAATATGAAGGAAAATGCGAATGGATTCAAGACGGGCACGGTAGACTCGTAAAAGCCGTACGTAATATAGCAGGAAGATGCGTAACTCTCGAATATCTCGAAAGGGGCTTCAAGTACATTTGTCAGATTGCTCCCTTTAATCGTTCTGACACAGCATACGACCTCAATTTTCAAATGGACCCCATTCTGGAAGATGATGTATTTTCTGATGCCGATCTTGTTATCTACACTGATACTGATGGCATTCTTTTCACTAATTTCTATGATATTGACTGCTCGGTGGTGCTTAATAATATCAATGAATTCCTTAAACAGTATCTCAACACCTCATGTCTCAGGCTTGAGGCTGATAAGATGTTTCGTATGCTCGGTATTCTCGGGAAGAAGACGTACTTCATGGCAAATCATAATAAACTCCTCCGCCTCACTGAACACAGTTCTGACATTGAAATTCAGGCCTTTTTCAAATCAATTAAGTGTAAGCACAACGGCTATGAGCGTAATGCAAAACCCTACATTAAGCGTATATACAATTATCTTGTAAATCTAGTATACATATCATCACTTTTTAAAATTGAGATTAATATACTGGAGGTTTTTTTTGATATTTTCTCCTATCTCAAGTACCAGAATCAGTATAATCTTATAGCTAAAATTCCATTGAATGAGCATAAGGACAAATCCTCTGCACTTGCCCAGTATATAGAACAAAACACTCTTACTTATCAAGGAGACATTGAGACCGTGTATATACTGAAGCCCGAAGATATTTCCGCCGATATCTATATGTCTCTAATTGACTGGGAAATTTCGCAGGATGAACTCAACTATGTAAAGACTTTGAAAAATCATGTGAAAACCTTTTGGAGAATTCTCAATATGGCTCACTATAATTCCACTGTTCGAGTCTTTCTAGACAAGAATCAAGAAAATATTATAAAAAAAATGCAGTCGTATGCCCTCATATTTTACTGTCTCTGGGGCGGCTACCGATATCTCGAGAATGAATCACAGAAGTTTGCAAACTTTTTCGAAACTCCATGGTTCGAAAAAGTATCCTGCAAAAGAAAGTTGTCGATCGTGCCGCAAATGATCTTCCGATCTTTAATGAGACTAGTACTGCTTTATAAAAACTAGCTTAAGTTTCTCTCTTCTACATCCTACCGCGCCAATCCATTTCCACCCATACTACCATCGATCCCCTATCCTACAATAGTTGGCTGAGATGCTATGGCGTCATTCGATCTATTGTCCCCACCGCTTGTTCCGAAGGTTACTCCTCCTCGACTATTATCTCTAGTTACCGGCCTGCCGTACCGGGTTCTATCGTTATCGCAAGTTGGCCATGAAAGATTTAAGTACACCAGGTAAGACACCACTAGTATCTGCAGCAACTGAACAAACACCGACATGCTTCTACTGTTTGTCATAAACAGAAACGAGAATATAGTGAGGAATAGCAAGCCAAATGAAACTAGCCGAATCAGCGTCTTAATATTATCGCATTGTGGATTAAGGAAATATGAGTTCTCGATATCCATTATACAATGAGACTTTTTTTCTGTACTTATTAGTGTTACTCAAAGAAATAATCTAATTTAATTAATTAAACTAAGTTATTAATAGTAGTATGTAACTATGTCTCTTGATGTAATTAAAAATATAACATATGCCCTAAATATTACTACCATTGGGCTGCTCTTGGTTCTCTTGATTCGAAAACGTCTAGTTGTCAGAAAAGTGCAAAATGTTTTATTAGCATACAAAGAGGCAATACCCCACAAGTCACTTAATAGCATTGTTACTGCACACTCTCAACCTGGAGCCATAGAGCCATATGTCAATGACTTCTATAAATTGTACTCTTTGAATGAGAAACTCAAACTCGAAGAAGTTCCTCTCGAGCCCCAATACATTCCCTCAGACTATTACTTTGATATCTATTACTCCAAGTTTATACGACGACCCACCACCGAAAGTCAGGCTCTCGTTAGTCTGCAGGAGAAGCTCGTAGAATATCCGTTCCTAGGCAGATCCACTCTAGACACACTTTCACCCTTCCAGTTTGAGCGAATAGTTGAGAATAATGGTGGAACCGAGTTTCGTATTGTACGACGTGCACGTTGCCAAGGAAATGCGAATAAAAAACTGCCTCTTTATCGGCAAGAATATAATCATTTTCTCGGTATACCAAACTTTGGTTATCAAAACGATCGCATGCTTAGCGGCTATATTCAATGTAATGACGACGCCAACTACTCAGTTCAAACCTGCCCAACGGGCCTTCAGTTCGACATTCCCCTTAGTCAGTGTATGCCAGTTGAAATTGAAAATCCGTCTACATAAACGCCAGCTACTCTCACTGTAACAACACACTCTGATGCACTCGTTGCTCGACTTTCATCGTGAATAGATCCAGCCATTGCTCAGAGCGCGAAACTCTCACCAACGTCTTTTACTGGTACGCTAAAAATGCATAACATCGGGACCATCAACTACGTGTTCAGACGCTATCTGGATATCTATCGCGTTGCCTATGGACGACCTGAGAAAGTGGTAAAAAAGTTCTATAGTGTTTTTTTTTGGGATTTTTATATGAAGGATACGTCTATCGCCTATAACATTATTTTTACTCCACATTTTAGCTGTTTACCTGACACTGTAACGCACACATTCATTAAAACCAACAAGATCCTAGTTCTAGTAATCTACTTTGATGATGTAAACTATTACTCTAGCTTCTCTCGCTACAATCTGTACTCTTTAAACATAAATATTTTTATAAATCAGTTTAAACTTGAAATTCTCAAGCAAATTCTTAATAGTGAACAAAAAAAATACTAAATGTACTCAAATATGACCTAAACGTTAAGCAAGCAGTCGTTGATCAGTTCATTTCCTCATGTGGGCTATTAACGCAGTCTTTATAGATGTAAACTTTTTAATAAACTAAATTGTTGCAATATGACTCTGTGTTTTATTTCTATATTAATATTTCCACACTCTGCGAATTTCTTCTCGCTCATCTTCGGTAGGACTTGCTGTGCGCGGTATCTTTGTCGTATCACGCTCTTCAACATCTAGTCGCGCCTTACGTATACGCGACTGTTGCACTGCAGTCGATGAACTGGGATAGTGAGAAAAAAAAAAAGAAAAATATATAAAAACTGAGAGGACATAGAGGACAGTTGGTGAGTTAATCACTGGGTATTTCTTAGCTATTTATTAGTAATCGTTGTTTATTTAATTTATTAAAGTATTTCATATAATTGTCATATATATAAATATACAAAACTCATATATTCAATAGTGATTTACAACGAAATATGAAGTATTATATTTTTATCATAATTTATATGTAGTTTATTTTTGGTATGTATGACACATTATGTACTATGATGGAAGACGGAAGTGCGTGCATTTAAATTCCTTTTTAATTATGTGTAATGGAGTGAGAAGATCCAGTCTTGTAGCGCGAATGGGGGAACGGGGGTTTACTGTTATAGTTACCACTGCTCACCCCACACCCACAATTATTTAATGCGCACTCATCTTGCGCATGTCATATATTTGTAAACTTAGCATGTCACATATTTCACAATTTAATTACATACTTTTTCTCCAATTGCATTCCATCCAAAATCGAAGCAATTATAATAACCGCTTACGAAGCATCCAACCAAATGGTCATCGATCAAGTGCCTGGATCAATGACCATGCATGCCCCAAATAAACACGATTGCATACACTTATGTATAATATCCCTTACCCAACGTCTATTTAGAACTGGGTCATTAAAAATTGTTTATGGAAAAGACCAATAACCGAATCCCTCTGATTCGGATTGATTACGAAGTTTGGTGGACAGAAATAGGAATAAGTAAGTTAGTCTTAAGAAAGATTCGGAGACGTGAAGTCCAAAAAAGGACTCGAAGACGTGAAGATATAATTGAATAAAAGTTGTGTTTTTATCACAAAAGTGATATAATTTTATTTTCTTTTATTTCAAATATCACAAGAGTGATATAATTTTATTTATTGCGCCTTCAGAATTGAAATAATTACAAAAGTTTGTTCTTATACATTTTGTTTCGTTGCTATAATTCCGTCCTTGAGCAGGTCGAATGTTATCCAAATGATGTGCTTCGGAATGCCAATCAGGATTGCTTATATTAAAATTGTTAGTGTCTTCAACGTACAATCCATTTTCGAAATATTGTTTTGCTTTGCTTTGGCGAAGAAAGTTGTGTATGTGGCAACAAGTTAATACTATTGTGGTCACCTTGTCAGGATCCAAATTTATTGTTTTTTTTTTTTTGCAATATTCTGAAGCGCGATGCTAATATGCCAAACACATTTTCTACTACACGTCTAGCATGTGATAGACGGTAGTTGAAAATAATTTCTTCTTTTTTTAAAGTGTTGTGGCTATATGGCTTCAATTTATTTTCCATCAACGGAAAAGCATCATCAGCCACAAACACATATGGTAAATCGCCGCTCGATTCGGATACAGGTTCAGGATTCGGAAAACCCAGTCTTATTTTGAAGTTTTTCATACAGCTTGGATTCTCTGAATATACCCGCATCTGACGCTCCTCCATTGATTCCTACGTTTACCATAAGGAATTCATAATTTGCATTTGTGAACGCCATAAGTATAATTGAAAAATTTCGTTTATAATTGAAATAGAACGATCCGGAACCAGGCGGTTTAGTTATATTTACGTGCTTTCCATCTACAGCACTGACGCAATGGGGAAAATTCCACATATCTTGAAACAGCTTAGCTTCTTTTTTTCATTCATGTTCATTTATGGGTAGCTGAAAATTCAATTTTATTAAACTATAGTACAAAGAAACCCTGTTATAAATATATATGTATGCATGTTTTTGTTTTCATTTCAGGTTGACGAAAGTCCAAGATCAGGGACATCCAAAAGGAAGCGGGTTGCGAATGAGGAGGACAAATTAATAAAACTGCCTTGTGCCCATTTAAAGGAGAGCAATAACGATGCAACAGTACTAGCCAGAGGATGGTCAACACAATATTCTAAAATTTCTAGCCAAGAATAGACAATTTTTGTAAGAAAACTTATTTCGGATATTTTATTTGCTGGGTGCCTTGGCAAACTGAATGAAAACGTCATCTGAGGATTTCAAAGACTACTACAACCATCGAACAGATCTTCGACTCCTTATTGGAGTGAATCTTCTGTATCTTCTCCAACACCAATGCCGCAATAAGTTTTTTTTGTTCAACAACCGCCGCCTTTGAACGCAAATACTACGCGAACGTATAGAAACATTTAGGAACTTTTTGATGACATGTCACAAAACATTAAAATGTAAATAAAAACATGTTAATAAAATCAGAATCCACACTTACTTTTATATTTCCTTTCAAAACTGATATAATGGCCTTGCAAGTTTCTATTACAATTTTTCCTATTGTTTGTGGAGCAATTGCAGATAAAAATTTTAAGTCTCATAAGTTTCCCCGCTTGATAGGAAGCGCAATGTTATTAAAATCCGCTCGTTTGGGGAAATAGGTTCTCTCAGCAACGTTGTTCTTTTAATAATAATTGGAGTTACTTTTTGTAGTAATTCCGTTAAATTTGCTCTGTACATCCGTACAAAATTATTGAAGTCAGTAGTTGATGCGTTTTCCAATTCCCTTAGTAATTTAACGTGCCCAATGATACTCCTTTTTTTATACCACTCTTTGCACCAAATTCTATGCTTTCTTTCATTTTTGTTTTTCTTTTTTTTAATTGCCAAGGCGAGAATAATAGCCGCAAAAGCTTTTTTTTTTTATAATTTACGCGCGCCTAAGGCGTTAGATACCCTTTTACTGTTGCCAGGGCGCGGGCGGAAAGGTAGGAGGAGGAGAAAGGAAAATTGTTTTGTAGTGGTTTGAAACTCAGGTGTAGGGTCAATGTGGGTAAATGTAAACTGGGGGAAATGAAAACATCGCTCATAACAAACTCTAGTTAAGTCTCTTTGACACATAAATAAGTAGAAATTGCGGACCCATACATCTTTTGTCTTATACGTCAAACTCATTGCTGTCAAAAGACAATTCATTTGACGAGCGCATTTTTCGTGAAAGCTCATTTTTAAAAGTGTCAAACAAGTTGTTAGTCTTTTTTAAAAAAATAACTATTTTTGCGGATTCAATTGGGTAAGTACGATTTACAAATATTTTTTAGTTTTAAGTTTTGATTTAGATTCTACGTGAAATAGAAAATCCTAAAAATCCATGAAATTTATGTCGATTCTCATGTGTTTACATTTACCCCAGAATATTTTTTCATATGGGAAAATGTGAACAACATTCTGGTGGTTAATGTAAACATATAATTTTGGTAAAATGATATTTAAAAAAAAAACATAGTTTTAGTTAATTTCTATTGCTGGTATGCCGCGGAACTACATACTAAAGAAGGCGCCACCGCCATATTCAGTGGATGATGTTGCAAAAGCGGTCATCGACGTACAAAACCAAAATATGACGTTCAGAGCAGCTCAGGATGCATATGGGGTGCCAGTATCTGTCATCTATAACAGAATCAAACGGAGAAAAAACTCAATGGATAAATTTAAGCAAGGACGTAAGATTGCACTTTCATTGGAAGTAGAAAATGAGATTGTCAAATGCATTCTTGAACGCTCTTCATGTGGTTATCCATGCGATGAAGAGGAACTTCTAAATTTAATCAAGGACTATGTCGTTACAAATAGCATAAAGACTCCATTTACTAATTCAAAGCCTGGACAAGAATGGTACAGAAACTTTATGAAGAGACACCCCGAACTATCATTAAAGAAACCGGAGTTACTACAAAAATGCAGGAAGGATGCCAGAAAGCCCCAAGTCATTTACGACTTTTATAATCAGTTGAAAAAGGTTGTAACTGAATATGGGCTTGACGAAAATTCGGACTTTATATTCAATGTCGACGAAAGCGGGTTTTGTAATGATCCAAACAAACTGAAGGCAATAGGAAAAAAGGGATTTCCAATCAGCAGACTCACTGGAGGTTCTGGACGTCAGTCAACCACTGTTTTGGCATACGTTTCTGCAGATGGCTATGCTCTGCCTCCTTTAATTATCTTTAAAGGCGCAGCGGTACAAGCTCGATGGACAAATGATGAAGCATATCCTGGAACTTTATATGGAGCTTCGAAGAACGGTTGGATGGAGGAGCCACAGTTCTACCATTGTTTCATAAATGGGTTTGTTCCCCATGTGGCGCGTCTCAGAGAACAAAACAATGTTGTTGATCAAACTGCTTTATTGCTGTATGATGGACACTCCAGCCATATCAGCGTGCGTATAGTGGAAGCTGCTATGAATAACAATGTTCAATTGCTTCGATTTCCCAGCCATTTGACAGACAAGTTACAGCCGTTAGATAAAGCGGTTTTCGGTCCAGTCAAGACGGCTTGGGAAAAAGTCCTTGTACGACATGGAAAAGAAATGTTAAGCAAAGGGTTGTTTCAATTATTGAAGTCTAAATTTACAAAACTACTGGGACAAGTTTGGAAGAGTGCCTTGATTTCCAAAAATATTATTGCTGGATTTGAGTCAACAGGGGTTTTTCCAGTTGATCCATCAAAATTCCCGAAAACAGATTTCAATAAATCAGAGCTGGAAAAATATGAAAACAAAAATGCTTCTTATACGGAATCCTTTCAAACCTCACGATCTCTGGAACACCAGGAGGAACCTTCAACTTCAAATGGTAATTTCACTCTCAAATTTTTGAAAATTAATATAACCAAATAATGACTACATTCTTCCTAGCTCAATCATCTCCAAATATGCATCAGACCCCATTGTTGAGTCTCAGAGACCCCATCGCTATAGAAGGGTTCATTTTGTCGTCACCTCCATCAGTGGGATCACCATTTATCCATACCAATTCTGAAAATGCCTCTACACCATCAACCTCCAAATGTAAATATTTCTTTGATTAAGACTATAAGGTACGTAGAAGTATATGTGTTTCAATTACCTCCTTTCAGCACATTTAGTAAATGAAATGGAGTCCCCATTGTCTCAAAATACATTGATCTCACCTGATTATTCGCCGATACCTTCAACTTCCAAAGGTGTGAACAATTCTAATTTAAATTCTATTCTATAATAAAATCTTGCTTGTTCATTTCATTATTAGTTGCTTCATCAGTTGCCCCCATGGCCCATTTTTTCGCAGTTCCTTGTCAACTTCAAAACGCAACTCCGAAACGAAAAGTAACACCCCGTTTAAAGCAGCTTCAATATGGAGAGATTTTAACTACGGATGAAGTTCTCCAGCGTTTGAAAGAAGCGGAACAAAAGAAGATTGAAAAACTTCAGCCAAAAAAGAAAGTTCCAAAAGGGAAAAAGAAAAATATTGCATCTTCATCTTCATCTTCTGACGAAGAAACCCGAACCGTCAACTATGAACCAACTGATGATGATCTTGTAGATTTAGACTGGGGCGAAGACGAAAATGGGAGTGGACCTAATGAAGTTGATATGATGGAACCGGAACCAATTAAAGACTTTCAATTGGGAGAATTTGTTCTGGCTTCCTTTAAGGGTGGAAAGAGAAATTCGAGCTTGTTTGCCGAGTAGAACAACTTGATATTGAAGAAAAAGAAATAAAAGTTCAAGGGTTATCTGCGGCAAACTCATCCAAAACTGTGTTTAAGATAGTTAAAAAACATGTGAGTTTCATCAAAGTATTTCAAGTAATTGCAATGCTACCATTACCGAAGGAGGGATTAGAGGACGACGGAACAACAATTTATTCATTTGATGGATATGTCCCTGTGGAGGAAATTCGATAATAAACAATACTTTTTTCTTTTTCATAAACAATTTTTATTTTTCTGTATTTTAAAATAAATCTTTAATAATTATAAATTGATTTATCTTCTTTTTTGGGGTAAAAGTAAACACTCACTTTGTGTACCTTTCTAACTGCCAATGAGCCATATATTCGCTTTTGTATTCATTTTCCCTATAGCAGCTTCCATTATCATGACTAGTGAATGAAATACCTGTTTACATTCACCCCCGAATTTATGAAAAAAACAAAAACATGGTGGGGTATTTGTAAACATACCAATTTGGACAATTATTTAAACAATTTCGGAAATATTTTTTTATATTTATACAAAAGAATTGCCATTATTTAATATTTTCATCTAAAGATTTCCGTCAAATTGCTTCGTGAAAATGTATTAAGAACTGAAGTCAAAATTTAAAAAAAAACTTGAAATTGTTTACAATTACCCACATTGACCCTATTTGGTTTCGAGATTAGCTCTCCATTGCTGTATCTGTCATTGCGATTTCTATGTGTGCACGCACTCACAAACTATTCAAAACTGATGTCTGACAAACTGTTTGCGTAGTGTGTGGAGAAAGCATGTTTGTGCAGACCTGTCTGCGTAGTGTATGGGCCCTATTAATTAAGTTGGACTTAAAGGATGCAAAGCAAGAAGAGGCTTTCGGAAAAAAACCAAAAGTCACGCTTAGAGTGGGCGAACAAACATGTGCATTTCACTGAAGAAGATTGGTCCAATATACTGTGATCAGATGAATCTAACTTTGAGGTACGTTTTACTCGTATTTATGAATCACTTTTAAATTGAACATCAACAATTTTAAATAATTTTGATGTTCTCTAGACAAATCTATCATTTTTAAATACCTTTTTTTTTTAAATGATATTTGGCACCCCTGATGTCATTTTTGTGAGACGAAGGGTTGGAGAAGAGTACAACAGAATGCACGGTGGAGGCAGTGTGATGATCTGTGGATGCATGGCTGCCAGCGGTGTGGGTGAAATGCATGTGTGTGATGGTCAGATGGACTCTCGCAAGTACAAGTTAACACAATTATATCAAAATGTGCACGACACTTCTAGTGCACATGTTTGCACTTGTTTTCATCATCGCATCAAGTTTCCTAGCACTCATTCCATCCACCTGCATTAACCGCATTCCATCACGTTCGGCTAGCACCCACTTCAAGCAACATGATCAACCTACGGGAACACAACTTGCATCCAGTACCTCTGTGTCAGCATAAAAATAGTATTTAAGATGTAGATTTTAAGAAATTTCATGTTCAGTTCTATTATAGGCAGAATCGCTACCAGTCGATATTTGAATAAAGTTTTTAACATTTAAATTAAATGTGTAAGAGGTTATTTTCCCCTTAGTAAAAAAAATAAAGAAAATTTTCTTTATACAAATTGTTTATTTTCTTAAACAATTCAAACACAATAAAATTCCAACGATCCTCCTAGGAAAACCTTAGAGTAGCCACATGGAAGTGGACCATGTCTGAATGATCTATTCAGTAATTCTACCGTCTTTATATACAAAATTGTAAGAGCTTTTTAGAAGCTTATTCAATATATTGTGAAAGCTTTATGTTAACTGTATACAGTGTGTGAACAAAAATATAGTCACTTAAAATAAAAATAAAAATATATAATTCATAGGCAAACAAATCAAAGTACAAATTCATAAACAAAATGTTTCAAATGTAAATTAATTTACATAAATGTGTTGGAAAATGTACTTCTTTTTCCTTTTTCCAACATTTTCGGAGACATCAACATGCAAAATTTTAAATTACAACAAGACAATGCAACCTGCCACAAATCAGCCCTAACTATGAGGTGGCTTGAGGAGATTAATATAACCTACTTAAGGATCTAAATCCTATAGAACATCTATGGGGTATTCTGAAGCGTAGGATTCGGGAACACTCAATTCATCAAAAGAAACACTCAAGAATGTGTTAAAGCAAGAGTGGAGTCAAATTAATTCTGAAGAGTGTCGCAAGCTAGTAAGCACTACGCCCAGAGTCTCAAGAGTCACCGCAATCATAAAAGCCAAAGGCGGCCCAACAAAATATTAATAATCTCCAATAAAACTATTTATTTATCATATTTGTTTCCTTTCATTTCATTAAACTTTTTGTTTTTTGAAGATATAACGAATTTAAAAGGGTGCCTAATACATTTGGCCAAGGCTGTATATAAAAATGGTGTGAAAAATGTGTAGTAATTCATCAATTGAGAACGGCTGGGCCGATTTGGCTCAAATTTAATACCACAAGCCTCATTCAAATTCTTAAGTCTATCCTTAACCCATCTGTTATTAATTGTATTAAAAACAATGAAAGAACTATGGGTATTATACAAGAAATTTTCCCATTACATTTTGCTTCATTTAAAACAAGATTTACCCAGTTGCAAGTTGAAGATATATATAATGAAAATGATCAAGAGAACATCATAATAGATCCACTCAAAGAAAGGAGAAGAAACGAATAAGAAAGTCAGCTCAATGAATTTTTATGCGTATCGATTGATGATTCGGCAAGATGTTGACAATCATCTGTTGAGATATCGCCGGTTGTTTCAACAGTACTGCGTCGACGTGTACGTCAAGGTAGAAACGGAGCGTCTCAATTTCATTCGTTTCAATCAGTAGAAGTTATGATCAGATGAGTACATCCACTTACGTGACGCCATCTTTACTGAAGGAGACGCGGCCAACATCGGTTGTTTGACCATTCTCACAGCTACTTACGTTGGAAGTCCGCGCCACATGCATGAGTACGCTCAAGATGCGATGACGTACGTGCGGAATTACGGACCCCCGCATTTATCCATCACGTTCACTTGCAATCCGAAATGGTGCGAAATTACGAATATGTTGCTGACATGACAAACATCCGCCGATCGACATGATATCTCTGCACGAGTATTCAAACAAAAGATCAGAAGCGTGGTTTACCACATACACACATTCTGTTTTGGATGTTAGACAAGATCCGACAAGATCATATTGATTCGATTATTTCCGCCGAAATACAAGATCCAGAAACTGATCGGGAGCTACATTCCATTATGACAACGAACATGATCCATGGCCCTTGCGGAGTCCACAACCCAGACTCACCGTGCATGGAAAACGGACATTCCACAAAGCGTTTTCCCCGTCCGTTGGTGGCTGACACAATCAGTGGAATCGACGGATATACATTGTATCGGCGACGATGACAACGGCAAATCAATCGTGATGAAAGTGAAAGGAAACAATGTCGTCGTCGATAACCGGTGGATCGTTCCATATTGTCCGCTTTTGTCGAAAACGTTCTCAACCCACTGCAATGTTGAGTATTGCAACTCCATTAAATCCATCAAATACGTTTGCAAATATGTGAACAAAGGGAGCGACATGGCGGTGTTTGGCATTGCCGATCCGTATGCGAACGACGAGGTGACGAACTTTCAACTTGAGTTGTAACGAGGCAATTTGGCGGCTGTTTTCATTCATGAACGAGTCATGAACGTCACCCGACTGTCGTACATTTGGTAGTTCACTTGGAGAACGACCAGCGTGTCTACTTTATGGACGCAAATGCAGCGCAAAGAGCAGAACGACCACCAGCGACAACATTGACAAACTTATTTTCGATATGCGAAAGCGATCCGTTCGCAAGGACTTTACTCTATTCTTCTCTATTTTCCGTCAAAGTTCAAAATAAAATAGGTATGTAAACAGTAGGTACTATTTTGTTTAGTTGAAGCACCTATGTAAAATTTTAGAAGGTGACTGCTCGTGTTGTGATTCATACCGCATGATCCCAGCACTTGCTATCACAACAATCCACTTATCCAGCTGCATATGCATTTTCGGTCAAGGAACAAACGGTGAATGATCGTAAGTGTTATGGGAGTGGTTGCGCAAGCCGATTTGGCTACGCACAGAAAAGGTTATAAAAGAGATACGATGCGAAAAGAAAGTCAGTTTTTTATTAAACTAATACAGACGACAAGGTTGCAGCGACGCTAAAGACGCCGGAGTCAACGGACGCCTTTAGTCAACAAAATAAAATAAAGTCAATAAAATCTTAAAAGTCTTTTAATCAACTCCGTTGTGAGACTCTTCTCTCGTTGTATACGAGAAAGCACGGTCTCGCGACGATACAATACTCGAAAGAAGAAGAAATGAAGGACGAAACTGAAATGCTAGTCGAATGTATTTTTTTTTTATAATGAGCGAGTGCTCAAGGGGTTTGTGTACCCTTAAAGTGATTGTACACAGCGCGGGCTGCGAGAACAATTTTAAGCTTTTTGTTGAAGACTCTATTATAGAGGACATTGTTTACCAAAGTAATCTTTAATTATAGCGAAATTTGCTAGTTCCTTGGCATGAATTTAACGGCAAGCATTGTACATCTGCCCCAATATCCAATGTATTGGGCAAATTGTACAAGATTTGCATCAATAGCTAACATGACACTTCCTAAAAGTCGACCCTGAAGAAATGAATTCTATTGATGAAGTGTTGATCCGACCAAGTGCAGAAATAGCATAAAATAATATATACAAGTACATACACAATAAACCACACAAATGGGACATCAAAATGTTTGCCAGAGCTGGAGCTGGATCGAGCGGCTTTTTGTATGATTTTGCGATTTATACAGGAAAAGCAACCGAACCCGAAATTGTAAAAACTAAATTAGGAATTAGTGGAAATGTCGTGATTAGACTGTCAAAGTTTGTCAAAGCACGAACATTTTAAAGTATTCACAGATATATAATTGGTTCACGTCCTACCATTTGCTTTGTGAATTGAAAAAATTGCCATTTTGGCAACGGGAATTATTCGTCAAAATCGTCTACCAAGATATGAATTTTTGACGGAAGGTGAGCTTAAAAAGATGGGTAGAGGGTTATATGATTTCAGAGTGGAAAAGAACAACAATATCTTCGCTCTTATGGTATGACAATAAACAGGTATGTGTAGCATCGTCGCTTTATGGTGCGCTTCTTCTTGAACTCGTACGTTGTTGGTCACTCAATATCCAATTTTGGATATACAATAATGCCAGCTTGATTCAAAATATAGCAGAAAAAGGAGACTGTGCTTCGTACAAACGTGTAGAAACAAAACCAATAAACAATGTGACATGTGTAAAAAACTTTTATGCGGCTCTTGCAATGTCAACAAGTTGTTCAAATGTCAGTATGCTTGAAATTTTTGCTTTAGAATACTTATATAAATAAATATTTTTTTTTAATAACAAATTCATTCATGACATTCGTATGTTACTTTCATTTAACAATTTATAAAACAAAAATATTAAAACATAACATATAAATAAACGTAACAGTAAATGTCGGTCTACCTAGTGTTAAACCTAATTCTGACAAATCCCTCCCGAAGTCCTACAGACCCATCTCTCTTAACCCCTGCTGCGCCATTGGTGGCACGCGACGAAATATTGTCGGCACGTCATCAACTGAGAAACTCGATTGCTCCTTTAAGCGGCAGCATAAACTGTCTGCATCGAGTAAAGTTTTCTTATTTTTGCCTCTCATTCGTAACACCCGACTCCACAGTTACTCCACAAGATATTTCATGTCATGACAAGCAATTATGTCTTAACAGAAATATCTAACATGAAATTTGACAGGTGTGCTTTTTTTTGCTCTCGTCTGGAAATGTAATTTTTTGGCGATTATTAATTATTGTCTTCTCGTTTTCATGCCGGTTGCATGTTTATAAAAAGTTTATAAAAATTTAAATTTTTATTTTGTTTGTTTATTTATTGTGCGTGCGGTTTTTCCTGAAAAGAATTATTTTATTTATTCTTCCTTTTTCGTTTATTGTCGGGAGCAAAGCAAAAGTAAGTAAAACATTCATAAATGATATGAGGGAGCATTTAATATCCATTTAAAGTTATATATTATGTATGTACTGCAATGCATTCCTGTTAGCCAAATTTCAGGACTTAAATTGTTCTAAAACTCTTATTGTCTTTTAAGCAGATTAAATAATGGAGAATATCCCAGAACGACATACAAAAAATAATAAATTTGTACAGGGAAAAAGAATGATTGTGGAATTATAGAAGCAGCCTGTACAAAAGGAACGACTTGAAGAATAAAGCTTAGGATTAAATAGCTAAGTAGTTTCAAAGAAAAAAAAAGTAAAAAATCTAAGGTCATCTTATGTACAGTGAGCGCATTTCGTTTAACCGAACTTAGCACTTATAATTTTGAATCGGCTAAAGACAGTTAAAAAAAGCCATATTAAGTATGCCAGGTAAACGATTAAGTGACGATGTGATAGAGTTAGTTTACTATAATTACCATAGAAGTAAATCCGCTAAAGAATTGGCTGAAATGTTCTCTGTCAAACTAAGAACCGTTTATAGCATTATAAACCGTTCCGAAAAAGAAGGTAGATTAGAACTGAAGCACTCAACAGGTAGACCAAAAAAGCTAACACCGAGGAATGAGAGAAAAATAATAAGGACCATCGATGAAAACCCCCATATCAGCACTAGAATGTTAGCCACGGTCTTAAACAAGGATTGCGGAGTTGAAGTTTCAAATGAGACCGTCAGACAAGTTATGATTAAACACAAATATTCATCGAGAATCGCCAGAAAAAAAACATTACTCTCAGCGCTGAATATTTGTAAAAGATTAGATTTTACAATTAACCACATTAATCTTCCGACAGGTTATTGGAACGATGTTGTTTTTTGTGACGAGTCCAAAATAATGTTGTACTACCATGCAGGACCCCCGAGAGTCTGGAAAAAATCGCTAACAGCCCTCGAAAACAAGGATGTTTTTCAAGTAAGGGCGTTGGTGAAATAAAAATTATTGACAAAACGATAACTAAGGAAGTATATTTGGATATTTTAAGAGAAAATTTTAAAAGTGTGCAAAAATTCGGCTTTGTTGACCCAGAAAACGGAATCCAATTGCGTTACAAAACATAAATCGTATTTATGTAGAGGGGTTAATTTATAACTGCACCAAAGTCATTGAAACCCCTACCCAAAGTCCCGACTTAAACCCAATTGAAAATTTGTGGGCTTATTTAAAAAAGAAGGCGGTAAAAAGGGGTGCAAAGTCCAAAAAAGACTTAATTAAATTTATCAGTGAGGAGTGGGTAGAGATTCCCGAGGAATATGATCTTATAAAGCTCATAAATTCTATGAAGAGTAGATTACAGGCCGTCATTAAGACCAATGGCGTCATACTAAGTACTAAAAAATTCAAAATATGTTTATTTTTTTTTAATTAAATTTTAAATTAAGTTTAAAGTTTTTGCAATGAATTGTTTGACAATAAAAAAGCTAATATTGAAAGCTTTTTGTTAGATTTCTTTTAATTTTCGTCCCATTTTTTTTTTTTACTTTTTATTTATTATAGGAAACAGTTAATATTAAAATAAAATTATAAAGAACAAATTGAAAGAAATTCATATATTTCTTATAAATTTATTCTTTGAAGTCTATTTTTTGTGTATTTTTTTGGTTTTGCAAACATTTTCTTGACAAACTGTGTTGGTTCCCAACAAAACAGCACAAACCATAAAAATTCAATTACATAAAAAATCCATATCTTGTATTCGAAAATGTACCTATTGTAAGGCCGCGCACATTTGACACTTGAGGCGATGAAAAGATGAAAGGGTTTCATGCGCGTTGGACTGTTCGTCGAGATATAACTACAACGCTGGTTGCAAATGCAACTTTGATATCTTCGACGACTAGTTTTGACGAACATGAAAACACAAATTGTAAGAGCGTAGATAAAACCACAACCAAAATAATAGAAAATAATTAACTAAAACACCTGAATTGTCAAATGTGCAAGGCCAGATTGCTAAGATGCATGCTTTTTCTCTCTAGCATCGTCCAAAACCAATCTAGTGTCGCTAGTCATGCTAGGTCAAAAACCTTATATTAATGGCCGACTTAAAAAGAGAGAAAGCATACAGCTATAGCCCCATAAGGTTAATAGTCACAGCTCTAACTTCATAATTTATATATGGGGCATTATAAATTTTAATTGGTATAAACATAATGTACAAACACATAAGTGTCATTACATTTTATATGAATATTTAAGAGTTCACATGTATATAAAAGTAAAGCATAACAGCTGTTAGAGACCGAGGTTTCTTCATCTCATGAGACAAGTTTCCTCGACACTAATCGCCATTCATTCGAATCGGAAGAATAATAAAATTGTAACGTCTTTATCTCTTGCGTTTCATTTTAAATACAAAATTATATTTTATACTTCATCTAAGTATAGGACAAACTGTATAATAAAGCATGGCCAAGGAGACCTAGTGGCACTCATCATCATTCATTCATTAGATAAACACACTCACACTCGGTTCAGTGAAGTGACTAAACATTCACATTCATTCACTATCATTTTTGGTTCAGGAAGTGGCTTCAGATAATAATATAAAATTGCATTGATTGGTTAATTTTGTTATTTTTTATTTTTTTTTTTCTTTTTTTCTAATTCTTTTGTTTTCGATCTATTAAATAGAAGTTGCTCGACATTATTCCAGGATGGCAACTAGTCTCACTTTTGAGACGGTCTCAGCCTCCTTGAAAAGCACCATAAAAGTAATCCGGAAGGAAATCGGACCCAGCTTGGCCACCATATCCAAGACATCTTAAAGAAAATCGACGTGGACGACAAAGATGTGGGCATGTCCACAGTGTCGGTGTTCATACATAGTTGAACATGTTTATTCTTAGACCGTAATAAATTAAATTACGGTTCAATCCTAAGTCAACAACGAAACAACACGTGTTTGAAAGGCACATCGCAGACGGTCATTAAACAATAAAATCAAGATCAGCGCCGTACTGCATCCCTACAATAACAATGTATGAACATTACTTGCTAGCGCAGGTACATAGCAGATAAGAATATCGCTTGCTGTGACCTTCAGTCTAGCATAGCATAGGATAAGAATTCTTTGTAAAGATCTTCTGTCCTTTATCATTAAATAACTATAGTAAATAGTATATAAGGAATGTACATAGTTTTAAAATAGTATAAATAAGGAACAATTTTTAAAATAAAGGCAGATAGTTTAAACTACTCGCGTTGTGAGGTCTTCTTTACAACAGAGTGGCATTTCAGTATTGGTCTTAAACTAGCAACCATATATGAAATACTACTAACAAACTCAGCACGACTCTTCTCCACTTCGCACGCAATGGGCAGTTTGCCTATGTTTGCCACATTGTTCTCAAACTGTGTTCCGTAAAATGGATAAAACTTTAACCGTAGAGCCATATTGCCGAATATATTTAAAAGCACAGTTTTGGATACAGAAAATTTATTCACTTATTATTCCTGCTAAAGGCACCTCATTGTAGAATAGGCGTTGCTGACGAACTGGAATGTATAGCTCATTGCAGATCTGATAGACTACAAGATAGAACAGTAAAATAAATATTATTTGCATTTCGAGAAAGCTTGGCTTCATTGACTTATTTCTAAATCCAAACCAAAACAATGACAATTTATAATCTTCGAAATCTACCTCCGAGCACTGCTAACAACAATACCGGATGTGGTTTCATTCTAATGAATAACAACGATCAGATGGAAATACTCTATCTAGTACGTCCATATACAAACTCATATCTACGCAAGGATAATGTACAGATGCCGGCATCTCTTAAGCTCTATAACAAATGGGATCGTGTCTATAATTACCAGTATTATAACTATGCGGAGAGACTTACAATACCAAGAGGAAAGGGCGAACACAAGGAAACGTTACTAGCAACTGCTCTGCGGGAGTTTATGGAAGAGACCAGCCTACGTCTAGAACACATCAAAGTCTTTAACTATTTTTTTAATCTGACATTCGAAGATGACCGAACCTACACCTATACAATATTTATGGGCTACTCTACGATTCAGTGTCTTCGTCATTCAAACAATAGATATCTCAGCGTTCAATACTGCCAACAGGAAAATGTCTTTATGGTAGCTGAAACTGTCAAGGATGGCACACTAGAAAACTGCAAGCTTGCCAATGCAAAGATACAGTATCGAGACTACATCCGTTTCATGCAAGACTATCAACTCAAGTGCTATAAGAACAGCAACTACCGTGATCTTTTTAACTTCATATCATTCATGATATGCAAGAAGAAAGAGTGTCAACTACAACTATCTAACGACCCTGAACAGCCAATCTATTGCTGGAATGATGCAATCTATAGTCATGATACCCACTACCTCAAACCGGTTAAGTTCCTAGATATTAAGCTGCAGTATCACTCCTTCTAACACTTACGTATTTATGTTCCACTTTAGTATTTAGTTGTAGGCAACATGCCAGATAAAATAATAAATGCTCAGTTAAATCAAACTTAACTTTGTTTTTCTTTGAGTAATTCATTATCGTCACGTCTGATTCCACTACTGACACGTCAGTGTTCCGCTATTGTCACGTCCGTATTCCACTATTGTTACGTCTAGATATTGCATCTCGCCATCTCTGAGATTCATCATATTCCCATAGCCAGCTCTAAGGGTCGCCATATTTTCTCTATAATAAGTAAAACTAAAACTATAATGGCACAGCAAACATTGTGAGGGCTATGTCATTAATGGCTTCTGCTATCAACATCAGAAGTTCTTCCTCGCCGAATGGATCATGGAGTACACGGGTGAGGTCAGACGCCCCATACCCGTCTCGGTATGTAATATTAGTAACTCAAGGACGGTTCCTATCTTTCCTCTCATGTGCGCACAAAGAAACCTGCATGACCGCGAGCTTACTTTCCTCAATCACACCTGCAATGAGGTATTACAAGACTCGGCACAATATCTCAAAGCTGTCTCACAACCAATTAATAACACTACCATTAGTAACGAAAAGACAGAGTACATTAAGAAAATTATTCAATTCTCGGATAATCACCGCAGCCATCTTCTATCCCAGAGGACCTACCTCAAGAATACATATATCTATCTCTATTTCACCGAGGACTATATTCCAAAGAACAAGAAAGTAAAGGCATGGTTCGACAATGCCAAGTTAATTGAGAAAATTAAGGTAATCAAGGTACCACTCATTGATCTTAACAATATGATTGACATATATATGATACTAGCATATCTGCCAGCAAAATGCATTACTGACAGTGGTAGCCAGATTGCATACATTCCCAACATAGTACTTCTCAACGGATTCATTTGCTACGGATCCGGATACGGACAAACCAAGTTTGTGGAACCTAGTAAGGTAATGGCAATTCCACCAAGCTATAAAATTCATACCAAGGACTTCTGGAATCATGTAAACCACTACCCCTGCATACGAGTACCGCCACTCAGTATCGATGCAGAGACAAAGCATAACCAGAGTCCAGTACTAGTGGTATTGGATGTTAAACGAAATCAGACATTAAATACGCAAGCAAACGTTGTTGTTAGTAATACAAAGTTCCGTATTCCCAACCTCGAGGACCAAAGAGCGATTGAGTATCCCTGTCAATACTAGACGGTGCACAGCACTATAGTCTTTCCGCAACGAAATTAATTTTTTTTTCATTCCGATTTCATTCAATCTCGAGGCACATTCGGCGAAAAAAAAATGTTAAGGACCGAGCAAAGCACAGGGCCATATAAATGTAAAACTCTAACTGATTAACGGGATATATTTTGAATTTAGACAATGTCAAAGCTGACTCTACTCTTCTTGTATGGGTGAAACCGAGGAATTTCCTCTATCTTAGTCTTCCTATATGCATTTGGCTGCAACACAGCCCTAAACTCATTCCGAGATCTAGAGTTTTGATCGACTGCAGCGCTAGAGGGAGAGGCATGTACGGCAGTCTTTGTGATATTGGTTAGAGTGAGGCTATTGTATTGATCCTCTGTCTCTTCCCCAGAGTTGGGGTACTCGATAAAGCCATCATCAATATCCTCAGTACCGGAAGCCTCACCCAGAACTGTTTCCACTTCTTCCAGTCTATTATCAACTCTAACGGACGGCGCACTTGCCCCGTCTGTACTATCAAACAGCATATTCAAGCTCCAAACACTAGAGTCATCTGATTCAGTACTATCTACTCGTATCAACCAATGACCCAAGTTTATTTCAAGTAATAGACAAAATACTATCAGATATTGACGTAGATGGTGAATTCAATAACTGTCTTCAGGATTTCGATCAGGTGACCTGCTCGATATGATTGGTGTGCACTCTCCGGAGGTAACTACAAGGAAAGATGTTCTTTCTCAAACGGTTGCCAATCTGTTTACTGATGGCGTTAATGATGTACCTTCTCCTTCATCGGCGGACATGACAAAAATTCCAGTAGTAAACTCTGTAAGCTGCCAAATAAACATCGATAGCGTTTCATATCGCAATAAGAACCGGGATGAAAACTTCTGGCTGCAGACCAATGTAGCAGTGCCTGTCGCTGCATTCTCTGAAAGATCTATCGGTACGGGCAGTGAACGTGTAATTCTCGATATAGGAGTACCATCTCATGCAGTGTCCAGTAACCCCCCCATATATCCCCCACTAGGCATAGACACTAGGCATAGACATCGCCCGTCAACTCCAATGCAGCTGAATCTTCGCCAGTGAAACCTGAACCATTACATTCTATCGATATCCCCCAGCGGGCATATACACCAGAAATGGAGACACCCATCACATTTAGTCAACCGCTATTGATTGATAATACACCAACGTCGTCATCGTCTGGACAGGATAGTGCATTATCATCAACCCGCCGTTCGAAAAATGCTCTGAAAAGGGCTGGAATAGCCAAGTACTGTAAACAGCTTAGTCTTTTTGCCATTAGCCATAATGCTGATGGATCCGATCCCCAGTACTGGTGTAGCTACCGACAGAAGTGTACTATATCTGAACTGATAAAGAAACGAAAGACTACTGAAGCAGTAAAGGAGAAATTAAAAACCCTTGAAGAAGCATAGGCCACGTTTGAAGCAGTGGATGACCAAATCCGTAAAGATTATCCGAGTCAAATCTACCATCTATATTTCACCGAAGATCTGCACGGGCAGATGATGAAATTACACGAAGACTTCAAGGGCGCGCTTGAAGCAAAATTGCAAGCATTGAGCGGATTATCGAAAAGCAGCTACGAAAGCATAAGCGGGGCCTCAAAAACTAGCAACAAATTCACAACCGAAACCGACTTGAAACCTGAAGTACAACGAGCGGTGAGGAGATGCCACATGAAGCAAGCATCAATGCTGAAGCTAATGGAGCGCTTGGAAATGCAGAATCAAACTACAGAGTACTATGAGGCAAAAATAAACCGATTGAAGGCTGATTGGGCCAGCATTCAAGAAGATAATGTGAAAATACATTCAGAGGCCGAAGATTCCACTCAGTACGAATTTGACATAAGTGACATTGATGAACTTGATATGAAAGTACAGGATGTGGTCATCGCCTTAAGCCAAAGGTTAAATGCCGCAATGCAGGGGAAAATATTGCTTAAAGCATCAGAAAATCCGACACCCAAAACAGCGGTAAAGCTACCCACTATAACCATTCCCCAGTTTGACGGAGACTACTTGAAATGGACGCAATTCAACGATATGTTCCTGCAGATGATAGACAAGCAACCTATCGAAAATATAGAAAAGATGTGGTATCGTAAGAGCAACGTCATCGGAGAAGCAGGAAGGCTGATACAACACCTGACCATATCAGCACAGAACTATAACGTCGCGTGGAAAATATTGAGCGATAGATACGATAATAAAAGATTGTTAGTACCCTCAATTCTAAAAAGGCTTCTCAATCAACCCACAGTTTTGCCGGACTGCGCAAGATCATTGAAGATGTACGGTACCACGCGAGAATGTGTACTCATGCTGGAGAACAATGGAGTAAAGGTTAAGGGCACGTGGGACCCTATATTATTGCACATCAATAAGAAGTTAGACCGCAGTTCACAATCCAGTTATGAGCAAAATCTAAAGGCCCCTAGAGAGTTACAGCTATTGGATGAGTTTTTACAGTTCATTGAAACAAGGTTCCAGTCATTAGAAACCCTGGGAACAAAGGCAGGAAATCAAACAAGGGCTACTCAAAGGAACTTGAAGGCAACTACATATACCGTAAACAGCAATCCCTTCAAGTATGCGATCTGTGATAAAATACATTACGTTGCTCAATGTAAGAGTTTTGCGAAGGCAACCATACCAAGGGAGGTCATGGCCAGCGCAAATGTAACTCGAAAGGATGCACCAAATGTAACCGAAAGCATTGCACTCTGATACATCAAGAGCAAAAGACAGAAGAAATATTACAGGCCTCTGTAAACGTGGCAGCACCGGCCCAAGACAAAAGAACAGAATACGTCCTTTTAGCAACGGCAACAGTGACAGTATGGAACAAGGAGCATAAACCGGTCGACTGCAGGGTCCTACTAGATTCAGGCTCTCAGATCAACCTCATCTCAGAGAGGCTCCAAAGGCGGTTACAGCTTGACAAGAGAGACAGTCAGCTCACCATATACGGCATCGGAAACGCAGCGTCACAATCCAAGGACAGAGTAATAGTGGAAATCCAGTCCAAAACCAGCAGCTTCCATACAGCGTTCGAGGCCCAAGTCATAAGAAGTATCACCAACATACAACCACAAAAATATATAGATATTTCGCAATGGCAATGGCCTGAGAACATAACCTTAGCTGACCCCAACTTTAATAAACCTCAGAAGGTGGATATGTTGTTACGAGCGGAAATGTACGGGGAAATTATACGTTCTGGACAAATAAGATTGGACCCAAACTTGCCAACACTTCAGGAGTCTTCACAGGAATCTCAATCGGTCAATTAGAAAAAGAACTCGAGAAATTCTGGGAACTAGAGGAAATTCCCTCAGAGAAGGTACAAGGCGTCCACGAAAAAAGGTGCGAAGAATTCTGTTGAAAGAATGTTAACATGGCAACCCTCATGCAACATGCATATTCCTCTTTCCTGTTTTATTCTCTCCTTATATTTTTCTTTATTCACCCATTTGTATGAATTCCTTTTATTTAGTCGCTCAATAAACGTTGTGTTGAATAGACGTCTCGGAGTTTATCTTAATCAAATTCTTCCAAAATACTACAGACAGGGATACCGACGGAAGATTCATAGTAAACCTCCCGATCCTAGGAGCGTCGGAATCACTGGGAGACTCACGGAACATAGCATGGAGAAAGTATATGAATTTAGAGCGGAAGTTGCAAAAAGACACAGAGCTGTGCCAGCAGTATACACTATTTTTAGAGGAATACTTACAGTATTCATGCGCGAAATAGGGGAAAGCGAAATCCCGGAAACCCATTATTTTTTGCCTCATCACGGAGTTCTGAGACCAGAGAAGAGCACTACAAAGCTGAGAGTAGTGTTTGATGCATCATGCAAAACAACATCAAACATATAATGCAACATCTAAATGATATAATGCTGAAGGGAGCCAAGATCCAGGATGATCTAATGGATATCTTGCTCAGGTTCCGGACATACAAATATGCTATTATAGGTGACATCAAGCAAATGTTCCGTCAAATAAGAATAGCACCAGAAGATCAGCCCTTACAATTAATAATGTGGCGGCCATCACCAAAAGACACGGTGCGCTACTACAAATTGTGCACAGTGACATACGGCACCTCCATACCTAGCAACCAGATGCCTGAAGCAGCTTGCAGAGGAGGAAGAAGTTAGATGTCCGCTAGGTTCAGCAGCAATACGGGACTGCTACATGGATGATATCATAACAGGCGCCAACACCTTTCACGAAGGCATCCAGAAGCGAAACCAGATAATTGAGATGCTAGCTGCAGGAAAATTCGAAGTGCATAAATGATGAAATGCTGTCGACAGGAATACCACCGGAGAACAGAGAAAAGGAAAAATTGTTCGACAATGAAGACTCAGGATACATAAATACACTAGGACTATCCTGGCAAAAGGGTCAAGACAATTTCACGTTTACGACAACCTGGTCAGAGATTCTAGTGAAGATAACCAAACGCCAGATAGTATCCGAAGCGGCTCGGCTATTCGACCCGTCAGGGCTAGTAAGTCCAGTTATAGTAACGGCGAAAATATACATCCAAAGGCTTTGGAAGCAAAAGTTAGATTGGGATCAGGAACTCGGTGAAGATCTCCAACATGAATGGTTGAAGTTCAGTCAGGAATTAAGCACTCTCCACCAACTGAAAATAAGACGTAACGTTATGGAAGCAAGCATCGCCAAGAGAATTGAAATGCACGTGTTTGCCGATGCAAGCGAGGTAGCCTACGGAGCTGTCAGTTATATCAGAACCATAGACTTCGAAGGAAAAATACGAACAAGAATTCTCAAGAATGCTCTAAATCACGCGTGGTTCCAGTTAAAACAATAACACTGCCAAGACTAGAGTTATGCGCATCACAGCTGGCGGTAGAATTGGCGGCTAAGGAAACCTATCTGTGGTCAGACTCGCAAGTCGTGCTATCCTGGATTAATGGCGAACCATCCATCTTCAAAACTTATGTAGCTCACAGAATTGCGGCTATACAACAAAAAAGCCAGATTGGACAATGGAATTATGTCAGTACAATGGCTTATCCGTCGGACTTGGTATCAAGAGGTACTCTACCAAGCAAACTAAAAGGTTCAGAGCTATGGTTCTGGGGTCCCGAATTCCTTAGCAGGCACGAGGAACAATGGCCAAAGAGAGAAACGGCACACACCAGAATAGAAGAAGAGGAGCGAGTAACTAGTATACCAACAACTTGCAGGGAAGCAAGAGAAGCCACTCAACACCCGGTGTACATCATAGACCACCGCAACTCATTAACATTCCTGCAAAGAGTATTAGCATACGTAGCAAGAGCCACAAGACGTTTGAAGGGTAAATTAGACAGCAAATGGCCTACCACCCTGGAACTGAAGGAAGAAGAGATCGAAATCATAAGAGCGATACCACTGGTGCACTTTAAGGAGGAACTGGCGCAACTAACAAATGGAGCGGAAATTAAGGGACACAGCCGACTCACCAGACTCTCGCCATTTTTAGACAAGGAGGGAATTATTAGAGTAGGCAGCAGGCTAAACAATGCGGAGGTAGGATACGAAGCTAAACATCCAGCTCTGCTACCAGGAAATAACTTTGTATCCAGATTGATACTAGAACACCTGCATGCCGGACCATCAGCGCTATTAGTGATCGCAAGACAGCAATACTGGATCCTTCGAGGTAGAACGTTGACCAGGGCTATTGTCGCTCAATGCACACAGTGCGTCCGAAGCGAATCGCAGTTGTTTACGCAAAAAATGAGAAGTTTACCCAAGGAGAGATTGTTACTCACAAGAGCTTTCCTGTCAGCCGGCGTGGATTTCTGCGGACCCATATGGACACACTATCATCTGAGGGGCAAAAGACCAACGAAGAGCTATATAGCGGTATTTTGCTGTTTCACAACAAAGGCAGTACATCTAGAGGTAGTGTCCGATCTAGCTACTGACGGTTTTATAGGTGCTCTGCGGAGATTCATGGCTCGCCGTGGATATTGTAAAGAACGGCACTGTGACAGCGCAACAAACTTTGTAGGAGCCAAAAATAAGCTCAACGAATTGGCGACACTGTTGGAAGAAGAATCGGGCCAAGAAAAAATATTGAGGGGCGGTGCCGAAAAGGGCCTACAATTCCATTTCGGGGTATTATGGGAGGCGGCCGTCAAATCAGTTAAAAAACTGCTGCAACATACGCTCAAATCGGCCTCTCTAACTTCCGAGGAGCTAAATACGGTAGCAACAGAGGCAGAAGCAATTTTAAATTCAAGGCCCTTAACCCCGATGTCGTCAGACCCAAACCACTTGAGCGCACTTACGCCAGGCCATTTTTTAATAGGAGAACCACTAACCACAATACCCGAGCCAAACGCTGGCCAAAGTAACTTGTCCAGATTAACCAGATGGAAATTAGTCTCAGCCATCAGAACAGAACAGATATATACCGTATTATATCTAAAAAACTTCAAAACATTCTATCGAGTACTTTCTTTTAAAAAAATTTCCGAAAATCGCCTAATTTTTTATGGGTTACACTGGTATAGCCCCTTAAGCCAGAAAAGATAAGTGAGATTAATGATGAATAAATCTGAGTGTTTTCATTTTACGATCTAAAGCTCGGCACAAACAGGGAAAGACAAAAAACACATGTTGGCCGGATAATGAGTATTTTAGAATTTCCAATAGAAAAGACTGATTTGCATCTGAATTGTGTCAAATAAAATTAAATGTAACGATAGAAGTGTAACATTTCTGTAAAAACCTCTTAACAACAATCCCAAAAAATACTGTTTACAAAATATTTCTTACTGAATTTATCGACAAACAATTTTGTTTTTAATTACTGTTTCTTTTTTTTTAGTTTTCCATTAATTTGATCAAGTATGTATGTATGTAAGAAAAGCGAGATCAGTGGAAAATATCCGATGACCTTCATAGTTCTATGAAAAAACCCAAAAGTCATTTCTTAATACTACCTCGTACCAATTTGAAATCACAGTTAGTTAATTAATTATTATGAATTATACAATATTATATTATATTAATTAATTAAATAAAATATTAAATTTTGCAAGAAAAATTTAATTTGTTTATCACATTCCTGGTGTTACATCTTAAATGTATTATATTTTATATTTTTATACGCATATACATCGTATAATGGCTATTCCTTCTTTTTATGTATTTAATAAAGAAAAACTTAAACCTAACTATTATCTATTGGAATAATTAATTGCTGAAGTTAAATCGCAGATATACAGTATGTACATATGTTGTTTTGCTTCATTATCAATCTTTCATGTTGTTTTCTTTTCTTGTTTTGTCTCTTTTTTGTCACAAGCAATCACCACATTGCATGCGGAAAGCTTTGTTTCTATTTTATTGTAATCTTAAGCCTAGCACTTACAATCTGCACCATGACCCGGATTAAATGGTCTGTAAAAGTTAGGTGAGGTCATGCGGCTGCATCACATTCAATGATATGCCTTTGTCGCATCGACACTGGTCATTGATGACACGATGAAGCAGTAAATTTGCTCTATCTTCAACCTGAAAATGTTAAAAAAAATCAGATGAAAGGAATTATAAATTCTTCTTTGGAATCATTATTGTTGTATGCTAAGGAATCTACTACTACTTGTTGGAAAACATATACACTTAGAAACATTCACTTTCGTACGGATTGCTTTTTCAGAAAAAAATCCCAATTTAGGTTAAAGGATTTGCATTTCCGTTAACGAGTCATCGTGCAATCACTTCATTAGTTCATTTTCTTCACAATACAAAAAAAAACAAAAAAACTTAACGGTACAATTTGTTTATTTTACATGTCATCATTAACTTTACATTGCAAAGAGAACAAACATTCAGTTTCGTACCACAGAAGTAAGTGCAACTACAGATCAGAATTTTAAGGTTTGAAAGCTTGATTTATCCGATTAAAATTTTTAAGTGCGTTGTTTTTAGTAAACAATAAAGGTATTTTTATTTTTTGGAATCAATTTCCATGTTAATAATTTGGTTTCTTAGAATGGGTATCGTTGGATCGTTGGCAATTTTACACCGAAAGGATGAAAAATCTTTTGCCGAAATAGGCAAAATATTACATCTTCAAAAGTCAACTGTACAATATATTTGTAAACGGTTCTTTGAAGAGGCAAGGATAAAAAATGTGTGTAGCAACAAGGCACCCAGAAAAATGACAAAGTCTGCACAAAAATTTATTCTTCGTGAAATAAGAATAAATCCCAAGTTGACTTCAGTGAAATTGAGTAAGATGTTAATTGATTTCAATAGAACCAACGTGAACCCAATTACATCAGGCGCACACTTAAGAAACATGGCTACCATTCACGTGTATGTCGTAGAAAACCTTTGGTCAGCGAGGTCAATAGAATCAAGAGACTGAATTTTGCCAAAACTTACAAAGATAAGCCAGTAGACTTCTGGAAAAATGTCATATTCGTAGATGAAAGCAAATTCCCACTTTTCCGAAATGACAAAAAACAGGAAAAAGTTTACCGGAGACGTAACGAAGCTTACCTTACAAAAAACTTGTCCGCGACTGTAAAACATGGTGGACAAAGTGTTATGGTTTGGGGAGCTATGGGCTGGGAGGGTGTTGGAAATTTAATATTTATCCAGGGCAATATGAATAAAAATATGTACCTTAATATTCTCAAAGAAAATTTAAAAGATTCAGCCAACAAATTGAGAATTAAGGACACGTTCCACTTTTACCAAGGCAACGATCCAAAGCATAAGGCATTAGACGTGCGTCTCTGGATTTTATACAACTGCCCAAAATGCATTGAAACATCTCCCCAGAGTCCAGACATTAATCCTATCGAACATCTGTGGGAACATTTGGAAAGACAGATAAGAAAAACAAGGTCAGTGAAAAACAAAAAGGAGCTTCAAACACTCATATTGGAAGAGTGGAATAAAATTCCATCAGATATAACTAAAAATTTGGTTGAATCGCTTCCAAGTAGGCTTGCAGCTGTAATTAAGCACAAAGGAAATCCTACACCGTATTAAATTTATTAATTTTTAAGTTTTTTTAAGTAAACTAAACCTCATACGAAACTGAATGTTTCTTAAGTTCTTATCTTTATATCATTTAACATTAATTTTTTTTTGCTTTCAAATGGAATTTGAGTTTTTTATTTATATTTTTCTAAGTTATTCGATTAAATTTGAAAATTAAATAATAAATAAACTGGGAAAATATTTTAATTTTTTCGAGAATAACGAATACTTCGCAAAGATATTCTTCGTACGAAACTGAATGTTTCTAAGTGTAGATTTTCAATAATTTGTAGATAAAATATTTTATGAAACTCTCTGCCTTTAAACTTGAAATTTCTAAAAATGAAAACTGATCATTTTAATCATCCCGCCTTAGAATACAATACAATGCGCCATAATGAGATTTATTGGCTGTAGAACGTTAGCACAATTAGTATTATGTGCCTACCGCAAAACACAAAGCGTCGCTATGAACAATCGTTTGCGTAATTTAATTTTTTCCCCGCTACTGTTGATGGTTGGTTACCATATCTTTGTGAATAAATGGCGACTCTGACAATCTGTTATTTTGTAACGTTTTGTGTTTTCACTCGTAAATGACCGACAATTTTTTTTTCTCCTTAAAAAAGTACTTGATTGCGGTTCTTACGCATACCATATTACGAGTAGTATTACATTAATACACCAATTAATAGAATATCTTTATCATTTTATCATTTGAATGTTTCTTCATCCGAGAATAACGTGACGTCAGCTTCTAAGAAACGTTCGAAACAAAATGTGTCCACAGTTCATTCATCTTCTGACTCTGATTCTGATGAGAGAATATGCTCGCTCAAGAGAACTAGATATGATCCACGCGTAGACAGTTTAATAAAGAAAGTAAGTTACATACCTAATAAACTACCTGATTTAGGTATAAACTTCTCAGCAATATGTTACGCCTGAGGCATTTATTTAACGAAATGGAATTCTCCAACAATGATGCGAATGTCCCCTCGACAGTGCCAGCAGAAGGGAAGGCAGTTTCTTGTGAATCCTACCACAGGCGGGTTGCTTCATTTTGCCGAGGTTAAGACTTCTGCAGACAACCGACACCCCATTAAGAACGCATCTAAAGAGAGAGTAGACCAATTTGGGTAGAGGAATTGGATTGAATGAATTTCCAAAGTTTTCTAGCTATTCCGGGTTTCATAGAACTTTAAATGATGTGTTATCCCATCTTAATAGAGGAAAAGATTATCTGACCTCCAGAGGACGAGTAATGGCTGGCTTAGCAGAGAAAAATAGCAAATGGTTCTTTTAATAAGCCCAACAAATCCATTACAGTCTCGACCGGCTTTAATATTTTGATTTGTGGAGAAATAAATTGAATTGCAACCTGCTGTTTAAAACCGAGTCCAGAACATTCTGTAAATCTCCTTACCCCAATCCACTTCGCCAGCAGTTCAAATAGTCTTATTGACACCCAACATGGAGGGTGCGGAATCTATTTCGCATTTCAGGGAGTTCAAAAATATTTATTTGCTCGCCTTACAGCAGGATGCTGTAGAAGCAAGTTGGGAAAGAATTTATCTGATATCCTGTTAAATTACTTCAAACAGATGTGTTATTCTATTCGAAAAACATGTTCCTTTAAGCAAAAAGATCAAGAGAGCTGCCTCACCAATCTGGTTAACGTCTGAAATACTCCAGCTCTTGCAAGAACGCCACGCAGTAAACAAGAAATCGAAAAGGTTCAGCATTGATAAATTCAACAAGCCTCTAAATCTCGGTACTATAGCCGAGCACTATGGAGCAATAACTCTTGTTTAAATGCTGTAGGAAAGGGCAGTGGCCTAGCTACCGGGGGTGTTACAGGTGGCAATCACCGGGTAGTTTAATTCCTAAATCGACAATAAATCAATCCTCTTTTAAAATTAATTCACAATTCAAGTGAAGGGTTGATCGTTGTCACCGCATATTTGCGCACAACGTGGCACTTCGTTTCAAGGATCTCGGTCGCAGATCACGATATCACAGTCCGATGTGCATTATGGACGACGGAATGGTAATCGAATGATCTCGGCTCCTTCTCTTTGTGTATTCTTTCTTTGTACCATGTGAAGCGGTTTTTCTTTCCAGTTGCTACGAAGGATATTTTCCCTGCAACAGGCCATAGGGTCGCTGTGATGTGTTGTTTGGACAAAACCCCTGAAAGTAATCCTGAGCTTCTCAGGAGAGCCGTATGTATATTGGTTTTCCCACCGATGTTCATCCGCTTCAATGCTGGTTGAATATTTACTCCGTTTATTACTTACTTTGCACTTCATTTCCCTCTTCCATATAACCAGTTTTACCCCGGGGTAATTAGTCTAGTGCGCACTGGCGCACTGTATTTTTTTTTTTTTTTTTTAGCGAAGATTGCCATGTAAACAGACCTGTAACGTAATTAAGTACTTTTGTACTTAATTACTATTTAAGTACAAGTACCATTACTTGATACTTGTACTTAAGAATTGCAATTACCAGTACAGGTACTTGTACTGGTACTTACAATTCCTTCAAAAGTAATTAAAATATGATCTAATTACTTTTGTACTTAAAAAATGTATTTAAGTACTATTTTTTAAATTCCTTTTAAGTACTTTTAATTATTTTTAATTACTTTTTGTGAATGTAATTCCTTATAAGTACGAATGGTATTTTCTATTTTACCTTGTTTTGTGAACATTTCAGTTAATACGTTGAATATTGCAAATATGCAAATGAAAACTTGAAAAAAAATTGGTATTTTATCATCATTTGTAATGCTGTCTGCAGCATTAATAAACAACTGAATACCTATTATTTTATTCCGTGAAATTTGTTTTGTTTTTTTTAATCAAATGTATATTAAGTGTGGGGTTAAGTCTAAAGCCTGTGTTACTTACTTTTACAAATTACATAGAGCTTTATCAAGCCCTTTGTTTGCTAACGAAACCGTTTTAGAATCAGGCGCAAAAAAATGAAGATCAATGTAATGTACCAAGTAATGGTACTTGTACTTATAAAAATTAAAATACGTGGTACTGGTACTTGAAATGAACAGCTCTGGTTTTTAACCCCTCTACAAAATAGCGTTATGAATTATTGGCGCCAAAGTTATCGTACTCTCCCCACAACTATTTTTTCCCCAACGCCAGACACTTGGACACTAAGCGAATACAAAATATTTACCAACTGTTGTTGCTTGTCATCATTGTCACATTCCACTGAAATATTGTCTGTAATCTGATAAACTTATGGATCTTCAGCATATGGCCATGAATTTCTTACAACCAAACACAAAAGCAAGGAAAAACTTCAAAACGTCAATATACAAAGGCGAAGGGGCTATGGATTCCTCATAATCTTTGACACGAAAGGTGGGGCCAATGAAAAATGCGTTATGCAGCGGAAGGCACTCGATTAATTAGATAGAAGCACATATGCTTGTGACAATTTTGGGCTGTTTTTCGTAGATCGTGCACAGCAAGCAAAGAATAGTTTCACTGTTATATTATATTGTACCTATGGAAAATTTAAATTGTATGTACGAAAAGATCTTACCGAATTTCCACCTAAAGTTTTGTAATGATTGGTTGTTCTGCACCAGGTTCAACTGTTCGAAAGTACTTGTTACACATGCATCTACGTAAATATTTGCTGATACCTGATCTTGGGCAGGAGTTTCATCCTTTTTTGGATACTTTTTCCGCATCATAATTATTTACTTTCTGTTATACTTTTCACAATGCTAATTTACGTTTTGTTTTACTTAACATGTAACTCTTCAATTTCAATCAAAAATTGTTTTTTTGTAAACGTTCCAAATGTGCTAAATAAAGCATATTATTATTATTAATATTTACTTTACGTTGTGAATGATTATTTATTGACCTGCACACAGGCTTGAAATTGTTTTCAGTCTCCAAAATTCTGAGAATTAGGATAGCAAGTAGTAATTTAAAATGTATACACAGTGAAATAAAGATTAAATTAAAACCGACCACTTCAACGACAACCATAAGCGAACTAAACTAAATAGAATATGATGAACTTTTCAGATTTTCTGTTTTCAAAGACCGGCTTTAACAACTCCAATTTCAATGTAAATTCAAAATGTACGCCATCCGTATGAAAGCGACGAGGTGAATTTCTTTTGCTGTCATTGGGCATATGTATGTTTTTGCAGCAACAAATTGAGTGCGTTCAGTATTCTATGGGCTGAAATATTAGTTAAACCTAATTACTGAACGGCAAATTTCCATGCAAATTCAGTTGACATATGTCCCATTCGATTTAATTGGATATTTACTTTCAATTCCTACTTAAAACTTGTTGATGAATTGATTTTATAATAATAACTGGTTTTTCCGCACATCCGCTATCTGGTAAAAAAAACAATGTGCTTGTAAATTACACCAATAACATGTACGCTAAGTAAATTTATATACGCTCTCTACTTAGCAGATATAAAACAATAGTTCCAAATGTAATTTCCTTCGTTTACGATGAACCCTCTAATGAATGTTTAGAAATGTCAAACATTTGCTAATAACCTTTTTTCAAAACAAATTAAATTTGTTCACCACTTGTCATAGATATATCTGTACTACGTTATTTTATGACCATAGCTAACATGCGTCCAAAAATCACAGCTGTTATCACATATTCACAGCTCAATTCTATTCAACATAAGCTTTGTTCAGTGGGGTTGTTCCAAAGACCGCATGTTTTGAAAGATTCAAATGAGTGCAAAAGAGAGGGATAACGAAACAAAAAATACCCAATTAACCAAATTCCTACTGCATGTGGGTAAGATTTCCATTGCATCTTTTTGACATTTCTTTTTCTCCTTCTTCTTTCTTTTTCGCATTTGCTTCATTACTTTTTGGCTGTTGTTACGAGCACAACATTGCAGTATGGCGGATGAATTTAAATGGACCAAAGAATTAACAAGCGGGCTCTTTTTCAATTATGAAACACTGAGCACCAAAGAAGAAATGAAAGAGAGCTGTCAAACAACATGAAAAACCAAAGAATGGGAAAAAGGCTTCGTGTAAAAATTAGCACATCACAGAAGGACAGTTCAAAAGAAAATAACCAAAATATCCGCATCAAACTCATGCGCTGTGTAAAAGCCGTTAAAGTACCTGTTCACATTGGTGCGGGCAGGAACATTGTTCGAAAGAGAGAGAACGCTTTCTATTGAAGTGGGAAGAAGAAGGGTTAAGTCCCATTTACAATACTGGGAGATGCGATACGAGAGTCGCATTCGAATTCGAAGGCGAGAGCTCTCGCATTCAGACATCGGACGTCTATTTACAATGATGCGTCAAAACACAACTCACAAATAACAAGCTCAAAATGAAAACAACAACAATTTAGCTGTCACGCATTGCGAGATGCTAGGGTTTTCCAGATTTTCAAAATTGACTGCGATGCTCGCTGCGAGACTCGCAGTATTGTAAACAGACACATTAAAGCACATGTTACGGAAATATTTTTGACAGTTCGTGCGCTCTCTTTTTCGAACAACGTATCGCATCTCGCAGTATTGTGAATGGGGCTTTACTTCCACCGAAAATCCATTTCTAAAGTTTTGATCGTTGATGAGCAAGTAAGTGTGAAGAATAGGAAAAAAAGGTATCTTTCAGGCCAACTGCTCAAATTTTAAAAATAAAAATGCTCTGATTCAAAGTGCCTGTCCTCGCCATGAACGTCGTGTTCACATTGTCATGGGGTTGAAAGACTTTTTGACAAGTGGAACACTTGAATCGGAGCACTTTTAATTTTTAAATTTGAGCAGCTGGCCTGAAACATACCTTTTTTCCAATTCTTCACACTTCCTTTCTCATCAACGATCAAAACTAAAATGAAAAAATATGTCAGAAATGGAACGATATGGAAAAAAACGATGTGTTGCACCCGAGAATCCCCTGAAAGTAATCCTGAGCTTCTCAGGAGAGACGTATGTATATTGGTTTTCCCCCCGATGTTCAACCGCTTCATTACTGGTTGAATATTTACTCCGTTTATTACTTACTTTACACTTCATTTCCCTCTTCCATATAACCAGTTTTACCCCGGGGTAATTAGTCTAGTGCGCACCGGCGCACATAGGAGTATTTGCACCAAAAAGTTGGCCAAAAGTCAATTTTTTAAAATGAAGAGTTAAGAAGTAAATTTTTTCCTAACGGTTGCTAAATTCCCATTGAATTATGCACCGTAATCATTTTAATTTTGTGTGCACATATCTGACCAGAGCATCATTCCGGAGTCGCCGGTCAAAAGGTTCATTTGTTTAGCAAAAAAATTCCGCGAAAACGATACAGTTTTTTATTTTTTTTTAAATTATTTTTCGCTCATTGTGTGAAAGTTTTGAAGTATGGATAATTCACTACTTCACCCTTCACCCTTCTTCTTTCCACTTCAATATAAAGCGTTCCCTCTCTTTCGGACAATCTACCTGCCTGCGCCAATGTGAACAGGCACAAATGTTCCACTTGTCAAAAAGTCTTTCAACACCATGAAAATGTGAACACGACGTTCATGGTGAGGAGTTTCATCCCGTCGCCATGTAAACAGGCACAAACTGTGAAAAGCTTGTACTTTTCTGTTCAGTGAGAAAAATTTCTGTCTGAATCTGTTCTACTTTGTGTTCAGTGAGGTTGTTCTAATCTGTTTGGAAAAGAAAATCTTGCACCTAGACGGCTTTTACACCGTGCATGAGTTTGATGCGCATAGTCCGCTTTCACACGTCGCAAGTGTTAAATGCGCATGTTCTGGTTATTTTCTTTTGAATTGTCATTCAGTGATGCGAGCAACTCTACATGAAGACTTTCCCCTTCTTTCAGTTTGCATGTTATTTGACAATTCTCTTTCATTTCATCTTTGGCGCTCAGTGTTTCATAATTGAAAATGAGCCCCCTTGTTAATTCTTTGGTCCATTTCAGTTCATCCGCCATATTGAAATGTTGTGCTCGTAACACAGCGAAAGAAGTAATGAAGCAAATGCGAAAAAGAAAGAAGAAGGAGAAAAAGAAATGTCAAAAACTTGCAATGAAATTGCTACCCACATGCAGTGAGAATTTGGTTAATTGGGTATTTTTTGTTTCATTATTTCTCTCTTTTGCACTCATTTGAATCTTTCGAAACTTGCGACGTGTGAAAGCGGACATTGTTTGGTTATTTTCTTTTGAACTGTCCTTCTGTGATTTGCGCATTTTTACATGAAGCCTTTTTCCCATTCTTTGGTTTTTCATGTTATTTGACAGCTCTCTTTCATTTCATCGTTGGCGCTCAGTGTTTCACAATTGAAAATGAACCAGCTTGTTAATTCGTTGGTCCATTTAAATTCATCCGCCATACTGAAATGTTGTGCTCGTAACAACAGCCAAAAAGTAATGAAGCAAATGCGAAAAAGAAAGAAGAAGGAGAAAAAGAAATGTCAAAAAGATGCAATGAAAATCTTACCCACATGCAGTGGGAATTTGGTTAATTGGGTATTTTTTGTTTCATTATCCCTCTCTTTTGCACTCATTTGAATCTTTCAAAACATGCGCCGTGTAAAAGTGGTCCTAGGTACTCTCGAAGTAGGATACAATTGTGAAAAGTGTCAAAATCAGCTGTAATTTTAAATTATTTTATTTGTTGGAGGTAATTTGCAGAATTAAGTGAAATTTTTCGTGATTTTTGAATTATTTTTGTAAAAAGCGATGGAACAGATTGAGATAAAATCTGAAAAGGACAATCTCTTCTTGTACAGTGTTCGCCAAACACTCTCCAGAATTTAGAAAATAGTAAGTATAAATGGAAAAAAGATATTTAACATTTATTAATCGTTATTCTGTAAGGTCAAGAGTTTTGCAAACAAATTTTTGAACAATCGTTTGGACCTGACATGGAAAAAGAAGAAGATTTTATTCCAATACCCCTAACAACTGTCCGTTCACCGGAGGAAGAGCTGACAGGAATATGTCTGGAAAAGGACTGCCAATTTCTGATAACGCTGTATAAAGAAACCTCCCAAAATTAGGGAAGTAGTTTGAGATGAAGCCCAAACGCAAGCTTTGGGGAAAAATTGCAAACCGAATGGCTGAACATGGGTGCCCTTTCTCCTCCTATCAAATTGAACGAAAGTGGAAAAGTTTGGACAAAGGGTTTAAAAGCAAAATCACCCACAACAAGAAAACGGGAAATGATCGAGCTACATGTCCATATGAAAGGTACAATATCAATAATTACCAATTGTGTATTTATTAATTATAAATATTAAATAACTATGTACCATATAAAAGGGAGCCCGCTGATATTCTTTTAGAAAGGGCAGCTTTCCCAACCCACCTACCGGTTGGGAAGTGAGAAATCCAGAGTCCAAATATTGATGGAAGCCGGATTATCTTCTAGTACAGGTAAGTTTTTAAAAATTTCATGTATAGCATAGCATGTTTTTTTTTAGAAACTATACCATCAGTAACTATTGGATGAGGTCTTTGTGTTCCGCCAAATGAAAATCCATCTATTCCACAGGAATACAGGGATGCGAAGCTAGAAGCCTACAGAGAGCGGACGCAAGTGATGAAGAAACAAAGGGAGCAGAGGCAAGAATTTCTCTCTGCAATTTTAAATAAAAACTCTCAAAATAAATGTTTTTGTTTTTTTTTTACTGTTCATTAAAATAAGTAAACTTCTTCACAAAGCTTATTTCAGAGGTATAAGTCATGTTCTTGATTATATGGGGTTTCGTAACATATAGCTTGTTGAACATTTTTATCGACTTCGAAAGGAAGATCATTCTCATTGCATAAATTATGCAACACGACACAAGCTCTTATGAAATGGCAGAGTTTTTTTATTCCTCTCAGCTTACAGTAATAATGTTACCGGAATCTTTGCTTGAGTATGTCAAACGAAGTTTTTGATTGAAAAACTTTGCCTAGCCATTAAGTGACCGTTATCCCGAAATGGCGTTATTAAATATTGGCTGCAGCTGTAGGCGCAATCTCCCAATAAAAATCGGTTTCCACAAATATTGGCCAATATATGTATATCCGAATTTTCAAAAACCCTATTGTCGTGAACGGATTCTAGATACGAAAATGTCTATGATTTTTTTTTTCATTGCAGATGGCTTGCAAGCATATACTTGTCACGTTCTTCCTATCGATTTAGTCGTCTTTTCCAATCTTAGGTGGGTCGATTTTAATCCTTCCTCCGTCTATAACCCATGGAAAATAAAAACAGTCATCATGACGGTTTGATAAAATTGTATGTAATAATTTAATTACCTATAACACTTAAATTCCGGTTTTGCACCTCATGTACAAAACAGTTTCGTCTTTTTCTTCTTCGGCAGGCAGAGTCCCAAAGATCGTTGATCGATAAAATAAATTACTCAAAATTACTGATAAAATCTTATTAAGGCAGCAACGGTTTCTAGAGAAATCCGAATCTATCGGCAATATATCTGTAGGAGCAACCCTCATATCCGGCAAACCCAAGAAAAAGATCTATGTGCATTTCTGCAGAAAACGTTTTGCGAGCTTCCAATTTTTTATAAATATCAGACTATCAACTAAGCGTTTATATACTGCACAATTTATGCGAAAATGTTTAATTAATTATTTTTCCGTGTATGAAGGAACCACTTATTTCAAAAAATGGGAAACACAGTTCCTAGGGTCTTTCCCAAATGAAAAGCGAATGACGCTCATAACAATATCAGCATCACTAGAATCAGTGCTAGATTCACTTGATAAACTGAGGTTATTCTGACTTTCTTCAAAGTCGTTCAACAAAATGCTCTTAATGATTTTCTTTTCAATTTTAAACATTAACCTTTATATCTTTTTAACAAATTACAAATGGACTAACTTTTGACAAATGTACTTTTCTCTTCTGGTTTGATTTGACGTTATTCACAAATTTTTGCTGTTCTGTTCTAGTTCTTCCTCAGTGAACAATACTCGTATCTTTCACTTAAATATAAGCCGGCAAATCAGCTGATTATTCACGTTTTTTTGAAGAGTCTTTGAAATTTCAGGGAGAAATTTTTTTTCTGAAGTTGCAGTACACTACATCACGAAGTGCATAGATGAACTAAAGGGCCCCGTCCCATATAACCTAATTTTATTTGGTCTCGTCACTGAAGATGATTTTCTTTGAAAAATCTTCAAGTTGTGTTTGCTCATGCATCCAACCGGCAAATGTACGGCGATAGAAATGGTCTGGATGCCTCTGTAAGCGTGCATATTTAAATCTCTCGTTAAAATTCAGGGTATTGTGGTTTTTTGATAGGCTTAATTCAAAAAAAAGTTTAAGTGCTCTGACTCACGGCCACACTTTTACTTCCACTTCCAACATAATTTTTTCGAGTGAACGGCCTGTACGAACATGTTATGATGGTGCCTGATCACATTGGCGCGGGCAGGAAGATTGTCCGAAAGAGAGGGAACTCTTTTTATTGAAGTGAGAAGAAGAAGGGTTACTTCCACCGAGAATACATTTCTAAAGTGGATTCTCGGGTGCAACACATCGTTTTTTTTCATGTCGTTCCATTTCTGACATATTTTTTCATTTTAGTTTTGCTCGTTGATGAGAAAGGGAGTGTGAAGAATAGGAAAAAAGGTATTTTTCAGGCCAATTGCTCAAATTTTAAAAATAAAAATGCTCCGATTCAAGTGTTCCACTTGTCAAAAAGTCTTTCAACACCATGAAAATGTGAACACGACGTTCATTGTGAGGACTTACATCCCGTCGCCAATGTAAACAGGCACATGATCTCACATCAGCTAACTACCATAGATAAACAAACCTAGATGTCAAACTCTACTAATACTTTTGCAAACCCTTAACTTTCGCACAGACACACTGTAAGTGAATTCCAACCTTTTACATCTCTATAACTTTGTCAAAATTTGCTAGAATGAGAGCAATTTACAAGTAAAAGTGCTAGAATGAGAGCGATTTGCACGAGTGTATGTAATGTGCATGACGTTTTTTGGTTAAAATGGGCGTGGTTTGTATAAAAAAGGAGAGAAATTGCCATTGCTCACAATTTACACGTATTCACAGGCAGAGTCACACGGTTAGGGGCGATCAGTAGAAAACCGATTTTGATTTTTCAATATCTGGAAAGTTTGCCATCTAGGTTAGTTCATCTATGCTAACTACCCAGTTTTTTAGAACTGTACGAGCGGTTGGACGTTTATTAACACCAATAAAATCCCGTAATGCGCGATTGAGACTAGGAATGAAAATTCTAGCGGATATTACTTATACCCAATTGGGGACGTTCATTTCTGACAGCTCGCTGACTGGAACAAATTCGTATGGGAAGTTACAATGCCGTACGGAATAAGATTAATTATTTTTTTAAAAAGAAATCAGTGTTTCCAAATACGTGTTTGTGAAGAGTTTCGATGGCTTAGTTTAAATAAAATCGTGCTTCAAAAAATGTAAACAAAGCAATTGTGAAACACGAAGATTTTATTTTTGTTGTTATTTTTCTATTCATTATTAAATGCATAGTGAATAATACAAAGTGTTTATTTAATATATTGTTAAACAAGTCAATAAAGACAGTGAAATGCAACTTAACATTTTCATAGATGGAATCCTATTGTTGTCGAGATTACGGCAACTGCTGCTTCAAAAGTTCGTATATGGCTGTCATAAATAAATCGATTAAACGCAAACACAATAAGTTCCTTAATCCACTATTACAAATTTCCTATTTATTAAATACATCTATTAGATTTAATTAACAATTCATAATACTTATTATAATACATACTTTTAGTTTCTTTCTTTAATTTGCTGTTATAATCCAGGTTTGCCGTAATGACATTTTCTATTTTTTTGCATTTTAAAGAGCAGCCAACTTTAGGAAATATTGACATCCTTATTTTGCTTCATCTCCGTTGGATGCTGTGTTTCGAGATCAGGATTGTTAACTCTCCCCCTTGGTAGATCCACCTGTGGTTCTAACTCTAACAAATTAATTTTTATGATTTTGCCTTTAGGCTAAGTGTTTACTGGGCATTTTGGCTCCACGATGAGAACGATATCTCCTAGTTCAAGAGGCTTAACACCCGTAAACCATACAGTTCTGCGGGTAATAATGGGTAAGTATTCCTTCATCCAACGCTTCCAGAAGCCCTGAGCATGCTGTTGTGAGGTCAACCAGTTCCTTTTCAGTACTGCCACGTCATCGTCGAAGATAACAGAAGGTTCCATTCCACTTGATGATCCGAGGAGAAAGTGGTTGAGCCTCTTCATTTACGAGTACATCTCTTAAGGGAATGTATGTGGGATTAGGGCCCAGACCGACATACAATACCCTACGAACGCCAGACTAACATTAACACACATGAACAGAACATTTACCGCAACCGCCGCTACAAAACAAAACGAAATCAAGAAACGAAGACAAACACAAAGAGAACGACAGATTTACCAAAATAGCTTGGAGTAGGGAAAGGAGTTCAGTTTGAGTAGCCAAACCAAACGGTCGTTTCGTGATCTAATGTTGTAAACGTGTAAATTAATTAATTAATTAAATTTTAACAATTGAAAGAGAAGTGTTTTATTTCGTTCTATAGATAACGAGCGCGGGACTGTAGGATCCTGGGAATCGAAATCCTACAAGTGGGGGCTCGTCCGAGATTTTATTTTCTCTGAGGATCATTAAATCCTCGTCCGGGATTTTATTTGAAATCGAACCATTTTTGTTGTGGATAATGTGCGAGGGATTTTCCTCCATTAAGGGTGTTTGCAACGCGATAACCAAATTCTTTGCAACACGTCGAACAAAAAATATTGCTCAGTGTATAAGCAAAAAGTGGTAAAAAAAAAAAAAAAACGATAAAAGGGAAAAAGAGCAATAACTTGACAGGTGATAGTGTGTGGTTTCATCCCCGTTAGTGTGGCGTGTTGCCAGGAATTAAAACTGCAACGGCATAAACAAACAAAAAACCCCGTTTGCAGCGGTGTGTGTAACGGAGGGTGAAAATCAACTGCATCGCCGTTGTCTGCTCCAACGCATGTACATGTGAATCACGATAAGTCTGCTGGTGAGCAGTGAAGACGTAACGGTTACCAACTAAAAAAAGCTGCCGTGGAGCAGCGAAGAACAAGAAGAAGCGAAGCAGTAAAAAGGGCGAGTAAACGACTATTTGGCATTTTGGTTTTAGTTTTTTTAGCATAGTTTATTTTTATTGCAAACTGTATATGTAGTTTTTTTTCTCTTAATTTGGCAAACATTTTATAATGGAAATAGAGACGATACTAGGGTTAACGGTGGACGGACTCAAAGACAAGTGTACGCAACTTAAACTACTGACGACAGGACGGCAAGAAGTACTACAAGACAGGCTCTTAGACCACTTCGGTCTATCTCGTAATGTTGCGAGCGATGAATATGAACAAGAAGCAGAAGTCGAGAATGCGAAGAGCGGTGTGTTCCGCGGGGCGAACGAATCTCCGCCATTAACACGTCCCACACCAGCGTCAACGTTTACCTTGCGGAATATCGAAGATGCGATGACTCCGTTTGCGGAACTGGGTTCCCCGACATCAATCGGTGGATCCAGGACTTCGAGAATAACGCTATCACGGTTAAATGGAATGAGCTACAGACATTCGTCTACGCAAAGCAATTACTGAAGGGAGCCGCTAAGCTATTCCTTCGAAGCCAATTAGGGGTTCGCAGTTGGGCTGCACTGAAGAGGAAGCTAATTGAGGAGTTCGGTAAGAAGATGTCGGCAGCCGAAGTACAACGAATGCTGAAAGCAAGGCATAGGAAGGCGTCGGAAACCCTAAGGGAATATTTGTATTGCCTCATGGAGTTGGGAAATGAGATCGCCCTTGATGAAGAAAGTCTAATCGAATACTTCGTTGAAGGTATCCAAGACAGCAATCAGAATAAAGCGGTATTATATCAGGCCAAGTCAATTTCGGAGCTTAAAAACCAAATTAAGATATACGAGAAGGTGAGGGGTCCCATTCCTCATCCATCCTACTCAAGTAGAAGTAGTGGTCAGGGTTCCACTACGTTTACCGGTCAGCACACAGTGAAGCTGGAAAATAAAGGTAGGTTTTGTTTTAAGTGCGGAGATTTAACGCACATGGCTAGGAAATGTAGCGCACGTAAGTTTAAGTGCTTCAAATGTGGGCAGCCTGGTCACAAAGCAAACGAGTGTCAGCTGAGAGAGCAGGCAGGGCAGCGATCAGTTAAGGTAGAAAGGAGTCACGTTCACACTGTTAATAACGACGTTTGGCCGGAATCGCATATCTCATTCGCAATAGGTTCGAATCGTGTGTTCAAAAGTATAAACGTCAGAGGGGCCATAGTGTCTGCACTATTAGACACTGGCAGTGACTTATGCTTGTTGCGCTACGACTACTTGCTGCAAATGGAGTACATCGAGTTGAACACAGATAAGAGGAGTCTGATAGGCATCGGGCAGAGTAGGGTGACAACCTTAGGAAACTTTTGGGAGAAACTTCAAATCCACGGGGTCGAGGTGGAGTTGAACTTCCACATAGTGAAAGAGGCAGACATGCAGTATGCAGCTGTAATAGGAAACGATGTGCTGGAGATGGTTGACCTAGTCATCACAGCAGAGGGTGTGGAGTTCAAACAAAAGCGGACCGGAGAGAGTCGGCGAGGCGATGAATTAGTCGTTCCGGTCAGGTTAGAAAACAAAACGCATGATTCGATTAAGGGCAATGTTGCATCGGTGGAGGCCGAGGAAGTGCGACAGGCGGTGAAGTACGCAGCACAGGTGGCGATAGTTTAGAGGAGGGCCACGGAAGCCACGAAGGTATTGATAGTGTACGGAGTGCATCGGAGTTAGTCGAGGAATTGGGAGCGATATGTTTATATGCGGAAGAAGGCACGTTCAGGTAGGAACCAACCCTAAGCTTGGACTATTTGGGAAAAGAGATCCGTATGAAGCTGTTGACCATGTTGGAGAACTATACACCGGTTGGCGATAAGGGGTCACCAATAGAGATGAAGCTGGTCTTGAAAGACGATAGACCTATATTCCAAGGACCCAGACGGATGGCCTACGTAGATCAGAACGTGGTGCGCAAGCAGGTAGATACCTGGCTAGCAGAAAAGATCATACAACCAAGTAGATCTGAGTATGCGTCGCCGATTGTGTTGATCACGAAGAAGGACGGGAGGAAGAGGCTGTGCTGCGACTACCGGAGGCTAAGTGAGAAAATCGTGCGAGACAACTTCCCGATGGTGCTGATGGACAAGGTCCTCGAGCGGTTGCAGGGAGCTAAAGTTTTCACGACATTGGATCTGGAAACTGGTTTCTTCCATGTCCCTATGGAGCCAGGCTCACGCAAGTATACAGCCTTCGTAACGCTAGACGCACAGTACGAGTTCCTGTATGTGCCGTTCGGAATATCGAATTCGCCAGCAGTGTTCGGAAGGTACATCCATACTGTGTTTCGGACATTAATCCAAGCAGGTGTAGTTGTGGTGTATGTCGACGATTTGGTCATTCCGTCGAGTACTGAGGAAGAGGGTATCGAAAAGCTTAAGGCTGTTCTGGGAGTCGCAGCGGGATTGACTTCCTATTTTCGGAGGTTTGTAGAGGGTTTCGCAATCATTGCCAAACCATTGTCGCATATGCTACGCAAAGACGTCCGCTTCGAGTGGGGGGTGGATCAAGCAACGGCGTTTCAGCAACTTAGAGCGGCGCTAACCAAAGCACCGGTTCTGAAGCTGTTCGACCCCAAGGCGCCGACCGAAATCCACGCAGACGCGAGCAAGTTTGGATACGGAGCTGTACTATTGCAAAAGGATCCAGACGACCAAGCATTTCACCCGATCCAGTATATGAGCCGAAAAACAACCAGCACAGAGGAGAAGTACCACTCATATGAGCTAGAGGTGCTAGCCATAATAGAGGCGCTCAAGAAATGGAGAGTGTATGTGGTCGGGTCGAAGTTTAAGATCATAACAGACTGCAACGCGTTCGCTATGACTATGCGAAAGATGACGTACCATTGAGAGTGTCCAGGTGGGAGATGTTTCTCCAGGAGTTCGAGTACGAGATAGAACACCGTTCGGGCTGGAAAATGAAGCACGTCGACGCTCTGAGTAGGCTGTCGTGCCTCATGGTGGAAGATTCGTTGGTTCATCGCCTGAGAAGTGCTCAAATGGAAGACGATTGGGCCAGAGCCGTGAGGAAGCTGGAGAAGGACCAATATGAAGACTTTTATATGAAGGCGGGAGTTCTGTATAAAGATCACAATAAGGAACTTATAGTTGTGCCGGCGGCAATGGAACAGGAGGTTATTAGCACTGGACATCAACAGGGACATTTTTCAGCAAGGAGAACGCAATACCTGATTGAAAAAACATGTTATATTCCGGAATTGGCCGCCAAAGTGGCAAACAGTGTCAGGGCATGTGTCAAGTGCCTCATAGCTGATTCTAAAGTCGGTAAGAAAGAGGGCTATCTGAAGCCAATCAACAAGGAAGACAAGCCACTGGGAACATTCCATATCGATCACGTCGGGCCGATGGAACAAACGCATAAACTGTACAACCATCTTCTAGTTGTGATAGATGCGTTCTCCAAATTCGTGTGGCTCTATCCAACGAAGAGTACGGAGACGGAAGAGGTGATAGATCGACTGAAGAAGCAGTCCGCAGTTTTCGGGAACCCAAAGCGGATGATATCGGACCGAGGAGCCGCCTTCACCTCCAACGATTTCGAGAGTTATGGTCAAGCCGAGCAGATCCAACATTTACTCATAGCAACAGGCGTTCCACGGGGCAACGGGCAAGTGGAGAGGATCCACAAAGTGATCGTGCCCATGTTAACCAAGGCTTGCATAGGATGCGAGAAAAACTGGTACAAGCACGTAGAACGAGTACAACAGGTGCTGAACAATACTCCATCAAGGGTAACCAAGTTTAGCCTGTTTAGGATTTTGACAGGCTTGGAGATGCGAGTGGGAGATTATCCAGACCTACGGTAATTCATTGAAGAAGCGGCCGTCGCGGAACTAGAGGAAGCAAGGGACACCCTGCGAGAGAAAGTCCGGGAGAACATCGCGGTGGTTCAAAGAGAAAACCGAAGAACCTTTGATAAGAAGCGGGTACCGGAACAGACATACGACCTGGATGAGTTAGTCGCCGTCAAGCGCACTCAATTCAGCGCAGGCATGAAGTTGAGACCGAAGTACCACGGGCCGTACAAAATAACGAAAAAACTTAACCACGGCCGATACGAAGTAGAGAGAGTCGGCTTCAGCGAGGGACCACGTCGAACAAACACAGTGGCCGAGAACATGAAGAAATGGAATCCTTCATTCGGGGCGAATGAATCGCCAGGATAGCCGATTGTGGGATTAGGGCCCAGACCGACATACAATACCCTACGAACGCCAGACTAACATTTACACACATGAATAGAACATGTACCGCAACCGCCGCTACAAAACAAAACGAAATCAACAAACGAAGACAAACACAGAGAGAACGACAGATTTGCCAAAATAGCTTGGAGTAGGGAAAGGAGTTCAGTTTGAGTAGCCAAACCAAACGGTCGTTTCGTGATCTAATGTTGTGAACGTGTAAATTAATTAATTAATTAAATTTTAACAATTGAAAGAGAAGTGTTTTATTTCGTTCTATAGATAACGAGCGCTGGACTGTAGGATCCTGGGAATCGAAATCCTACATGTACGAGTATGTCAATGGCCGTGAATTGATGATATTTTCGACTTCTAATAGCATACTGCGCAACAACTCTTCCTTTGGATTCCTAATTGGCATTATGTGGTAAAGAACGGTTTTTATAGAACGCACGAGTCTTTCCCAGCTGCCGCCCATATGTGGCGCATCAGGAGTTATAAATGTCCACTTAGTATATAAAGGAATGAATGCTTCTGCAATTACGTCAGGGTTTATATTATCGAATGCCGCTCTCAGTTCTTTTTCTGCTCCTTGGAAATTTGTGCCGTTATAACTGTAGATCTCTGAAGGCGTTCCACCTAGGTCCAAAATAGTCAATTCCAACTGCAGGAAGCTCGCCCATTATTGGCGGTTTGTTGTGGTGCCGCGGTGTTGTTTTTACACTCTTGGCATGATTTTCTTACAGTTTTAAGCGGCCTTACGGAATATGAAATTTTTGTTGAAGCTCGTTGACTACAGTTTCGTGATTATGGGGTGGGTCCCTAAGCTGTTTTGTCACTGCCGTTAAAGTTTGTTGCTATTTTCCATAGATTTTTACAGTAACACAAGGAACTTCGGTTGCTACCGAAATGTCGCAAAAAAGGCTATCAAAAGGAACACAAAATTGCGAAAACTATATGGAGGCTACGTCAAATATATCATTGCTGATTCCCCTAAATGATTAAAAACCATAATGTTATATATAATTAATTTGTTGTCTGAAATACATACTTATTCATAATAAACAAATAGTGCATATACATATATACTAACTTAGATGGAAAATTCCACTAATACTTTATCAAACCCTTAACACTCGCTCAGACACACTGTAAGTGAATTACCAACATATTGTACGTCTCTATAACCTGCCAGAATTTGGTAGAATGAGAGCAATTTACAAGTAAAGTTGGTAGAATGAGAGCAATTTGTAAGTAAAGTTCACTACGTGTAAAGTGGAAGACGTTTTTTGAGTAAAATGGGCGGGTTTTGTGTAAAATGGGAGAGAAATTGACATTGATGACAATTCACACGTATTCACAGAATACGTCACATTGGCAAAGTGGATGCAATCAACAATTGTAGATAATTTTTGGATGTCTCGTAGCGATTGAAGTTTGTGCATTTATGAAACATTCTAACATCTAATGATAAAGTTGATTTCATCAAATGCTCCATTCGACTTCCATATGGGGTGTCTGAAGAGATCAGAACGCGTTGTTTTATTTGATACAAGTAATAGAAATTAATTATCAAGATGATCGCAATAAATAAAGGAAAATAACTGCCCATTCCTCAAATATAGGACATTATTTCACGAATAGAAAATGGTGTAAGAATTTGTGATTTGAAATATCCCAACCAACTGTTTCAACAGATTTAACAAATTTAAGAAACAAATTAAAGAACAATTTCAAGTGAGCTGAGGTAAATTCTGACTTCATCTTAGTCGGACAAACGGTCCAGGTTCAATGGTTCATTCTGCCAGACGTGGGATGTTATTTATCATCACCGTTTAACAGTTTGCAAAAATAATCTTTCCAAATTCTTAGAACTGACTGCGGTCTTACTATGATGTTCCTTCCCTTATTCTTGCAGATTTCTGTTTGGGCCTTACAGCTTAGACATGTTCGTATTATTTTTTAGTCATTCATTCATTCTTCTAGTATGACCTCTTTAAGGCCTCGGGCGAGAGCTACTTATAGTCTTTCTTTTTTCTTCCCTTTTCTCTGCTCGTAGAGCTCGAATACTGTTCAAAACTGCTTTTATTTTGTAAATTTTCAGTCGACTCAAAGCTGAGTAAAAACATGTTTAGTGGTTCTTTCGTGCCCCATTTACAACTTTTAGACCTTGGTGTTGTAGGTCTGAAATAATCTGTTCTGGTAAATTTTTCATTATTACCTTAATTTGCCTTGCTTGCTTGTCCTCCTATGAGTACCAAGTTGTTTTTAACGCTGACAAGATTTATGTAAGACTTTTATAATCATCAATATTATAACAATTTACTTTGTAATTATTTTTATTGACAGTTTGGATAGTAAATTCTAACCTAGTCTGCTTTTTTAGCGTTGAGTTCTGATACTTAAGTACATCTGTTATTATGATTGGCGGAGGACGGTGAGGGATAGGGACAGCTGCAACGGATGGTGAAGATAATTGAGGTTTTTTTATATTATCTAGAGAGATGACACAATTTTCCTTTTCTTAGTTGTTTTGGTCAGCCAAACGGTTTCCCGTGTAAGCTCTTCCTCATCGGTGTTATATTCGTTAATATTTTTCCGCACATCTTTACATGGTTCGTCTTTATTGTCCTTATTTTTTTTCTCGAAGTTTTTGATTTTCTTCTTTCAGAACCCGTATTTCTTCTGTTAGCTGTGCGAAGCTTTGTTTAAACTGTTTGTGAATCAGCTCTTGTTTTTGACACAGGCTCTTCTACTGCCTTTTTTGACGCATTAGGGAGATTAGCACCTCCGGGCGGGGGAGTCCGTTTAATCATTTATACATTTATTTTTATTTTTTTTTATGTGCAGCGGCAACTCCGTATCACTCTGAAAGTCAGGTGTGTGTCACTGCTTAGTGTGTATTCACACCTTATCGATCTTACTTGTGGTGCTTAAGAGTACTAATATTTTGTATTTGGGTTCCACACCCTCCACAAAGCTTTCCGCTAGATAGCTATCAACAAAGAAATAAGTATATATATTAAGCGCAGAATTTTTACCTATTTCTAAATTAACTGCCCGTTGAAAACTTCGATTGCCAGCTGTGCACTTGCAGATAAGGATATGTTCGATGATTGTTGATTGAATTTAAGGTTTGTTTAAACTGTTTCAAATTGTCTTCGAACTAACACTGATTTGATCAATTCACTTGACAGAGTTGCCAACAATCCTTTTGACATGTGATAGCTGTCACTTTAAGTTCACTTTTGGCGTCCGGAAGTTGGGCAATTTATTCTTTTGACTTTGCTATGAAAATTTTTACATATTAAATTTATTTAGATACATGTCAAATTTTTATTTTGCAATTTCTTTGTCTCGCAAAATGGCAGAAGACCGATCTATTGATAAAAAAGAGAGAACAGAAATCTAGTTTAACACATAATATCATTTAATGTTTTTATTAATACATATGTGTTAGTACATTTTGACATAAAATCCAGAAGAAAAATTTTGTTTCTGAAGTGAAAACTGGATGCAACATTTTGCTTTTTAAAAAGTGAGAAGAGGTACAGTTTCATGTTATTTTTTCTCTTTGGAATGCAAAACGTTGGCTTCTGTCGGCTAATGGAAAACGCCATTTAGAAGCAAATCGAGCTTATGTAATTATGTTTCCACCTGTTAGTACAGCATCAATTTTAACATGAAATGCAAAAACTCGATATATTTTCTTATTTTGAGGCTCATAAAGAGATATGGAAATATTGCGCTCTTGACTGCTTAACAGAACGTATATGTCAGTATTAGCTTAAGGAACAGTCTTTGTCAGGCAATCGCCCTTTAAAGATGTGTGTGAGTTGTGCAGCTAGTATATTCTACCATTTGAAGTGTCAAACTTTTCCCGCCTAAACGTGCTCATATAAATTTATAATAACTTTTCCCTTCGGTGAATTCTTCTTACATGACCCACCCAAAACAATGACTCTGCTGATCGAGTGCCGCTTCATTCAGGGCCCCAAGGGAACTTGAATTCAACAGCATTCACACAACGGAGTCGTAAAAACAATGCACAACGCAATTTTACCGAATGGAACACATCTAATAGACGAAATATATGTATTTACTGCTCTCCAGTGGAATATACAAGGTTATATTAACAACTACGATGAGCTTAAAATTTTTATAAAGCAACTTTCGCCTTGTGTCATATCTCTTCAAGAGACCCACAAAGCAAGGCATTGACCTTTTGATTAAGAGGAATATACCACATTCTTATTCAAATTTCCACCCCCATTTTAGTAACCTGTGATTTTAATTCCTGGAGTATTCTATGGGTCTCACTAATCACAAATTCTAGGGCAACTACTATAGAAAATTTTGTACTTAACTCTAATCTATCTATCCTAAATAACGATGCGGCCACACATTTCTCTACACACAAAACCTTCACAAATATTGACATAACCTGCTGTTCCTCCGAACTTCACCCACGAACATCCTGGAGAATTCTCGATGATCCGCACAACAGTGATCACTTCCCAATAGTTACAAACATCGCAATAAGCTCGATTAAATCCAATGCTCCGTCTACCCCAAAATTCAAAATTGATTTGGTGAATTCAAATGATTGAATTCCTCTCAAAAATAACACCCTCTTCCAATACAAACAAAAAAGCCGCTATCATCCAAAAAGCAGTTGGCTCTACCGCTAATATTTCTATTCCCCAAAGTACCTCATTTCGCCCAAAATAATGTGTTCCGTGGTGGACTCCCACTTTAAAGACTTTACGAATAAAAAAAGCTGAAGCTTGGAGAATCTTTAAAAACCACCCCACTAACAGTAACATAGTAGCCTACAAAAAATCCAACGCCTTATTTCGAAAATAAATTAAATCTAGCAAAGCTAAATCCCTGCTTGATTTGATTAATCCTAACTCCTGCCTAGCCAAAATATGGCATAAAATCCGTTACCTAACTGGAAGCTCTGTCCCACATTCTACAGTATTAAATGTTTTGAAACCCCAACTGGCTCCACCTCGAATCCTTCAGTAATCAGTAATTTCTTCGTAATGACGTGGTCTGACCTCTCAAAGGACAAATACTTCTCCAATAGTTTCAGCACAGGTAAAAATAGCAGCATCCTCTATACTCCTCCCCAAATTACTGCAAGTCCAACAGCGACATTTACTGAATCTTCAATAAGCAATTTTGAACTAAGTACTTGCCCCATTCGACTGAAAGGAAACACTCCAAGCAGAGACCGCTTTTCTTACTCCATGCTAAAAAACTTACCTATTTTGGAAAAGTCTCGGCTTTGTGATCTCTATAACAATATTCTAGAAACCAGTGTTATTCCTCAAAGTTAGAAAGTGGCTACCATTATCTCATTGCCTAACCCTAACAAACTAATTAACACGGTTGGTGGTTATCGTCCAATATCTTTGATACATTGTTCGACAAAAGTTTTAGAAAAAATTGATGCACTCGCCTTCTGTGGTTCATTGATTCCAAAAACCTAATTAGTAAAAACCAAGTGGCTTTTAAACCAAATCGCGGTTGTGCCTTACTACACATTGACTTTTTTTATATCAATTGCCTTATCGTTAAGAAATCATATCATATAGCTCTACTTGCTCTAGCTTTCGGCAACATAGGTATTCATTTAATTTTGAACAAATCAAAAACGTGGGGTCCTAAAATGTTCTATTACATTAAATCCTTTCTCTCTAATAGGAGAGTTTCAGTAAAAAATAAATAGCAATTCTTCCTCCTCTTACCCATTACACAATGATATTCCCCAAGGATCACGTTTGTCTGTAATCCTTTTCATCATAGCTTTCGATGAAATAAGTAATATAATTCTAAATCACTGCAGTTACGCAGATGATATTTTTATCATGTGCAATCTCAATGATTTGGAAAAAACTAATATTGTCCTATCGGAAGCACTGAATGATATTTTACACTGGTCAACCAATTCTGGGGCCAAACTTTCGCTTGTAAAATGTAAAACAGTGCATGTTTGTCGTAAGCAGTCGTTTCCACAATTTAAAATTTATTTCAACAATTTTTATATACAGAATGTTAATAATTTAAAAATCATAGGGCTAACATTTAATAATAAATATGATTGGAAAGCACACTGTATACAACTTAAGAAGACAACTTAAGCCTAGCTGCGACAGTTAACATTATAAATTACATAGCCTGTAAGAAACTAAATTTTCATATTAACACTCTTTGTAATATCACCAGGATATCCTCTCTGCTATCCAGGCAAAAACAAAACAGCGGCTACCATCAACAATAGCTCGAACAACAAGCAATGCAATACAAAATGATCTACAATACTTGTTACACGAATTAAGCATTATTTTTCATATCATCCCCCATGGTTCATAAAGGAATCGTCATTTGCACTTTTTCTATGTGAACTTAAGAAAACATATACAAGCAACAAAATTTACCAGGCTCTTTTTCTCGATTGTATGAACGTACTTAAGTCCAAAGGATGGAACCCACTTTTTACGGATGGTTCCAATTCTGTGCAAGGCACTTCCTTTGCCATCGTTTTCAAGAATGGGCCTTTAATAAAGCCTGGAGTTCTACCAGAAAATGCATCGATTTTTACCGCTGAGCGCTGAAGCAGCAAAAACATCAATAAAACTCCGCGGCAATTCATAATATGCTCTGACAGTATGTCGGTCTTGAACAAAATTCGCAATCCATACAAAAACATTTATCTGGTAAACCAAACAAGGGATATCTTATCCAAAAAATTAAAGTTAATGTGGTCCCAGGCCACATGAGTATACAAGGAAACGAGCACGCTAACGCGCGCCGAAAATGCTTGTCATAATGCACCTGTTTTTACTTTTAATACACTTTCAAAGCTCGATCTACAAAAACTGATTACCGCAAAGTGTAAAATGTGCCGCCTGCTAAATGGGAGAAGCTATTTAATTCACCATACAAAAGTTAATATAAACCGTTCCACCTCCGTATACCCTACATCACCACCAAAGCAATGAAAACTAACTTCGTGCGACTCCGCTTCGGACACACTATTAAAACTCACCAACACATTCTGAAGAAAAACAACCCCCAAAATACTAACTGTGTAATAACACCATCGACATATCACATATTCTGGGAGAAACTCCTTGCGATATATCAAAATCGTTCAATGCTGTTTTGCCAAAAAATCAGTTAGTCTAATTTTTAAGCACATTATCGATTGTGTGCAGCTGTATTTCACCAATGGCTTCACGAATATTGTCCTTTAAAGCGTCAATTGTCTCTGGCTTGTCGGCGTAACACTTATATTTTACGGCACCCCACAAATAATAGTCCAACGGTGTCAAATCGCAGCTCCGAGGTGGCCAAACGACATCAGCTGTGCGGCTGATAATGCGATCTTCAAAAACATGGCGCAAAACATCGAGTGTAGCTTCGGCTGTGTGGCACGTAGCGCCGTCTATGCCTCTGGACCAAAATCCGCACCAAACAGTGACTCGTTTTGGGTGTATCGGCTTTTCAATGTATGCGTGCGGGTTTTCTGTGCCCCAAATGCGACAATTTTGCTTGTTTACATACCCGCCAAGATCAAAATGAGCTTCATCTGAAAAGATGATTTTTTTGGCATAATCGGCATCTTCTCTAAGTCGATCGCAGGCCCACTTAGCGAAGCGAAAACGCATTGGATGGTCAGTTGGCTTCAACTCCTGAACCAATTGGACTTTGTATGGCGTCATACCAAGGTCTTTATGCAAAATTCGTCTCAATGATGTCTCCGAAATGTTCAATTGTTGAGAACGACGGTGAATTGATGTTGATGGCGCTTCACGCACACTTTCTGCCACAGCAGCAATATTCTCGGGTGTACGCACTGTTTTTGGCTTTTCACGCTTTGGTTTATCGATGAGGATGCCAGTTTCTTTCACTTTTTTCACAAGATAACGAACATACGGAGCTGACGGTGCTTCTCTTCTTCCAAAATCCGTACGCAATTTTCGCACACATTCTGCAACATTACCATGATTTTCAAAGTAATGTCGCAATATTTCCCAGCGCTGTTCAAGCGTATACACAACCATATTCATTCAGCGGAAGGATAAAACTAATTATCTATCAAATCAGACATGAGCTAAGTGTTATCATTCACGAAATAAGCACTAGTTGAAAAAAAAAACGTTAGATTAGATGACGGACCCTTTACAATTAACCACGAAAATATACAACAAATTCATAATTTTCTCCTTAACGCTAACTTAGTCTTATAATTAATTAATTAATTTTTCTTCATTTTACTTTGTTGTTACTACTTGTTATATTGCTTTCATCTTTTCACATTATTCTATTGTACTAATCTATTACTGAAACCGATTTTTATCTATTGTATTAAGTTCTGAAAGTTCTAAGTACAAAGAAAGTGCTCACCTTTGTAGTAGCTTAAAAATATAAAGTTTATGTTATCAAAGTAACAATAATAATAAAGTGATAACCATTTAAATGTAAGCAGCGTCATCTAGATTTACATAGCAGAAGATGTCGATTTTCGAAGAGCAGATTTCGATACTTGAATAGCAAAGACTCAACCATTGATGACTGGACAGTGGAATCGAATTTTCTAGCAACATGGAAATTGTATGGGACGCTGGATGGCAAGGATTGTTCTCGAAGTATGTTGAGTATAAATACCAGCATCCCCAAGGTATGCAAGTCAGTCCATCAGTTGAATTTGAAGGGAGAATTAAGAGAAGTGATTAAGTGGTTTAAGTAAAAGATAAGAAAAGTATAAGCGGTTGAGAAATTTGATTGTATTGAGATAAACGATTAAGTTGTGAATTGTTACTGTATTGAATAAAGCGATTTCTATTGAAAAGAATAAGTTCTATTATTTGTACCCACACAAACATTTTACAATAATAATAGTTTAAGAAATCCGTTCTGGAAATTTTTCACTTAAGTTACTTATGACCAAATCAAAACAAACAATTGAATGAATTCATCATTTGACTGTGTGCTCTTACAGAGAGGTATCACACGCTACAATCAAATAAAACGTCTTGGACTAGTAAAAAATATCGATATTTGGGTTCCACATGTATTGAAATAGTCGTAGATTCACTGAGCACAACGAATCAATATTTGCAATATGCATCCTAAACCCAACGAAATTGATCCTTTTATGAAACGAATCATTGCTGGTGATGAAAAATTGATCGTCTACAACAACATCAATTGAAAAGGATCATGGTCTAAGCACGATAAACCGTGCTGGAAAGATGAACTGCATCAAAAGAAGATTATGTTATCAATTTAGTGGGATTATAAAAGTATCGCATATTTTCAGCTGCTTCCAGGACGAAATGATCGATTCAGGTGTTTACTGCCAATAATTAATGAAACTGGGGGGAGCAATCCAAGAAGAACGGCCAGAATGAACAGATTGCAAGGGAAACGTATTCCACCATGACAACGCTAGACCACACACATCTTTGGTAACTTGTGCAAAATTATTGGTCATCAGTTGGGAAGTGATGTCACATTCACTCTACAACCTCGAGCTTGCACTATCAGCGATCTTGTAAATCCATTGTTGACGATTGGGTTGACCACAGCCCTCTAAATTGTAGTGTACATGGCGTAAAAAAAAAAATAAAAATAGCAAACAATAATAAAAACAGATTTTCATTTGCTTCGAAGTTTGCTAAACTCTTTAACTTTTAAAACGTTCACGAACAATGATCACTTGAAATCCCACTTGGTTTAGTTTTGTGCTAATAATGAATAGAAGTTCTGTGAGCATGGAATCGTGAAGTTGCCACAAAACTGACTGAAATTCATTGATCAAAATAGAAGGTATACAATATGATTGATTAAAGTTTATTCTTTGTATAAAAAAATTGTTTTATTGGATATAAAAAAATCTAAACTACGAGGTGCATTCAATATATTCTCGATATGACGGAAAATGCGAATTCAATTTAAATTGTTTTTATTTTTCAATATAATCTCCCCTAACATCAATGCATTTGTTACATCTTGAGATAAGCTTTTTTAAACCCTAAAAAAAATAAATTTCCTCTTTCTCTGCAAAATACCCATTTATTGCCGACTTGAGTTCTTCATCATCCGAAAATCTTTTTCCACGAAGACATTTTTTCAAATCCGGAAACAGGAAATAATCACTAGGGGCAAGGTCTGGACTATAGGGTGGGTGGTGGGTGTTGGATTTCTTCGAAACCACAATTTCGAGGAGCAGGCTTGCAAACTCGCGCCGTGTGAACAGGAGCGTTGTCATGAAGAAGCAACACACCCGCTGCGAGTTTACCCCGTCTTTTTTTTTTAATTTCCTCCCGCAAATTATGCAAAGTGGAAGCGTAGGATGTGGCGTTGATAGTTTCACCTTTTTTTTGTACTCAATGAGCAAGATTCCCTTTGAGTCCCAAAAAACTGTGGCCATGAGCTTCCCGGCAGACGAAGTGACTTTGAACTTCTTCGGGGGGTCTGTTCCTTTTTTATGCCACTGCATCGACTCTTGTTTGCTTTCAGGGTCATAGTGGTGGACCCATGTTTCGTCCCCAGTAACAATTCGATCCATAACACCGTCCGCGTTCTCACTACACATCTCCAAAAGCTCTCTACAGCATGCGATTCTCACTTTTTTCTGAGGCGCTGTGAGCATTGCACACCTTGCACTGACCTTTGAAAGGTTAAGATGGTCATGAAGAATGGTGTGAACGGTACCAATTGAAAGCTTGGTGATCTCTGCCATCATTTTCACCTTTATTCGGGCATCCTCAAGAACAAGTGTTTCGACTTCTTTGATGCTTTCTCCCATACAAGCAGTAACCGGGGCGCCGGAGCGGGGGTCGTCTTCAATGCTTTCTCTGCCTCTCTTGAACTCACTTGACCACTTTTGCACAGTTGATAATGAAGGTGCGGAACCCTGGTAAACAGCCACCATTTCTTCATGAATAGTTTTTTGACTTTTTCCTTGCTTAGTGAGAAATTTAATCACAGCGCGATGCTCAATTTTCACCATCATCGTCTCAGTTGCCATTATGATTCTGTTTAACTAGAGATAAAACGCGAATTAATAATTACATTTATATGAAATTTTACATGAATGCATTAAAATAATAGTATTACTTGATAAATAAGTCAATTTATATATACAACCACAGCTTCACCCCGATACCAAGAATATGTTGAACGCCCCTCGTACTTTCTGGCCAAACCCAATAACATTAGATGTCATTATATGAGTTATATGCATATTTCAACTTTTAATAGAAGATGAAGCTGTAGGTTAATATTCATATTTCAATTTTTACTTATTAAAAAAAACTTATAAAGCTGTTTAACAAATACCTTCACCTCTCTTCAGTAACGACCGCAAAGCTGTACGAATTTTCGAAATTTAATTAAAAACAAACGAAATCCATTTGAAGTCATTTTGATTTTTTATTACATAACATCAGTTTAAAACAAATTAATTTTTTTTACAACTTTCAGTGTTTTTTACAACTTTACCGCATTAATTATAAAATCATTACAGGATAATCATTTTTTCCACAGAATAAAAAATTACTACTGCTATTAATATAAATAACAAGAAAATCAATTCAGATTGCAGTTATTTCTCATTTTGTTTTAACCAATATCATTCCGGTCCACAAAATCTTTAACACAAACAATTTTAATATTTATTTATTTTTTTTAATGTAATACTTAAACAGTTGTTTCGCTTTTTCTAACATAATATTTATTTATGTCCTTAAAGTTTAAGGCTTTTTTTTTATTAAATGCACCTTGCATATTTTGCGAAAAAAAGGCAATATACATATAATGGATATATATAAAAGAAATATATAATGTTAAAACCCTATTTTTCTTTTTATATAATCCCATATAATTAGTGTTATTTGTTTTTTATTTTTATTTTAAAAGCGTTGCTGAAACTTGGACTATACACCCATATTTTTATTTTCATTTTTTTTTAAATGTGTATCTATACGGATTCTTACACTTTTTTTCTTGGTCTATTTTGTTACAAAATATATGTTCCTTCTGTTAAGATGTATAAAAAATATTCTTTTTCAATATTTCTTTATATTTACTATTTATTCTTTGGTTCAAGTGGTGTGGATTTATCTATAAGTACATTTTTATTTTACATATCCATATAAGCAATATTTCCAATTTTTTGTCCCTGATGTAGCCTATAAATCAGATCTCTACTAAAATTTTAAATTCAATACGTTACATAACACAATAGCAAAAATGTTAAATTGGTTTTATTCAATGACGTAATATTTCGATTAATAAATGTAATTTCGATTTTAATAAATAGAACTGTCAACTGTGTTATTTTCTAGTTAGTTCGGTTATTTAAATTGTTTACTGATATGATTTAATATACATACTCGTATATTGTTTTTTTAATTTAAATAATTTCTTACTTATAAGCGGAATGAATAATTGATTTCTTATTGTGATTTCAAATTGATAAACATTTAATGAATAGCGCTAGATTTGTTTTGGTCTAGTTTATTACAAAAATAAAGGAAAGAGATATTTTTCTGATGGATGTTTTATGAGAAATAAGAAGTTTGGAATAAAGTAGAAAAGTAGTCTTGCAAAGTTTGCATTATATTTGAATATGAAATTAGTATTAAGGGGTTAAGAAGGTACAGATTGTTACATGCTTTGGTTGTTGCAAAAATAACTTAGAAAATTTAGTTCTACAGAAACTTAGACACACATGCCTCACGTATTCAACCTTCAGTAGTAGATATTGAAAGTGAGGTATTAGAGATTTCGCAACCAATGTGTTGGCACTCACAAAGGAAGCCTGAATACAAAATGGGGCCATTGATTTCTTTGAAACAAAAAAACCGCAGATACGCTGGAATATTATCTTATATCTTTCAAAACACTTCTAGAATTGTTGGCGAATAGCGCAGTAAGAATGCTCATGGTATGCTCGGAAGATATAACGACTGGCTCAACAACTCTCACTATAAGAAAATCATAACATCAACTAATATGTTTTTTCATAATGTGAAGATTATGCATTCGCGGTTTGTCGGTTCGGAACCATCTGGTCCAGATTCCGGAACTGTGCTTTCCTCTCATCATGTATCCCAACTTACCGACTATTAGGAATGGATGGGAGCTGGGACTTGTTTGCTGTATGTTTACGCAGGCACTTCATAAAGAAATTGATATTGTAACATCCTAGACTTATTTTCATCATTTTATTCCATTGTACATAATTTTAGTTTTAATAAAGGCTGGACTACATTCGGCAAAAAGTAAAGTGTGTGCATGAAAATGTTTTGTCTCTTTTTTCACCATTACAAATCTGTAGTTTTCTCTCAACTTTTCAAAAAATAATTTACTTGAAAGTTGGCGTACCCCTTAACTTTCAAGTAATTTACTTTTTGAAAGCTCAGAATGAACTAATACATTCACAAAAAAAAATGTATTAGTTCCTGATTTCATACTGAGTTGGTTGTGATGCACGCAGATTTTAAACAAACGACCCTAATTTTTGTCAGATTTTCAAAGTTTTGTTGTCATTGCACGCCCCATCAAAACCATGGAGTCACAAATTGTATATACATTTTTTTTTCATTGCTTACTTGATTCGAACACATTTTTATTGTTCACAAAACATTTTACTGTTTTTTGCAAATAAAATTCTTCTTTTTATGCTTTCTAAAAGCTTTCAATTGTAAAAAAAATAGCTTTTTGGGTCAGTTTTTGACTAGCAGGAGGCAGATGCGTATGTGTGTGAGCTTTCACTTTTTCACTTTTTGACTTTTTTGCCGAATGTAGTTCATACATAACGCTTTTATATTATGAATTACTGAATTCTTAATTACTTTATTATTCTTCTTTTTAACAATATTTTATTGCATCTTTTTATTCCAATATTATTTCATTATTATGTTAAAATCTATAAAGCGAACTATGCAAGAAAATCAAAGATATAGGGTACATCTAAAGTAGAGAATAGAAAAAGCTCTGAGTTAAAAGCTTCCACTAGAAACAGCTCAACTCTTTACTTGGAAGAATAGTATAAAAGTCGAACCCATGCACATGCATTGTCACTCATTATCATCATTATATCACGGACATTCGAGTCGAGCGAACGTGCGATTTAATTTAAGAATAAAATCAGTTCAACAGTTACATTAAGGATCTACCTAAAACATCATAACCAAAAAAAATAAAGAAATTTTCTACCCCGAAGGACGAAAACCCACTGGGAAAATCGGAAGTAAGCTCTACCTGCAATGGGTAAGAGAGAGCGCTGAAAGGAAAAGGTGCAGAAAGTGTACGATGAGTTCGTGGTACTCTGTAAAGAACAGGTAGCAGTTTTCGGACCGAGCTTTGCTACACACGAAATTGGCGGACTGTGCAATTCTGTACGATGGGATTGCTGATACCCAGACAGAATATGATAGCAGTACTAAGGAAGAGATGGTATCCGAATCAGATACCATCGTGGAATATGAAACGTCATCCGATGAAGAAGAACCGTCTAAATCTTCACAAGAGGACGAGGACTTCGAGCGAAGAAGCGAAAGACTTCAGGATCTCCAGCCGCAAGAGACAAACCGCAACAGAAAACAGCACCTGTACCTACACCATCCCCGATACCAAAGGCCACACCTAACAACTCGACACCACATCAGGCTTCAACATCTAAGGCAGCCTTGAAGACCATGTCACCACTACAGGCTCCAGCGAACCCAAACGTCAGAAAACGGAATTTAATACGTACACAGCGAAGGATGATAAAAAAACCTTGTTGGTCCTAAAGAGGGTACACCACTCTTATCAGGCAAACGAAATCAAGGACGAACTCATTAAGGAAGGAGTACAAGTAATTAATATGTCTCCGTATAAATCTGCCAGACCAGGCAAGTTATTTAATAACTTTGTAGTTGAAGTTACCAAAGGGTGTGACCTGGCCACGCAAAAATCACAGGCAACCACAAAGCCAGCCCAACAAACCTGCACAACAACCAGCCTCAAGAACACAACACACACAGCCTAAATATCACCTCAATATCTTTGGGGATACTGAGAGGTTATTTGTCACTGACCTCTTGACACTTCTACAGAAGGCAAAACAAGTGGTGCCATCCAACTAAGGCATTCTCGATGATAAACGAAAAACAATGATATTGGCTAAACTTATCTGTGAACTATGTACTATGTCGTGATATAACATATATAGAACTAAGCAGTATCATAACTATGTACGCACGTTTGCCGTCGAGTATTCCTGGAATTAAATACCTACTCCGAAATGTATTATATGTATGTTAGAGTGTACCAAAAGTATTGTACCTCACTGCAGTAGTATGCGCTTAGCATATGGAGTGTATTAACTAAATACAAAGGAGAATGGATATGCTCTCCTTTTATATTTTCGTTGATGTTACCGTTTTGGACGAATTGATAGTAAGCGAATCTGTGAGTGCTGAAAGGAGCAGAAACTTCTAGACAGCCGCCGTGAGAACAACTCCACAGGATCGTATGAAGTGAACGTTTAACTTTTATGAAATATCATCAGAAATGGGATAAATCTTGCCTACAGGGATTAGAAATAGAAATTAAGACAAATTTAAATTGAAAATCTAGAGTGCGATAAAAAAAAGGGAATACCGCCTGTCGTCTCAGTTGTGTTGCTACGCTTTGCTATTGTGTTGTTTTCCTTTTTTTGCCATTTGCCACCTTTCACTTGTCTGTGTGTGTTTTCTTTGCCATTAACAAACATTTTCTCGTTTGCCACTGTCGCGACTTGTGTACAAAAAAAAATATACATGCAAATGCAAAGTAATTAATTCCCCTGAATGCAACTCGTCTCATTTGTTTTGTTACGCTGCGCTGTCGCGTTACATTACTACTACTAGTATTTGCTATATTCCACCCTTAACTGTGTGTGTTCTTTCTCTCCTAATAACAAACAGTGAACAGAAAGGAGGACCAAAAACAAATTAAATTTGCCGTGATTCAAAATGCTAGGTGAAAATGAAAACACTGAGGGTCAAGGCAAGGAGCCGCAGGGGGAACAATTGGTGATAACGATTGATGCCATCAATCAAATCTTAAAATCTACGCAGCGTCAAGAAAAGGACGATTCAGTAGGTTTTCCTTGCTTTGACCCAGATCACTCTAGAGTCGATATTAATAAATGGTGTTCAGACATTAAAACAAGAGTGGCACGGGAAAAAATTTCCGACTTCGATATCATACCTAGAGTAGGGTCAGCTTTAATGGGTAGGGCTATGACAAGCATGGGTATCAAATCTATACGTGGCCAGATCTATCCGCATCATTAGTTAACACATTCTCGAGCGCATCAAACATTATTGAACTGTTGAGAAGCGTTGCGAACGTAGAGAGCGAAACGTTCTCCTCTTACGCTGGTTATGTCATGGAGAAGGTAGCCCAAATTAACAGGTTAAATTTTGATTTGTCTGAAGACACAATTGTAAGAATAGTAATAGGTTGTATTTCCGATATAAGCCTGCGTAATTCTCTGACCTTTGTCATGCCAAAGACAACACAAGACCATACGGAACACCTTTCGTCTATCCGCGAGCGTCCACGCAGAAAATTTAAAGAACACCAATTAGTAAGAAGAACGGAACCAAGTCCAATTCCTAGTAAACGCCCACGTCTCAAAAATGATAGGCGCTGTTTTAGTTGTGGTTTGGCAGGTCATTTGAGGGCAAATTGCCCAAAATTAACAACTTCAAGTAGTGGTTTGGTGTTGCCAAAGGAACCAGTGACAAACAAAGTTATAGAAAGTTGTTCATATTGTAAAAAGAAGGGGCATACTGAAGATAATTGCTGGACCAAACAGCGTTTATCACAGCGTAAAAATGTTCTTGTTGTTGGATATAAGGAAATACCCAAAAATACTACAGTAGTATCAATTGAAGGGAATCGATATAACTGCCTCTTAGACACCGGTTCCGACGGTTCCCTTATAAGGCGCGACGCACAGTGGGACGATCCATGGCAAAAAATAAAAAATACCACTATTTTAGCGGTACTTTTGAGTGATTGGTAAGTCATATATTGGTTGTAAGTGCATTAAAATTATTTGGAATTGTGAACTGGTGTAACAGTTACAGGGCTGCAAACAGTGACAAGTGCACATATTTTCGCAGAAAGTTTTAAAACGTGTTTTTATTATATAATTTTAATTTGGTGCTTTCTTAAATTGTGCGCATAAAGTATTATTAAACCATGGCTAATAATATTGATCAAGGTATGGGAAATCATTTATTGCTGTAAAAAATTGTGTTTATTTCGTGATTTTTTTAATATGAAGTTATTATAATTTAAAAAAAAATGGGAATTTCTTTTCTTGAGATCTTTCTTGTTTTGGGATGATCTGTATATCTGTTAACTTAATCATAAAAGAAACTTTGCGCGAATTTGCGCTTTTTTAATTATTGACATTTTTGTAGGCTCAACTCCATCAATAAAAAATGGCAACCTGCTGCAAACTTGGCTTGAAAGTGAGAAGTCAGTGAAACTACTAGCTGTAACTGCAAAAATTAATGATCTGCTGGGCCTGGAAGAGTTGACTGAAGATGTTGAACTTCAAAATTCAAAAATCTTCTAAGTATTTTTGTCTTAAACTGAGGCAAAAATGGGAAAGCTGTCAAAGGAAACGGTACAAATTCATACAAGTTAATGAACGATGGCTTAGTCTTAATTTGCCGTTGGAAGTTAATGTGCTTAGACGTGTAAATGAATTTAATAATCAAAGTCAACCAGGGACAAGTTGAGGAAGACCATCAAAAAGCTTTGAAGAGTGTAGCTGTTGCGGTAAAATTTACCATTTACCACAACAAGTTCTACTCTCTCCCTTTCCCTTCGGTCTCATTCATCCACCTTCTTTTCCGTGGGTTCTTCAAAATCCTAGGAGGGTGGTGGGCAGCCATGGGTCCATCAGCCATTGGTGCACCCTCCTAGTATCTTGAAGGATCAACCACAGCAGGTAGGACGGACGGTCCATTGAAGCAACCATTTGGAAAAAGGCGCGAGACCAGTGTCCAACGTTGTAGTGAACAAGAGCCATTCACAAAGTCGTCGGCTCTAGCCCTTGTGTTGTGTTGTCTCTCCTATCGGGTAGATCCCTTAGCCTTAGAAGGCATCTCCGCTCCATCACGGTCTCTCCTGCCCGATCCGCTTTTTGTCCTACCCGTTCATTTTATGTCCGTTGTCTCCTTGGAGAAGTATATTAGCGGGAAGAATTGGTGGGCTCTGTCCTTCTGCTTTTATACTTGTCGGAGGGGACAACCAATAGATCCACGAGACGAAGAGACGGGAGTCTCGGTGGAGTGACGGACGGTCACCTTAAGCCCAACGCTGTACGTCTAGAGCCAGATGGACGGTCTGGAACCCTCTGCGTACAATAAATACACAAAGCCATAGGACCAGGCGGACTGCCACAGATAATCTATTTGGTGACGGACGGTCACCACCTTAAATACAAAACAGAACAAAATAAAATTGTAACAAAAAGTGTTGTAAAGAATGGACCCCTAGTTGCGCGGCCCACATTAAATTAATTCTTGACAAGAGGATTCGCCGGGATGTCTTTATTTATATTTAGTTTTCATTGGACAGCACCCGTCTCGTGATTAGTTCCGTGTTTCGCCCTCAAGGTACGCCACCCGATCATTATCAGAAACGGGTAATGATTAGGATGTAGAAATACGAGTAGGCCATATATTGTTGGCAAATTACCTTTTTCCTTTTTTATCTTTTGGGAAGGACTTGTGTTGCATTCAGACTGAATGCAACCCCAAGGAATGATCGTAAAGGGAAATATTAGCTCGGGCCAAAGGGAAATCCCAATCTTGGAGGAAATTTCCCCAGATTTGGGGAAATAAGAAAGAAGCACGAATGTGTGTGTATGAGAGAGTGAAGGCAACGGAAATCCAATGCACGGTGGCACACTTCAGCAAATTTGCGGAGCGTTGCACACAAAGGCCAAAATTGGACCGTTGCATCCGTATGAACGGATGTATGAAAGAGTGTATATGTGAGACCTACGGTTCGAGCTAATATCATCGGGATAGGGTTAATCACTTCTTGGTTGACCATCAAAAGTTTAAGGCAAAAAAAAACAAGAGTTTAAAACAACAAAAAAAAAAAAAGGCAAAGAAAATTAATTAAAACAAAAAAAAGGATAAAGATAAAGGAAAGGAAAAAGAACAAGGACTTGAAGATATACCAAAACGAGGAGGAAATACGGACGAAATCAGGACGGGCAGGACAGGAGCATAACAGTATCAATTAACCAGATAAGTAGTATTATTTACCCCGGGCGAATCCTTTTTTTTGCAATCGAAATCGAGTTCCCAACTAGCGGTTCAGTCTATTGAGTGGTACCTTCAGTAGCGCCATTAGATTTACTGTTTTGTCGTTGCCGCTTAACGGCTACCGCCATTATAAAGTGACAAGAAAAAAATTTATAGTTTATTTTTTTTCTCCCGGGATATTGGTTTATTTCGTCCGACGTATTAGTAGTAGATGGTTTTGCACTTCCACTCGGAGCAAAAAGTTTATGGCGCCTAACACCCTTTTTTTTCCTATTGAGGCATTGGTAGTTTATCTATTTAAAATTTAAAAATATCTTTTTCCCTGAACCCAGCCCAGCTGAGCAGCCACTTGGTTCAGCAAACAATATTGCTGCCATTACCAATTTCGCCTCAGGGAATTTTCTATTCCCAAGGAATTCGAGGTGATAGATCGTCACACGGATCCCACCCGCCGACAGTGTGGACCGTTTTTTTTTTTGTTTTTTTATTAAATTGGTTTGCGTTTTTTGTTTCTGGTTTTTCGGTTTTGCCGGCAGCCCGGCAATCGAATAACTTTAACCTTTAGAGCGGGGAAAATTGTGTAATATTTTTGGCGCCCAACGTGGGGCCAAAACAGATTAAAAAATAAAAAAAAAAGTAGGAGGAAATTTTTCCATTGTTTCGTGTGGTGCATAGTGTCTCTCAGGGAAGTGTTATACTTTTTATTGTGACCCTGGTTACTTTTGTTTTCTTTCTTTTAAGGAGAAGGAGAAAGATCAATAGCAACTTCTTTTATCGGTTCTACCCCACCACTTTTAACTGGAAGATACTTGTTTTAGCATCGACGGGATTCCAAGTAAGTGAGACTTTTTCATTTTGATTGGTGGTTCAGACATACGTTGATAAACATACGTACATACAAACATACATATTCACAAACATTCATATTCACTTAACGGACAGACAGACAGTAATTGCAGAGATTTTTCTTGCGGTTGTTTTGTTTGAATTAAAATATAATTTAAAAAGTGTGACCATCGTTTTGTTTTTGAAACTTATTCCTTTCTTTCTATTACATTGACATATACCACATTTTTTTTTTTTTGTTTTACATATTGGATTTTATTATTGTATATTATTTTGATTATAACATATTGTTTCTTACTATATTTTGGTTCTTTGTTACAATTTTTGTTGAATTATTTCGTGACTTCCTTTGTGGAATTCTTTTGATTTCTTTTGCTTTTTTACTGAAGTCGGGTTCGCTTCCGTGGTTTCATTTTGATTTTTTTTGTGGCATCGGAATTGTTGCAGCAAGTGGGTATTTCCTTTCGCTTTTATTGGTAACCTGCTCTTCATTTAGGTCGAGTGTTGGTTGAGCGAATTTAGTCGAGTGTGACTACTTAAAATCATTGTGTTGTGCGTTTTGTTGAGAAAGAATGGAGATCAATCGGTTATCACAGGAGGAGCTGACCTATGAGATGGAGGCTCGCGGTCTGACGGTAGGAACCGTGGACGCGATGAGGAAGTCCTTAAGGTCAGTTCGGCTTCTGGAGCGTCAGGGGTCGATGGGTAATACCCAAAGGGATTACCCATTTACCTTCGAACAAGATATCGAAGCGGTCAGGTCCAAACTAGGTGAAATCAAAAATCTTCTTGAGGACCCACCAGCAGATCCGAAGTCTTCGGAGTACTTGAAGGTTCTCACGAAGATAGAATGGGCCATGGCGAGAATGGATAGAGCGAATGCAGAATCGAAAGAGGATTTTGTTGAAAGGGGCGATGTTAAGAACGAGTTGCTTCTGTGTTTAGGTCGTTTGACATCGGAAGAGGATGAGGAAGATAACAGAGAGGAAAAAGAAGACCAGGAGGGTAACTCGGTCGGGAACTTCAGAACTCCGATCCCGTCACCGCGAACTATTTTTCGACCACCCCCCCACCGCCCACCCCCCAACCTTGTCAGTTACCCCCGGCGGTGGAATATCAGATAATCGAGCGTTGCCCAGAGCGAATCGAGAAGTGGGGTGTAAAGTTCACTGGAGAAAGGTGTGGGTCTTCAGTGAACTCATTCCTGGAACGAGTCGAAGAGCTTCGTGAAGCGCGAGGTGTTTCTGAGACACACCTATTTAGAGCAGCGGTGGATCTTTTCATTGGGAAGGCGCTTCTATGGTTTAGGGCGGTTAGGGCGAATGTCGGGAATTGGCAGGAGTTGGTTAGGGAACTCAAACTAGAATTTCTTCCACCGAATTACGACGATCTCCTCTTAGACGAAATCAAACGACGGACCCAAGGAAGAGAAGAAACGATCGGTGTATACGCCGCAATGATGGAAAACATGTTTCGCAGATTGTCTGATCCTCTATCTGAAAGAAGGAAATTATCTATCCTTCAACGGAATTTAGCGCCGTTCTACCAAACGCAACAGGGCCTGTCCGATCCAAAATCGGTCAGTGACTTGGTGGCGTTAGGCAGAAGGCTGGAGACCGTGAGAGCCAACGTCGAAACTTTTGCTCCACCTCCAAGCGTCCGCGGTCGACACTTACTTGAACCTGATTTGGCTTACGCGTCGGTGGAAGAACCAGCCCGGGTGGCGGTTGTTAGTAGGACCAACCCAGCCCCCAGTAGTAGTAACATTCGTTGTTTTAATTGTGGGGAAGGCGGTCATTTCGCAAATAGGTGTACGATTCCAAGGCGGCGCTATGGTTGCGGAAAACAGGGGGTCAGCCGTAGGGACTGTATCAGCTGTTCGGGAAACGCAAGTCGGACTCCTGGGCCAGCAGGACAGGAGCGCCGTCGAAAGTAGGGGGTAGGTCGCCTGCTGGTGACCAGTCGGCGGAAGGAGTTCGGGTAGGTTTCACCTTAGAGGCAAACGGGAAAGATAATAGGCCATACTTAGGGATTAGTATTTACGGAATGAAATTGATAGGTCTATTAGACTCAGGAGCATCGCGCACAATAGTATGTAGGGACGGTTGGAATATTTTAAAAAGCGTAGGTATAGTGTTAGGGAAAAGCAAAGTTCGTTCAGTTAGGTTAGCAGATGGGGAAACTATAGAAGTTTTAGGGGTCGTATCTCTACCAATTGTAATGCAAGGGAAATCGATGCTTGTAGAATGTCTTGTCATTCCTACACTGCCACATGTTATGATATTGGGTGCAGATTTTTGGGCACTGTCGGAAATAGTCCCGGATCTAAGATCTAACATGTGGAGCTTTTCGAGCCAAGAGTTTGTGGCTTCGATATCGGCTCTTCGGGAAAAGTCAGAGCTGGACCAGACCGAAATGGGGAGATTGGAAGCAGTATTAGACAAGATGTTCGAAGCAATGACGGAGGGTTTAGGATGCACGAACTTGGTAGAGCATAGGACTAGGACGTCCGCAGAACCGATTAAACAAAGATATTATCCTGTCTCACCAGCAATGCAGGTACACATAGATAAGGAACTTAAGGAGATACTGGAAGCAGGAGTTATTGAGAAATCAAACAGTCCTTGGGCATCTCCAATAGTCCTTATTAAAAAGAAAGACGGTTCATTTCGGTTCTGCGTAGACTATAGAAAATTGAATAGGATAACAGATAGGGATGCTTATCCACTGCCATACATATCGACAACGTTAGACAAACTCAGAGATGCCAAATACTTGTCCTCTTTGGATATTAAGTCGGCCTACTGGCAGATCCCGGTTGAAGAAGGATCTCGACCGCTCACAGCCTTCACGGTGCCAAATAGGGGCCTTTTCCAATTCAAGCGAATGCCATTCGGCTTACACAACGCGCCTGCGACGTGGCAAAGATTCATCGACAGCGTCCTCGGTGCCGGGATATTGGTTTATTTCGTCCGACGTATTAGTAATAGATGGTTTTGCACTTCCACTCGGAGCAAAAAGTGCATGGCGCCTAACACCCTTTTTTTCCTATTGAGGCATTGGTAGTTTATCTATTTAACATTTAAAAATATCTTTTTCCCTGAACCCAGCCCAGCTGAGCAGCCACTTGGTTCAGCAAACGATATTGCTGCCATTACCAATTTCCCCTCAGGGAATTTTCTGTTCCCAAGGAATTCGAGGTGACAGATCGTCACACGGATCCCAACCACCGACAGTGTGGACCGGTTTTTTTTGTTTTTTTATTAAATTAGTTTGCGTTATTTTTTTTCTGGTTTTTCGGTTTTGCCGGCAGCCCGGCAATCGAATAACTTTAACCTTTAGAGCGGGGAAAATTGTGTAATATAGCGAACGTAGGAAAAAACGTCGGGTTCAGGAACTAACTTCGCAACACAGTACAGAGGAGCTTACCTATGCTGCAAAAATGGGTAGTCGTTTATCGAATTCTCCGCAAAAATCTGATAAGACTTTAACTTTGCAGCAAAGTCTAGCATTGTACTTGGATTTGAATTTGTCAAAGAGAGAGTACGCTCTTCTACGTTCTGTCATCAACGGTGACCACCAAGATTGTTTTCCAAGTTACTACAAACTTCAAAAATATAAGACAGAACTTTTACCCGAAATTGCTGTTGTGTCAGATACCATTGCTGAAATCAACCTTCAATCCCTATTGAACAAAACGTCAAAAAGCATTGTTGAAAATCTACAACTACAAACAAACATTTGAAAATAGTGACAATACGGATAGCTTCCTATTTGTTACTGCTTTTGTACCATTGAAATTAGTGGATACCATCAACCGTAAAGAAGTTTGGATAAATTCCCGACCAGGCTCTACTTATTTCTGTAGGCCTATAAAATTAATTTTCCAAAAGGAAAATAGTGCTCTTATTGCTTCCGAGCAGAGACACATGGAGGAAATTATCGAACATCTTCAATATTTTGAAATAAATATTAATGGCAAAAACATTAATATCAAATATACTATGCTAATGACAATGCTTGATGGTAGTGCAATAAATACATTGAGCGGGACAAATGCAGCTCAAAACTGTTATATCTGTGGAGCTAAACCTGCGCAAATGAACTTTCCTTCTGTATAAGATCGGACACCAAACACGGACAATCACAGATTTGGCCTTTCATCTCTTCTTTCATGGATCAGATGTTTCGAGTGCATGCTGCACATATCCTACAGATTGCCTACTTGGCAAATACGCAACGAAGAAAATAAAACAGCATTTAAAGAAAGAAAAAAAATAATTCAAGAAAATTTTAGATTGAAAATGGGATTACTTGTCGACATTCCTAAACCTGGATAGGATACAAGCAATGACGAAAATACGGCTCGACGCTTTTTCTCAAATCCTGAGTTGAGTTCGGAGATAACAGGTATAGACCAGCAACTCATACGAAATTTCGGAATTATATTAAAAACAATGGCAACTGGTCGTGTAATTAATGTAGAGAGATTCGTGAAACTATTGGAAGAAACGAAAGCCATGTATCTTTCCCAATACAGTTGGTACTACATGCCTAGCAGCGTCCATGAGCTTCTGGTTCATTCAAAAGATATAATTTCTTTTTTCCATTTGCCTATTGGAGTACTTTCTGAAGAAGCGTTGAAAGCTCGACATAAAGAAATCCGAAAGGCCAGATTAGATAATAGTCGAAAGTGCTCCAGAATAAGTTTAATGATTGATTTAATTAATCATTTATTAGTTACTTCAGACCTACTTATTTCGAATATTCGTTCCAAAAGCTCGCACTTGGCTAAGGTCGACCCAGATATTGATCAATATCTACTCAAGAATAATTTAGAAGTGTTAATATTTGCTTGAACGATATTGCTGAGACATCATCAGAAAGCGATAGTGATAAATTTATTATTATTTTTTATTTGTTATTGTTATTACTCACGTAATCTAGAACGTTTATTGAAATTTAAAATTTCTTACTGCAAATAAAAATAAAAATTAAGAAACATTTGTAAAATCATAAAATAAAGTTTGAATTAAAAAAAAATTCGCTGTTCAACTCTTATATTCTGAATTTTGCTGGGCGGGGCATTTATTGCTGATTTGTGTATGCACAAGTTTTATAGCGTAGTTTATAGCGTAGATATTTCATGTAATAAGTGAAAACATATAAAATAATTAGATTTCGGTCATTAAAACAAGAGAAATTAATTTCGCCGTTTTTCCCCATACATTCTTATTAAATTAAAAGTTTTTGGAAATACTTTTTTTTATCGCGCAAGCCCAGCTTTTCTCATTTATATTTCTATTACACGCTATGATTTGGTTAATGTTTGTAATGAGAGAATTGCATTATGACTTTTGTTCTCTAAAATCTTTCTGTGAACACAAAGAGTCAAAAAGAAATGCATAAGAAACTACGTGTTTGCAAATAACTGTAAGTTTTTGAATTTGCTTTTATTGCTTATGCGACATTGAAAAACAACATTTGTAATCAGTGGGTAGAATGTAATTTCAGAAGGCTAATTAAACACTAAGTACAAACAGAGATTTTTTATACAGTTAGAATAAAAAGAAAATTGTTGAAAAATAAAAAGATTTGTGATCTTGGTACTTATATGAAGTTTATCACGTGCGACATCGTAAGTGTGAAATTTAAAAATTTGAACATTTTTTTTCTTACATACTTATAAATTATTTAAATCTAGATGAGCAAAAACGGTGGCGAAAGAAATAAAGAGAATTGTAAACGGTGGAGAGAAAAGTTAAAGAAAGATGAAATAAAATTACAAAATAATAAATTAAAAAACAAGGAAAGAATGCGGAATGCTAGGAAAAAGTGGAAAGCGTTGGCTGAAGGAAAAAATGAAGTGATTGAAGAGAAAAGGCGGTCTGAGCGCATACGTAAGAGACAAAGACAGGAGAAGCTCGCAGAAATGCGAACTGCAAAACAAACACAAAACGTTCCTTACAAATGCAAGCAAACGTTGGCAAAAGCTGTAAAAAGGATGCATTGCTAAAAAAACATGCACAAAATAACATAAATGGGGTTAAAATGTACTTTATGCCATCTGATCAGATCGAGAAGTATTCTTTGTTATACAATTTAGACGAAAAGTGGAAACAAGTAAAAACATTCCAGGCATATCCCACTTGCACTACTTTTGTTGCAATGGACAAAAAGTAAAAGCAGCTAGGACCGCCTGTTCGGACAAGAGAACTGTGTTTGATAATTCTGATAATATTTTCAATTAAATTTATTTTTGTCATTTTATTTAATACTACTCGTACATTTAATTCATACTACATATTTCTGTTAAGTTTGTATTTTTGCTGAAAATACATTGTGAAAATATAAATACATTGAACGCTTCTGTTTTGAATAAGCTTGTTTATATATAATTTCATAAAGAGGACAACAGAAAAAACACAAATATCATGATGGAAAAAAGTGTCCCATGTGACATGTTAAATTTAAAAAATAGTATAAATTATTTTTTTGTAAAATCAAAACCATTTTTAAGAAACATCAATGCACAATATTCTAAATTTAGTCACATTGAAACGTTGCTTTAGGTTTCGCTGATATCGGCGTTTGAATTATTGGCCGCGAAACCAACTTCTGTTTTTTGTCCTGTGCGAATGCCTTCTTTTTTTGCAATTATCTTGAAAACGGAAAAAATTCCTAAGTTCAACATTAGCACTAATTATAGGACTAATTAAGAGTTATAAGTTAAGCCTATTGTCAAAATAAAAATCAGTTTTATTTAGACTTTTTTTCCATTTTAAATGTGTTCGACGGTCACGTTCGGCATAATGGAAATGCCCATATACAAAAAATTGGAAAAAACACGGTATAGTAACTTTACAAAAAATTAAATTGTAGAGGACTTTAAAGCCGGGTTAAAGCAAACAGCAATAGCTGCGAAATATAATATTCCGACCTCAACAATTAACGATTTAGTTAAAAACTTTAGAAATGGAAAACCGATAGAAATCACACATGGTGGCGGAAGCCCACGGAAAACAAAACCGAAAACTGACAGTCGCATACAGCGTATGGTTTTAAAAGATCCTTTTGTGTCCTCTGCGTCTCTAGTGTCCCAGCTTAGTCTTCCTGTTGACGCAAGTACTGTTAGAAGGCGTTTAAAAGAAGTCGATCTTCATGCTTTTCGGGTAGCAAAAAAGCCACTCCTCTCTGCTAAGCACCGTCTTAAAATACTACATTTGGGAAAGATTATCAAATACTTAAATTAACCTTTCTGTTATGGTTGAATTTGCACAAAAACATCTAAATTGGTCAGTTGATAAATGGAAGACAGTGCTTCACGTTTTAAGCCAGAAATCGTTCTGACTAGAGTACAGTCAAGAATGGTGGGGCTTCCGTGATGGTTTGGGGCTGCTTTTCTGGTGCAGCTGTTACGTCAGAGACTTCACTTCCGTTTTCCTCTTTCTAACATTCGCCTTTATCTTTTTTGCATTGCATGCCAAGCTACCAATCACGCGTAGAATGCATGATCAACAATGCGCGCATCATTTTTCCAAACGTTTCACTTTTGCGCTACACGCGCTGGCAAATATGACACCTTCATCAAAGCGCATTCCTTTCCCACGGGTAAACCTGTATTCATCGGAAATGCTGCGTCAACAAATTTGCCATATAAAACATGCAGATAAGTTTAGTTCGGTTGGCTCTCTCTCGATACATTCCGTAGAGTTAAGTGTTGTAAAAATAAATTGAAAAGTAAATAAAAATTTTTTTTTTTATTAATTTGCTAATGAAAGAACATAACTCAGGTTGTGGTCCTAAGGTACATAAGATTAACGGAATAATGGACCATTTCCAGTACAGAGATATTCTGTAAACAGTAATGCTGCCATACGCGGAAGAAAAAATGCCGGTGCGTTGGGTCTTCCAGCAGGATAATGACCCCAAACATTCCTCAAAGCTGCTTAAAGAGTGGTTTACGGCAAAAAACATTTCTGCGTTAGAGTGGCCGTCTCAATCGCCTGACTTCAACCCGATTGAGAATTTGTGGGCCATTTTAAAAAGGAAGGTTGGTCAAAAAAAGCACACTTCAACAAGCGCTTTTTTTTGTAGCTTTGAAGAATGAGTGGGAGAGTATTCCATCCACTATAATTAATAATTTAATTGAGTCCATGCCCCGCAGATGCCAAGAAGTTTCTTAGCCTACTTAAGGTGTGTAAATAATGTAGAATAAGCAACATTGCAGTATTTACGGCAAAATTCATTTAAATAAAGTTCAGTTCATTGAAATAGTTGTGTTGTTATTGACTTCCCCCACCAGTAGTAAGGCATCAGAACATTCTCAATTAAATATTGGTCCTTCGAGCCGGATTTATTTGAATGCAATTGCAAAAATTTAAATTAATAAAGAAGACACAATCAAGGCACTTGGTATACACTGGAGTCTTTCGCCTGATACACTTCAATTTAAAGTCAAGGAAAAACAAAATCAACAAACCTTAACAAAGCGCGCCACACTTTCGGAAATAGCTAAGTTATACCATTAGGTCAAAACTATTGCCTGTGCCTGTCAAAGAACAAAAATCAAGCATCCAATCAACAAACCAAGATTTAGAAAAAATCAATAATTCAAAATGATTAATTCTTTACTTTTTAAAATCTTCGAATCTTTTTTATTTCTTTCTCTATCACTAAGGTTTATTCATTCTTCTGCCTCTTCTGTTCCTCCCCCTCTTTCCAAAGATGACTGCTACTCCAGAAACAGCAATTGATTGGGGCATAAGTATTTACGATATGTCCAAGTCTTCACTTCACGCAATTCCTTCTCGTCCAAAATGTCAACATCCATCTGATATTCAACGAGTACAGACCCCTTCTATCATTTCAGTTTACTCCCCAGATTTCTCAGAGTTTACCAGGGTTGCGTACCGTATTAACAAGTGGGTCATTAAAACGGAATGCAGTGTAAATTTTGTAAGCAGATCAAGAATACTATTTGAAGCAAAAGATATAAATGAATTTACTAAATTCTGCAAAGCAGATAGATGTTCAAGCTTTGTTTCTAAGCTAAAAATTGGAGAATCTAAAATATATCCAAATCCAGAAGATTATAACTGTTCCTGGATGAGAACAGTTCACAAATCAAACATTAGATATACATTCACTGCGATTAAATTGCAGTTGATTCTGAAGGACAACTAGTTCATGCTGTTCTGGGAAAGCCATGTCTTGTTTTTAACTCGACATTTTCACAAATAAGTCTAGATCCATGTGCAATCAAACTTAAACTGTTGGCTCCTGGAATTGTATCTTGGAATAATAACACAATAGAACTTGACCAGAGGACATATGTGACTATTCCAGATAAAGGTCTTAGTTTCTGGTTCAACGGAGATATTAGCAAGGCCTCAATTAAATGCACATTATCTGGGCTTAATGTCAGAGAAACATCTGATGGGTATTTAATAGGGATCTCATCACCTACTTCAATTAATATGGATGTGAAAACAGAGGAAATCGATCCAACTAGTGAGGCATCATTTATGAACTTTCGGTTCCCGGGAAATCTTAGAAGAACAAAACGAGATCTTATAAGGAATGACCAGAAGATTCATCCCAACACCTTTTATGAGACACTCCAGAGGTCTTATTCGACAGCCGAACTTCAATTCAGGTTGTCTCAATTGAGAGAGATGGTCAAAGTCCTCAGGAATGATGCAAATTATGAAATTTGCAAAATCAAGGGACAGCTCTGGGACCACGCGTTTTCACACCCGTTTGATAATCCAGACATCATGGCAAGGTATCTATATCCCCTAGAGCAGGTAAAAGGGATATTTCGAGACAACATATTGCAAGTCATATATGCGTCCAAAATGTTATGTCTTCCCAAAGCCAATAAATTTGAAGGATTTTACTTGAATATTATGATAAAAGGACAGCCATACTGGCTCAGATCGTCAACCGGGGAACTACTTTCATCGGCACCAACTACACAATTTGCCCTCCGCATTGCCTCATTTGTTGTTCCTTTAATTCCATCTGGTTATTTCGACATAATAGATGGAAGATACACAAAAGAAAGCAAAATGTATCTCCAAGACACGGCGTCTGAATCTAGCTTGATGTTCTCGAATCTTGAGTTGTTTGATGCGCAAGAGTTGCTTTCGTGGAATGCGAATTTCCAAAGATATGAGTCCCAGATTCTAAATGACATTGGATCAGAGATCACATCCTTTATGGAGCCAAAAACCACATTTAACAAACTAGTGGTGACGCCCTTGTCAAACACCTGGAAAAAGTGGTCAACCGCCACTAAATCCTTAATAACTTAATAAAACGAGAATTACAGCCTTCTAAGATTTGAGATGTCTGCCAGGTGGAGGTGCTTAGACAGGAGGAGTAAGCTGTTATCATTGAATCCTAAATCACAAAACAAAAACATAACAATGAAGTGCAGTGTTTGTAAATCTAAAGTAGATAGGCACGACGCTAAAATCCAATGCGTTAAGTGTGACCAATATTTTCACGGAAAATGTGTAAAATTACAAAAAAGTGACATTGAATTGTTTTTAAAGAGTGGTCAAAGTTACAGTTGTGACAATTGTGTCTCTATACGGAGAAAATCCATCTTGGCTGACAGTATTCCAGTCGCAGCAGCCTGTTCTCTTAAGACCCAAACTCTTTCTTCAGCTGTTCGCGATGACACTGGGTCTGCCACCTCACCTCGCCCTGCATCATCATCGTTATCGTCATCATCATCACTCACGCTGCCTGATGCCAACATCTCACTTCAGCAAACAATAACACTCGAAACTCTCTTCCATGAAATTAGAAAACTCCAACGAATAATGACGAATTGTGTACTAAAAATTACTACATTGGAAGAGAGCTGAAGCTAAATTCGGTTGAGTAAAGAGACAAGCAACGTGCAGTGGACATAGTTGGGATACCAGCTGTAAATAACGAAAATGCAAAAGAGAAAGTAATTAAGCTTCTTGCGGATGAAATGGGAATAGAAACTGGTCATGATGATATCGAAACCTGCTTCGTTAAGGGAATTAAACGTAAAACGGATAATACAAAGAAAACAAACATTGTGTGTGTACGTTTTTCGTCTCTAAAAAAGAAAGAGCTAATCATGACCAAGATGCGCGAGATGAAAATTAAACTATCTTCTGCAGTTTTCAATGACGGCACGGGTGGGAGAATTTTCATAAATGATTCACTCACTAGGTACACAAGATCTTTGCTAGTGAAGGCCAATCAGCTGAAAAATAGTAATAAATGCAAGTATGTCTGGATCAGGAATTCATCGGTACGTATAAGAAAAGAGAAGGCGACAGGGTGATTAGAATTTCTTGTTTTGAAGATTTTTCCAAACTTGGTTAACTTATAGTTACAGTATTTTCTTAATTTCTTCTATTACCTTTTCGCTTTCATTTAAATTGATATGAATTGTTTTTGTATAAATCAATCAGATATTTTGTCTTGCTCTGGTTTTTCAGTTACGAAATTTCCAAATTTCATTTACCAAATCTAATATTTTTATCTAAAATATGCATATACGAGATTGAAAAGACGAAGTATATGCATCAGATACCAAGTTATTTGTTTGAGGCTACGTGCAATTATTCGTATTCAGCTGGCGGTGTTGCGGTTTTTTACAAAAGTAAACTAGACTGTGATATTATTAAAACTTGTTTTAATAGTGCTGACTTGATTTCTGTTAACTGCAATATTTCTGGTGTTCGTTATAGTTTTGTGTGTGTATATCGCTTACACTGTTGCTCAGTCAAAGTCTTTGTAGATGAATTTTCTGAATTTCTCCAAAACATTTCTTGTAAAAATGTAGTCCTTTTGGGTGATTTTAATGTTAATATACTATATTACCCAAATGATGTTGATTATTTTTTTGTCATTGTTATCATCTTTTGGCTTTGAGTCCTTATTGTTACAACCTACGCGAATTTCTGTGAATTCTAGATCATGTTTGGACCATTTGTTTATAAGGTTACACAGAAACAACTTAATAAATTTCAAAACTGATGTTTATGATCTACAGATAACTGATCATTCTTTAACTACAATTCAGTTTGATTGTTCGATACGCAGACCTAAACCACTACAATTTAAAAAGTTTAAAAAAGTCGACTTTTCAGCCTTGCAAAGAGATTTGTCTTCTGAGTTCTGGAACGATGTATATAGCGCTCATGATCCATCAATTGCTTTTGATTTATTTATTAATAAATTGAAATTTCATATTTCTAATTGCAGTCAAAATCAAAGCGTAAACATAAATAAATCTAAGTGCATCAAACCATGGAAGACGTTTTATTTGTTGAAGAAAAAAAAAAATGAACTTAGAATTCGGGTTCGCAAACATCCTAGGAATACTAGGCTTAAAAGTTTTTATGTTAAAATATGTTATATCTTTACAGTCGTGAGTTAAAATTAGAAATAACACTTTGTAGAGATAATTATTTCAGAAGAGTGGGACAAAGTTAATGAAATTTTGAATAGAGAAAAGCCGAATGCCGAAATTGTTTTAAATATGGAAAGTAATGTTGATATAACTGAACCAAGTGAGGTGGCTAATGTTTTTAATGACTATTTTTCAAATATACTCAATGATTTCCGCGGTCTCCTGGGACAAAATAATTTTTCGTGTCACTGTGATAAAACAATAAGGCAGGAGCAACACCAGTCTGTTTGTTTTTACTTTGAAAATTTCACACCACTGGAAATACATAAAATTATACAATCCCTAAAGAACTCACACTATCTTCACATTACAATATTTCAAATCACGATCTTAAAATTATTTCTCTTTTTATCTGTGATGTTTTATGTCACATATACAATTTGAGTGTTCAACAGGGCGTCTTTCCCGAATCCCTTAAAACCGCTGTAGTTATTCCTCTCCATAAAAAAGGCGATACTATGTCTTTGAATAACTACCGTCCTATTTCACTTTTGTCCACCTTCTCCAAAGTGTTTGAAAAAGGTATGTAAGCTAGAATACTGTCTTTTTTAGATAAAATTAGATTCTTCAGTAAACATCAATTCGGTTTTAGGAGCGAAAGATCAACTGAAGATGCGTTATTAAAACATGGAAAACATGGTTTTCGTCTTATTTATGGAACCGTAAACAAATGGTCAGAGTAAAAGGTTGTATGAGCTCACAGAAAACAATAAATTTAGGCGTACCACAAGGTTCTGTCCTGGGTCGGATATTGTTCTTAATTTACGTTAACTCCTTATTTATCCAGCCTTTTAAAGGAAAAATCACCGCGTTCGCAGATGACACAGCTCTAACTTACTCTTGTTATAACCTTTTTGATGTCAATGCAAACATTAATTTTGACTTAGATTTGCTTCGTAGGTGGTTTGACAAGCATAAACTAGCAATTAGTAACAAAACAAAGTACATGATTTTTAAAATTAAGGGAAAATTGACTGATAACTTTTCTTTACAATATCACTCACCAAATTGTTTTAAATTTAATCTAAGAATTATTTGTCCTCGACAGATTGCTTCGCTATTGAACGTGTCGAATGTTTCAAATACTTAGGGGTTATTTTAGACTCAAAGCTTAGTTGGAGTGAACATACCCTGCATTTAAAATAATACTTTAACTTAGCAGTAAGACAGCTTTATCACCTTAGTATATATTGCGGATCCGATATTTTAAAATTGGTATATAATGGTCTTTTTAAATCCAAGCTGCAGTATGGTATAGCCTGTTAGGGCGGTACACATTTCAACAAAGTACAACCCTTGCTAGTTAAGCAAAAACACTGTTTAAGATTAATCTGCAAAGTTAATCGCACAACCCCCAGTTTTAGATTATTCAAGGAACATAAAATACTACCTTTACTACTATAAAGTCTTGAAAATATTTTTCCAAAATTCTGGGTATAACGTCGCTAGACTGTATGGCAATCTTAACTTGCGAGCTAATTCCATGAATTTTGTATCCTTACCCAGAATCAATAAAGCACTTTTTTCTCGTTTTTTCACCGTCATTGCTCCTCGCTTATTTAATAAGTTACCGGAAAGTATTAGATGCGAAAGAAGGCAATCTTTGTTCTTAAAAAATGTCATAACTTGGCTTTTTGCTTACGATCATTGTATAGTAGATCAATTTCTTATTTAGTTAATAATTTTACAATTTTTTCTTTTTACACATAATTCTTAAATTGTTGCACTTAGCTTTCTATGGTATTTGTTTATTTTTACATACATTTTCCCCATCAATGTTTAAATAACCAATTTTTTGTTGAACAATAATGGTACATTCGCTACTTGGCCTTGGTCAATAGAATGTCCCTAACTATACCAAATATAATAATTGTAATATATTGTATTAAATTTATAACCACCACCGTGTTGGTGAAACACACTCACGAAAAAACACTGCATGGAGGTATCCAACTGACTTTACCAACTTTAAGACAGTCCTATTGGATTTTGCAATCCAAACGAGTTGTCGGGCAAGCAATTCACGAATGCGTACGATGTGATCGCTTTAGAGCAATAAATAAGGCTCAAATAATGGGAATGTTACCAACACCAAGAGTAACACCTTCCTACCATCAGTGTTAGGAATGTGAATCAACAATAAATTTTTTTTGTAACGGTACTTTCCGCGATGTACCAGGCGATTTATCTACTTTGTGTATTATTATTCGATTATACGCATCTGCATTTTAGTAGAGAATATAAAGACTTTGTGTGTAAAAAAGGTAAAATTTGAAAAGTTTTGAGTAAATCGAAGTCAATTAATTTTTTTATTTGTTTTTCTTGTATATACTAAATAATGCGAAAGCTTTTCCTTTTGGGTAAGGGCAAAAGATTGACTGAATGCGAAAAAGAAAAAAATCGGGATTTTGGAGGAGGAAAACTGCTCAAACAGGAAAATTGCAATTAGAATTGGTAACAGCAAAGGCGTCATCAGAAATTTCCTGAAAAAAGGAGAAACATATGGCGTTAAAGCACCAGCCATATCCGAAGCTTTTACTGCGACAAAGAGGTCAAATTCGTGATGAAGCTACCAAAAATCGTTTATCAGCTCGGCAAATTAAAACAAAATTAGATCTTCCCGTTAGTGCTCGGCATAACGCACGTGTTTTAAATGCTTCATCTATCAAATGGACAAAACTCAAAAGCAAACCATGTTTGACTAAGTAGAACGAAATCAAAAGATTGGAGTTTGAACGTAAGTATACTCGTATGTCCTGGACCCCCGAATGGCGAAATGTGATATTTTCCGACGAGGAAAAATTTAATTTAGACAGGCCGGACTGCTACAGCCAACAGGGTGTGGTACGATCCAAACGCAATTTCGGGGGCGGAACTGTTATGATATGAGGAGCTTTTTCGTATTATGGAAAGACGCCTGTTTGTTTTATTACCACAAAAATCGATTCAAAAACCTATACGGAGCTGTTGAAAGACGCTTTTGTTACATATTATGAAGCAGAACCGTAAAGAAACTACATTTTTCAGCAAAAAGACGCTTCCATCCAGGTTTCTAGGCAGTCGAAAGAGTGTCCGCGCTCAAAAATGGAATTCGTCGGGCTTGGCTTGAAATTTTACCCGATACTCTCCATAGATTAATCGAATCCATGCCAAATAGAGAACAAGGGACGCCACACGGAAATACTAAAATGTATTAATATAATATTAAAATTTATTAAAAAAAATAATTGTGAAGTTCAAAAAACCGTAACTTAAGTGCGCATTTTTTTTTTAGTAACTGAAAGTTAAATAAACAATTTAAAGTTATTTAAACCATAAAAAAAATGTTATTATTGAAATAATCGCAAAAATTAGTGTGCGTATAAATGAATGTCTACCACTGTATCTGAGGAAAACTGCTCAACAATTTCAAATTATATAACTTTTGAACGAATTTCGAAAAAGGCTATCAGAAAGCCCTTGGCATCTGGAAACACCGATCATCTCACAGCTGGCTTCAGTTTTAAATTGTAATTATGCAGAGTTCTTCGATGAGTTCATCGATTTTAAAAACAATACTAACCTAGAAATTCTATCAAAAAAAAATCAAAAAGGTTAATACGTGGAATTTTGGAGTATTATTCCCCAAATATATAAAAGAGTTAAAAGGGTGCCCTAATGTTATTGACATTATTTGGATTTACATATGTTTGTGAATCGTCGTTTTCGCGAATGAAATACGCAAAGAATGTTTACAGAAACAAACTTACGGACGCTCACTTCGATGATGTAATAAGTCGCAAGCAGTGACACGCCAGATCTTGGCAAGGTTTTGAAAAAATGTTTGCAATTTCAAAAATCTCATTAAAACTAAAGAAACTTTATACGTAAGCATTTATAAGAATGTTAATAGGATATTATATTAGTATAGGAATAATAATGAGAATATTAAATTTATAAGTATTTATACGACTTCATATTTATAAGAATAAAATCATTCAGCTAGATTCATTGGACTTTAGAGTCCACTTTAGTTAGTTAACCCTAAACCTAAATTTAGCTATCTATTGTGACCTATACCTACAATTATGAATGACATTTCGGGAATAAAAATGACACTTGACTTTTGAATTTGATTTTTCCGTATAGTCTTTTTTATGTGAATTAGTTTAAACGAATTAAAAAAGGACTCAATACGATAAAATGGAAATAAATACACCTTTTTCGTGTATATCAACACCGTATACGGTTTAACCGCAATGCAGTATTCTCCGCTTAATTGCACTGACCATTGTCAGATTATCGGTCAAGGTGGTGCAATTACCGGAAAAAAGTGTGTTTATTGTTTGTTATCAGCATTTTTTTTTTTAAATCAATTACCAATTAACAAATTAGAAAGTAATTTATTAATTTTCTAAAGACGGGAAAGAGAGCGGAACTGGACACTGGAGGAAAAGGAGATTTAAAAGGACTTCGGACCAATCAATGATTGTTAAGAAGTTAGAGGCATGGAAAACAATCTGCGAGGAGCTTAAGTCGTACGGAATGAATCTTCCCTTACAGCAGATAAAGGCGCAGCGGGGACGGATGAAAAATAATGCCCGCTCACAAAAATCTGATGAGCTTGACTTCGCAATTCAGGAACTGTTTCCAGAAGACTTTACAGAGGATGTAACGGAATTTGACAGCGATGCACACTTTATCGATGAAAAACTTCATAAAGAAGATCTAAATCCCGAAGCGAGCACTTCAGCTAAAATAAGAAAAAACAGACACCAAAAAATAAAAGGCAAAAATTAAGCCTTAGTGAGCAAGTGCTTCAAAAGAGGATTGAACAAATTCGGTTGGAAATACAAAACGAAAATGAACTGTGCAACATAAAAAATAAATTAAAGAAAAGAAGTTAATGCTCATTACATTAATTTAGAAATAAAAAAAGAGGAATGTTGTAATTCAACAAATTGAATTAAATTCGGTTTCACAACATGAGCGTTACTTTCTTTATTTCAATTTCTTCACTAGGTCACTAAGGCTTAATTTTTGCCAATACATTTCAATACCATCTCGTACGAAATACATACTCAAGCACCTAATGAGTTTGCAGATCCTAAAAACGCATTAATTCGATGGAAAGTTAAAAGACCCTCCAAAAGAGGATACCAATTAATAACTGGTATAGATCTATTAAATTACTTAAATGCAGTAATTAATATGAATGAAGGAACTACTCGTATTAACTTAAACAATCAAAATTTGAGATTTATTAATATGGTATCCCTTATGCACCTAACGAAATACCAGTATGTTTACTAGAGTCATATGAACAAAACACTGAATATATACTCGTATAGTACAAATGGATCATCGTAGCACAAGGAAATAGAAAAGCTAATGAAAATATTTGGATGTGTAAGAGGGTGATCGAGCTGATGAGAGTGTGTTGATGTGAATGTTGATGTATGAATTGGCGAGTGAATGGATTTGCGTTGGGCTTAGTAAGTTAGTGGGGGTGCTTGTGTGTGAGTATGAATGCAGTAGCAAATATGAGTGAGTTAGTTTTCATGTTAGAGCGTCATTCGTCAGCGAACACTGAAAGCGAAGAGATTGTACCGCGTCATTTTCTGCGTTAATAAAAAATCTTTTTAATCTTACTCCATCACATCTCAGAACTGGGATAGTGTTACATAAAATCGTTCAGCCTTTCCGAAAATAATAAAATTCGTGAATTTTTCCAAATTTTTTTTTTTTAAATAAATAAATCGAAATTAAGAAAAACCCAACCTACGACAACATGGTTCGCGTTACAAGAGCTCATGTTGAACGTATTGCAAAGTGCAGGCTTTTTGGTACCATCGAATGCCATTTTAGCGCAAATTCGAGAAATGTACGAAAAAAATCTTTCGTTAGATTCGATTTCCATTGACGAAAATAGTGCTACGTCCGATTCACCAGCTGCACATGGTGAAACAGTGTCTCAAACTTCCGATTGCAAGTGCTGCAGCTCATTTGTCTTCCGAATGTAAAAATGCTTCTGAACTTACCGATGAGCAAGTAGAGCAACAAATAGTGGAATTAGGTAAACGAAAAGCACCTTCCGACCGGTTGACAGATGTCATATCATAGAAGCAATGGTATCGAAATTTTCCGGTGATGACCACTACGACATCAGAAAGTGGTTTAGTGACCTCGAAGACGCATTTGCCATGCTGCAGTTAGAAGAAAGACTGAAGTTCATCGCCTGCTGGCGTATGTTAGAGGGCGCGGCAAAAGTATTCATACGCATAATATCGGTCTTTTCCTATGATGCCTTAAGAAACACACTGATTACTGAGTTCGCGCGAAGGCTGTACCCCAGGAAGTGTACTCCATGCTGACTTCTCTTCGACTACGTCAAGGAGAAAATATTCATCGTTACATTTTGGATATGCAGAAGATCACCATGCAAGCTGAAGTCCCAGATAGGTATGATCATCGATGGCATTGGCGATAGCTCGAGTAACGTAGGTGTACTTTATGCGACCCATACGATTTAACACTTGAAACAATTGTTAGAGCGATACGAACGCAAACGACAGCGCCATACCAGTGCCGTACGCAGAAGCCTTCCGAGCACCAGATCGAATGTTAGCGCCACTCGCACTTCAGCCCCAATAAGAACTGCCGCCCCTCCGCATGTACCAGGACCGTCTTCAGGAGCACCTTCCGCGCCTCCTGCCGTACGACTTGCCGAATTATGTTGTTTTAATTGCTCCAAATACGGGCATTACTCAAACCAGTGCCCTGCGCCCTGACGCCCTGATGGTTCCTGCTTCAAGTGTACATAGTTGGATCATGCATACAAGGATTTTTCTAATCGTGCTACCGTTGCCGCCTTTCTACTAGCGCCCCCTGCCGACGAAGATGTCATAGTGATCCATGGAAAAATTGCAAATGGTAAGTGTTGTTTTTTCTGGGTCAAAATTAGAACACAGTGAGCTTGTTTATTTGATTCCGGTAGCAAAAAGAGTCTGATACGACACAGTGAAGTGCCCCCCCAAGTAGTCTTCACCATATCGTGGCATTGGCAATTCAGTCTTAAGCACCTTGGGAAAAATCGACGGATTGGTGAACTTCAGCGGTAGACAATTACGACTGGAATTGTTAGTGGTAACAAATGAGCAAATATCAATTCCGATGATATTAGGTCGGGGCTTTTTAGAGTAGCCATAAATAAAATTTTCTAGAATAGAGCGCTCTATGACCCAACTTGTGAAAAAAGATGCCCCCTTTGAATTCACTGAAGAGTGTAGAGTAGCTTTCCGAACCCTTCGTAGTAAACTTTAGAGGCCCCTGTGTTGTCAATTTATAACCCCACGGCCGAAAGGGAATTGCATTGTGATGCTAGCGCTGTAGGATTTGGAGCAGTACTTTTGCAAAACAAGGGGATGACAAATTCCATCCAATTTCATATTTTTCTAGAACAACTTCGGGCCCTGAATCCAAATTGCAGAGTTATGAACTGGAAACCTTAGCAATAATTTATGCCCTAACGCGCTTTCACACTTACGTCACTGGTATTCCATTCACTATTGTGACTGATTTCAACTCTTTAGCACAGACGTTAATTGCTCGTTGGGCTCTGTTCTTAGAAATTTACAACTATACGATTCAGCACAGACCTGGCCAAGCCATGGCCACGTAGATGCCCTTAGCCGTTTGACAGATACGATTGCATATGTTGACTCTACCGAATAACTCAAAACCGTGACCTCAAGATTAGTGAATTAAGGGAAAAACTCGAGATTACTGAAGTAAACGATTTTGAACTTGGTGATGGATTGGTGTACCATCAATCGCCAGCTGGGCACTTACAGTTATACGTCCCTTCCGAAATGATAAACAATGGGATTCGAAGTACGCATGAGAAATTGGGTTATTTAGCAACCGATAAATGTTGTTCGCAGATTAAGAAAAACTTTTGGTTCCCCTATATGAAGACGTACGTCCATAATTTCATTTGCAACTGCCTTAAGTGCATTTATTGTTCCGCCACCCCTAAGAATAACAGTGCCACCCTTCACAGTATTCCGAAGGAATCTATTCCTTTTGACACGATTCATATTGAACACTTAGGACCATTGCCATCTTTACGCTCTAATAAGACATATCTGCTGGTAGTAATTGATGCCTTCACAAAGTTTCGCGAAATTATACCCTGCCGCCACCACTAATACGAAAGAGGTCTGTCAAGTCCTAGAGGGCCACTATTTCGTAAACTACAGCCGACCCCGAAGAATTATTGATAATAGAGGTGCTTGTTTTACGACTTCCAACTTAACGGATTTTCTGAAGAAATATAACATTACTCGTGTCCTTAATGCAACTGCGTCACCCAAAGCAAATGGGGAAGTGGAAAGAGTGAATAGTGTAGTGACCCCTAAATTAGCAAAACTTTCCGAACCCCTTAGCCATTCCGATTGGGCCTCAAAGGTCACTGAAGTAGAATTTGCATTGAACAATTCACGTCATTCGACGACGAAATTTGCCCTTTCTGTTTGGTGTTGCTCAGCGAGGCAAAATTGTGGACGAATTGACAGAGTTTCTGGGAGGAAAACAAGACTTCCGAAGTCTCATAATCTCACTGAAGTTAGACAAGAAGCATTAAGAAACATTGAAAAGTCACAAGAGTATAATACGGCATATTTTAATCGACATCATCGTGCCGCCCCCGAGTTCTCAGTAGGTGGTTATGTAGTAATGAAGAATGTTGGCACTTCGGTTGGGCAAAACAAGAAACTGATTCAGCGTTTTCGAGGTCCTTATGTAGTGCATAAAAGACTTTCGAATGACAGATATGTCATAGACATAGCCAATTGTTTAAATAGTGCATTGATTCTTAAGATTAAAGATGTAACAGCAGGAGCATAAGTTGCTGAAATCTACAATGAATACAGCTTATCAAGTATTAGGACTACTTTGCTCAAGTACGAGTACATTGGTCAAGATGAATATAACTTACACTTAGAAAAAGCACACACATGCCACTATAGGAATCAGAAAATAAATTCACTCTCATGTATTTCCTCTAGATTTATATTTCACGTATAGATGTCGTTTAGTTTTTTTCTAAACCGGAACCCACTTACATTTTTTAAACATTTGCTCAATCAGCCATGTTTTTTATGTTAATCTGTGTTTTTTTTGCTCCAACTGTCTACCAGAGTGGATGTGTGCTAATTTAGCTCCTTCGTAAAATCGTAAAACCAATTCATCCGAATAAATAAATTTAAGTAAATACGGAAAGTATTCAAAGTTTTTTTTTGTTTCGCTATCTGGTCGAAACATTTGGTCCAAACGAGCCGGATTACCCCGCAAAATCCCTATATTTTGCCGATACAACCACCACCATTTCGTGCCAATCACCACCGCAATCCAATGGGGGCTCAAGCCGGTCTAACTCCCGACTGTGGTTAAATATCCTTGAAATACAGGATAACAAAATAAAAATTCCACGTCTTTGAAGAAAAGCATAAAACCAATCTCTGAAAAAGTGAGATATAAAAATTTAAATCAAGTCTCGTTAAAAAGTTAAAAAAGACAAACCTTGAAATAGTAGGCAGCCAAAACAAAATCTTGAAAGATAAAAGTGAAACAAAAGTTCCCTGACTACAAAGAGAACCCCTCACACTGGACTCACGAAATAAACGTCGGAAATTATTCTCAATTCTAAACGACGATGATACAATGGTTCAAGACATCGCAAACCTATGAGCACAGATGGAAGTACTCACACAGTGTCCCCAGAATATACAATTAAAAGTAGAAACACTGGAGGCACAACGACCCTTCCAGATAATCACTACGATAGATCAACATGAAGAATTTACCCCAAATATTACAAATGCAAATCAAATAAATTTAAAAACCTCCAAAGCTATACCATGCCTTCAGTGGAGATAAGAATCAATACAGATCCTGGAGGAAAAGGGCATGGACATTTATGGAAAATATTAAGCAATTCTCTAAACACTCGAACTACTATACAGCTTTTGTAATTCTTCATTCAAAAATTATTGGAGAAGTAGCAGACATACTAATTAACCATAACACCAAGCTCAATTTGTATTCAATCATTAACAGACTTGACTACACTTATGCCGACCACTCTATGTACTTCTCGAAGAAATGATGTCAGAAGAACAGGGATCTGCATCCATGTCAGAATATGCAAAGTTGTACATTATACAGTCACCACCCAAAGGATTTAGAAACGGCATATGCAATTGCAAGCACAACATCAACATACTCGTATTTATTATAACCGAAAAGGATTTTATAGTATAAATGCCATAATTGTAAGTTTGTTTGTTTATATAGTTACGTTACCATTTGGCATTCCCTTTCCCTTCTACCATTAACTCCTCGCATAAGTCCGGTTTGATCATGTACAGTTACGTCACCTGTTCGTGAACACAATCTTAAATGTATATTTAAATTTTTTTTTGTGATATTTTATATTATTTAGTACAATTATACTTTGTATGACAGTTTGTAAGTTGAATATGGAAGTAATTTCCGGAAACTAATAAAAAGATCTCTTTACTGTAACCCTGAATCCGAAAAGACGTGTTTGATTTAAAACCCGCATTTTCTACCCATTTTCTAACCCTACACTAATCTAGGCAAAGTAAAACCCTATGCACCCCAACATCCCCATTTTTGCGCAATTAGCAAAACACCCCTTTCCCTTCTACCATTAAACCCTCCCATAAATCCGGTTTGATCATGTGCTATCCACATGCACCGTTAGAACACGAGCAACCATTTTTGCGCAATTAGCAAAACGCTCAACTCCATATCCTCCACACGAGCTACGATCGCAACACGCCAAGGTCAACTACCTTGACCGCCAATAACCCCAACAACACAAACAAACTACACATTGGGACAGCAATCAACCGGATGCAATTGGAATCCATTTCCTCAATAAATCAAATCAATCAAAAACTTTGTAAATGCCGAAGCAGCACAAATATTGATAGCACAATCACTGTAAAAATATTCACATTAGTAGCATAATTCGGCTTATTAAATCACTGTAAATACATTGTATTCTTGCCATAATTTGACTCAGCATTATCATGTATAATAAGATATATTTCGCATTTGAATTAGTAATCATATTTCCATTTAGTTGTAAATTAAGTTTAGCTCTAAGTAGGGATAAAAATTTGTGTAAAAGAACCACTGATTTTAGAATAAAGTTTTGAACATTAAAGAAAGTGTTTTCATTTTAACATCGTGAACTACATGCTTTTCCTAGTCTCACCACCCTTTCTTCGGAACCTCCTAGTTACCTAGTTATCTCCCGGAACTCCGGACTATTTGGAGGAAGCCATCAGTGATCTAGACGACGTTCCTAGATCACCAACGCCCAAGTAGAAATACTTGGTTCTTCAAGGAATCCAGAGTTGGGCCAAGTTCCACTATAATCGACTGAGAAGAATTTGAGTAAAGTTGTGCTGGCTTAGAGATTCTAAATAAGCCACCCTGCAATCTTTCCAGACTCCAAGTAGTCATCATGTTTTGAACCCACCTCCTAAGACTTAAGGTATTTCAACGCGAACACCATGCTTTCGTGATTGTGTCACAAACTTTAAAAACTTAAAAAAAAAGTGACTATACTTAGATATTCACCGTCGAACCATCATCGTTCATCCGCATCATCAGACCACAATCATCATCACTTATCCACATAAGCTGACCTCAACCACCATCAGTATCATCGGCAATGCTACTAATCGCCATTATCATTTCTATTGGGTGCATGCAAGTCACTATTGTATTTGACATAACTATATAACACTGAGACCCTTATCGCAAGGCACTCCAGTTAAAATTAAAAAAAATAAAAAAATAACTGCGATCCTTATTGCAAGGAATTCCAGTTACAAATAAAAGAACTGCGACCCTTATCGCAAGGCACTCCAGTTAAAATAAGTAATAAATAATAAATAAAGATGCAATTAAAATTAATGACCAAATACAAAATATTAATACTAACATTAACGATTTAGCAATTTCATTAGAAAAGGAACATGTACTAAACTCTCAAATGATTGAAAGATTTAAAAATATAAGTAACGACATTAATACAGAGCAAAACAACATAGAAAACTTCCTCAAAAATACGGCAAATAAAATTAGAAGAGAACACGATACACTTACAGACATACAATATTTTAACCAACTTAACTTCAATATCGACCTATTAACTAATCACCTCTCAAATATAGCAGAAGCAATAGTCCTTAGTAAACTAAATTTCATCCCTGTTGACAACTGTCGACTTCACATTTGATTGCCTGCCGCCACACCCAGTACGTCAGCGTCAATTTACGTGGCACCTGACATTGAATGTGATACTCGTACCAGACCTACATGCTCGCAGTTGAACTGAGTTCAACCCAAAGCAATACTGTTGATGCTTTGCGTCATACTTATTAATTATCTGTATATGTTTATCAAATATTTGCTATAATTTCATGATATAAGATTGTAATCACTTTTTTTCGATGAATTTTGTATGTTTGAATATTGTGGAATCTAAGCTGTATGTAATTAGTATAAAAGAGCGAAATAAAATTCTTCTTCTTTTGTGATTTGAAAACTTGGTATAAATCTTTTATTCGTTGCCGCATTTACATGAATAGTTTATTTTAATTTGCATTTAAAAGTTGAAAGTCCAGAAAACGCTTTGGACAAATACAAAACCTCAATTTTTCTCTACATTTTTTCTTCATGTATCGCACTTGAAATAATTTGTGCAATGTAAGCACTTTGCATTTCCGTTTATTTTCAATTATTGTATTAATAATCAGAAGAACTTTTGTTGTTGTATTTACTGTAATATGTTAGAGTAAGCATTTTTCTTGTATAAATATCGCCTAATAAGTTTGAACAGGTCAGATATAATCAAACAGCGAAGAAAGACTTTTATTTTAATTTCCAAGTGAGTCTGCTTGGAAGGCTGATAACATATATCTCACACTCTTGGTGTTCTAGTTGTGCACTAGTAATACCGCCGATAGTCACGGTATTGAACCGTGGTCTATCAAACACAAACACAAGTAACATACAGTAAAGGCACTGTATACAATCCCCAAATTCTTACTAACATATGATGAATTAATGCTTATAAAAAAATAAATTAATTGAACAAAATGTTACTATTAATGCTTTGCTTGAGCAAAGTTATGAATTTTTAGTACTCCAAGCCTATTATAATGGATCAAATATTATATTTAATATTCGCATACCTATAATGTCAAAGAAAAATACTATATGTATCATATTATTCCCCTCCCAATAAATGACACAAAAATAATAACAGTCAAACCATACATAAACCATAATGAAAAACACATACAACACTTCGAAAAACCCTGCCCCAAAATAGAAGGTACCTATTATTGCTCGACAACCATCCTGGAAGAAGACACCAACAACTCCAAATACATTAGGAAACTCTTGGACAATACGGTTGCACACTGTCCACTCAGCGACGTGGGCAGAGTCACAACAATAACACAACCGCAACCCAATTTTATATTATTTATTAACGTATATGAATTATTAATAAACTCTACCTGCAGGCCTAAAACACATCTTATAGAAGGCACAGTCTTGATACACTACGAGAAATGCAACATAGCGGTTAACGGGATAACATACCAAGGCAACCCGGACACCCTTTGGGATACTGTACACATTCTCCCTCCATCAAGCAGCAAGATCCATACTAACACCACAACAGACGTGTTACGCTTACGAAAACTACAAGACTTTAACTTCAATACAGAAGCTAATATACTAGAAATGAGGCCCACCACCAATATATCCAACTACTTAACGCGAACATCAATAGTTATCGTCTTTATCATCATAATCATGCTGGCTACATCTATAACCAAAAACCATGTTTACAAAACTTCCACACCAGATCATGTACCAACCCTTCACTCAACATACGCTCCTGCCAAAGAGACATCACCTCATCACTCCGAGACCGCTTCGATAACGTCATTTTGGCCATCGCTTTACTCTAAGGGGGGAGGAGTTACGATCGCAACACGCCAAGGTCAACTATCTTGACCGCCAATAACAACAACACAAACAAACTACACATTGGGACAGCAATCAACCGGATGCAATTGGAACCCATTTCCTCAATACGAGTAAATCAAATCAATCGAAATCTTTGTAAATGCCGAAGCAGCATGTAAACTCTAAAATTGTAAAGTAATCAAAAGTAAACGTAAGTATAAATAATTGTAAAGAAAATTTAATAAAGCATTTTTGAGATATTGGTTGCTACAATACTATTTAATACCGCTCGAGCAGTAACTTAATTATATAATCTCATTAATAGTTTTAATATTTAACTATAGGTTTGTGATGAGATGATGAGCATCAGCAGGTATATTTGTCGGCGCGGATCTCAATAGACTGCACGTTTGTTTTTGTTTTTTTTTGTTTAATTAAATGTCACCGATCTCAACGGTTGCTAGTATCTTTGTTACTTTTATATTTGCTTTCTGTCGCCGGTCTGTGACGACTCATTTTATGATGCTACTCGTATAAAAAGATACCCACGAAGAAGTTGTTTTGTTTTTGTTTTCATTGTAAGTGAAGTCAATATAAGGACTTCATCAATAACGGGGTGTCGCCATGAGTGGTATTCACCGAACGTGCCCTGGACCTGGAGTGCATATGAGTATTCTTTTAGAATAAATTGTTTTAACATTTTTTTTGGAAGAAGAGTTTGAGTGAAGTTGGATTTGATCTGTTGTTCGGTGCACACGTGGTTCACGGACTCGTTGCCGTTAAGTTTTAATCAAATTCTTTCTCATACATATAAAAATAAGAAAAATAAAGTGTTTTCTTTTATTGAAACATACTAAAGTCAAAGTAATGGATAAAGAAGGAATTGCTGATCAAATCGCCTCGACATATTAACGCACGTTACCCTGGATCCGCGCACGATCCATACGTTTTTAATATGTCAAACTTAAAAACAAATTTGGAAGAATGGCATCGTAATGGAATAACGAATACTTGGCTTTTAGGTATGTAGAGTGAAAAACATATTGCGGGCGACATGTGCGTTTGAAAATCAAACTGGTTTGATTCTGCCCGCATTATCGTGCGGAAATTAAAGCATGGAGGTTCTTATTTCAGAAGTTTAAAGGCGAAATTTGTTGTGGAACAAGAGCCATTCTCGTTATAAAGATCGGCTGATTGTAGACAGTGAATGGAGCGAAGTAGCTAAGAGTGTGGGAATTTCAAGTAAGTAAGCAATATTTTAAGTTTTATATTTTATTTATTGAAAAGTATTTACAAAAAATGTTCCGTTGATTTACTGCTTCTCGTGGCAGGTGATTATTTGTTCTGGAAAACGGTAAATTGTAGTTTCCCATCGAATTTCTTGCGTTGCTCAAATTTTGTTTAAAGATGTTGGGAAAAGTGTCTTCTTTCTCCATATCTATAATTACGTTATGTAGGATGCAAATAGCTTTTACAATATGAACTGTATTCTCAACATTAGCTTCAATTGATTTTAATAAAATTCTAAATTTGCAAAACTAACGCCGAATGCACACTCTACTGTCATTCTGGCTCTTGACAAACGGTAATTAAAGTCTGAAGCAGCATGGTTGTTTGGAAGTTGTCTTGCAGGGAGGGCCTCATTAAGTATGTTCTTAAGGAAAATACTTCATCTCCTACAAATACAAATTCAGCTTGCTCCTCAGAGTTGGGTAATGGCTTAGCTCTTGGTAAAGCAAGATTTTATAAAATAAATGCTGACGTCACACTTGCTGACGGAGATGCAAAATCCCAACAGATTGGAGACATTGGAGACACAAATTATTGGAAACCGTTTGAGACCAATAAAGTTTCTAGTGTTACCGCAGGCAACTGACAACAGAACTTTGATCGGTATTGATTTCCTCGAACAAAATGGTATTGTCCTAGATGTAGGTCAAAGGTTGTGGTACTTCAAGGATCGAAAGGAAAAAGTCTTCGATTTTTATGATACCGAGCACACGAAGAGAGTGAAAAAGACTCGAGATGTTGCTGACTTATTCCCTAAAATTACAAATTTTAAACCTATTTTGCCCATTGGCAATACTTCGTTGCACGTTCAACAATCACAGTTGACACCGGAAAGAAAAGGCACTGAACTTACAAATCACGCAAATAGCCACAACGAGCCTGCAGACCGCAAGCAAATCCGCTTTCCTGATATGTTTTGATAACCAAACAACAATTTCTCCACTTGCCACAACATCACGACCGATTAAAACCTTGGACCTGCAATACTAAGGAAAAAGGGGGGAAAAAAAACGAATCTGTATTCTGTGATTCACTTAGAAGCGACGAAGTGACTCCTGAACGGAAGAAAGACAAAAATAAGCCATTCCTGGTCGTCCTAAATGGCATAACAGTTCCCGACAGACATCTACTACCTAGGATCGACGACCTCCTTCGATCAAAAAGAGAACACTGTTTAAGAGCACTCTTGACTTGCAGTCTGGGTATTATCAAATTCAAGTAGCGGAAGAAGATAAATACAAAACTGCATTTGTTACACCATTCGGGATGTTTCGTTTTAAGCCAATGCCCTATTGTTTAAGAAACGCACCAGCAATTTTCCAAAGGTTATTCGATAGATTTCGAAATGGTCTCGGCGTTGAAATGGCTAATGAGCCTGAAGTCACCAACCGGTAGACTCGCAAGATGGGCCTTGCAATTACAACCTTCGGTGTATACTTTTCACATCGAGTATACACCGGGAAGAACCAATATAGGCGCAGATATGTTATCAAGACCTCATGCGATGATTCAGAACATACTGAATCCGCATGCAAACTCTGCGCATTTGAAGTGGACATTCCTGCAAAAAAAACCCAAAGAAATTCGAGAAGCACAACTTCAGGATACGCAGCTTAAGGCAATCATTGCATCCTTTGAAGACAATACTGAAGATGTCTCCCCACTGCTGAAAATTGTGTTCTAACATTATTAAATGTAGTTTTTCTACGTTATGGAACTCCACGAAAATTAGTGACAGATAATGGCACACAATTCATATCTGTACCAATGCAACAGCTAACACATTGCTTGGGCATCGAACAAACACTAACCCCAGTTTATCATCCAGAAGCAAATCCAGTTGAACGCAAGAACAGAGATGTGAAAACCCAACTCGCTATCCTTATAGGCAACTATCATGCAACTTGGGCTGACGACTCGCCATCCACAAGACTTGCTATGAACACTGCTAAGTGTCAAAGCACCGGCTACACCGCTGCGTATCTAACGTTCGGGAGAGAACCTAGAGCCATCGATGACGTCAAACATATAGCGCAAGCTGAGTATTTTATTCCGCAAATCACTTCAAAATTAACGCGACTAGTTGAAGTTCTTCAAGATGTCAGAGAAATCTCAAGACCATAATACGATATACGCAGATAAGATACGACGACCAAAACCTAAGTTTCAAATCGGAGACTTGGTACTAGTCACCACACATGTACCCAGCAAGTCTTCGAATAAGATTACCTCCGAATTTATACCAAGAAGAGATGGACCCTACGCCATTATCAACCAACTTGGGACATCAACTTACCAAGTGGCTTCAAAGGACGACCTTACTATTCCCTTGGAGACATATCATGTTTTGTCCCTGACCAAATTCACCTCAACAAAATAAACTAGAGATGAACAACCAGTTCGAACCCTGCGAAAAAGAGGACTACCAGTAAGAAGCAACATTACTACCGCATCTTCGAGACGACCTTAGCGCCAGAGGAGGAGACTGTAACAACCCAATAATTAATTGGCAAACATAAACTATTTATTTTCATGAACTATTTATTAAATTGTAAAATACTTAAATATATTTCCAAAAAAAAAAATATTTACTCTTACTGTACACTAGAATTAAAAGTATACCAAAAGCTCATAAAGCTTTAAAAGATGTTTTAAAAAAAGCTCTTACAGCTGCAATTGTTTTACTCCACCAAATGGGTATAAATAGCCGGCACCGATCGCGAGGTCTTAACTCTTGTTCAATCAGGAGTTTGATGTGGTATTCGCTGCGACCGTTTTCTACCGTCCTTGGATGAACACACCACACTTCTCGAGGGTACTATTTCATTACCAAATATATTTTGCTCCTTAATTGACCCTTTTAGAAGCCCGTGCTTTAACAGATACTGCAGTCTCCGGACCGCATACCTGTAGTAGTAATAATTAATCCATCGTTTGTATTATTGTTTCGAGAGAGTTAAATTAATGTCTTTCACTACGCCAACAGAGGCGTATGTATCGAGTCACACGTCCCTTCGCCTTTTACCGCTCTACCGACTCAAGTTGCCACGTCGCGACGGCTTCTCCGTCTACGCTACAGTAAAAGATAAAAAAAAAAGTATTCTAATATAATTGTCCAATTTGGTGAAAGCATACCAAAATCTGTAAAATAAAAATTTGTAAGTGCTTGTGAGGGTGTAACATATATATATACGCATATACGCGATATATCCTCAAGGTAAGAATCGGTAACTAAAGCCTTGACCGAAGTGACGGGTGCAGTGAATGCCATCCTAGGACAAGTAAAGGCCATAGAAAACCGGCTTATGGTCCTTGAGGATGAGCGCACCAGGGAACCAGAAGCTCCTGTTGAGCAAATTGGGTTGTGTGCTCTACGTACCGAGGCAGAGCTGCATGACAAGTGACAAGTCTTTGACTGTAGCCCCACGCAGTATGTGACATGGGTTCATATTGTTGAAGGAACAATGGACGATTTCGAGATAGTGAGAATAAGACCTTTATACAGGGCCATTCTGCAACATATTCGGCAGAAAATAAGAGGTCCTGCCGATGCTGCTCTAGTATCGTATAACATCTTTGATAACGACTGGCAGCAGATAAAGCAATGTCTCTCCCTGCACTATGCATACAAGAGAGATATGCGTTGAGCACAAACTCAATCAACTGTGCCAGAGGGGTTCAAACCTAGACGAATTTTACACTGCCTTGAATCAGTGTATGAAATTTCTAAATAAAGCCATTGCAAAAGAAATAATTGAATTCAAAAATTCTCGTTGGAACAACCTTCTTTCCACCTTTGAGAAATCAAGTAAATCCTTCTGGAAAGAAAAGGAGTTTAAATATTCCAGCACTTAGAGTACAAAATGAACTTTATATTGCACCAAAAGACAAAGCGAACCTACTTGCTACAAATTTTTCAAAAAATCATACTATTACAGCCCATTTCAGTAATTCCTCTACTTCCATTGAAGTCTCAGACACAATTGCTTCTATCTCTGAGTCAAATTTAGAATTGAGAGACTCAAATTTTCTTAGTCCGAATAAAGTAAGAAAATTGATTAAAGGCCTAACAGAAAAAGTCCAGTATAAATAATATGCTTTTGAAGGCTCACCCTCTCTCAGGTCTTCGATATTTAACTGTAATTTTAAATGCATGTCTAAAACTAAACTACTGTAGTTTTTGTTTGCTAACCACTGGCCAAGAGTAGCACGAATTATTAAATAACGCCACCTACAATTACATGGCCACTACACTACATTGCGGATTGCTGGAAAACTGCTGTGGTAATACCGATTGCAAAGCTGAGTAGGCCAAAAGATGAGATTAATAGTTATGGACCTATAAGCTTACTAAGTTGCATAAGTAAACTTTTAGAGAAAGTAATCAAAGAAAGGATAGACAATCACTTAGCTGAAAATAGTATTTTGCTTGACTATCAATTCGGATTTAGGCGGTTTCACAATACATGTCATCAAATAATTAGAATCAAGAAACATGTTGATAAATTTCTATCTAAGAAGTGAACTGCCTTGGTCCTATTAGATATTGAAAAAAGCCTTTGATACGGTTTGGCATGATGCGTTAATATACGAGCATAAGCTCATAAAATTCAAATTCTTTTAAGTAACAGAAAATTTATAGTTAAAGTACAAAACGGTAAATCTTCCGTACAAAGTATTACATACGGAATACCCCAAGCGACAGTACTTGGTCCCACTCTTTTTAATATCTTTGCTGGCAAACCTGGTAGCACTACACTATCAAGTTACAGCACTGGCAGCATTGAGGCCATGTCAAATCGAGAAAATGTCCAAAGGCACCACGCTGTTCGTTCTTCCATTTTGATGGATAGGTTCTTAAGTTAAAATTTTGTAAGAAAAAAAAGGAAACAAAGCCTATTTGGAAAGAAAACCAAACGTACGTATGTACATATATGTAAATATAAAATAATGTCAACTTAAATTACAGGAAATAAAAGTTATCTGAAATTACCAAATAATAATTTTATTTGTGCTAATTTGGGCTAACTTTCGGAACACCAAACTAAGGCAACGTCAACAATCTTTGTCTCTGATTTACCAGATTTTGGAAATAACATTACTCTTGCGATGTTTGCCGATGATACAGCTATATTTGCATCGGGGACATACTACATGGACGTCTATCATACCCTGCAGACTGCCATTTCTACGCTGGAAAAATACTTTTTTAAATGGAAAATTAAGATAAACCCTTCGAAAACGAAAGCAATCTGGTTTTCACGAAGACGTAAAGCCTGCTTTCTTCCAAACAATGTGCAACTTCAAATGCGTTCCGTCAATATAGAAACATTTAAATTTCAAAAACACATACTCGTATCTGCACCATTGACAAAATTAACAAATACATTAAAATCCTTTATTCCCTTTTAAATAGAAATTCAAAACTTAGCAGACACAATAAACTTATATTGTATAAATCAATTTTTCAAGCTATCCTGCTATATGGTGCTCCTGTTTGTTACGATTGTGCCAAAACACAGAAGGTTAAGCTTCGAAGATTTCAGAACAAAATTATTAAAATGATGCTTGATTTACCACGTTATTATTCAACCTGTAGGCTTCACCGACAAAGTAATATCAACTTTTTAGACTTCCATATCGAAAATTTAACACAAAGATTTTATGAAAATTGCTCAATCTCAGATAATGAACTTGTTAAATGTTTGTCGCCCTTGTAATAATAATGTTATTCAAAATAAGTCAAATAAATATTCTGACCTGGGAGTATTGCAATATTAGTTTTAAGACTTAAGCAAGGGTTTTACGTGTAGCTTTCCCTTGGATATAAACTCAATTAATAGACTTGTTTCTCGCTATCGCGATAATTTCTAAAGTGGTAAATAATTGGAAAAAAGCTATGAATTTGAAATTAAAAGCTTACAGAAAAATGAAACATGGCAAGTAGTTGATAAACCGAAAGATAAGAAAATAATTGATGCGAAATGGATATACAAAATGAAAATACTTTCAAAGCATGTTTTCAACAGAAAGATTATATTGAAAACGTTTATTCGCCTGTTGGCAAAATGCAAACTTTTACAGTTGTGCAAATAATCTATTTATAGAGCAAATGGATGTTGAGACGACATTTTTAAACGGTCGTATAAGATCAGAAGTATATATTAATGAGCCTAAAGGTGAAAATAAGGTTTGCAGATTGCAAAAAGCACTTTATGGTCGCAGAGAAAGTCCGAGAGTATGGTATGAAACTTTCAATGAATATGTCAAAAAGCTAAATTTTGTTCGAAGCAATTATGATTATTGTTTATATCTAACGAAATAAAAGCTAGCTTAATGAAAGGATTTTCGATGAAAGATTTAGGCAAAATTAGAAACTACATTGGTATTGATATTGATAGAAATAAAATGATTTTAAGCCAAACTAAATATATAGAATCATTAGCATTAAAATATAATTTCGAATGTGCCAAACTTTATGATACTCCAATGGAAACTGGTTTGAAGCTTGATCAATCTAGTGATATTGAGGAAAGCTTAAAATATAGAAACATAATAGGATCAGATATATCATATAGTGACAACTATGTATTTAAGTCGATTCCAAAGTTGCAATAATCAAACACATTTTAAATACGCCTTAAGAATCTTAAAGTATTTGTTTAAAACAAAGGATTTGAAATTAACTTATAACAGGACTGTGAACGGCGAATTAGATTGAAGTAGATAGAAAATTCACAACGGGTTTTTTAATTAGACTATATAGCAATTTAATATATTGGAAAACTCGAAAACAGAGCACAGTTACTAAATGCTCAAGTTTTTCGGAGTATGTCAGAAGCAGTATCCGAAGTAATATTTTTAAGAAATTTATTAATTTGTAGAAATTCGCTTATTCTAACAAAAAATAAATAAATGACTTTGTAGAAAAATAATAATAAAATAACTTTGTAGAAAAAATAATAATAAATCACTTTGTAGTAATTGAAAAGGGAATTTGGCAACGCTATAAAAGAAAGTTCAAGATCATACTTGCATACGAAAGCTCATACTAACAAAAGCTCATATTGCAACTAAAAGCTTTTACTTAGTTTATAATTCACACCCAAGTATTGCGTGGGATAAACATAAAACCGAAATGGATGACGTTGCAGCCTCCACTCAGGTTTGTCATCTCACAAACGACAGGTCGGGTTTGTCCACTAGTCTTGAAAGGTGCCACACTTGCGTGAGAAAATCCTGCGGTGATTATAAAACTGCAATTTTGAGTTTGAGTGCTCAACAGTCGGGTCATTTCCACTGCTTTAAGCACGCACACTCAAAGACCTTTTTTTTTAATTTTCTCTTTTTTATATTTTTTTTAATTTTTTTTTATATTACCTTTTCTTTTACATTTTTTGAATTATTGTAATTATTATTTTGAATGGAATTGTTCTCCTTTTTTTCCTTTCTTTTTTAATAAAAATTCTTCCATTTAATTGTCCAAGTTTTTTCTATTAAATTACACCTACTCATTTGCTTAACTGCCTGTTCAGCGTATGCTGCGGTCTTCGGACAGCACAAAACGCGGCAGAGAGGGTAGCAAAGCAGCGCTTTCCAAAGTCGTGTCCTTCGCTCACAACACAATCGATTGAGGAACCTACGAGCCTGGAAGTATCGGAGACAATCCCCCTACTACAGTGGCGCCCAACGTGGGGCCTGTCGACTTGATAAACGCAACAACGGACACGATAACACGAGCTAGTAAACGCATCGCCGCAAGACAAAAAGGTGATACGAAGATGACACAATTTTCTGAAGATCAGCTTCAAAAATTCATTGAAGCAATGAGAACGTCAACAACTATTAAAGGTAGTTTTAGTCACTGCACGGCCCGATTCAAGGGTGAACGAGATGCTGCCATCGTTGAAGGCTTCATAGCTACGATTAACGTGTACAAAGACGTAGAACGCATAAGCGACGAAGATGCCATAAAAGGGTTTCCCTTACTCTTGGAAGAAGGTGCGAGCAACTGGTGGCAAGGAGTAAAAGATGAAGCCAAAACCTGGTTTGATGTGATCTCTCGACTCCGTATAGTATATGCTCCGGCCAAACCCGCGTATAGAATATATATGGAGATCTTTGAAAGGAAACAAAGGGCTCACGAGAAAACAGACGACTTCTTGTGTGAAAAACGAGCACTCCTTGCAAAACTGGTAGATCCAAAACCATGTGTGAAAATGATGCTCGATATGATATACGGTCTGCTACATATTCGTATCCGTGACAGTGTTCCACGAGATAGTTTTTCGAAGTTTGATGAGCTCCTTTCAAAAGCTAGAGCCGTGGAGTTATCCATAGAAGAGAAGAATGTAATAACAAACCATAGAACCGAATCAGTTTCAATAAAAAACCGATGTAATTTCTGTAAACATCCGGGTCATACAACAGATAACATCCCAGATAACATTTAAGAACAGTCATAATGGGTGATTCACTCTTGCACTGTTAACGTAAACAAAGTACCGTAATTTATAATGCTTTCGTAATTTATAATACAATTTCTTTGGTAAAGTTGACTCAGTTTGTGAATCGGTCACAACTTGACCAGGAAAAGTGTTTAAATCAAGTGGAAGTGCAAATAGAATTCATTACAGGTTTACGGAAAACCAGCAAGTTATTATATGTTTTTCAAGAAAAACAAATATATTTCAAAAAGTATACCCGAAAAAATGTTTCACGGTATGCATGTTATCAAAATGATCGATGCAAGGCCAGTTTATTAGTTGATGATGCAACAAATAAAGTACTCCGTGGGAATGAAGACCTTCATCATCATAAAATCAGGAAAATTTAATGAAAAAAATGAAATTCTTAAATAGAATAAAAGATGATTGCGTGAACAAGCCACTAAATCACAGGACAACAGCAAAAGAAATTTTTAATAAGAACATAATGCAAGTTAATGACGAGACCATAAACGTAAACTTTAATCAAATAAAAAGGCGTTTAAATACAATAAAACAACAAAGTTTGCCAAAATGCCCAAAAACACCAATGGAGATTCAAAAGTGTTTTGAAAATAAATTATTCTTACAAAATTATGGAATGTCAAAATATAAAAAAGAGCATTTTTATAAGTTTGTTATACAATTGTGGAAAATAATTTCGCCTACACTATTTTTATGGCATCAAAAATTGTTGATATGATTAATTCCAATTGCTCTAATCCTAAGCGGAGGAAAGTTTTTATATCCTGCAGCTATAAGCAGTTATTAATTGCTCATTTTGCGTATTCGGAACATGTAAGTGCTATTTATTTTTGAATAATGAATCGTGATTTCTCAGTTTAATTTTCCCAATCGTGGAAAATGTAAAATAAAACCTAAATTAGGTCTTTAGAGTTATTAGGTTTTATTTTTCTTTTCTCCTAGGATTGAGAAAAGAAAACTGAAAAATCGCGATATTTTTTTGGTAACTAATGTGTTTGCTTTCCTTTGTTTGCAACAGGTATATCCTTTTTTGTATGTATTAACTACGCACAAGACATAAGAAATATACACTTATTTATTTCAATTTTTGGATAGAAATTTATTTGAATTTGTGTGTTTTTTTTTTTCGATGAAATGACAATTAAGCCCGAAATTGATTATAACATCAAAAATGATTTTGTATACGGGTTTACTGATTTTGGGGAACTGGGTAGATGCGCCACCGTAGCTTCTAAAGTAATGGTCTTAAATCTTAGAGGTTTAAGTAAAAATTGGATGCAAACTGCTTCATATTACGAGTACATTGGATGTCCAAAGGGTGAGGATATTGCAAAACTATTTTAAAACTAACGATATTAAAAATTTCGGAGTGTGGATATTAAGTTGTTGATGCATGCTGTAACCAAAGGCAGCAATAATAAAAAGGCTTATAAAATACTGGGAGCAAACGAAAAAAAAAACCGTTTTTCGAAATTGCAAACCGGAAAGTTTTTCTCTTATATGATTATCCTCATTTATTTAAAAGAAATTTCTTATTGAAGAATAATATCAGAATTATTGACGACATAGTTTCTAGGGAAATCCTTGTAAAGCTTTATTAAGGAGATTCCAAAAATGTTTTTCAGAAGCTGAAAGAAGCGGCACTAACATTTTTGCAGCTTTTAACTTACAAAAAAAACTTAATTGCGAATATTGCACTCTATTCATGGTAGACAAAACTGGCCAATATAGAGAGCAAACTACAATATATTAATAAAATTAAGAGCGTATGACACCTACGCTTCCACTTCCAAATTTGGAACATTAACTGTTCCACTTCTGTGGAATTCCAAACTTATGTAAAAAATGTGCAGGCATGCTTTGAAAGCCAATCCACAGAGGTGAGACATGAAGTTCACTTAAAATTATAGAAGACTGCACTTAAATTGAGAACTTCCGGAGGCTGGAATTGTTCAAATGATGAGCACAGACTCTCCAAGTGTAAATTTATTGTAATTAGTTTAGTTAAATTTTCTATTGAAAAGACCAATAAGGACTTTTGCGGTGATAATAGTGTTAGGTCATATATTTAAGGTAATTGGATATTTTAGATTTGAAAAAATGCTGTTTTAATAGTGTGTTGAGCCACCTTTCTGGCAGCTTAATAGCATTTTGGCATATATTGGCTCTCTATATACGTTTTACTAATCCGGGCTGTATGTATTTGCGTATTATCATGTTGATAAATCCACAGCAGTGATGTAAAAAGGCTATGAATGTATAGAAAGGCCCATTTCAATATACCATATTATTTATGACATACATATTATGTTTGTACATGTGTTCAATTGTGGGGACTAGGCCTCATAATGGGGGAATACCTCATAAAACGCGTCTGATATTCTACCTCTTTAGATGACGTGGAAAAGAATATTCAATTTAATATGTGTTGTATGGTAATATGTTGGGTTGGGTTGGAATGTCCTTCGATTTTTATATTTTAGAGTTTTTCAATATATATAAAATGTATTTAACGTAAAAAAGGAAATAAACCCACTTGTTTTCTGTTCGGTGTTGTAAGACGTTATAAAATTCAGTTTTATTTTACTTTCACATCCGAATGAATATATCTACAATTTATGTACAATTAACACTTACAGAGCCATCCAATCATTTACTAGAAGTAGTAGTTATAAATTTTATTGATCAAAATATAATTTTACATAATTGGATAACTAAGTTTAATATGGTTTGGCCAAAGGCCGTCTACCAGATAGACAATTTATAAATGTAACTACTTAATATGCTAGTTGGTATTTAATTAAAAGTCACCATCTATTATCCTCTTTCTGTATTTCAGTGCAGTTGACGCGTATTTATATAATATTTCCCAACCTAATTTTCCATTCAAAATGTCCAGGACTTCATTCATTTCCATCAAAACAACTCACTCGTATCTCATTTAGGATGGGACATCTGGCAATGAAGTGGCATATATCTTCTCTTTCCTGTCGACTACAAAGGTCACATAGAATTGGTAGATCCGGTCGATGTGGAATGTAATTTAGGTTGATAATTTCACCACTTAATTTAAATATAACGTTTATCATTTTTAGTGGAAAACGGCTTTGGAAGTACGTATTTTCCTTAAGGTCAAAGTTCAGTTGACTGTATATCATTCTGTATACTGTATACTTACTGGAACAGCTTCAGTTATAATTTGAGTAAGATCCTCAATATGTAAAAGATTATTCTCTGATTTTCGTTTTGTAAGTCCCTTATTCAAATTATTTTGGAAAACTGGTTTCATTTTATCATTCCAAGCCAGTTTTGGCAACAGACTAAGTTGTTTGGCGTTGATCATACCCTCTCTACTCGAAATTATACAAAAGATTTCCAAAGGCATGCGGTCAGAAAAAAGTCTTGTAGCTATGCTGAAGCCTTTCAGAATTGTGTTCCACTTTCCACGCACAAAACAATAGTCTATGGCTGAGCACGCCGTACCACGTACAAACGTATACTCGCCACTTAGGTCCCCTTGACAACTTCCATGAAGAACTCTTTCGTCCAACGAATCGGCTACTTCCAATATCTTTGCGCCTTTCATATCACATACTCCGTCCTTTGATCTGCGAGTTGGGTTTATAACAGCTGATGCGTCTGCACTTACATTATTAAAATTATTCTGCGACAATCCGATCCGTGTGCTAAAATCGCCGACAAGCATTACATCCACTGATTCCAAATCCTGCAGTGTATCACATAGCCGGTTATAATCTCTCATCCAGTTTAAACACTTAAGGTATATAGGTACAATATAAAAGACGATTCTTTGATTTGTATTTCTAGAATATCCATTTCATTAACACGTGTTCCGATATTTGATTGTTGAGTCGCTCTTGCACTTGTGGATGCACCCAAAATGGCGGCTGTTTTTCTTAGCTGGATTCGCCCATCTTCAATCAATTCCGTTGACGTTTTGTTGTTGACATTATTAACGTTTTTATTTTTATTACCTTGTGAAACTTCATTCATAAAATTTTGAATTTTAGAATCGGTTCGCCAACAAAAATTGTACGCAGAGTCTCCAATAGATCATTTTCACCACATTTCAAGCCGTTCGTTGAATCCCACGTAAACATCTAGCTACCAATGAAAAGTTTGTCATCTCTTAGCTGGATTTTCATAGCAGGAAACATACTGCGCAGGAATTTGGCAATGGGTAGTAAATTATTTATTCTACGGCACATGTTATACGTGAAATCTTTAAGGATATAGATTTGTGTATCATTTACTACATATATGTATGTATGTATGTACAGTGAAATCTCACATTGCGGACACTACCCTTAGGCGGACACCTAGTTAAGGCTCAAAAAAATGTATTTTATTTATTATAATAATAATTCATTGTTATTATGGCAATAAAGACAAATAATATTCCATTTCATTTGTAATATCAAATGCAGATAAGCGAGAACTCGGAACTCTAGAGTATCAGATGACGTGTCTGGTGCAAGGGAGCGAGTCGATCGAAGGATTCTATCAGATTGTCTATCATCACCTTTCACTAATTCTCAACAAAATATCAAACATGGACATAAGTACGAATGCCATGAACGTTATGGTAAGGACATGTAGAGATAAAGCACTAAACACGTTCATATGTGGCCTAAAAGGCGACTTACCGAGACTATTAGGCATGAGAGAGTCAGCAGATCTTCTGCAAGCTCTTCACCTCTGCCTCAAACTACAAAATCTAAATTATCGCACATAATACGCGAATCAAAACAGCCAAACCGCTCGCAAGTTAGAACAAAACTTTCATCCTCCCATACCTCCTCATAGAATAAACCAAAGCCAACAATTCCCACCCTTCGCACCAACACTACAATTCCAAACATACCCGCCAAATCCGCCACCAAGGCCAGCAAACCCTAACTATCCTCAATATCAGCAAAAAGCATTCTTTAACCCAAGATATTACATCCAGTCTCAACCATACCAACTTCAACGTAGTTCTAATCAACCAAACCAATACCAACAGCCAAAGCAACTCATGCAAAATCAATCCAACCCTTGACAGTCTATACCAAACAACCCGTAGAACCCATGGATATTTCCATGAGGACACACGCGATCAGTTATCAAAATCATCCCAAATACGCACCAAAACGACCGAATTTACCTCCACAGGGAGGCAGTTCCCAACAAGATCTAAAGAAACTACATCCATACCCAACTCTACGATGGAAACAGTAGACCATTATCAAGCGGTTGGAGAGGCAGACCTAAACCAGAACCAACTACTGCCAGAATATACGGGAACACATGACAATATAGCAAACTATAACGAGATATGAGGTTCACATTACCAAGAACCAGACAATTTTACGCAAGACTCTTAAAAAATTTTTCAAGTCAATAAGCTCATAAGCTCTTCGCTCCCGTACTTCGAGTACAGACCGAAGAGCGGAAAAAAATTAAAATTCCTGATAGATACTAGCAGTAACAAGAATTACATCTAACCTGGTTGCGTCAAGTACTCCTTCGCAAACAAAACCCCATTTCTAGTTAACTCAGTGGGCGGTAATATCAAAATTACACACCAAGCTATCTTGAATCTTTTCGGACCTCAGTATCTTCCCCTCAAATTCTTTATCCTACTCACAATAAAGTCTTTTCATGGCATTATCGGCAACGACAGCCTAAAATATATGCATGCAGTAATATACGCAGCCGAAGCCATATGATCTTACTCAACCATATTAAAATTCCAATCAAACAACTTCCCTCAGAATCTATAAGAGAATCCCATTTAGATCAACCCCAAGTAATAAAGCTTCGCTACGTGCTTAAAAAATATCCCCATTTATTCTCCGAGCCTAATGAAAAACTCACCTACTCGACAGTAGTAAAAGGTGAGATAACAACGACTAATAATGATCCCATTTACTCAAAAAACATATCCTTGTCCCATGGCATTGAAACCTATAGTAGTCGAGGAAATAAGGATGGTATCATAAGACCTTCACTGTCCCCTTACAATGCTCCAGTCTGGGTAGTACCCAAAAAACTCGATGCCTCTGGGGAGGCTAAATGCAATACCGATCCCATTCCGGAGATCAACGAGGTCTTGGCTAACCTCGGAAAAAACAAATGGTTCACAGTCATAGATTTAAAAAGTGGATTCACCAAAGGGAACGCGACATCGAAAAAACTGCTTTCTCAAGACTCCCGTTTGGGCTGAAAAATGCGCCCGCGATATTTCAAAGAGCATTGGACGATATCCTCAGAATGCATATTGGCATACGCTGTTACGTCTATATAGACGACATTATAATCTTTTCAAGGACTGAGGATGAACACCTCAAAAATATCTCACTTATTTTTGGAACATTGGAGAAGACCAAAGTCCAGGCCGATAAATGCGAATTCCTTCGGAAATCTGTAGAATTCCTTGATTTCATCGTTTCTGACGAAGGAATCAAAACAAACCCCGAGAAGGTCAAAGCTATTGTGAATTTCCCACCACCACAAAACTTAAAGGACCTAGGTCTGGCAGGTTATTATAGATGTTTTATATGTAATTATGCTAAAATAGCTAACCCCCTAACTTGCCTTCTAAGAGGGGAAGAAGGTCGAGTCTCCGAAAATATGTCCAAGAAGATACCCATTAAACTAAACCAAGAAGCTTTACAGGCACTCGCTAACATCAAAAATGCCCTTGTTTCTAAAGAAGTCATACTTTTATACCCCAATTTAGACGAAGAACTAGAACTCACGACTGACGCATCGCAATACACAATAGGGGCAGTTCTGTCTCAAAAAAATAAACCCATAACATTCCTTTCACACACACTCAGTAGTACCGAAGAGTCATATGCAGCCAACGAGAAGAAAATGCTTGCCATCATATGGACACTGAATTCTCTAAGAAATTTCCTCTATGGCTCCAGGAAGGTAAAGATCTTTACCGATCACCAACCTCTAACATATGCCCTTAGCAATAAAAATAACTACTCAAAAATTAAGAGATGGAAAACAATCTATCACCACGAACTCATTTACAAGCCAGGGAAGGTAAATATCGTAGTAGATGCCTTATCAAGACCCCTACAAAAATTGGCGATTAATTCATTGAGCATAACACAACACAGCGACGAAAGTTCCTCACAAAATAATCCTTAACATCGGTGAGAAAACCGAATATCAGCTTCGAAAACCGTTTCCCTCATATTGGAAACATGTGTTCACTGAACCATATTACACTAAATTTAACCGGTATACTCAAGAAATATCTAAATCCTAGAGTAATAAATGGAATCAAAACAAGAGAAAATGTCATGGGCCTGATACAACAAATCTACCCCCTATACTTCAACAACTACAAAATCCACTACACCCAAACAGAAGTTGAAGACATACCAAAAGAGTATGATCAAGAGAACATAATTCTACAATATCACAAAAGAGCCCATCGAAATGCTGACGAAAACCGACTTCAAATAATAGAAAGATTTCATTTTCCTAAGATGAATGCAAAAATAAAGAAAATAGTTGAGCAATGCATCACGTGCAAATAAAACAAGTACAAAAGGCATCCAACTAATCCAATCCTGAAACCAACCCCTATTCCCGAATATCCCGGAAAGACTTTGCATATCGACATTTACTCAAAAGAGAGACATCTAGTCCTCACTGCTATCTGCAAACTTTACAAGTTCGCACAGGTCAAACTACTTGAGTCAAAATCTATAGAGGACATAAGAAAACCACTAAGAGAACTCTTGTTCTTCTTTGGGGTACCAAAGGTTGTCGTGCTAGACAACGAAAAATCTCTAAATTCAGCTTCCATAATGTTTATGATGGAAGATCAGTTAAATATTTCCTTATATAAAACCCCTTCCTACAAGAGCGAACTCAATGGTCAAATCGAGAGGTTCCATTCGACTTTATCGGAAATCATGCGTTGACTGAAAACAGACGGCATTCATCGCGCCTTTGAAGAACTCCTTGAAAGGTCGGTATACGAATATAATTCAAGTATTCATTCGACAACCAAGAAAAAGCCTATCGAACTCTTTTATGGCAGGAATGTCTCCACTGACCTGGAACAATTCGAACAATACAGGAAAAACAACATAGAACAAATCGTTAGTATACAGAACAAGGATCTAAATCTTCATAACAAAGACAGTAAACCACTCAAAGATTACGAAGAAGGCCAAATTGTATACGTGAAGAAGAACAAGCGACACGGTTCTAAGCTTACAGCCAGATTTCAAAAAGAAACCATGAAAGAAAACCATCCCACTGGAATTAATACTGAATCTGGAAGGAAGATTCATAAAAGCCACATATGTACGTAACTGATTTTAAACCTCAACCCTTACATTTCTTTTCTTTTTCCTCCACAGATTTCTTATAAAAACCACAATGGCAAATGTTCAAATGCTCGACTATTCAAATTCGAAGATTTTCTCACTGAATATGGGAACAGCCCGAATACAAGACGGAACCTTTAGACTTATACATATCATAGACATAGACGCCCACGAAACATTCGTTATAAAAACGCAATCCCTTATAAACCAACATATCCCAACAAGCCCACTTTTACCTCTCCTACATTATGAGTTGTCACAAATTGCGACCTACATAGATAATATTAAAATACATTATATTTAAAAGATCATTAAATTTTCTTGGCTCTGCCATTAAATGGATTGCAGGAAACCCTGACAATTATGATTGGGAATTAATGAAAAGTAAAATGAATACTTTATCCGAAAATAACAATAACCAAATTATAATAAATAAAGCATACAATCAAAGAATAAATGAAAGTACCAATGTCACTAACGAAATATTAAATTTAGTAAGAAAAAATAAAATATTCGAGAACGAGCTAGGATTAAGTATCCAATACAAAACAAGATTAGTAAAAGAAGAAGTACTTCATATTATATATGCTATAGAATTAGCAAAAACCAATATTGTAAGTTCCAACATTTTATCTAAACGTATAAGATTTGTAAACGCAGAACAAGCACTAAAATTTTCCGATGTTAAAATTGCTTTAAATACAACAAATTTAACAGAAGAAACAGTTTATCAGAAATTATTAATAAAGACAATAAAAAGAAATAATATAGCCAATAAACTCATATACGAAAACCTTTTAAATAAAGATGAAACTTTTTACGCTGTAAAAGAGCATTGTAAAATAGTAAATGAAATATCAATTTGTAAGAAAGGAAAATTATTAGATATAAGTAAAGAAAACTGTGTACCTAAATTACAGTAGTCCCTCGATAATGTGAATTACCGATAATGTGAATTTCTCCAAAATGTGAATCGGCAAAACTTTACATTGTCATCTCTATAATGTGAACTTCCGAAATTTTCAACCTCTAAAATGTGAATTTTGTTTGTAAACGTTTTTATATTTCTTTTGTTTCTCTTGCTCGTTTTGCGTGCGATATTAGGGACTAAATAACTGTTATTTGTCTCTAAATTGTAAACGCAGCTGCAGGGTATAAGGAGACAACAACTGCCATTTGTGTGGATATGGATATTTTATGATCAGTTGTGTTTATATTGGTTCAGTTAGTTGTGTCTTGTGTGATTCGTGTTTCTTATTTCGTTTTGTGTGTAAAATAAGTTCAGTTCGTATCTACATAATGGCACCTAAACAGAAATTGCATCGATTTTTATCGATTAAAGATAAGTGCAAAATTTTACGCGAACTAGATGCTGGACATCCTGGATTTGCATTAGCTGAAAAGTATGGTGTGTCAAAGTCAACGATTACAGGAATAAAATTAAAATCGATGAAGCTTTTGGACCATTTCAAACAAACCGAATCTGGACCAGGGAAGAGGAAGACGCTAAGGAAATCTGAAATGCCTAAAATGGAAAATGCGTTGTTCGAGTGGCTAAAAAAGCAAAGAGAGAACCACATTCCAGTTTCAACAGAATTACTCTGCCGAAAAGCAAACCACTTCAACTTGCAATTTAAAGAAGCTCGAAATTTTAAAGCTAGTCAAGGTTGGGTGTACAAATTCAAGCAAAGGCATGGTGTAAGGACATTAAAAATATGCGGGGAGAAGTTGTCATGTAAAAAAACGCAGTTAATCCATTTTTGGAAAAACTACATGAAACAATCAAAGAAATGTCTCTTACACCACAACAAATCTATAATGCTGACGAAACCGGCCTATATTGGAAGCTTCTTCCTGGTAAAACACTCGTGTTGTCTACAGAACATACAGCAGCAGGAAGGAAAACTAGCAAAGAAAGGATAACATTTTTGGCTTGCACGAATGCTACTGGAACGCATAAGCTCACTCCATTAGTTATCGGGAAGTCTAAATGCCCTAGAGTTTTATCAGGTTTCAAAGTTCCACTGATTTATAGGTCCAGCAAAAACGCTTGGATGACGAGTGAAATCTTTCAAAAGTGGTTTAATGAAAATTTTACGAAAGAGGTAAGCACTTTACACATTTAACATAAAATTTGTTTTGTCAAATTTTATCAAATCAAATCACATCATAACTCGTTGTTTTTTTAACGCATTTTCAGGTTAAACGATACCTAAGAGAAAATAATTTGCCAAAAAAAGCATTGTTACTCCTTGACAATGCAACTTGTCACTGCAATAAAGAAAAGCTAACTAGCTCTGATGGGAACATCACAGTTTTGTTTTTCCCGCCAAACGTAACCGCTTTGATCCAACCCATGGACCAAAATGTTATAAATTTAGTCAAGGCATACTACAAAAAAAGATTGCTCGCTCAAATTATCGGTACTGAAAGTGAAGACATTGCTGTTGGGATAAAAAAAATTACCTTGAGGGATGCTGTTATAAACTTAAAATTATCTTGGGAGCAGCTCTCCGCTTCCTCTATCGCTAAGTGCTTTAAATGTTTACTGCCAGTGCCAAAAGAAGACAACTGGGAAGATGATGATTTAATTCCACTAATCCAATTACGAAGGACACTTCCCGAAACTCAGCTTCAAGAAGAGTTACAAGAAATTAATGATCTCCTTGGAATTATAGATACAGAACACAACATGTCAATACAAGAAGTTAAAAACTGGGTCATCGTAGAAGGCATTGATGAACCTGAACAAATTGAGGACACTTCGGAAAATGAAAGCGACGAAGTCACTCCAGCTGCTCCCAAAATAGCTAACTCGCAAGCAATCCAGTGTACAAATACGCTTCTTGAGTACGCCGATCAAAATGAATTGGACGCAGAAACGATTTCCAGTTTGCTGAAATTAAGGGCAAAAGCAATAGAAAGATCAACTCAAGCTATTTGTCAGTCCAAAATAACAAAATATTTTACCAAACATTAAGAATACCAATATCGGAATGTTTTTACTTTTGTTTTTTTTTTTTAAATGAATAAAATTTTTTATTTTAGTTTTTCTTCTAAAATAATAAACATTGAAACTGTTATTTTAAAAATCATTTTGTGTTGTTTTTAATGGATTTGAAAATCGTTTCAATCAGTTTAGTAAGCACTGAAAAAATGTTCCAGTAATGTGAATCCCTCTAAAATCCGAAAACGCATTGTTTTAATTAGTTCACATTATCGAGGGACTACTGTATCAAGAAGCCAAAAGGCAACCTGCGAGGTAATAAACAATCACCACATACCGGAATTGGAAGAACTGTCAGAGGGAGTAATTTTTCTCAACAACTTTAAAGGTGAACTCGAGGTGTGTTATTTCGCTGCGACTCCTGGGTCCCTTTCCCAGTCGTCTTGCTCAATGCCTAAAAGTATGCAACATAAATGTGTGGACAAAAAGTTGGAGAGTTCCTGGAAAGTGTAGTAGGTTGTAGTATTTGATAAATATTTTTAAAATAATTTATTAAATATCAGAACCATAAAAGAAGTAATAAATGCTTTCATAATATATTTTACTAAGAGATATTTTAATGTATATTTATTTAATCTCATGTTAATAATTGCACCTATTTTCTCATCAATATTAACAATAACGTATTTAGCATTCAACGTATTTAGCATTCAACGTATTCCGTGGGGCAGCGTGGCGGCAGAGGATGCTATTGAATTGACTGAGATTGGGACAGAAACGGAACTTTTCCTTGGGGCAGAAGAAGCAGCGTTAGCCTTGGATAGTACTGGTGTTGGCGCACCTATTGGAATTATAGCTGGTTTAGTAATCGCAGCTGGTTTTGGTGCATATGAACTATGGGATCATTTAACACGCCGAGGGCACAGAATAGATGAAGGACAAACAACAATTATTCATCGTCACTTGTCAAATATTAAAGAGAAAAAAACTTTACCACCTGTTGCTTCACAAGCTACACAACAAAGAGAAATTCATGATGCTGTAAAATTAAGAGAAAATACTAAGATAGTTCCACTACCAGAGAAGAGTGGATTTGTTCCGCCACCTTTTAAATATTTAGGTCCAGGTAATTCAATCGACAGAAGAGTACCGTACAATCAAGTGGATGCTGATGCTAGAGAACATGACATAGCATATGGTAAAGCAAAAACACAAGAGGACGTATGCGGTGCAGATAAGAAATTTTTAACGCAAGTTGGTGACCACATAGCTGAAACCTTAACTGGAAAATCAACATTTAGTGATTCCGCTGCCGCTGTAGCGGGAGGTATTGGTATTGGAACTAAATATTTAGGAGAATCAGTGTCTGGAGTTAAATATCCTTCTCTTTCAGGTAAATATGTCCAAGTATATGCCAAATAACTTGTTTTGGAACGAATTCAGTTAAAATGGTTATACAAAAAATTCGTTTAATGTTAATGCAGAATCAAGTCAAAATTGGTTTTCTTCCATTTATAAACGTAATCCCGAATATTTTTCTGTTGTAGATGAAATGCCAATTAAGAGACCAAGATTAGATAAACTACCACCACCGCATAGATCAAATTCACCACCAAATAATAGACCACAACCAACAAACGAACAAGCACAAGCCGCAAGGCAGGATATGGTAAATCGTTTATCAAGAGTTGGAGGATCAAGTTCAAGTAGTGCAGCAAGTGTATCCAGTGTAGCAAGCAGAACAGAACCAGTAAGTGGATCTGACGACGTAGTGATGACATCATTACCAGGTACAGGAATGGGGCAAGGTGGATCAGGAGATGGTAACGCCAGTGGGCCTCCAATATTTAAAGCACCAAAACCATATACAGCATATGGAAGAAAATATAATACATACAGAAAAGTACATAGATTAATATCATTTGGTTTGGCTCATACATGGATTGAAAAAACAGTTGGTACGGCAAAACAAGAATGGTTAACTACTTTTCTAGCTAAACTCCCATGGCATATGCCATGTTCGTATTAAGATAGTACACAGAGGAAATCGTATCGCATTTGAAACAAACGCCTCAACATCGCAGTTAGCAACACTTAATCAAATTCAGAATGTAGCTGTTGCCCACGGGTTAAATAAAAATGGTTGGGGTGTGGATGTTTATTACCCGTCATTTGATTCAACAAAGAAAATGATACCAACCGATATACAAAAACCTGTATATAATAATTACATAACATCATGGTATGGCTATAATCAAAGCGATACAGATTTTACGAAAGAAATACCCGATCACCAATTGGGTTACAAATCTATAATTAGAAATTATTTTGCCATGCCAACAGTAAAAAATGATGCAACAGTTACCGGAGGTACACCTTGTATTGCTAAAATGATTCAATTTTATGATGGGAAAACAACTATTAATCAAGTAATCGGCGAATATAAATGGAATCCAGTTTTGCCCCATTAAAGCCACCATTGAATACTATTCGATTTGGTTTGCCTGCTATTGGAACCAGTGGATTATCAATTGATGTTCAAAATAATTTAATTTCAAATAATCGTGCGAAGGTATCTGGTACTAGCGTTAGTAGTAATGCACAACTTGGCTATACACACAACTTCAATACAAGTGATTTCACCATATCTACACCTATTGAGAAATCAGATTTGATGAAAACAGGTCCATGGGGTCAGATGACAGAACAAGAAATCCAACCTACTGTACATATCGGTATACAACCAATACCAGCACTTACTTCAACCGATGTATTGACTACAGATCGTAATTATACCGATGCCCAAGCTGACTTCGAAATTTATGCAGAGATGGACATAGAAGAATATTCGCCAAATGCATTCCCACATGCTATTGAAGGAAATGTACCAGCAGGTGATGTTGTTCATACTGTAGTAGGAGGTTTAAGTCAAAACTTTGCTTGTACTTACGCTGAAAGGCGACCAACCACTGAAATAAAATTAAGTGCTGAATCTATTTGTAGATATTATCCAGGGGAAACTGTTGCAATTCCAAATTTTAAAATTGCTGATTATTTGTGGAAATTTATTTGTTTAATTTGTAATAATAATAATAATATTAAAATTAAAGCTGTATTAGAAGAAGTTATTGACGAAGAGGATTTTCACCATACTTGGTATATTAGTCGTGTACTAGATTTTGATAAGGTTTTAAATCAGAACGGACAACTTATATATCCAGTGGTCTTTGTTGAGCGAGACATTAATAAACTAAACCTTAAGGTGTCTGGACCTTTAAATAAAGTCCAATCCACAATTATTAAATATTTAAAAGAGAAAGTTAATTCTTTTGAATATTTACCAGATAGCAATTAAATTGGAGAGTTTAAAAGAAGATAGTGACGATGGGATTGGAGGATTTGTTGACAAATATTGTGGAGGATTCGCCTCAGGATCCAGTTTTCAATCCGGCGTGGTGGCTATTGCTAATGATAGCAATGACCAAGAGAAAAGACATTCAAGAGAAACAAAAGGCGAGCCTGAACAACGTCCAATCGATATTAACGCAGTTTATGGAAGCATGGTTGAGGAAACAGAGAAAGTGGCAAGTGGACTCCTTGAGCAGTTTGATAAGCTATGCTCGCTTGGAACTCGGAGATATATTTCAGATGTCTATGTCCCAAAAGGCTCAGGAGTTATGGATAAAATTATTCAAAGTTTGCAAAAACACGGAGAAAATAGACGAGCAGGATTGTTTGGATTTTTCATTGACGGAGAAGTTATCACACACAAACCAGCTTAGTCAGCACACGCGCCAAACACCTGCATGCATATCCAGCGGATATGGATCAGATATCTCTCTGAAATATTTCTGTATTTTAAGTATTAATGCTGACTCCATGTAATCATCAAAATTTGTATTTTCCCACAGAAAAATGTTATAAATAGTACTGTAAGACGAAATTGTAGTTAGATTATTAAGTAGAGCGAATAAAGCGAGACATCTGTCTCAAAATAACTTTTTTTTATTTCATTTAAAATTAAAAGTTAATAACTGAGACCATGTGCACATCATTCATGATTGTTCCTTCTCAACAAAAAGTTGCAGAGACAAGTTTAGAGACGAACTCATCCAATGGGGACAGTTTAGATCAGATAGAAGATTTAACAGACCTTTATGGCAGTTCAGAAGAGTCGATTGGTTCGATGTCCTCAACTATTTCCTTTCAAAAGAAGGGAAAGTTGACAAATTATGGGTTGGAGGAAAAGATTGGCAAATATCGAATAACCCTAAACGTGTACGATGGTCAGAAATCTATAGAACTTGGACAGAAATGGTACGAAGCAAAAATATGGGGAGTAACAACGACCGTGTCAGACGCTCCGCGGACGAAACTCTTGAAGGAATTCATGACTTTGACAACTCAACGATTCCAAACAAGAAAGGACGAATTAGTACAAGTAACTTCGAGTTCATACGAGAATCGATACAAGCCATATTACAAGCGAGACACATATCGCCCATATAAGCGGTTATATCGTTAGAAGAAGTTTATTCGAATTCATTATTAAGCAATCCTAAAAATCGAGATTTTGTGCAAACAGCTCTAAATACTTATTCAATGAAGTTAGTTAATTACACTTTGAAGGATTTTGAAAATATTATATGTAATTCTGATGCTAATCCCATTTTTATTATTGGTTCTGAATATTATGACCTGGAGGGGTCTATTTCTATTGTTGATACATTATTAAAATATCAATTTGATGACGATGTTGACTTAATTACAAAGTTTTTACAACAATTAACTAATGTATTAGATAAAAAAATTCCAAAACCTAATTGTTTCATTGTTAAATCTCCGCCATTTGCGGGAAAAAATTTCTTTTTTGATATGGTGCTTTGAATTGTATGTAATTATGGTCAACTAGGCCAAGCTAATAAAAATAATGTATTTGTTTTTCAAGAGGCTCCGAATAAAAGGTTACTCTTATGGAATGAGCCCAATTATGAAAGTGTATTAACAGATACTTTAAAATTAATGTTTGCTGGAGATCCATTTACTGTTCGTGTTAAACATAGTTTAGATTTACATGTAACTAGAACTTCTGTAATTGTACTTACAAATAATGAAGTAAATTTTATGTACGATCCAGCATTCACAGATAGAATTTATAAATATTTGTGGAAACCTGCACCCTTTTTAAAAGATTGTATTAAGAAACCATCACCTATAGCCTTTTTTAAAATTTTAAATAAATACAACATTGAATATTAAATAAATTGTTTTTTATTGTACAACTCAGCTGCTAAACGGAACATATCTGGTTAAATTTCACAACACTTCAATCAGCATCAACAAGCAGAAATTTATTTCTGACGAGGTAACAAAAGCCATAGTCCTACCGCCATTTCTTCAGCCATCACATAACGAAACGGATGTCAAAGATATTCTGTCATTAGAATTAATGAAGGAACTTCATATAAATAATACTAAAGAAATTCAAATCTTTCAAGCCAGTAAAAAGCTTCACCAATGGCTTAGCTACAGTCTTTTCGCTTTCATATTTGCAATGCTAATCGTAATGAAAATCTATAGCTACAGAAACAACAAAGAGACAACAAAAATAATTTTAACCCCACAACAGGCAATAGAACCGATAAAAAACCAAACCCCAAAGATCCAACAAAGTAACATCTTTGACCTACCCTACTTCTGAAGATCATGTGAGGACACATGGAATTAGAGGGGAAGAGTTAACACGACACTCCACTCAATTCACAATAATTTTCCCACAGTTGCTGACCCCCGAAACGATCGGCGCATGTTTGCTGATCTCTGTAAGTTCACACTAGGCTTGTATAGTTCGCGAACGAACGAACTAACTGACCTATGTCGTTCAATTGAACGAACGAACTACATAGTTCATGACAATACTTCCCATTAGAGAAATAAAATTGATTTTTTTTAAATAAAACTCGCGAATCGTAGCTTAACTTATACACAGCACACTAATCGAATTCACTAGAGTCCTAGCACAGGAAAACAATTCTTCACCAGGAGACGAAATCCTTAACGCGGTGCGACAATACAACAAAACAATACGCTCAGTCACAGGATAGAAATCCGAGGACGTGTTCTTCAATCGAGGAGGGAATCCTGACCTGATATAGACAGTTGCGTCTATAGCCGTCAAGTTCAAGTTCACTATGTGACATGACGGCAATAGCCGTCCAATACGAAACGGTCGTTTTTAGACACTGCGGCTGTAGCAGCACAAATGTGCATTTACCAGCGTACAAGTAGAAGCCTAGTGTCATGTTTTCGAAAAAAAATTTAGTATGCAAGGTTAACACATTGAGTATGCACGTGGTTGTGAACGGAGTAGTGCGATCTTGTTTTCTCTTCAATTTACAGTTGCTATTGATACATTTAACGATATTTTTTGTTTATACTGGTAAGTATTTGTTTATGATTGATTTTACACTTTAAATAGAAATAAAAAAATTTAAATTTAGCATTTTTTGATTCATTTAGCGATATTTATAGTTATACTGTTTACTTTTTGTTTTTTATGATATTACATTTGAAATATAAAAACAATAATGTAAATAATAAATGTATAAATAATATACAATAAATAATAATATAAAATAAAATTGAATGTTTTATTCAATATTTATAGAAAATGGCCAGTTGGGAAAAAGAACAGGCTAGGCTGCTGAAGCTTTTTGAGGAAACAGGTAGTGGGTCAAGCAACAGTGAATCTGAACCTGATGCTGACTGTGCTGAAAATAACAGTTCGGGTAGTGAAGAAAATGAATCAACTACAGATGAGGAATATGAAGCACCAGAAGAACCAGAAAATGATGAGACAGGGCATATCAATACAACACCTATAAGAAACTTTTCTTTTGATGCAGATGCGGCTGGGATTCTTTTGGATATAGACGAAAATGTGTCTCCAATTCAGGTTTTTGAAAAAATTTGGGATGACCAAGTAATGGAAATGATTATAAAATCTATGAATGATTACGGCCTAAAACTTTGCAATCAAACACGGCCACATACAAGGCATAGTAGGAAGGCAAATTTCAAAAATACTGATACGATTGAAATGAGAAAGTTTTTGGGTTTGTGTTTGCTTCAGTCCCAGCTAAAATTCTCCAGTATTAGAAAACTCTTTTCCATTGATGCATTACATTACCACCCAGCTTTTCCTTCACAAATGTCTGGAAGGAGGTTTGAGCAAATATTGAGATGCTTTTGTGTAGAAGAAGAAAATTCAAACGACCGTTTGAGGAAAATAAAAATATTTCTTGATTTGCTCATAAAAAAGTTTGCGAATGCATATGCACCAAATGAGGCATTATCATTAGACGAATCTTTGTTATTATTTCGAGGAAGGCTTTCTTTTCGCACGTACATGAAAGGCAAAAAGGCAAAATACGGAATTAAATTGTACGAACTTTGTTCTGCCCAAGGTTATGTTTTGAACATAGAAATATACAAAAGCCATCGAGAAAACGAAGAAAACATGACAACTATTGAAAGTCTTGTGATGCGATTGATGCAGTCATATTTAAACAAAGGGCATCATTTGTTCATGGATAACTATTACAACAGTGTACCATTGGCTAACAAATTACTGAGCAAAAAGACACATGTGACAGGAACTCTTCGTGTAAATAGGAAGGGTCTGCCGCAAGAAATAACAGGTCGTAAGCTTAGAAAAGGAGAACATGTATGGCGACGCCAAAATCAGACATACGTGTCCAAATGGAAAGATAAACGGGATGTGCTATGTCTAACAACAGCTTACCACCCAAGTATGATAAACACAGCTAACCGTCGACAACAGGAAAAGAGAAAACCAATTGAAATAGTGAATTATAATCAGAATATGTCAGGTGTCGACAGAGCAGATCAGATGATGTCCTATTATTCCTGTCCACGAAAAACAATTAGATGGTATAAAAAGATAATCTTTCATCTACTGGATGTAGCAGTGTGGAATTCTTACTACATCTTTAAAGAAAAGACAGGTTCTCAAATGAAGTTTATAGAATTCAGGGAAGCAATTATACGATCTCTAACTGGCATAGATTATAAACAGGATGGAAGGTCTTTGGTTCAATTTAAACGTGCACGAATCCAAACCAATGAAATCAACAACAATGGAACACAGCATTTTCCTGAGAAAATTTCTCCTCCTGAAAATTATCAGCGAAAAACATATTTTCAGCGTTGTAAACAATGTTATAAACAGGGAGTAAGGAAGGAAACATCATATTGCTGCAAGAATTGCATATCAAAACCTGCACTGTGTCCTGCACCATGCTTTGAAACATGGCATACCGAAAATAATGTATAATAATTATAAAATTATAATAAATTTATTTGTCATTTATTTATTTTTGTTTGATCATGAACTAACATTTGGTGTAAAACTCCCAAAAATACTTTGTTGCTCACAAAAAATTGCTTATTTCAGTCATTAAACCTGTCATTTACGTTTTTAAATTTTTGCTGTTATAGCCGCCATCGTCCCATTACATAGTGTCTAGAGTCCGCTGGCGCCATGACGGTTGTAGCCGCAACCTAATTAAAGGTGCTGAATTAATCAAAATTAAGTGTATTTAAGCAGAAAGAGTAAAACTATACTTCTAATATTCTAAAAATTACAAAAACATATAGTGTCAATTTTCGAATTTCACTTGTTTCTACTGTCCGTCAACGTGTTAAGCAATCCTAAAAATCGAGATTTTGTGCAAACAGCTCTAAATACTTATTCAATGAAGTTAGTTAATTACACTTTGAAGGATTTTGAAAATATTATATGTAATTCTGATGCTAATCCCATTTTTATTATTGGTTCTGAATATTATGACCTGGAGGAGTCTATTTCTATTGTTGATACATTATTAAAATATCAATTTGATGACGATGTTGACTTAATTACAAAGTTTTTACAACAATTAACTAATGTATTAGATAAAAAAATTCCAAAACGTAATTGTTTCATTGTTAAATCTCCACCATTTGCGGGAAAAAATTTCTTTTTTGGTATGGTGCTGGGAATTGTATGTAATTATGGTCAACTAGGCCAAGCTAATAAAAATAATGTATTTGTTTTTCAAGAGGCTCCGAATAAAAGGTTACTCTTATGGAATGAGCCCAATTATGAAAGTGTATTAACAGATACTTTAAAATTAATGTTTGCTGGAGATCCATTTACTGTTCGTGTTAAACATAGTTTAGATTTACATGTAACTAGAACTCCTGTAATTGTACTTACAAATAATGAAGTAAATTTTATGTACGATCCAGCATTCACAGATAGAATTTATAAATATTTGTGGAAACCTGCACCCTTTTTAAAAGATTGTATTAAGAAACCATCACCTATAGCCTTTTTTAAAATTTTAAATAAATACAACATTGAATATTAAATAAATTGTTTTTTATTGTACAACTCAGCTGCTAAACGGAACATATCTGGTTAAATTTCACAACACTTCAATCAGCATCAACAAGCAGAAATTTATTTCTGACGAGGTAACAAAAGCCATAGTCCTACCGCCATTTCTTCAGCCATCACATAACGAAACGGATGTCAAAGATATTCTGTCATTAGAATTAATGAAGGAACTTCATATAAATAATACTAAAGAAATTCAAATCTTTCAAGCCAGTAAAAAGCTTCACCAATGGCTTAGCTACAGTCTTTTCGCTTTCATATTTGCAATGCTAATCGTAATGAAAATCTATAGCTACAGAAACAACAAAGAGACAACAAAAATAATTTTAACCCCACAACAGGCAATAGAACCGATAAAAAACCAAACCCCAAAGATCCAACAAAGTAACATCTTTGACCTACCCTACTTCTGAAGATCATGTGAGGACACATGGAATTAGAGGGGAAGAGTTAACACGACACTCCACTCAATTCACAATAATTTTCCCACAGTTGCTGACCCCCGAAACGATCGGCGCATGTTTGCTGATCTCTGTAAGTTCACACTAGGCTTGTATAGTTCGCGAACGAACGAACTAACTGACCTATGTCGTTCAATTGAACGAACGAACTACATAGTTCATGACAATACTTCCCATTAGAGAAATAAAATTGATTTTTTTTAAATAAAACTCGCGAATCGTAGCTTAACTTATAAACAGCATGCTAATCGAATTCACTAGAGTCCTAGCACAGGAAAACAATTCTTCACCAGGAGACGAAATCCTTAACGCGGTGCGACAATACAACAAAACAATACGCTCAGTCACAGGATAGAAATCCGAGGACGTGTTCTTCAATCGAGGAGGGAATCCTGACCTGATATAAAACAAAAATTCGAGGTAAATCAAAATAAAGTGCTTTCATATCATAACAAAAATCGTAGGAGTATCACATACAAAAAAGGAGACGTTATATAAGTTAACGCCACAAAGATTTCATCATGCAAACAACGCATTTACCAACATTTGCATTTACCTGAACATGCAGGTATCTCGTGTCATCGAAACATCAAGCGTGTGCAAGGTGTCACAGACAGAATTCCAGGGCGACACCTGAAACTCCAAAAAACATCCGTTGCTGATCAAGCAAGCGTCGAGTGCATGGGAATGCTACGAGTTACGTATAATTAAAAATGTTAAGTTAGTTCTAAGTTAGATCTCATAGAGAAAATTTATTTTTTTAAAACACACAGATGATGAATCTGTAATTTATACTCTAAAACACATCGCCGCAACAAAAACGTACGCAAATACTCCAAACACGTAGTAAAAGAAGACAGATGTGACACAATACTTACAAATCGCGGTACAATTATATATAAATACGAGTGCAAGCATGCAAGGAATAGCAATTTTATTTTTTATCTCTGCCGTTTTCTGCGACAACCTAATTGACTTAAAAGACAAAAAATGTGTAATGATAGAAACAGACCGATATACGTATATCAGGAAACCCCATTCTTATACAATGTAGCAAACCTTTCAAAAATATTAACACCGTATGAGAAAATAGTATCATCCGCGTACGGGTACACCTGATCACGACGACTTAATCGAAATCAAGACAGGATTAAATATGCTGATAGAAAACAATAACAAACAAAAGTAAATAAACTCACAGTTTGAAATATAAGAGTATTAGTGACTCTCGATTCTAATACTATATCAAAGCATTTAGTGATTACCGAAGTATACTATGAACTATCCTATATTGCTAATACAATTAATTTCGTAAAAAATGGAAACTTCTACTCAGGAACTCAAAACTTGAAAGGTATTCAATAAATAGTATCCAATGAAGCATTAGATTCACCTATAATAAAGGTATTAGAATACGCCGACGTACAGTTTGTTATTTTCACCAAGCAATTGTAACTATTTATAAAATATTATATTAATATTATTATTATTATTATTCTGTGAGATGCAGTAACCAACCTGTGTGGATCGTGGGTCGGAGCCAACGAGAGCGGGAGACCCCATTGGAATAAATACCTGATGAGGGTTATGAAACTGATGGCGACCTGGAACACGAAACCGGTACACGATCTTGACGAAATATTTGGAATAGGTTGCCGAGAGCTGGTGGATGCAGTATCCTGTTACCTTAATAACCAAGAGTGCCATCTTGGAGAAACGGCTTTCAGGCTAATGCTGCACCCGCCCCCATCCCATTAGAACTGTGGCTAGGCTTTGAGTACGTTCTGAGTCCGTCGCCGTTAAGTTCAGGTTCAGTTGAGAATAACTCCTGATTTTGCGCTTAGATCCTGGCTCTGAACATAGACTCTCATAAGGACCTATGTCAACCCTTGCGTGGCCTCCCTGCTCGCATAGATAACCACGGGGACTATTAGAAGTGACTGTACAACAGTACGAGGATAGCGGCTCAAAGCGGGGACCAACAGAAAATAAAATTAATAAAACATAAAAACAACTACACACCACAAGCGCTAGAAAAGGAGAGTACTGAAGAATACGCAAGCATATTCAAACGCAGTAGAAAGACCACACGCTCGCCCACATTGACACCAGCGGGCGCGAGAGTTAGCGATAGTAGTGAGCAGAGAGTGCAACCGAGCACCACAGAACCGACACCAGCCTGCCTCTCCTCAGCAGCAAAAAAAAACCCGCGAGAAAAAGACGAGGTAACCACACCGGTCTTGGCAGAGTCCGTGATAGCCTACAACTCACCACGGCAAGAGTACATTGAGAAAATGAGGACCGCGGAGCAAGAGTCCTTAACCAAGTGTAAAGACGTGCTTCGAAAAATGAAACTGGCTATGACAAGACAAAGAAATGTCAGCATGGAAATAAAATCGGGTGTCTCCGAACTAGAGGAACTGCTGGAGGTAATGGAAAGCTACAGGCGAAACTGGCTGAACACGGAGAAGCAAACAACACGACCAAATACAACCTTTTGGAACAAGAAGAGTCAGCCGGCCGTGTTAATAGAAGACACTCCAAGGACCGCAAAGAAGAAAAGAGTAGCAGCGAGCCCAGCAGAAACTGAATCGCTTAGACAACCCAACGAGAACGGAAGAGAAAAGTGGCATACAGTTACACGGAAAAAAGGTCGAACACACGAAGGAGAGGGGGACTCGAAAGAGGAGAAGACTCCCCAAAAACTACATCAAGGAACAGACAGAAAAATACAAAACAAGCCAAGCTCCGACCCGAAGCAATTGTTATTAAGCCGAGGGGCGAAGAAACGTATGCAGGGATTCTAAAGGAGATACGTAGCAGCGCAAACCCAGATGACTCTGGAACTGTCATAAGAGCAGTGTGTAAAACGAATGGAGGAGACGTTCTCGTTGAGCTCGACGCCAAGACAAAGGACAAGGTAGCCTTTGGAAGGTCGCTGGAAAAAGTGACCCCACAATAGACATCCGAGCGTTCGTCACTAAACAGAGTCGAAGTGGACAACAAATTGACATAGTAGAGGTAAACACTCGAATAGCCGAAGAACTAATGAAATCCCCCAGAATTAAAATAGGATGGATTCACTGCAGAATCCACCGTCCGTTCCATGCTGCTACAGACGCTTCGGATATGGTCACCTGCAAACTTCCTGCGCAGAAATAGATCGAAAGAGCCTGGGACTCTGTATTAAATGTGGAGAACAGGGACACAAAAAGCAAGACTGCACGAATAATTATTATAATTATTAATATTATTATTATTATTATTATTATTATTAATATTATTAAAAACAAAATGTAACTTCTTCAATCTACATCCAACTTGCATACAAGCATGGAAAAATATTACTAGATTCTAAGATATCAAAATGTAACAATGTATTTACACCTATTGAAAAATGTAAAAACTATGTTGGAAATTATATATGTAACATAAAAAATTCTGTCAATTGTGGGATAGACTGGGTATGGTTGAATGAAACACAGGACGGTTGACACAACACAAATATCTCAGAAACCGTTCGCGAAAATTTATCTGGTTTCGTTAGTAGGGTAGGGCGGGGCTAGTTGGGCCACGGGGCAAGTTGGGCCACGCGAATAACTCAAGAACCGCAAGTACTACACGAACAAGATCAAACACGTTGCAATGTGCACACTAACCAACCCTAGCAAAACCGGTTTCAGTCGCATTGTATCAGCAGATGGAAAACCACGCGTAATTTTTTGTTTTTGCAGTGAAAAAGTAAAAAAAAAATTTCATTATTTTTTTTTATTCTAGTGGCGAAAAGGTGCAAATTATACATTAAGGTACAGCTTTTTTATTAATCACGTTATCATATTTTCGTATTCCGTTTGAAAAATTGAACTGTTTTGAGTATTTCTTTAATTATGACGCAATATGTTCATCAAACTAGATGTGGGGTAAGTTGGGCCAGGTGGACCAACTTGCCCCCTGAATGAAAAAAATACATTTGTTTTCTGCATTGTCATTTTTGCTCACGATTGCTTGTTCTAGAATGCGTACATACAGGCGAAAAACTGAGAGAGCTGCTGCTTGTTAAAAACAGCTTCATACAGCTGCGAGATCTGTCTTGGCTAAAGAAAAATCTATAAGAGCTGCAACGGCTGAATTTGGAATACCAAGAACAACACTAAAAAGATATATTCAGAAATCAGAGTCGCAAGAAAATCCTCGTATGGGTTACGTTGCGCCAAGGCAAGTTTTCGATGTGCAACAAGAAAGTTTATTAAAGGAATATTTGCTAAAAGCATCTTCTATATTTTATGGCTTAACGCCAAAGAATGTTCGCACACTTGCCTACAAATGTGCAATCAAATTCAAAATACGATTTCCTGATACCTGGAATGAAAACAAGATCGCTGGTAAAGATTGGCTTACGGGGTTTCTGAAAAGGAACCACCAAGTGTCAATAAGGAAGCCGGAAGCTACGAGTATGGGCACGGCCACCTCTTTCAACAAAACTAACGTGGATAGCTTTTTCGACAAACTATCTGAGGCTATGGATAGAAACAAGTTCAGTGCTTCAAGCATATTGAACGTTGATGAGACTGGAGTATCCACCGTGTGCAAACCAGGCAAAATAGTTGCGGCTAAGGGCAAAAGGAATGTAGGATCAGTGACTTCAGGCGAACCTGGTACAAACGTAACTTTAATAGTAGCCGTCTCAGCTTCTGGGGTTGCAATCCCAGCTATGTTTATTTTTCCTCGGAAAAATTATAAAGACCACTTTATTAACGGTGGTCCACCAGACTGCATTGGAACTGCGAATGCTAGCGGTTGGACCACTAATGACGAATTTTTTGCTTTCATGGTTCACTTCATACGGCATGTGAAGCCAACTCAAGAATGCCCCGTATTACTGGTCTTGGACAATCATTCCTCTCACCTCTCAATTGAAACGCTAGAAATAGCCAAAGACAACGGGATTGTCATGCTCTCGTTTCCACCTCATTGTAGCCACAGGCTTCAGCCGTTTCCGTATTTGGACCCTTTAAAAAATATCTATCCGGGGCACAAGATGGATGGCTACGTAGCAATCCAGGGAGGACAATAACAATTTATGACATTCCCCGAATTGTAGCTGAGTCTCTTCCTTTAACTACATCTCCAATAAATATTATTAATGGATTTAAAAAGGCTGGGATATTTCCATACAATAGGGAGATTTTTACTCCCAGTGATTTCGACCCATCATATGTGACAGATCGTCCAGAAACAGGTTAGTTAGTTGATTTTTACTGATTGAAAGAAACTTAATGCTAAGAATTACTTGTATTTTTAGTAGGTTCAGTTGTTCCCACTGAACTTCAGGAATCTATTTCCACGCAAACTGGGGCTGATATTGTTGTTGAGAACCCCGCTGAGAACACAGCAAATAACCGTTTGCCGTCTACATCTCGAGGATTCCATAAATTTTCGCCAGAAGTAGTTTTGCCGTTTCCAAAAGCTGGGCTAAGGAAGCAAACACTTACCAAAAGAAGGAAGAGACGAGCTGCAATCTTAACCGACACCCCAGAAAAGGATGCCTTGCAAGAGGAACAAAAACAAAGGAAAACGGCCAAACGAAAAATTGACAAAAAGAAAAAAACACAAATCAAGAAAAAGTGTTGCAAAAATCAAGTTCCGAAGAGGAAGAAGAGCCGGAATGTTATTGTCTAATGTGCATGGAAGCATTCTCTGAAAGTTTACCGGGCGAGGAGTGGGTACAGTGCCATACTTGCCGGAATTGGGCTCATACGAAGTGCTCACATGGACTTGGGGTCGTTTTTATTTGCATTAATTGCAATAGCGACTACGATTCCTAATTTATTATTTGTTTTGAATTACTTATTTAATTGTTATGTTATGTGAATAAAACTCTGTTATAAATTAAGCGTTTTTGTCCTTTATGGAACTCATTTTTCCACTTTTCAGCCCCTGGCCCAACATACCCCACTTGTTGGTCCAACTTGCCCCGCCAGTGGGGCAAGATGGGCCACTTGGACTTGGCGCATTTGAGACAATATTATTCTTCTGCGATAACATATTTTCAATTTTTAAGAAATTCATAAAGAACTCAGATGTTCATTCTTTTCATTGATCCTAGCCTCATAGTTGTATTATGAATAGGTTGATATTTATGAGACTTCACGTGGAAAGTGGCCCAACTAGCCCCGCCCTACCCTAAAGAAATTTTTTTTCAGTTAGGCTGGCATATGGATCAGATAGCCTGTTTATTTACCATTAGTTCCCTTTTTTTAAAGCCTCCCTTAATTTTTTTGAGTAGTTATTTTAAGAAGATCAGCGACTGTTACTTGTAAAAACTTGCATATTCGATATTCAGTGCAACGCGTGTCGAGACTTGCAAAGCGCCGCCCGCCCGCAACGCCTGCTTAGACGTGTAAAGGGACGAAATACGACTTTTGCTGTGCTTGCAATCTTGCATGAACTTGTTCGACTCCTCACCAATATAAATACGAATGCTCCCAAGGACAAACGCTACTCCTTTGTTTCCGGAATTTTGAAAAGAAAAGTGTGAGTGAATCGATGTTATCGTTTGCCAGTCTTGGAAAAGGTCTTATATTGTAATAATATTATATTTGTTACGGTTGCTTGTAGTATGTACGTTATAAAAATTAAAACTGAACTGGGTCATTATTCGATACTTCTTTAAAAGAAGAGAAAGCCGAGAAAAATTTAGTATCTACTTTTTATTATAAAATTAAAATTAAAAATAAAACAAAAAATTCGACTCCGCACTGCAATAGCAAGGCGAACGGCACCGAAAAACTTAGTAGCCATGTTCTCAGGAAATAACGCAGTCTATGAGGGGGCAGTACCCGATATGCGCATTGCAATTTTATCTATGAGGATTCCAACAAACTTCGGCAGCTTATTATTCTCTGAAATGATTGATGATCAGTTTTATGCTGATGTATAGGAGCCCTCAGCACAAGTGCGGCTAGATACAACCCAGGATCAAGGACCCTATCTGGCTCCCAATCCTAAGAGAACTGCTGATCGAGATGAACCGTGCAATTTATGAAGCAGGCCACAACAGAACCAGGCAATTGCAAGATTTTAGGAGTAACCTACAATCTAAAAAGCCAACTTTCTTGGAGATTTTGTAGAATATTCAATCAAAATCACTTTAGTCGGTTTAGCACAAAGTTGAATTTAAGGATTATAGTTCGATGTGGCGCTTTCCTGTCTTCCTGCATATGCAGATTCTCCAAACGGCAGTTAATAAATCAATCTTTGGCGTAGAGCAGGCAAGGGCAGAGCACTACTTCCATTCAATAACCACAGAGGGCGATAATGGAGAGACTGCAATAGCCGTTAAAATCTTTGCGAAAACAACAAAGAATCAACCCGCGGCCATTACAGATTAACGCAAAGAAAACAAATAAATTAATATAAGTATCTGCGTATCTTACTTGGGTAGAAATCGAGGATTAATAAGCCCCATTGGTACAATGCCGAAACGAAAGAGACAAAACGATTACCCCCACATGGTGTACAATCCATATTCTCCGACTCGGTACCCGAAGACATTAAAGATATATTTGGGGAAATAGAGACACCTATTCCGGATGTCGAACACCGCATTAAAACTGGAACCGCAAATGGTAGCTGATTAAGACCAGAAAAAAACCGCTTTCACTACATCATTTGGTACGTTATATTTAAACGCATGCCGTTTGGATTGCGGAATGCGCCACCAACTTTTCAGCGAGTAATCGACAAATTTCGAAGAAGTCTAGCTGACATTCGGTTACTAGCATTTATTGATGACTTTATTATATGCTCAGACCATTTTCAAAAGCATTTAAATGATTTTAGAAGAGTCTTCAACCGTTTGGAAGAATTTGGATTTCGCCTCAACCGAGATAAGTGCAGACTTTGCTGTTCCGAGGTCAAATACCTAGGTCACATTTTAACAGCTGATGGAATAAAGGTAGACCCCAGCAAAACGAATGCCATATTAAAGAGAGCCAGACCAAAGAATCCGAAACAGGTTTTATTATTTTTGCAGACCTGCTCATGGTATCGGAGATTCATTCCTGATCTCACAAAGAAGAATTCATCTTAGAAGTGGAAAGTTGAACACCACAAAACGCCTTTGACGAACTTAAGCAAATTTTAAACACCGCACCAGTATTGCAGCAAGTCAAAGAAGGGATTCCAGTATTATTTATGGGGGAGAAGGAAATGGAACATCCGGCTGAATATGCAAGCCGGTTACTATTGCCAGCAGAACGCAAATACTGAACTCCAGAAAGAGAAGCACTCGCTATAGTATGGGCAGTACAGAAATTCCGAGGATATATAGAAAGACCTGTGGTCAAGGTCTTAACCGACTACCAGTATCACCCACCGGAAGACTTGCCAGATAGGCGTTCCAGCCATACAACTTCGAGATTGGATATAACCTCGGAAAAAACAACTCTTCCGAGCTGACACACTTTCGAGATCACCTTGCCCGACGAGGGGGCATTCAGAAGGGAATTGTGAAATTTGTTCTGTGGACATCGATATGCCGAGACGAGGGACAAAAGAAATTAGGCAATTGAATTAAAAGTTATCATGAAGTTATTCGAACAAAAAAAGCATCCGTGGCTATATCTGGATGGATGTCCTGTATTCTTTGGTCTGAAATGAGATCTGACATAGCAAAACACGTTAAGAATTGTATTGAGTGTCAACGCCTCAAATCTCAAGCCAGCTGGATTGATGCAAACTACTCCAAGCAGTCAGGTAACCAAGGTAACCACGGAAGAATACCAGTGGATTTTAATTATTGAAGACCTGTGTAGTCGCTGGGTCGAATTGAAGAAAGGTAAAGCAGAAAATTGTGCTCTTACTCTTTTCAACGAAGTATTCTTGAGATATGGTGTTCCAAGAAGACTCCACAGCGATAACGGAACACAATTTATATCAGCGCTTACCTATTATTTGGGAATGAAACAGTCTTTTACACCCATATACTGTTGAATTATACCAAAAACTACCTTGTTCAATTCCATTCAGATGGGGACACCGTAAATTTCAAACGTGTCTTTCAACAAATAAAATAATAAATGAATATAAAATATTATACCTCAAAAAGAAAATTGTACAGTAGAATTCTGCCACTTTGCCCGCCAAACATACAAATCGACAATAAAAACAGTTCCGCAATGCGTTTAGTTCCGTCACCGGCAAAGTACGAGAAGTTGTCAATCGTTAGCAAACCAGATTTACTTTACATTGGTACATAATTCACTCAAATCGGTCGCCGAATTTGTGAATTATAACATAAAGAAAATTGAACGTGGAAATTCACCATTTTTCCTGCCAAAGTCGAAATTGGCTGAGAAACACAACTCGTGAGTGCGCAATTCGGGACAAAACCAGGCAAGCTACCAACCGAACGTGCTCGTACTCCCCATCACTTTGGTATATAAACCATACAGATCGGTTAAATATTAACGGAAATATAAGTGTTTCAAGCCCCATTTAAACCGCATTTACAATGCTCCGAGGTCCGATACGTTGTTCGAAAAAGAGAGTGCATCAACTGTCAAAAATATTTCCGTAACATGTGTTTCAAACCGTTTGTTTACAATGACACGATTAATCGCATCCGATATCGCAACCAATTTCGAAAATTTGGAAAACTATCGCACGCACGCATCAACTGACATTTGTTAGTATTGTTATTTTCTTCATTTCAATTTTGCTTTTCGTGAGTAAAATACAAAAATTAAATGTAGGACAAATTGAACATTTAATTGAGTTAGTCAAACAAAAAAAGTTCATGTACGACAGGCGGGACAGGCTTTATAAAAACAAGGAAGGTAATAATGGATGGTAATATTTTAATAATATTTTAGTAAAAAATGCAGTTTATCAGTTTATGCGAAAAACGGATATGTTGTTAAAAATTGTGATATATGGTGCGCCGGAGCTCAAGGAGTACTAAAAGAGTGTTGGGCCGTGAAAAAATGATAGTTTATTGCCTTAAAATCGAGAAAACGAGTGGTGTTTGAAGTTAGAAAAAAGTGTTTATTCTTGGAAATGGTTTTTCACACTCCATCTGTCATTGACAACGCGATTATGAAAAGCTTAAGGCAGTGCTACAGAAATTAATGGAAACCAATTTGATGTTCATTGGTGACTTTGATGATCGGCTAGGACTTTCTCAAAATAATTTTGTGAGTGGTTACAAAACATCCACTATACGCATAAACCGCAATTTGTGATCATAAGGGTAGAAAGATACTTGATCTTGCGGATGCATACGACTGCAGTATTCCAAATGGAAGTTGTGAAGGCGGAGAGTACTCATTTAGCCGTGGAAAATCATGCTTAGAAATTGGAAATTCCTCCTTAGCGACTTTCGGATAGGAATAGAGACTTTCTCGGACATGCCACTCGAAGTGAATTGGTTGGTATCTTGTCTCACGAATGAAAGGAATGTAAGGGAATTAGCACTTTTACCAAATACGTATCGCAGTAATGTAAATTCTGAACTTGAGCTATTACACACAGTGGATATTTTACCAGATGTCGATGCCCTTACTAGTATGGTTTAAAACGCAGTTCCGAGCTTACATATAAGAAAAACCTGTTGGGTTGAAAACAAAAGTTTTGCGGGAGTTTCAGGCAGGTTTTAGGAAGAATTACTCGACAGTCGATCAAGTATTTGTATTACTTAATATTGTGGAGATAACACATATAAACTGAAACATAAAAAACTCAACACATCTCGATACACATAAAACAACATTATGGCATCCTTAGGTGATAAAGCCATCACTGACAAGACCATAATACTCGTAGTGTCTTCCAAAAGGTTTCGTGCAAAGACGTGGAGTTGGGGTGCAAAGATGTCAAGTTGGGGCGCTAAGAACATGTTCCTCGTGGAGCGATAGGCTTTTGTGATCGCCACTCTGTTACAAATAGTTCAGCGCAGATGTCCTGGATGAAATGGTTCCAAAAAATGTTTTCTGTTGAAGAACCTCATCTTCCGGAACCTTCTTACTTACCTGCATTAACAGAACACTTTTCGTTCCTCGATTACTTTGAACAGTACATTGACGACCGAATTTATTGTTTAATCGCTCCAAAAAGTAAACAAACGGCAATACAAAGAACTGGCCGAAGCATAATTTTAACACATGAGAGTGTAAAATATTTTTTTGGATCACAATGCTAATGTCCTGTATTAAGAGTGCTGAAAAACGAATAATTCATGTTCATTATTAAGATATTTAATGTTCGAACTTTTATTTGAATTTGTTGAATTTAACTTTTGCCAAACATATTGCTATTACCCTATAGCTCGAACATATTCCTTATGTTGTTTATTTTTCCTCTTTATCTAATGTTAAAAGTAATTCAAATTTTTGTCATCATTATCACTGCAATGGCACACACACTTTCGCGAACCGTTTTCTTTTTTGATTATGAAATTATTGATTACTGCAATGCTATTGTTCAATGAATATTGAACCATTAATGACGTCAAAATACTGGTTTCTAGCGACTGGTGTGTGGTTAATTGCTGTCTGATAAAATTATGCAAGACCACTTTTGTAGCAACCACCAAACCAGATAGGGTTACCTCCCTATAGAATTTCGTCTTGAGCTGAATTGCCCATAGTTAATAAAATACATAATTATAAAGTTTTAAGAAGTCGTTTTATTTAATTTTGTTTGAGGCATTCAGAATCAAAGAGAAACAATGTTTTTAACAAGACCTATTTTGATTATTTTGTGCTACAGATAGAAAATAAAGTCTCCAGATTGCATGCCATTTTCAAAAACGCTTGTCAAAGTCAAGCGCCGCCATCTTGAAAAAAAAATTCTCCTTTATAGTTAACATATATAGTATCTGACCATAAAAGATTTTTTTTAATAAAATACCAATTTTTCAATGACTAAAAAATTATTAAAAATGTACCTTGTTTCAGGACCTTCCCCCCTTAATAACCCAATAATACGCATGTACTGGGAACATAAATTTCGAGTTCCAATGATAGCAGATGCAATGAGTCGTGACAGGCTTTTCACCATACGAAAATCCATAAAGGTTGTTTACGACAATGTAACTAACCAACAAAGAGAACAAGAAAAGTTTTGGAAGATACGGCCTATAATTGATTCTGTTTTGCGTGGATGTAACAAGCAAGTAAGGAATTAGAAGATTTCAGTCGGTAAAATCATGTGGCATGAAGCAATGTTGTCCAAATAAGGCCAACCCTGTGGCCCTTAAAGCTTTCATTCTTGCTAATCCAGACGGAATGGTATGTGATATTCTAGTGTACGAGTACCAGGGATTAACTACTTTCGAACAGACTTTTTCTTCGTTTGGACTGGGAGAGAGTGTAGTACCCAAATTGACTGAAACACTGGTCCCCGGCCATATTCTTTATTTTGACAGATGTTTTTCTAAAATAAAATTGGCAACAGAATTGCGGAATAGAGCATTTAGTTGTGAAAGCAGAATTATGAATAATGGATTGCCTCATGGTCCAAAAGAAGAATTTGCGAGTGACCATTCACTTAAGACTAGAGGACGAGGGAGCTTTGATGTAGTAGTAAATGAAGACCACACCATGGTAGTGACTAAATGGCTTGGTAATAAACCAGTTTTGATGCTGTGCACCATCCATGCGGCCGCTACTACTGATCAATGTTCTCGGTGGTGGTGTAAAAAATATAAAACGCATGTTCAAGTGGGGTCTTTCCAAATTTACATCCAAGGTTATACAAATGTACATCCAAAATGTGGGAGGCGTTAAATTGTATGATATGATGTTCTCTGTTTGCCGTGCTGGAGCACGAACAAAGAAATGAACCGTTCGATTTATTTCGAATATGTTCGACTTGGCGGTTACTAATGCCTCGATTCAATTCAAAAATGACGAAATAAAAAAAAAAACGCATTTGAAAAGCATTTCACAGCTACGTTTTTTTTAATTGGATCTAACAAAGTCGCTTATTGAACTTATTTACAATGGTCAGCATACGGTAAGGCAAATTGAGGACAATAGTTCAAATATTGATCGCAAGCGCGGGAGACCCCCTGTAAGGTTATATGGAGCTGCACACTTGCCTGAGATGGTTCAAACCCAACAAAGATGTCGTAAAGCTAATTGTAATAAAAAGACAACTGTAAAATGCTCCACTTGCAACATTTTTCTATGCATATTTCATAAACCAATAATATGCATTTTAACTTTATATTCTGTATAATACTCAAATATAAACTGGGCATGTATAATCCAAGACCGACTTCTCTTTCTTTTTGTTAACATTATTTAATTTTTTGTTTTGCTTTTCGTCAACTGTTGCGGATTGAACAAGATCCAACGAAATACAGACAGACAGGAAAAAAAGATAACCCAACAGCGGTACCCAAATTATCAACGATAATGATGATCAGAAGACAATTAGGGGAAACACAAACATCAATACAGAACACAAGCAGGCGACGAAATTCTATCAACGGTTCCTGACAATATACAAGTTAAGTCTAATTACATTACATCGGCAAATAGAAGATAATTGTACTGCATCAGCAAGTGGAGGAACATACTCCCACGACCAAGAAAAAGAAATGCAAATGTACGTGATAGAATGTGCCGACGCTGCGTCTGGATGATCATCTAACGTTCATCGAAAGAATGCAAGTGTCACTGGAAACCATGCACACGAAGCCATCGTGATGTGCACTGCTGCTGGTGACGGATGCTATTTAAGCAGGTGCGCTCGTTATGCCAATCTGCAGTCTATCGCCCGAAGTCAACTCGCGAGTCCATATTTTATTAATTGTAATTGAGAAAGAATAATAAATAAAAATAAATAAAAATATTTTTTTTAAACTAAATAAATAAATTAAAATTTAATTGGCGCCCGAGCAGGGACCGGCCACAGAAGTGCATGAGTGATACAAGTGGAAAAAAAGCGAGATTAGTGACAAACTTCGTAAAAAATTAAAAACGGACATTCCTTGGAATCCGCAGCCCAATCTGCCGCGTACGGGTGCCGGTCTCACGAGTTACAGTTTCCTATCGTGACCCTAAAAACGTCCATAGTGCTATCGTGACCCTAAGAACGTCCATAGTGATCAAAATGTCGTGACCCTAAGAACGTCCATAGTGATCAAAATGTCGTGACCCTAAGAACGTCCATGGTGATCAAAACTGTACCACAACCTTAACACGGTCCTAAAAACACCAGTGTGGACACCGGTCCTAAGAACACCAATGTCGGGAGTGAAGCGTTTTAAAGCTAGACAATCCTAAGAAAACCGCTAGTCAACCGTGCAAGTGAAGTGCTCAAGAGGATCCCGAGTCACCAGCAAGGAAAAAAGGGAGTCATCCGAATGGCCAGCGCGGGTACGCGTAGTTATGTAAGTTATTTTAAGTATAATTTTTTGAGAAAAGATTCTAACCAAAATAAATAGAAAAAGGGAAATTATTTTTCTTTCAACAATACGTTGACATACAATATGAATATGAATATTCTTAATATTAAGTGAAACATAAAGATTTTAACCAAAATAAATAGAGAAAGGGAAATTATTTTTCTCTCAACAATACGTGACATACCATATGAATATTTTTAATATTAAGTAAAACATTTTTTATATAATCAAGAACATTAAATATCCGAATACCTTTTTTTAGTCAACTGCTTTTTAATATCTAATTTAATTAAAACGAACTATCATTAGTTCCTTTATCATATAAAAAAAAAATATATATATGAAAAATCTAAAAATGCCGAACCTACGATCAGGTGCAACTACCAACCCCAGCGAAGAACGCTTCTTCGAACCAAATCCCCCAAATCCTTCTTCACGGAATCCGCAAATGCCTGACCCTTCACGGATTCTACCTGGTCGAAGTACCGACCCAAACTTAAACACTTCATTTCAGTCAAATATAACTACTGAAACAACTAGGGAAGTCGAAACAACTCCTGATTTTGAAGCACTCGTTGCGAACATAGCTCGCCAAGTGTTTCAACAACATAGTAAATCGCTATCTCCTAATGCGGTTTATCACCAGGCGCGAATCTTTCACGGAACGGATGAAGTTATTTCGCCACAGCACCGAGATAAGGTCAGCGACCTATATAAAATTCCCGATATTGTGCGCTGCATCCGAGATTTCTCTGGTGACCAGAACGAATTTTCCTCCTGGAAAAAGAATACTAAATATTTACTCTCATCTACAAGGCACTCCCAAATACTTCGGAATACTTAACGTAATCCGAAATAAGATCACGGGCTCAGCTGATATAGCCCTCGAATCATACAACACTCCCTTGAATTGGGAAAGTATTCGGCAATGCCTTACAATGCATTATGCCGATAAGAGGGATGTGACGACCCTCGAGGATCAAATGTCGTCTTTATATCAAGGAAACAGCACTGTTCAGGAGTACTATCAGAGGGTGTACTCCCACCTTTCCTTGATTTTAAATCAAATCTCATGTATGGAGGTAGGTGCTGAAGCTGCACGCTTACTCACCGAAACATACAGAGACAAGGCCCTTGATACATTTATCAGAGGTCTTAGAGGTGATCTTCCTCGTCTTTTAGGAATGAAATAGCCCAGAGACCTACCATATGCCCTCCATTTATGCTCAAAAATGGAAAATCAGTATTTCAGGTCCAATCATAGGAATATCCAAAACCAAGCAAATCCTCCACGGAAAGCTAATGGTAACAATAGATCACCAAATCAATCAAATCCACCAAATGTTCCGCAAAACCCTCAGCACAATAATTATCCCCAAGGTGGTAGAACGTTCCCAACCTACCATCAAAATCAACTCGGTAATAATCCCCAAACACGACCTCAAAATCAAGGCAACTTCCAGCCAAGACAGGGAAATGCTCCTCAACAGCATGCCCCAAGACAAGTTAACAATAACCACGTAAATAACGAGGCCCTCAAAATTGAACCTGTTGGTCCTAGCACTCAAGTAAGGACGCAACCGAATCGTTTCCAGCAATCAAGACAATACCACATCTATACAGACGACCCCAGTGCTACAAAATACAACCAACCCAATGCTACAGAATATGACCAAGCTATGACAATGGAAAACAACCATCACGACGAAGACCTGGCTAGATATATGGAATCCATGGAAATAAACGATAATGGCAAATTTCAGGGAGAAGAGCCAATCAACGATTGCAGCGACATACATTTTTTAGGCTAGCTTACTCTTCGTTGCCGTACTTTGAATGCGAGACGAAGAGTGGCGCGAGATATAAATTTCTTATAGATACAGGATCCAGTAATAATTACATTCAGCCATCAATAGTCCCGAAACCTATCCCAAATGAGAATACTTTTTTCGCCAAATCGGTAGCTGGCGATATTGAAATTAGCCACCATACCCTACTAAATCTCTTTGGTCTTAGGGACGTAAATTTAAAATTTTTTCTGCTTCCAACTTTAGAAACTTTTCATGGCATTTTAGGCAACGATACCTTGAGAGAATTATCAGCTGTCATCCATACTAAAGAGAGCTATATGACAATTCTTAACTCAATAAAGATAAGAATTAAACATGTAAAATCTCAATCCGTAGATTCTATCAATGTCAATAAAAACCAAGTAACAGCTTCTCAGAAATCATTATTACATAGGGTAATAAGCGATTTCCCCAATCTATTTTCGGAACCTAATGAAAGTCTTACCTACACAACCAGGGTTGTAGGCGAAATTAGAACATCGACAGATTCACCCATCTACACTTTTCCCATGTCCCTAAAAGGTGAAGTCGAAAACCAGGTAAATAAACTGCTAGCTGATGGTATTATCCGACCTTCACGGTCCCCGTACAATTCACCTGTTTGGATTGTCCCAAAAAAACCAGACTCAACTGGTACAGAATGGTAATTGACTATAGGAAGCTTAACGTTGCGACTATAGCTGATCGATATCCTATCTCCGATATTAACGACATATTAGCACAACTTGGCGGTAACAAGTATTTCACGGTTCTAGATTTAAAGAGCGGATTTCATCAGATTCCACTCAAGGAACGTGATATTGAAAAAAACAGCATTCTCTCTAAACAACGGTAAATATGAATTTACTCGTCTTCCCTTTGGTCTCAAGAACGCTCCTTCAATTTTTCAGAGAGCTCTAGATGATATCCTACACGGACAAATAGGGAAGCACTGTTATGTTTATATCGATGACATAGTCATCTTTAGTAAAAGTGAAGGCGAACATGCTGAACATATTCGGAAAGTATTTGAAGCACTTTTCCATTCCAACATGAAAGTTCTACTGGACAAATGTCACTTCTTCAAACAAGAAGTAGAATTTTTAGGTTTTGTCATTTCTCCCGACGGATTAAAAACAAGCCCAGCTAAAGTTGAAGCCATTCAAAATTTCCCGCAGCCAAAAAATCTTAAGGAAAAGTCAGCGAAAATTCCTGTAAATTTCAACAAGGAATACCTGGAAGCATTTAATAAACTCAAGAGCTCGCTTATCTCTAAAGACATAATGCTCTATTATCCAGACTTCAATAAACCATTTGAACTGACGACTGATGCGTCAAATTTTGCTATCGGAGCGGTCTTAGAACAAAATCGTAGACCAATCGCGTTCATCTCAAGAACACTTACTAGAGCCGAAGAGAACTATGCAGCAAATGAGAAAGAAATGCTTGCCATAGTATGGGCTCTCAGATCACTTAGCAATTACCTTTACGGTTCCGCTCATGTTATAATTTCCACAGATCATCAACCCCTCACCTACGCACTGAGTAATAAAAATCGAAATAGCAAAATGAAGAGATGGAAAGCAATTTTAGAAGAGTATAACTACGAGCTCAGGTATAAACCTGGAAAAGCTAATGTGGTAGCAGATGCGCTTTCTCGACCCCCGCAAACCAGTTTCATAAACGCTTTTACCTCAACGATACATAGCAACGAAAGCTCCTCGCAACAGCTTATACCAAGTGTAGAAGTCCCAATTAACGCTTTCAAAAGTCCAATTTTTCTCAATATAGGCGAACCATCTATCCAAGAATTTAAAATTATTTTCCCTGGGTATCATAGACATATCATTACTGAAAAAGAATATAATACCGAAAACCTTCTATAAATCCTAAAGAAAATTCTCAATCCCTCCGTCATTAATTGTATCAAAACTCAAGAATCTATTATGGGTTTAGTACAATAACTTTTTCCGCAACATTTCAAATCAGATTTACTCAACTACAGGTAGAGGACATCTTTAGCCAACAAGACCAGGAAACAATCATAATAGAAACCCATAACCGCGCCCATAGAAACGCGAAAGAGAATAAACTCCAAATTCTCGAGAAATTCTATTTTCCTTCGATGTCAAGTAAGATAAAACGCATCACAAAACTTTGTTCTGTATGCAAACAGAACAAGTACGAAAGACATCCAAATAAACCCAAGCTTGGGGAAACACCTGTCCCCACCTATCCAGGACATACCGTCCACTTTGATATATTCCTTACTGACAAAAAAATTGTCTTAACTTCCTTAGACCAATTCACTAAGTATGCTCAGACCAGAATGCTTAAAAGCAGAGCTATTGAGGACATACGGCAACCATTACGAGAGCTAATCTTCTTTTATGGTGTTCCAAATACAATTGTTATCGACAATGAGCCTTCTCTAAATTCAGCGTCTTCAATATTCATGATGAAAGATGAACTTGGAATTAACGTCTTCACGACACCCCCATATAAAAGTGAAGTTAATGGGCAGGTTGAGCGCTTCCATTCAACCTTAATGGAAGTAATGAGATGCCTCAAAGAAAATGGAACAGAACGCAACTTCGAGGAACTGCTTGAAAGAGCGGTCAACGAATACAATCATAGTATTCACTCCACTACTGGCAAAAAACCTGTAGATCTCTTTTTCGGACGCAATGTCCACTTTACCCCTGACGATTACGAGAAGACTAGAAAAAAACAATTTAGAAAAACTAATCCACAAGCAGAAGGAAGATATTAGGTATCATAATAAGAAAAAACACGTGATAAAAAGATATTTACCAGGACAGATAATTTATGTTAAATTGAATAAAAGATTAGGAACCAAACTCTCCACCAGATTCAAAGAAGAAAAGGTAAAGGAAGATAGAAACTCAACCGTTTTAACGGAAAGCGGAAAAATTATTCACAAAAGCCACATTCGAAACTGACAATTGACAAGACGAACTTTCTTTTCTTCTTAGGTTTTTCGTTCAATTGATGAATGTTAAACCAGAAGCTAACATTCTGGACTACACAAATTCACAGCTGGTATCTGTACAGACAGGCGCAGCAAAGGAAAGGAAAGGAACCTTCAAGCTGATCCATGCCATTGACCTTAACGAACACAACCGACTCATTACCGACATAGAGGCAGAAATTGGAAGAAACCTACAACACAACAACCCTTATTATCCTTTCCTTTCCCATGAAATTTCGATTATTAAAAACCTTTTCAAAGACTTGGCACCTAAGATCAGAGGTAACAGATCTTTAGATATTATCGGCACAACTTGGAAGTGGATTGCGGGTAACCCCGACCACTCCGATTTTAAAATTATCAGAGCAAAAATAAATAATGCGCTTAAAAATAATAATAATCAAGTACTAATTAATAAGTTGACTTTAAAAAAGATTGAGGAAATAACAAACTAAACAAACGAAATAATAAAAATTGTAAAAGAAAAAAGTAACTCTGAAAATGAACTAGCTTTAAGATACAAATTTAAACTCAATGTTATTAAAGAAGAAATAAAAAATATCGTTTACGCTATACTCTGGTCAAAAGCAGGTATAGTAAATTCATTTATACTGTCAAGTTATGAAATTGAATTATGTAAGGAAATACTAGAACAAGAAAATGTACCATTCATAAATATAGAAGAGCCACTAGAATTTGCCGAAATTAGAATAGCCACAAATGGCACTTTAATCCTTTATATTGTAAACCTTCCAAAGACAAAGGAAGAAATTTGTGAAACAACTATACTTAGAAGTGTAAGAAAACTAAATGTCATAAATAAAATACCGTATAATAAAATTGTACTTTGTAAAGCCAATATTTATGGAATAAACTTAGAATGTAAATCTAAAAATAAACTTTCAATTTGTAACAAAAAAAACTTGGTTGACATAACGAACTCATCATGCATTCCTAACCTTTTTATAAGTCACCTCAGTAGCTGCAACAAAGTCAACAGCCAACACATCCCTGAAGTAGAAGAAGTAACTCCTGGAACTCTTTTCCTAAACAACTATAATGGATCTGTACGAATAGGCAAAGAATTGTTTAACCTATCTGGCACTTTTCTCATCCAATATCGAAACGAAACAGTAACTATTGAAGACAAAAGTTACGAGTCGTATGAAGTCCTCAAGTCTCGAACATTACCACCAATCCTGCAACCTGAATCCAAGAATTCACGCCTAGAGGAGATGCTATCCCTTGAAATGGTGAAGGAGTTGAATATAAACAACACCAAGACGATTCAACTTTTAGAAACTAGAAACAAGTGGGGTACAACAATTAACCTGTGCCTAACAATCATCGTAATCTTCCTAATTGCGGCCATCATACTTAAACTTCAAAAATCAAAGAAGTCAAAGTTGTTACCTCAAGATACTAGAAAAACAGTTGTATCAGAAGAAACAACACAGCCCATGCCCAGTCCTTGCAAACAGCAAGAAGACCCACCCAAGATATCAAGAGTAAACCAAATACCACTATTCTAAGGTGAAGGCGAACGAGGACGTCCGCATTTAAGAGGGGAGGAGTTAAGTCTAATTACATTACATCGGCAAATAGAAGATAATTGCATCAGCAAGTGGAGGAACATACTCCCACGACCAAGAAGAAGAAATGCAAATGTACAAATGATCTAACGTTCATCGAAAGAATGCAAGTGTCACTTGAAACCATGCCCACGAAGCCATCGTGATGTGCACTGCTGCTAGTGACGGATGCTATTTAAGCAGGTGCGCTCGTTATGCCAATCTGCAGTCTATCGCTCGAAGTCAACTCGCGAGTCCATATTTTATTAATTGTAATTGAGAAAGAATAATAAATACAAATAAATAAAAATATTTTTTTTAAACTAAATAAATAAATTAAAATTTAATTTACATTGTAGCGATCCCATTTAAAATAAAAGAACAGATCTTTTTTTTTAACAAGTGACGTAAGCGAATCCTTATGTAACAGCCCTCAAGCGCCACGGTTCCCAGAGGTAACTCGAAATGGGAATTGGCAATCGTGTGTTTTTTTTTTTTGGCAATGGCTGACTTGTTCTTCCGGCATTCCACGTTCTTTCTTTTTCGTAGCCATCAGCCGCAGAGAGAGGACCGACGAATATAACTGCGCAGAAAACTTAAATAAAAAAATCGGATAGTATAACGTAAATGAAGTGTGATAACAAATGTGATAGTTCAGGTGTGTCCGAATAAGGGGGTTGCCGTCAAAGCCCACAGGCAAAGCAACCACGGTGTACCGTAATCGGTGCATTAAAGGGTGGGTAAGTCCTGTTACAAGTCATCGTCTTCGTCTGTCAAACATCCGACAATACGGTGTTATCTTCGGTTATGTGCTCGTTTTCTTATACAGGCACGATAATCATTTTGCGTGTAGGTTAGTGACAACAAGATCCTCCCCCATTCCGACGAGCTACTGCCGAGCATCGCCAGCGTGCCACCCCGTTGTCACAAGGGAAACAAACACCCGAACCCTGCCGTCGCAAAAACATATGTACATACACACGCAAGGCTTCAGCCATAACCGAACGACACGAGACTGGCAGCAGGCAGAAATACGTAAAAGGAGAACGGCAATCTGACAACGGTTTAATGTTTTTTGTTTTCTTGTAATTATCGGAAACTTTGTCTATTTCTTTTTTCCCTTGGAACTTTGAAATTAGATAACGATACTGTATTAGATAACATAAAAATAGAATTTCTGCCTCCAAATCCAGCCCTTGGATCAAGAGCTAATCCATTGTTTTAAGTCACACTATCGAATTTGCACAGTACGACGACAAATCCTTCATAGTGGACAAACTTTATTGGATTTTTCGAAAAAAGTGGACTTGATCGCAGCTTTGAAAAAGGGCAAAAGAGCCTGGTGGATGGTGAAGCCGGAGACCATTGAAAATTGCTTTCGGAAGTCAGGTTTTGTTAAACACACTTCCGATAAAGAAATTATTTCAGAAGCTAACGAAGAAGAGGAAAATACAGGAAGTATAAAACTAGACCGCTCCATAGAAATCTTGACAATAGCCTTAAAGTAAATCCTAACATAACTTACCCTAGCCATTTTCACACTTCTAGTGGAAGCAAACCAGCCGTTGTAACGGCTAACAGCAGCTGTAACCAAGGCACAAGCCAAAACTTCGTGAGGCGGTTTCTAGCCTTGACAAATGAACTTTTCGAGGAACTCTTCCACATAATTCAAAACTTCGTTAAAAATATAAGTGGTTCGATGAACCTACAGCAAAAAATATTGGAGTATTGAATCCTCCTCCAATTTTAATGAAATTTAACTTTACTTCGCTCAATCCACAGCATAAGATCGAACTAGCAAAAATTCTTCATATGAATGACTGCATCGCACCATACTTACAGGAAACGCATTTGACCAACAATCACAAAGTTAACTTATACTGAGTTTCCATCCACCGCTAAACCGAGATTAACCAAAACACTTCGCTAGTCTCCTCTACATCTCGAGATTTACCATGCACAATTCTACACCATAAGACCGGTTGGCCGAGGATGAGGTTCTGTAAGTGGAGATCTGGGCCGGCAAGCTGCTGGAGTTACATGGACAGAGGAGGAATTTCCATGTGTATAAAGAAATTTCGGATGCATTGAGTAGTCAAGCTGTGAAGTGCGCCGCAGAAGAAATAAAACCAAAAATACACAATTTGACGAATAGATACAGGTAAGATTTTGTTTTCGTTAAAATTCTAGATCCTGTTAATTCAACGCCCGATCACCCGCTGATATCTCCGGTTCACCAGCATTCGAGGTCTATGAGAGTTCACGCTCGGCTCCGAGTGCTCCATCTGATGAAATAATTAACGAGCAGTTTCAGAAAATCGAAAATACAGACAAGAAAATGATGGACATCGAGATTCAGCGAAATAAAATACTGTAAAGACCGTCGAATCATGCGAACTTCTGCAAAAATATGTTCATAGTACGATTGTCAAATCTTAATTTTATTTATTTTCTTTGTTTTGTTTATAAATGTAGATTGTAAGAATTTGAAATAAGTGTTTAGCTTTTACGTTGATGTTATGAATGAATTATGTTGTGAGTTATGAATTTAGATTGTAAGATTTATGTTTAACTATATTTAATAAATGAATTGGTAATCTTTATGAAACAAATGTTTCAAGGCAACAAGCTTTAATGATTAGATTTGTATTATCGATGTGGTTGTCTAATCCTTCTCCAATTCTTCGAAACCTGGGCTTCAGTTGTCCAAACACATTTTCAACAACTCGTCTACATTTTGAAAGAATAAAGTTAAAGTTATTTTCTCTTAAAGTTAAAGCAGTACTATATGGATACGGCTTCATTAAAATGTCGGAACAACTACAGACAAATTGTACTTACCCCAACACTGTATCCAAGTACATAACATATATCAATTCAACATATCAATATGCAAGTTAACAACGAAAAGATTGGAGGGGTACTCCACCATGCATCTATCACATGACTAGTTTATTCAGTTTCACACAAACCCAAGCACTTGCCAACCCAATTGCAGTCAGTCCATCCGACCGTGCACCTGTTCCTGCAATGCTTTCCACAGAAATCAGCGATACCATCACCTCAACTTGCAAGCTGCCGTCTCAGTAGTACCTCAAACACATTCTTTACTCTTCATTACAAATAGTGCTAATTTGTAAATTTTGAGAAGAGTTCAATAAAGATCAGAATAGAACGGTCGTCCGTTCCACAAAAAAAAATGTTTTATTCCCGCACAGCGAAAAGATCCATAACTGGCGCCCGAGCAGTTATTGTGTTAAATTCAAATACTAATATTAAAAGAGTCGCGGGTAAAATATAATAATAAAGTCCATGCAACTTTAACCCATTTACTACCACTGTACCCGCTTGGGTACAGAAAATTGAACACCTTTAAGATTTTACCGTTGCTGTTTTTCAAATTTGTTTTGATGAAATTTGAACTTTTTTTCTTTGTTGATATGGTTTTAATAAGTAGGCGTGCAATTTACTGTAAAAAATATAAAGCGATAGTTTTTTTTACTGCATCGTCTTAGATGCAATTTCGTTTTTCTCGAATTTTCGGAAGTTGGTCTCTATTTTGCATTGCAAAAATAATTTGTTTTATCAATTTTCTATTTATTTCTTTGGAAAAGGATCAAAAACGAATAATAAAATCATACAAAAGTTAAAAATAAAGTGTTCATTTGTTTTAACGCTAGGTAAGCACGCCTAAAATTAGGTGTACCCGCTTGGGTACAATGGGAAAATCTGACATTTTTTTTTTTAGAATGAATTTCAAAGCTTTCTCGTCATCATTATTTTATGGAAGGATATTCGATAATCTTCCAGATGCAACCAATGCAATCGAAGAAGATGATCATAACGCTGCGTTTGACATTACATTTATACCACCAGATGCAGATTATAACACAGACGAGGAGGAAATAGAACCGGAAAATTTAGAAAATGACCACATACCCAATGACGTTCCAGGTAACGTTGAAATTTTCATAAGGGATGAGGATTTCGATAGCGAGGATGAAGTTCCTTTATCAGTCATTAGAGCTTCAAAAACAGAGCAATCTCAAACCCAACCACACTGGTCCAAAAGAGATGCTAATATGACGATGAACTGTTCTGATAACTTCAAAATAAGCAAAATGAATATGAAGTGTGATTTAGACAATAAATCTAAACTCGAAATATTTGAAATGCTATTTGATAATGAAGTAAAAGAATTGATTTTGAATCAAACTAGACTTTATGCTTCTCAACATAACCACCATAGCCTCAATTTCCAAAAAGAAGAGTTGGAAATTTTCATTGGAATTATGTTCTATAGCGGTTACCATTCAATGCCCAGGGAGTCCATGTATTGGAAAATGGATGAAGACACAAGAACCGCATTGGTAGCAAACAACATGCCGCGAAATCGTTTTTATGAGATAAAAAAATATATCCATTTCGCAAATAACAATCAACTAGATGCTCAAGACAAAATGGCTAAGCTCAGACCTCTTATGAATCTTCTGTGCCAAAAATATCAGCAATGGGGCTTCATGCACGAAAAATTATCCGTTGATGAAGCCATGATAAAATATTTTGGCCACCATTCTTCAAAACAGTTCATAAGAGGAAAACCTGTTCGTTTTGGTTTCAAGAACTGGATGTTGGCAAGTAGTTGTGGCTACCTTTACAACTTTGATACATATTGTGGTGCAAAAAATGTGAACGCTAATTTGTTACAAATGCCACTGGGATCTCGAGTTGTGCTTGAGCTTCTAGAAAAAGTCCAGCTTCCATCTGACCACATAATTTATTTTGACAACTATTTTACTTCTCATGACCTTTTGCGGTTGTTGAGAGAGAAGGGCTTCAGAGCAACTGGAACGGTAAGGGAAAACCGAACAAAGAAATGCCCATTGAAGCTAAAAAAAGAATTCAAAAAGGAGAGACGAGGGCATTTTGAGCACATTTACGACGAAAACAATAATATTCTTTTTGTCAAGTGGAATGATAATAGTGTTGGCACCATGGGCACAAACTTTGATACCATCCAGCCTATGCATTACGTCAAACGTTGGTCATCAGCAGAAAAAAAAAAAATATTCATTCAGCAGCCGAATCTTATTGCGGACTATAATAACGGTATGGGTGGCGTTGACTTACACGATCAGTGTGTCAATGTTTACAAAATCAAAATTCGAGGCAAAAAGTGGTGGTGGCCGCTTTTTACGTCCATGCTAAGCTCAACGTTGGTGAACGCTTGGAAACTTTATAAAGAGGCAGCAAATTCCCAAGATGACTTGCTATCTTTTCAAAGAGATATCGCTCGATATTATCTTAGAAGATATACCATTCTACAACCCTCGACATCAAAAAGATCCATATGTGCAAGCGTTGCTTTGACTGAAAGTCACCATTTTCCTAAGAGAATTGAAAAGCCTCTTAGATGTAAAGTATGTCACATGAGAGTCAGATGGGTTTGTGAGTTCTGCAACATAGTTCTGTGTGTCGAAAAAGATTGTTTTAAACAATTTCATTTAAAAAATTAGCAATCATATGTTCCCATTGTACCTGTTTGGGTACAGCTTAAAAACAGTAGTTCCTTAATTTTATAAAAAATAAAAAACATATTTTTGTATTCTCTTATCACTATTTAATAAAGTTATGCTACCAAAAATTTGAAATTTTACTTTTAAATGTCTTTGGGAATAAATGGGTTAATACTACGCCAACGAAATCTAGTAACGTTTTTACACTAAAGTGTACCAGAAAGTGAAAATCTAGCAGAAAAAAGTAGTGTCATAGACAAAGAAAAACGAAAGTCCATAGTAAATTTCTCAAGCCGTAAAAGTTACATAAAAGTGCATCAAAATAAAGGCAAAAAAGTGAAAAATTAAAGTGGTTTTTCTTCGTGCGTACGAAGATTCAACTCCCTACAGAGAAATTGGGACATTAGTAGCCTGTTCAAAGGAAGAAAAGGAGACAGCGAGGAAGCTTCCAGCAGCTCTGAAGTATGAAGTATTAATGTATGTAACTATTGTATGTAGGATTAATATGTTGAGAATATACTGTGAACATTTTGGACCGAAACACTAAGTCATTTTAAAGTTACAGTGGAACAAGGTAGATATACTTAAATAACAAAATACCCAAGTGTATATTAATTTTGTTAAGCCATAAAATGTTAAGTCTCCTAAAAGTATGCTATTAGTTTTGTAAACTGTAAAACAACTGTATGCAATATTTTACGCTGCAGATTTCATTTAACTGTAATTCACAGTCTCTTGGTGAAGAACAAACCCTGTTAAAGACCCATGTTAATAAAATAAAGCTGTCAGTTTTTGCTTTAGAATTAAAACTGTTTTTACCAAGCTTGTGTACGGCCAGACCAAGCCACTAAAATTTTTTTTCCACTTTTTGTTGTTTTTTATCTCGAATTTAAACCGCAAAATACAGTTAATTTTTGAAAAAAAAATTTACAAGGCCGCCATCTTATTATTTTTCACTCAAATCTCTTAAATCTGCGAGGACAGAATGACAACCCTTTCATACCCATTGTTGCCTATAGGCAACATTCTACATTTCAGCTTCTAATTCCCGTAAATCTAATTTTTCTTCCCAACGGCTTTTTTCACATGACAGATTGGTATTTTGTGAGTGCATATACACTGGACGTCCAGTATAACGAATGCCGATATTACGAACGTCCAGTATATCGAATCACCATTTGAATTCCATTGACATCTCTAAATAACGAATGATGAACAATTTTACTACTCTATATTACGAATGCTAGTCGGTTGCGAGGAAAAGAAACAACTTAAAACATAAAACATCTGCGTCTGGAGTTGTTGGTTCAACATAACGATACATGCGATAAGTTGGGGGTTTTTGGCTTTTACGACTTAAAAATTTTTCGCAATTGTTTAGTTTTTGTGTAGATGCAGTGCGAGTGCGAAGTTAGTGTTTCCCTTAAAAATAGAGTTTATTGTACAAAATGAAGGTAGCCCGAAAATTAAAAATCATTGATGAATGCAGTGCTGGCGTTTCCCTTAAAATAATATCTGAGAAATATAAAATTCCGAAGTCTAGCATCTGTACCATAAGAACCCAAAAAAGTGTGCTTTTAAGAAGTCTCAATGAAACCAAAAGTGGAAATTCTGAAAAGCGGTCACTAAGAAAGGGTGAATATCCAAGAATGGAAAAAAAACTTTTCGAATGGTTTCTCCAGCAGCGTGAAAATCATATTCCTTTAAGTGGCTCCATACTCAAGGCTAAGGCTCAAGTCATTCACAAAAAATATTCGAACGAAAATTTTTTTGCAAGTGATGGATGGCTTACTAAATTCAAAAAGAGATTTGGAGTTCGTTTGCTTAAGACTACGGGGGAAAAGTTATCCTCACAAGCTGACCTTGTGAACCCTTTAAAAAGCATTTGGCGGAAATAATTGACCGACATCAACTTTCTTTGGATGCGGTTTTTAATGCTGACGAAACAGCGCTCTACTGGAAAATGCTGCCGAATTCCACCTACGTCCACTCCAAAGAAGATACAACTCCAGGAAGGAAAATTTCAAAGGAACGAATAACATTTTTAGCATGTTCCAATGCATCAGGCTCAAAAAAAATTAAGCCATTTATTATTGGCAAATCAAAGAACCCGCGCTCGTTTAAAAACAAACCGTTGCCAGTCAATTATAGGCATACTAAAACCGCTTGGATGACGACCTCGCTCTTTAAGGAGTGGTTTTTTATGCATTTTGTTCCAGAGGTTGAGAACTTTCTGGATTCAATGAACTTACCAATAAGAGCTCTTCTTTTGCTGGACAATACACCAAGCCATCCTCCAGCACAAGATTTGATAAAGCAAACAAGGGATGGCCGAATTTGGGTTCTTTTCATGCCACCAAACGTGACAGCCCTGATTCAACCAATGGATCAGAATGAAATCCGTCTGGCCAAATTATTTTACAGGAATAGTTTGCTGGCTAAGATTGCTAGCTCGAGTGTTACAGATGTTATACAATCACTGAAGGACATCAGTTTATTCGAAGCTGTATCACTTATCGCACTGTCATGGAAAAAGTTGTCACCGGTTTCTCTCCAAAAGTGTTGGCGAAAAATCTTAACTGAAAAAACACCAGAATTTGAAGAAGAAGATGACATCCCGTTGGCTGCTCTTCTGAGAAACGAAGAAATGGTTTCTACATCTCAAACAGTCAGGCTTATAAATGAAATTTTTCCGGAGGTAGTTTTTATAGACTTTTTTAGCAAAAATTCGCTTATTTAGGTTGTTTTTATAGTCATCTTTTACTGCTGATGACCTGGATGAGTGGAATAGAGCCGAAGAGGGAGAAGGCCCAACAGTTCCAGATGTTGAGGACACGACAATAATTAGCATCAATGAAAATGAAGCTGTAGGTGAAGACATAGATGCTGATAGATCTGTTCAAATGATAAATCACCAACAAGCAATTGATAGCTTCCAAATATGTATAAAATGAGCGGAAGAAAACCAACAAGATTGCTCCAAGATCTTAACTCTTCGACAGTTGCAGGAGGAAGCTGTCCATAGGCGTTATGACCGAAAAAAGAATTTGAGACAAACCCAAATAAATAGCTTTTTTTCAACTCAAAATTGAGTTAATTCATGTAATTTTCAAAACATAATATTAATAAAAACTTTTTCAACTTCAACCGTAAACAACATGTTTATTAGGGGTCGAAAAGAATGGTTTCGATATAACGAATCTTTCGATATAACGAATTGGTTAAACATTATATCTTTCGTTATACTGGACGTCTAGTGTAAGTGCATTTTACAACATTAGCATTGCAAGTGATCAGTTGCTAGCTGTTTTTCGTTCTGGCTACATGAGTGTGACAAAATTTGCAAAAAGTGATTGTTTATAAAATTAAAACTAAAAAGTGTTACACAAAATAATTTTTTCTTCAAATGTGAATTTTATTTCTGAAACAGGTAAGAAACTGATATGAAAAAATAAAAGTGATATAAAAGCTTTTAGTTTGAACTCAGTAATTTACCAAACTTAATGTTGCCTATAGGCAACTTTGTGATGAAACAAATGCATATGCGTTGCAAACCAAAGGAGTAGAATTGAAATGTGAAACCACCGAGATAAGACGATTCTTGGGGATATTGCTTTATCTAGGAGTAATAAATATTCCTCATATACGGATGGCTTGGGCGTCCAACCGCTTTGAGAAACTAAAAGAATTCTTCCACATCAACGATAACTCCCAACAAGCCCAAAGAGGAGAACCTAATTATGATAAGCTGCATAAAATACGTCCATTGTTGGAGAAAATAAAACAAAATTGCAACGAAATAGACCAGGAGGAATATCAAAGCATTGATGAACAAATGATTACTTATTACTTGTATTCTGGTGTACCTAATCAAATATCAAATAACATAAAGTACTCGTATATATTTTTTTTTTAATAGGACGTCACAGTCTGAAACAATACCTGCCCAAAAATCCTCACAAGTGGGATTTTAAAATGTTTACAAGAGCAGGCGTGCCAGGTATTATTTATGACTTTAGTTTATACGTTGGAGAAGGAACTTGCTCACCCCTCGGATTAGGGATATCGTCAGTTAACGTGTTGCATTTAGCCTCCAATATACCGGTAAACAAAAACTTCAAATTATTTTTCGCTAATTTGTTCTCTTTCATAAGCCCTATGATTGCCTTGAAAGAAAAAGGTATCTTAGCCGTAGGAACAATTAGAAGCAATCGATTAAAAAACTGCCACCTAACTAATGAAAAAGACCTTCTAAAAAAAGGACGAAGATCGTGCGATTTCAAATATGAAACTACACATAATATAATTGCTTGTCGCTGGTACGACAACAAAAGCGTTCAATTGGTTTCAACTTATATCGCTGAGAATCCAATATCTGAATGCAAGCGGTGGTGTCGTAAGGAGAAGAAGTACATAAGCATACCTCGGCCAGCTATTGTTGAATGTTACAATCAACATATGGTTGCTGACATGTTGATGGAGTTGTACAATATCAACCACCGTTCTAAGAAATGGTACATGCGCATAGTCTATTGGTGCATCAACACAGCGGTAGTCAATACCGAAGGGACATCAAAAGCGCAAGCGGAGAAACGAAGCATATGCCATTGCTAAATTTTCAAATGGAAATAGCAAACGAGCTACTAAATGCATCTAAAAATGTGCAAACACAAACAAATCCACGCAAAAGAGGTCGTCCATCGTCAATTCTTTCAAACATGCAATCAGGTACATCATCACCAGCGTCTTCATCCCAACCTCCATCATTACCAGAAGTTTCATTAGCTCCATCATCACCCTGTTCATCAACAGTTAAGAATAAACGATCCTACATTGCATTGCGGAACCTCCAAAAGCCACACGTTATGACCAAACCAGTCACTGGATTGAATGGGGAGCAAAAGGAAAGTGTAGGTTATGCCACACTGGATTTCCGCGGTCAAAGTGCACTAAATGTAATGTGTATTTATGCTCTAATCCACCAAAAAGTTGTTTCGTGTCATACCACACCTAATTTGTTATAAAAATGAATAAATTAAATTTGAAATATATACTCGTATATGCATATTGATTTGAAAATGTATCTCAATGGCCCAATGTTGCCTATAGGCAACATCTTATAACGGTCACACCAAAACTCATAGAGGTCTGAATTTGTTATATGTTCATATTTAAGGCTCAATTAACATCTAAATGCCCTCAAACAAATTTTAATACCGCCCAAGTTTTGTTGTCATTGCACGTCTCATCAAAGCCATGGAGTCACAAATTGTATATAAATTTTCTTTGAAATTTTTGTATTTCACAAAATAGATGCGCAAAACTATTATATTTTACGATTATTATTTGTGTGCTTACTATACAGATTCTGATGATGAAAATTTGGCGGTGATGCTAGAGGAAAACCCAACGCTGCGGGACACAAAGCGACGTGACTACCGGGATGCTGTTAAAAAAACAGCGCATATTAATGCTAATATCTTTGGCATTTCCCGGTAGCACACCGATGGATATTGAAAAAAGGTTTAAGGCGCTCAAGGAAAAAAGTAAGAAGAGAAAAAAAAGAAAACCTTAGTACAAGGTTTGGCTCAGGAGTGGCCATGGTATTTGCTGCCTGAGCTTGCGTTTCTGACTCAAGCTATGTAATCACGGCACACAATATGCAGCGACCCTCAGCCCGGTCGTCCTGAGACCAGTTCGATGGGTTCGGCCAGTGAAATCTCTCCAATTCCAAATAATCCGCCTTCACCAATACCGCCGCAATTGCTTTCATTCTCATTGAAGTGTCCCCCTCGCGCATTGAAAGCCACCCAAACGTTGCGAGCAGAGTTCTTTGAAAAAGGATTGGACGCGATTGCGAGAATTGGCGACAGTGCGGCCAAGATTACTACGCAACCACAGCCGCCTGCTGCAGTAACAGTTGCGGAGAAGAAAAAATCAAGCCACTTTAAATTGCTTGAATTCATTGGGGAAGAGTGTGAGTCGATGGAACTTGAGGAGAGAAACAAACTCCTCCACGATATACCGGAGGTATTTTGAAAATACAAATTGAAGCAGAACTAAATTCTCCTTCAATTTGTACCTAAGCCATTAACAATAAACCAAACGAGAAATACAAATGGGTACGATGGTTTTTGGTTTTCAGGATCTACCACAAAGATGTAAATAATAATAATAAACTATGTATTGCTTAGTTGTTGAACAGTTTTTATTGAAACAGTTTTCTTTTGTTATGTAAACAAAATCTTTCTAGATATCTTCGTTGATGCTGTTGCCAGTTATCTGGTTTAGAGTGCGGTAGTGAGTACCGATTTCCACACCACCCAGGAGGTACAATAATAGCGCGTTTTTTTAATGTGGTTTCATCAGTAGACATAATCCACCCTTGAAGAACAATCAACTGGTTTTTGATGTAGTCCCTTTGCTGGATTGCTGCACATGAAGTATTTCTTGCTCCAAGGCGCAATGTAGAGGGAATACCAGTGAGTTGGGAAGTAACTGTTTGCGCTTTCCAAGCTCCATTTATCCAAATGCCCTTATCGCTTTGTCTGTCAACAAACGAAGCGGGAGCATATAAATGTTTGCTGCTCTCACAAAGCATATTGTGTAAGACAACAGTTGCTTTAATGATCTTGTCAATTGTTTTTGGTTCTGCTGTTATAGTTCGATTGAATATTCTCCATCTAGCAGCTAGAATACCAAAAGCATTTTCCACAACTCGACGTCCTCTAGATAGCCTCTTATTGTACTCGTATTTGTCAGTATCTAAGAATCTGCCACTGTACGGAGTGAGCAAATACGGTTTGAGAGGAAATGCTTCGTCGCCAAGCAGGAAGTACGGAACATTTGTGTTTTCTAAGGTAACAAGAATTTATAAATATATATTTCTCATTGTCAGTTAAATTACATACCTCCCGGCAAAGGTGCTGGACTGGGGAAGTTCATATGACCATTCTCAAGCGAAACGCCTAATGTGCTATTCGTAAGTATGCCACCATCGTTTTGTGATCCATATTCTCCGATGTCGACGTAAGGAAAATTTGTATTGTGCATCACTTACCGCAAGCAAAACAATGCTATAGTTTTTTTTGTAATTAAAATACTGCGATCCGCTATTTATGGGTGCTTGAATCGTGATGTGTTTTCCATCAATTCCTCCTACGCAATGCGGGAAATTCCATAAATGGAAAAATTCATTCTCGATGAGTTTCCAATCCGCTGCTGACTTTGAAGGTACATAAATATGCTTGATTCCGGTCCACAGAACATCACAAACTTCCGGGATAATTGTTTGAACGGTTGATTTACCTATGCGAAAGGCAATGCTACCGAGTTATAACTATCGCCTGTAGCTAGATGTCTGAAATATATTATCACAAATTAATCTAGTTTTTCGTTGTTTTGTTTGATTCTATTATAGATGTATATCTTAATGTGACAAATAATCGCAGCGCTTCTGGTAGACCTTGCCGATGACTATACTTTGTGAGATGGGGTTTTACTAGTTGTAATAAGTACTGGAATTGTCTTGTTTCCATTCTAGTGTAGCAAAAGAATTTTTCTTCATCGTATAGCAATATTTCCTCCAATAGATTCTGGTAGTCACCCTGAGCTGACCTGTTTTGGTTGATCTGGTGCACCCACCTTCTGCGATGAATTTTCGTGTGAGCATCGATTTCATCGACAATTTGAATGATGTTCATGACATCGTTTGTTAGTTTTTCCAGCTGTTTCAATTGTTTAAGCTAAAAGAAAACTAAATTAAGTACTTAATTTCTACATATCTAAACTCATTGCTTACTTGATTAGAACACATTTTTATTGTTCACAAAACATTTTACGGTTTTTTGCAAAAAAAATTTTTGTTTTTATGCTTTCTACAAGTTTTCAAATGCAAAAAAAAAATAGCTATTTGGGTCAGTTTTTGACTACCAGGAGGCAGATGCGTATCTGTATGAGCTTTCACTTTTTCACTTTTTGACTTTTTTGCCGAATTTCATACATAAATCTGGATATAAACCACGATAGTAGAGACGCGAACTGTGCAAAATAAAAAATGACGCATTAGTAATTAAAAAACATTCGCGGTTTATATTGCAATATACAAGGCTTAACAGGAAGATAACGTAAGATAACGTTTAACAATTATTCATTGTATTTAGTTGCAATTTATCGTGCGCATACCTCCTCCAAACGTGAATTCTGTGATAAAATGAAAATACTACTCGAGGACCTAATAGAAACAAATAAACGATTTATTATTGCCAGAGATATAAATATTAATTGGTTAGACGAAACAGATCCATACAGAAATATATTAAAAAATAATATAGAAATAGAAAATCGGTGCAAACAGGTCGTGCTTAAACCTACACGGATAACAAATAGCAGAAAAACATTGATTGAGTATATAATAACGGAATCGGGAAGTAATGACAAGGCTAAAGTAAACACTGATATGAAAATTAGCGACCATGAAGCATTATTAATACAATTATTCTCTCTAGAAAAACATACAAACAAAAATATAATAAATACAATTAAAATCCTAAAATATATAAAACAACTTTTTTTTATCAAAACTAAGAAACAGTAACGCAGCAATACAGAGCTTATATAACACTCAAGACCCAAGTTTAATAGGTGGGATACTTGAGAATGAACTTTTAAAAATAACAAACATGTTAGTAGTTACTAAGGTGTTAAAAAAGGAATCAAACGACTAGTTTAATGAAATGTTATGGAACATGAAACGGGATAAAATTGAGAAATATCAAAAGTGTCGATTCTCAACTAGTTAGGTATTATGGAATGCCTATCGTGAATCTAGAAATAGTGAAAGCAAAAAATGAAACCATAAAACGAAAAGTTCTAAGTGCACGTGATCAAAAATCTATGTGGACAACTATCAAAATGTATGTATGAAATATTAAAAAAAAAATCCAATAAAAAATATAAAATTTAATGTCGAAATTATCAAAATGGATAAAGCTTTTGCAAATAAATTTAACACCTTTTTCATAGATAGTATTACTGATGAAAATAGAACATTCGCTTTGTACAGTATACCCCGCTAAATACTTATATGAGTGCTTTATTCAAATTTAAATGTATTGATGTTCAATATGTGAGAATGATCTTAGAAACTATGAACCAAAAACAAATACTTTAATCGTATAAGTCCTAAATGCTGCTGGATGCAATGATCATAATCGGTGATATTATTGTGCGTGCTATAAATCGTTCTTTGCTAACCGGTGTGTTTCCCGAAACCTGGAAAGAGTCTGTTATAACCCCTATTGAAAAAATCCCAGGTACCGTTCTTTGTGAAAATTTCGGTACCGTTTATGCACTACCTTACATGAAAAAAAATTTGAAAAAATAGTCCAAATACAATTATTTTTCTAAAGTTTGAGTGCTACTGGGAGCAACATCCCTGAGTCAAAAGTGACATTTGTGGTGTCATTTTCCACTGTTTTGTTGTGTTTACAAGTTTATGCAAATTCATGAAATGTAAGTAATTATCTTAATCATATATTGCAGAAAGAAGTTTAATATTATTTATTTTAGGTCAGCAACACCAAAACAAATTTAAGTCTTGCTTAGTTTCATAGAGGAGCCCCCTGAAATGACCAAAACCTATGTTCCGAAAACGCTTCAGGGTAGATCGAATATAAACAAACTGTGGAGTGATCTCGCAAATATATTAAATGCCACTGGGCTGCGGAACAAATCTATGTGTGGACAAAGGTATTATGCATATTTCATACAATCTCCTAGAAACTTATTGTTAATTTTTTTGAATGTATGGACTGATTTTAAATATAGAGCAAAAACAAAAAATGCAGTCATAATTTGCTTTTCATTCCGAAGACGAATGGCGGTCCATCTGAAGAAGTTCCTATAACGGAACTTGAAGAAAAGGTAATCCGAATGGCCTCGCTTCGAGCTGCAGTTTCTGGTAGCAGTGCAAATTGTTTTGGGGCATCTCACAACGCAGAAACAGATGACCTCGAAAGCACATTACGTGCTATAACAGGATGTCCTGTGGAAGCTCCCAAAGAAATTGAAGCTGCAGAACTCACTAAGAGGTAAGCTGTATCATTACATTCCACTACGTAATTGGAATATTAAACGACTTCATAAAATGTATTTCAGAAATTCATCGTATTTTGCTGCTAGCACTCCCACAATCGCGCACACCGAAATTCACTTGAAAATAAAGCCCAATTACTGGAACGTTTCTATTTCCCTAAAATGGCTGCAAAAATAAAGACCCTCATAAAGCAATGTGCAATATGCAAACAAAGCAAGTACGATAGGCATCCGAATAAACCGCTATTACAAGAAACTCCTATTCCCCAATTCCCAGGACAGATACTTCATTTAGATATATACATAACAGAAAACAATCTTGTACTTACAGCAATAGATAAGTCTTCGAAATACGCCCAAGCCAAAATTCTCCAATCCAGAGCAGTGGAAGACATCAGACAACCGCTTAGAGACTTACTATTTTCTTTCGGGCTTCCCGAAATGATAGTAATAGACAACGAGAAATCCTTAAACTCTGAATCAATAAAATTTATGGTACAAGATCAATTAGGTATCCAAATTTACCAAACCCCACCTTACAATAGTTCCGCAAACGGGCAGGTAGAAAGATTACATTCAACCCTTTCAGAAATTATGCGCTGTCTCAAGACAGATCGCATCCATAGAAATTTTCAGGAGTTACTCGAGCGTAGCATTTACGAATATAACTGTTCCATACATTCCTCCACGAAAAGAAAACCCATAGAAGTATTCTTTGGTAGAAACGTCAGTTCTGACCCCACTCAATTTGAAAAATTTAGGAAAGAAAACATACAAAAACTTAGAGACAAACAACAGACAGACTTACAAAACCATAACAAAAAACGTCAACCCATTAAAACTTATTCTCCCGGAGAAGAAATTTATGTTAAGATAAATAAGCGTCTCGGTTCAAAACTCACCCCAAGATATAAAAAAGAAATAGTTAAAGAGGATAGGAACACACAAATACTAACCCAATCAAATAAAGTCGTACACAAAAGCAATATAAAAAATTAAAATTCATCCTAATAGATTAACCACAGCCATGGCCGCATTCGGCGAGGTACAAATCTTGGATTATAGCCAATCACAAGCAATAGCAATAAAAACAGGAACCGCAAGGCTTCAGACCGGCACATTCAAATTGATTCACGAAATAGACCTAAATATCTACGAAAAGTTGATTGAAGAAATATCTACGTGTATCGGTACTAAGATCAATAGAAATTACCCGACCTACCATTTCCTTTCCCAAGAACTCTACCAAATCCAAAATCTCCTATATAGAATTAAACCGCTAGATCAAAACGCTCGCTAAACTTCATAGGAAGCGCATGGAAATGGATAGCAGGAAATCCTGACCATGACGACTTTCGCATTCTCAAAAAAAAGGTTAATAATATTGTTGAAAATAATAACAAGCAAACAGTGATAAATAAAGTTTCAATCGAAAGAATAAATAAGCTAAGTAATATTACTAACGAAATTCTAATTAAATTAAAAAATAACAAACTTTTTGAAATAGACCTTGTTAATGTTATCCAATACAAAATGAAACTATTAAAAGAAGAATTATTAAATGTAGAATATGCCACACATTGGGCGAAAAACAAGATAGTAAACTCATTTTTGTTTTCTAAAGTTGAATTAAATTTAATTAAAAATATTTCAGACAAAGGGGAATTCCCATATGATTCAATAAATGAAATTATAGAATTTGCAGATGTAAAAATTGCAACAAACAATACAATGATTATCTATATTGTCAGCCTACCCACTATCAGTTCAGAGCAATGAGAAGCAATCCTTATGAAAGCTGTCAAAACAAGAACATATGTCAATAAAATCAGTTATGAGAATATATTAAAGTGTCAAAATAAGATATACGGAATTAAGTTAGCCTGTAAGAATTTTAACAGTTTATCTATATGTAGCAACAATAATGTAATAGATTTAAGTGGAACATCGTGCATACCCAACCTCTTGAAAAGCATCGCTCCAAATTGCACCAGAATCAATTCCCAACACATACCCACCATTGAAGAAATACTTCCCGGAAACCTTCTCTTAAATAATTTCAACGGAACAATTTTCGCGAATAATGACCTCCTCAATCTTATCGGCACATTTTTGATAAAAATACAAAATTCTTCAGTTATCATAGAGAACACAACATACCTATCCAGTTTTGAAGGCCGCTACAAACCACTTCCTGCACTCATACAACCTCAATCTGCTACAAATTCGTTCAAAGAGATCCTTACTCTCGAAATGCTAAAAGAACTTCACCTAAATAATACAGAGAACATCAACGTTATGGAAACAAAGACCAAAATAAATACGATCACCAACTTTGGATCGATAGCAACAATATCAATACTTATCCTGCTTATCCTAGCAAAAACTATTTGCATTAAGAAGATACCAGAAGTTAAAATTACAAACGAGTTCCAAGAAATCTCAGTAACGCCGCATTCAATCCCTAAATCTACCACTAATCAAGACAATGAAATCCAAGAAGAAGACAGTAACGAAGACCGGGAAAACATACAACAAAAACCACCCGTCAAGCCATCCAGGATAAGTCAAATACCATTCTTCTGAATTTGGATCAAACGAGGACGTTTGATATTAAAAAAGGAGGAGTTAACACGAGACATGCGAATTTTTAAATGTCATATCGCAGACACGAGCATCCGTTCATCTTCCATCCAAGCTTTGCATTTTCCCACAATAACACAATGTCGATACACGACACCTCCATCTATTCCTCCTACATCCACTACTCCACCATACCAACGCGTGATTGCATTCCAAGTATCTCAGGTTCACCTAATGCTTTTTACACAAAAAGCTGATTCCCCACATTCCTTCACGTATGCGATGCTCCACACTAGGTTAAGTTAGGTGTAAAGATAATTGTTAGTTTTAAGAACATTCAGTTTGTAATAATTTCTCGAATAAAGAGGTTCAACCTCCTTAAAATAAAAAATTATTTTTTTAAACATTTTTGTATTAAATGTTTTAACTTGTATTTTTGTGAGGGTAGAGCTGGCGCACGAGTTACAATTGCAACAAGCACAACAACAACAACAACAACAAACACCGCACCAGAATCACCAGCAGACACAAGAAATACATAAAAATCATACATCAACACTTTTTACCACACTCCAGAAATAAACTGCAGATACGAGTATTAAATGTCAATGCACGGGTGATTTCGAGGAATGATTAATCAGCGTCTGCTGTACATCCGCTCCCAGGATCACCTTTGCAAATGAGACCTAACATTACAATTTTAACAATTAGATTAAGCTTTAGTTCGAAGTAGTTTGTCAACCAATAAAGTTCTATAAAAATATTTATTCTTCGTGTTTTTTTTATTTACATATATAGCACAAAGATATAACTCACGCAGCAAATTGATTGTTTTAAAAGTTATGAGTGAAAGTGAAAACAAAAATAATCGTAATCGCGTATCTCGCGTCTGGAAATATTTTTCGAAGTCTGGGGATAGGTTTGCCAAGTGTTCTACTTGCAAAAACGAATACAAGTTTTGCGGAAATACTCGTACTACGAATTTAATTGATCACATGAAAAGAAAACATCAGCTTATATGGTTCCGGGAATCGACTTCGGACCCTGAAAAAAAAACGAAAATGAAGGTAGTTTGATTATGACTCCAACTCCTGCAAAGAATAGAAAAACAATAAAGGATAGAAGTAGTTCTAGTAGTAGTACTATTTAGATAAAATGTATCTCCGTATGTTAGCCATTGATATGGAACTCTTGCGTAAGGGGGAACATAGAGGTTTTCGCGATTTTGTGAAAGCTCTTGACGATAGGTATCAAATTCCAGACAAGTCTTCGGTGAAAAATGCATTACTCCCAAAAAATTATGGCGCATTAAAGGAAAAGCTTTCGAGTGCCTCAACTGTCTCCTAATCTACCGTCTGCGAATCCGCATAATATTGTGCTTGATCCCAGGACTGATTCAGGAAATTAAAGAGTAACCGAATCGCATTCGTCCCGAATCTGGTCGTCTGCATCTGACATTACACATGATCTACGGGACGTAGGTCTTTAAGGAGGGAGGAGTTAACACGACGCACCTGACCCTGAACCCAATGCAAGGTAACAGACTGCATGGGAATTGCTGACACAGATTGTTTAGGTGCATACATGTTCCCACGACAACAACAGAATGATATTGCATTGCACCGGGATAATGTTACGTCGCTCCGGAAACACGTGCCGACAAGAAATGAATGAGTCTGCATATTGGATGATGGGAACAGTGGTTTCCTATCGGAAACGAAGTTGTTAAAGCTCACAATTGTGATATGATTACGTATGCATATCATACGAGTTCACGTAAAAAAATAAATAAAACAAATTTCAATGCCACCTGGAATTGAATATCTTCGGGGTTCATTCGCTTTAAAGAAATGTAAATTCAGCATTATTGAATATTGATTGTGAACTATCATTTTGCAACTTAGCATTTATTGTTTGTAAAGTATGAATTGTAGACTAAGCATTTATTGAATTTCTGTTAGTATAAATAAGAGGAATAAAATAAAGTAAGGCCAGAAGCTTATAAACAGTTACACAAGACTTTTTTCTCTTCAAGTGAGTCTGCTTGGAGGACTGTTTCTGCTTTTCGATACAATCGATACAAGAATCGACTTGTATAATCACCATCAGTAGATCTAGGTTCATGCACCTATGATCCCAAACATCAAAGTTTGGATAAAATAATCCAATTCTTCAACAGAAGTAGCTCTAAGTTTAGCCTAAGTCTTGACTTGTGACGGGACGGGAATAAAGTTGAATTTATTTCAAGTAAGTCGAACGGTCTCGGGGGGAGGCTCAGCTTCCCCGTTCGCGGTTTTTGTTTTTAGAATCCCCTTAAGGGATTCGTTAACTGCACAAATGTGGTTTACTGCGTTTGTTTACTACTTTCTTGCAAGTTTCTCTCTCTCTCTGAGCGAATTTTCTGCCATCTTTGAATTTTGACAGTTTTTACCCATTTGACCACGAAAAGTAACCAATCAGACCTATTTACGTTAACCCTTATGATTTTTCCGTTCTTTCACGTTTTTTCGTTTTTTGTTTAATTGTTTCGTCTCGTACATATTGTAGCAATAAATAGATAACATGTAGATAATTGTACATATGTCACCACTATGATAATGTTTGTATTTTATTTGAACTATAACCACTGTCCTAGTTATTCCTGTATACATATTTGTATGTATAAGTTACACATGGCGACTGCGATGTCTGCTCATTCTGTATGTTTTATTCTTGTATGTTTTATGCCTAAGCTATGCTCTCTACTCTCTTGTATGAATTTCGTTAGTTTTAAGTGTTATTCTCTTTTATGCGCTTTGGTTTTTAAGATATTGGTGTGACTGGACTACGTGCCAGAAGGGCACATGAAGTTGGAAATAAATGATAGAGCAGTTTTGTTACGACATCCAAAGAGTTAAATTGTGTTTTATTTAATAAATAACCGCTACTACAATTTCCGAAGTGGGTCTTATCCTATAGTGAAAAAAAAATAATAACAAAAGAAAACATTCATTTAAATTGTCAAGGAAAAAGAAAAGAAAAGTGACAATGGATACGATATCCACAAATGAACACACGGTAAATGAATTACGCGCATGGTGCGTGAAGTTAAAGTTACCATTTCATGGTAACAAAAGTGCTTTGGCAGCGCGCATTAACAACGTGGAATGATCCTTTCGGAAGCGAAGGAAGTTTCTGGAACACATGATATGGAGGGTGGTCAGGCGGTTGCTGATAAATTTGGTGTATTGGCGTGTCCAAAGGAGAATGAACAAAGCTGTGCAAATGAAGTGACAAATGAAAAGACAACAAAAATACAACAAGAAATTGCGAATGAGAAGTTAAATGTGCAACAGCAAACTACAAATGAAAAGACGCAGCAATCAATGAAATTAAATGCTATGGGTGGGTAAAACAACAAGCCAACAGTGAACCGACGTGTATACAAAATCAACATTCAAATGAAAAGACAACTGGACGGCAACAGCAAACAAACGATTTAGCAAATGAAACGACACAACAACGTAATGATGATAAACCAAACGAGTTTTCGTTTGTAGGTAAACAGCAAAGCAGTCTGGCTGCATGGAGACAAAGGATATGGATTTGCTGCATAGAGAGGTTCAAGTGCTTCGTTTCGAGAAAAAACGATTGCAACGAGAAAACGATTTGTTAAAAGGCGCGCGAGTTACGTCAGCAACCTACCCATCCGTTGCCCCCTAATCAGTAGGTCAACAACCTAATCAGCTACGTCATCCGCTGGCCTTCAACCCAAATGAACACAACCCACACATGAACCTACGTAGATATAGTTGATTAAGCATATTCATTGTAATATAATCAAACTTTTGCATTGTGATTGCACAGGTGAATTGCAAGCTAAGCGTCTGGATAATTTCCGGCCAAGTTTAAGTTCTTGGAATTCACTTCTGCAAATAACTTATTTGAGAAATTAAAATAAAATTGTAATTCATTCTATTGTCAATCTTCTGACCTAAAGGGTCGTAAATAAATCTTTTTTTAAACTCCAAGGTGTTCAAGCAATATAACTGGCGCAGTCGTGTAGTCCAGCGAACGGTACTACAAAAAGAAAAAGTAAAAAGTGAAAATTGGCATAAACCACAAAAGCACGATCCCAATACTTAAACTCAAAGTAAAAGTGAAATTAAAAATAAACGTAGTCCACAGTATTACAGTTCTTACACTTAAGCTTAAAGTTTAAACGAAGGGAATGTGAAAATAAACATACTCCATAATATTATAATTCCGGAACTCAAAAGTTTAAACGAAGTGAAAGTAAAAATATACATAAGAACAAACAAACATTTTGTTAACACTTAATATATATCAAGCTCGGTGCACAACCCCAAATCATCTACAAAGTCTTGTACCGGTGGGTTTTGACCCTTCATCGCTGAAGAACCTCCAGGATAAAAAAAAAAAAATGATGACCATCCTCATTTTAACACTATTGCTTTAAGTACGACAGGAACCCTCCCAAACCACAATATGCCAAGCCCGAAATCCCGCTAAAACCCTTGGATATTCTGCATATTGACATCTACAGTGTAAACCACAATCAAGTCCTAACTTTATTAGATAAGTTTTCAAGGTTCGCATGCGGATACACCTTACAGTGTAGAAGTAGCATAACTGTTTTTAAATACCTCAAAACGTTTATAAGCCTATACGGTATCCCCAAAAAGATTGTGTGCGATCAAGGCTCTGAGTTCAATTCAAATATTTTCCATGACTTCTGCGAACAACATACCATAACTCTTCATCTCACTTCCTTCCAACAAACCAGCAGTAACTCCCCAGTAGAGAGATTACATTCTACGCTAACCGAAATCTACAGAGTTATTATATCAAAACGAAAAGAACAAGGGCTCAATGCGGATCACGATGAGATCCTAGCTGAGTCCTTTATTACATACAACAACGCCATTCATTCAATCACAAAGTATACCCCGTACGAACTCTTTTTCGGCAGACCCTATAAATTTTGCAAAACAACTCACTTCTCAAACGAACACGAATACCTTCACAAACTTAATGAATTTCTTGACCACATTTACCCCAAAATCCAGGAGAGAATCGAAAACATTACTTCTAACAGAATCGATAAACTGAATGCGAGTAGGGATGAACCGGAGAAGATCGAGGACGATGAGGTCGTTTTTCGAAAAGAGGCGCGGAGAAACAAGCTCACGCCTAGGTTTTCAAAACACATAGCCGCTGAAGAAAATAAATTTACAATTCTAACAAACAAAAAAAAGAAAATTCACAAGAGTAAATTAAGAAGGAAATGTAAAAATATATAACCAAATGTTAAATACATTACAAAAAAAAAAAAATAAAAAATTTCGATATGTTTTAGTTTTTAAGTTTCTCTTGCTTAATATTGTACTAAGTACTATAAAAGAATAATCTTCTTAATGTACAACCTACTTTATGTAATAAATTGAATCGAATTGAATTTTTTATATACATACAAAAATAAAACAAAAATAAAAACAAAATAAAACACATGTATGTTCAGTTTACTAAACAAATACATTCACGGAATATGAGTGTAACATGGTAGCGTATCCAAGGCATATGGTTACAGAGGCTATCCGTAGTTTTAAGATAAATTAAGCAAAACATTCACGGAATATGAATGTTAACATGATAGTGGAATCAAGGAATATGATCATGAGACTATCCAATATTCAAAGAGTAATAACTTCACGGCACATGAGTGTTACTACATAAAACTTTGAATCAAAAAAAAAATATATATATATATATATATATACATACATATGTACACATATACGTACATATATAAATCTAACTAAAGTTACTTTACTATACGTAAATTTAAAGTTAACATTCCCTAACCTTACTAACCTTGACAACTAACTTGTAACCTTAAGACCTTACTTATCTTACTAACCCTACTAATACCATTTTAGAATACCTTTCGTTTCACCTCAACAAATCGAAATCTATAATATACCCAAAAATAGAAGTATTCTACCACTTCTACTTGGACCCGCTAGAACTATCTCTAACTATCACAACCTAATCCATATTATTAGTTTAGAAGATTACAATATCAACATAGAACGTATATCCAAATCACTTAATCTTCTTAAAAGAAGTACAATAAAAACTAACTCTATCCACATCACATCACTTAAACTCAAAGAACTTGAAAAGAAATTACTAACAATATACCCTATCATCCGAAGTAAAAGAGGCCTTTTCAACGGAATAGGCTCCGCTATTAAAATCATAACCGGGAATCTAGATGCTCAGGACGCCCAACGCATAAATGGACAAATAAATTACTTAAATTCAAACATACAAAACCTAACAAACACACTGTCTAACCAAAACACAATAAACTTTCACATGGTAGAAAGATTTAAAAACATTACTAACCACATAAACAAAGAACAAGACATTATAGAACAATTTCTTGAACAAACCAGTAATAAAATTAAACGAGAAGAAGATATACTAATCGAAATCCAATATTTAAATCAAATCAATTTCAACATAGACCTACTAACAACACATATATCTGATCTTGCTGAAGCAGTGCTCTTTAGCAAACTTAACATTATCCCAAAATTTATACTTAACCCAGCTGAACTTAAATTAATCCAAGAGAGATTAGCAAAACAAAACATTAACACAATTTCAACCGAACAAATATACGAATTTCTCAAACTCCAAGCTTACTACAATGGCACAAACTTAATATTTAACATACTAATACCAAACTTTTCACCCATAAAATATAATATGTATCATATTGTTCCTCTACCTATTAACGACACACAATTAATCATTACTAAACCCTACATAACATATAATGAAAAACACATTCAGCACTACGATACACCTTGTCCCCAAGTATTAGGTACATTCTATTGCACCCAATCAATAGCAGAAGAAACAAGATGTCTAGGAAACCTAATGGAAAACAAAATTGCCCATTGCGCACTCAAGGACATTGGCAAGATTGAAAGCATTTCAGAACCTGAACCAAATTATATCCTTTTCATTAACGTACCAAAGATTTTAATAACATCTACTTGCAGCACCAAAAGCACTACAATAGAAGAAACAGCGCTCTTACATTTTCAGAACTGTAGCGTCAAAATAAATGGAATCACATATGAGGACAACCAAGATACATTTTGGGAAGAAATTTACGTTCCACCGCCACCGAACAGCTATATCCATGCAGAAACAACAACCGATGTACTTAGTCTGCAAAAACTAAAAGACTTTGCATTTAAAACTAAAGCTGATCTAATCAACCTTGGAGCAGAAACACTAAATCTCCATTATATCACCGGCACATCAGCAGGGCTATCTTTACTTGCCATACCAGTAGCGGTCATAATAATCGTCAGCTTAAAGAAGAAAATTAACCAAAAGGGCATCCCTATACTGCAATCGTTCGCTCCAACCCCATTTACTTCGTTGTGGCCGTCGCTTTATACTAAGGGGGGAGGAGTTACGTCAGCAACCTACCCATCCGTTGCCCCCTAATCAGTAGGTCAACAACCTAATCAGCTACGTCATCCGCTGGCCTTCAACCCAAATGAACACAACCCACACATGAACCTACGTAGATATAGTTGATTAAGCATATTCATTGTAATATAATCAAACTTTTGCATTGTGATTGCACAGGTGAATTGCAAGCTAAGCGTCTGGATAATTTCCGGCCAAGTTTAAGTTCTTGGAATTCACTTCTGCAAATAACTTATTTGAGAAATTAAAATAAAATTGTAATTCATTCTATTGTCAATCTTCTGACCTAAAGGGTCGCAAATAAATCTTTTTTTAAACTCCAAGGTGTTCAAGCAATATAACTCGCGTGTTACGTCCCGGACGCAACCTGAACCAACACATCCGGAATACTTTAAGTATTCCCCATAAAGTAGATTATTGACCACAGTTCGATTCCCTTTAACCTCTCCATCTACTGCATACTAATCATTTCCTGTTTTCCTCCGGTAAACAACATTGCTCTACTTAATATATTGTATGAAATGCAATTCCGCAACTTCCAATGTTCATATATTGTATGATATGCAATTTCGCAACTTCCGTTCAACAACATTTTACCGATAATGCACAGTTTGCATTGAGAAATAATTTGAAGGTAAGCGAAGTTTCGCTTAAGAAGTTTTAATTTAGTCTAGTTTTGATAATTGAATAAACAACATTATTCCTCTTAAAAGTACGGTGTGTTTTATTTCTTTTTTCTTAAACGGCTCAACGTAACATTACGTATTTCGCGCAGAGTTGGCGGGGACAATGACAGTGGAATCGAATGATGGAATTCCCCTAAGTAGCTTGAAAAAGTTCTTGCCAGACTACGACGGCGAAACAAATGTCAATGTGTGGATTTCTCACATTAATAATTTAAGAAAATCGTACAATCATCTCTGTGAAAACAAAGTGCGTGCAATCGTTTTAACCTTCATCTCATCCTTGTATAGAAAACTACACAAACAATCTTTGTTTTCTTAATTTCTCAAAAACCACTAATTGCAAACTTCCGGAATTTTCAGACTTTGTTTATATCCTTGATTACCGAAAATAAAAGTTACCTCCCCATAATATGGCGGTTAATAATGCACTAATTACATTGTCTACCCTCATGTGTAGATTTCTACACATAGGGACAGTAAGTGCATGTCATATAAAAAGTCATTTGCGTTAAGTGTTTTAGCAAGTGAATATCGTTGGTATATTTAGTGAAATTTATAAAAATAATAAAAGATAACAATGTCAAAAGCAAGATATCTGACAGAGGAAGAAACGGAAGCATTTTTGAATGAAGGCGATGGCGATATCAGTGATATTTCTGGAGACAGTGATGACGAATTTGTGCCAGAAGAGAATATTGCTGATGACGATAAATTATATTCAGACGATAGCGATTCTGACGAAGAGCAAGCGAGTGGCTCAAATGAAACCAACGAATCAATTGCTGAAGTTGAAAATGTAGATCCACTGCTTGTTTCGAAAGATGGTATTGTTTGGCAACTAAAGCCATTTCAGCATCAAAGTGGTAGATTGCGAAATTAAAATATAATTTCTCTTCATCCTGGAACAACAATATATGCCAAAGCTCGTGTTGATGGCATCAAAGATGCTTTTTTGCTTTTCTTCCCACCACAAATTGAAAATACCATTTTGAAGCATTCAAATGCGTACGCACACAACATATGGTAAGGATTTCAAATAAATCGATTCGAATATGTTGCAAGCATACATATATTGGTGTTTTGATATTAGCTGGTGTTTATAGGTAAGTCGTAGTTGCTGTCTTTCTTATTTCAACTGATTTTTGACTTTTTTACTTTTAGATCGAAAAACGAAACTACAATTGAATTGTTTGATGATATTAGCGGTCGACGGGTGTTTAGGGCAATTATGTCGAAGAAAACATTTGAGTATTTGAATCGAGTTATTCGTTTTGATGATGTCATTAGCAGAAGACAGCAGCGATCTACAGATAAATTTGCACCGATTCGGGATATATTTGATAAATGGTCCAATATATTGAGTGACTACTACAATCCACATGGATGTGTGACAGTTGACGAGCAATTACTTGGTTTTCGTGGAAGATGTAAATTTCGTCAATATATGCCATCAAAACCAGTAAAATACGGACTAAAATTCTGGTTGCTGGTTTGTTCTTATACCTACTATGTTTGGAAAATCCAGCCATATTTGGGAAAGGCGATTGGAGCCAGTTCGAGTGATAAAAGACAAGGCGAACGAGTAGTTTTGGATCTCGTTGATGGCTTGAAACATAACAATGGATAACTTCTTTTCCTCTATGAGCTTGGGCAAAAATTGTTGTCAAAGGGCATTACAATGTTGAGCACGATGAGAAAAAATAAAAGAAGCATCCCACCAAAGCTTCTTGAATGCAATAGACCGTTGTATGAATCTACTTTTGCATTTACCGAAAACACAGCACTTATTTCGTACATTGGACGGAAAAATAAGTGTACCGTGTTGCAAAGTATTTTGCATAACTCAATTGAAATCGAATCGACTGAAAAAAAGTTACCAGCGATTATAGCCTATTACAATAAAACAAAGGGTTTGTTCATATATTACTTTTTGAAATTTCAAGACCCTCTGATGTTTTTTTTTCATTCAATATAGGCGGTGTGAATACGGTTGACAAAATGCTCACTTGTTACAGCTGTAAAAGAAAAACTAACAGATGGCCAATGGCCAATGGCTGTATTTGCAAACATGATTGACATTTCTGCTTTGAATGCATTAATTATTTTCAAAGAAGTGAATCCGAATTGGCAAGCAACACAAAAAAACAACAGTAACAAGGAATTTTCTACATGAACTTGGAATATCCCTTGCAAAATCACTTATGGAAGCTAGAAGTGCGAAGCCATCGTCTGCATCGATCAGCATCGTCTGCTTTATTGCTTTCAACTGTTTTGGAAGAAAGTTCACCATCGTCACCCTTAGAGGATGTTTCTGCATCAACTTCAACAAATCCACCAAAACGGTAAAGAAGCGTTCCACCACAAATAATGTCTATGAGACGATTTGTTGTTTTTGCACAAAAGCTGCATGTAAAAATCAACATAATCGAAATGTATGTGTAAAATGCATTCAAGAAAAAATAATTTGAACCTACCTACCTTCTCTTGTTATTTTAGAAATAAATTATAAAAGCAATTTTTCGGTTTAGTTTAAAAAAGAATTTAGAAAATACATTAAAATCCCATATGTGTAGAAATCTACACACGAGGGTAGAGAACGTAATTTTTTTTGAGGATGAGATGAAGGTTAACTTGTAAAAGTTTCACACTTTATTAGACCAACAAATTGTAGAACGATATCTCTTTACCTATCGTGCAAACAATGTCTTCTTGACGATAGAGTTTGTTAGTTTTTGGGGTTACGTGAAGCAAAAGTTTAATTGTCAAAACGATATCGTCTAAAGCAGCAATTCCCAAGCTTTTCCTTTATCGTACCATTAATATATATTCGCGTACCATTGATGGACAGATGAATACGGAAGAAAAAAAAGGCCTTTGTATAACTCTGCAAAGAATTTGAAAATATTTTCTTCAAAGAAGGTGAAAACTTAAGCTTCACGAACAAAATTAAACATAAAATCCATACAACAGATGATATTTCCATCCATACGAAAACGTATCGCTATCCGTATTATCATAAGGAAGAAATTCAAAAGCAGATAACATCAATGCTGAAACAAGGTATTATACGTCACAATTACCTACTCACCTTGGAGCGCACCCGTATGGATAGTGCCCAAGAAGAAAGATCATTATGGAAATCAGAAATGGAGACTCGTGATTGATTTCAGAAAATTAAACGAGAAAACTATTTGGGAAATGTATCCTATACCCAATATTAACGAGATTCTAAATAAATTGGGAAAATGCCTTTATTTCTCCACATTGGATCTAGCAAGCGGATTCCATCAAATTGAAATAGATCCGAAAGATATTGCAAAAACTGCGTTTTCCATAGACGGCGGTCATTACGAATACTTGAAGAATACCCCCTTTAAATTTCAGCAATTTATGGATAATATACTAAAGGAATTAGTAGGAAAATGCTGTTTGGTATACATAGACGACATCTTCTTGTCCGCGTCAAAGAAAATATTCACGAAGTTATAAGAATCTAATTTTAAAGTTCAACTTGAGAAGTCCGACTTTCTAAAGAAATTAATTGCGTTTTTGGGACATATTGTTTCAATTGAATGGTAAAGCCAAATCCCGACAAAATTCATGCTATTAAACAGTTTCCTATCCCATACACACAAAAAGATATAAGAGCTTTCCTGGGTCTATTAAGCTATTACAGGAAATTTATTAAAGATTTTACTAAGCAAGTTAAACCTTCAACCGTATGTCTAAAGAAAGACAAAAAAATAGAAATTAATAACGAGTATCTTAAGACCATTTAAATTTGCAAAATAATTCTAACAAACGATCCCATTCTTCAATATCCAGATTTTTCAAAACCATTTAATCTCACAACAGATACAAGCAAATTTGCTCTCCGTGCAATATTGTCGCAAGGTCCAATTGGAAGTGACAAACCGATATGTTTTGCAAGTAAATAAACTACTCAACTATAGAAAAAGAGCTTCTTGCCATCGTGTGGACAACTAAGTATTTCAGACCCTATCTTTTCGGACAAAAAGTTTAAAATAATTACAGATCATAACATGGATTATGAATCTCAAAGATCCAAATTCGAAGCTACTTCGCTGGCGTCTAAAGCTAGATTTGTATGATTATGAAATAGTGTAGTAAAAGGGAACAAATAACACTGACGCAGATGCCCTTAGTAGATTGAAAATTGAGCATCCGAAAACCTTCCCAAGTATAGACATCAATCCTATCAGTCCAAGGAACCAATGGTTCCACTGTACCTTCCGCTTTAGAAAATTTAGACGACGGTATTCCAATATCGGAAAGACCTCTTAACGAATTTATCTTATAGTACATTCTTCAAAAATCACACAAAAGTTCACCCATGACATTAGAATTAGTTTTTAAAAACAAACAACCAAAAACAATAAGAAATAATGCTTCTGTGAAAGCACCATTGTAGATACTTTCAAGAAGTTTTTCTCTCCAAAGAAACTTAACGTAATTTATACAGACAACGAAACCTTCAAAATGTAAGTTAACGCCACAAAGATTTCATCATGCAAACAACGCGTGATAAGATACCCACGAGCCAACATCCAACATTTGCATTTACCTGAACATGCAGGTATCTCGGGTCATAGTTCCCACCAGCAAGAAACATCAAGCGTGTGCACGGTGTGACAGACAGAATTCTAGGGCGACACCTGAAACTCCAAAAAACATCCGTTGCTGACCAAGTAAGCGACAAGTGCATGGGAATTCTACGAGTTAGGCATAATTAAAAATGTTAAGTTAGATCTCATAGAGAACAGTAAAATAAAAATTTATTTTTTTTTAAAACCCACAGATGATAAATCTGTACTTGGCGCCCAACGTGTTTGACCCGAGTGAAACCACAGTAAACGACCTCAAGAAGTTCGCGTACCGTGTAAGTCGACCTAAATTAGCTCGCCGCGAAAGAAAGTGCAATGTAGCGAGTGTTGTGGCAAACCAGGGTCAAACAAATAAGAACCCAGGCAAGTATCTTTAGATATTGCCACTAACGAGGGAGGGTGAAGAAAGGAGTCCGAGTCACTTCAAAAAGAAGAAAAAAAGGAATTAGCCCCTTCACCAGCGTTGGAAGATGTACCACAGAGTCATCATTTTTATGTAAGATAGTTTAAGTTATTGTTAAGTAAATTTTAAATAAGTGATTAAGTACAAGATTTTTAAACAAAATATTAAATTTGAAAATTAATAAAAGTGACTAAGTAAAGGGTTTTTCAATAAGAGCGCTACAAAAGTTTTTTTTTAAATAAAACAAAAACGGTTTTGGATATCAATGAAATTCTTTATTCCTGTGAAAGTAGGTTCGATGCCATTATGTATGGAACTCGATTTCTTTTGCATGGCCACCACGGGCACGCTTGCAGAAGTCCAGACGCTGAACCCAATTTTCGACGGTTTTCAAGCATAAATCGGCCGATACTGCTGCAATTTCACGTTCGATATTCCTACGAAGTTCATCAATCGTCGCTGGCTTTTTGGCATAGACCATAGACTTGACGTAGCCCCACAGGAAATAGTCTAACGGCGTCAAATCGCACGACCGAGGCGGCCAAGCGACTGGACCATTTCGTGAGATAACACGTTCTCCAAACTTGGTTTCCAATAAATTGATTGTGACATTCGCTGTGTGGCTTGTGGCGCCGTCCTGTTGGAACCACATGTCCTCCAAGTCCATATCATCCAATTCGGGCCAAAAATATTCGGTTATCATTGAACGGTAGCGATCCCCATTCACAGTATCGTGCCGGTCTTGATCATCACGCAAGAAGTTTTTTAGTGTAATTGGACTTGTTGTTGTATTAGAGGCAACCATTCGTCTTACAAGAATTAAGTTGCCTGAAAAAAAGAGTGTCTTTCGGACGAGGCTGGGATTCGAACACCGAACCTTCCGATTTGGAAGCCAACACACTACCACTTGAGCCACGGCCACGACCCAATGACGCCGCCGGCCCATAAACCACACCAAACCGTAATTTTTTCGGGATGCAATGATGACTCATGGAGTACGTGTGGATTGCTACCTGACCAATACCGCATATTTTGTTTATTGACGAAGCCATTCAGCCAGATGATTTTTCGATGAGAATCCGAATCATTTTCAAATTCACGATTCAGCCCAATTCACGAACATACGACGCTTCTGGTGGTCAAGCGGCTTCAGTTCTTGCGTCAATTTAATCTTGTAAGGATGTAGGTCAAGATCTTTTCGCAAAATTCGCCACAACGACGTCACAGAGATGCCTAACGCTTGAGAACGACGTGTGAGAGACACATTTGGGCTTTCTGCAACTGAAGCCTCAGCGGCAGCAATATTCTCGACACTACGGGCACTTCTTTGTCTCACTGGCACGGGAACAGTTTGTACTGTGCCTGTGGATTAAAATTTTTCCACTAGACGCTCAATTGTTGATCTGCTAGGACGATTATGACGACCATAAATTGGACGTAGCGCTCTTAACGTTGAGGCCACTGACTCCGAATTTCGGTAGTAAATTTTAATAATTTCGACTCGTTGTTGGCTCGTATATCTTTCCATCATGAAATGACAAACCTTACTGAAGAGAAATGTCAAAAGAGCGGCAAGAAATATGGTGTCGTTTGCTGTCCCTGTCGCTCTACTTTTGTAGCGTCCCTGTTGAAAAACCCGTTATAAGATTCTAAAATAAATATTTAATTCGAAATTAAATTAAAGTGACTTAATATAAGAGTTTTAACCAAAATTAACAAGTGAATTATCATGTGGAATACAATCCTACGTCCACCTGTCCTTACCACCAATCCAGAACCACAACCATCTCGCTCAACTACAGTGCTACGGTTAACGTTAACGCGACCCCAGAGCTCAAGCTCTCACAACCGGTAAAGTTGTAATTCAAGAATGCAGAAATGTCGTGCATTCTATAATAAATCCCGATACTTCTTTCCATAGGGGAGTTGATCAAACCATTGATCCCGAACACAGGTCCGATATGAACGTCTAGATAAGATACCAGACGTGGTACGCCGTCTAAGAGAGTTCTTCGGAATCTCTGGCGAGTTTAGTTCCTGGCGCAAAAGTGTCGACACGATTCTAGCAATTTACAATCGTTTTAAAGGAACGCCAAGATACTTTGGTATTTTGAATGTTGTGAGGAACAAAATAGTTGGAAATGCGGATGCGGTTTTCGAGTCTTATAACACTCCATTAGATTGGGATTGCATTTCGAAGTGTTTGACACTTCATTACGCAGATAGACGTGATCTGGGAACGTTAGAGTACCAGATGACGACCCTTGTTCAAGGGAATAACTCTATCGAGACGTACTACCAGTCAGTATATAACCATCTATCGCTGATTCTTAATAAAGTTTCAAGCATGGATTTTCCGCATGAAGCGCTATACCATTTGACAGCTTTATACAGAGAAAAAGCCCTAGATACCTTTATTAGGGGCCTAAACGGCGATCTGCCTAGGCTTTTAGGCATAAGGGAACCAGTTAAGTTAGATCTCATAGAGAACGGTAAAATAAAAATTTATTTTTTTGAAAACCCACAGATGAATGCAGTCTGCAGAACAAGTTGTCCGTTTTGGCCGTGGTAGATCCAAAATAATTTGCACCGGAAAGCCTGGACGACCTCTTAAAGAATATCACAAATTAAACTTGCTGGACGAAGATGATATTCAAATCCCGCAAAGAGTAGAGGAGGCAAACAGCAACAAACATTCACAACAATGGATAGACGCGATGCAGAAGGAGTACGATGCGCTGATTCAAAATGGGACTTGGTCATTGGTTGACCTACTAGCTGGACATCGGGTGTAAGTGATTTAAGTCGCGTTTGGTCACAAAAGGCTACAGTCAAAAATTTGGAGTGAACTTCACTGAAACATTTTCACCAGTCGCGTCAGTCTCCCGCGATCCGTTAAAGCAATCAGTCGAGCTTTCGTTTACCGCACGGAGATTTTTCAAACAACCGAAACACTGAAGCGTCGCGCCTTTTCCCTCGAAGATTCTGTATCCTCAAGCAGTAAAATGTTGCGTCGTGGTAACGCATTTCTACCTCTCCAATCACTTAAAGACACCGATCTTGGGGAAGACATGTGCACTAGTGAATCGGAGCAACAAGTGCCGAGAAAAATTTCGATACCTCCAATAAAAATCCTCCAACAAGATTGTGATTTTGTGCATAAGTTCTTTAAAGACTTAAAAATTAGTGACTATAGTGTCAAAAAGTTGTCGATCGGGATTAAAGTGTTTTGCGAATCAATTCATTCCTATAAAACTGCCTTAAATGCTTTAAAGGTAAAAAAAGTCAATTTTTCTCGCACGATCTTAAATGCGAGAAATCATTTAAAGTGGTTCTTTTTGGCCTCGATGAATATCCAATGGACTCAATAAAGAACGAATTAAATTCTCTCGGTCTCAAGTGCAAGGAAATGAAAATGATTAAAAAAATATGTGGATTTCCTTTACATTGTTTATTTTGAGAACGGCTCAATTCGCCTCGCCGATCTTCGAAAAAACATTAAATCCATCTTCCGTACGCAAGTAAGATGGGAATTCCAACGGCGTACTAAGCATAGCATCACTCAATGCCACAACTGCCAAATGTGGGGGCACGGGGAAAGGCACTGCAATGTGAAAACCTTTTGTGCCAACTGTTCACAAAACTAATTCCTGCATTTCTTCCGGAATTTCCAAATGTGAAAACTGTGGAGGCAACTACAAATCTACGGACGAAAATTGCAAGTGTCGTGCAGATTATTTGGAAATTATTGGGAAAAATTCTCAAAAAATGTCTCGTACACGCGCACCCATTCCGTTGCGATCTCAAGCACAGCCAACAGTGGCAGCGAGAAGCTTTAATGTCAACAGTGTGGATGACTTCCCTTCTCTACCTCGATCATCACGTCAGTCGGAGCAGCAACAACATCACTGGAGTAACCAACAAATGCCAGCTCAGCATCGTGCACAGGAGAGATCTTCATACTATTCCTCTCCACCAGCAAAGCATGATTTATTTTCTGTTGATGAACTAACTTCTCTTATGTTTGATATGGTCTCTGAACTTGAAAATTGTAAAACAAAAGCTCAACAGTTCAAAGTAATTGCTCAGCCTGCAAGTAAATATCTTTGCAATAATGTCAAGTAATACTCAGTCTCATCTTAAACTTTTATGTTGGAATGCAAGAGGCATCCGCAACAAGAGCTTTGAGTTCTTTAACTTTCTCTCCAATTTGGATATTGATGTTTGTCTAATAAGTGAAACAGGTTTACAACGTAATATTCCTTTTCCATGTGGTAACTATTTGTGTTATCGTTGTGATCGTAACAGTAGGGGTGGTGGTGTTGTCATCCTCGTCAAAATAAGTATTGCTCATTCTGTGCTGCCAATGGTGCACCCTTTAGTACTAGAAAACGTTGGAATTGAAATTAAATTAAGTAATAATACTTGCCTAAAAATTTTGTCCGTCTATTTTCCTGGAGGAATTCGTAATGCATATAAAATTCAGTGCTTGAAAAGTGACCTTAGAAGATTGTTAAGTTTTGGGAATGTTGTCATAGGAGGCGATCTTAATTGTAGACATTGTAGTTGGGGTTGTTTAAGGGCAAATGTTTGGGGAAACACATTATATGAATCTAGTCCTACCTACCTCCCTGCTTGCAGTAGGTACTCTCCATCGACACTACATTTATTTCTTACAACCACTCCTGTTGTGCACAATGCGCTTAGTTCTGATCATTTTCCTGTCAGGTGTGATATTTTACTTAGTCCTAATATAAACAATGTGCAATATTTAGATTATAGAAACGCGAACTGTGACGTGTTTAGATACCATCTCACTCGCAATATACGACGTTGTTCGAAAAACCTTACTGCTGTGAATAGCAGTCAAGATATTGACGATCATATAGAAACATTTCAAAGCCAAATATCCGAAAACATTCGTGCTTCTGTTCCATTAGAAAAGTCTCCCAAAAGAGCATTTATGCTACCTCGAGAAATACTCAATTTAATAAAGATTAAAAATCGTTACAGAAGGCACTGGCAGAGGTACAGATCTCCTAACGATTTCTATGAAATGAATGTATTCAGTCGTTTAATTAAAATTAATTAAACTTCGAAGTTAACGGGTCACTAATATCAACTAATGAAGACAAAGTGGAAATCCTAGCAAATACGTTCCTTAAAAACCATACGACGACAAATAGTTTGTTATCGCCTCTTGAACCGGAGGTTGAAAACGAGATAACTGTTTTGAACAACTCCACTATTTCACTATACTCTAATGAATCCGCAACTGCTGAGGATATAAAATTCATAATTTCGGACCTAAAAGATCGTAAGTCCCCTGGTCTTGACAGCATAAATAATCAAGCGATAAAGCAGTTGCCAACTAGTGTCTTAATATATTTAACATTCATCATCAATGCCTGCCTAAAAAGGCTATACTTCCCTGTTTTATGGAAGAAAACCAAGGTAGTTCCACTCTTAAAATATGGGAAAAATCCATCCAATCCAGTCAAGTACAGAGCAATCAGTCTTCTAAATGGCTTTAGCAAAATTTTTGAAAAAGTAATCAAAATTAAAACTGATGCCTTTTTGAGTGCTACTAACATTCTACTTCCTGAGCAATTTGGATTCAGAAAGAATCACAGTACTACGCATCAAATACTAAGAATTTGTAAGACTGTTAAGCGACAGCCAGTCGACTGGCCTTGTCCTCCTAGACATTGAAAAAGCCTTTTATACAGTCTGGCACAATGGCTTTATATACAAACTGATAAAACTAAATTTTCCTAAGTATCTTATAAAAATACTACAAAGCCTTTTGTCCAATCGAGTCTTTAAAGTATATCTTTTTGGAACCTTCTCCTCAACAAATCCTGTTCCAGCCGGAGTTCCACAAGGCTCAGTTCTGGCCCCAGTTCTCTTCAATGTTTTTCTTGCTGATTTACCCAGAGTTAACAACTGTGATATTGCACTCTATGCAGACAATCTGGCTTTATACTCTTCCCACGAATATGGGCCAATGATAGAAAATTATCTTCAAATTGGAATCCAAACATTTTTCGATTACTATAAATGTTGGAAAATAAAAATAAATTTCGATAAGTGCACAGCTATGTTCTTCACTAGAAGAAGGCTTAGTTGCTTCTTGCCTACTGGAAGCCTCAACGTAGACAACTCCAACATACCGTGGGTCACTACTGTAAAGTACCTAGGGGTGTATTTAGACCAGAAATTGACCTTCGGGTATCATATACGAGAAACTTTAGCCAAGATAGATGTTTTAATAAAAATTCTTTACCCTCTTATCAATCGTAAATCACTCCTTAATAAAAAGAACAAAATAATAATTTTTAAGGTCGTTTTTCAAGCTCTGATGACTTACGGTCTCCTGTATGGGGTAATTGCGCGAAAACTCATATTAAGCGGCTTCAAGTTGCATAAAATAAGGTGTTAAAAATGATGCTCAACCTACCGCGAGACTTCTCAACTCTTATTCTGCACGAAAGAGCAGGTGCTATCCAGATTGGTAGAAGGATTGAAATTCTCAATGAAAAGTTCATGTCCAGATTAATTGACGTTGATAATCAACTTATTAGAGACTTACAGCTGTTATAACCTTTTATTTATGTTTTCACCTTAAAGCTTTATTATTTGCCTATTATTATTATTATTTATTCATTTATCTATTTACTATTTAATTTCTATTTATTATTTATTATTATTTATCTTTTTTGTAACATTATATATTGTTCACTGATTTATTTGTTTGTTATTTATTTATTTATTAATTTTTTATATATTTACTAATTTTTTACTTATTTATTTATTTATTTTTCTTTTTTTAACCTAAATGGAGGTTTTTTTTCCATAGTTTTCCTCCGATTGTGTCTTTAATTACTGTACTGCATGTACCTCACTCATTAAACAATAATATTTTCAGCAGTAAGGTTCTATATAGACCGTTTCTCTGTGCAAGCTTGAGCAAATTGTACAAATATTGTTAAACCATTGTTACACTATGTAAGAAATAAAATATATCTATCTTCTCACCAGTCGCTAGATATGCAACTATTCGCATGCTGCTAGCCTTGGCTTGCGAACATAATTTGCATCTTCATCAGATGGATGTTTCGTCGGTTTATCTCAACAGCGAACCTCACGACACAGTTTATATGAAGCAGCCTAAATACTTCATCGACGAAAAATCTCCAGAACGGTTGCTGAATTTAAATAAAGCACTTTATGGATTGATGCAAAGTGGGCGTGAATGAGAAGCTTGACTCGATTTTAAGGAAAATTGGGTTTTCACCGTGTGTTAGTGAGCCATGTGTCTACATAAAGAATGTAAAAGGTAATTTTAATATAATTGTAGTTTACGTAGACGATATCATTCTAGGCAGTTCAAACTTAGAAGAACTCAAGCAGATCAAGCTCCAGATCTCAAATGATGTTACGATGTTACTGACGGACCTCAGTAATGATGCAAATATTTCCTAGGAAACGGGTTCCATTACTGTCTGTCAGCGACAGTACATAGTTAACCTTTTAAAGCAGTATGACATGCAGAACGGTAATCCTGTGTCAACACCATTAGGACGCAGAGTTTCAAGTTAGCTGCTTTTCTGAAGATTACAAAAAAGTAAATCCAACCGAGTATCAGTCTTTAATCGGAGCCCTCATGTACTTGTCGATTTCTACTCGCCCGGATATCCTACATTCCGTATGCTAACTTTCTCAGCGCAACACTGATCCTCACTCTGAACACGAAGCAGGCGTGAAGCGCATTTTACGCTACCTGAAGGGAACGGCTGATCTTAAGATTCACTACTACAAAACTGGAAACCCCGTAGAATGCTATGTCAACGAATGCTTGTTGCAGCCGGAAGTGTATTCTCGTGGGAATCTAAAAAACAAACCATGGTGGCACTCAGCAGCACAGAAGCGGAGTATGTCCCACTTTCTAACGCAGCAAAAGAAGCAGTCTACATTATGAAGTTGTTAAATGAAATGGGTTTTCCTTTTATAACTCCAATGATCCTCAATAGCGATAACCAGAGCGCCCAAGACCTAACAAAAAAGCCTGTTTACCACTCTAGAAGTAAGCATGTTGACATGAAATTTCATCACATTCGTGATTTATACAAAAATCATGAAATCTTTTTAAATTATGTTAACACAAATAATATGATGTCAGATATCCTTACTAAAAATTTGCAAAAATTAAAACATACTCGATTTGTCGAAAAAATGGGGCTCTATATTTAGTAATGTTAAAATCTAAAAATGTAATTGATAACGTAACTTTTGACAACCCAACAGAAATTATGATTTATTATTTAAAAACAAGTAATATACATACATATGTAAGAAGTAGTGGCATTGCAGACAGCCGTCAGCAGCTGTATTTTTTCTAATCTTTTAATTTTAATAAAGTACATGTGTATATTTTTAATATAACCAGTGTGTATTATTTTTACATTTTATATTTCTGGGCTCAACCAAAAAACCTCGAAAACTTTAAATTACAATAGACCGGTTGTGAAATAGCATTTTGTAAAAAGCAGATGTGTAAAAACCCTGTTATCTTACTTAGAAAACGAAAAACCCTCATCCGAATTCTTTGTGTGTGCAAAAATTGGAAAAGTGAGGGTAAAAATCCCGCATACTTGTGTGTAAACAAGTAGATGCAAAGAAATGAGAAAAGTTGATTCTAAAAAAAAAACCAGTCGCAGCAGTTCAAAAACCACCGCAATGGAGGAGGAAAAAGAAAGGAAAAACCAAGTGGCCGGAACAAATGGAAGTTCAAATGGCGGAAAATAACCAAAATTTGGAAAATTTAATCCAGTTATTAACATTAAAAATTCAAGCGGACGATTTACGTCAAAGTGAACTAATGGAAAGACTTTAACCAAAACAAAATTGCTTAATATGGAATCAAAATATAGAAATACATTATTAAGCGTTGCCCATAACGAATCAAACAAAAATATTTACAAGAATCCCCATGCTCGAGGGGTGCCACAGAGTGGAATGGCAATGTCAGTTCAATCATCAAGTATACATGACGTACCGGTGTATTCCAACACCACTATCATTAACAAAAACCAAAATAAATGTGGAAAATTTTGCAAAAATTGTGCCGGAGTTCAGCGGTGAAATTGTGTCAGTTGAACATTGGTTCGAAAACTTTGAACAAGGCCCGCGGAAAGATGATAAAAACGGCCCAGTTGTTTCTCGAATCGATTGTTATTAATACATATGAAGAGTTGAAAAGTGCGTTAGTGTAGGAATTTTCTCGAACATTTGAGAGTGCAGAAATACACAACAAATTGAGCAAGAGAAAAAAATCGAAAAGTTTTCATGAATATGTATTACAAATGAAGAAAATTGCTGCGTTGGGTAACGTTGAAACAAAATCCGGTATCAGATAGATTGTCGACGGTTTATTTGTGAAAAGTGAGTACAAATACAACATGTACGGCTGTAAAACGTATCGAGAACTTCAAGAACAGTATGACGTGTATGAGCGTATGAGCGTAAGCGAGATGGCGAGCAGAAACAATGGCGGGAAGAAAAATGTGTTTGGTGAAAAACAATATCGCTGTTTTAATTGTGGTTCTGCTGAACATTTAAGGAAAGACTGTAAAACCGAAACTAAAAGTGATCAAAGAGTGCAAGTCATAAAGGACGTGAAGCGCCTCAAAAACATTAAGCTGAATAATGTTTAGTCGACACGGGATCTGATGTGACGATCATAAAAAACTGTATATATAAACAATTAAACAACGTGGAACTGCAAAAAAGTGTCTCTGTGTTACGAGATCTAGGCAACACCAAAACAATTCCGTTGGGATCCTTTTTTGGCACAGTGAAGATTATCGTGGTGCCTGATAACAAAGTTGAATTTGACGCACTCCTAGGATTCGATTTTACTTCCAAATTTCACTGCACGTTGAATGAAAAAGGATTTGAATTCTCTTCGTCGACAGCGCAGCGGAGTAGCGCTGACTTGAAACAGCAAAATGTATGTAGGATGGTAACTATTGGCAACGCCACACCATCACCAACTGGAAGTGGAACATGCGAGATCGAAGATGACGATAATAAGGACAACGACAACGAAGAAGCAGACGGAACAAGAGAAGTTGGTACAGATGAAAGAGAAACGACGTAAAGACGACATCAAAGACGGGCGCGAGTTTTCAACATTAAATTAATTTCTCCTTTAACATAATATCGCTATATTGTATTCGTAACTTTAACATAATTAAAAACTATATTGTATTCAAAAGGAATAATTATTTTTTAATTAGTTTCTGCCTCTCCAGGATCGCTACAAATTGGGGGCTCAACCGGGATCCGCGGGAACTGTGTTATATAAAAAAAAATAAAATCCGCCGTAATAAGCCAAAGTGCCATTAAAATCCTTCAAGTGTAAAACATCGCCTAATACAAACTCTAGTGAAAGTGAAAAAAAAAAATTTAATTAAATACCAAGTCCAATAGCATAACTGCATTAAGGCCAAAGGTCTGCAATTCGGAGAAGCGGTAAGATCGTTCTTGTTGTGACGTCATTTGAATTGGGAATAGATAAACTCAGATTTTGTATAATTTTTAAAACGTGTAGCAAGGGCACAAACACATCCTACCTACATTGCCGACAGGGGGAAATTTGCTATTTTGTGGGTTGGTGTCTTACATAAACGAAAGGCAAGGACAACAACCAAGTAATTTAGTTTAATACACTGAAGAAAAAGTATATATGTAGTCCTTTTTTTGGGATATTTTATTTCACTACGGGTAAAGGAAGGAAAGCAAAGGCTATGAATAGCACTGAATTGTTGGGCAGCATGCAGAATTTCTCCGATTTCATGAGGGAGTTCATGAGCACGTAATCGGATTTAACGCGCAGGGAGACAGAGTTAACGAGAAGGGAGGCTTCATTGGAGCGACAAGAAGAGGTGGAACCGCCACGTATCGAACCTCAAGGGACACAAGCAGGTACAAGCCGAATAAGTAGGGTTGCAGGAAGGAGCGATGACGGTAGGTGTAGAATAGAGAGCGATAGATCAAACGCCAAGAAGACGAAGAAAGGAGGAAACTAGAGGAGAACATGGAGCTAACGCTACTTAGAATGGAGGTCGAACAACTAAGAGGCAGAAATTCCACAAGTTTCGAGGACGTGGTGAATGCAGTCCCAACGTTTGCATGCAAGGACGACTATCGTGTAGAAATGTGGCTCAAGGACTTTGAGGCCGCAGCGGACGTGTTCTTATAGGGTGATATGCAGAGAGTTCTTTATGCCAAACGGTTGCTGATGGGAGCTGCAAAGTTGTTCAGCCGTCAGCAGCTGTATTTTTTCTAATCTTTTAATTTTAATAAAATACATAAATAAAGGCCATTTTTTACGAAACTGAGTTAGGTATGCAGTCTACATAATTTTGCGACGCTTCTTCGTTTGGTGCGAACCATTTTGTTCTATCTCTTTTAGTTTTAAAGTTACAGAGAACTGTTTTGTTCAATAGGATACTTTTTTAACGATTTGTCACGTCATTTTTGTTCAATAAACTACTTTCATCTTTTTTGTATTATATTGAACAATTTCTATCTTGTCCAATATCCACAATTTTGGGATTTTTGTTCAATATACGTATGTACTTCCTTCATTTCTATTTTGTTCAATATCCTATTAATTTTAGTTTTTGTTCAATATCCAACCGTATATTTTTATTCTCTTTTGTTCAATATCAAACGAGATCACTGTTGTTGCATTTGATTTCCGTATATTCTCATTCAGTCCTGATCTTTCGGTGGGTAAACACGTTAGTACCTGATGTGCATTGTGATAAAGATCGACTCTAAAGACACGTAAGTTTTTAACTACTATGTTAATATTTGATTTGGTTTCTTTTTTACAGTGATGTGATTTAATTTTATTTATTATTATTTTGCAGTGTGCAATGGAGGGAATCGAATATTTGTCTTCACCCGAACCTGAATTGCCGGATGAAGTTTCAATGTAATAAAGGAACTAATGCCAATTTTTTTTCTTTTTCTAAGTTTCTTTCTCTTTTTTTCCGGATTTTGAATGATATTGATTTATCTACCCCAGATAACAGGGCTACAATTGATCCCTTAACGTAAGTCTGGAAAAAATTTGGCCCAATATTTTTTGGATTGATTTTAACAAAATGTTATATTTTAGTGTTAACAATAATGAAGTCCTAAAAAAAATGCCTGTCGATATTGAATCAGAAACTCCTGAAAGTTCAGGGCAAATTGCAGAATTGGTGCAGTATCCCAAAACACTTTTAAGGTATTATTCTAAGCAAACATTATGATTTTTTAATAGTTTTTTTCAAAAAAATACCATATGTTTGTTTTATAGTATGATAAATGCAGCAAATACAGATTCTATTATATCAGAATTTCATGCTTCAGAAGCAGCTCCATCTAAACAAGAAATCGGTGCACCGTCATTGGAATATGAGATACGAGAATCTGAGCAAGAGTCAGAATTTTCACCGAAGGAAAATTTACGTGGATCGGGTAGGAAAAAAATTACAACTCCCTCGTTATGGAAAAGAAACGTTAAAAAGAAATTGCGTCAGAGTGGACAGGAATATCATAATGCAACAGGTCACAAGCGTAGAAAACATAAAATTCAAGTTTCGCCCAGTTGAAACATTAATTGCAGTCATGATTGTTATACAAATTTTTTCGATGAAGATCGCGAACGAATATTTAATGCCTTTTGGACATTGAATGACACCGAAAAAGGACAGTTTTATTCTAAATTTGTAAAAAGGTTGCTACCAAAACGAAAAAGAACAGAAAAAAATGGATCGAGAAAGAAGTTTACGTTGAAGTATTTCTTCGAGAAAGAAAACCATTTATTTGATGTCTGTAAAAAATTCTTTTTGCCCCAGCAACGCATATACTACTTTTTTTCGACAAGATATAATGAAACAGGTACTCATTCCGCTCCTAAACATGGAAAATTTATTAAAAAGGTTACACAAGAAGAAGATTTAAAAATAGTAAAAGAACATATAAAAAGTTTCCCAGGATGGATTCTCTCGAAGCTGGCCTTTCATTGACAAAAATGCACAAAATGTATGTTGAGACAGTTAAAAAGCCTGTCGGTTATTGTATTTACCGAAAAGTTTTTAATGAGTCATTCAACTTGTCTTTTTTCAAGCCTAAAAAAGACATTTGCGATAAATGTGCTAAATTTAAAGCTACGAAAAATCCGAATGCAACTGAAACACGACATTGCAATATATATCGCAGCTTTCATAATGAAGCGAAGGTTGAGCGCGATATCGATCGAAAGAATAATCGTGAAGATACGGCAGCTATTATTTATGACCTTCAAAAAGTTTTTTCTCTCCCTAAGGCAAACGTCTCAAGCTACTCTTATAGGCGTAAGTACGCTGTCTATAACTTGATCGGATTTTGTCAAAATAGCAAAGTAACTTACTGTGGAATTTAGCACGAAACGCTCAGTGGGCGTTCAGGAAATGACATAGCATCTTGCCTCACCGTTATTTTAAAAAACGTTTTAAAAGATCTTCCAAAAACCAAAAAGATAATTTTGTGTTCTGATGCTGCCATCCCGCAAAATAAGAATAGAATGGTGTCGTTAGCAATTCTCAAATTCATGGAAGCTAATAAAAACATAGAAACAACAACACACAAATACTCTGAACCTGGGCATTCTAAAGTTGATGCTGTTCACAAGGATTTAGATGTTTATAGGGCTATTCCCTGATAAGAATTCTAAACGAAATGAACTATAGCAAAATCAAACTTCAATTATCACAAATAAAAAAAGAATATTTCTTAAATTTCAATAAGGCTAGTTTGGACCTTGTCATGATTCCTTTTAGAGAGTGTAGACAAATTGAATACCAAAACAGTGACCTTCTTTGCATGTATTTCAAAAAGCAACACACTGAGGATTTCAAAAAGTCGAAAATTACAAGATCTGCAAGAGGTGATAAACTTCCAAAAGTCGGAAAAAGCAATTTATATTTGTAATAAGAACTGTTATGTATTTTTATTACTTTTTTTAAAGTTAAATGTATTAACTTTTGTTATATAACTATAGTATGTATAATTATAAAGTATAAAATAAGAACTTAGGCTAAAGAAAAAGAATTCTGTTTTGTTATTCGTTATTCCTAAAAGAAGAAAGTATTTTTTTAAATTTTTGATAAAATAAATTTTTCCAACTTGTTGTCACTCCATATAACTTTGTTCAATATCCAAAACGACTTCCTCGTTGATTTTAATTTATAACTAATTCAAAATAAAAGAAAATCAATTTCTGTGACTTGTTTTATAAACAAAATTATCAAGGCTTTCAGAAAAAAATCAATACCCATCAAAAATTTTCTCATATAAACAAAATTTTCAATCTGCACTTTAAAAATCGATTTCCCAACATTTTGACATTTTGATGGACATTGAACAAAATAGCATCCAGCCGATGATATGTATATTTTTAATATAACCAGTGTGTATTATTATGTATTTAATATATATATATAAATATGAAATTTGAAAATATGGTAATGTAATTAATTCTATAAGAAAAACTGTTAAACAGTTGAAAAACAACCTATATTATGGATAATAATAATTTGTCCATTATTCAAAGCGTTTGCTTTTTTAATTTATAATTTGAATTCGAAAAGAAAAGTGAGATGAATGATGAGTAAACTATCTGAAACAGAGACAGACAAAATAAACATACATACCATATATTGGCCGGTTGGTGAATATTTTAGAATTTCCAATAGGGATGATTGTGTGAGTAAAATCAAATGTAATGAAAGACGTGTAACATATCTGTATGAACTTCTTAACAACAATCCCAAAAGAAATTGTTGAAAAAATATTTGTTACTGAATTTGATGAACTATATAAATAAACATCCAAATCAGTGGAAAATATCCGAGGACCTTCATAGTTCTACGAAAAAAAAAACGCAAAACCCGGTAATTTCTATTGTAGAGTACATATAACTAAATCCTACCAATTTGAAATCACACTTAATTAATTATTGAATAAAGAAGTATTAAATTTTGCAAGAAAAATTGAAATTGTTTATCGCATTCCTGATGTTACATCTTAAATATAATATATTATAACATAATTTTATATGTACACATATGTTATATGAATATCCCTTTTTTAAGAATTTAATAAAGAAAAACTTATGTTGATGTTAAATCCCAGGCATACAGCATGTTGTTTAGCTTCATTATCACTATTTCCTCTTTTGGTTTTGTACTTTTTTTGTCACTAGCAATCAGCACATTGTGTGTGGAAAGCTTTGTTTTTCTTTTATTGCAATCTCTACGGTTAGATAGCTTAAGTCTAGCACTTACGATCTGCACCATGAGCTTGATTAAATGGTCCGCAAAAATTAGATTAGATGCGACTGCACCAAATTCGATGGTATGGGACAAAGCATCGACATTGGTTATTGATGGCATGATGATGCAATAAATTTGCTATGTTTTCAACCTGAAAATGTAAAAAAAAGAATAATTATAAGCTGTCTTTAAATCATTGCATATCCTGCCTTAAGATACAATTTAAATCTATATATACAAAAAAAGTAAATAAAAAATATAAAAGTATTTTTACGAGTTTTACACATATTTCCAGTTATTTGTATTCTAAGATTATGAAAATCTGCTGGGTAGACCGTGGTACCGTTAGGGACTTTGGGTTTATTTTTATTTGAAAGGTCTTACGATGCGCGATATCTCGAATAATATCGCTGTTATCGAAGCCTATCTTCTAGAAGACCTTCCGGAATGTAAAGCAGGACCTGATGTAGAAGTGTCCGATGACGAGAATTAAGGGGACCTTCAACCACAACCATTGAGGGACCTCGATGAAATTCTCGAAGAAGCATTGGAAAGAGAGCTCAACCAGCTGACGACCTTGGAAGAAGAAAGACAGCAATTATTGAACATTCAGCAGGTAACAGCCACATCGAGCCCTGATGTGAATGCTGCTGCTTCAATACCAGACAAACTTCACGGAAAACACTTGAAGTAGACCGAAAATGGAAAAACTGTGATAAGCAAACTAACTTGTCAGAATATTCTGGTGACACTGAATCAGATGAAGCATTTTTTGTCGGATTGCGATACGCCAACAGATATTTTCTTGGTTTTCATTGATTCCATATTAGAGAATATCGTGTATCAAAGCAACCTCTTTGCTACTACCAAAAATAAAATACTGAATTTGAAGAAAGAAAAGTTGATTGCCTTCATAGGTATAAACTTTTATATAGGCTACAATCAAAGATATTGCACGCCGAAGGAAAAAATCTAATCATTTTTCCATTCAATGGGACATACCCGTACGTCCCAGTTCGATCGAACTAGAGTGAATCATACTCAGACCTGATGTTACTCTTAATTGTTTTGCATTATCAAGTTGTGTGTTCTGTTTGTTGGATAGAAGCTTTCCGTTTTTCGCAACGTAATTTTTTTAAATCAAATTTTACTGATAATAAACGTCATATTTGAGAACCGTAGGAAGGTCAAAGCAAAATGCGCTCTCTTTAATGTTGTGTTTATTGAATAGTTGTTTTACGTTTTTTTCCAGATAAAATTTGAATTTTTTGATTTTTGGATGCTATGTTTTTTTCTATCTTCCACGAACAATGTTTCCGTAATAGAACGAGGAGAGCAAAGTATGGAAGGTCCTTGCGATGCTCATAGCAAGGACTTTTTTCATCAACCATTTCGGATCTCTAGTATTTGTTATCCATATGTATTCCAAGGCCATTGAAAAATTCCGAGGACATTTTCTGTTTTCATCAGTTTTTAAAAATAGTTTGGAACAATTTAAACATTTGTTCCTTAAAAGCATTTTAAAACAAAGATATCCAGTAAAATGTCGCATTGCTGTTGTTTCTAATGTGATTTTAGTTTCGATTTCCATATCACAAATGACTTTTTCGTACAGAATTTCATCGCATACGATTTTCTTACGATCCTTGAGCAATGAAGAAGTTTTTGGAATATTAGTTTGAGTTGGGGATAAGTCTACGTTTAAAAATTATAAGAGGAAAATTGTTAAGATTTGATGAGAGAATTTTCGACATCAAAACATTAAATTCGTAAACAGACGGATTTTTGTTGTAACCAGCTTTGATGCGAATATAAGAAAATAAGTTTTCTAATACGTCTTTATGAATTCTCTTTGTTAGTAAATAATCCACGTTCTCATATTGCTTATATCATGACAAAGTAATAAGACCCCGTTTATAGTTTGTTCCATTCCTTTTAAACAAAACTTTCTTGGAAGCTTTTAACTGATTTTTGTATATCTTTTAAGTAAGACACAAATTGTTTCAACTCATTATAAGCTGGATTCTCTAGCTGAACTCCCCGCCTTTCGTTGCTACAGCTTTATTAGAGCTTTTTTTTAAGCAAATAAGTTCAAAAGCAGTTTGAATCGCTGCCGCAGTTATCCGGCTAAATATTTGCGTTGCAAGGGGAACATGAATTTTTTTTAAGGCATTTGGTGCTATATGACAACTTCTAAATTTTAAACATGTCTTAGCTACGTTGTCAACTTCCAAATTCTATATTTCTCTGATAACATCAAAAGACACTTTACCGTCTGGAGTTTGTAGATCTGATTTCAATAGAATATTACGAAGTGATTTTAACAAATGAGAGAAATCATAAAAACAAAATATTTTTTTGGGTTTTCTTCAGAAACACCTAACATTTTAAAGCTTTTCTATTATTGGTCGCAAGCAATAGCACATTCCTTTAGACCAAGTTTTTGACAGATTTTCAAATTGTTTTTTTATAATTTCGCTCAGATTATCCCCATTTACACCGTTTTCTGACACAAAATAGTTTAAAACACTTTTCCAACTATCAAACAAACCATTTAGCATGAAAACACATATTTCATTAGCAAGCAATCTACTTCTTTCTACACAAAGGTCTTCGAAACCATCTATTAAATCATTTTTTATATTATATGTGAGGTTTTTACGAATCCTAATTTCATCAATTATCAGGACAGCACAACGTTCTCGCTGGTTTAATAAAGCGAACTTTGACTTAAGATACGAATGAGCATTGTTTTCATATACTGGTTGTAATCCTTTTACAGGAGCCCATCTACAGAAAGAGGAAATGTGAGGAAGTTTAAAGCCAAGTCTATATCTCAAAAATTCATAGGCACTTTGTAATCTACAATAAATATTTTGGGAATGTTCTTTTTCGTGGCTGTTGTATTTTGTAGTCTTTGATTCTTTCAGAAGCATTTTACAAAATGTTTTGAATGGTTTGAAATATTGATCCTTTCGATCGTAGATTTCGTCGTAGATATTTTATTTTTATTAAAAAATTTTATGGGAGTATGCGCTCTGTTTTTTTTATAATGTTTTATTTTTAAATTTCTTAATTTAAGTTTGTAACTTAACAATTTTTTTTTTAAAGTTGCATTTTTTTCTCCTCTTTTGCACTTCTTTCCAAAAAACTGATCGCACCTTGCACACGAAATGGTGCAACGTTCTTCTTCGTTTGGTTAAAGGAGACTTCAGATCTTCTAAATTCAAATTTGAATCCAAATCAGAATTATAATTTAAGGAAGGAACAGCATCCGAATTAAGATATTTTTTTCCCACAAACTCGGAACAAAAATGATCTGCACAAACAAAGTATTTGCCTTCATTTTAAGACAACATGCCTTCATCCACAAATTATTTAAAATTTCATTTTTTTCCCTAGAAGGACATTTAAAAATTTTCAAGTCAGAGTAATTCCTTTTAGTTTTCCTACAAACCGAACAAGAAACTCCAGATAATCCCTTGTCACCCATTGATATCGAAAAATAAACGCCGCTTAGCTCCGTGAACTATGGTTGTTTTATATATGAAGATAAGGGTTGAAAACAGAAACCACAGACACATCTGCACGACGCGGCGCATGCCTGCTCGTCGGCTGTAAACACAATACAACACATACGATCCAAAGAATTGACTTCGGTTTTATAATACATTTTGTTCATACAAATTGTTCAGAACTTGAAGTTCGAAGTAAAAACAGGCAATTAAAAACAATATCTATGTAAACTATAGCATCTGTGGTTACATGCAAAGTCCAATTTCAAATATATATAACTTACGAAGTGGATCTAACAATTCTATTCCAGTTCCGTTGTTCCGAACAACTTTATACAAAAACTTCTTCACCGTTGTGTCCTGCAAACTGTTTAACAGATTCATACTCATAACTCTCCTAACCAATTTTTTAAAAAGATTAAGAACTGGCTTCTTACTTTTGACCACGAAGAAATCAAAAATTTGTTGCCGTATGTAATTTAATTTTGAATACTTAAAATAATTTACAAATTAATACTGAAAACCCCACTTTTTATAACTTTTTATAATATTTTTTTCTTTTTAAGTTTTGGTTAGTTTTTATTTTTGCTATGAAGTAACATTGCTACTAAAGGGTCCGCCATCTAACGTTTTTTTTTTTTCAACTAGTGCTTATTTCGTGAATGGTAACACTTAGTAACACTTTTCAATGTATGCGTGCGGGTTTTCTGTGCCCCAAATGCGACAATTTTGCTTGTTTACATACCCGCCAAGATCAAAATGAGCTTCATCTGAAAAGATGATTTTTTTTGGCAAAATCGGCATCTTCTCTAAGTCGATCGCAGGCCCACTTAGCGAAGCGTTGTTCAAGCATATACACAACCATATTCGTTCAGCGGAAGGATAGGACTAATTATCTGTCAAATCAGACATGAGCTAAGTGTTACCATTCACGAAATAAGCACTAGTTGAAAAAAAAAACGTTAGATGGCGGACCCTTTTTTATTTCACAATTCAATATGAATGTCACTACTTATTCTTATTCTCATTTTTTTATAATGTTATTTTAAATGGTGTAATATGTTCAATAAGGAAGTAAGAATAAAGAATTTAATAAAAAATATAAAAAAAAAAGTATTTTCTTGGAGAGTGGGGTAAATGTTTGCGGAAACAGCACATCGATTGGCATTTGCTGGCGTAAAGCATTTGCTGCTGGTACTATACCGAAAACTTATTTAAGTTGTTTTGCAAGCATTGTGAGTGAGAGGGCAAGGAAATTACTTTGGAACTTCTCAGCAAAAATAGAAATAATAGAGTTCGTTAAAACAAGATTAACATCATTTATCGTTACGGTAAAGTTGATTGCTTCAAGATGGCTACCAGATTATTTGGATCGGATACTGAGGAGGATCTGAAAATAGCTCTATATTCTCGGTATTCTAAATAAAAAAAAATTGGGGATAAAAACCAAGTTTTTTACTTTGAAAATGACAAGTTCATGAAATTTTGTCGAATGTCTTGCTGAAATTTGTAGAAATTGCATCGATCTTGTTACCTCCTCTAAAGTGCAAAGCGTCCTAGAGACGAACTCAATTTGGTTAGTGGTGGTTGATTTACCTTTCATATGATACAGTACGGAAGCAATTTTTGATAGACTATGCTTTCGTAAATTTTGGTTAGGAAAAAGAGTACAAGGATCGTGTCCGGGTATTTTGATTTGTTAAAATTTGAAATAGTTTTTGGGTCAGTGAAAGATTCACTGAGAAATTTTCGAGTTGAAGGTTAGGAGTCCGGCTTTCTTTTGGTATTAACAAATTGGTAGAAGCGCTTTGGACCCGAGATTAAACTAAATTACATCCGGTAGAGATACTCAAAATAATGAGTTCTAAAAAACCATTGTACAAAAATCAATAGTAACTGTAGTCGGTATCAGATCTTAAGGCTTTATGCCATAACTTGTTTCTGTTTTTATACCAGTGAGGAGATGACGAGCCGTCCTTTTGGAAGGAATATGGAACCAACATAGCTACAACAGCGTTTTTGACATTTCCATATTCTCCGTTTTCCGCCGTGATCGCTTTGATATAACAAAACAATGTGGTTGTGGTGTTCTGGTTGCAACGAAACGCATACTTGGAGCTGTTGAAGTGGATATTGACCTTTGTATTAGTGATCATCTGCATATTGACCAACTTTGTGTGGACGTGGTTTCTCTTAATATGCTGCTAATTCTCAGCTACATTCCACTTAGCAGTTCTCTGCCGATTTACAACAAGCACTTGGAGAACATTGATAGGTCAAAGTATTCAAATTACAGTATTTGTGTTGTTGGTGACTTTAACTGCGGTGATATAGTATGGACACAATCTATTAACTCTACATTATTGCCAACTTCGTTAAACTCTGAAATAGATATTTTATTAATAAACTCTTTCTTATCAAATAATTTAATACAAGTCAATAAAATTACTAATTCATTTAATAGATTTTTGGACTTAATTTTTACCTCAGATGACTTAAATGCTTTTGTTGAACAATGTTGTCCTTTATTGTCAAATTCTGTAAATCACCGTGCTGTAAATCTTTGTCTAAGTAATTTGAATTTTAATAAATTTTGTAATTTTAGTAATTCAACTAATTCATACAAATTTAATTCTAAAAATCTTTCCCGGATGAATTACTGTTTTTCAAATATCAATTGGTTAGAAGAATTTTCGGTCAAACATTTATCAGAGAAAATTAATACTTTCACAATCATATTCAATAGTATTCTTGAAGAATGTGTTCCTATATATCGTAAAAAAATATGTTCTCAAATAGCTTGGTACAATAAAAGACTATTAAATTTAAAGAACGCTAAAAATGCTGCACATAAACAGTTCAAAGGAACTCAATCAAATGATAACTATACAGTTTTCTCACGACTAAGAAAAGAGTTTGTTTTCCTATCTAAATTTCTTTATTGTAAATAGTCCTACTGCTTTTTGGCAATTTGTTAATTTACAAAAAAAAACGATCGGGGTTTCTAACAATGATGTGTCTGGATGATAAACAGTCAAGTGATCCTAGGACCATTGCAAGCATGTTTGCGGAATATTTTCAAAGCATTTACAATTCTGCTTGCTCTACCTCTATTGATTCAAGCCACACCAATTCACTCCCATCTATTTTTGAGTGCTCACATTATTCGTTAGATGTTTGTGCAGTTGAAGCTGTCTTAAGTAATTTAAAACCGACGAGTAAACGAGTTATTTTAGGATTTTTTCCAATCGCTTTACGTTATTGTTCCAGCTCACTTTGTTTTCCTTTACATGTGCTATTTAATCAGTCTATTTCAAGTGAAATTTTTCCCGATGAATGGAAGGTTTCGGCCATAGATCCAATTTATAAGTCTGGGAATAGAAACCTCATTTCAAATTATAGGCAAATTTCTAAGCTACCAGTTATTTCCAAAATATTGGATAGCCTTGTGAAGGATAAATTAAATTTTACAATTAAGCAATATTTAAGCAAATATCGACATGGTTTTTGGAAGGGTATGTCTAATGTTACAAACCTAGCGGAATTCACAAATTATTGCATAAAAACATTGGAAAGCCATGAGCAGGTTCATGTGATCTACACTGACTTTGTGAAAGCCTTCAGTAGGGTTAATTTAGCAATCCTTCTAAGAAAGCTGAATGCCTACGGGTTTTATGGTTCATTGCTACAATGGTTAAGCACTTATTTGTATGGCAGGAAACAATATGTTGCTATTGGTGACTATTTTTCTGATGAGATCCTTGTGTTCCAGAAGGAAGTCACCTTGGTCCTTCCTTATTTATACTTTTTATTAATGATCTTCCGAATTTATTGAAATATTGCTCTTGCCTTATTTATGCTTACGATATTAAACTATTTGCCAAAATAAAGACTATGAATGACTGCATAATGTTACAATATGATCTCAATTCCTTCAGTATGTGGTGTAGGTTGAACGATCTATAGCTAAATATTGAGAAGTGTGCTTGTATGAATTATAATAGATCTTTTTATCCAATTTTACCAAGATACACTTTAAACAATTCCCAAGTTAAGGTAGTCGAGGAGTTTAGAGATCTTGGTGTAATATTCGATAGCAGGCTGACATTTCATTTACATATCAATTACGTCGTCTCGAAAGCAAACTCACTTTTGGGAAATATAAAAAGGAACTCGGTTGATTTTAAAGATCCGTACACACTCAAAGCTCTTTATTGTAGTATAGTGCGTCCTGTGTTGGAGTATGCTTGTGTGATCTGGAACTCTTGCATTGCCTTAAATATACGTAGAATTGAAAATATCCAAAAGAAATTTTTAAAGTTAGCATTACGTCACTTGTTTCCTAGAAATGGCACTGATGTTCACCATTCCTATCGTACTAAATGCCTTTTATTTGGTATGCAAACGCTTGAGTCAAGGAGAAAGATGTATAGCATTATGTTGGTTCGTGACATTTTATGTGGGACAATTGGCAGCGAAAATTTGTTAAATCTTATGAACTTATATGCTTCTTGTAGATCTTTAAGACCAAGACCGTTTCTCATGGAGACTCGGCACTACACACTTTATGGTCATTAACCTATTACTCTTAGTATCGAATTTAATGAATATTATTAATTTAATGAATATTGTTTAAATTTAGATATTTGTTTGCTAAGAAAAAACATACTTTATTTTACTATCTTAATTAATGAATTTGTATTTATACTTTGTTTTATTTAAATTGAATTTACATATAAATTTCGAAATCTGTAGACTTAATATCGTAGATTGAATGAATAAATAAATAAATAAATTGGACAATGCAGGAGAAAATTAACGAATAAAAAGTTGGTAGGGAAAAATCAATGTTTATTCTCTCAGCAATAAAGTCATAGTTAATGTTGCTAATTTGTAAGTTAAGGTCGATTTTTCGAAAGTAAAAAGAAAATTAACTTTCCAAATTGACACATTTGTTGCCGTTTTCTTATGAGTATTCCACGGATTAAGACGGATGCAAGAAAGGTGGAAAGTAGATGATCACTCCTATAAACGACACAGCTGTCGCCATCGGATTTGAAGAAGCGGTCGAGTTATCTGTTTATTATGCTAGGTATTCAACTAATCTGATATAGATTTAAGTTATTTAGCAGTTCACAAGCAAAATTTCTGTTTCCGAGGACGTATTAAATGAGACAAAATGAAACCAATCATTGGAAGGCTCCCATTTCAGGTGAGGAATAATACTACCATCGGGTTGTCCCTCATCACACAAAAAATGCCATTCTGTGAGCTACAAGCTGATGGAACACAATTGGTTGAGTGGGGCGCATGTAATAAGAAAATATGTAAGGGCAACGTTTGACGAGTGTAATGTTGAAACTCATAGATGATGTTAATATCATTCAGTCAATTGACACCCTCGTACACGGCGTAATGTCTCCTGCCTCACTTAGTTCTATCGCTAGTTTCACCATCAAACCTTCAACCGTAACACCCGCCGCGCTATGAATGCTCATCAGTAGCTCATTTTCAGACATAATCTGAAATATCGTGTTTCATTCCTAAGCCGTACAACTCGCTTATGGAATGCACCGTCTCGCTCTTTATTTCCCAGTCATTACAACTTGCAAGCATTTAAAACTAACGAGCATGGGTATCTGTTTTTCTTTATGAAATAGTATATATGGTACGTATTTTACCTCTAAGTGGTTACCGTCGAATAATTGTTGGTCACCCGGGTCTAATTGCTAAGCTTACAAACACAAGTACTGACTAAGATAAAATGCCCTAGATTGGGTAAGAATACATCCGAAGCCTTTCTGCAACACACCATTTTCAAAAAATACCAACTTTCGATCTGACAGATCTAGAGAAAAAGATTCCTTCGGTTTGTACGAAGTCAGATGTGATGTGAATGTAGTCATCGAGCAAATGAACAACAGTGCTCCAACCAAGAGTATCTTTAAATCCCGTTCCCCAAGTTAGAGGCGATAAACCAGACCGAGCGTTAAGGGATCACGGACGCCAGAACGTTTCATCTTGAGAACTGGAAGCAACGTTCTTAGGATTCGTAGTAAATTCTTTTCAGTAAAACACGACTATCACAGGTTACAACTAGAGGATGTTCGCCGTTCAAGATACCCCTTTTCACTAACGTCAGTCTCAGCTTCATCTGAATGCATTCATTGCATTTACTAATTTGTTTGCCTTGTGGCTAGCTTCAGTAACATACATTTGAAGAATACGTCTCACCCACTTACTAAGTATCATACATAATAGGACTGAAAGTCTATGCCTCAGGTAAAGACTATTCACGAGTCTGAAGCTCGCTAAGTAAGTGTTATACGCGTATAGTGGTCAGGTGTCAAAGGACCTTTGGGTCAAGTTTATATTTTCCCATTGCTGTTGTTTGTGGTGGTCATTATTATCCGATTTCATTGAAACATTGTCTGTTATCGCATGAACTTATGGATTTTTTGCAAATGGTGACACTCTTTGACACACAGATGTCTCCAATGAAAAGCACATTATGCAGCGGAATGCACTCGATTAAGTAGATATATAATTGAGGCGTTATAAGAAAGGAAACTTATTTCATAAACTATGACAAATATCAATCTAGAACAATGAAGATGAACTGGTGAAAACTCAAATGATTCGTACAGATCCAACCAACGATAGTTTACAAATCTAATATCATATAACACTGATAAGAACAACAGACCTCTCCGCATACTATGGAAATCAATGGAAAGTTTTTAACGACAACGCAAGCACGTATGCATAATCGCGTATAACTAGGAAGGAATAACTTCACTCTTACATATTGTACCTATGGAAAGAAGATCTTACCGAATTTCCACCTAAAATGGTGTAATGATTGGGTGTTTTGCACCAGATTAAACTGTTCCATCGTGCTTGTTTCACATGCATGTACGTATATATTTGCTTGTATCTCCTCCTGGGTACGACATTCCCCCTTTTCTGACCAATTTTTTCGCACCATGTCTAATTATTTACATTCAGTTATACTTTTTCACAATTCTATTTTAGTTTTTGATTTATTTCATATGCAACTTTTCAATTGCAACCAAAATTTGTTTTTGTAAATATTGCAAATGTATTAAATAAAGCACATTATTATTACTACTATGTATGTATTTAGTTTACGTCGTGAATGATTACTCGTATTTATTGACTTCCATCCAGGTTCGAAATTGTTTTTTAGTCTCCACAATTCTAAGGATTAGAATAGCAAGTAGTAATATTGAATTATATACACGGTGAAATTAAAACTGAGCACTTCAGTCACAACCATAAGCTAACTAAACTTAATGGAATATAATGATCTTTTCAGATTTTCTATTTTCAAAAGCCGGCTTTTACGTGAACTACGAAAAACTCCAACTTCAATCTCAATTTAAAATAGATGCCATCCATATGAAAATGACGAGGTGAATTTATTTCGCTGTCATTCGACATAGATGAACTATCTTACATTGAAAACTTTCCCGATTTTAGCCGTTCCAAGAACCACTTTCCACTGATTACCTCATCCGTATACCCTGGCTGTGAATACGTATAAATTGTCAACAATGCCAATTCCCCTCATATTTTACACAAAAATGTCACCCACATTACATAATGTAATGTAAAACTGCTCTCATTGTAGCAACTTTGCAAATTCGAGCAGTTTACAGGCTCGTACAAGTGTTGGGAATTCATTTACAGTGTGTTTGGGCGAAGCTCATGGCGTTTTCGATTGGGTTGGCAGAATGCTTCTCTTTTTGCTCCGGAGCAAAAAAATGACAAAACTTTTTCCCCTCATTCATTTCATTTCAATCAAAATTTTGCTTCTGGTTTTCATTTCAGAATCAAAATTTCACGAAAACGACATTAGTCTGCCATCTACAATATTTTATGGCGTTTTCGTTTGGGCAGGCAGAAGTCTTTTTTTTTTGTACTTCAGCGAACAGGTTACGGCATCTTCACATTTTGTACAAAGCCCGTCTCGGAAGGCAAATGATCACGTGCAAATTGGCACGAATTTTTCGCATAGTTACCGTTAATTTTCGTGACAAAAATCAACAATTTGGATTATTTATTTCACTATGTAGCGTTCCATAATAAATTTCCCAAATCTATATACATATGTCATCTGTTACCATATGTGAACCCTGCTGTAAAATAATACACTTTTCAAATCCTACACTTCTTGATGAAAGATTAGGTTTGAAATTGTTTTTAGTCTCCATAATTCGAAGGATTAGGACAGTAAGTGGTAATGTTAAAGCATAACGATAACATTAAAACTGATCACTTCAGCCACAAACTTAAACGAATTAAACTAGATGGATTAGGATAAACTTTTCAGATTTTATGCTTTCAAAGGGATGCCCTCCGTATGACATAAATTAAAAACTTAACAGTATAGACAGTGCTCTGTACAAAATTAATTAAACCGGAAAACTACTACCTAAAATGCACTTTATTATAAAAGTAAAAATTACAAACGTTACAAATCCAGATAAACTAATGGGCAAGTTAACTTTTGAAAAGGACCACCCGGAATGTAGCAGGTACCTCGATATCGACACACTTGTAGGAGACGTTTGGAAAACCTGTCTAGTGTTTTGTACGACATCTCTATAATGTCATTGGTAGGTTGAATTGCTGAAACGGTCTCTACGAGACACAAATACGTCAGCATAAATTACAGACATTTCGCCTGACATTTTTTCTTTTGACTTAGGTGGGCAAATTACTACATGACATTTCATTCTGTGAGAGTATTTGGTTCATGGTTGGTAAGCAACTACATTATAGTAGAAAAATGGCGGGGTAAATGCAGATTTCTAGTTCTTTTTTACCAACAGATGGCATTGTGGTGTATGATATTCGCCACACTTTGTTTGTTTTTCTTTTCACATTTCAAAGTCAAAGTGACAAGTACTGTCAAAAAATTTCATGGTTGATGTCTACAGAGATGTTTTGAATAAAAACCAGACATTTTTTTCGCCTGTAAGATACCCCTGTCCACTGGACATTTTGATTTCATGAAAATTTGCTTAACACCAACGATGTCTCGTGGAGACCCGTTATTAGTCAAATGATTCTGATTAGTTGAGAGCTCGAGAATTGCCTGCAAAACTAGGTGACATTTCGTGAGCTAGTGGACTGCATTTTAAGGGAAACAATTTCTCCCTGAAATTTCAGGCAGATGAAGAAACTTCAAACATCTCATCTCAAATTAAAATAAGCAAAGTACTGGGTCACATGTCATGGTTCATGTGCAATAACCTAAGCAACACAAGTGGGATTCGAAATCGGGAAAAATGTTGTTTGTTGGATATAATGAAACGACAGTGACTAAGAAAATAGTCAGCAGCAGCTTTCATGAAATCTGACGTGAAGGTAATTGAATGTAGACCAACTGATATTAAGATATCGTTTCAATGGATGACACTAAGAAAACTTCACCAATGTTTATCGTCTATTGACGAAATTTTCGATGATGTTACTAATGAAGAGCCGTTAGATTGTGAACTAACGAAAGGATATTTGATTGATATTTATCAATTAAAAAAAAAAACGCTGTACATTAAGAAAAACCTTTAGATTTGCACAGGATATAAACTAACAAAGAAATTACATAAAGTGTGCTTATTTCGTGAATGGTAACACTTAGCTCATGTCTGATTTGACATATAATTAGTTTTATCCTTCCGGTTAATAATGGAAAATAATTTCATTCAAATGGCTGCCTCGGCTGGCCATGCAGTAGCCTACACGATCGGTCCAATTTTTAAGCACATTATCGATTGTGTGCAGCTGTATTTCACCAATGGCTTCACGAATATTGTCCTTTAAAGCGTCAATTGTCTCTGGCTTGTCGGCGTAACACTTATCTTTTACGGCACCCCACAAATAATAGTCCAACGGTGTCAAATCGCAGCTCCGAGGTGGCCAAACGACATCAGCTCTGCGGCTGATAATGTGATCTTCAAAAACAGAGCGCAAAACATCGAGTGTAGCTTCGACTGTGTGGCACGTAGGTCCTGTTGAAACCAAATGTTGCCAATATCCTCCTCTTCAATTTTTGTGAACAAAAATTCGTTCAACATGGGCCGATAACGATCGCCATTGACTGTAACGGCCACTCCTTGCTCATTTTCGAAGAAAAATGGCCCAATAATGCCTCTGGACCAAAATCCGCACCAAACAGTGACTCGTTTTGGGTGTATCGGCTTTTCAATGTATGCCTGCGGGTTTTCTGTGCCCCAAATGCGACAATTTTGCTTGTTTACATACCCGCCAAGATCAAAATGAGCTTCATCTGAAAAGATGATTTTTTTTGGCAAAATCGGCATCTTCTCTAAGTCGATCGCAGGCCCACATAGCGAAGCGAAAATGCATTGGATGGTCAGTTGGCTTCAACTCCTGAACCAATTGGACTTTGTATGGCGTCATACCAAGGTCTTTATGCAAAATTCGTCTCAATGATGTCTCCGAAATGTTCAATTGTTGAGAACGACGGTGAATTGATGTTGATGGCGCTTCACGCACACTTTCTGCCACAGCAGCAATATTCTCGGGTGTACGCACTGTTTTTGCTTTTCACGCTTTGGTTTATCGATGAGGATGCCAGTTTCTTTCACTTTTTTCACGAGATAACGAACATACGGAGCTGACGGTGCTTCTCTTCTTCCAAAATCCGTACGCAATTTTCGCACACATTCTGCAACATTACCATGATTTTCAAAGTAATGTCGCAATATTTCCCAGCGTTGTTCAAGCGCATACACAACCATATTCGTTCAGCGGAAGGATAAAACTAATTATCTGTCAAATCAGACATGAGCTAAGTGTTAACATTCACGAAATAAGCACTAGTTGAAAAAAAAGGTTAGATGGCGGACCCTTTACAATAAGCAAATTGTAAAAAGTTACAACAAAATAAAATAATGAGAACAAAAAAAAAATAATAATACTGTCTTAATAATAACAATTATAAGGATGAATTGATAACAACAAAATTAAAATAAATTAAATAAAAAACGCAACCAATTAATAAAAAATTACAACAAAAGCTATATCAATTCAAACTGGATAAGAGGTCAAAGAATGCTGATTGAAATTTTCTGAAATTTTCGATTCTAGACTACACGTGATTAGGGAGATTAGGTCGCAAATTTATGTGGCGATCGGATAAACAAAAGTTAATTTTTTGACACAGGTAAATTGGCTCTTTCTTGTGAATAACTTTGAAAAGGAAGGAACAGTACTTATAAATATTTGAAATACGCCTCTAAGTTATAGCCAAGAATTTTATGGGCTTCAGGCGCCATGTAATCAAATATACGAAGAACAATGGGATTAATAGCAACCCTAAGTTTTTGAAGCGTGTGCGAGTCTGGGTCGGCAAACAACTCACAACCATAAGAGATTATTGGAACTCTCAATGCCTTCTCACTAGTTTAAGGTTAAATTGTGTCGGCAAAATTGTTTTTGTTATAAATAGCCCTCATAGCAACGCGTAGACTTTTTTTTATAATAGAGTTTACTATATACTTATGAGCGTCCCAAGTTAGTTTATTGTTGAAGATGATTCCAAGATTTTTAGCATGGGTGTCATATTCAACTTTAGATGTCTTTAATATAACGGAAGGAAAGTCAGAAATGTGGTTGGTATTTAGATATGTTTTGTCAGGGTTTAATTTAAGACCATTCCGTATGGACTAGTTGAATATTGAAAATAGGTCCTCATTTCGAAATTGCGTCTTCAACCATGCCAATAGAAAAACTAATGTGCAATTGAACATCGTCAGCATATATGTGGAATCGACAATGAAATTAAACAGAATGTAAGTCATTTATGAACAGAGAGAACAGTAATGGACCAAGAATTCATCCTTGGGGAACACCACTATTAACAGGGAGTAACGAAGACATTTTATTATTACATGAATCAGCTTGCCAGCGAGTTGTCATTTATGGATAAATAAGTTTATTAAATTTTTATTAAAGGATGTTCACAATAATATGGTATCCTACAATGAGGATCATTTTTGATAGCTTTAACCGTGAAGATGAACATGAAAATTGATCAGATACATGCAGTTACAGCTTTTTTACAAGGCGATTTATCTGAGAAAATGGGCAGGACAGTGGCCACATATGTAACTTGAATAAATCAATTTACGGTTTAATGCTTAGTAGTCGCCAATGTAACATTAACCTGAAAGCAGCCCTACCATCATTTGGTTTAACAAAGTCGAAGCTAGATCCATGCGCTTACTACAGTCAGAATTCTCAATTGATTGTGGCTATAAACGAAGATGACATGCTTATATTTTGGCGTGATGAGAAAATCCGAAACAAGTTAAAAGCAACATTAGGCAGTACGTTCAAAACGAAGAATTTAGGAAAAGCTATAAGTTGTATTGGTCTGAACATACGAGTATATACGACGCAAATTCAAAAGGCATTTGGTTGACGATGACGATGTCCCAATAACTCTGTGTGTGGTATCCCTAAAAAGAAGGTTACGTTATCGTATATTTTGATCTGCTTCCAGGGAACCAAATGATTAATTTAAATATTTACTGCTAACAATTAATGAAACTGGAACAAGCAATCAAAAAAGAACGGCCAGAATGAACAAATCACAAGGTAATCGTATTCCACCATCACAACGCTAGACCTCACATCTTTGCTATCTCGTGAAAAATTATTGATCCTTAGTTGGGAAGTGATATCACGTTCACTCTACAGCCCCGACCTAGCACCATTAGATTTTTATTTGCTAAAATCTTTGACTGGTAAAACTTTCACGAACAATGATCCCCTGAAACCAGACTTGGGTCCAGTTTTGTGCTAATAAAGACTAGAAGTTCTATGAGCATGGAATGGTGAAATTGCTACAAAACTGGCTGCAATTCATTGAACAAAATCGAAGATATACAATATAATTGATTAAAGTTTATTCTTTGTATAAAAAAGTAGTTTTATTAGATAATAAAAAATCTAAATCTAAATTACATAGCATTAGATGTTATATGCATACTTCAACTTTTAATAGAAGATGAAGCTGTAGGTCGATATTCTTTAACCATATTTCAATTTTGTTATGGCTACTTACTGCGTTATTAAAAAAAATTATAAAGCTATTTAACAAATACCTTCACCTCTCTTCAGTAATGACCGCAGAGCTGTACAAAATTTTCGAAATTGAATTAAAAACAAACGAAATCAATTTAAAACCATTTTGATTTTTTATTTTTTTTATTACATGAAATCAGTTTAAAACAATTTTATTTATTTTTTTTTACAACCTTTAGTGTTTTTTACAACATTATCGTCTTAATTATAAAATCTTTACAGGATAATCATTTTTTCTACAGAATAAAAAGAGTACTACTACAGTTAATATAAATAACAAGAAAATCAATTCAGATTGCAGTTATTTCTCTTTTGTTTTAACCAATATCATGCCGGTCTATAAAATCTTTAGCACAAACAATTTTAATATTTATTTATTTATTTTTTTTTTTAATGTAATACTTAGACAGCTGTTCTGCTTTTTCTAAAATAATATTTATTTATGTCTTTAAAGTTTAAGGTTTTTTTGCACCTTGCATATTTTGCGAAAAAGGGCAATATACGAGTACATATAAAGGATATATATAAAAGAAATATATAATGTTAAAACCCTATTTTTCTTTTTATATAAGCCCATATAATTAGTGTTATTTGTTTTTTATTTTTATTTTAAAAGCGTTACTGAAACTTGGACTATACACCCATATTTGTATTTATTTTTTTTCAAATGTGTATCTATAAGGATTCTTAGACTTTTTTCTTGGTCCACTTTGTTACAAAATACATATATGTTCCTTCTGTTAAGATGTATAAAAAATATTCTTTTTCAATATTTCTTTATATTTACTATTTATTTCTTTGGTTCAAGTGGTTTTATTTATAAGTACATTTTTATATAAGCGTTATTTCTACTACTAATCAGATCTCTACTAAAATTTTAAATTCAATACATTACACAACACAATAGCAAAAATGTTAAATTGGTTTTATTCAATGACGTAATATTTCGATTCATAAATATATTTTCGATATTAATAAATAGAACGGTTAACTGTGTTATTTTCTAGCTAGTTCGGTTATTTAAATTGTTTACTGATATGATTTAATATACATATGTACAATATATATATTGTTTTTTTAATTTATATAATTTCTTATTTAAAAGTGGAATGAATAATTGATTTCTTATTGTGATTTCAAATTGATAAACATTTAATGGATAGTGCTAGATTTGTTTTGGTCTAGTCTATTACAACAATAAAGGAAAGAGATATTTTTCTGATGGATGTTTTATGATAAGAAGTTTGGAATAACTTTTTTTAAACTCCGAAAAGTATTCTTGCAAAGTTTGCATTATATTTGAATATGAAATTAGTATTAATAGGTTAAGAAGATACAGATTGTTACACGTTTTGATCGTTGCAAGAAAACCTTAGAAAATTTAATTCTATAGATAGTTAGACAAACATGCCTCACGCATTCAACGTTCAGTAATCGATATTGGAAGTGAGGTATTAGAGATTTCGCAACCAATGTGTTGCCACTCACAAAGGAAGCTTGCATACAAAACGGGGCCATTGATTTCTTTGAAACAAAAAAATATAACTGCAGATACGCTGGAATATTATCTTATATCTTTCAAAACACTTCTAGAATTGTTGGCGAATAGCGCAGTAAGAATGCTCATGGTATGATCGGAAGATATAATGACTGGCTCAACAACTCTCACTATAAGAAAATCATAACATCAACTGATATGTTTTTTCAAAATGTGAAGATTATGCATTCGCGGTTTGTCGGTTCGGAACCATCGGGTTCAGATTCCGGAACTGTGCTTTCCTCTCATCATGTATCCCAACTCACCGACTATTAGGAATGGATGGGCGCTGGGACTTGTTTTGCTGTATGTTTACGCAGGCACTTTATAAAGAAATTGATATTGTAACATCCTAAACTTATTTTCAAGATTTTATTCCATTGTACATAATTTTAGTTTTAATAAAGGCTGGACTACATTCGGCAAAAAGTAAAGTGTGCGCATGAAAATGTTTTGTCTCTTTTTTCACCATTACAAATCTGTAGTTTTCTCTCAACTTTTCAAAAAGTAATTTACTTGAAAGTTGGCGTACCCCTTAACTTTAAAGGAATTTACTTTTTGAAAGCTCAGAATGAACTAATTCATTCACAAAAAAAAATGTATTAGTTCCTGATTTCATACTGAGGTGGCTGTGATGCACGCAGATTTTTAACAAACGACCAAAAACAGATTTTCAAAGTATATAAATTTTTTTTTCATTGCTTACTTGATTAGAACACATTTTTATTGTTCACAAAACATTTTACTGTTTTTTACAAATAAAATTCTTCTTTATATGCTTTCTAAAAGCTTTCAATTGTAAAAAAATAGCTTTTTAGGTCAGTTTTTGACTAGCAGGAAGCAGATGCGTATGTGTGTGAGCTTTCACTTTTTGCCGAATGTAGTTCATACATAACGCTTTTATATTATGAATTACTGAATTCTTAATTACTTTATTATTCTTCTTTTTAACAATATTTTATTGCATCTTTTTATACCAATATTATTTCATTATTATGTTAAAATCTATAAAGCGAACTATGCAAGAAAACCAAAGGTATAGGGTACACCTAAAGTAGAAAGTAGAAAAAGCTCTAAGTTAAAAGCTTTCACTAGAAAAAGCTCAACTCTTTACTTGGAAGAATAGTATAAAAGCCGAACCCATGCACGTACATTGTTCCTCATTATTATTATCAGTCATCACGGACATTCGAGACGAGCGGACGTGCGATTTAATTTAAAAATAAAAACAGTTCAATTTAGAATCTGCCTAAAACATCAAAACCAAAGAAAAGAATTTTCTACCCCGAAAGACGAAAATCTAATTAATTCATCACTGGGAAAAGCGGCAGTAACCTCTACCTACAATGGGTAAGAAGGAGCGTTCAAAGGAAAAGGTGCACGATGAGTTTGTGGCACACTGCAAAGGACAGGTAGCAATTTTCGGACCGAGCTTTGCTACATCCTTGCACTCGAAATTGGCGGACTGCGCAATTCTGTACGATGGAATTGCGGATACCCATACAGAACATGATAGCAGTATTGAAGAAGAGATGGTATCCGAGGAAGTGAATGACTCAGATACCATCGTGGACACGTCATCCGAGGAAGAACCATCTAAATCTTCTCAAGAGGACGAGGATTTTCCGCCTATTCGGACGAAGAAGCAAAAGGATGCGCACCCCCTAGAGCTTAACCACAACAGAAAGCAGCACCTGTACCTATACCAGCCCCAACAGCAAAAGCAACACAAAACAACTCGAGATCATATCAGGCTTCAACATCTAAGGCAGGCTTGAAGTCCATGTCACCACCATAGGCTCCAGCAAACCCAAGACGGACAATACTGCCTCCTATTGTTTGTTTTTGGCTAAACGTGGCAGACTTGGGTCGCTTTTTTTTTTTTATAATTTACGCGCGCCTAAGGGGTTAGATACCCTTTTACTGTTGCCAGGGCGCGGGCGGAAAGATAGAAGGAGGAGAAAGGAAAATTGTTTTTGTAGTTGTTTGAAACTCAGGTGTGTTTGGTTTCTATGTTTGCTCTCCAGGGGTGGGAGTCCGAATAGGATGGAGAGTTTTTCTTCACTCAGAGTGATTCGAGGTATATCACAGTATTTTTCTTTTCTGTGCTTGAAACTCTACAACAGCCAAATCTACGTGTCGGTGTTATGCCTTCACACGCAGAATTTTTCTGTCTGAGTTCCAATTACACAATGAAAAACTGACTTGCCATGAGCAGGATTCGAACCTGGACCCTCCGAGTGAGAAGCGTTTGCTACTACCACTACATCACGGCCACCTTTGCAAAGCCGCAGGAATTAACATACAAAATACACAACATAAATAGCTCGAAATCTGTTATAACAACATCGAGCAAGGAGGACCACACAAAAATTAGAGAGTACCTCCAACGGCAGAAAACGGAGTTAAATACGTACACAGCGAAGGATGAAAAAAAACCTTATTGGTCTTAAAGGGGGTACACCACACGTATCAGGCAACTCCTTAAGGAAGGAGTACAAGTGATTAATGTGACTCCATATAAATCCACCAGACCAGGCAAATTATTTAATAACTTTGTAGTTGAAGTTACCAAAGGGTGTAATCTGGCCACCATCAATTCAAAAACGCTTTTGGTAAACCAGAAAAATTCAGGTCAAATGGCATTAAGCAATGCCGTAACTGCCAGAAATTTGGACATATTGCCAGCAACTGTGGGATGAAATACAGGTGCGTTAAGTGCAAAGAGGACCACCTACCTGGAAACTGCCCAAGGACAACGGAGAACACAAAGGATGCAGCGGATTATTGCACAAACTGCAAAGATGTTGGACACCCAGCCAACTACGAGTATAAAGGGTGCCCTAAATACAAAGAAAAAAATCACGGAAAAAAATAAACCGGCCCAGAAGAAAAGGGATCAACGGCAGTTTGCGACCTCATCAACAACAAAGAAGATTTCGGCTGGATTGAGTTTCGCAGAAGCAGCTGCTTTAGCAAACAACACAAAGAAGCCACCACCTAGAACACTTCAACTAACGCAAAAATCACAGGCAACCACAAAGCCAGCCCAACAGTCAGCCAACAAACCTGCACAACAAACAGCCTCAAGAACACAACACACGCAGCCTAAATATCACTTCAATATCTTTGAGGATACTGAGAGGTCATTTGCCACTGACCTCTTGACTCTTCTACAGAAGGCAAAGCAGGTGGTGCCATCCAACTAAGGCATTCTCGATGATAAACGAAAAACAATGCTATTGGCTAAACTTATCTGTGAACTGTCGTAGTATATGTCGTGGTATATTCCTGGAATTAAGTACCTACTCCGAAATGTATTATATGTAACTGTAACCATTTAATGAGAAATAAAGTAACCCTTTTGTCAATTCCTTTCTGTGTGTGCGTTCGCTGTTGTTGTCATGTGAAGAGCAAGGCATGAGAGGGAGAGTGACCCCCTGCCGAGTATGGCCCGTGCCAGGGTTGTAAAAGAATACAATCTTTAGGGAATGCACTCTTTGAAATCCATGCAAAGAATTCAATTTAAAGATTGCATTGATTTATTCTTTGCATTCTTTTGCATTCTCTGCATTCTTTTGCATTGTCTAAGATTACATAAAATTCTGTTCCACAAACATTATTCGTTTGGAAATTAAGGCAAAAAAAAAAGAAAATTTGTAAATATTTTGTTAGAGATTTGTTATAAGTAGGTTCATATCATCTCCTTGCCTGATAAACGAGTAAGGAGAAAAACTTAAATGAAACACAGTGCTACCGATATACATTTCTATTAAATAAAAAACATCTCGCTTGGCATTCCAAGCCTTATGACAACACCTGAATTGGCCGAAAAAATACAACCCAAATCAATGTTTATTCATTCAAATAGAGCAAGAAGCATTCTCTATTGATAAACTAGGTTACCTTACTATACCTTATCCAACAAAACATGTCAGTACAGGGCTTATGGGAAAGCTTTTTTTCTAACAGTGGTGCCTGTAGGTGGACTCAATGGCACATTACCACTGAAACACAAAGGAAGCCACTGAACTTTGTGTACAATTGTTGTTGTAATTATTTTCAAATTTAACCACACGCTATGACTTGCTTGCCCAATAGCCGTGGGCAGAATGATCATAAAATCACCATTCGCCATTACTGCTGGCTGTGCATTGAAAATAATCTCATCAAAGCAGTGTTACCATTCTCAAATGTTAGCACATCGTTACTGATTTTTCAGAGTTATTGTTACAGATTTGAAGCTTTTGAGAACACAAAAATGAGTTTGTGTGTAATAATATGTGTGGTGGTGTTGTCATTTGAGTTTTTTTTCTCCTCTTTTTGAGAAACCGTTAAAATGTAGTCAAACCACTTTTTTCGACTTTGTATTTTAAATTTTATTTGCGTGCTATTTTAATGCATTGCAACAAAGCAGTGCAATTAGTGATCATATTATTGTTGGACTATGTGCGTTTTAGTGATATTGTGTTAAATAATAGTGGTTCAAATTACTGTGTTGTGTCGGTGTTAATTTTGTGTTTAAGAAAAATGATTATTTTCGCGGTGTTTTGAAACTAGAATTCATTGACTCTGCAATTAGTGATCATATTTAATAGCGTAAGTATTAGTAGTGATATTGTGTCAAATTAATAGTGATTAATTAGTTTTAAGCAACTGTGTTGTGGCTAAATAGAAAAATGTCTACAAAGTCTGCAAAGGAATTAAGTGCAGAAAAGAAACAACAACTTGTTAATGCAATTAACAAATTTTATGTCCTTCTTAAAAATAAAACGGAATCCGTGAGAAAAGCAGCTGATGTCTTTTCTGTTACGGAACGAACTGTATATAGGCTTTTAAAGGAAAATAAAATTAAAGGCCGCAATTCGCCTTCAAAGAAGAAAAATAATTCAGGTCGCAAAAGCAGGGTCGATGATTTTGACAAATGTGCCGTCAGGCGCATAGCCCATCAGTTTTTCATGCCAACAAAATGCAAATATCACAAAAATAAGCAGATCAACTTTACATGCAATCTTAAAAGAAGATCTTAAATTTAAATTCGTCAGATGTGGGATATGGACGTTTTCGCCGAGGAAGCAGTCGAAAGATTAGTAATAAATATAAATGCCGATAGTAGCAGCACTAACTTTTCATCAGACTAATAGATTTTAATATTATAAATTAATGAAGTTATTTTTACTTTAAATTAATGAAATTTTATATTTTTACATTATACTTTACTATATTTATTATGAATTATATTTTTGTTTACTATATTTATCATGAATAAATAAAAATACATATATTTTTTAGTTCTTTTTTCGGGAACTTTTTTTTTAAATCAAACTAAAAGGGATTAGGCTAGGAATACCCTTAAAAAAACGCGCCACCGCTTGGTGGTGAGGAAAAAGATAAATGAAATTTATATCGTTCAGCAATATTTTTATTTGTTTATTTTAAATGGGGAGATGGTAACCCTAAGCGAAATGCTATTTCTCTTTGTGGTGATTCATCATATACACCATGGCAACCCTATGAGAGCTTTAAAGAGGGACACATTTATGCATGTAATTGCAACCAGACTAAGAGGCAAATGTCCTATCTTCCCTGTGCTGACATTTATTCTTGGATAAACTATAGATCCCAAGCCAAACTTTGCAAAACATGGAGAGATGTACTCTCTGTAAATAAGCTAGCAGTGCAGACGTATTGATAAGTTAAAAAAAAAAAAAAAAAGTTAAACAAGTAAGTAGTCGAGCATCACTTTAAAGTGATTTTTGTTCAGTCCAAGTAATCAGTTGAATTTATCTCCTATAATTTCCTCAATGATAAACGCAAACACATTAATTTGTTGTTCAAGCGATTTAAGTTTTAGGTACGAGTACAAATTTTGAGTTGATAAAAGTTACTTCGGGCAAAAATCTGACAATTGAGTTACTGTGTTTAGATAACGATTCCGTTAAACAGTAAAACACACGCATAAATTGTAAAAAAAAAAAACAACATAAGGTATGTTATTAAATATAAGAATAATACTGTGGTAGATACGATATATGATATTAGAATATTCTTTTATTACAATTGTAGTTAACGTTAAGAAATCAAACAATAGGTACTTCGCTTAAAGTGTTTCGCGTTTTAAATTTGAATCCAGTCTTAGAATTGCCTGTTTAGGGTACATTTTTGAGATATACAACGCTAAAATGACATAAAACTGATTTTGATTTTCAAATAATTGCATTCTTTTCTAATATTTCCTTCACTGAAATTTATATTGGTGTATACCAGTAGTCTTTTAGTTAAACTACATCTTCAGGTGGAGTCTTACAACTGATCAAAGGTTTTTAATCAAGAATTAATGTTGCTTCGCAAGATCATCAGCAAAGAAATACAGTAATTTGCGCCGTATTGATCGAAGAATCGACACTCAAGCAAATAACAGTAAATTGCGCTGCAACAAATGTATATTGTACTTACTTAAACTTTTAACAAAGAAATGTCTGTATTTCATGCGAAAAATATTCAATTGATCGAGATTCTCAATCAAATCTACTAGAAAATTATTGAGTTTGAATCCATGTTCCAAACTCTATCCCATGATATAAAAAAACAAAATAAAAAAATTGTGTAGATTTTAAGACCGTTTTTGTGTATATTATCTAGTGACAATCTTAAAACTCAGGATGATTTTTCATCCGACGATCATCAAACCGATCCCACTTTTTCTCCACGATCATCCAAGCGTGGAATCCAAAGTCAGTATGATGACGACAATGAATGTGCGCGGAGAAAGAAGCAGAAGCGTGACTTACGACCAGACGCTGAAAACGATCAAAATGAAAGCATCAGTACACGAGTTTTGACGTCAACCTCTTCACCATTGGAAAGCTGTAAGACCCCTCACTCAGAACAACCTTATCTTTTCGGAAAAATATTTCAAAATAATAAAAGCGGTTAGTGTTAGAACTTTTGTAAACTATTATTGTTTTTGAATCCTTCCCTGACGCGGCCTTCCACAATTTCATAGAAATAACAATAGAATAAACGACTAGATCGCACATAGCTTATCTTTTTGCTGACAGTAAACAAAATTTGTATGGAAATTTTTATAAAGCATACGAGTTTTTATTTAATTGTATTTAGAAATGACTTCTAAGCGTATCAAATCATGCTTCAGACCTCTTCTTGTATTTAGCTAAACAACACGGAGTTTCAAAAGAAAAGAAATGGCGTATTGGTCGAATGCAGTGCCTGCAAGGTTAAATTACGAGGATCTCTGCAAATAACATCAAATTTTACGCGACATCTGCGAGTAAGGCATCACAACATATTCGAGAAATATGAAAATGAGAAAAGCCGCAGTCATAGGAGTAAAAATGGTTCACAAGAGGAGTTTAACATTCTTCTTGTGAAACAATATGCTTCCTATTCGAATTGTTGAAGATGAGTCATTGAGGAAACTCTTTCGATTTACCAATAACAATTTAAGGGTAATGAGTAGGCCAACAACCTTAAAGGTGATTGACAAGGTCAATGGTTGACAAAATAAAAAAACACAATTTCCAAAAACAAACATTTTTGCACAACTGCTGATGTGTGGTCCACAAAACATCGCAGTTTTTTGGGCTACACATGTCACTGGATTAATGAAAACTTCGAACGAAAATCGGTTGTTTTATCGTGTGAGCGTTTTTATGGGTCACACTCATATGATTGAATCAATGACTTGATACAAGAAATTCATTCAGAATTCAGCTTAAATTGTGAAAACATAGTGGCTTCCGTAACAGATAATGGGACGAATTTTTTAAAAGCTTTCAAGTGTCTAAAAATGTCCACAGCCGAAGATGTACAAGAGAGTTCTGACGAAGAAGAATTTCAATCCTTGGAGTTTAATAATCAAGTTTTCGAAAACACTCTTCCAAAATACATTAGATGCACATCGCATACCCTGAATCTTATTGCTTCCACTGATTTTAATTAAATTTTAAAGCAAAATTCATCGATTTTCACCAAACATAAAAGTGTAAGTATAAGACATAATCAAATATCGTATTTGAACAGTAAAGAACTCGGTATCAATTTTTTTGAATAGAGTCAATATCTCGAAAAAAAAAAAACAATTGTCCATTACCTTCGTTGGAATAGAAATTTAAATTAATTAGTGAAGTGTTTTTACGTCAAAGTTTCAGAAAATGATATTTGATGTTTTTCTGTTCAACTACGATTTATTTTAATAAACAAAAACCATACCTATTTGCTCCAAAAGTATTGCAAAAATGTTCTTATCTCTGGAACAAAGTAAATAGACCTAAGTCCTCAGAGAAAATAATCTCCGTTATTGACTCACAGCTGAAATATCCGGTCGCTACTCGCTGGGATTCATTGTTCGACTCCATAAAAGACATTATAGAACACCAAAGTAATCTCACCGAACTTTGTAAGCAGCTGGAGATATCAAAATTTTTTGGTGCGGACTTTGAATACTTGGCAGATTATGTCCAAATCTTAAGCCAAATATCCGAGGCTTTAGACTTTTTACAGCGTCAAAATGGAATCTTTTATGGGTATCTTCTTCCAACGCTAGCTACGATAAAGTCAAAGTTTCGGAAAATCAGAATTTGCAATTCGCTTAAATATACTATCGGTGTTGGATGAGTCTTTAGTAAACAGATTTGAGGACTATTTTAATTTAACTAAAAAAGCCAATGTTGCTATAGTTGCCGCTGTCCTCTGCCCTTCAGTCAAACTGAGGTGGATTCTACCACTTAATCCATCTTATAACGATGCAAAGATTGCAGAAATAAGCTCAATTGTACCAAACGCAATTCAGGCTGTGCAAAATAAACAGGAAACCGAGATGTCCCATATTGATTTTTTTTTGATTTTTTTTTACAAACGGTAAGAATCATAATTTCATGATTTTTTTTTTTTGTTTCGCATTGTAACTCCACGTACATGAAAAAAAAAGTATTATTATTTCAGGCGATCAGGAACAATATCAAACGACTTCTAGTCCTTCTATAAATACACAATTGGAGTCCTCAGCCGAAAATGAATATTTTGGGTATCTCGCAGATCCATCAACGTCGATTGATATGTTGAAAAGTACCCAATCTTAAAAGCAACATTTTTAAAATATAGTACTCCCTTACCCTCTTCAGCTGCAGTTGAGCGTTTATTTTCATTCACTGGAATGATTAAAACTCCACGACGCGGAGTTCTTTCTGATAGCAATTTTGAAAAATTGCTTTTATTAAAAGTCAATAATTTAGAGGAAATTTAGGTTGCAACTTTTTAGCAATTTGGTATATACAATATAAAATATGAACAATAAACTCCTTTCAATACTCGTATAACATACTCTTAATTCAATATAGGTCATGTTCTCTGCACACAAAAGTTCTACACGATAAATCAGGTTTATATTCTCGTAAGTCCAACAATTATCTAAAATCGGTTTTACATATAACATACATATACTCTAATCGATATCACTAAAACATTTAAACATTTTGTAACTATTTACAGGGATCTTAAAAAGAAGTCATGTTGATATTTTTGCCATTTTTATTAAAGTTTGCTAATTATGAATTGAGTTTTATTTATATTTTATTTATAAAAGACTTAAATTTTGGTTGTGTATATTAAGTGAATGTATAAGTATATTAAGTTTTTTGTTTAAATAAAAATGTACTTTGTTTCATTTAAGTTTTTCTCCTTACTCGTTTATCAGGCAAGGAGATGATATGAACCAACTTATAACACCTCTCTAACAAAATATTTAAAAATTTTCTTTTTGTTTGCCTTAATTTCCAAACAAATAATGTTTGTGGAACAGAATTTGATGTAATCTTAGACAATGCAAAAGAGTGCAAAGAATGCATAAATTCCCAAAAGATTGCATTCAATGGACTGCCGTGAGATGAATAAAAAGAAAAAGAATAAAAGAAAAAGATTTATTGTTAAATGAATGATGATTGCATAATTTTTTTTTTAGATCTCAAAGTGAACCCAGTCAATGCAATCTTTAAATTGAATTCATCAAAGATTTTATTCGGAAAAGATTGCATTCTTTTACAAGCTTGGCCCGTGCGTTGTAATGTGAGGAAAAAGTGCGCAGTGTATGTAAAAGGAAATCGGGGAGTTGTTAACAAGATAGCAAGCGTGGTACGTTGAATTCTACAACGCTCGTGGACTTACCTTGTTTTATCATGACGGACAGGAGTGAAATGCAAATTACCAGTACTCCGACATATGTATATATAGACGATCAAAAAACAGTGCAATTAATATGTTAAATGCTTCTTCACTTGTAACTACTTGGCACAATAATCTGCTTCCGGCTCAACGTAACAGACCTTGCACGCTATGCAAAGCCCTCAGGACTCCAATACAAAGTGTATAAGATAAACAGCACGAAATCTGTGGTGACGACCACAACCAAGGACGTGCACATCAAAATGCAGGAGTACCTACGTAACAGGAAAACTGAATACAACACTTATACTGCAAAGGAAGACAAAAAATCCTTACTGGTGTTGAAGGGGATACATCACTCCTTTCAGGTGCAAGAAGTCAAGGACGAACTACTGCAGGAGGGAATACCTGTCATTAATGTGACCCCCTACAAAGCAAACAGACCAGACAAGATTTTCAACAACTTCGTCATTGAAGTTGTTAAGGGCAGTGATCTACCTGCCATTTATTCAAAGACCCTTTTACTCAACCAAAAGGTGTTTTGGGAAAAATTCAAGGCAAACGGCATTACCCAATGCCGTAATTGCCAGAAGTTTGGACATGTGGCAAGTAACTGCGGCATGAGATATAGATGTGTCAAATGCCAAGATGACCACCCTCCAGGAAACAGCCCAAGGACTGCAGCAAATTTAAAAGACGAAGCAGTTTACTGTATTAACTGCAAACAAGTAGGACACCCAGCAAATTACAAAGGGTGCCCTAAATATAAGGAAAAGCTTGTTGAAAAGAACAAGCAAACGGAGAAAAAGAAGGAGCAACACCGGTTTGCTGTTTCTTCCGCAGCAAGGAAGATCACAGCTGGACTAAGTTTTGCCGAAGCAGCTGCCCTAGCCACAACAACAAGCAAACCAAACCCACAACTAGTGAACAAGCCAACAATCCTACGAGCAACATCAAACCCAGTGAAAAATCCAGCCAAACCAACAATGCGACCAGCCGCCAAAGCAATTCAAATTCGGTACTGATCTGCTGACCATTCTTCAGAAGGCAAGGAAAGTGGTGCCACCCAACTACGGTTCGCTCGAAGACAAGCAAAAAACAGTTGTCCTGGCTAAATTGATTTGTGAATTATGTTCGCAATAAATAGGCTTAGCATTTTTACTTACAATGTTAATTCGATATACTCTGTAGCCAGAAGAAGCGCACTGAGCATATTCATTAAGACTCATAATCCGGATATTTTACTCCTACAGGAAACTCTCTTGAACAGAAAGAACCTATATAAACCTGTAGGTTATAGTGTCATCCGAGAAGATAAAGGACCCGGAAAAAGAGGTACAGGTGTTGCTCTCAGAAATTCCTTCAAGCACAATCAACTCAAAATCACTGGATTACAGTCACTGGAAGCGACAGCCGTCATCATAAATGTAACTGAAGTGGATACTTTACTTGTTGTATCGATATATAATCATGTTGGTGCCTCACCGGCTAACATTGACAACGATTTACAAAGGATCAACGACGCATGTAACATTCACACATACTGCATTATTGGCGGAGACTTTAACGCAAGACATCCGATCTGGCAAGACGACGAATCATCTCCACAAGGAGTTGCCATCCAACATTGGCTTAGTGATCACAACCATGCACACTCTTTAGTAGTGGTGTCACAGCCAACAAAAACGTTTCCCAGGACTCCATCACTGTTGGATCTCTTCTTGGTCTCGTCAAACTTCATCAACATCTTGCCGGACTTCCGGAACTACACTTGTTCTTCCCATGTAAGCGATTAACCACATCAACTTTAGAGCAGTCAACTGGTCCCGTTTTCAGAACGACATCGAGCCGGAGCTTGAATTGCCAACCCAGATAAGCTGTCTCACAAATGAAGAAGTTGAAAGCAACATTGGCCATCTACAGACAGTGATAAATAATGCTATTAAAAAACAGGAAAAGCCATTAACAAGCAAAGACAAATATGGGAACCTTCCCCAACACATCCAAGCCATATATCACCACAGACAATGGCTACGGAAACGCCTCCAGAGAATCTTCCACCGGACCTGGAACAGAACGAACGACGAATATTTAACTGTCAACTCACAACTCATTTGTACAAACATAATGTTTCGGCGGGCGATAAAATACCACCGAGAAGAAGACTTCCGAAAAAGGCTCGAAGACATTAAGCCAGGACCCGATGCTTTCCAAAAAATCAACCGACTAATTAGGAAACCAAGTTGTATCCCAGAAAATCTTACCATCGGATCACAGACACTCACCACCCCAGAGGAAAAAGCAGAAGCCTTTGCAAATTATTTCGATGCTAGTTTCACGGACCACCCCCCAGTTTATCTCCCAGATTTCATCCCTGAAGTTGAGACGTGTGTCTCCCAATCTACAAACCGTTGCAATCGGATCACGGAATTCAGTTCTACTAATCAATCGATCAGCCCCTCTAATGGTGAAATATTCACTACAGTTGAGGAAGTACTAGATATAATCCAAAGCGGCAACTCCAAAAAGTCGGCTGGTAATGACCGGATTTCAAACTTTTTGCTAAAAAAGTTACCAAGTCTGGCCATGATTCTCCTGACTATTATCTTCAATAACTGTATTAACAACAGCTACTTTCCTTCCTGTTGGAAAATAGCAAAATTTGTTCCAGTTCCAAAAAAAATGAGTCGATGCAGTGTTGAGGGTTATAGACCCATTGCTCTACTGTGCTGCGTAAGCAAAATATTGGAATCAGTGATGCTAAGAAAGATCAACATCCTAAGCGAAGAGAGGGAACTTTTTCCAACACATCAGTATGGATTTAGGAAAAAAAATTCAACAATCCATCCTTTGCTCCAACTCCATAATGATGTCACCCGATGTCTAAACAAAAAAGAAGTAACAGTGGCCTGTCTCCTGGACATCGAGAAGGCGTTCGACAGCGTATGGGTCAAGGGACTTATATTTAAACTTCTTCAAGTTGGTTTCCCAGGACATCTGGTAAGATTAATTTACAGTTTTTTAACCAATAGGTTTTTCTTTGTACAGGTCTCCAACAAAAAATCTGATATCAAAAGGATTAAAGCAGGGGTACCACAGGGCTCGAGACTGGGACCAGTCCTTTTTAACCTCTACACAGCGGATCAGCCAAGAAATGTAGTAGGAAGCAAAACACTCCTGTACGCTGACGACTCCATAACATATGCTCACTCTCTAGCTCCGGAGATAGCAGCACGACGTGTGCAGGAACACATCAGAAGACTCTGGGAATATTACCTGAAATGGGGTCTGAAAATCAACACTAGTAGGACCGAGCTCATATGCTTCCGTAATCCAATGACGGAAGAATCCAGCGGAAGAAGAAAATTAACCCTTGTACGGAGGAGCAAGAACATAAAAATATGCCTTCCGAACGGTGAGACGATCTTACCAAAGAAGACAACGAAGTACCTTGGCGTAAACTTGAGCGAGAAGTTTAAATTCAACGATCACGCAAAAACCATCCTTAAACGGGCGAACTTTGCTCTTCACCTTGTTAACCCACTTCTAAGACGGAAGAGTGGGCTTAGCCAGTCTACCAAGCTACTTATCTACAAGCAACTCATTAGGCCGGATATTACATATGCCTGTCCGATTTGGTTTACGGTTTCCCCGAGCATCATGGAAAAAATTCGAATATTCGAAAGAAAGATTCTCCGTTCCTGTACCGGAATCTATCGTCATCCAACTACCCTAAAACATCAGAGGAATGAGAGACTGTACGAAGCAGCAAAAGTTACATCAATTGATAGGTTTATGATGCAGCTCTCAACTAAATTAATTCAAAACCTAAATAATCATCCAAATCAGGGAATGCACGAGCTTCTCCAGCATCCGTTGCAACCCGGCCATAACGAGGCAACACCTTTCTACAAAAAAAATTTCAGCGGACATTACAGAGGCTAAAATTTCGCTGCTTCTGCAGCCATTTTAGTATAAATAAAAAAAAAGAAGAAAAAAAAAACAACATATATGAATATATAAAATAAATATAAAAATTTTAGTTAACATGTAATAGATTAAGTAAACAAACATATTGTTAAACACAATGTATTAATGTCAACAGATTTACGTCGGGCCCCTATTGTTGAGCCGACAATTTAATTTTAGTTATAAGTCTATTTTTAAGTCAAATTGTAAATATATTTTAGGCGTTAATAAAAAAAATCTTAATCTAAAAAAAAAAATTTATCAAGAAGTTGTCGCCGAGAACGCACCACAAAACACATTAAGAAACTTGCCTTGCCTTAAATTCTATTTATAGCTTTAAATAAACTAACATTTTCTAAAATCCAAGTGATAGCTTTTTCCTTTTATAAAGTTTTGATTTGCCCTTACACTGCCATTTCCGCATAAATCAGAACAAAGTAACAAAGAGTGTACTTGAACCTTGGGATATATTTACTTTATGTTGTCATAAAGGAAAGGTTATTCTACCTCCATTTACCGAAAATCAAATTTTCAAAAATTTCTATGACAATTACGATACGATCGAATCAAAAAATTATTTCGACAATATAAAAGGCTACAATGCATCATTTGCAATGATCAGTTCTGAAATGAAACTTGACTTGAATACTGCAGTTGGGGTTTACCACTTTAAAATCCATGATAATTTTTATCATCGTGCAGGTTCAGTGACACCACAATATGCTCAGAGAGCAATTGTATGCACAATATGCTCAGAGAGCAATTGTATGCACAATTATATTTTTTTGATATAAAAACTGCAAATAATATACAAGAATGGGCAATCAAAATAATGAACTGTGTTTCAGATCTGTTATGAATAAAATGTCCGAAGAATTAGATCGTGTTAATCCTTATGTGTCTTCATTTAGAACATTTAGAAGTTGACAGACATTTAGATTTACGTCGTTACAATGAGCAGATTTCAACTGATGTTGCTGTTGTATTTAAATTATCGGATGATGATCCACCATATGAAAGAAATATGATTGTACTTCATAAGATTAGGAATAATGTTCGAAATGTTTCGATTGTAGACTCTTCATTAGATCCTCCTGCGTATCCATTACTTTTTCCAAATGGAGATAAGGGCTGGCAACTACCTATAAATATGTCACATTCAAATCCAAATGGTAGAGCTAATGCTAGAGATAAAATAACAATATTACAATATGTTAGCTATCGTTTGACTGTACGTGATAATTTTGGTTTCCTTCATCATTCACAAAAATTGTTTTTACAATGGATTGTCGACATGTATGTTAGAGTAGGAAGTTTGCGACTACGTTATTTTCGTAATAATCAGACTCAATTGCGATCAGAATTTCAAGATTTTCTTCATGGCAATTAACAAGATGTTAATATATATGGACGCTCAATTATTTTGCCCTCATCATTTATTGGTTCTCCAAGGAATAATAGTTCAGCACTATGGCAAGCCATGTTTGTTTATTAAACATTTAATTGGCCAGAAATCCGTGAAAATTTAGGTCATGAAGCATTAAATTTTAGACCAGATATTGTTACACATCTGGAGCAAGAAGAAATCATTTTCTACAGAATACTGCTGCCACGAACAACAGATTGCTTTGGACTAGATGTGGCAAAAGCAGTTGGAAAAGTTCGTTTACATTTTCTTGTGAGTAAGTAAAAACATTTTAATTTCAAAATAATTTATTTTACTTCTTTTTTACAGTAAGAATAATGAATCTAAATGCACCATTCAAGATGTGAATAAGTGATGCTAACTAATTACATGTAAGTAAAAAATATACATTTTAGTTTAGATATATATTAAATGCCTTTTTCTTTGCAGATTCAACATTTAGAGTACAACGACAAAATTCTTACTGCATATTAACTATATGCAAATATTTTATGACTGTTTCTTGATTTTTGTTTTGACTTTTTTATTCAATAAATAAAATAAATTTAATGAATTTGTTTCTTTTTTTCTTGGATTATGCAAATCCAAACCACCTTTGAGGTGTATCGAATAGGCCTTCGAAAGCATGAAGGTAACCAAATGAAAAATTTAGCAGGAAAATTTGCTTCAAATACACGAAACATGATTATCGCGAAAAATATGTACTTCCAAAAGGACCATGATCCCAAGTGTGTCGCACAAATCGTGAGGTTGATACATAAAGTCCCTCGTCTGCTAGTAACACCACCAAAAAGCCCCGATCTTAACCCAACTAAATGTCTTTAGAATCATTTAGAGAAAAGCTTACGAAAACTTGTCATTACATCAAATCCTCAGTTAAAAGCCTTGTTTTTAGCGGAATGGTAAGAAATAACAAGTGAATATCTGGACTTGAAATTGACGCATTTCATGCCAGATCGGCTTAAAGGGTACTCAACAAAGTACTAGGTAACTTCCGCAAAACTAAGCAATAAACTAACACTTATTTTAAGGGTCTCAACACTTTAGCTGTGCTCATTTTACATGCAGCGGAACATTTCTATTTCTGTATTTTTTTTTCTGAGCGAAATATTATTGTTTTGCCTCGAAGAAAGTACAAATAAACATTTATTACTTGCAAGGGAACAGATCTGTTGAAAACAATTATAAACAAAATTCTCTTCGACAAAACCAAATTACTCGTAAGTTGGGATATCAAGAGTTCTGCTGCACATTGTATGTTAAATTATGGGAATTTTTTTAAATAAATAAACAATTAAAAAATCACCGCTTTTGTACTTTATAATGTGTGAAAAAAAAAACATTGTCGAAATATTTTGGAAAATTAGAAAAACAAATATTTTCCTAAAAAAAACTAAAAAAATTATCATAAATGTTAATTAATTTATTTACTTAACACATGTCAAACTAAAAGAACAGTAAGGAAATTGATTTTAAAAGATGTCATTGATTAACAATCCTTTTCATTGATGTCCAGAGCACAGGGTTTGTGCTTAAACACATTCAAAATGCTTCTACAATTGACTTTCAATACAAGCTTAAGCTTGATTTCAAAATTGTAATATGTAGTTTCAATTCGTATATATCTTCAAATGAAACGTTCAGAATATGATCCTTAGGCCCTTTTTTAATTTTATTATAGGTTATTATTAAAATAGGTTTTTTCATATATTCTATTATTTTCACTTAAATTAAATATTCAACAGCGTAAAATATTTTTCCTTTTATTTTTGCCTTTATTATATATACCTATTGTTCCGGCTTTGCCGGATACCCTCAGCTGAGAACAATCCGTCGACGTCAACTGGATCGTTAACGCGTAGACAAGCTGCTGTAAGATGCTACAACTGCAACTCGCTAGGTCACTTTGTTGCTGAATGCAGAAAACCGAAGAGGGAGTATGGGACGTGCTATGCATGCGGAGTAATCCGCCACATGACTGCGGCGTCTCCGAGAAAGAAGTCCGCAGTTCACACACTGGATGACGAGGAAAAAGATTAAGTAAGAAGTTTATATTTTAATTTTTCTGATAGTAGTCACAACAACTCTTATTCCCTAAATTGCCTCATAGATTCAGGAAGCCCCATAAGCTTCGGAAGGGTATCGTGTTTGCCGAAAAATTTTAAATTTTGTGAAGTAAATGTAAAAAAAAAATATTTTGGTCTTAATAAAAGTCCACTTCACATTTTTGGGAAAAAATCCCCGTGTTTTGTTTATTATGGTGAGCTCAAAATTAAGGTAAACTTATTTATAGTAGATGATGAATCAACGCGCTAACGAGGCAATCCTAGGAAGAGATTTTCTTCAAAATGAAAATTTAAATTAGTGTCAGAATTGGAAAATGATAGTTTAGATTTCAAAAAGTTTCTTATGTTAATAAATTGTCAAGATAATGGGTGGTATGCATAAAACCGAAGTACTTAGTTCAAGTAAAAAGTTTAAGTAAATACTAAAATTTAAGTAGATATGTAGCGGCAACCCGTCATGAAATAAATCTACTACAATATAGTAGACAATTGCAGATGTAGACTGCGTCGACCCGATTGGAAAAAAGGAAATGATATGGTGGAAATCACCTATGTAAATTAGGGTAAGACGGATATCGATATTGTTCCTTTATTTTTGTACTTAGAATTTGAGGTGTTAAGACGTGGTGTGTGCAATGTGTCAGGTAACCCAGAAGACTATTATTTAAGTACGTTTAACATAACAAAAATGTAAATTATAATTTCGAAAATAAAATTAAATAAAGTGAAGTTTTAACAAATTGTTGTACATTAATCCAACGACAATACATGCTCCGATTTTATGTACGAGTATTTACTTCGTTTCGTATGCATAAAAAAAGTTTTTACTTGATTGCAAATACTTTAAGTAAATACTGAATTCATTCTAGTAAACACTTGAAATTCATCGGAAATCATAGTAAATACTATGTTTTTTTATTTTGTTTACAATCTAAAAAATTGTTTTGAAAAACTTATACCGTAAGTTTACGTAAGTAACAGTTACAATTACTTAGTTTTTTTATTGTAAACATCCATCAAGTTTAGCTTTTTCGTCATTCTTATTTCGACACTTCAAGTGACAACCAAAGTGATCGCAAATATAGTGAAGGAAAATTTGTCTGTTAACCAAATGCACCTCGAATTTGTGCAAATCTTAAAAGAGCATTATGTTTTACTGAACAAATCTCAGCAACCATGCATTAAGCGTGCTAAGGTAGAAGTAGTAGAGCTATTCATTAATGAATATAATAACAAAACGGGTGTGAAATTAAATGCTGCAGACCAAATAAAAAAAAAATTAATAATTTGAAAAACGATGTGAAAAAAAAAACAGATATGAAGAAAACTGGAAACAAGCCCATTAAGCTTAAAGAATGGGAGATTATCTTTCTCGATATTCTCGACGCCGGTGAAAATCCAACGATCACTTGTATTCCTGGTAAGTATTGAAATAAAAACTATACACGACTTTAAATAACATGCGTTTTATAAAGGTGGCTTATCTTATGCCAACCAAGGTCTGGCGGAAGAAGATGCATCGAACAGCACAATAATATCTAAAAACGCTGCATCAACAGAAGAGACAGAAGGAGTTCCAGCAAAAGAAAAAATACCGAAGTTCAACGAAACAGAAGAAACAAGAAGTCTTACAAATGGTGAGCTTCAGCGTTTGGTTTTGTTGGAGCAATTAAAACTCATTCGGATGCAGCAAGACTAGATTGAAAGAAGGACACATAGCGACAATGAAGAACGAGGATCTCACTCTTATCATACCTCCACCAACACTGTAAGCGACAGTGGATCAACATATTTTAATTTGTAAAAAAAAAAATTTTTTTTAAAATGTTAAGTGGAAGTAAATTTTATTTTTTGGAAAATTAATTTTTTATTTAAGTATATATAAAAAAGAAAACAAATCATTTGAATAATTAAAAATACATATCTATAAATTAAAATTATTGTGTATTATTTCAGCAATTTCCATTCTTTTATTTGGCCTAATCTTCAAATTTGAAGAGAGCTGTTAGAAAGAAGTTCACTTTCACCAAGAAATCTATTATTTTCTATTTCTTGAAATGGTTGAAAATCATCGTTGTCCTTTGAATATTTTGCAACGTTGTGCAAGACAAAGCATGCTACAATTAAATTTCCAAATTTAGACGTACGCAGTTTTGTAGTATTGGAAATCTCTTTTTCAACTGCCCGAAACATCTTTCAATAACAACTCTATCTTTAGTTTGGAGCTTGTCATAAACCACGGTGTAATTCCATAGCCCATTCCATCTCCGAGCAAAACAACGTCAGTTGAACTTCGCATCTCCAAATTCTGGAATCATGGACTGACCCTGGCCACCGACAATCAACACTGGTAAAATATTCCATCCCATTGCACGTACCTTTTCGGTTTATGTATTCTTCTGGATGGGAATGGAGCTGCAAAATTTCCACATGAGTACAGTCTAAGGCTCCTATGCGTGTAGGGAAACGATATGTGCCACTGCATTCTTGCTTCGCACTTAACTGTTCCTCATAGTTCGATGGAAATTTTATCCAATTTGATGACTTATCTGTAATGAGTCCTGCAACACCGTTAGCTGTTCGAGAGACAGTGCTCTGGTGCACCCCTATATCCTCACCAACACCAGTTTGAAATCCAGGATCTCCAATGTGCCGCAAAAAAATCCGCATCTTTTCGAAATGGGTAGTAGCACGTCCCCTTGTTTCAGTTTGCAAACCTTTGAAAATAATAATAATAAAAAAAATTATAATAAATATAATTATAATAAATCAATTTAATTCTAAGATTTACCTATGAAATGTTCACTTAACAACTTTACATTTTCTCGTTCAAAGCGATAAAGTTGCTTGAAATTTGAGTCAGTCCCCGATCTTCGTTCCTTATATTCCTTTGTGGAGTTAACACGTATATACTCTGCCATTCTGATTAGAATATAAAATTTTCTTTTACGGCCTTTAAGCTCGATCTGTGACTAAAGTCTCTTGGTATTGCACCTTACAAAACTACCAAAAGCAAGCAAAAGTAAATGCTATAGAATTTTCAAGTTGGTCGATAGCAATTTCAAAGATTTGTAGTATTTAGTGCAGGAAAAAAGTACATACTAGTTTTTATGCATTCCAAAATAAGTATTTACTATGAAAATCTGAAGTAAAAGCATTTACTGCCTTTTATGCATACCACTAAATGATAGCACAAAGACAGAACTAAATATACTAGTGGGGTGAAAAGTAACCTCCTTGTGAATGAAAATTTTTTTTTTTATATACGAGTAGTCCAGCGATTTTCCAAGTTCTTGATCCCGCCCGAAAAGTAATTTTCCGGAAGGTCTACAAAATACTCCTCCGTGGCGTCGATGATTTCCTCGCGTGAGCTGAATTTTTTATTGATGAGCCATCTTTTGAGGTTTGTGAAGAGATAATAGTCTGAGGGAGCCAAATCGGGCGAATACGGTGGATGCGACAGCAATAGGAGCCGTAAGTCATTGATTTTAGCCGTGGTTGCGATGTCTTGCAAAAAAAAATTGTTTCGTTTCATGCGAGGCCGTTTTGCACCGATTTCGGCCTTCAATCGCTCCAATAATGCACAGTAATACTCGCTGTTGATGGTTTTCCATTTTCGAGGTAGTCCACGAATAGTGTGTCATGACAATCCCAGAAAACCGACGCCATAAACTTTCCGACCCATCGAGCCTCTATCGGCCGCTTTAGAGCACTCACTCGTGCCAGCTTCAGTCCATTGCCGGGCACTCATTCTGTTCTCTGGTGTGTAATAGTGGATCCAAGTTTCATCAACAGTTACCAATCGACGCCAAAAGTATTTTTTTGACATTGTCCTCTGTAACCGTATCGGAGGGCCTGCCGCTGCGGGCTTGATCGGTACTGGAGTTGCGGCCACCACGAAACTCTCGAAACCAATATTTGACGGTGTAATCTGACGGAGCATTAGCCCCATAATATTTATCCAACTTTTGTTTTGTTTCCTTCGCCGTTTTGCCTCTCAAAAAATAATGTTTTATGAGAGAACGAAAATCGTTTTTGTCCATACTCAACATGATGCCAAACACGTCAACAACAATCAGCTGTCAAAACAAAACTAATGACAGTATCGCACTGATATTTGGCATGTCTGCCTAAATATGAACGGACTTCAAGGCACCATAACCTTTTTTGCAGTAGCAGCGCATTCTGGCGGTCAAGGATGTTACTTTTCACCCCACTTAGTAGATGATAAAACAGATATTGTCCATAAAATACGTTTAAATGATTTGTACATGCAAGGTTACGTCTTACCCGTACGCCCAGCCAAGCCGGTGGTTGAAAGTGAGATAAAAATACCCGTTAAATGGTACAAAGCCTTTCCATTGTCAACCGCGACGGTTATCATACGTCGAAAACAAATTATTAGACGAGTATTTGAACAAAGGTTAAATCAGGGAAAGTGAGTCGGAATATGTTTCACCTATAGTGTTAGTTAAGAAGAAAACAGGAGAGTTAAGGATGTGTGTAGACTTTCGTACCATAAATAAAGCAACTGCAAAATATAGCTAGCCGATTCCCATAATTTATGATTTATTAGACAGGTCAGCGAATAAAACTATCCTTCACAAAGAGCTTAGAATGGATTTTTTCCCGTGCATATGCACAGTGAGATTCAGTGAAATATACGTCTTTTGTCACACCGTTAGGGCAGTATGAATTTCTCAGAATGTCGTTCGGACTTGCATACATACAGCGCCATATATGGCTTTTCATTTCTAGGAGTTTTTTTTTTTATAGCTAAAACGGTACTTAAGCACATCCGTTTGTTATCGGTAATTCTCTTTGCACTATTTTATATTGGAATGTCATGTGAAGAATTTTTTTGTGTTGCTTTATTTCGTGTTTTTATTTGTTTTGTTGAAGCGTCTCACGTGTGTGAATGAAATTGAATTTTGCTAAATTTTGAATTAAAATTTCACCACAAAATAAAACTTTTTTTGTTGAAAAATCATTTTTTTCCAAAAGAAAATAAGGTAAGCGTTATATATACTATGTATTTCTTGCAAAAATTGCCGAAGTCATATATGGCTCTTCATGCAGTAATGCAGTGTATGATATGTTTTGAATTTCATATGTGTATAAATATGAAATTTAATTTGCTAGAAATGAATGTACAATTATTCTACGGTAATTTACAATACGTCAACGAAATCGATGATCCGCTTCGAAGTGATGACGAATACACATCCGTTACCGATGAAGAAGTTGTTGGAAATCAAAAGATCGAACAGGAAGATGTGTGTATACCGGAGACCGATGAGAGTGGTTCAGATGACCACTGTGATAGACCCCACTTTTCGAACGCAAAGCCGACAAAAAAGTCAGGAGCACCGATTTTGAAAGTTAGTGACTTGCTCCCGTATTCAAATGAGAGCTTTCCATTTCAAGGAAATACCAATCTTCCAAGTTTTCTCGATCTACTAGAGACGCCAGCAGACTTCTTTAAATTGTTTTTTACCGACGAGCTGATAACCTTCATAGTTGAACAGTCAAATCTGGTTGCACTTCAAGTTGACATAAATAGACCCGCCAATATTACTAAAAACGAAATAGAGCAATTTATAAGTGAGTTCAGTGTAACCACGTGAGAAGCTCTAAGTTTTATTTTTAGGTATGGTCATATACTCGTACATGTCGGTGGTACAATTACCAATATTCAAGACTCTACTGGAATACGACTATTGGTCAAGAATTCGTACGTGGCACCATGACTTGCAATAGATGGGAAAATATAAAACGTTTTTTACACTTTAATAACTACACAATAATAATAATTAATAATTACATAATAACGAGGATATGAAGACGCCAGGTGAAGCCGGATTTGACAAGTTATTCAAGATTCGACCGGTGCTGAGCAAAATCCGTGATCAATTATTGCTCGTACTTAAAGAGGAACATTTGGTGGTTGATGAGCAAATTATTCCCACCAAGTGCCGGCACCACTTAAAACAATACAATCCGTCTAAGCCTCACAAATGGGGTTTCGAAAATTTCGTTTTGAGTGGAGTATCAGGTTTTAGCTACGATTTCGATATTTTTGCTGGAGCCCAAAGTGATACGTATCCGGTAGGAGCACCTAATTTGGGCGTAATAGTACGTTTACACCGACCCGAAATACAGCATTTTGGACAAATTCAACATTTCAGACGAAATGTTCCATACAATTTCCAGCATTTCGAAATGTTGAATTTCAGTGCAATGCTGCGTTTCGTCTCTGCATTTAGAAGGTTGTCAAACCGAACAAACCTTTTTAATTATTCCACACGTCATTCAGCGCTTACAAAAACAAATTTGAAAGAAGTCAGCTGTTCTAATATTTACAATCATTAATGTTGAGGCATTTATTTACAATCATTAACCAAATGGACAAAAAAAATATAAAAAAAGGAGGAAGTGGGAAAACGCTGACGAGGAGTTTATTGTTGAAATGTGGGAAGAGAATATTGTTGGGCTCCGGGGGAACAAAAAGGACGGACATATACATAAAGAGATGTCCCTCTTGTTCAAAAATAGAGGGGTGTAGTTTTCACCGGAGGAAATTAAAACAAAAATTACAAATCTGACCGGAAAATACAGGTACCTAAGTTTTATATATTCTTTTATTCAAATGCATTTATAAACGTTCTATTTATCTTGAAAACCGCCAGAAAAGAAAAACAGTCAATTGGAGTTTCAGGACGATCTCCGTCAGAATGGCCTCTTTATCCCAAAATTAATGATATTCTGGGGCAACCCAAAATAAACAATCTCAACTCCATCATAGAAGACAGCATTTTGGAAGGTTAGTTTACATTTATGTGGGTGACGATGATAATGGCGAGACAACGATGACAACACATGCGAGAGAGAGCCAGTAAAATAAGAATACCAAATAAATCTGCGGGGAGCGAACAATGAACACTGTTAAGAGGAATGGTAGAAAAGAAAGCACGAGAACGCTAGAAGAGTCAGTCGACGATTGGATTTTAGTGGAAGCGAAGGAAAAGAGTCTAGGCGAAGAGTTAGGCAGAAAGTCAAGTTTTTTTTATATATTCATTTCTCCCCCGTTTCTAATGTGAATTATTTGTTTTTTTTTTTCTTTTTATATCTAACGCAAATTACGCCGTTGTATGATTTTTTTTTTAACTTTTCTTTGATTGCGTTTTCTTTTGTTAATTTTCAACTTATTTTTCTATTAATTATAAACTTATTGATCCCACGATGCGTTTTTTTTCTTTATTGAACATTAATACATTCCTACATTTATAAATATTTATTTTGTTTAACATATCTCAACAATATATCAAAAACTTGTGAATTATTGCTCAAATTCCAAATTCATATTTATAAAGCACTATGTATGTTATTTGATGTAATCACACTTCTAATTTCAAACGAAAGAAAACTCGAGGTTGCAGCTGACAGTAGCTGTCATATAAATGTTTTGCGTGCAATGTAAACGGTGAAATGAAATTCCGAAATTTCATTTCGAAATTTTCATTTTGATTTACTCGATTCATTACTTGGACTTTATAGAATTCAATTGCGTACAAAAAAAATGGTATAAAACAATTTTTTTCCACATGATAAATATGTGTGTTGTTAACTCATGGATTTTATGGCGTCGTAAATCAGAGGAATATATGCCGCTATTCGACTTCAAGCTTTTAATAGCTGAGCACTATTACATACAATCATTGACGACCCTGACTTCTTCAAAAGTCTTAGCAAAATTGCATTTGACCCACTTAAGCACAATGCAATTCGAAAAAATATAAAATTATTACGTCAGCAGCAGGAGAGATTTGGTTCGGCCAATTGGGCCAACCAAGTTGACAACGCTGAGGCGGAAGAGGAGGCCTATGCTAGGCCCTCTAGACAACAACCGCGCTCACAGAACCCCCGACCTAATCGGAGAGGACCACCCGTAGCTCCTACGGTGGTGAAGGAGACAGCACCCAAAGAGGAGATCCTCTATACAGGGAATGGACGTGGAAGTAAACCAGTTAAGAAAACGATCGGTCAAAATTTTGACTGCGCGGGGTTTACTCCGCGGGGTCGGTGGCCGTGGTGTAGTGTTACTAGTCCAGGTTCGAATTCTGCCCATGGCAAGTCAGTTTTTCATTTGTGTAATTGGAACTCAGACAGAAAAATTCTGCGTGTGAAGGCATAACACTGACACGTAGATTTGGCTGTTGTAGAGTTTCAAGCACAGAAAAAAATACTGTGAAATATCCTCGAATCACTCTGAGTGAAGAACAAACTCTCCATCCTATTCGGACTCCCACCCCTGAAGAACGAATATGAAACACACCTGAGTTTCAAACCATTACAAAACAATTTTCCTTTCTCCTCCTTCTACCTTTCCGCCCGCGTCCGTGGAACCGTAAAAGCGTATCTAACTCCTTAGGCGCGCGTAAATTATAAAAAAAAAAAGGATGAGACCGAATTGCATTGCGATGCCAGTGCTTTAGGTTTTGCAGAAATTTTACCACAGAAAAAGAAAGACGGAAAGACTCACCCAGTATTTTATTATTCTAAAAGAACGACAGACGCTGAAGCAAAGTATCACAGTTTCGAACTGGAAACATTAGCGATAGTCAACGCACTGAATCGTTTTCGAGTAAACCTTCAGTGTAAAAAGTTTAAGATAATAACGGACTGCAACTCACTGATGTTAACCCTAAATAAAAAAGTGTTGAATCAAAGGATCGCTAGGTGGGCACTAGTGTTGCAAAACTATGATTATACATTAGAACACCGTACAGGTAGCCGAATGAAACACGTCGATGCACTGAGTAGGTCCACTAAAGTCTTAACGTAAGAAACAAATACGTTCGAAGAAAACTTATTCAAACGAAAGATAAAAAGATAGCCAGTCTCAAAGAAATATTAGAAAAGTTAGAGCATGCCTTATATGAAATGGAAAATGATAGTAGAGTAGCATTTTTGTACCAGAAGATATGGAAAACCACATTTTTTATAAGTATCACGATGAGGTGGGCACGGATAAAGTGGTCGAGCTACTCGTAATATCAAAATCTATTGGTTACCCAAAATGAGAAAAAAAGTTAAAACACACATAAGGAATTATCTTAAGTGTATAGTTTACTCGTCCAAAAAAGATAGGGAAGAAGGTTTTCTTCACAATATACCGAAAGGACAAATACCATTCGAAATTGTACACATAGATCATTATGGGCCAATAGACAATTCCAGGGCCGTGAAGAAATAACATACATACTAGTAGTAGATGCCTTTAAAAAATTTATAAGACTATATCCTACAAAGACCACAAATACAAAAGAGGTTGTTCGAGCCTTAAGAGATTATTTTAGAACCTACAGGCGACCTAAGTGCATTATATCCGATAGGGGAAATTGTGTCAATTTAATAAATGTTACAAGTATAAGAAAGTCAGTTAAAATTGAAAGTAGAAATAAAATAAAATTGTTTGTATGGTAGTACTAATATTATTTGAAGATTTGCTTTTATTAATCTGGCAACTCCGCAGGGTTTATTTGCCTACACCTGATTATGTTTAGTGACATTCGCAACACTCTCACTCCAGGTTACCTTTCTCATTCAGTTGTGTTTTGTTGACGGCTTCAGTCGTGGTGTTTTGTGTATTAAAAAAAAAACATAGTAAGAAAGCAGACAGGAGTTTAGTGAGGGATGAGTTTGTCTCGCTGAATAATCATTTAAATAATTAATTAACTGTATTAAAAAATAATTGTTGAATTTGAAGTAGAGTAGTAGTTTTCTTTGGTGCAGTGCATAGTTCCTTTTTTTACTGAACATTGGTATAATACCCAACAGACAACAATCGAGTAAAGGTAGAAACACACTATTGTGTCGTGACGCGTCATAGGCATATCGGTTTCATGCATTTAGTATGGTTAGAGACACATTATTACAGTGTGTTGTGTCGCAACCCTATGTGTTGCGTCAGAGAGCTCGTGGGGGTTCTGATGCGTCACAACACAACACACAAGTATATTTCCAGTCGTGTCGTGGATGTGCACTCTTCAAAACAAAGTTAAAAGTAAAAAATGATTTTTTTGATACTGATTCGATTGATACTGTTCAAAATAACGTCAAAGTGCGTCCCGACACGACCCGTGTGCACACCAGCATCACGACGTTATGCATTGGCATAACATCCACCAGTTCCCCTGCGAGAGCGATACTCAATGGTGTGAGGAGAGGTGGTCGCCTGGCTTTCGTATCTATATCTGGCATTGGTATAACATCCATCGACTGCCCTACGAGTGTAACACTCAAAGGTATATAGATGGTCGCCTGGCTTTCGTATCTATATCTGGCATTGGTATAACTAACATCCATCGACTGCCCTACGAGTGTGACACTCAAAGGCATACAGATGGTCGCCTGGCTGTCGTATCTATATCTTGTATTGGTTTAACATCCTACCAGTTCCCCTGTGTGCGAGTTGTTCAACGGTGTGTGAGGTGGTCGCCTGGCGAAGTTATAGATTCTTATAAATGGTGTAAGTCCGTTGTATGACGGCCGCCTGTTGTAGTGGTAGTTTGAGTAGTGCTTTGAATTTAACTATGTCCCAATTTACACCTTCAAACTTGTCCAAAATGTTTGAAGAGTTTGTAAGCAAAGAGGTTGGAACGTGCGGGAAACGGAAAGTGATTGATGTTCCGCTGGAAGTTCTTCAAACTTTTTGCATTCCGTTTTGGATTGCTTCTCAATTATTCTATTCTGTTTTATTTTGTCATTCTGTTTGTTTTAAACGCGTGAAAATAACAAAAGAAAAACAAACGAATATTTACATGACTTCGGTGTTTTATTTTTTCGGTGTGCATACATTAACAAAAAAAAAATAAAATAAAAATGGAACAAATTGACTGGTCGAAAGCATTGATTGAGGAACTCATCTTGCATTATGAAATGATCGTGCTGGCTCATTGAACGAAATCACCAATGAATTACAAAAATTCAAGCCAGATATAAGTACAACTCACATAAAAGCGAAAATTAATATTATTAGGACGCCGTATATGAGGGAGATGACAATAATTGAAAGTTAAATAAAAAAAAGCGGAGCGGGATCGGACCAACTGCATTTTCTCAAAAATCATTGCAGTACCAGGCCTTCACAGTCAAATATCGATGAGGTAAGTAAATCATTTAAAGTCGATTCCGTAATTTAAATATTTTAAGTAAGTTTTTTTTTATAGTTTAGAATCTTGCCAGTCATCTTTTCCTTCTTCGTTAAAGTATGCCATAAAACTTTAACGAACTTTCTCCGTTTCACCTTTGCGAGGATTATTTATTTCTCGCGATGTTGAAGGTTTACTATCCTGGCTTACACTTGGTATGTTAGTGGGAATAAAAATATCATCATCCAATAAAAAATTGTGCAAAACAAGCAAGTTGATAGATTGTTGAAATATTTTGAACCGGTTTGAAAAAAATACCAAAAGCATTTTCAACGACATGCCTAGCTCTCGAAATTCGTATGGTATGGATAAGGCTTCATTAAATTATTTAATGCAAAGGCGTCATCCGCAACTATAACATACTTGGGAAAGTAACTTTTTCCTTGGGAAAGTGATCGCCAGTATGCTGAATAATATTTTTTAACACCCCCGTGTCATTGGTTCGCCCATTACATCCTACATCAACAAAAATAAAGCGACAATCTGCATCAACAAGTGCGAAAAGAATTATGCTGTTTGCTCCTTTATAATTGTAATAATAGGCTCCTTCCTTGTACATAAATCTAAAATTTATATGTTTGCCATCAAGAGCTCCTAAGCAATTTGGGAGCTGCCATCGCATGGCAAACTTGTCGGCAAATTCTTCCCATTCCAAAGCAGAAGTCGGAAACCGAAAAAAAAATTATAAGTAACAATTAAAAATGCATTTAAATTTTCACTATATGTGATAAAAAAACTAATATCTTATCCATACGTATTCCTTATACTTACAGAAAGACAATCAAATTCAAAAAATTAAGAAGCAAATAGAGAGCACTAAAGAGATGTTGCGCATAAATTCTGCTCAAAAATATGATTGGCTCAGCAAACAAATTGTCTTCGACTTAAATCGAATAAAAGATGAGAAGATCCAGAACGAGACAGTTTTCGCAATACAGTCGATTCTTTCGGAAAATGTGAGAAAAGACAGACGATTACGTCAAAAAAAAAAGAACAACTGATGCATGTGAACGACAATTCCCCAGCACCAACATTTCCGCTGACAAGTACTTCAAGATCCTCGTTCTTTTCACAGGAAATAAGATCACCACCGACACCTTTTTCCGGTCGAGCCCGAAGTGTAGCCGACATTTTGGAGTTATCTTTGGAGGGAATTTTAGATGAAAACGACTACTAATTTTAATAACTAATTGCCTATTAATTATAATTTAAGTTTTACTAAAAACAGATTTATGTACTTATTTTGAGATATTCTGGTTTCAAATTTTCATATATGGCCTTGCAAACTTCTGGCACTGCCTTGCAAAGAAAAGATTTAGATAACCTCGTCTGGTAGTCTGTGCTTTGATATGATTCTCCAGTTGCTAGAAATCTTAATGTAGTAGCCAGCTTTTCAGCAGGAGTAATTGCACTCCTTATTAACGTTTCTTTTCGTTTAATATCATTTTCTATGCAAGAAAGTAAGAATTTAAACTTTGTTTCCCCCATTCGCAAATAATTTGAAAAAGCTGGCTCATCTTCAAAGTTCAGTTTAAAAAGAAAACGATCGAAAAGAACGAGGTCCTTGCATTTCTCCACGGCTTTACCCAGCAACTTATTTTTCTTTTCTTCGGCAACGATAATACTTCCTCACATGTCTCCAGTAATTTCAATGCGATTGGTACACTCTGCAATTGCTGTATTGGTACACTCTAATAAATTTTCAATTAAATCCAAATGTTCGTCACTCATTTTATAGCTTTCAAATGAAATTTTAAAGCGAACAGAACACACGAAAAAGACGAAGCGCAACCAACCAAAAACACACTTCGAACGAAGATAGCAATTAAAGTAACGAAAAAGTAATCGACGATTGCGGCATTGAACGTGTGTCTATTTATCAAACTTGTTTGAAGAACTTGATTGGAAAAGTTTGAAAGTGTAAATTGAGTCATAGAGATACATTCTGAGACAAGTTCAAACTTGTATCATAGTTAATAGTTACACTAGCATTTGTCATTGAAATGATTTTGACACACACTTCCGTTTGGTGTTTAGTTTCAGTTTTCGTTGGTTGCAGATTAAAAGTTTGTGTTAGTTATGAGCCCTAAGAAGCATAAATGCTTGACGATTGCTGGAAAGAAGGAGTTAATCGAAAAAGTGAATGGAGGTGGGAAGAAAAGTGATGTCGCAAAAGAATTTAAGATTCCTCTGAGTACACCCTCAACCATAATAAAGCACAAGGAGAAGATTTATGATACCCAAACTACTGGAGTAAGGAAAAGAACTACTAATGGTGAATTTCCTCGCCTGAAAGAAAGCCTAAGACAGTAAAATGGTAAAAAAGCTAGTACCGAGTCAAGTTTTGGAGTTTATTAATTACTCGGAGTCAGAAGAAGAAGAGTGAGTGAGTGCTGCAAATTTAGATTTAAAAAAAAATATTTCCACAAAGTTTATTCAATAAAATAGCTCAATGTACTAATGAGCCTTTTGAAATACTCGTATTACGTAAAAAAAAAGGTAAAAACTTGAAATTACCTGACGAAGGAGATATGAAAATTGTTCTGGGTTGTATGCTGTTAATGTCTTACTACAGGGTATCTTCGAAGAAACATTATTCGTCATGAAATACATCCCTACGCAACTTACTATGTCGATGACGTTGTAGAATGCCTCAGAAATTTTTTTTTTTGACAGCTAGACACGATAGTCCTTCTCAGAGCATTGACGAGCAAATTCAAAGGCCGCTCTTCCCTCAAGCAATATATGCCACACAAACCCACCAAGCGACTCATAAAAATGCGGTTGCGGTGTGACACTCATAGTGGTTACACGTACGATTTTGATATTTACAGTGGACGAGAGGAAAATGCCGTTGAAGGAGCTTTAGGGGAACGCGTTGTCAATGCTCTGGCAAAAACTATCAAGGAACCTGATGTCACATTATGCGTTGATCGTTTTTTTTACCAGTGTCAACTTGCTAGAGAATCTAAACTATGCGGCTTTAGGAACGGTCATGGTAAACAGAAATAGACTGACAACTAAAAAAAGGAGAATCAGTTTTCAAAGCAAGCAAATCGGGGTTGATATTTGTGAAGTGGCACGATAGAAAGGAGGTTTATATTCTCCGTAATTGCTACAATGCAACTGTTATAACCATCAATAAAAACCAAAAGAATGGAGAACAAATCAACGCGCTTTGCCTTAAATAATAAAATTTTACCGAGAAACAATGGGAGGAGTTGATCGAGCAGATCAATGGTGGAAAAAAATATTCTACCGCCTTCAAATGATGGATGTGGTCAATGCATACATAATATTCTCTGAATTATCAAGACATTTCCATTGATTGAGTTTATCGTCAAATTGGAAGAGGACCTGATAGCCGTAGGGAAAAGAATTGCCAAAGTTCATCGATCTGACAGGTCAGGTCGAATTTAAAAAAAAAAAAAAAAAAATGTCTAAAGTTCACTTGCCTGGGGAAGGCGGAAAAAGAAGAGGTTGCGCAAGCTGCAGCACCAACAAGAAAGAAAAACGTACTAAAACAACATGTGCGGCTTGCAGGATTCTCCTATGTAAGGATTGCCTTGCGGGCTATGATAAATAAATTAATTTCAGATTACTTTTCATTTTTTTTATTGACTAATAAAGTGTATAAAATCAAAAATATATTATCGTTATATCCATTCATAACTCCCTGGTGGGACATATACACTTGTCCCACCCAAAAAAAAAAATGGTGGGACACTTGTGACCCAGTGTTTACAGCGCCCCTATATTTTTTTTACAATTTCTTCATAAAAATGTGATACAGGTACGGTATTTTACAATATAAAGTGGAAAAATGCAAAGAAGAACAGCGTACTACTCTCCGGGTCGAAAGGGTTAACAAGGAAACCCCACTCTACAACCCTATATAGGAAGGTTCCACAGGTTCAACAGGTCTGAGGTCAAGCTGTACAAGGCCACGTTATATCTTTGATCATAAGTAAAATTTGTATTAGATTTAAGAGTTTACATAAATAAAGTTTTTTTTTTTTTTTTTTCATGGAAAAAAATTCAAGAAAATATTAATTTATTATTTTTAATTTACGAGATATTTACACTGAAGACCAAAAGTGTAACAATGTTCCAACATTAAAATAAAAAATGCATAGTACGCATAAATTCTGACTTTAAATGAATTCAAAAAAGTTCTCTTGAAATCATTGACTTCAACTGATTTAAAGTTGAAATCACTGACTTCAACTAATTTAAAATGAATTCACTGGTGAATTCAAGTCCAATTACGTGAATTCAATTGACTTCCATAAATGATTTCAATCTTATGATTGCTAAATATAGAATGCACCAATCAGTGACTTCAAATTTTTTAAATCCCAGTCTTTTTTAGTTTTCATTGCATCGATAAAAAAACGGACACTGACTTCAAATTCTAAGAATGCATACTTTTACAACTCCGTCCAACACCCACCATCGATTCACAAAAACAAACCGGGAAAAGACAGCCGCTTCCTGATGCAACTCATTATAATGCAAGGATGGATTTTTGTTTGAATAATTGTCAAAGAAGTTGTTTAAATAATAAATAGATTCCAAAGCTCACAATATTGAGAAAGCCGGTTGATCATTAGCTGCAATGAATTAGGAGAAGATGTCGAGAGCACGATGTCGTCTTCGAATAGCAGTGCCTTTATTATATGATCCTCATATTCGATGCCACACAGTAAACAGCTTACTAGATCATCAATGAACAAAGCAAACAAGCTTGGGCTCATAGTACAACCTTGTCTGACGCCTGATTCAGTTTTAAAACAATCAGACCTCTCTTCATCGTTCCAAACTGCCGTCATTGTGTCAATATATAAGTTTTGCATGACCGCCAAATTTTATTGACTTACTGTCTATCAACTGCATCAAATGCTGATTTAAAGTCCACGAAAAACGCATATAGCTTCTTCCTTTTGCTGAGAAATGAATCCGCAATAATTTTCAAAACAAAGATATGGTCAATCGTTGAATAGCCTTGTCTAAAACCTGCCTGGTACTTTTGCAAGGGCTTATTATCGTTGATCAGTATGTTGAGACGTCTCTGTAGAATTAGCGTGAAGATTTTATAGCAAGCACTTAAAAGGATCCTGTTTCCAACACATTAGGTGTGTTTTTTTACACGCGTATACTCCCTAGCTCAAAAATGGCACAAAAGAACGAACATCCCCGCTTGGCAATTTCGTTATAAAAATCTGGCAGCACATACATTTTAAAGACATTTGAGCTGTCAAATTTCAAAAATTATAGAAATTGTGACTTTTTTGTGAAGAGGAAAAAAATAAATTCAAATGGAAGATACTGCCAAAACTCAGGTAAGAAATGAAATGTAAATTATACATAATTAAATGCAAAAGGATGACACTGACTTTTTTAAGGTATTAAACATGCTGTTGGAAGGGCCAAGTTGGAGAGTTCGCCTCAAAAATCACCTTGGAATAATCGAACACCTATTTTCGTGCATACGCTGATTCTTCTACTTCCAGTTCTGATGACTCGGATTTTGAACAGGATCAGCATGTAAAATTCATGAATTTCGTAGAAACAATCGACAAATATAGCGACGCTGACTTCTAGTCACATATGAGGTTGCAGCGACCAACTATGGAATACTTAATATGTAAGTAAATATTAATTATTCTTCTTCTCGCAATAGTGTGGCCTCCAAATAGCCCTAACCTGTATCCAATAGAGACTTTGTGGGGAAAAGTGAAAAAACAATTGAAAGCAAATCCGGCTAAGAACATAAGCAAATTGAAGGAAAAGATCCAAGAAGTTTGGGATGGTATTACCCCTGAATGATGCTTTAATTTGGTGGAAACACTCCCAAGTCGAATTAAAGTTGTTATTAAGAACAAAGGTGACGTCACTCAGTGGTAAAAGCTAGTTATTTTATTATTGGTCCAAATTTTAGCGTCGATATCAGATTGGGCTAACTATTTTGCGTTTATGCGTTGACTAAGGGGAACCTGGCCTAAAATGGCACGCTTGCAGTACAATCCAAATAGAATAGAATTTCATTAGTTTTTGAAAACAACCCTTTGGCTTACCTGGCACCACCGACACAAACGAAATTGTTTTGGATTCATCTTTACAAGTCACTCATCACTTTTCTTAACATGTATTTAATTATCATATTGTTCGTTTTACTTGCTTAACTTAGCCAAAAATTGTTTGCTTTTATTAATACTAATTACTATTGTTTAATCAACCTGTAATTCGAAATGTCATAGCATATGTTTGTACTACGCATTTTACTACATACGCTTTTCTCTTTCTTAAACATACTTTGTAAAGATTATGTAATTTGATCAGATCGAATAAAACCATTATCGAATACAGTCCAACACATAAAGTGGTCGTTCGAGCCGGATCAAGTAGTTGTATAAAAAAAATAAATGAGAATATTAAAAGCCAGGCGTGCTGCATTGAAAGGTGCCATAACACGTATCGCAAATAGCGCTAACGCAATTTCGGATGGTGTGAGCAGTGAGGACTGCCAGTTAAGATTGGACAGATTGGAAACCGTATGAGTACATATCAAGAGATCCAAGACGCCATGTTGGAGAAATCGGATGATCCAGAGAGCTTAGCTGACGATCCAGATCTCGTGGAATGTGAAAATAAGGGCCGTTTTCGAAAACGTCATCTGCATCAAATTGCTTTTGCAAAATGTTCTTAAACGCAAGCTGCGAAAGTCATTTGTTCGAAAACGTCATTATAAATCAAACTGCCTTTGCAGCATGTTCGATAATGCAGTTTTTGCAGGGCAAATATTCATAAACGTCATCTGCGCTGCAAAAAAGCAGCCACAAATCTGTGCTGTGCATTATAAAAATTAGAAAAAAAATGAGTGAATCCGAATATTCAGGGGAATCTCAATCTCGTGAACAGTAAGTACATAAAATCGGCTAATTTATTTGTTTTAACTAAATATTATGCTTATTAGAACCCCATCCCCTACTCCTACCCAGGTATGCGTTTCTATGGAACGATGGACGACAGGGAACATAAAATTACTAATAACAACAAGATTAGGATGTGAATCCTCGTTCCAAAGTAGTAAAAAATCCAAGAGGACGTTATGGAGTAATGTCCACAGAGACATCCTAACGCAGGACCAAGGATTCCCCTTCAGTTGCGAAAATATTATAAAAAAATGCACACAGATGTGATCCTGCTGTTACTTTTCTTCTTTTTTTTCTATCATTTTTCTCTCCTCCTATCTTTTAAGTCCGTCCGTAAAATAACGTAGCTTTCTCTAGGCTATCCTTGTTTTCCTTTTTTTTTATTCGGCACGAAACAAAAAGGTAAGTTGAGTTGCAATGTACGGGGTAGTGGCAAGAACCAACCCAATCCGACAAGCTAGAGCTAGAGCTAGAGCGTGCCACTGCCAACTACTCCTGCATCATGGATGCCTCCGTGGCCAACTGTGGCAAGGGATTGCCATTTTGATGATAGCGTGGGTGACTTAGATATCAGATTTCCTTCACGACTTAGTCGCCCTGCATAAAAACCAATGCTCTGGCGGATGTCGCAATCAAAACAAAGGCGACAATGTTGCAGTGGAAGACAGTACTGCTGATAATAGGCATTCTGGCGACTGGGTCATTAGTGATCTTTTTATATAAGATGTGGAGCTGGTATAAGCTCTTGGATACTATGAGAATATGGGGCATGACATGACGACGAGGAGACGAGAAGAAGACAACGGGGACCCATAGTCATAGTCGGTCTGATGGCTGAAGTAGCAAGTCGGTGTTTTCGATTGCGGCCGTAATATTAAGTTAATTTTTGTATTTGTAATATTTAAGAAATAAACAAAATAAATTCCTACATACAAATGTAATAACGAGATTAGAAGAAGAAAGAACTAAGTACTAAACAAATGATAGGAGATATAGAAACAGGAATAGATCGGTTAAGGGGCTCAATCAGCCGAAATTTCCAAGCCTGAAACAAAGATGTTAACTTTAAATATTGACCCTGTGAAATACCTCACAAATTTACCAGAATACTCGGGAGATTATCGAGAATTACAAAATTTCATAGATTTAATCGATAAAATACACCCAATCTTAGCTAAATACGATGTGCTCGGTCAAAGCATCTTCTCAGACCTCATTAAATCAAGATGCAAAGGCAAAGCAAGGGAAATATTAGAGATTAATAACCATATTACATGAAATGATCATGAATTCAATCTTGATGAATAATTTCGGCGTCGAACTAAGCGTTGACCATTTATTCTACGAAATACGAAGCCTCCCTTTACGTTCAACATGTGTCCAGTATTATAACTGAATCAAAAGTATTCTTAGATGTCTCAACAATAAATTAAAACAAACTCACACTCCCACAGACGAAGATCTAAAACAAAAGTTAGAACTAAACAAAAGGTCCGCGATACATATTTTTAAGACAAAATGCCCAGAACCAATGAGATCGATTTTATATTTTAGGAATCCCGACTATTTAGAAGAAGTCATAAACGTACTACATGAAGAGGGCTACGCTTATCATGCAGCTTATCATAATATATGTACATTCAAATACAAACAAAATAGGGAACCAGGTACACCTGATATTGGTACTACAGGTAATGTTGTTATTCGTTTGTCACAAACGATTCCAGATTTTGTCCATCACATTTTCTACTTCGACAACTTTTATACATCGTTGCCCTTGATGGTACATCTTCGTGCACGAGGTATTTATTCTGTTGAAACATTTAATCCAACTAGAGTGGCGAAATGCAAACTGCCGGTAAGGCAGTTAAGGATAAAGATCTTGCCAAAGAAAGTAGAGGGTATGCAGTTGAGTATATGTGCTCGCTGTATGGTGTAGATGTTACAACGGTATTGTGGAAGGACTCAAGAAAGGTCAGACTTGCATCAACCTACGTGGGAATCGCACCATTTGCTAAGGCAAATCCATCGACTCAGCCATCTAAAGTACCTAGATACAACAAAAAAACAAGGCAGTGGACCGAAGTTGATTGTCCCCAAATTATCCGCGAATACAATAAACATATTGGTCGCTTTCACATCTGCCTCAAGACTCGTAATGGTTCGTATTTTTTATCATTTGATAGACATGGCTGCTACAAATGCATATGTTTTATATCGTCGAGTCAATGCAGAGAACAAATCTGATGGAAATGATCAGACAAGCAATAATCTGCTTGAATTGCTGCTGGTCTTTGTAGCTACAAAGACAAAAAACCTGTTGGCCGACCTGCAACAATACCAAGGCCTAGTGCTTCCTTTGGTATTGGTGTTAAGGCTAAACATATAGTTGTAGATGTTCATTATGACACGTACCACCATTTTCCTCTTTGGTTGGACAAAAAAGGTGGGAAGAAGAAATGCAAATTTTGTAAATCATCAGAAACACAATGTGTCTGTTCAAAATGTGATCTCCATTTGTGTTCTTCATCTTCCAAAAATTCATCTTCCAATAGAAAATAGTTCATTAATTTCATTATTTACTTTTTAACTATTTACTTTTTAACTGTATTTTTTAAGTATTATTTTCAATAAAAACAAAGAACAAAATTAAATATAATAATAATAATAATAAAACATTCCTGTTTTATTTTTTAGCACCTAATCCCGCAAAGCGGCCTCGAAGCAGACTTTCATTTCTGCCACCTGGCGGCTACATCATTGAACCAAATTCCAAAAATATTTTAAATTCGTTTTCTTTATACCAACATTTATCGGGAACAAAAATTCAGATTAATTTTATTTCACTATTTTAAATATGCGGGTTAGAGAGTTAAACTGTAAAACAACTGTATGCAATATGTTAGGCTGCAGATTTCATTTACCTTTGTAATTCACAGTCTCTTGGTGAAGAAAAAACACTGTTAAAGACCATGTTAATCAAATAAAGCTGCCAGTTTTCGCCTTAGAATTAAAACTATTTTTAGCAAGCTTGTGTACGGCTGCCCAGATCAAACTGTCAATTAATTCGAACCAGATAATTTAAAGATTGCAACAGAAAATAACAGGGGAGAGCGTACCCTGCAGCTGCGGCGCTCATACCTGTGCTATTGTTTGCGACCCTATAGCCTTGAAAAATTTATACTTGTAGTGTACGACACGTAGAATTTTGATATTTTAAAGAAAAGTGAAAGTCAGTATATGCTTGTATTTCAAAGTGTTAATATCTAGCTCTTAAAATTGTTGTATTTTTCGAACGAGAAAATCAGTATACGCTTGCATTTGTATTTGTATTTGATAAATGATGTCAACTTTGGAGATAGATCCTTACTGTAGAATCATTTCCCAAATTATCTTTGACGAATTAGGGGACACCCTGTATATTATAAATTTACCTATAACCGGATATTTATCATTAGTAATTTATTAATCAAACCAATAAAATATAATAAAAAAATTATCACAGTTGAACACAGCAATGTTTTAGACTGTGGAAACGAAATATATGGCGTAGAACAAAAATGTAAAAGCCTTAATAATGTAATGATTTGTAACCAAGATCAAATTATAAAGCTAACTGAAAAAAGTAATCCATCCAGGAACTCTTCTTCTCAACCAGTTTAATGGAACCATCAACAATGAAAATGTAAAGTTAACTGGAGGCTTCATATTTCGATACCCATAATGTGTCGCTATTAGTTAATGGTCAAAACTTCATATCAAGCAGTCGAACACAAAGAGGTGTTATCCCTAGAAGCAGTTAAAGAATTTCATAATAGACTGCACATAGCCCAAATGAAAGGAGAAAATCAGAGACACCTCATTACGAATTCAAGATTCATAGCCGTGGTTACTGTAACTATATTAGTCATCATCTTCAAAGTCTTTCCGTTGCAGAAGGAAATCACAGTGCATACCAAGCAAGATGCAAAGGTAGAAACTTTAGAAACTAAACCCGAACCAATTCAATCAATAGCAGTGTTGTGTAGAAAGAGAATTCTTCTCTCATCTCTCTTCTTTTCTAAACAATGCTGTAAGCTAGTTAGTAAGTCAATTGAATTAATAAATTAATTTAGTCTAAGCTCAGATCTCGTGTTGTTCATTTGGTCTTATTCACTAGCAACATATATATATATATATATATATATGTATAACAGTGGGACGAGGATAACGGCGAAGAGCTCATGGCATATACTCGTAGTCTATTTAGAAATTAAATTCAAATTGGAATCGGCGAAGTGACTGAAAGTAATACCATATTCATGGGTTCTATTGAATCGTTCACATTGGATGAAGATTTTAATTTGTATTCGCGTCGATTGAATCATTTAATCTCGTTAAATAAAGTTACGGTAAATGTGGAAAAAGTGTCATTGCTAGTGAGCTTCGAAGGCCCAGATTTGTATAAAGTGTTAATATCCACTATATGTCAAATTGTCAGGGATCAAGCAACATCCGATCAAGTAGGAGCAAGCAGAAAACGGGATCATCGCATCATAGTCACGGATCGGAGCATAGAGACTCACCGCATGTTCGTGGAAAGCGGTGGTGTTATAATTGTGGAAATTAGGACATTTGGCTAGAAATTGTTTTAGAAAACAAATTAAACCTGTGTATAAGGTCAATAGAGTAGATGACGAAAAAGAATCAGTGGATTTGGGATATTTAAAATATGTGGGGTATGGTGGAAAGAAACCTCTAGGAATTGAGCTATTAGTTGAAGAAGTAACATTTCCAATGGAAATTGATACTGGCGCTTGTGTGTCTGTTTGCCATGAATCTGACTTTTTAATGTATTTTAAACATTGTAGTTAACTGGAGAGAGTAATCCCTTAAAGCTTCTATCGGGGGATAGTGTGGTTATACCAGGAAAAATTTGTGTGGAAATGAAATGCTATGAAAAATCTTATAATCTGGATCTAATAATAATTAAAAGCAATCAGGTTTTTAAGGCGTTGTTAGGTAGAAATTGGCTGGAGTTCATATATCCAAACTGGAGAAAATTTTTCAAGACCAAAGACAAAATGTTGTGTACGATCAGCTCCCAAAACGAAGTTTTAGGGAATATAGCAAGTAAGTATGAATCAATATTTACTAAAAGCAACGATTCGGTAGTAAAACATTTCGAGGCAGAAATTGAGCTAGCTAAAGAGGCCTATCCAATTTTTGTAGTGCATACACGGTTCCCTTTGGCATAAGGGATAGGGTTAAAGAGGAATTAGAGAAGTCATGTCAGACAGGAGTGTCGATTCCGGTTAAGAGAAGTAAATGGGCAAGTCAGTGGTGATAGTTAACAAAGGCGATGCATCGATAAGGTTATGTCTAATTGTAAAATTTTAAAAGAACAGTGAATAGATTTGCCGAAATGGAATACTCAGTTATACCCAGAATAGACGATATTTTGACAGACTTGTCAGATTGGGAATGGTTCTGTAAAATACACCTTACGGATGTGTATTTACAGGTCGCATTGAGTAAACAGTCGCGGGAGTTGTTGGATATCAACAACATACATATTGGATAATTTCAATATACAAGGTTAGTTTTCGGTTTGAAAACGGCTCCACAGAAATTTGCAAGTATTATGGAAGAAATATTGAAAGGGATTGTAATGCTGCGCAAAATATTTCTATGATCTTTTGATTGGTGTATTAGTATTAGATAAGCTTCTTCTGTACATTGTAAAAATGAATTGGGACAAATGTAAGTTTTTTTTAAAAATGAAATAAGGTATTGTAGTCGATCAGGTATGAAGCCAAGCCCACGAAAGTTAGAAGCCGTTCGTAACGCACCAGACCGTATTAACAAAGTCCAACTTAAATCACATTTGGTTATTATAAATTATTATAATAAATGTTTGTCCTCTGAGCTGTCTGTTTTGCATGAGTTAACGTTAATAAAGCATGGTGTTGAAATGAAGTTCACAGTAAAGCGCTCCAAAGAAGTAAGGAACTAGTATTAGGAATAGATGTGTTGACCCATTATGACCCAAAGAAACCAATAATAATTTCTGTGCTTATGGAGTTGACGCTGTGCTAGCTATAAATGTATTTATGGATTAAATTTTACGATTTACAGCGACCATTAGCCATTGCAATTTATTTTTGGGGATAAGAAAGTCATAAATTCTGTAGCCGCCAACAGGCTTCAACGATGGGTCATTCTACTTTCCATGTATCGATATTCAATAAAGTATAAGAAGGGTTGCCAAATGGGAAACGCAGATGCGTTATCTAGACTGCCTCTTGCTTACGCAACAGAGGTTGAAGACGATGGTATAAATTCTTTAAAATTTTCGGACTTTCCTTTAAATATTGAGGACATAAGGCGGGAAATAAAAATGGATGAGGTATTAATGAAGGAAGGTGTATGAGTTTATTAGAATTGGGTGGCCAACGGATATTTGTATAGAACTAATCGATAACCGAAAAATGAATGTCGAGTATTCGAACATTTCAACATAAATAGATTCTTCAACTGTAATGGATACCGCCACATAGCTAAAAATTGTACATATACATAGTATCATTTGTGCCAAATGTGGAGATGGGCATGATACTATAGAATGAATGCGCAAATTGTGTCTGCTACAATGAAAAATTCAAGTTAAATCTGGATATAAACCACGATAGTAGAGACGCGAATTGTGCAGTATATAAAAGATTATTACAATCAGAAAAAAAAAACAAAATGACGCATTAGCAATTAAAAAACATTCGCGGTTTATATTGCAATATACCAGGCTTAATAGGAAGATGACGTAAGATAACATTTAACAATTATTCAGTGTATTTAGTTGCAATTTATCGTGCGCATACCTCTTCCAAACGTGAATTCTGTAATAAAATGACAATACTACTTGAGGACCTAATAGAGACAAATAAACGATTTAGTATTGCCGGCAAAATAACTGTTAAGAAATGTTCTTGGCATAAATCGATATTTTCTTCATTTTAAAAGTCACTCAATGTAAAATTGTATACATTTGCTAATTCCACTCTTTGTTTATTTCTATTGTGTTTCTCTTATCGATGTATTGTACATATGTAACTCATTTAAGATCTGAGTAGAATTTGTAAGCTCATTTGTGTGGGCATTCGTTCTTAAACTGCCAACGAGATCGGTTGGTTCAGCAAATCGTGGTACAAACAAACATTTTAATAAATAAATTTATAACGTGTTAAAGAAATAAAATAGTATTTTATTATCGCAGAGTAGTAGTTTATTTCGCCATAGTATTTTAATAATAACATTCGAACACAAACACATTCACTCAACGCACTCGTTGACACACGTGGCTAAGGGCTAAGAGGAAGGATAAGTAGCAGACCTAATTTATTTAACATTTTCTATAAATTTACATACAGTATCCATAAAATAAAACCAACAATAGTCCACACCCCACCCCTTATAAACCAACAACTACACGTGAAAAAAATTCCCCTCGGTCGACAATTGACTAAAATGTCAAGTATTTTTAACTACCTCCATTATGAGCAAGACGGACTGAGATATGATGATTTTAATTAGGAGACGGATAATTGGAATATGGAATAACTATTTATGGGATGAGGCCAATGAGGCATCTAGCACCGGAAAGACTTTGGATAACAATCCGGCATTTATGAACCAACAAGATTACACGTTAAATTCTCCTCTAATTATGGATTCGCTTCAATCATTTTATACATTCCTAAAGTCCGGACGACAAGACCCGTTATATTACACAAAGTCATGGGAAAAGAGAAAACTTCTGTTGAGAGACACCCGAGAACCTCATTAAAATTTATGCCCGGTGGAGTTGTATCACGCCAATTGTGCGACCCTGTGGATGCGGAAAAATCTACATGTTGAACAGCAGATCTCAAACATGATACGGCAGACAGACAAATATGCCAAAGAAACATTCCCGATAGTATCCACATATGTGCATCAATGGATAGGAAAAAATCTACAGTTTGCATCAAGAGGGAATCTTAAATTAAATTATATAATTGATAAAGAGAGAAGTCATATAAGTTAATCAACCAATATGTCTTACAAAAAATTAAACCTTATACTGTTCTGCTTGACAACTATGGTCATTCGACCTTCCCATTACGCCTCTGCCATAGTAGGATATGACTGTTCAGACCTCACAAATAACATTACCTCACTTTCTCTTGTCGATCTAAATCCTTGCATTATCCCTGAAAGAAACATTAGTATTATTAAAACAAATATCCAGCTTTTACAAATGCAGACTTTTGTTAAGACATCTGTAATGAGCTGTTTGGTGGAACTTGAACATCTGGTTTACCGTTGCGGGAAAACTATTGATACGTTCCAGGATGGAGGACTTTACAACGAGCTCGTACGTCTTTCGACGTCACAATGTCAAGAACTCATAGAGACAAGGAGATATCAGCCGTATCCGGGGATCGTTATAGAGGGATTAGTGTTAAACTATCCATACTCGGGTAGTTTTACAACTTATGGCTCTATAACTTTAGGAAGTTGCACGCCAGGAGGCACTCTGCACTCTCAGGGGAGAGTTTATGATCGTGCTGTCCGTACAACAAAAATAAATATCCTCATCAATAAATTCCAGGGACTCACTGATTTGGAGAACGGAGATCTAAAGTTAATGGATGGAGGGGTATGTAAGTTCCTTGATAAGGTATGTTTCTCTCCAACCACTGGTTGGAATCATTGGTCCACAATCCTTGAGGAGTCGCTCTGTGACACTGAGAAGCCGTTTAGTCTACTTTATAAAGGACCGGCTCATAAAATACTAGACCGAGGATCAGGACGAGAAGTTATATCTTACGTATTTAACAAAACAGGTTCTGAATTTGCCGTTTCAATCCATTCTACTGCCTACTACTGTGGCTACCTGAGGGTTTCCCAGACTGAGCATCCAAAGCTTATTGTCCTTGAGGAGGAATCTTGGGGGAAAGTCGATTTGAAACATGTTCCCTTACAGGCTGTGGATGTGGACCTCATGACATACACAAATACAAAACTAGTGTATGTTATGAAACATGTCAAGTCCCAGGTTGATTCACTCTATCGAACCATGTTATCAGATAGGTGTAAACTTGAACAGCAGATCTTACGCAACCACCTAACACTGGCAACGATTTCTCCTGAGGAGTTTGCATATGACTATTTTAAGGGAGCAGGATATACTGCCCTTGTACGTGGTGAGGTGATTCATTTAATCCAATGTAAAGCGGTGGTAGTCACTCTACGGCCCAACAATGATACTTGTACCCATGAGCTGCCTGTCACCCATCAAGGAGTAAGCAGATACCTCAAGCCTAGGACTCGCATTATAGTTGAAAACCAACTAATTAAATTCTTATTCTTCCCGACGGATTTTGGTGGGATTCCTCTTTCTACATATCTATCCCATTATATTAGAGGGCATGATGATCCCTTGACCCACTGGGTGAGTGAATACCAAGGTTTAATAACAAATCATCCTGACCTATGGAATGAGGTCCTACCCCTCCTTCAAGTATCTCCGAACAACTCTAGAGATTATTCCAAACTCATTGAGGACATCCGGTGTCTAAATGTTCGGCCACTCCCGAGTGTCGAGGCCGATATCAAACATGTTACTGCGGATTTCCTCGCTACGAATGAGACATATGTAACAAACCCTGAAATAAAAAGACTCTACGATCCACATTATTCTCTCCCGTTAGACGTATTAGTGACAGAACTTATTACTATGAAACCTCTATTCTTACCATTTGCCCACGAAATCCTCAGGTTGAGTAATTCAGGCGCCATACTATGCCTCCAGAACAAATTAACCAATGTCAGTACCTTAAACCGAATGGTGGAAGGGGAGTACTCTATAGACTTCATCGACTTTTCTACATTCTTAGGTCCAGTTCTAAGACGAGATCTACTGACACGAGTCATCAGAAACCACCCTGATGATATTCACCTTCTCACGACTCCTGGATGTCCTACGAGGGTTGCGGATCGCTTAAGGACAAGACATTGGGGCCTCGAACTCTTGACCCCGTCTAAACCATGTCCGTACTGCCAGAGCTCCCTGCATATTTTTGATCAAGCTACGCCTGGAGTTATATCCCGAAGCATAGGGATCACTGTCAGTGGAACATTTAGGACATGCAGCAATATCTATTTGTATGCCAAGGGTGTTATGGATCCCTATGTTGGGAAGAAGACTACAGAAAAACTAATACTTCCGAAAACAGATCTCAGTCTGAGAACTTCTGAAATTGTAGCATATCAACAACTTGTAAATATTCGATCGTGGTTATTAAGACTTGGTAGTCCTAATTTGAAGACTCTAGTTGATTTATTAATCCAAGAAAAAAGTGTCTATCTGCCCCCCCATTTATTAGAGCTTCCTGATGAAGATTACTGCCCGATAGTTAAGAGTGGGAATCTAATCCATCGTTTTAAGGCGTGTACAGAGACTAGAGCCGGGGTGAGAAATTCAAATGTCAGCCTCGGTTCCCATTTCTCGTTCTCCACAAATAGTATGGACTTCTACATGCAAGGGGGTAGAGATTATACTATATACTTCCAGTTTTACTTCCTATACAGTGAGGCCCTCATTTGCCAACTTAAGAAGGCAGGACTGGACATTAGTAGCACTTATTGCCTCGAAATAGGGTGTGAAGGTTGTACACAAGAGGTTACTGCATTGAGCCTTGACCTTCCATCTCCCTGTGATTACAATATAGGAGCAGTTGCCATTACGCCCATCCCTGTCAGGACCTTATCGAATGTCGCTCACCTCAACACCCTTGAGACACGACGTCACTTGAGTATTATTGTCGGAAGGGCAGCAGCGCTGGATTTTGAAACCACCAATGAGAGAGCGACGATACTGCATGATGACCTAGAAGCAACTAGTGAATTGAGGCGGATCTATACCCTGAGTACCTTTTACTTCCGTCATATTGATTTTAACTGGTTTTTTATAGGGTTCGTTCAGTATGCTCGCCAGTTTAGAAGCTTACACTTGAGATCTGACAGGGTTACCCAGTTTTACTCAAAGAACAAGAGCCTTAGAAAGACAATAAAAATGGTGGCTGAAGCTGGACGACTCAGAGATTTATTCATATGGTTAGAGATGACTCCATATGAACATGCAGATGGGGTTAACTTTGGGTCGATTAGTGGTCTTTGTATTCGTCAAATGTTTAAAAGGCTCCATAACCAATGTTCATATTTACAATTCATTACATCTTTGTTCACATTTTTCTATGAGGAAGATTCTGTCACCACCATCTTTGAATTCTTGACCTGGGGCTACAAGTATAGTCAGAAGAAAATATTCCCTGAGGGATTCATCATCAACAGACCTTCATGGAAAGAGAAGGAAAGTCTAGGAGTTGGAGATTCATCTCACCTGTTACGAGACCTGCTGACCTCAACCTTACGGACTCACTGGATAATCTTCCCTTATAACCCCTCTTCTATATTCTTGATGATGAGGGAGTTAGTTCTTGAAAATGCGTTGCCGGACTATAGAATGGGCACCGCTCTAGAGATTCCTCCGTTAGAAATTACCCAAGCCCAGTTGCCTCCCCCAACATCAAGTAAGCAGGCAGTCTGGGAAGCCCTTGAGAAACATCCAGGAGGGGTTCAAGTAAAACATATCCACCATATAGCTAGAGTAGTCGGACGAATCAGTTCTGCTGCGAGTAAGTATCTCGAGATAATTAATCGCCTTGATTGGTCAAGACTCGCACCTGATATAGTTTTCTGCCTTGCTGAAGGGTCGGGAAGTATCCTCCACATGATGTCTCTGTTGTTCCCGAAGTGTCTTTTGGGATATAACACATTGCTTACGCCAGAGATAGACTACAGGCCTTACCCAGAGTTAAATTACCCCCCTGCTGTCCTGGATTCAAAATGTAATGCTTACGAGAGGTTACGGTTTCAAGATGTCCTTGCTGCAGGAGAGACTGATATTACAAACCCTGTATTCATAACAAAATTTGAAAGTTGTGTGGGAATGGTTGGGAAAGCTTTTGTTACGATAGATGCTGAGTCCACAAGTGATACTGATAATTATATTATAGCATTGATCTATTCTAGAGTCTTTAAGAAAAACTCAAACTTAATGGCGATGGTTATCAAGGCTTTTATTCGAGATAGAGATTCATATGATAGGTTCAGGAAGTTAGTTCCTAAATACCAGAGGGAAGGACTCACCCTAGGAATCACAAAACCTCTCACTTCCCATATTCACAATAAAGAATGTTTCCTCATTTTCGCACGGCCTTCAATAGGAGAGGAACTCTTTAACAATGTTTTTGAATTGCAGACACGGGAAGAGGCGTTATGCTCAACAATGTCACTATCTACCGGGTTCTCCGACGAATCTTTAATTACATATGCTACAGAATTACATTTGGTTCAGCAAGAGTTATTACGTTATACTGAGGAATGCCAGCCATTAAGATATCCTTCACGAATTGACCCATTTCTACTCCATAAGAACCTTTGTAGTACTTTTTGTGCACTAGCAGTCGATACTCTGTTGGATATCTATAAAGTCCTCAAAGCACCCCTATCCTTCCAGACCGAAGATGAAAAAAATCACCTCACGCGAGTGTTTGGCGAGGCCAAAGTCTACCAAGAAACCATTACTTTAATCACACTATGCTTCATAAAGAAATACTGGTTGGGTCAAGTAAGAGACTATCCAAAAGTCTGCAAGCTCCTTGACTCCCTGACAGTAGGCCCTTACTCTCCGCATGATTCGCCGGTTCTCCAGTTGGGGACTCCTGCACTTGGTAATTCACCATGGTCTAAGGAGTTCTTTAGAACGGATAAAGGCTGCTGTTGTCCAGAGAGTGCTTGGCTAGACCTATCTTATCATGGCCAGTCCGCTTTGTTAGGCCAACTATTGTACAATATCATTATCCTCTCTAGAGACCTAGGAGCAGAGCCTCCAGATAGACTCTGGACCGAATCAGGAAAAGCAATGTTACGGGGGCTAGTGATTGGAAAACTCAAAGATGCAGAAGATGGGAAGGTACAGATGAGTAAGTGTGAGATTTCTACTCTGCGTAGACTGAGAGTCTTATATCTCTGAGCAAGTTGGTCTTGACATTAGGCAAGTTAGAAATTAAATGGTTTATTTGTTTTGGTTGGGGACTCGTAGTGCTTTAGTTATAGGAATAAGAAATTTAGTATTAAAAAAAAAAAAAAAAAAAAGACCCTTTAAGAGGAGTTCTGTTTAAGTCTAATAACCTCGGAAAAGGCATTCGACCGAATAGGCATCCACTTAGTCCTACAGAGCCTGAATGACTGGGGCATTGGCCCAAGAATCTACAACTATCTTCGTTCTTTTCTGATTAATAGGAAAATTTGCGTCGGGGTCAACAATAGCTATTCTTCAATCTCCTCCCACTATTTAACGGAATTCCTCAAGGTTCCCCACTCTCAGTGGTCTTGTTCATGATAGCCTTTGACAATTTGTCAACTATAATTAGTAAAAACAAACTCATAGATCATTGCATTTACGCGGATGATGTTTTCGTGCTGTGTAAAAATAATGATCTAGCATAAACTAGACATATTCTTGCATCGCTAGTAAAAGACATCATAAAATGGTCCGACACATCTGGTGCAAGCATTTCTCTCGACAAATGTAGAATTTTACACATCACTTAGATTTAATAACATAGACATTGTTAGAGTAAGTATCATAGGTCTAATATTTAATAATAAGCACAACTGGAAGTCTCACTGTGTCAGTTTAAAGAAAAGCCTAGCTGCCAGAACAAATGTTATTAACTACTTAGCTAATAAGAAATGTAACACACATATCAACACTCTATGTAATATTTCAAAATCCTTAATCCTGAGCAAAACAGACTACGGCCTATGTATTAAAATAATTTACTGATCGAACAAATCTATTCTTATATTCTCCTTTTATTGATTTTAATAAAGTTATTTCGTCTGTATACTCTAACCGGTGCGTTTCATTTATCACTGCTTTCCACAGTATTCTTTTATCTTGCAACAGGTTATGGGCCCAGACACCCTTACTCATATACAATACAATGGAAAGTGAGCAAGTTTAGATGTTCATTGAAAAATATAAACTAATGTCTCTCGGCTAAACCTGTGCTAATGAGTTCTGTATTTCACAGGTGCGTGAATAGTATCAGACAATAAGGTGACAGGATGCAAAGAAGGCCGAACAAAAGAACCCGAGAACCTCATTAAAATTTATGCCCGGTGGAGTTGTATCACGCCAATTGTGCGACCCTGTGGATGCGGAAAAATCTACATGTTGAACAGCAGATCTCAAACATGATACGGCAGACAGACAAATATGCCAAAGAAACATTCCCGATAGTATCCACATATGTGCATCAATGGATAGGAAAAAATCTACAGTTTGCATCAAGAGGGAATCTTAAATTAAATTATATAATTGATAAAGAGAGAAGTCATATAAGTTAATCAACCAATATGTCTTACAAAAAATTAAACCTTATACTGTTCTGCTTGACAACTATGGTCATTCGACCTTCCCATTACGCCTCTGCCATAGTAGGATATGACTGTTCAGACCTCACAAATAACATTACCTCACTTTCTCTTGTCGATCTAAATCCTTGCATTATCCCTGAAAGAAACATTAGTATTATTAAAACAAATATCCAGCTTTTACAAATGCAGACTTTTGTTAAGACATCTGTAATGAGCTGTTTGGTGGAACTTGAACATCTGGTTTACCGTTGCGGGAAAACTATTGATACGTTCCAGGATGGAGGACTTTACAACGAGCTCGTACGTCTTTCGACGTCACAATGTCAAGAACTCATAGAGACAAGGAGATATCAGCCGTATCCGGGGATCGTTATAGAGGGATTAGTGTTAAACTATCCATACTCGGGTAGTTTTACAACTTATGGCTCTATAACTTTAGGAAGTTGCACGCCAGGAGGCACTCTGCACTCTCAGGGGAGAGTTTATGATCGTGCTGTCCGTACAACAAAAATAAATATCCTCATCAATAAATTCCAGGGACTCACTGATTTGGAGAACGGAGATCTAAAGTTAATGGATGGAGGGGTATGTAAGTTCCTTGATAAGGTATGTTTCTCTCCAACCACTGGTTGGAATCATTGGTCCACAATCCTTGAGGAGTCGCTCTGTGACACTGAGAAGCCGTTTAGTCTACTTTATAAAGGACCGGCTCATAAAATACTAGACCGAGGATCAGGACGAGAAGTTATATCTTACGTATTTAACAAAACAGGTTCTGAATTTGCCGTTTCAATCCATTCTACTGCCTACTACTGTGGCTACCTGAGGGTTTCCCAGACTGAGCATCCAAAGCTTATTGTCCTTGAGGAGGAATCTTGGGGGAAAGTCGATTTGAAACATGTTCCCTTACAGGCTGTGGATGTGGACCTCATGACATACACAAATACAAAACTAGTGTATGTTATGAAACATGTCAAGTCCCAGGTTGATTCACTCTATCGAACCATGTTATCAGATAGGTGTAAACTTGAACAGCAGATCTTACGCAACCACCTAACACTGGCAACGATTTCTCCTGAGGAGTTTGCATATGACTATTTTAAGGGAGCAGGATATACTGCCCTTGTACGTGGTGAGGTGATTCATTTAATCCAATGTAAAGCGGTGGTAGTCACTCTACGGCCCAACAATGATACTTGTACCCATGAGCTGCCTGTCACCCATCAAGGAGTAAGCAGATACCTCAAGCCTAGGACTCGCATTATAGTTGAAAACCAACTAATTAAATTCTTATTCTTCCCGACGGATTTTGGTGGGATTCCTCTTTCTACATATCTATCCCATTATATTAGAGGGCATGATGATCCCTTGACCCACTGGGTGAGTGAATACCAAGGTTTAATAACAAATCATCCTGACCTATGGAATGAGGTCCTACCCCTCCTTCAAGTATCTCCGAACAACTCTAGAGATTATTCCAAACTCATTGAGGACATCCGGTGTCTAACATGTTACTGCGGATTTCCTCGCTACGAATGAGACATATGTAACAAACCCTGAAATAAAAAGACTCTACGATCCACATTATTCTCTCCCGTTAGACGTATTAGTGACAGAACTTATTACTATGAAACCTCTATTCTTACCATTTGCCCACGAAATCCTCAGGTTGAGTAATTCAGGCGCCATACTATGCCTCCAGAACAAATTAACCAATGTCAGTACCTTAAACCGAATGGTGGAAGGGGAGTACTCTATAGACTTCATCGACTTTTCTACATTCTTAGGTCCAGTTCTAAGACGAGATCTACTGACACGAGTCATCAGAAACCACCCTGATGATATTCACCTTCTCACGACTCCTGGATGTCCTACGAGGGTTGCGGATCGCTTAAGGACAAGACATTGGGGCCTCGAACTCTTGACCCCGTCTAAACCATGTCCGTACTGCCAGAGCTCCCTGCATATTTTTGATCAAGCTACGCCTGGAGTTATATCCCGAAGCATAGGGATCACTGTCAGTGGAACATTTAGGACATGCAGCAATATCTATTTGTATGCCAAGGGTGTTATGGATCCCTATGTTGGGAAGAAGACTACAGAAAAACTAATACTTCCGAAAACAGATCTCAGTCTGAGAACTTCTGAAATTGTAGCATATCAACAACTTGTAAATATTCGATCGTGGTTATTAAGACTTGGTAGTCCTAATTTGAAGACTCTAGTTGATTTATTAATCCAAGAAAAAAGTGTCTATCTGCCCCCCCATTTATTAGAGCTTCCTGATGAAGATTACTGCCCGATAGTTAAGAGTGGGAATCTAATCCATCGTTTTAAGGCGTGTACAGAGACTAGAGCCGGGGTGAGAAATTCAAATGTCAGCCTCGGTTCCCATTTCTCGTTCTCCACAAATAGTATGGACTTCTACATGCAAGGGGGTAGAGATTATACTATATACTTCCAGTTTTACTTCCTATACAGTGAGGCCCTCATTTGCCAACTTAAGAAGGCAGGACTGGACATTAGTAGCACTTATTGCCTCGAAATAGGGTGTGAAGGTTGTACACAAGAGGTTACTGCATTGAGCCTTGACCTTCCATCTCCCTGTGATTACAATATAGGAGCAGTTGCCATTACGCCCATCCCTGTCAGGACCTTATCGAATGTCGCTCACCTCAACACCCTTGAGACACGACGTCACTTGAGTATTATTGTCGGAAGGGCAGCAGCGCTGGATTTTGAAACCACCAATGAGAGAGCGACGATACTGCATGATGACCTAGAAGCAACTAGTGAATTGAGGCGGATCTATACCCTGAGTACCTTTTACTTCCGTCATATTGATTTTAACTGGTTTTTTATAGGGTTCGTTCAGTATGCTCGCCAGTTTAGAAGCTTACACTTGAGATCTGACAGGGTTACCCAGTTTTACTCAAAGAACAAGAGCCTTAGAAAGACAATAAAAATGGTGGCTGAAGCTGGACGACTCAGAGATTTATTCATATGGTTAGAGGTGACTCCATATGAACATGCAGATGGGGTTAACTTTGGGTCGATTAGTGGTCTTTGTATTCGTCAAATGTTTAAAAGGCTCCATAACCAATGTTCATATTTACAATTCATTACATCTTTGTTCACATTTTTCTATGAGGAAGATTCTGTCACCACCATCTTTGAATTCTTGACCTGGGGCTACAAGTATAGTCAGAAGAAAATATTCCCTGAGGGATTCATCATCAACAGACCTTCATGGAAAGAGAAGGAAAGTCCAGGAGTTGGAGATTCATCTCACCTGTTACGAGACCTGCTGACCTCAACCTTACGGACTCACTGGATAATCTTCCCTTATAACCCCTCTTCTATATTCTTGATGATGAGGGAGTTAGTTCTTGAAAATGCGTTGCCGGACTATAGAATGGGCACCGCTCTAGAGATTCCTCCGTTAGAAATTACCCAAGCCCAGTTGCCTCCCCCAACATCAAGTAAGCAGGCAGTCTGGGAAGCCCTTGAGAAACATCCAGGAGGGGTTCAAGTAAAACATATCCACCATATAGCTAGAGTAGTCGGACGAATCAGTTCTGCTGCGAGTAAGTATCTCGAGATAATTAATCGCCTTGATTGGTCAAGACTCGCACCTGATATAGTTTTCTGCCTTGCTGAAGGGTCGGGAAGTATCCTCCACATGATGTCTCTGTTGTTCCCGAAGTGTCTTTTGGGATATAACACATTGCTTACGCCAGAGATAGACTACAGGCCTTACCCAGAGTTAAATTACCCCCCTGCTGTCCTGGATTCAAAATGTAATGCTTACGAGAGGTTACGGTTTCAAGATGTCCTTGCTGCAGGAGAGACTGATATTACAAACCCTGTATTCATAACAAAATTTGAAAGTTGTGTGGGAATGGTTGGGAAAGCTTTTGTTACGATAGATGCTGAGTCCACAAGTGATACTGATAATTATATTATAGCATTGATCTATTCTAGAGTCTTTAAGAAAAACTCAAACTTAATGGCGATGGTTATCAAGGCTTTTATTCGAGATAGAGATTCATATGATAGGTTCAGGAAGTTAGTTCCTAAATACCAGAGGGAAGGACTCACCCTAGGAATCACAAAACCTCTCACTTCCCATATTCACAATAAAGAATGTTTCCTCATTTTCGCACGGCCTTCAATAGGAGAGGAACTCTTTAACAATGTTTTTGAATTGCAGACACGGGAAGAGGCGTTATGCTCAACAATGTCACTATCTACCGGGTTCTCCGACGAATCTTTAATTACATATGCTACAGAATTACATTTGGTTCAGCAAGAGTTATTACGTTATACTGAGGAATGCCAGCCATTAAGATATCCTTCACGAATTGACCCATTTCTACTCCATAAGAACCTTTGTAGTACTTTTTGTGCACTAGCAGTCGATACTCTGTTGGATATCTATAAAGTCCTCAAAGCACCCCTATCCTTCCAGACCGAAGATGAAAAAAATCACCTCACGCGAGTGTTTGGCGAGGCCAAAGTCTACCAAGAAACCATTACTTTAATCACACTATGCTTCATAAAGAAATACTGGTTGGGTCAAGTAAGAGACTATCCAAAAGTCTGCAAGCTCCTTGACTCCCTGACAGTAGGCCCTTACTCTCCGCATGATTCGCCGGTTCTCCAGTTGGGGACTCCTGCACTTGGTAATTCACCATGGTCTAAGGAGTTCTTTAGAACGGATAAAGGCTGCTGTTGTCCAGAGAGTGCTTGGCTAGACCTATCTTATCATGGCCAGTCCGCTTTGTTAGGCCAACTATTGTACAATATCATTATCCTCTCTAGAGACCTAGGAGCAGAGCCTCCAGATAGACTCTGGACCGAATCAGGAAAAGCAATGTTACGGGGGCTAGTGATTGGAAAACTCAAAGATGCAGAAGATGGGAAGGTACAGATGAGTAAGTGTGAGATTTCTACTCTGCGTAGACTGAGAGTCTTATATCTCTGAGCAAGTTGGTCTTGACATTAGGCAAGTTAGAAATTAAATGGTTTATTTGTTTTGGTTGGGGACTCGTAGTGCTTTAGTTATAGGAATAAGAAATTTAGTATTAAAAAAAAAAAAAAAAAAAGACCCTTTAAGAGGAGTTCTGTTTAAGTCTAATAACCTCGGAAAAGGCATTCGACCGAATAGGCATCCACTTAGTCCTACAGAGCCTGAATGACTGGGGCATTGGCCCAAGAATCTACAACTATCTTCGTTCTTTTCTGATTAATAGGAAAATTTGCGTCGGGGTCAACAATAGCTATTCTTCAATCTCCTCCCACTATTTAACGGAATTCCTCAAGGTTCCCCACTCTCAGTGGTCTTGTTCATGATAGCCTTTGACAATTTGTCAACTATAATTAGTAAAAACAAACTCATAGATCATTGCATTTACGCGGATGATGTTTTCGTGCTGTGTAAAAATAATGATCTAGCATAAACTAGACATATTCTTGCATCGCTAGTAAAAGACATCATAAAATGGTCCGACACATCTGGTGCAAGCATTTCTCTCGACAAATGTAGAATTTTACACATCACTTAGATTTAATAACATAGACATTGTTAGAGTAAGTATCATAGGTCTAATATTTAATAATAAGCACAACTGGAAGTCTCACTGTGTCAGTTTAAAGAAAAGCCTAGCTGCCAGAACAAATGTTATTAACTACTTAGCTAATAAGAAATGTAACACACATATCAACACTCTATGTAATATTTCAAAATCCTTAATCCTGAGCAAAACAGACTACGGCCTATGTATTAAAATAATTTACTGATCGAACAAATCTATTCTTATATTCTCCTTTTATTGATTTTAATAAAGTTATTTCGTCTGTATACTCTAACCGGTGCGTTTCATTTATCACTGCTTTCCACAGTATTCTTTTATCTTGCAACAGGTTATGGGCCCAGACACCCTTACTCATATACAATACAATGGAAAGTGAGCAAGTTTAGATGTTCATTGAAAAATATAAACTAATGTCTCTCGGCTAAACCTGTGCTAATGAGTTCTGTATTTCACAGGTGCGTGAATAGTATCAGACAATAAGGTGACAGGATGCAAAGAAGGCCGAACAAAAGAACCCGAGAACCTCATTAAAATTTATGCCCGGTGGAGTTGTATCACGCCAATTGTGCGACCCTGTGGATGCGGAAAAATCTACATGTTGAACAGCAGATCTCAAACATGATACGGCAGACAGACAAATATGCCAAAGAAACATTCCCGATAGTATCCACATATGTGCATCAATGGATAGGAAAAAATCTACAGTTTGCATCAAGAGGGAATCTTAAATTAAATTATATAATTGATAAAGAGAGAAGTCATATAAGTTAATCAACCAATATGTCTTACAAAAAATTAAACCTTATACTGTTCTGCTTGACAACTATGGTCATTCGACCTTCCCATTACGCCTCTGCCATAGTAGGATATGACTGTTCAGACCTCACAAATAACATTACCTCACTTTCTCTTGTCGATCTAAATCCTTGCATTATCCCTGAAAGAAACATTAGTATTATTAAAACAAATATCCAGCTTTTACAAATGCAGACTTTTGTTAAGACATCTGTAATGAGCTGTTTGGTGGAACTTGAACATCTGGTTTACCGTTGCGGGAAAACTATTGATACGTTCCAGGATGGAGGACTTTACAACGAGCTCGTACGTCTTTCGACGTCACAATGTCAAGAACTCATAGAGACAAGGAGATATCAGCCGTATCCGGGGATCGTTATAGAGGGATTAGTGTTAAACTATCCATACTCGGGTAGTTTTACAACTTATGGCTCTATAACTTTAGGAAGTTGCACGCCAGGAGGCACTCTGCACTCTCAGGGGAGAGTTTATGATCGTGCTGTCCGTACAACAAAAATAAATATCCTCATCAATAAATTCCAGGGACTCACTGATTTGGAGAACGGAGATCTAAAGTTAATGGATGGAGGGGTATGTAAGTTCCTTGATAAGGTATGTTTCTCTCCAACCACTGGTTGGAATCATTGGTCCACAATCCTTGAGGAGTCGCTCTGTGACACTGAGAAGCCGTTTAGTCTACTTTATAAAGGACCGGCTCATAAAATACTAGACCGAGGATCAGGACGAGAAGTTATATCTTACGTATTTAACAAAACAGGTTCTGAATTTGCCGTTTCAATCCATTCTACTGCCTACTACTGTGGCTACCTGAGGGTTTCCCAGACTGAGCATCCAAAGCTTATTGTCCTTGAGGAGGAATCTTGGGGGAAAGTCGATTTGAAACATGTTCCCTTACAGGCTGTGGATGTGGACCTCATGACATACACAAATACAAAACTAGTGTATGTTATGAAACATGTCAAGTCCCAGGTTGATTCACTCTATCGAACCATGTTATCAGATAGGTGTAAACTTGAACAGCAGATCTTACGCAACCACCTAACACTGGCAACGATTTCTCCTGAGGAGTTTGCATATGACTATTTTAAGGGAGCAGGATATACTGCCCTTGTACGTGGTGAGGTGATTCATTTAATCCAATGTAAAGCGGTGGTAGTCACTCTACGGCCCAACAATGATACTTGTACCCATGAGCTGCCTGTCACCCATCAAGGAGTAAGCAGATACCTCAAGCCTAGGACTCGCATTATAGTTGAAAACCAACTAATTAAATTCTTATTCTTCCCGACGGATTTTGGTGGGATTCCTCTTTCTACATATCTATCCCATTATATTAGAGGGCATGATGATCCCTTGACCCACTGGGTGAGTGAATACCAAGGTTTAATAACAAATCATCCTGACCTATGGAATGAGGTCCTACCCCTCCTTCAAGTATCTCCGAACAACTCTAGAGATTATTCCAAACTCATTGAGGACATCCGGTGTCTAAATGTTCGGCCACTCCCGAGTGTCGAGGCCGATATCAAACATGTTACTGCGGATTTCCTCGCTACGAATGAGACATATGTAACAAACCCTGAAATAAAAAGACTCTACGATCCACATTATTCTCTCCCGTTAGACGTATTAGTGACAGAACTTATTACTATGAAACCTCTATTCTTACCATTTGCCCACGAAATCCTCAGGTTGAGTAATTCAGGCGCCATACTATGCCTCCAGAACAAATTAACCAATGTCAGTACCTTAAACCGAATGGTGGAAGGGGAGTACTCTATAGACTTCATCGACTTTTCTACATTCTTAGGTCCAGTTCTAAGACGAGATCTACTGACACGAGTCATCAGAAACCACCCTGATGATATTCACCTTCTCACGACTCCTGGATGTCCTACGAGGGTTGCGGATCGCTTAAGGACAAGACATTGGGGCCTCGAACTCTTGACCCCGTCTAAACCATGTCCGTACTGCCAGAGCTCCCTGCATATTTTTGATCAAGCTACGCCTGGAGTTATATCCCGAAGCATAGGGATCACTGTCAGTGGAACATTTAGGACATGCAGCAATATCTATTTGTATGCCAAGGGTGTTATGGATCCCTATGTTGGGAAGAAGACTACAGAAAAACTAATACTTCCGAAAACAGATCTCAGTCTGAGAACTTCTGAAATTGTAGCATATCAACAACTTGTAAATATTCGATCGTGGTTATTAAGACTTGGTAGTCCTAATTTGAAGACTCTAGTTGATTTATTAATCCAAGAAAAAAGTGTCTATCTGCCCCCCCATTTATTAGAGCTTCCTGATGAAGATTACTGCCCGATAGTTAAGAGTGGGAATCTAATCCATCGTTTTAAGGCGTGTACAGAGACTAGAGCCGGGGTGAGAAATTCAAATGTCAGCCTCGGTTCCCATTTCTCGTTCTCCACAAATAGTATGGACTTCTACATGCAAGGGGGTAGAGATTATACTATATACTTCCAGTTTTACTTCCTATACAGTGAGGCCCTCATTTGCCAACTTAAGAAGGCAGGACTGGACATTAGTAGCACTTATTGCCTCGAAATAGGGTGTGAAGGTTGTACACAAGAGGTTACTGCATTGAGCCTTGACCTTCCATCTCCCTGTGATTACAATATAGGAGCAGTTGCCATTACGCCCATCCCTGTCAGGACCTTATCGAATGTCGCTCACCTCAACACCCTTGAGACACGACGTCACTTGAGTATTATTGTCGGAAGGGCAGCAGCGCTGGATTTTGAAACCACCAATGAGAGAGCGACGATACTGCATGATGACCTAGAAGCAACTAGTGAATTGAGGCGGATCTATACCCTGAGTACCTTTTACTTCCGTCATATTGATTTTAACTGGTTTTTTATAGGGTTCGTTCAGTATGCTCGCCAGTTTAGAAGCTTACACTTGAGATCTGACAGGGTTACCCAGTTTTACTCAAAGAACAAGAGCCTTAGAAAGACAATAAAAATGGTGGCTGAAGCTGGACGACTCAGAGATTTATTCATATGGTTAGAGATGACTCCATATGAACATGCAGATGGGGTTAACTTTGGGTCGATTAGTGGTCTTTGTATTCGTCAAATGTTTAAAAGGCTCCATAACCAATGTTCATATTTACAATTCATTACATCTTTGTTCACATTTTTCTATGAGGAAGATTCTGTCACCACCATCTTTGAATTCTTGACCTGGGGCTACAAGTATAGTCAGAAGAAAATATTCCCTGAGGGATTCATCATCAACAGACCTTCATGGAAAGAGAAGGAAAGTCCAGGAGTTGGAGATTCATCTCACCTGTTACGAGACCTGCTGACCTCAACCTTACGGACTCACTGGATAATCTTCCCTTATAACCCCTCTTCTATATTCTTGATGATGAGGGAGTTAGTTCTTGAAAATGCGTTGCCGGACTATAGAATGGGCACCGCTCTAGAGATTCCTCCGTTAGAAATTACCCAAGCCCAGTTGCCTCCCCCAACATCAAGTAAGCAGGCAGTCTGGGAAGCCCTTGAGAAACATCCAGGAGGGGTTCAAGTAAAACATATCCACCATATAGCTAGAGTAGTCGGACGAATCAGTTCTGCTGCGAGTAAGTATCTCGAGATAATTAATCGCCTTGATTGGTCAAGACTCGCACCTGATATAGTTTTCTGCCTTGCTGAAGGGTCGGGAAGTATCCTCCACATGATGTCTCTGTTGTTCCCGAAGTGTCTTTTGGGATATAACACATTGCTTACGCCAGAGATAGACTACAGGCCTTACCCAGAGTTAAATTACCCCCCTGCTGTCCTGGATTCAAAATGTAATGCTTACGAGAGGTTACGGTTTCAAGATGTCCTTGCTGCAGGAGAGACTGATATTACAAACCCTGTATTCATAACAAAATTTGAAAGTTGTGTGGGAATGGTTGGGAAAGCTTTTGTTACGATAAATGCTGAGTCCACAAGTGATACTGATAATTATATTATAGCATTGATCTATTCTAGAGTCTTTAAGAAAAACTCAAACTTAATGGCGATGGTTATCAAGGCTTTTATTCGAGATAGAGATTCATATGATAGGTTCAGGAAGTTAGTTCCTAAATACCAGAGGGAAGGACTCACCCTAGGAATCACAAAACCTCTCACTTCCCATATTCACAATAAAGAATGTTTCCTCATTTTCGCACGGCCTTCAATAGGAGAGGAACTCTTTAACAATGTTTTTGAATTGCAGACACGGGAAAAGGCGTTATGCTCAACAATGTCACTATCTACCGGGTTCTCCGACGAATCTTTAATTACATATGCTACAGAATTACATTTGGTTCAGCAAGAGTTATTACGTTATACTGAGGAATGCCAGCCATTAAGATATCCTTCACGAATTGACCCATTTCTACTCCATAAGAACCTTTGTAGTACTTTTTGTGCACTAGCAGTCGATACTCTGTTGGATATCTATAAAGTCCTCAAAGCACCCCTATCCTTCCAGACCGAAGATGAAAAAAATCACCTCACGCGAGTGTTTGGCGAGGCCAAAGTCTACCAAGAAACCATTACTTTAATCACACTATGCTTCATAAAGAAATACTGGTTGGGTCAAGTAAGAGACTATCCAAAAGTCTGCAAGCTCCTTGACTCCCTGACAGTAGGCCCTTACTCTCCGCATGATTCGCCGGTTCTCCAGTTGGGGACTCCTGCACTTGGTAATTCACCATGGTCTAAGGAGTTCTTTAGAACGGATAAAGGCTGCTGTTGTCCAGAGAGTGCTTGGCTAGACCTATCTTATCATGGCCAGTCCGCTTTGTTAGGCCAACTATTGTACAATATCATTATCCTCTCTAGAGACCTAGGAGCAGAGCCTCCAGATAGACTCTGGACCGAATCAGGAAAAGCAATGTTACGGGGGCTAGTGATTTTAAAACTCAAAGATGCAGAAGATGGGAAGGTACAGATGAGTAAGTGTGAGATTTCTACTCTGCGTAGACTGAGAGTCTTATATCTCTGAGCAAGTTGGTCTTGACATTAGGCAAGTTAGAAATTAAATGGTTTATTTGTTTTGGTTGGGGACTCGTAGTGCTTTAGTTATAGGAATAAGAAATTTAGTATTAAAAAAAAAAAAAAAAAAGACCCTTTAAGAGGAGTTCTGTTTAAGTCTAATAACCTCGGAAAAGGCATTCGACCGAATAGGCATCCACTTAGTCCTACAGAGCCTGAATGACTGGGGCATTGGCCCAAGAATCTACAACTATCTTCGTTCTTTTCTGATTAATAGGAAAATTTGCGTCGGGGTCAACAATAGCTATTCTTCAATCTCCTCCCACTATTTAACGGAATTCCTCAAGGTTCCCCACTCTCAGTGGTCTTGTTCATGATAGCCTTTGACAATTTGTCAACTATAATTAGTAAAAACAAACTCATAGATCATTGCATTTACGCGGATGATGTTTTCGTGCTGTGTAAAAATAATGATCTAGCATAAACTAGACATATTCTTGCATCGCTAGTAAAAGACATCATAAAATGGTCCGACACATCTGGTGCAAGCATTTCTCTCGACAAATGTAGAATTTTACACATCACTTAGATTTAATAACATAGACATTGTTAGAGTAAGTATCATAGGTCTAATATTTAATAATAAGCACAACTGGAAGTCTCACTGTGTCAGTTTAAAGAAAAGCCTAGCTGCCAGAACAAATGTTATTAACTACTTAGCTAATAAGAAATGTAACACACATATCAACACTCTATGTAATATTTCAAAATCCTTAATCCTGAGCAAAACAGACTACGGCCTATGTATTAAAATAATTTACTGATCGAACAAATCTATTCTTATATTCTCCTTTTATTGATTTTAATAAAGTTATTTCGTCTGTATACTCTAACCGGTGCGTTTCATTTATCACTGCTTTCCACAGTATTCTTTTATCTTGCAACAGGTTATGGGCCCAGACACCCTTACTCATATACAATACAATGGAAAGTGAGCAAGTTTAGATGTTCATTGAAAAATATAAACTAATGTCTCTCGGCTAAACCTGTGCTAATGAGTTCTGTATTTCACAGGTGCGTGAATAGTATCAGACAATAAGGTGACAGGATGCAAAGAAGGCCGAACAAAAGAACCCGAGAACCTCATTAAAATTTATGCCCGGTGGAGTTGTATCACGCCAATTGTGCGACCCTGTGGATGCGGAAAAATCTACATGTTGAACAGCAGATCTCAAACATGATACGGCAGACAGACAAATATGCCAAAGAAACATTCCCGATAGTATCCACATATGTGCATCAATGGATAGGAAAAAATCTACAGTTTGCATCAAGAGGGAATCTTAAATTAAATTATATAATTGATAAAGAGAGAAGTCATATAAGTTAATCAACCAATATGTCTTACAAAAAATTAAACCTTATACTGTTCTGCTTGACAACTATGGTCATTCGACCTTCCCATTACGCCTCTGCCATAGTAGGATATGACTGTTCAGACCTCACAAATAACATTACCTCACTTTCTCTTGTCGATCTAAATCCTTGCATTATCCCTGAAAGAAACATTAGTATTATTAAAACAAATATCCAGCTTTTACAAATGCAGACTTTTGTTAAGACATCTGTAATGAGCTGTTTGGTGGAACTTGAACATCTGGTTTACCGTTGCGGGAAAACTATTGATACGTTCCAGGATGGAGGACTTTACAACGAGCTCGTACGTCTTTCGACGTCACAATGTCAAGAACTCATAGAGACAAGGAGATATCAGCCGTATCCGGGGATCGTTATAGAGGGATTAGTGTTAAACTATCCATACTCGGGTAGTTTTACAACTTATGGCTCTATAACTTTAGGAAGTTGCACGCCAGGAGGCACTCTGCACTCTCAGGGGAGAGTTTATGATCGTGCTGTCCGTACAACAAAAATAAATATCCTCATCAATAAATTCCAGGGACTCACTGATTTGGAGAACGGAGATCTAAAGTTAATGGATGGAGGGGTATGTAAGTTCCTTGATAAGGTATGTTTCTCTCCAACCACTGGTTGGAATCATTGGTCCACAATCCTTGAGGAGTCGCTCTGTGACACTGAGAAGCCGTTTAGTCTACTTTATAAAGGACCGGCTCATAAAATACTAGACCGAGGATCAGGACGAGAAGTTATATCTTACGTATTTAACAAAACAGGTTCTGAATTTGCCGTTTTAATCCATTCTACTGCCTACTACTGTGGCTACCTGAGGGTTTCCCAGACTGAGCATCCAAAGCTTATTGTCCTTGAGGAGGAATCTTGGGGGAAAGTCGATTTGAAACATGTTCCCTTACAGGCTGTGGATGTGGACCTCATGACATACACAAATACAAAACTAGTGTATGTTATGAAACATGTCAAGTCCCAGGTTGATTCACTCTATCGAACCATGTTATCAGATAGGTGTAAACTTGAACAGCAGATCTTACGCAACCACCTAACACTGGCAACGATTTCTCCTGAGGAGTTTGCATATGACTATTTTAAGGGAGCAGGATATACTGCCCTTGTACGTGGTGAGGTGATTCATTTAATCCAATGTAAAGCGGTGGTAGTCACTCTACGGCCCAACAATGATACTTGTACCCATGAGCTGCCTGTCACCCATCAAGGAGTAAGCAGATACCTCAAGCCTAGGACTCGCATTATAGTTGAAAACCAACTAATTAAATTCTTATTCTTCCCGACGGATTTTGGTGGGATTCCTCTTTCTACATATCTATCCCATTATATTAGAGGGCATGATGATCCCTTGACCCACTGGGTGAGTGAATACCAAGGTTTAATAACAAATCATCCTGACCTATGGAATGAGGTCCTACCCCTCCTTCAAGTATCTCCGAACAACTCTAGAGATTATTCCAAACTCATTGAGGACATCCGGTGTCTAAATGTTCGGCCACTCCCGAGTGTCGAGGCCGATATCAAACATGTTACTGCGGATTTCCTCGCTACGAATGAGACATATGTAACAAACCCTGAAATAAAAAGACTCTACGATCCACATTATTCTCTCCCGTTAGACGTATTAGTGACAGAACTTATTACTATGAAACCTCTATTCTTACCATTTGCCCACGAAATCCTCAGGTTGAGTAATTCAGGCGCCATACTATGCCTCCAGAACAAATTAACCAATGTCAGTACCTTAAACCGAATGGTGGAAGGGGAGTACTCTATAGACTTCATCGACTTTTCTACATTCTTAGGTCCAGTTCTAAGACGAGATCTACTGACACGAGTCATCAGAAACCACCCTGATGATATTCACCTTCTCACGACTCCTGGATGTCCTACGAGGGTTGCGGATCGCTTAAGGACAAGACATTGGGGCCTCGAACTCTTGACCCCGTCTAAACCATGTCCGTACTGCCAGAGCTCCCTGCATATTTTTGATCAAGCTACGCCTGGAGTTATATCCCGAAGCATAGGGATCACTGTCAGTGGAACATTTAGGACATGCAGCAATATCTATTTGTATGCCAAGGGTGTTATGGATCCCTATGTTGGGAAGAAGACTACAGAAAAACTAATACTTCCGAAAACAGATCTCAGTCTGAGAACTTCTGAAATTGTAGCATATCAACAACTTGTAAATATTCGATCGTGGTTATTAAGACTTGGTAGTCCTAATTTGAAGACTCTAGTTGATTTATTAATCCAAGAAAAAAGTGTCTATCTGCCCCCCCATTTATTAGAGCTTCCTGATGAAGATTACTGCCCGATAGTTAAGAGTGGGAATCTAATCCATCGTTTTAAGGCGTGTACAGAGACTAGAGCCGGGGTGAGAAATTCAAATGTCAGCCTCGGTTCCCATTTCTCGTTCTCCACAAATAGTATGGACTTCTACATGCAAGGGGGTAGAGATTATACTATATACTTCCAGTTTTACTTCCTATACAGTGAGGCCCTCATTTGCCAACTTAAGAAGGCAGGACTGGACATTAGTAGCACTTATTGCCTCGAAATAGGGTGTGAAGGTTGTACACAAGAGGTTACTGCATTGAGCCTTGACCTTCCATCTCCCTGTGATTACAATATAGGAGCAGTTGCCATTACGCCCATCCCTGTCAGGACCTTATCGAATGTCGCTCACCTCAACACCCTTGAGACACGACGTCACTTGAGTATTATTGTCGGAAGGGCAGCAGCGCTGGATTTTGAAACCACCAATGAGAGAGCGACGATACTGCATGATGACCTAGAAGCAACTAGTGAATTGAGGCGGATCTATACCCTGAGTACCTTTTACTTCCGTCATATTGATTTTAACTGGTTTTTTATAGGGTTCGTTCAGTATGCTCGCCAGTTTAGAAGCTTACACTTGAGATCTGACAGGGTTACCCAGTTTTACTCAAAGAACAAGAGCCTTAGAAAGACAATAAAAATGGTGGCTGAAGCTGGACGACTCAGAGATTTATTCATATGGTTAGAGATGACTCCATATGAACATGCAGATGGGGTTAACTTTGGGTCGATTAGTGGTCTTTGTATTCGTCAAATGTTTAAAAGGCTCCATAACCAATGTTCATATTTACAATTCATTACATCTTTGTTCACATTTTTCTATGAGGAAGATTCTGTCACCACCATCTTTGAATTCTTGACCTGGGGCTACAAGTATAGTCAGAAGAAAATATTCCCTGAGGGATTCATCATCAACAGACCTTCATGGAAAGAGAAGGAAAGTCCAGGAGTTGGAGATTCATCTCACCTGTTACGAGACCTGCTGACCTCAACCTTACGGACTCACTGGATAATCTTCCCTTATAACCCCTCTTCTATATTCTTGATGATGAGGGAGTTAGTTCTTGAAAATGCGTTGCCGGACTATAGAATGGGCACCGCTCTAGAGATTCCTCCGTTAGAAATTACCCAAGCCCAGTTGCCTCCCCCAACATCAAGTAAGCAGGCAGTCTGGGAAGCCCTTGAGAAACATCCAGGAGGGGTTCAAGTAAAACATATCCACCATATAGCTAGAGTAGTCGGACGAATCAGTTCTGCTGCGAGTAAGTATCTCGAGATAATTAATCGCCTTGATTGGTCAAGACTCGCACCTGATATAGTTTTCTGCCTTGCTGAAGGGTCGGGAAGTATCCTCCACATGATGTCTCTGTTGTTCCCGAAGTGTCTTTTGGGATATAACACATTGCTTACGCCAGAGATAGACTACAGGCCTTACCCAGAGTTAAATTACCCCCCTGCTGTCCTGGATTCAAAATGTAATGCTTACGAGAGGTTACGGTTTCAAGATGTCCTTGCTGCAGGAGAGACTGATATTACAAACCCTGTATTCATAACAAAATTTGAAAGTTGTGTGGGAATGGTTGGGAAAGCTTTTGTTACGATAAATGCTGAGTCCACAAGTGATACTGATAATTATATTATAGCATTGATCTATTCTAGAGTCTTTAAGAAAAACTCAAACTTAATGGCGATGGTTATCAAGGCTTTTATTCGAGATAGAGATTCATATGATAGGTTCAGGAAGTTAGTTCCTAAATACCAGAGGGAAGGACTCACCCTAGGAATCACAAAACCTCTCACTTCCCATATTCACAATAAAGAATGTTTCCTCATTTTCGCACGGCCTTCAATAGGAGAGGAACTCTTTAACAATGTTTTTGAATTGCAGACACGGGAAGAGGCGTTATGCTCAACAATGTCACTATCTACCGGGTTCTCCGACGAATCTTTAATTACATATGCTACAGAATTACATTTGGTTCAGCAAGAGTTATTACGTTATACTGAGGAATGCCAGCCATTAAGATATCCTTCACGAATTGACCCATTTCTACTCCATAAGAACCTTTGTAGTACTTTTTGTGCACTAGCAGTCGATACTCTGTTGGATATCTATAAAGTCCTCAAAGCACCCCTATCCTTCCAGACCGAAGATGAAAAAAATCACCTCACGCGAGTGTTTGGCGAGGCCAAAGTCTACCAAGAAACCATTACTTTAATCACACTATGCTTCATAAAGAAATACTGGTTGGGTCAAGTAAGAGACTATCCAAAAGTCTGCAAGCTCCTTGACTCCCTGACAGTAGGCCCTTACTCTCCGCATGATTCGCCGGTTCTCCAGTTGGGGACTCCTGCACTTGGTAATTCACCATGGTCTAAGGAGTTCTTTAGAACGGATAAAGGCTGCTGTTGTCCAGAGAGTGCTTGGCTAGACCTATCTTATCATGGCCAGTCCGCTTTGTTAGGCCAACTATTGTACAATATCATTATCCTCTCTAGAGACCTAGGAGCAGAGCCTCCAGATAGACTCTGGACCGAATCAGGAAAAGCAATGTTACGGGGGCTAGTGATTGGAAAACTCAAAGATGCAGAAGATGGGAAGGTACAGATGAGTAAGTGTGAGATTTCTACTCTGCGTAGACTGAGAGTCTTATATCTCTGAGCAAGTTGGTCTTGACATTAGGCAAGTTAGAAATTAAATGGTTTATTTGTTTTGGTTGGGGACTCGTAGTGCTTTAGTTATAGGAATAAGAAATTTAGTATTAAAAAAAAAAAAAAAAAAGACCCTTTAAGAGGAGTTCTGTTTAAGTCTAATAACCTCGGAAAAGGCATTCGACCGAATAGGCATCCACTTAGTCCTACAGAGCCTGAATGACTGGGGCATTGGCCCAAGAATCTACAACTATCTTCGTTCTTTTCTGATTAATAGGAAAATTTGCGTCGGGGTCAACAATAGCTATTCTTCAATCTCCTCCCACTATTTAACGGAATTCCTCAAGGTTCCCCACTCTCAGTGGTCTTGTTCATGATAGCCTTTGACAATTTGTCAACTATAATTAGTAAAAACAAACTCATAGATCATTGCATTTACGCGGATGATGTTTTCGTGCTGTGTAAAAATAATGATCTAGCATAAACTAGACATATTCTTGCATCGCTAGTAAAAGACATCATAAAATGGTCCGACACATCTGGTGCAAGCATTTCTCTCGACAAATGTAGAATTTTACACATCACTTAGATTTAATAACATAGACATTGTTAGAGTAAGTATCATAGGTCTAATATTTAATAATAAGCACAACTGGAAGTCTCACTGTGTCAGTTTAAAGAAAAGCCTAGCTGCCAGAACAAATGTTATTAACTACTTAGCTAATAAGAAATGTAACACACATATCAACACTCTATGTAATATTTCAAAATCCTTAATCCTGAGCAAAACAGACTACGGCCTATGTATTAAAATAATTTACTGATCGAACAAATCTATTCTTATATTCTCCTTTTATTGATTTTAATAAAGTTATTTCGTCTGTATACTCTAACCGGTGCGTTTCATTTATCACTGCTTTCCACAGTATTCTTTTATCTTGCAACAGGTTATGGGCCCAGACACCCTTACTCATATACAATACAATGGAAAGTGAGCAAGTTTAGATGTTCATTGAAAAATATAAACTAATGTCTCTCGGCTAAACCTGTGCTAATGAGTTCTGTATTTCACAGGTGCGTGAATAGTATCAGACAATAAGGTGACAGGATGCAAAGAAGGCCGAACAAAAGAACCCGAGAACCTCATTAAAATTTATGCCCGGTGGAGTTGTATCACGCCAATTGTGCGACCCTGTGGATGCGGAAAAATCTACATGTTGAACAGCAGATCTCAAACATGATACGGCAGACAGACAAATATGCCAAAGAAACATTCCCGATAGTATCCACATATGTGCATCAATGGATAGGAAAAAATCTACAGTTTGCATCAAGAGGGAATCTTAAATTAAATTATATAATTGATAAAGAGAGAAGTCATATAAGTTAATCAACCAATATGTCTTACAAAAAATTAAACCTTATACTGTTCTGCTTGACAACTATGGTCATTCGACCTTCCCATTACGCCTCTGCCATAGTAGGATATGACTGTTCAGACCTCACAAATAACATTACCTCACTTTCTCTTGTCGATCTAAATCCTTTCATTATCCCTGAAAGAAACATTAGTATTATTAAAACAAATATCCAGCTTTTACAAATGCAGACTTTTGTTAAGACATCTGTAATGAGCTGTTTGGTGGAACTTGAACATCTGGTTTACCGTTGCGGGAAAACTATTGATACGTTCCAGGATGGAGGACTTTACAACGAGCTCGTACGTCTTTCGACGTCACAATGTCAAGAACTCATAGAGACAAGGAGATATCAGCCGTATCCGGGGATCGTTATAGAGGGATTAGTGTTAAACTATCCATACTCGGGTAGTTTTACAACTTATGGCTCTATAACTTTAGGAAGTTGCACGCCAGGAGGCACTCTGCACTCTCAGGGGAGAGTTTATGATCGTGCTGTCCGTACAACAAAAATAAATATCCTCATCAATAAATTCCAGGGACTCACTGATTTGGAGAACGGAGATCTAAAGTTAATGGATGGAGGGGTATGTAAGTTCCTTGATAAGGTATGTTTCTCTCCAACCACTGGTTGGAATCATTGGTCCACAATCCTTGAGGAGTCGCTCTGTGACACTGAGAAGCCGTTTAGTCTACTTTATAAAGGACCGGCTCATAAAATACTAGACCGAGGATCAGGACGAGAAGTTATATCTTACGTATTTAACAAAACAGGTTCTGAATTTGCCGTTTCAATCCATTCTACTGCCTACTACTGTGGCTACCTGAGGGTTTCCCAGACTGAGCATCCAAAGCTTATTGTCCTTGAGGAGGAATCTTGGGGGAAAGTCGATTTGAAACATGTTCCCTTACAGGCTGTGGATGTGGACCTCATGACATACACAAATACAAAACTAGTGTATGTTATGAAACATGTCAAGTCCCAGGTTGATTCACTCTATCGAACCATGTTATCAGATAGGTGTAAACTTGAACAGCAGATCTTACGCAACCACCTAACACTGGCAACGATTTCTCCTGAGGAGTTTGCATATGACTATTTTAAGGGAGCAGGATATACTGCCCTTGTACGTGGTGAGGTGATTCATTTAATCCAATGTAAAGCGGTGGTAGTCACTCTACGGCCCAACAATGATACTTGTACCCATGAGCTGCCTGTCACCCATCAAGGAGTAAGCAGATACCTCAAGCCTAGGACTCGCATTATAGTTGAAAACCAACTAATTAAATTCTTATTCTTCCCGACGGATTTTGGTGGGATTCCTCTTTCTACATATCTATCCCATTATATTAGAGGGCATGATGATCCCTTGACCCACTGGGTGAGTGAATACCAAGGTTTAATAACAAATCATCCTGACCTATGGAATGAGGTCCTACCCCTCCTTCAAGTATCTCCGAACAACTCTAGAGATTATTCCAAACTCATTGAGGACATCCGGTGTCTAAATGTTCGGCCACTCCCGAGTGTCGAGGCCGATATCAAACATGTTACTGCGGATTTCCTCGCTACGAATGAGACATATGTAACAAACCCTGAAATAAAAAGACTCTACGATCCACATTATTCTCTCCCGTTAGACGTATTAGTGACAGAACTTATTACTATGAAACCTCTATTCTTACCATTTGCCCACGAAATCCTCAGGTTGAGTAATTCAGGCGCCATACTATGCCTCCAGAACAAATTAACCAATGTCAGTACCTTAAACCGAATGGTGGAAGGGGAGTACTCTATAGACTTCATCGACTTTTCTACATTCTTAGGTCCAGTTCTAAGACGAGATCTACTGACACGAGTCATCAGAAACCACCCTGATGATATTCACCTTCTCACGACTCCTGGATGTCCTACGAGGGTTGCGGATCGCTTAAGGACAAGACATTGGGGCCTCGAACTCTTGACCCCGTCTAAACCATGTCCGTACTGCCAGAGCTCCCTGCATATTTTTGATCAAGCTACGCCTGGAGTTATATCCCGAAGCATAGGGATCACTGTCAGTGGAACATTTAGGACATGCAGCAATATCTATTTGTATGCCAAGGGTGTTATGGATCCCTATGTTGGGAAGAAGACTACAGAAAAACTAATACTTCCGAAAACAGATCTCAGTCTGAGAACTTCTGAAATTGTAGCATATCAACAACTTGTAAATATTCGATCGTGGTTATTAAGACTTGGTAGTCCTAATTTGAAGACTCTAGTTGATTTATTAATCCAAGAAAAAAGTGTCTATCTGCCCCCCCATTTATTAGAGCTTCCTGATGAAGATTACTGCCCGATAGTTAAGAGTGGGAATCTAATCCATCGTTTTAAGGCGTGTACAGAGACTAGAGCCGGGGTGAGAAATTCAAATGTCAGCCTCGGTTCCCATTTCTCGTTCTCCACAAATAGTATGGACTTCTACATGCAAGGGGGTAGAGATTATACTATATACTTCCAGTTTTACTTCCTATACAGTGAGGCCCTCATTTGCCAACTTAAGAAGGCAGGACTGGACATTAGTAGCACTTATTGCCTCGAAATAGGGTGTGAAGGTTGTACACAAGAGGTTACTGCATTGAGCCTTGACCTTCCATCTCCCTGTGATTACAATATAGGAGCAGTTGCCATTACGCCCATCCCTGTCAGGACCTTATCGAATGTCGCTCACCTCAACACCCTTGAGACACGACGTCACTTGAGTATTATTGTCGGAAGGGCAGCAGCGCTGGATTTTGAAACCACCAATGAGAGAGCGACGATACTGCATGATGACCTAGAAGCAACTAGTGAATTGAGGCGGATCTATACCCTGAGTACCTTTTACTTCCGTCATATTGATTTTAACTGGTTTTTTATAGGGTTCGTTCAGTATGCTCGCCAGTTTAGAAGCTTACACTTGAGATCTGACAGGGTTACCCAGTTTTACTCAAAGAACAAGAGCCTTAGAAAGACAATAAAAATGGTGGCTGAAGCTGGACGACTCAGAGATTTATTCATATGGTTAGAGATGACTCCATATGAACATGCAGATGGGGTTAACTTTGGGTCGATTAGTGGTCTTTGTATTCGTCAAATGTTTAAAAGGCTCCATAACCAATGTTCATATTTACAATTCATTACATCTTTGTTCACATTTTTCTATGAGGAAGATTCTGTCACCACCATCTTTGAATTCTTGACCTGGGGCTACAAGTATAGTCAGAAGAAAATATTCCCTGAGGGATTCATCATCAACAGACCTTCATGGAAAGAGAAGGAAAGTCCAGGAGTTGGAGATTCATCTCACCTGTTACGAGACCTGCTGACCTCAACCTTACGGACTCACTGGATAATCTTCCCTTATAACCCCTCTTCTATATTCTTGATGATGAGGGAGTTAGTTCTTGAAAATGCGTTGCCGGACTATAGAATGGGCACCGCTCTAGAGATTCCTCCGTTAGAAATTACCCAAGCCCAGTTGCCTCCCCCAACATCAAGTAAGCAGGCAGTCTGGGAAGCCCTTGAGAAACATCCAGGAGGGGTTCAAGTAAAACATATCCACCATATAGCTAGAGTAGTCGGACGAATCAGTTCTGCTGCGAGTAAGTATCTCGAGATAATTAATCGCCTTGATTGGTCAAGACTCGCACCTGATATAGTTTTCTGCCTTGCTGAAGGGTCGGGAAGTATCCTCCACATGATGTCTCTGTTGTTCCCGAAGTGTCTTTTGGGATATAACACATTGCTTACGCCAGAGATAGACTACAGGCCTTACCCAGAGTTAAATTACCCCCCTGCTGTCCTGGATTCAAAATGTAATGCTTACGAGAGGTTACGGTTTCAAGATGTCCTTGCTGCAGGAGAGACTGATATTACAAACCCTGTATTCATAACAAAATTTGAAAGTTGTGTGGGAATGGTTGGGAAAGCTTTTGTTACGATAGATGCTGAGTCCACAAGTGATACTGATAATTATATTATAGCATTGATCTATTCTAGAGTCTTTAAGAAAAACTCAAACTTAATGGCGATGGTTATCAAGGCTTTTATTCGAGATAGAGATTCATATGATAGGTTCAGGAAGTTAGTTCCTAAATACCAGAGGGAAGGACTCACCCTAGGAATCACAAAACCTCTCACTTCCCATATTCACAATAAAGAATGTTTCCTCATTTTCGCACGGCCTTCAATAGGAGAGGAACTCTTTAACAATGTTTTTGAATTGCAGACACGGGAAGAGGCGTTATGCTCAACAATGTCACTATCTACCGGGTTCTCCGACGAATCTTTAATTACATATGCTACAGAATTACATTTGGTTCAGCAAGAGTTATTACGTTATACTGAGGAATGCCAGCCATTAAGATATCCTTCACGAATTGACCCATTTCTACTCCATAAGAACCTTTGTAGTACTTTTTGTGCACTAGCAGTCGATACTCTGTTGGATATCTATAAAGTCCTCAAAGCACCCCTATCCTTCCAGACCGAAGATGAAAAAAATCACCTCACGCGAGTGTTTGGCGAGGCCAAAGTCTACCAAGAAACCATTACTTTAATCACACTATGCTTCATAAAGAAATACTGGTTGGGTCAAGTAAGAGACTATCCAAAAGTCTGCAAGCTCCTTGACTCCCTGACAGTAGGCCCTTACTCTCCGCATGATTCGCCGGTTCTCCAGTTGGGGACTCCTGCACTTGGTAATTCACCATGGTCTAAGGAGTTCTTTAGAACGGATAAAGGCTGCTGTTGTCCAGAGAGTGCTTGGCTAGACCTATCTTATCATGGCCAGTCCGCTTTGTTAGGCCAACTATTGTACAATATCATTATCCTCTCTAGAGACCTAGGAGCAGAGCCTCCAGATAGACTCTGGACCGAATCAGGAAAAGCAATGTTACGGGGGCTAGTGATTGGAAAACTCAAAGATGCAGAAGATGGGAAGGTACAGATGAGTAAGTGTGAGATTTCTACTCTGCGTAGACTGAGAGTCTTATATCTCTGAGCAAGTTGGTCTTGACATTAGGCAAGTTAGAAATTAAATGGTTTATTTGTTTTGGTTGGGGACTCGTAGTGCTTTAGTTATAGGAATAAGAAATTTAGTATTAAAAAAAAAAAAAAAGACCCTTTAAGGGGAGTTCTGTTTAAGTCTAATAACCTCGGAAAAGGCATTCGACCGAATAGGCATCCACTTAGTCCTACAGAGCCTGAATGACTGGGGCATTGGCCCAAGAATCTACAACTATCTTCGTTCTTTTCTGATTAATAGGAAAATTTGCGTCGGGGTCAACAATAGCTATTCTTCAATCTCCTCCCACTATTTAACGGAATTCCTCAAGGTTCCCCACTCTCAGTGGTCTTGTTCATGATAGCCTTTGACAATTTGTCAACTATAATTAGTAAAAACAAACTCATAGATCATTGCATTTACGCGGATGATGTTTTCGTGCTGTGTAAAAATAATGATCTAGCATAAACTAGACATATTCTTGCATCGCTAGTAAAAGACATCATAAAATGGTCCGACACATCTGGTGCAAGCATTTCTCTCGACAAATGTAGAATTTTACACATCACTTAGATTTAATAACATAGACATTGTTAGAGTAAGTATCATAGGTCTAATATTTAATAATAAGCACAACTGGAAGTCTCACTGTGTCAGTTTAAAGAAAAGCCTAGCTGCCAGAACAAATGTTATTAACTACTTAGCTAATAAGAAATGTAACACACATATCAACACTCTATGTAATATTTCAAAATCCTTAATCCTGAGCAAAACAGACTACGGCCTATGTATTAAAATAATTTACTGATCGAACAAATCTATTCTTATATTCTCCTTTTATTGATTTTAATAAAGTTATTTCGTCTGTATACTCTAACCGGTGCGTTTCATTTATCACTGCTTTCCACAGTATTCTTTTATCTTGCAACAGGTTATGGGCCCAGACACCCTTACTCATATACAATACAATGGAAAGTGAGCAAGTTTAGATGTTCATTGAAAAATATAAACTAATGTCTCTCGGCTAAACCTGTGCTAATGAGTTCTGTATTTCACAGGTGCGTGAATAGTATCAGACAATAAGGTGACAGGATGCAAAGAAGGCCGAACAAAAGAACCCGAGAACCTCATTAAAATTTATGCCCGGTGGAGTTGTATCACGCCAATTGTGCGACCCTGTGGATGCGGAAAAATCTACATGTTGAACAGCAGATCTCAAACATGATACGGCAGACAGACAAATATGCCAAAGAAACATTCCCGATAGTATCCACATATGTGCATCAATGGATAGGAAAAAATCTACAGTTTGCATCAAGAGGGAATCTTAAATTAAATTATATAATTGATAAAGAGAGAAGTCATATAAGTTAATCAACCAATATGTCTTACAAAAAATTAAACCTTATACTGTTCTGCTTTACAACTATGGTCATTCGACCTTCCCATTACGCCTCTGCCATAGTAGGATATGACTGTTCAGACCTCACAAATAACATTACCTCACTTTCTCTTGTCGATCTAAATCCTTGCATTATCCCTGAAAGAAACATTAGTATTATTAAAACAAATATCCAGCTTTTACAAATGCAGACTTTTGTTAAGACATCTGTAATGAGCTGTTTGGTGGAACTTGAACATCTGGTTTACCGTTGCGGGAAAACTATTGATACGTTCCAGGATGGAGGACTTTACAACGAGCTCGTACGTCTTTCGACGTCACAATGTCAAGAACTCATAGAGACAAGGAGATATCAGCCGTATCCGGGGATCGTTATAGAGGGATTAGTGTTAAACTATCCATACTCGGGTAGTTTTACAACTTATGGCTCTATAACTTTAGGAAGTTGCACGCCAGGAGGCACTCTGCACTCTCAGGGGAGAGTTTATGATCGTGCTGTCCGTACAACAAAAATAAATATCCTCATCAATAAATTCCAGGGACTCACTGATTTGGAGAACGGAGATCTAAAGTTAATGGATGGAGGGGTATGTAAGTTCCTTGATAAGGTATGTTTCTCTCCAACCACTGGTTGGAATCATTGGTCCACAATCCTTGAGGAGTCGCTCTGTGACACTGAGAAGCCGTTTAGTCTACTTTATAAAGGACCGGCTCATAAAATACTAGACCGAGGATCAGGACGAGAAGTTATATCTTACGTATTTAACAAAACAGGTTCTGAATTTGCCGTTTCAATCCATTCTACTGCCTACTACTGTGGCTACCTGAGGGTTTCCCAGACTGAGCATCCAAAGCTTATTGTCCTTGAGGAGGAATCTTGGGGGAAAGTCGATTTGAAACATGTTCCCTTACAGGCTGTGGATGTGGACCTCATGACATACACAAATACAAAACTAGTGTATGTTATGAAACATGTCAAGTCCCAGGTTGATTCACTCTATCGAACCATGTTATCAGATAGGTGTAAACTTGAACAGCAGATCTTACGCAACCACCTAACACTGGCAACGATTTCTCCTGAGGAGTTTGCATATGACTATTTTAAGGGAGCAGGATATACTGCCCTTGTACGTGGTGAGGTGATTCATTTAATCCAATGTAAAGCGGTGGTAGTCACTCTACGGCCCAACAATGATACTTGTACCCATGAGCTGCCTGTCACCCATCAAGGAGTAAGCAGATACCTCAAGCCTAGGACTCGCATTATAGTTGAAAACCAACTAATTAAATTCTTATTCTTCCCGACGGATTTTGGTGGGATTCCTCTTTCTACATATCTATCCCATTATATTAGAGGGCATGATGATCCCTTGACCCACTGGGTGAGTGAATACCAAGGTTTAATAACAAATCATCCTGACCTATGGAATGAGGTCCTACCCCTCCTTCAAGTATCTCCGAACAACTCTAGAGATTATTCCAAACTCATTGAGGACATCCGGTGTCTAAATGTTCGGCCACTCCCGAGTGTCGAGGCCGATATCAAACATGTTACTGCGGATTTCCTCGCTACGAATGAGACATATGTAACAAACCCTGAAATAAAAAGACTCTACGATCCACATTATTCTCTCCCGTTAGACGTATTAGTGACAGAACTTATTACTATGAAACCTCTATTCTTACCATTTGCCCACGAAATCCTCAGGTTGAGTAATTCAGGCGCCATACTATGCCTCCAGAACAAATTAACCAATGTCAGTACCTTAAACCGAATGGTGGAAGGGGAGTACTCTATAGACTTCATCGACTTTTCTACATTCTTAGGTCCAGTTCTAAGACGAGATCTACTGACACGAGTCATCAGAAACCACCCTGATGATATTCACCTTCTCACGACTCCTGGATGTCCTACGAGGGTTGCGGATCGCTTAAGGACAAGACATTGGGGCCTCGAACTCTTGACCCCGTCTAAACCATGTCCGTACTGCCAGAGCTCCCTGCATATTTTTGATCAAGCTACGCCTGGAGTTATATCCCGAAGCATAGGGATCACTGTCAGTGGAACATTTAGGACATGCAGCAATATCTATTTGTATGCCAAGGGTGTTATGGATCCCTATGTTGGGAAGAAGACTACTAATAATACTTCCGAAAACAGATCTCAGTCTGAGAACTTCTGAAATTGTAGCATATCAACAACTTGTAAATATTCGATCGTGGTTATTAAGACTTGGTAGTCCTAATTTGAAGACTCTAGTTGATTTATTAATCCAAGAAAAAAGTGTCTATCTGCCCCCCCATTTATTAGAGCTTCCTGATGAAGATTACTGCCCGATAGTTAAGAGTGGGAATCTAATCCATCGTTTTAAGGCGTGTACAGAGACTAGAGCCGGGGTGAGAAATTCAAATGTCAGCCTCGGTTCCCATTTCTCGTTCTCCACAAATAGTATGGACTTCTACATGCAAGGGGGTAGAGATTATACTATATACTTCCAGTTTTACTTCCTATACAGTGAGGCCCTCATTTGCCAACTTAAGAAGGCAGGACTGGACATTAGTAGCACTTATTGCCTCGAAATAGGGTGTGAAGGTTGTACACAAGAGGTTACTGCATTGAGCCTTGACCTTCCATCTCCCTGTGATTACAATATAGGAGCAGTTGCCATTACGCCCATCCCTGTCAGGACCTTATCGAATGTCGCTCACCTCAACACCCTTGAGACACGACGTCACTTGAGTATTATTGTCGGAAGGGCAGCAGCGCTGGATTTTGAAACCACCAATGAGAGAGCGACGATACTGCATGATGACCTAGAAGCAACTAGTGAATTGAGGCGGATCTATACCCTGAGTACCTTTTACTTCCGTCATATTGATTTTAACTGGTTTTTTATAGGGTTCGTTCAGTATGCTCGCCAGTTTAGAAGCTTACACTTGAGATCTGACAGGGTTACCCAGTTTTACTCAAAGAACAAGAGCCTTAGAAAGACAATAAAAATGGTGGCTGAAGCTGGACGACTCAGAGATTTATTCATATGGTTAGAGATGACTCCATATGAACATGCAGATGGGGTTAACTTTGGGTCGATTAGTGGTCTTTGTATTCGTCAAATGTTTAAAAGGCTCCATAACCAATGTTCATATTTACAATTCATTACATCTTTGTTCACATTTTTCTATGAGGAAGATTCTGTCACCACCATCTTTGAATTCTTGACCTGGGGCTACAAGTATAGTCAGAAGAAAATATTCCCTGAGGGATTCATCATCAACAGACCTTCATGGAAAGAGAAGGAAAGTCCAGGAGTTGGAGATTCATCTCACCTGTTACGAGACCTGCTGACCTCAACCTTACGGACTCACTGGATAATCTTCCCTTATAACCCCTCTTCTATATTCTTGATGATGAGGGAGTTAGTTCTTGAAAATGCGTTGCCGGACTATAGAATGGGCACCGCTCTAGAGATTCCTCCGTTAGAAATTACCCAAGCCCAGTTGCCTCCCCCAACATCAAGTAAGCAGGCAGTCTGGGAAGCCCTTGAGAAACATCCAGGAGGGGTTCAAGTAAAACATATCCACCATATAGCTAGAGTAGTCGGACGAATCAGTTCTGCTGCGAGTAAGTATCTCGAGATAATTAATCGCCTTGATTGGTCAAGACTCGCACCTGATATAGTTTTCTGCCTTGCTGAAGGGTCGGGAAGTATCCTCCACATGATGTCTCTGTTGTTCCCGAAGTGTCTTTTGGGATATAACACATTGCTTACGCCAGAGATAGACTACAGGCCTTACCCAGAGTTAAATTACCCCCCTGCTGTCCTGGATTCAAAATGTAATGCTTACGAGAGGTTACGGTTTCAAGATGTCCTTGCTGCAGGAGAGACTGATATTACAAACCCTGTATTCATAACAAAATTTGAAAGTTGTGTGGGAATGGTTGGGAAAGCTTTTGTTACGATAGATGCTGAGTCCACAAGTGATACTGATAATTATATTATAGCATTGATCTATTCTAGAGTCTTTAAGAAAAACTCAAACTTAATGGCGATGGTTATCAAGGCTTTTATTCGAGATAGAGATTCATATGATAGGTTCAGGAAGTTAGTTCCTAAATACCAGAGGGAAGGACTCACCCTAGGAATCACAAAACCTCTCACTTCCCATATTCACAATAAAGAATGTTTCCTCATTTTCGCACGGCCTTCAATAGGAGAGGAACTCTTTAACAATGTTTTTGAATTGCAGACACGGGAAGAGGCGTTATGCTCAACAATGTCACTATCTACCGGGTTCTCCGACGAATCTTTAATTACATATGCTACAGAATTACATTTGGTTCAGCAAGAGTTATTACGTTATACTGAGGAATGCCAGCCATTAAGATATCCTTCACGAATTGACCCATTTCTACTCCATAAGAACCTTTGTAGTACTTTTTGTGCACTAGCAGTCGATACTCTGTTGGATATCTATAAAGTCCTCAAAGCACCCCTATCCTTCCAGACCGAAGATGAAAAAAATCACCTCACGCGAGTGTTTGGCGAGGCCAAAGTCTACCAAGAAACCATTACTTTAATCACACTATGCTTCATAAAGAAATACTGGTTGGGTCAAGTAAGAGACTATCCAAAAGTCTGCAAGCTCCTTGACTCCCTGACAGTAGGCCCTTACTCTCCGCATGATTCGCCGGTTCTCCAGTTGGGGACTCCTGCACTTGGTAATTCACCATGGTCTAAGGAGTTCTTTAGAACGGATAAAGGCTGCTGTTGTCCAGAGAGTGCTTGGCTAGACCTATCTTATCATGGCCAGTCCGCTTTGTTAGGCCAACTATTGTACAATATCATTATCCTCTCTAGAGACCTAGGAGCAGAGCCTCCAGATAGACTCTGGACCGAATCAGGAAAAGCAATGTTACGGGGGCTAGTGATTGGAAAACTCAAAGATGCAGAAGATGGGAAGGTACAGATGAGTAAGTGTGAGATTTCTACTCTGCGTAGACTGAGAGTCTTATATCTCTGAGCAAGTTGGTCTTGACATTAGGCAAGTTAGAAATTAAATGGTTTATTTGTTTTGGTTGGGGACTCGTAGTGCTTTAGTTATAGGAATAAGAAATTTAGTATTAAAAAAAAAAAAAAAAAAGACCCTTTAAGAGGAGTTCTGTTTAAGTCTAATAACCTCGGAAAAGGCATTCGACCGAATAGGCATCCACTTAGTCCTACAGAGCCTGAATGACTGGGGCATTGGCCCAAGAATCTACAACTATCTTCGTTCTTTTCTGATTAATAGGAAAATTTGCGTCGGGGTCAACAATAGCTATTCTTCAATCTCCTCCCACTATTTAACGGAATTCCTCAAGGTTCCCCACTCTCAGTGGTCTTGTTCATGATAGCCTTTGACAATTTGTCAACTATAATTAGTAAAAACAAACTCATAGATCATTGCATTTACGCGGATGATGTTTTCGTGCTGTGTAAAAATAATGATCTAGCATAAACTAGACATATTCTTGCATCGCTAGTAAAAGACATCATAAAATGGTCCGACACATCTGGTGCAAGCATTTCTCTCGACAAATGTAGAATTTTACACATCACTTAGATTTAATAACATAGACATTGTTAGAGTAAGTATCATAGGTCTAATATTTAATAATAAGCACAACTGGAAGTCTCACTGTGTCAGTTTAAAGAAAAGCCTAGCTGCCAGAACAAATGTTATTAACTACTTAGCTAATAAGAAATGTAACACACATATCAACACTCTATGTAATATTTCAAAATCCTTAATCCTGAGCAAAACAGACTACGGCCTATGTATTAAAATAATTTACTGATCGAACAAATCTATTCTTATATTCTCCTTTTATTGATTTTAATAAAGTTATTTCGTCTGTATACTCTAACCGGTGCGTTTCATTTATCACTGCTTTCCACAGTATTCTTTTATCTTGCAACAGGTTATGGGCCCAGACACCCTTACTCATATACAATACAATGGAAAGTGAGCAAGTTTAGATGTTCATTGAAAAATATAAACTAATGTCTCTCGGCTAAACCTGTGCTAATGAGTTCTGTATTTCACAGGTGCGTGAATAGTATCAGACAATAAGGTGACAGGATGCAAAGAAGGCCGAACAAAAGAGAGAATGAAGAAGATCAATTAAATCGAACTAAAAGGAAGAAGTTTGTTTGTTTTTAAATTATAAACAAATGAAAAAAAAGAGACATGTTTTCTGTTTTGTTGAAGTAAAGAAATTTTGTTTTTGTAATATTCTGTTTTAATTCATCGAGAGCTATGAACTTGCAGGATGGTCGTGTTAGAGCAGTTATTTTCTTGAGTGTATGAGTGTCACTCTTCAATGATGAATATAAGAACAAGGCATAAGGATCAGTTAAGTTGAGGCATACAGTAAGTATCTACTGAGAGAGTTTTCCTTGAGTGCATGAGTGTCACTCTTCGATGATCAAACAAGAAAAAGGGGTCTGCGTTCAGATTCGAAAAGTAATATCGATGGTGAAGTGACGTGCTGGTCGATGCACCGCAGATAAATTTAAAGCTGCATTGTTTTGATAGAGTTTTATTTTGATTTTGAAAGTACATTTTTCTAGAATAAAAGAAATACTTTTCCCTATCATATACATTGTTACGCAGAGCCAGCATGCAGAGTCAGCATTTTTCAACATTGCAACAAAAAAAAATGGGAATTGTTGTTGATACCATTTCCCACGGGCAAAAAACTCTAATCTTAGCAGATTGCAGGTATAAAAACTTAGAGTAAAATGACTCTGCGAGTTCATTTGCTATAGAAATAAAACTTGAATACACCTAAAATTTGTTGTGCGTTAAATTACTTCATTCGTTTTGGTTGATCGCCATCACTTGTCGTTTTGGTTTAGCTGAGCTTTTTCTCTCGTGTGTTTTTCTAGTGCTCAACTGCTCTATCATATTTCAAACTCCAGATACACAAAGGTAAAGCTGATGGAAAAAACCCTTCCCTAAAATCAGCCCGCGTGTGAATTAAGGTACAATAAAAGAACTATGCCAGTTCAGGCATAACATTTTGGTGGCAGCGGTGGGATACGCAAGCAAGTGTCTCTAATAAAGTACTTGAACAAAGAGAAGAGTGAAAAGTGAAAGAAAAAAAAAAGAGAAAAAAAAAACCAAACCATAAAGACAGTGAAACAATTTATTCATAAGTGAAACATTCCTTTCATAAGTGAAAAATCCAGTGAGAGATCTAGTTTGAGATCGAGGGTGAGATCCAGAATCCAGATCCAGAAAATGAACCAGAATATTTTTACACTTTTTATGTAAGTTTATTGACAATAACATTGTGACTATAATTGGTTCTTAAGTAAGAGAAATAGTGAATGAACTCCACATCTTCAAATAGATGTTTAAAATAAAACTCCATTCAGGAGAAGAAGTGGAAAGAAGTTTAACAGGTATAGAATTCTACTATCTAGTTGGGTGACTAGGCAGGCCTTTATATCAGTCAGTGGTAGTGGTAGTGATATAAATAGCGACACAGAATTCAGTGTAGAACAGGGTAGTATAAGTGAGTTAAGAGAACATTCGCGAAACATAAAAATGTCGGAAATCCCAATAAACGTATTAACGTCCTTCATTCCTACTTTTAATAGTAGTAGTGAAGAGGTGTTCAGTTTTGTCGATGCATGCAACGACGCAATCGAGCTAGCCTCAGTAAGCCAAAAAGTTATCCTTTTTAAATTCATTAAAACTAGGATTCGTGGCAATGCTACGACCATTCTAATGAATAAGGAAATAACGGATTGGGAATATCTTAAGAAGGAATTATATGGTGTCTTCAGGGAACCACATAGTAGCCTTCAATGCATAGAGAACTAATAAGTATTAGGCAAAAGAAAGATGAAACAGTAATGTTATACACACAAAAAGTAGAAACATTAGAACGAAGATTAATGCAAAGCAAACTGCATGACGTTAAGGAAGGGGAATCAAAAGGACAGTTAAATTACATTAAAGATGAGTCTCTCACAGTATTTATAAATTGATTACACGAAAAATTAGGTGCGTAAGTAGTAAGGCAAAGGCCCAAGACCTTAGCGGAGGCAAGTCGATGTGCTCAAGAGGAAGAGCAGAGACTCAATTTATTTAAAACTAACATAAATAAAGATTACTCGAACAGAAATTTAGCCAAGGTGAACTACACAGAAATTAAATGTTTTAATTGCGGAAAGAAAGGCCATATCTCAAGGAATTGCCGGCTTCCAAGAAAACAAAAAGAGAATCATAGTTCTAGGGATCATAATACAAGTACTGACTCAGCTTCTAGTTGAAATGCAAACCAGAAGACAGGCAAAAAAGATTTCAAGAACGAACCAAATGTGAGGACAATAAAAGATTATGAAGTATTAAACGAGTTAGGTAACTCAGAAAGTCCACACATAAATGCGTTAATAAACGGGGATATAAAAAAATCAATCATCGATACAGGGGCGGAAATATCCATGATTTGTGCGAATAGTGTTTATAAGCGTAAAGTTGACACAAGTAGAATAATAAAATTTAAAGGTCTAGGAGGTAAACCCAAGGAAACCTTAGGTGAAATTGTTAAAGATATTAAACTATTCACAAATAAAAAAGGTAAATTAAAACCAACTAGAGTTGTTATGCAAGTAATAGAGAACGATTTACTTGGCGACTATGATGAAATTTTAGGCAGCCATTTTCTTAAGGAAAGTGGATACTCCATCCATTACAAGGAAGATATCTTGAGAAATAGAAACGAAGAAATAAATCTCAGGTATTTGAGTGAGGAAAAATTCTATTTTAGGATTATCAAACTAAAAGATAATATCAATCTAAATGAAGAAATAGTTATTCCAAAACAAGAAATAAAACAGGGAATTATTATCCCAGAGTGTATAACAAGGAATAATAATGGTGAATGTCTAGCAGCAATATTAAATACCACAGAAGAAAGTTTAGATATCAGCAACATTAGGATTGTAGGAAAAAATTTAGACGTGTACGAAGTCATATCGTATAAAGAAGAGAGAAAAATTGAAGTCACGGGAAATATTAGAACAGATCACATGGACAGTGAAGAAAAAGAGAGTCTTATTTCAATAATTAGAACATATTGTGACGTGTTTAGCATCAAAGACGAAAAATTAAGCAATACAGATGTGACAAAGCACCAAATTAGAACAACAGAAACCTGTTCTCCAGTCTTCACTAAGACGTACAGATACCCAAATATTCATGAAGAGGAAGTACGCCGCCAGGTAGAAAAACTTAAGGAAGACGGAATAATAAGAGACAGCAAGTCACCATAGAGCTCACCCCTTTGGAGCATTCCAAAGAAGGCTGATGCGAGTGGCATCAAAAAATGGAGGATGGTAATTGACTATCGTAAACTCAACGAGTTAACGATATCCGACAATTACCCCCTTCCTAATATAAATGAGATTCTAGATCAGTTAGGAAAAGCCAGGTATTTTATTACAACACTAGATTTAACCTCCGGTTTTCATCAAATGAAAAGGACAGAGAAAAGACCGCCTTTAGCACACCTTATGGGCATTTCGAATTTACTCGTATGCCATTTGGATTGAAAAATGCTCCGGCATGCTTTCAACGCTTAATGAACACCATATTATCACGGTTACAGGGCATTAAATGCTTTGTTTACCTTGATGATGTGGTTGTATATGGACAGAGTCTTGAGGAGCATAATCATAAGTTAATACAGGTACTTGATCAAATAAGAGCCGCAAATCTTAAGTTACAACCGGATAAGAGCGAATTTCTTCGCAAGGAAGTTCAATATTTAGGACACATAATAACTGACAAAGGGGTAAAACCCGACCCTAACAAGATAGATACGAGTAGTATTGTAAAGATGCAACCACCATGAAATCAAAAAGGAGTTAAATCATTTTTAGGAATGATAGGTTATTATGGGAAATTCGTCCAAAATTTCAGTAAGATAGCAGAACCATTAAATAGACTGTTAAAAAAAGATACAGAATTCACTTGGGGAGAAGAGCAACAAGAATCTTTTAAGAAACTTAAAGATGCTATAACAAAGTTTCCAATTCTGCAATATCCAGACTATAATAGGACTTTCATTATAACAACAGATGCATCGAACAAGGGTATAGGAGCTGTTCTTAGCCAACAGCATGGCACAATAGATTTGCCAATACAATTTGTTAGTAGAACGCTTAACAAAGCAGAACAAAATTACAGCACTACTGAAAAGGAGTGCTTGGTAATAGTTTGGGCGACTAAGCAATTTAGACCGTACATATACGGAAGAAAATTGATAGTTCAGACTGATCACAGACCACTTACTTGGCTCTTCAACGTTAAAGATCCAGGTTCTAGATTAATCAGATGGAGACTTAAATTAGAAAAGGGTAGTGAAAATGTTGTTGCAGATGAATTATCAAGAAATGTGAGAATACTAGAACAGGAAAAAGACAATGCTATTTCGGATAATAGAATAGAATCACTAGACGAGGTAGATGAATTTATAGAGGACATGTTACGAGACATAGCTCATGAAGATAGACATACAAACCTCAACAATGACGTAGAAGTTGAAGTTTCTTCAAAAAACGAGACTAGTAAACAATGTGATCAAAGAGAGGTCAATGATTTAGACGAAAGACGAAACATTTTAGCGAAAAACCATAATGGTCTATTAGGAGGCCACATAGGACAAAAAGCGTTATATGAGAAACTAAAGAAAAAGTTTTATTGGAAAGGTATGCAAAAAGACGTAGAAAAATTTATCAGAAATTGCGCACATTGTCAAATGGAGAAGGTGATTAAAAAAAAAACCCGGAATCCTATGAAAATAGTTACAACGGCTGAAAAAGCTTTAGAAAAAATATCGATGGATTTAATTGTTCCACTAAAAGTAACTAGCAATGGATTTAAATTTGGTCTTACAATCCAGGACGATTTATCAAAATTTATAAAATTCATACCACTTAAGACAAAGGAAATGGGAGTAGTAGCGAAATCATTTATTAACGAATGGGTTTTGAATTTTGGTCTACCAAAAATTATTTTAACCGATAATGGTAATGAATTTTGCAATGAATTATTTAAAAATATGTGTGAGATATTAAACCTCAACCATATAACGACGAGCATTGCCTATCCTCAAGCAAACGGTGCTGTTGAAAGGGCACATTGTCGATTAACTGAATATTTAAAAACCACAGGAAGAGAATTAAATAACATGGAAAATTGGGATGACAGAATGCCTTACGCTAGTTTCTGTTATAATACAACCAGACATAATACCACAGGGTATACACCATATGAATTAGTTTCTGGGAATATAGGCAACCAACCTAGCCAAATTGAAGAACTAGGCGAAAAAACCATGTTTGATTATCTAGACAAATTACAAGCAAAGTTAATGCAAGCTAGTTCTAAAGCAGTAGAGAATACATTGAAATCAAAGGAAAAATCTAAGGTAAGATACGACCAACATATTGGCAAACAAGTAGAATACACAGTAGATCAAAAGATACTAGTTAAAAATGTAGTTAAAGGAAAATTAGAAAGTACATTCAAAGGTCCCTTTAAAATTTTAGAAGTTCACGATGATTTTATTATTGCTAAGATAAAAAACAAAAAGCAAAAATATAATAAATCTAACATTAGACCCTACTTTACAGAGTCACCTGTTGCTTCAAGTTCACGGCAGGAAGCATCGAAGTAAGAAAATTAAACGATAATAGCGGACTTTATTTTAATCATAAAGGTCAAGCTAGAGATATAGGAAGTAAGTTAACCTTATTAAACAAGATTGATATAGGAGAGTTAAACGACTACGTAGAAAATATTAGAAATATCATAAATACAGTAAACGAAGCATGTTTAAGTCATATAACCAATTGCAGAAAATACCAAGTAGTACGTAATAATTTAATTAAGATCGAACACAAAGTTCATATAGTATACAATATAGTAGGTAAACAGATTAGATCACGAAGGGGATTGATTAATATAGTAGGTACAGGTTTTAAAACATTGTTTGGCATAATGGACAACGAAGATGCCGAATACTATTCAGAAACCATTAGAACAATTAAAGGTAACGAAATCAGAATTAAAAATGGTATTGAAGAAAATATTAAGTTAATGTCAAAATTAGGAAAACAAGTTATTGATGTAGGCGTAGTACAAAATACAACCGCAAGTAAAATTAATGAAATTATCCATTCAATAAACTTAATAAAAGCCGAGGAAAAAGATATTGAAAGTAGCAATTCCATTCAATCATATTTTAATTCAATTCAATTCAATTTATTGCTATAAATAAGTTGTACATTAAGACAATGTCTCTTATAGTACTAAGTGATAATATTTAGTTACAAAATGATAAGTGATAGTAATTATAATGATAATAATAAAAAATAAAAAAATAAAAAGGAAAAAGAAAGATAAAAAAAAAAGGAAGAGGAAATCAAATAGTTAAGAAATTGGAGAAAGACTGAGGTAGAGTTGATAGTAAATAGATGCATTAAGAAGAAAAGTACACATACAAGGCAGTTTTGAAGCTAGCAGTATTTGACAAGCACTTTATATGAGACGGTAAGTTATTCCATAGTCTAATAGCATACATGAAAAATAATCGCGATAAATTGAGGTATTTGCAACGCTGAGTGCCAATGTTGAAAGTTCTTCTGGAAAGGGAAAATTCCAGTTTGGAGTAAAGGAAAGGGGGTTGCTTTGTGTTTATAATTTCATGTAGAAATATGCAATTTCTGAAATCAAGGTACTTTCTCAATGTACATCCAAGAAACCGGCATGAGAATTCCGAGATTCTATCGTATACCGAACAGCATCATTATAAGCAACCTGGAGCTTGCGAAAAGATAGTGAGTCAAGGTCACTGTAGACAGCTGCAGCATATGAAATAATGGGCATTATGAGGGTGAGCACAAGTCTTCGGCGAGTATTGAAAAAATAAAAGACACTTTTTCAAACATATTTAAGGAAAATATTTATAACTTTTTCGTTTAATTTCGTTTTAACATGCTCACCATGTCGCAATTTAAAAATGTAAAACTTTTTGTTTCTATTATTTTTTCCAACACTGTATATGACCAAAATCAGCGACATGCCACTGTACAATTGTACGAGAACGACAAGCTAAAACTTTAGATATGTACATACAATAGGGACGATTCGCGTAGTACATAATGTGCTAAAATGATCACGCCACACGAACACATACGTACTACCTACGAGCCAGTTTTCCGTAACCCTTCCGGTAATACATAAAATGTAAAGCAAGGAAAGTAGGATCATCAGTTGTAGATTATTCGCGGAGCCGAGCAGGCAAATTGATTTATCGTAGAAGGTCATCAAGCCTATATAACCAATCATTCTCCAATAAAATTAATTTTGTAATTGACTAAAAGAAAGTGTGTTTTATTTATACATCCATATATTGTTTAGTAATTAGTACGTAAGAAGAATTTAATAAATGTTTAGTCTTAAACAGAGATCACTGTATTTCATTTCTCTGGTAAATCTCATACATTTCAAAACAGAGACAGACAAAAAAACACATCTTGGCCCGTTAGTGGGTATTTTATAGTGTCCAATAGGGAAGTTTGATTTGTATCTGAATCGTATTAAATAAAAACAAATGTAACGAAAGCCGTGTAAAATTTCTGGACCTATATAAACCTCTTAACAACAATCCCAAAAGATATTGTTGAAAAAATATTTCTTACTGAATCTATCGACAAGCAAATTTTTTTTTTTTAAATTAACATTTTTTTAGGTTGCCGTATATATAAATAAATAACCAGATTCGTGGAAAATATCCGGTGAACTTCGTAGTTATACGAATAAAACCCAAAACTTTACGCTGCGTCCTACCAATTTGAAATCACACTTAATTAATTATTGGATAATAAAATATTAAATTTTTCAAGAAAAATAATAAATTTATAATACACCATAAATAATAATAATAATAAATTGTTGATGTTAAATCCCAGACACACTCGTACAATTCCCTATGTTGTTTTGCTGCATTATCACTATTTCATGTTGTTTCCTCTTTTTGTTTTCTTTCTTTTTTGTCACTAGCAATCATCATTGCATGTGGAAAGCTGTGTTTTTCATTTATTGTAATCCCTACGGATAGATAGCTTAAGCCTAGCACTTACAATATGCACCATGACCTGGATTAAATGGTCTGCAAAAATTAGGCGTAGTCCTGCGACTGCATCAAATTCGATGATACGCCTTTGTCACATCGACATTGTTTATTGATGACAAGATGAAGCAATAAATTTGTTTTGTTTTCAACCTGAAAATGTAAAAAAAAAATCAGTCTTTGTCTTTGGTGAATGTTAACCCTCGTCCCGTGTACTGTAAAATTTGAAGTTATCGTGTACCTGGGCACTCAGTGCCCTGTAAAATAAGTATGGAAGATTGCATTTTTCAAATGAGCTCAAAGTAAAAAAAATGTTGTTTATTTTATTATAATCAAAATTATATACCTACTTAAAAAACATAAATATGGATATATTCTGCACAGTTGAATTTTCAAGTCGGTGATTGATTTCTGCTGCGCTTTGGTTTTGATGTAGAAACGAATGTTTCATCAACATCATCCTGATTAGGAACGTCGATAGCTTCAGCAGGTGATTCATCTCTTATATAACATCGTTCGCAAATTCTTATGTAGTGCTTTGTGCAGGTGGGAACATAACACAAATCGCAAACTGCAGTTGTTTTGTTATCCTTCTTTTATGTTTTGCAGGATTCAAATCTTTGCTGTTTTATGTTTTACCGTTGTGAAGGGAATGGTAAAGGGTCCGCCATCTAACTTTTTGTTTTTTCAACTAGTGCTTATTTCGTGAATGGTAACACTTAGCTCATGTCTGATTTGACAGATAATTAGTTTTATCCTTCCACTGAACGAATATGGTTGTGTATACGCTTGAACAACGCTTCGCTAAGTGGGCCTGCGATCGACTTAGAGAAGATGCCGATTTTGCCAAAAATATCATCTTTTCAGATGAAGCTCATTTTGATCTTGGCGGGTATGTAAACAAGCAAAATTGTCGCATTTGGGGCACAGAAAACCCGCACGCATACATTGAAAAGCCGATACACCCAAAACGAGTCAGAGGCATAATTGGGCCATTTTTCTTCGAAAATGAGCAAGGAGTGGCCGTTACAGTCAATGCGATCGTTATCGGGCCATGTTGAACGAATTTTTGTTCACAAAAATTGAAGAGGAGAATATTGGCAACATTTGGTTTCAACAGGACGGCGCTACGTGCCACACAGCCGAAGCTACACTCGATGTTTTGCGCCCTGTTTTTGAAGATCGCATTATCAGCCGCAGAGCTGATGTCGTTTGGCCACCTCGGAGCTGCGATTTGACACCGTTGGACTATTATTTGTGGGGTGCCGTAAAAGATAAGTGTTACGCCGACAAGCCAGAGACAATTGACGATTTAAAGGACAATATTCGTGAAGCCATTGGTGAAATACAGCTGCACACAATCGATAATGTGCTTAAAAATTGGACCGATCGTGTAGGCTACTGCATGGCCAGCCGATGCAGCCATTTGAATGAAATTATTTTCCATTATTAACCGGAAGGATAAAACTAATTACCTGTCAAATCAGTCATGAGCTAAGTGTTACCATTCACGAAATAAGCACTAGTTGAAAAAAAAACGTTAGATGGCGGACCCTTTATAATCGTATCTTTTTTATATCCTATCATGGCTATCGCCGTTTTCATAGAATTTCGCAAACTTGGCTTTAAAATTATTTTCTCTAAATGTTTAGCGGCTAATTCTAATGATAGTTCTTTGATAAAGGATTTTCTTTTTCCCGATCTTTTCTTAGTTGTATACCATTCCGGTTGGCTTATATCATATGATCTGTAGGCAGCTAGGGCTGTCCAACGGTTTGCTTTTCGTTTGCAGCTTTAGAGTGTAACCATTTGGTCAAAATTGTCTACGCCTCCCTTATTTCTATTATAGTCTATAATAATAACAGGCTTCTGCGACTCCTCATCAATGTCCTCGCCGTGGTGTAAAGTTGACAACAAAAGAACGTTATTTTTTGTGTTACTCGCAAAGCTAACTAACTGCATGCACCGTAAGAAACAAAAAATTGAATTCAATTTTTCCCGAGTTCTTTTGAATTCCCTGTAATTTTTTTTAAACTCCATTGGTTATTGTGGTTTGTTGATTCTTATTGTGGCCACTAGTGTAGTCTGTCTACTTGCCACCTCTAAAGCCAATGGCACAGATGTTTTACATCTGTCGGTGGTAACGATAAAATTGTCGTCCAAAAACCTTCTAAAAGATGCATCACAAGGCCGTGTGCTATGCCATCCGAACGATCGTCACCAGGTTGCTGTCCTACATAAATTTTACCACGCAGAGGATAATTGGTTTTGGCATCTACAACTCAAAATATTTTCAAACCATATCTGCCAGGTTTATTAGGCACATATTGCCGAAACGAACATCTGCCTCTGGTAGCTACTCGTACTAGTTGTTCGTCCACAGTAAGCTCTTTTGATGATAGAGTGCAGTGAGATTTTATGGAAAAAGCTGCCAGCTTATCAGTTGGCATGCGGAATGCTCTAGTTCTTGAATCGTTGAACCGAACGAAACGGGATATTTGTTCAAATCGTTCTAAAGACATGGTAGCTCTATAAAAAGGCATATTGTGTTGATCAAATAAGCTAAGGTTCTTCTTTTGACGATTTTTCGGCACCTGCATACAGTAATACTGCAATATATGTATACATCTAATCTGCATCCGTATCATACCATCGTGGAAGTATCTTTGGTGTTGCTGACAAACGATTGTCTTCATAGGCCCTCTTCACCTTCCTGTTTGTGTCAAGAACCATAGTACCAATAATTTCTAGGCTTATCAAACATCTAAACGCATCCGCTTTTTTTTTTTTAAATATTTGTTTGCATCTTGCTTCTTGTCTCTTTTGTTCGTTTTGATCATTTATTGCCCTGGATTTCTGAAATTCATCTGGCATAGACCACCAAATATCAGAATGACGGATGTTTCTAGCTGTGTATCGCATTCGTTTGTTTGGTCCAACATGTTCACCCTCCTGAAAATCCTCTTGACGCCGCTCAAAAGATTCAATTTGCATATGTACTTCTTCTTGTCGCAAGCCATGGCCTACTTGTTCAACGCGCAAATCAGGAAGAGGCACATCTGGAAAATAATCAGGGTCAACTTCTGAAAGCTCTCCATCATCAATATCTGCTTCAGAATCCTCTGAATAAGCGCTTTTCTGATCAAGTGCATGTAGATTGTTATCTAAAAACTCCTGTTAAACATCATTCAATCTGGATGTATAGTGCTATTCAAAACAATTGGCCTGCCGTCACATACGAAGTGACAGTTAGGTAATAAAATTGAATGGGTGTGCAGGTCCTTTTTAATTTTTTTTCTATTTCAGCGATTATTTTCATATATTTGTCGTTGTAAATATCCTTTTTTTTCAAAAATTTAAATTTCTATGAGAGCAAATCTCGAAAACCGCTATACTGAGAAATCCTGGGCACTGAGTGCCCAGGTACACGATAACGGTCTTTTTTTTATAGCTCCGAGGTACGAAAACTAAATACAACATCAGCTCTACTGTTGTTTTTTTATGAACTCGGGCATCGTATTCTTTAGGAAATCATCCCTCTTTTGCATGTCATAGACCAATAAATACTTATAAATACTTTAAAATTTGATTTGAAATTTCCTCTGGGCACTCAGTGCCCAGTACACGGGTCGAGGGTTAAGGAAACTACTACTCCTGTTGGAAACCATTGAGATTTGCCAACATTTGTAGATAAAATAATTGAAGGAACTCTCATATTCAGTTTTCACATTTTTAAAAACAAAAATAAATCATTGTATATCCTGCCTTAGGATACCTCAGACAACATAACTTAGCTTCTCAAAAAGCCTATTGAAGCGGCAAACAGGGTTAGCGGTCAATGAAGGAAAAAAAAAGAAAAAGGGAAAAAACTACACGATAACCAATAAGGGACTTTATCTACCTTGGTTCCGCTACCAACTCCGCGAAGATCATGTGAAGAATCAGTCTTGTTAATTGCTGCTTCTGAGCCAACATACTAACACTCAGCAGCCGCTGAGTGCAGAATCAAAGCATCGCTTAGGAACTAACTGCTGGTTTCGACCAAACAATAATCAGGGAAAGAATTAGAAGACATTTCTTTTTCCCGTATAAGCAGAACAGAATAATTCCCGGAATGCTGATTGAGTTTTATTTTTAATACATCGTTATCTGATGAATTGTAACAACTTAGATGAATATGCATACCTCCAGCCGTAGCAAAGATAAGAGCAAAAGCATCATTGTTGTGGAGCCGATAGACAACACCTAGACACAACAATCAATACTGAACATGCAGGCTCGTGCATCAAATCGTTTTAAATACAATATTGTAACTATGAATTCGCATAAATTTAATTTTTTTTTTACTTATAAATGGTTACCGTCAAATACTGGTTGCTGTCCACCCGGGCTTAACTTACAAACGCGAGTGCTGAATAAGATTCAAAAGTAGTACCATTGAACATAGTCAGCGATAAAACGTCCTAGATAGAGTAGGAAAACGTCTCAAGGCATTTCGCAACATACAATAGTCGGGGAATATGATACCGAGTTCTGACCCAGAAGATCGAGAAAAAAATTATTCGATATAAAGGGTTTTCCAATAGAGACTTGACAACTTTGAATTTAATTTGTGAACGTACTCTTTCACTAATCATCAAACTGTCACTGTCAATTTATTCAGTAAACTCAACATTTTCATCATGGTAATGTACACGAACGAGCAACGTCTGCAAATTATAAAAATTTTCTACCGAAATTCGGAGTCGGTGACTGCAACTTTAAGAGCGTTAACTCCAATTTTCGGTCGTAATTCTTGGCCTAGTAGACAGCCAATAACAAGTTTAGTGCAAAAATTTGAGTCTACATATTCGTTGTGTGATGTTGCCGTGTCAGTGAGACAACGGGTTGGTCGAAGTGTCGAAAATAACGCTGCCGTTCAGGCGTCCGTAACAAACGATCCAAATCAGTCAATTCTACGGTTTCTCAAGAATTGGGCATCGCTCAGACCGACGTACGCTTTCCGATTGAGTTCTGGAGAACATGCGCCAAGATGATGAATTTCATCGCAAAATCATCTTCAGTGACGAAGCTCATTTTTGGCTCAATGTGTTCGTCGGATGAAAATCCACATGTGCTTCATGAATCACCACTTCATCCACAAAAAATACCTGTTTGGTGCGGTTTGCATGCCGGCGGCGTTATTGGGCCATATTTTTTCGTCGACGATAACAATCGTCACGTTACTGTGAATGGTCAGCGTTATCGCGCCATGATCACCGTCGATTTATTGAAGAGTAAGTATGGTGAGCGTGTTATCTCTAGAAATGGGCCAGTCGATTGGCCGCCTCGTTCGTGCGATTTAACGCCGCCTGACTATTTTCTGTGGGGCAACGTTAAGTCATTGGTTTATGCCAACACGCCGATGACGTTGGAAGAGCTCAGAGACAACATTGAACGCAAAATAGCGGCCGTTTCGGCCGAAATGTGTGGCCGAGTCGTTGAAAATTGGGTCCAACGAATCGACCGGTGCAAATGTGCCCGCGGTGGCCATATGAACGAAGCCGAGTTCCATTCATAAATGTTTTGATTGTACTTCAAGACGATAATAAAGTTTTTGAAATATCTCAAATGGTTTGCGTTTTATTTAAAAAAAAAAGTTGTCAAGTCCCTATTGGAAAACCCTATACATGTTTCTTCCCATCTGGTAGTAGGGGAAATGCAGGAAAATATATAACCGCATGCTGTGACAAGATGTGATAATACTATACAATACTAATTTTCGGACGCGTGGTCGCGTATAACTAGGAAAGAATTGCTTCCCTGTTAGATATTAGACCTAAGAAAAAGATAAATTGTGTTATGGAAAGATGATCTTACCGAATTCCCATCTGAAGTGTTGTGATGATTGGCATTTCATCACCTGGGCCAACTGTTCAAACGTACTTGCTGCACAAGTATGTACGTATTGTATATACATATTTACTGATATCTGACCCAGGGCACGACTTTTATTGTTTTGCAGTTTTTCTGCGTCTTAACTGTTAACTTTCTATTATACGTTTTTATAATGTTAATTCAGATTCCGTTTTATTTTAGTTTACGTCGTGAATGATTATTCATTGACCCGCATCCAGATTATAAATTGTTTTATTTTCCACAATTCCAAGTATTAGGATAGCAAGTTGTAATGTTGAATTGTATTAACAGTGAAATAAACATACAATTAAAACTGACCACTTCACAAACACCATAAACGAACTAAATCCCATTGAATATTGATGGACTTTTCAGATTTTGCGCTCAAAAATCCGGCTTTCACAAGAATTATGAACAATACCGATTTCAAACTCTACTTAAAATGGACACCACTCATATAAAAACAACGAGGTGAATTTCTTTCGTTGTTAATGGACACATGTTTGCAAGCACAAATGAACTGACTGGGAATGAGCGCGTTCAAAACTCAATGGACTGAAATGCTTTTCATTTGTAACATACGTTATTATTGGATATGTTTCAATTTTTAATTTAAAAATTAAGTACACCTTTTTAAGTTCAAAATGAGACTATGTAAAATGAAAATAAGAAGGCGTAAATAAAACTGGATAGACATAAATTGAAATGAGAATACATGAGAAATATAAATTCATATTCCAATATCCAAATGAGAAATTGCAGTAATATTGCATTACGAACATAAATATTTATAAATTGGTACTGATATTGTAAATTCATATTGAGAACGAGTAAATACAAAATGAGAATATTTGCAACACATGTCAAGATGGATAACTCCATATAATGGCGTTTTCGTTTGGATTTTTTTTTTTTCGTGTTTTGAAGCACAAAAGTAATGTAAAACCAATTCCCCTCATTTTTTCAGAAAGAAAATTTTGCTTCTCGTCTTCATTTCAGAATCAAAATTTGGCTGTAGGATTTTAAGTCAAAATGTACCAACCCATATAAATATGTATAAACGTCAGATGGTATAGTGTGCCGAACTAGATTTCTGTTTTCGTGCAATCGGCTGTATTTGGCCAATTTATTATTTTGAATATTATTATGAAATTGATACGCAACCAAATATATTTAAAATATAAAAGTCCGAAGAAGTTTTTAATGTTCCATTGGAATCCAAATCGGAGTACAAAAAAAGCCTCCTGACAGCCCGAACGAAAACGCCATAAGAATGGTGAGGTGAATGCTTTTTTGACATTTCCGATGTCTGTCATTCCACGTAATTTGCCAAAAAGTGTTGAAATTGAGCAATAATTTTCCTTATTTTATTTTCTATAAAAGAATCATTTACAACAGATTGTTTTTATGTGGATGTGGAAAAAGTAGTTCGAGTGTTTATTCTGAGTACCTAAAACAATTTTAGATCCAAAATAATAATTTTTCTTTATTTCACTAAGGATGATGAATCTCTTTTCTTTGCAGATTTAACTTTTGGAACATGAACGATGAAATTTAAAACTCGGGGTATAAGTTTAAGATTTAAATCTTGAATTCTCTACTCCTCCCTCTTTTTAGCTGTCTTGTAGGAATACCTAAGAGTCAAAGATCCTAAGGTTCTGAAATGAACCCGGTCGAGGCGTCTAACGAAGCGCCAAAGGAGATCATACTCGGCCTAAAATTGTTTAAGTATGGTGGTGACCTTAAAGGATTATACTCCAGGGGTTTAAACCCATCGATAACAACAAAATCAGCAGTGGTTTTACCCTTATACGATGTCCGGATAAGGCCGGTGCTACAACCAACATACATCGTACTTCTGATCGGCAAAAGTTCCCAAATGTGGTTAAATTACCCCTAAGAAACAACTCTGGTGGTGGTTTTCACCACGCACAAGATCTGATTGGACTGAACTTGGATGTCGTCGGAAAATCCAGGATGCCGCTATCACCACTCTTGCGCTGCGAATTGAGAAGGCCGGCAATCACAACAGTCTGAACGACCCTGAGTGCAAGGACTTCGTCGGCAAACTGTGGGAGCTAGAAAAGTAGAGAATGTTTGCATTGAAGCAGAGGACTATGTGGGTGACCGTGGCTCAAGTGGTAGTGAATTGGCTTGCCAATCGGACCACTCTGCGTTCAATCTGAACTGTGCAGGAAAGACATTCTTTTTTTTTCAGGCAACTAAAATCCCATGAGATGAATTGTTGCTTAAAATACAACAAAAAGTCAATTTACACTAATAGCTAGTCTCCCCATTAAATGTTGGATGCCAACCAGGGAACGAAATAACCACTGAACCTGAACATCATTTCTCTCTCTCTCTATCCAATTTTTCGAAAAACTTAAGACGTGCTCCGAAATTTTAAGAGTTGGAAAAAAAAACGGAACTGTTAGAGTGAACTGTAACTCTTAAATAGTTGAAAATAAGGACGGTTCCTCTTCTGTTGTGCTCTTAGAAAAAGCTTCTGTCGAGATCTTTACATCTAGGTATGACTCACGTCCCTAACTGTACATTGGAAGAGTTAATTTCCTCTTTGTTTCCAAATGAGTGCAGATAAGAGACGACCGCCACAGTACTTAACTATTTTATGTACTCAGATCAACCTTAAATATTACAAGTCTGCTACTGCATCCCTATGTTGGTGGCTTACCGTTTTGAATACAAAACGTCACATACCGATTTCTACTGATCGCCTCTACTGTGTGACCTTGTCTGCGAATACGGGTGAACTGTCATCAATGTCAATTTTTCTCCCATTTTACACAAAACCCGCAAATTTTACTCAAAAAAGTCTTCCTCATTACACATGTTCTATTAATAAAAGACGTCTTGATTGTTCACTAGTTTATTGTAGACTGCCTAGTAAGAGCCAGCTATGGGTAGGAGTAGGAATATCTTATCTTAGAGTGTATATCATACAAGTACAATATTATGGTATAGAGAGATATATATATATATACATAAATACATAGGTATTTTAATATACATACGAGTGTATACATTACACAACATCTCCCTTTGAAGATACATGAGATATTTATAAAATAAGAATATTATAAGTTTAAAAACAAATAGATTTAGCTTCATCGTGATTATAATTTTTTAATATATTTAGATAATTCTCGTACAATAGTTCAGGTAATGTAGAAGAAAAGTAAAAGTTTTTTGTTTTATTTTTTCTTTTATATTAATACTAATTGAAATTGGAATGCGTAAATTTGTCGGGAGGTTTTACTTGCCTTCCATAGCGAGTTGTAACAAGATCGTTATTCGCGGATGATTTTGGGGAACACATAGTGTCCTTTTGAGTACCTGATGTTTCTTCCGATGATTGATTGTTTTGTTTATTACTGTTATTCTCATCCGCGTTAACATCGATAGGAGATTCAAAAATATGCTGACGAGATCGCCTGTAATGGGTATCATTCTCATCACTAACCACATAAGATCGAGGTTCTCGACATTTGGATACAACTATGCCCGGAAACCATTCTGAACTTAAATTTTTCTTGTAAAATATACGCTCACCTTCGTTCAATGGTTTTGTGCCTTGGTTATAATACGATTCTACATTCTTTTGCTTTTCTTTTGTTTTTCATACTTTTTTACGTCAACTAATTGGGCCTTGAAGGTATCCTGAATAGCCGGAAGCTTTGTTCGCAGTTTGCGTGACATTAACAGCTCTGACGGAGAACTCATATTCCCTTTTTGGGTGGTTCTATAGTGTAAAAGAGCGATGTAAGGATCAGAACCTGTTTCCTCACATTTTAAAAATAACTTTTTAATGGTTTGGATAGATCTTTCGGCAAGTCCATTGGAGCGAGCCAGATATGGACTAGACGTTAAGTGGTCGATGTTCCATTCCAAAGTAAATTTTGTAAATTCTTCAGATTTGAATGGTGGACCATTATCACTTATCATAATCTCAGGTATACCATGGCGGGCAAAAATTGACTTCAGTTGGGTGATAACGAATCGACTTGAATGGCCATTATGCAAAAGTGCAATTTCTATGTACTTCGAAAAGTAGTCCACTGCTAACAGGTAGGTATTCTTTTTAAATTCGAATAAATCAATGCCGATTTTAAACCACGGAATTGGAATGACCTCGTGAGATTTTAATGGCTCTCTTGAAATTGCATTCCTGTGACGAATACAGGTTTCACAATTCCTGACGACATTTTCAATATCATGATTTATGTTTGGCCAAAACACATAGTCTTTAGCTAGGTTTTTGGAACGCTCGATGCCCATGTGACTTTCGTGTACAAGTAGGAGCATTTCGTGACGCATAGACTTTGGTATGACCAACCGGTTACATTTAAAAACTAACTCGTCTATGACTTGAAGATCGTTTCTTATATTAAAGTAGGGCACAGCTAGTTGATCAACCGACTTTTTAGAGATAGGCCACCCATCATGGTGGTATTTTTTGACTAGGCAAAGAACCTTATCATTCAAAGTCGCACAACGAATTTCGTTTATTTTTGATTCGGTTGCGGACAAAGTTTTAGTGAGAAGATTGCAGTGTAGACGTAATTCTTGGTCAAAATTTGTTAAGGCATTTTCAGGAAGAGCTGCTCTTGATAAAGTATCGGCAACAAAAAGATATTTCCCTGGTTTATAGACTACATCTAAGTCGTAGGACTGAAGCCGAAGCATGAACCTCTGCAATCGCACCGGTATTTTATACAGAGGACGACCAAATAGTGGGACTAAGGGTTTGTGGTCCGTCTCGACAACTATATGTCGACCAAAGGTGTATTGATGAAATTTTGTGCAACCGAAAAGGATTGCGAGAAGCTCCTTCTCAATTTGAGCGTAATTTTGTTGACATGGCGTCAGCGTTGCAGAAGCATATGCGATCGGAGAGGAATCGTGAAAAATGGCTGCTCCTAGTGCATTCTTAGATGCATCTACAGACAGAGAAAGAGGTTTTTTCGGATCGTAGTATGTGAGAACTGGTGCTTTGCAGACAAGACTTTTCAGATTCTCGAATTCTTCATCATGTTTAGTAGACCAATGCCATACAACATCTTTTCGCAACAGTTGACGCAGATTTGAAGTTTCCGTCGACAAATTTTTAACAAATGATCCTAAATAGTTTACCATTCCTAAAAATCTTTGAAGGTCAGACACATTTTCGGGACGCGGCATTTCGCAAATGGCTTTTAATTTATTTTCATCGGGACGTACCCCTTTCGGACTGAACACATGACCAATGAATTTAACTTCGTTTTGGAGAAATTTGGACTTAGATAAGTTAAACTTTAGCCCAATTGACTTTGCTCTCTCGAGCACTATTTTGAGCGTTTTATTATGTTCTTCGATGGTTGATCCAAATATGTACTAGAAAATCGTCCATATATATAAAAATATTTTCAATATCTTTAAAGTTTTCTTCCATTTCGGATTGGAAGATTTCGGGTGCTACATTAATGCCATATGGTAATCTCAAAAATCGATATCTTCCATAAGGAGTCATAAAAGTACACAGCTTTGAAGACTCTTCATCAAGAGGAAGAACCCAGAAGGCCGAATTAGCATCAAGAATGGAATAAAATTTTGCATTAGCAGCGCGAGCTTTGCATTCATCGATATTCGGGAATTGAAAATGAGACCTTAGCAAAGCCTTATTTAAATTTCGGGGATCCAGGCACAATCGCAGTGTTCCATTTGATTTCTGAACTAGCACAATAGAACTTACCCATTCAGTTGGTTCCTCGACTTTGACAATTACTCCTATATCTTGCATTCTTTTGAGCTCCTCTTTAAGTGGCTTCATGAGACTAAATGGTATTCGCCGCGGACAATCAATCACTGGGTCGACATCGGGTTTTAACTGCAAATGAATTTTCCTTTTTAAGCAACCAAGGCCATTAAACAAATCTTTAAAATTGTCGAGAAATCCAATTTTTTTTTTACATGAAAAAAACAAATTACTTTCACTTTTACCTTCTTCACAATGTAACTCATTTACACGTCTAATTAAGTTCATATTGATACAGGTTGGTAATCCTAATACTGTATGACAATCAATTTTAGATATATAAAAAATTACAACACTTTCTTTGTTTTTGTAAACACATGGAATTCCAATTTGTCCAATAACTGGGAGAGGTTCTTTACTAAATGTAAGAATACGACTCGTTGTAGGCTCAATATTACAGACTTTTAGTCCAAGTAGACCGAATGTTTTATCTGACATCACGTTGCCTTGTGCGCCGGTATCTAATTGACACTTGACCTTTGTACCGTTGATGTTTAAGTATATATCCCAAGATAATGACGATGATGACGCTTCAAGAAGACCCATGAACAGAACTTCGGACTCTGATGATGACGTTTCGGACTCGGCTTCGACATTGCGGATATATAGATTGGACCGGCACATTTTAGCGTAATGATTTTTTTTCCCACACTTGTTGCATGTAACTCCTGCAGCAGGACACCTGTATTTGTGCGTTTCACCGCACCTCGGGCAAATGTTAGAATTGTCGGCTTTATAATTGTGGCGTGATGGCTGGGACAGTTGTGGGGGAAATCGAGATGATTGTACTCCACTGGTTGATATGGGCGGCTGGTATGATTGGTGGTGTACGTGTGACTGCTGCTGCTGGTATATATTTTTTTTAATTTTACCGTATTGTATATGACTGCTGTTAGACTGCGCGGCGCTATGTTTGTTGAGAGCAGCTATGACTGTAGTGGAGCTGTTTTGTTGTAGAAGTTGTTGTGAGTGCTCCTTAGTTATTTCACATGTTCTTGCAATTTCAACGGCTTTCTCCAGTGGGATGTCTCCTTCGTTGAGTAGACGTTCCTTTATATATATATAATTTGCGTGCAGCCCACACACAAAAATATCTCGTACAAGATGTTCTCTTAAAGTCCCAAACTCACATGTTAGACTTAAATTTTTTAGCACTGTAATATATGAGTCGATGCTTTCGTCCAATTTTTGTGAACGTGAAAAGAAATTATGTCGCTCCATAGCTATGTTTTTTCTGGGCAAAAAGTATTCATCGAATTTTTTGATTAAGTCTTCATAAATCACCTGGTCCAAGTCTAAGTTGAATGAATTAAATATTTCAAGTGATTCTGGGCCCATGTGATGTAAGAGAAGAGCGACTTTGCGGGAGCTTGACTGCATTTCCAGATTTGTAGCTCGCATAAAAACTTTAAATTGATTAAACCAGTGCTTCCAGGTTGTGGCCAGATTTGTGCTTTTTAGATTAATGTTTGGAATTGACGAAGTAAAACTTTGGGAAGGTGCAGCACTACTTTGAACAGTTATCGCACTTGGTAGTGCTGGCTCTTTGCTGTCTTTCGTAGCCATTATAAAGTTTCACCTGACACCATGTTCTATTAATAAAAGACGTCTTGATTGTTCACTAGTTTATTGTAGACTGCCTAGTAAGAGCCAGCTATGGGTAGGAGTAGGAATATCTTATCTTAGAGTGTATATCATACAAGTACAATATTATGGTATAGAGAGATATATATATATATACATAAATACATAGGTATTTTAATATACATACGAGTGTATACATTACACAACAACACACACTTGTGCAAATCGCTCTCATTCTAGCAAATTCTGGCAGGTTATAGAGATGTACAAAGTGTTGGCAATTCACTTACAGTGTTTCTGTGCGAAAATTATGGGTTTGCAAAAGTATCAGTAGAGTTTGCCATCTAAGTTAGTTCATCTATGGTTTCGGATGTAGGAGTGTGTAACCCCTATACGACCATTTAAACTTGAGCAATTTTGCAACCAAGATTTAGTTGTCACACTCATAAGCTACGAAACGAACGGAGAATGGCACATATTCGTCGATTCGTCTGCTTATTTTCCCTGATTCGTTACCGGCTGGAAAGCACTATCGGAGGTCTCCTTATCGGAGCATCGAATCCAGAATCGGGTGCGAGGTCGTGATTTTGTCGAAGAGGAGGAATCCGCGGAAAACCAACAAACCAAGATCGGCAAGGCCAACAGTGCTCCGCCTAAGCTCAGGACAAAACAAAAGCTAGAGCAAACTGTTCAGAGACTAAACGGTACCCTCATCAAGTGTTTTGAATTGGCATATCCAGCTAGAAGCAAACTGAGAGATCTAAACCTGGCTATACCTAGTCTTGCAACAATTCCACGCATCAATTATGCCAAGTGATAACCATCGGGTACTCGACGATGTCCATCCGGACTCGACTTGAGTCAAGAAATTTTGAGTTTTCGGTATGTGTACGAGCGCCTCGTAACAATCCGTATTGAGGCTAAATTTGCCAACATATCTCGATATTCACAAGGGGATTTGGAGATCAATCAAGCGTCAACCAGATTCACCACATTGCTATCGACGCAAGGCACTCCTCCGGTATTATGGATGTCCGACCGTTCCGAGTGGGCCAACACCGACTCGGATCGTTACCTTGTTTAAGCAAAAGTACGGTTGCGGATATCCCGAACGTTGTCAAGGCAATCTAATACTGTGAGGAAGTTCGTCGTCGGACGTCTACAATCGTAAGAGGTTGCAGAACTCTTTTCTGATGGAGTCTCCCTTAATCCCTTAAGAGGTCCTATGTCGCCAGCGTCAATTATCGAAAACCAGTGGCAGCATTGCTAAAAAGCCATCAGAGATGCCGGCTCTGGTGTGCTGGGTTTCACTAGGATACCACAACGCCACCCTTGGTTTGACGACGAGTGCCAGTAATCACATGCAGCCGAACAAGAGGCATACAAAGCGGCGCTTTATAGAAGCACTAGAGCTCCACACGACCTCTACGAGCAAAAGAAGGGAGATGAATACCGGTTTTTCAGGAGGAAAAAGAAGAAGCATGATTGAGAGAATGAGATTGGGAAGTTGTACCAAGAGGTAAAAAAATACATGCCATAGCTACAAACCCTGAGCCGAAGCCTATAGAGAAGAATAAGGGAACATAGTAGTAGAGTCGCAGTCGATGCTGAGGATTTGGAAAGAGCATTTCTGTAGATTGTATACTGGCAATGACGAATCAAATAAATACCGCTGTTAGGCAGAGTGAACCTTTCAACTTGGACGTCGCATATTAGATCAACAATTCCGTCCACCCAGGCTGGGTAAAGTGAAGATAGCCATATCTACTCGTAAGCTTAAGTCCAACAAAGCTGCTGGAATGGAAGGCTTGACTGTCGACTTCTTCAAAACGGCATGCGATGACTCGGTAAGGAGCATACACCAACTCATCTGTAAAATATGGTCGGACGAAAGTATGGAACCTCAGCATTGTTTGTCCGATCCCTAAGAAAGAAGACCCTCTGAACTGCGCCAACTACGTCGTTCTTCAACAACCTGATTGGTCTCTATCAGTGTGACTTCAGACCAGGAAAGTTCACCATCGGTATTCGCACTACGGCGGATCTTGGAAAAAAAAACCATGAACTCCAATACATGAGCTCGATATACATCACCTATTCATTGACTTTAAGGCCGCATGTGACAGAATCTATAGAGACGAGCTATACAGAGCAATGTCTAGTTTTAGCACCCTCCCAAACTCGTCCGCTTGGGAAGGATGGCGATGGAGAATGCACGCTGTTGCATCATGGTCGGTGTCCTTTGATGTCAAAAAAGGATTTAGACAAGGCGGTGAGCTGTCATGCGATTTCTTTAACATCATTCTTGAAAGAATAGTGCAAAACTCACGCTCCAAAACAAGAGGCACAATCTTTCAAAAGTCCGTCCAGTTACTCGAATACGCCGATGACATTGACATAATCGGAAGAAAGCAGTGTGATGTCAGCGGCGCTTCAACGAGTACTAAGACGGAAGCGGTGAAGATGGGCTTAATGGTCAACGAGGACAAGATCAAGTATATGCTTTTAACCAGAACGGACAACCAATACCGACATCTCGGACAGAACGTCCCCTTGACAGATATAATTTTGAGGTAGGCTCCGGTATCAATTCAGATAATGACACCAGTGCTGAGATCAGACAATGACACTTATTGCAACTCTACATTGGGTCAACCAAAGGAAGACCCTTCCGGCGATTTTGGGTTTAAACCACAGCCGCCATGACGCTCCCACAAGGGGTCCTACCTCTTCAAGTCAGGCCCGGACCGAGATCCTCCTGACTCCCATGGTAACGTGATTTAAGTCCTGGTAGGGACTACCGATGGTCCAGCCGCCAACAAGACCTATGACCGGCAACTTGTGACTGATCGAATCGGTAGCGTCATCTGAAGTTGATTACGATATGACCAGTACTTTGCTCTGCCCCCGTTCATTATTAGACAACATCATTAAAGGGCGAAGCCTTGATAATTAGGCGGGGACCCGCCTCCGAGGACAGCGCAGTAGAGGAACACCGCGACACAGGTGGCGCGCACTTGTAGGGGGCGTCAGCCAACTTAGCGTGCGAAACTGGAGGCAGCTAGCTAAAGATCGAGTTGGCTGAATACGCTTATCGATTGAGGCTCAGATCCACACCGGACTATAGTAAGTATTAGTAAGTAAGTAAGAATATATCCTCTGTCTGCGATGCGACACGCCTACCAACGCGGAAGAACTTCCGAGAGTGTGCTTCAGAATCTGGGAGGCAGAATCGAAGGCGCTTTCGACATCGCAACTTTTGACGGTATGTGTAACTCGCCCAGACAACATGGCGTAAATGATTCACTAGTTTTGTGGATGAGGATGTTCTCTTTACGAGAAGCAAGACGCTGTCTGGTCTGACTCATCTATTGCTTAAAGGCATCACCATCCAGTTCTCCAAAGAAGCTAAGGATTCGGGTGTTATCCTGGATACAAATTTCAACGGTCTAAACATGTTATATTGAAAGCTTCTAAGGCGCTGTCGGCCTTCTGGCAGAGTAAAAGAGCTATAACCATTGTTTTCAGCAGGATAACGATCCCAAGCACACCGCCTTGAACGTGCGAATGTGGTTAATTTTTAACACTCCTCACCAATTAATACAATAACTCCACCGCAAAGTCCAGAGCTTAACCCAATTGAGTATTTGTAGTATGCCTTAAAAACACGATTCCGAACCTTTTAAATTGAAAAAAAAAGCTACAGCTTACGAACGTTCTGTTATCGGAACGCTTAAAACCCATAATTAAAATCCAACAAAATGTTAAACATGAAAAACGTTTGTCTTATTCTCATTTTGGATTGTATTTATTTTAACTACTTTCTACTTTTGTAGAAAGAATTACTTGGATTTATTATTTTTTTTAATTTGTTATAAGCATACCTGTAAACATGCTCGCTTAGTTAATGGGATTTCGGATCTATTCTCATAAATTTGCCACCCAATGTTGAATACTTCCCTTAAATTAGTTTGGATATTTTATTTTCTCCATTGGTGCTGGATTTCGTCGGTTATTGCCTGGATTGGTGAGTGGTTCTTCCAAAATCACTTTAGAATCTTCTTTTAACCGTTTTGCGAATTTTAACGTAGATGGTTATCAATCTGTTAGTAAGTGTTCACATTGGCGCGGGCAGGAAGATTGTCGGAAAGAGAGGGAACGCTTTTTATTGAAGTGGGAAGAAGAAGGGTTACTTCGACCGAGAATCCATTGTCCGCTTTCACACGTCGCAAGTGTGTAATGCGCATGTTCTGGTTATTTTCTTTTGAACTGTCATTCAGTGATGCGCGCAACTCTACATGAAGACTTTCCCCTTCTTTGGGTTTGCATGTTATTTGACAGTTCTCTTTCATTTCATCTTTGGCCCTCAGTCTTTCATAATTGAAAATGAGCCCCCTTGTTAATTCTTTAGTCCATTTCAGTTCATCCGCCATACTGAAATGTTTGTGCTCGTAACACAACGAAAGAAGTAATGAAGCAAATGCGAAAAAGAAAGAAAAAGTCAAAAACTTGCAATGAAATTGCTACCCACATGCAGTGGGAATTTGGTTATTTGGGTATTTTTTGTTTCATTATCCCTCTCTTTTGCACTCATTTGAATCTTTCGAAACTTGCGACATGTAAAAGCGGACATTTCTAAAGTGGATTCTCGGGTGCAACACATCGTTTTTTTCCATTTCGTTCCATTTCTGACATATTTTTTCATTTTAGTTTTGATCTTTGATGAGAAAGGAAGTGTGAAGAATAGGGAAAAACGTATGTTTCAGGCCAGCTGCGCAAGTTTAAAAATTAAAAATGCTCCGATTCAAGTGTTCCACTTGTAAAAAAGTCTTTCAACCCCATGTAAACAGGCACTTACAAAAACATGTGTAAGAAATGTATTTTGGTGTTAGTTCAGAACCCCTTGCGCATAAAATCGAAATGTAAAAAAAATAATTATTCCATATCGACATCTGTCATTGACATAACAATTTTGGTCATGGGTAAATACTTGGTGCGTGTTAAGATTATAGAATCCTATTATGAAATTGGCCGTGAAAAAAATAAATATTTCGCATTACGTGATCATGTTGGAGTTTATAAAAATATTAATGTGCAGCACAAATTTAAGATACTGGGTCGATAGCAGATGTGAAACCACCAGTATGTGTTTCCATAAGACGTTCAGTCAAACACATTGCTAGTGTATGTGAATGAGTGACCGGGACCCAAGGCACATCAGCTCGTCATCGTTCTTAGGAACTAAACCTATCAAAACGAATTTAAAAAAATAATAATATGCGCACTTACAAAGTTTAGTTAACGCAGGAATTGAAGCCTCCAAACCATTTTCAGCCTATTTTTCCCTCAGGGGATACGTTAATAAATAAAATGGTCGCATTTACGCCTATGAAAACTCAAGAGAGATGGTCGAAAAACCGATGAATCCTGAGAGACTCACTGTTTGGTAAGGTTTTTAAGCTAGAGGAATTATTGAAGGTTTTTTTTTTTAAATGGCGCTGTTACTGTGAATTTGAAATTGTCAGGACGTATTATCTCACGAAACAGGAATGTCAATTGGCCACCGAGATCTAGCGATTTGACACCCATGAACTTCTTTCTTTGGGTTATGTCAATAACCCAGCAACAATTGAAGAGTGGATGAAGAAAGGACGAGAGAATAAGAAATATTGGTCTAATAGAGTAGCAACTATGTCAGGATATCATATTTTTTTTTGCATATTTTCAAAGTTAAATAAGTTGAGAATATACTGTGAAAAATTTTGACCGATACATTAAGTCATTTTAAAGTTACAGCAAATAATAGGGGAGAGCGTACCCTGCAGCTGCGGGGATTATACCAAGTTTAAACGCGTTTTTATCGAAAATACTTTTTATCCGTCGGCCTAGATGATAAAAAAACAACTGTTGGACCAATTCGGCTGAAATTTTAGCACAATATTCTACACATGAATGGTTCTGTCCGGTACCAGAATTAGATTTTTGTATCCATTTTTTTATTTCTATTTTAAACCGAAAAAAAACAGTCGATTTTTGAAATTTTGTTATTTTTCACTCCAATCTTCTACGGAACAGAATGACAACCATATCGAATAGACATGAGCACAAAATCCCTACCTGTGATTGACATTCAAATAAAGCCTGAGTCACCTGAGTGCGTTAAAGGTTATTGCGATTTTTTTTTATTTCTTTCCCATCGCAATTCACAATCACAGTCTGAAAATAACGATTCACGATAAAGAGAATGAATATACTCACAGTCACTACACGAATTACAATCACAGGACAAACAGGGAAATTATCAGATAGATACATATGTATGTATGTAGGATTGATAACAAAGTAGCGAGTGCTTTGGTTTGGGTAGATTTTAAGAAAAAAAATTTATATGGTACGCGATGCACAGTTACATTTTTTCGTATTCTCTTTTTGCGCTGCGTTGTGTTGTTGTTGCCATTTGAATTTTTTAATTTGAATTGAACGCGTTTTAACATGTTGTAGTTGAAAATTACCATTTAGAAAAGTTTGAGTTAGCAGTGCGTTTAATTTTGTGTGTTTTTTATTTTAAGCTGTATCAATTGCGTTACACCAATATCATTTTCAACCAATTTTCCGGGGATATCTTTGTTAGTAAATTAAATTGTCTTAGAATCCATTTTTCAAATTTCCTTAAAACATTCAAATTAATCAATGGAAAATTAATGTAACGGAATTCAATATTGGTACATTTGTGTGTTTTTTTTTAAATAGGTATTACCGAGGTACATATATAAAAAGATTTAAGATGCCACCAATTACAAACATAAGCAAAAGAAGAAAAATTAGTTTTTATGGAATTTTTTTATTGAAGCAAATGAAAAGTTTGCTATGTGTAATAAAGAGTCCGCCATCTAACGTTTTTTTTTCAACTAGTGCTTATTTCGTGAATGGTAATACTTAGCTCATGTCTGATTTGACAGATAATTAGTTTTATCCTTCCGGTTAATAATGGAAAATAATTTCATTCAAATGGCTGCCTCGGCTGGCCATGCAGTTGGACACGATCGGTCCAATTTATAAGCACATTATCGATTGTGTGCAGCTGTATTTCACCAATGGCTTCACGAATATTGTCCTTTAAAACGTCAATTGTCTCTGGCTTGTCGGCGTAACTCTTATCTTTTACGGCACCCCACAAATAATAGTCCAACGGTGTCAAATCGCAGCTCCGAGGTGGCCAAACGACATCAGCTCTGCGGCTGATAATGCGATCTTCAAAAACAGGGCGCAAAACATCGAGTGTAGCTTCGGCTGTGTGGCACGTAGCGCCGTCCTGTTGAAACCAAATGTTGCCAATATCCTCCTCTTCAATTTTTGTGAACAAAAATTCGTTCAACATGGCCCGATAACGATCGCCATTGACTGTAACGGCCACTCCTTGCAATTATGCCTCTAGACCAAAATCCGCACCAAACAGTGACTCGTTTTGGGTGTATCGGCTTTTCAATGTGTGCGTGCGGGTTTTCTGTGCCCCAAATGCGACAATTTTCTTGTTTACATACCCGCCAAGATCAAAATGAGCTTCATCTAAAAAGATGATTTTTTTGGCAAAATCGGCATCTTCTTTAAGTCGATCGCAGGCCCACTTAGCGAAGCGAATACGCATTGGATGGTCAGTTGGCTTCAACTCCTGAACCAATTGGACTTTGTATGGCGTCATACCAAGGTCTTTATGCAAAATTCGTCTCAATGATGTCTCCGAAATTTTCAATTGTTGAGAACGACGGTGAATTGATGTTGATGGCGCTTCACGCACACTTTCTGCCACAGCAGCAATATTCTCGGGTGTACGCACTGTTTTTGGCTTTTCACGCTTTGGTTTATCGATGAGGATGCCAGTTTCTTTCACTTTTTTCACAAGATAACGAACATACGGAGCTGACGGTGCTTCTCTTCTTCCAAATTTTCGCACACATTCTGCAACATTACCATGATTTTCAAAGTAATGTCGCAATATTTCCCAGCGTTGTTCAAGCGTATACACAACCATATTCGTTCAGCGGAAGGACAGAACTAATTATCTGTCAAATCAGACATGAGCTAAGTGTTACCATTCACGAAATAAGCACTAGTTAAAAAAAAAAACGTTAGATGGCGGCCCCTTTATATGTAATAGCTAATGAGCATACCAACCGTGAATTCGCATTTCACAGTCACAATCACATGTTAAAATCACAGTCACGGTTTTACCTGTGATCACGAAATCACGCCTAAGCTCATATCTAATACCGAATAATAATCTTTTTGGAATTTTGATTTTGTTTTTTTTAAGGGGTTACATATGTTTCTCCGCTCAAAAAAAAGATTTTTTTTTTTGCATGAAAAAATTCTATATTTCTTTGCAATTCAAATGCCGCAAGAATTTTTCAAAAATTTCAATATTTAAGAAAGTTATGACCGTTAGACGTCAGATCGGACGTAGCGCACATTAGGGACACGAGCAGCTGCGTGCCAGCTCTGCCTTCCTACCTTCTCTAATGAAAAAATGAAAATTTTTGAAAATGGCTATGATAGAGACTAGTTTTATCCATCTACTTTAACAGGTTTTTTTTTTTGTTTCAAATGAAACCTACCAGAGATATTCCTGGTACCGCCCAGCACCTTTTTGAAAAGAGGTTTCCGGAGATGGGCGAAATGTATACTTTATAATTGTTTTTCTTCAATTGTCAATAAAGTTTTGTATTCGTCAAGGAATACTTTACACAATGTATATTTTACTTTTTTTATATTAATTTAATATCGTAGCGAAAAAAAATCTTGAAAAACTTAAGGATCTGATCCTCTAACAGGGGCACTGTTACCTAACAGATCTTTTGTACCACGAAATCAGTATTACGAAGTCTAGAGAGGCTCAACTCTTTTGACGAAATTGAGAACCTCCCTTGTGGAGATTTTGAGAGTTTCCCTAGGAAGTGTAAACTGCTTAACGCAGTTAGAGCCGTGTATTCACATAAAATGTGTTCCGCAGTTTCTTCGTCTCTCATGCAAAGACGACATTCAATTTCCTGAATAAGACCTATTTTGTGTCAGTGATATCGAATGTGGCAGTGTCTAATCAGTCTTCTGATATCATCCTTTTTGATTTGCAGGGATTTTTGTGAACATTTTAATGGCTCTTTTAGCCAGGGGAAGTCCTGAGATGTTTTCCCAATGAGATCCTCAGCTCGTATGAATGCGACGTCATGCCCACATTGTTTTAGTAGCTTTGGTAATTTAATTATTAATATGTGAATTCCAATTTAGTTTTTTGTCGGCAACTATTTCGAGATATTTCACTTCGTTGGAGTACACAATTACTGCACCGTTAAGTGGTACAGGCTCAGATTTCTTTTACAAGTGAAGGAAACAGGTATAGTTTTACTGGGGATTGATTGAGAGATTTTCTCCGACGCACCAGTCATTTACTATCTTTAGAGCAATATGCATTTTATAGCAAACTTCTTTAGGGTATTTACCATTCACTATTATGACTAAGTTGTCGGCATATCCTATTGTTTGATAGCCCAGATTACTAAGTGTTACTAGTAGGTTATCAATGACTAGAGAGAGAACACCTCCTTGTTTTAAAGGTTTTAACGGCTGAGACAGAGATTTTAGTCTCACCGGGATGGGATGGTCAATATCAATTTTGAACATGGCTTTCGAAATGAATTCATGTCCGCACCTTCAATGTCTAGGTGGGAACATATTGCAATCTCCTTTTGTCGCTAGGCCTCTTTAATCTATGTTACTGTGTTTAGTAGAGCACCTTCCGTGGATCTTTCTTTCCTGTGTGCTTATTGGTGAGGGTACAGAGGTGAATTTCTATTGAAAAGGCCCCTCATGTGTAAATCGGTAAGTCTTTACATGGTTTTCAGAAAAAATTATGCAATACATAGGGGTCGATAAGACTAAGGTACTTCACTAGGTACTTCGCTGCCACTAAATTTCTGGTGTTAAACCCTGGAAAGAGAAGATATTTAATATTGGAACTGATCAGTAAAGCAGACCTCGGTATAAAATCTCCTCGGGCAAATTCTATTTGCCTTTCTATTCTTTACCCCCAAGAAAAGAGTTCATTTTTTTGTCTAAATTTCTTTTTTGTAATTATATAAGTTCAATTGAAAATAATTTAAAAAATAATCCAACAAATTTTTGGAAATTTATAAATTCTAAAAGAAGAAGTACTGGTTTCCCTACAACTATGAACTTTAATGACAAACAGTCGAGTGAGCCGAAACAAATCGCGGATATGTTTGCTGAATATTTTCAAAGTATCTACAATTCAACCAATTCCAGCACCTCCGCCGACCTGTGTTACATTAATTCCCTACCATCTGTTTTTAGTACATCATGTTATTTGTTTGATGTAAGTGATGTTGAAGTAGCGGGTACTTCTTATAAAATCACTTTTTGTTACACCCGCTAACATTCGCAACATTTTCATTTCCGTCGCTGTCACTTTTCTTCAAATTTTTTTCGTACATTGTGCGATGCGTATGTACTTTTGGAGTGAAAGTTAAGTTGAAAGCTTTGAAAAAAATTGTTTGCTTAGCGACTATTAGCCACTTTTACTATTACAATTTTATGTTTCCATTCGATGCGTCAACTATTGTGTGCCATAATCCATTCGATCACTGTTGTAAAAAAAGAAAACAGTACCCCACTGCAACGACAAGCATATATTAATGCTAAAGTTCGTTGACGTTTTGTAGCCTACGATATTGAAAGGTAAGTGCAGAGTCTGTTGTCGAACGTCTACCGTTAAAATCAAATGCCCAGTCAACCATGTCGCTCGCTTTCTTACAATCTGCAATGCCTTTGTCCATTTTTCCCTTTTGGTACTTCATTGGACGTTTAACCGCTACCCAGTGCATGTTTACTAGATGGGTACCGAATCTGCTGAGTAAATTGGTGGCATAGGAAATGTCAGGGCGCTTGATTCCGGCAGGGAAAAGCAAACAACCTATTGCTGGCATATAAGGCACATCCTTCATTTGCTATAGTTCAGTATCATCTTTCTGACACATATCTAAAGACAGTACTTGATTTGTTCTCCACCTCGAAATAGGGTTGCCCTGATCCATGTTAAAGCGCCTCAGAATGTCTGAAATATACTGGTATTGAACAATTTTTATGAATGACTTGCCTCGGTTTATTCGTATGCACATAATTTTCGTCGTCTCGGCCATAACTTTTATTTTAAAGTTTTTCGAAAACTCCTCTTTCAAATTCACCACAAGTTCGAGTGAATTTGAAAAAATCAGAACATTACCAATATAAATGCGTCCCAGAAAATTGATAATATACACATGTATAACATACGCTGGTCTATATTGCTGTGCTTCAGGCTCATTTTGATTAAAACTTCATTAAGCTGCTCATTCCAGACTCGAATAGACTATTCGAGCCCATAAAGGAACTTTTGCAGCTTACTTACGCGTTCACAACCATCATTAACACAACTTGGCTGCATCATGTAAATATCTTGCTTTAGCTCACCATCCAAGAATGCGGTAACCGCATCCATCTATTGTACAAGTAGACCGTGTCTGGCGGCAAGTGCAATCGAAAAACGAATTGATGTGTACCTCACCACATCCCCTAAAGAGATATCTTCGTCTGGAACATAGTTTGCACCATCCACATCATCTTCGCAGTCTGAATACTTGCTCGTAGTAGTAGCTTAGAGATTGGATAGAGAATCTATGGCTTCGGTTTTCAAGCTAGTCTTTGGCGATTCTACCAGCACTTCTACCTCTGAATTCACAATGTCATGGTCGTCTTCATCTAAATAATCGATAAGCCTTTGAATTTGACTTCTAATATTTGACATACACCGTAGCCTTGACACCAAAAATGCGAAGGTTTCTCAAATCTGGGTAGGTGTCATGTATTTTGAAATGACCAGAAATTTTCGACCATTTACGAAATTGGCGTTATGTTTCGACTTAATTTGTCATGTCGTTTCGACTTCAACTCAGTCGTCAAGCAAAATTCGATCGACTTGTTAGTAAGTTTTGTTTACTACCTAACCCCAAAAGTACTTTTAAATGTTTGTGACTTTGCTGAAAAAATGTTCTTTTTCGTGCAATTAAGCTCACCAACTGTCAGATGGCGTTGTGGTAGGTCGAAGATGATACATAGAACTGGTTTGATTTTGAAACGACTTTTAATTTTGTTACGAATTGAAGTCGAAACAAAGTTACATGACCCCACCCTTAGCTTCCAACCTGATCAAATTTCTCTGCAAAGCATTCATTGCCCCTACATGGTACACGATTTAATAAGAAAGCTGGAGTAACGGTAACTTCTGCCCAGAATTTATTGTCCAACTCAGAATCTAGTAGCATGAAACGTATTTATTCAATTATACCATATTGCTGTTAATAGGTTCTGCAACGCCGTTTTGCTCGGGTGTATTGTATAAACAACTGTTTTTTGAGTGTAAGCCATTTTTTTGAAAAAAAAAAACTTTTAAAAACCTTAGCAGTGTATTCAGTGCCGTTATCAGAACGAATAACTTTAAGTTTTTTTTAGCACTGGCACTTAAACTTTATATATCCGCTGAACACATCAGATTTGTGCTTGATAGGCACTGCAAAAACTTTTCGGGTAAAATCGCTACAAACACGATTAGAAATCTTTCTCCAGAAAAGGAATTCGATTTTAATGGCACTATCACGTCAGAATGGATTTTGTCTATAAACACTCTCTGTACGACTCCCGGCTACATTAAAATGCGCTCTAGACTGCTTACCTTTTGTGAATTTTTCATGATGACTTGCAGCAAATTGAACACATAATGAGGAATTCAATAGTTTCGTGCGATTTTGAGCACAAATACATACGAGGGGCGTTCAATATATTCTCGGTATCGATATGAAGGAAAATGCGAATTCAATTTAAATTGTTTTTATTTTTCAATATAATCTCCCCTAACATCAATGCATTTGTTACATCTTGAGATAATCTTTTTTAAACCCTCAAAAAAATAAATTTCCTCTTTCTCTGCAAAATACCCATTTATTGCCGACTTGAGTTCTTCATCATCCGAAAATCTTTTTCCACGAAGACATTTTTTCAAATCCGGAAACAGGAAATAATCACTAGGGGCAAGGTCTGGACTATAGGGTGGGTGTTGGATTTCTTCGAAACCACAATCTCGCGCAGCAGCCTTGGAAACTCGCGCCGTGTGAACAGGAGCGTTGTCATGAAGAAGCAACACACCCGCTGCGAGTTTACCCCGTCTTTTCTTTTTAATTTCCTCCCGCAAATTATGCAAAGTGGAAGCGTAGGATGTGGCGTTGATGGTTTCACCTTTTTTTTTGTACTCAATGAGCAAGATTCCATTTGAGTCCCAAAAAACTGTGGCCATTAGCTTCCCGGCAGACGGAGTGACTTTGAACTTCTTCGGTGGGTCTGTTCCTTTTTTATGTCACTGCATGGACTCTTGTTTGCTTTCAGGGTCATAGTGGTGGACCCATGTTTCGTCCCCAGTAACAATTCGATCCATAACACCGTCCGCGTTCTCACTGCACATCTCCAAAAGCTCTCTACAGCATGCGATTCTCACTTTTTTCTGAGGCGCTGTGAGCATTCGTGGCACCCACCTTGCACTGACCTTTGAAAGGTTAAGATGGTCATGAAGAATGGTGTGAATGGTACCAATTGAAAGCTTGGTGATCTCTGCCATCATTTTCACCTTTATTCGGGCATCCTCAAGAACAAGTTTTTCGACTTCTTTGATTTTTTCTCCCGTACAAGCAGTAGCCGGGACGCCGGAGCGGGGGTCGTCTTCAATGCTCTCTCTGCCTCTCTTGAACTCACTTGACCACTTTTGCACAGTTGATAATGAAGGTGCGGAACCCTGGTAAACAGCCACCATCTCTTCATGAATAGTTTTTTTACTTTTTCCTTGCTTAGTGAGAAATTTAATTACAGCGCGATGCTCAATTTTCACCATCATCGTCTCAGTTGCCATTATGATTCTGTTTAACTAGAGATAAAACGCGAATTAATAATAACATTTATATGAAATTTTACATGAATGCACTAAAATAATAGTAATTACTTGATAAATAAGTTAATTTATATATACAACCACAGCTTCACCCCGATACCGAGAGTATGTTGAACGCCCCTCGTACATATGAGCTAATCTTGAATGATACATATTGTACGAGATAGCTACTGAGAGTGCTGTTCATATACTGCCGAAACATGTACGGATTCACAATTTAAATGATTCAAGTCTTTCGCTCCACAAAAAATAACTTTGTTGCCATTTTTCGTCATTTGTCGAATTGAAAGTAAGTTAGCACACAGGCCGGGCAATATTAGTCATTTTTTTATTACAGCGTCAACTTTTGCCTTGTTCCTGTTTAAGAGATAATTTCACATCACCAGAACATTTCACAGAAATATTATGTTTATTTGCAACAACTACTTCTTTGTGTATGTTAGATTTTATTTTATTAAACTACGAGTAGCTGTACCCTTCGAGCGTTGTTACGCCTGCAACCAAAATAGAATTTAAAGGAAATTCGTTATAACAATATTTAAACTATTTTGTATCATTTTCTTATGCTTTTTGTTCATTTTCATCAAAATAATTTTGACAATTCAACATTTCGTTTTAATTCTGATTACTGAAGTGCTTCTGAATACATAAAATTTTTTCTGTGCGTACACGAATAAATCAGAAGATTTTCCAACGCTTGAGCAAGCCTCATAAAGCTGTCCATGTGAGAAACATGTATTTCGCTAATTAAGTCCACACACTTGTAACGATTGTCCATGTGATTTGTGGATGGTCATTGCAAAGACGAGTCGCTTTCAAACGTTTGATTTCATATATGTCGGAATCATTGGCAATAGTACAATACATCTCCTTTGAATTTTCCATTTAAAACTGTAGCTACGATTGCTCATCACCTTTTTCACTGAAAGCCAGTTCCAAAGTCGCGGTGGGTTGATGTTTCGGACAAGAATGAACGCCAATTTTCAATGTTAAAACGTGCGGCAAATCAAGTGAATTCAAGAATTCGGTTGGATAATTGACAACTTCGTCATAACATTATCGATGAACTTATGACATCGATGTTTTTGGCTGCTAATAAGCACGTACACTGAGCCACTGATAATTTGACTAATTCTGCGCGATATTTGAAAAAACTTTGTGAATCAAGTTTGTTGCTTTTCCCGTTCCCAATATTCATCATGGTTGAGATGGACGGGCTTGAGCAGTGAGTACTCGATCGGTTTCCAGCCTTGTTTCACGTTGCTCGTCTGTTTCATTTTCGCCTTTTCTTTTCTTCTTGCGATGTAGATCGTTAACATATACCCAGTTTATACGGTAGCTCAATTTGTGTTGAAGCAATCCGTATTGGGTCAATACGTTCATATAAAAACACCCCTTCCAACCGTATTGAAATATTCAACACGAATACGTTCATTCCTGCTTACAAAACGCATTGAAAATTTGTAACCGCTTTGAAATATCATATAAACATTTTCAAATCGCATAGAAACATTTTACTCTCCCGCGCTCTCATCATTCTTTCATCATCGGGCAGGTATTACGAGTAGTTGTGTATTTAAAATGTTGGATTTCAAACGAAATATTGGGAAAGACAAAGAAATCAGAACAATGTATCAGTGTTAGTCGCAAGTGTCAGTTCAATCAGCTGTTTGTTAAACTTCTCTCAATTTTCTCTCGCTCATTTTGGATAATTTCATATAAACACCAGCATTTCTGCGGGTATTGAACCAATGCGGATTACTTCAATGCACATTGAGCTGTCGTATAAACTGGGTAATAGTATGACACAATATAGGAAAAAATACTGAATATTTTGATTGCTGAATGTTATTGGTAGCTTTGACAACTGCTGAAACATAACAATTGGAAAAACTATTATAGCTATCTGGTCACCCTATACAAAGAGGTTGTAAGCGAACTTAAAAATACTTTCAATTGCAGTTGGGAGTGGGACTAAAGCTGAAAAGAATTTCAAAAATAAATTAAAAACAAACATAGTCCACTCAAAATCATTTGGATTTTTACTTTGAAATATTTATTTTTATTTTTAATAACTTTGATTTTGTTTATACATGTACATATATATGTGTATACAAAACAATATCCTAAAAGAATACGCATAAAATAAAAAAAAATTAACCTTCACCAATGTACAAAAAAGCTTAACTATAAACAATCTGTGTCAAATTTTAGGCAATTAACATATATTAAGTCGATAAAATACAGTATTATATAGGTTATATTTGTTTTGTTTATTTCTTTATAGTTTGGCACTTTTAAACGCACTTTGTGTATTTATTGGAAAAAAAGAGAAATAATTGTTTTAATATGAAAACTATGTTTAAATAAATTAAACATTTAGAATTTTAATTATTTTTTTTAGACTTCTTTGCTTAAACGTAGGCTTTAATATTAATATCTTTAATAACTGTTTTGGTTCTTTGCTTTCTCTAAGTGTTTTTTCGTGCAAAAAAAATCCTTTTAAGCTGTTAAGAAATGCTTTATTTTTTTATATAATTGTTTAATACTTTAAGCACTGTTTATATTCTTTTTCTATTGCAGTTATTTAAGTGTATGCTTACATTTAAAATTCATCTAAATACATTATATATGCTTTAGCTTTGCTGATACATTTTTTATTTACATAAATACATCTTCTGGGAGGTTGGAAGAAATAAATTTGGTTTTAATTAATTATTATTTGTTTTTTAATAAAAGTAATTTCAGTTTCGCTATATAATATAGTCAAGATTTATAATAACTCTTTTTTTAAATCAATATGATTTAATATTTATTCATTTACTTCTTTAATTTAAATTATTTCTTATTTAATTCTGCATTGACAATTATTTTCTAAATTAATTATATGTGATTTCAAATTAGTTATAATGAAATGTTAAGTATACGGTTTCTCGGCATATTGTTTCTAAAAGGAAAGGGATATTTTCCTAACGGAAGTGTTATCGAGACATTGGTGAACGTCTTTACTTTAACAAGAAGTCTAACGAATTTCGAATATCAAAAATAAGTATGAAATCGGTATTAATAGGTTTAGGACTTACCCTTGTCACGTGTCATACTCACCGAAACAGAAAATCTATGAGTAGAAGAGTAACAACGATATCCACAAAAATAACAAAATAACACAACTGTTAGTGTGTTTCGAAAGAGTTTTGGAGGTGCTGTCAAGATTAAGAAGTGTACGAGTTAGTTAAAGAAATATCCTCTTAACGCATAGGAACGAAAGGAAATATTGTAGCAGTAAGATCACTGCTTAGTAGTAGATGTATGATGGATTTTAAGAAGAATGAATGCAATGCAAAGGGAGAGAAGGAGCGAACTGTGATATTAGGATTCAGAAATACTATAAAATGTCAATAATATATTTTTGCTCTCGAATTGCCAAACGTAATATTCGGTGACCGCGTTGAGATAGTTCAAAGATGAACGATCACGGCTACTGTTACGATAACGCAACAGCTAAACAAGAAAACTAGTTATGGAGAAGTGATAACAGTCCGCATATGCGTATATCTTATCAATATGCGCATACGGCACTATTTACAATACTCTTATTGCACACCAAGCGATGTGCATACGATCTTAGGAGGTTATATGTAGTTAGAAGCCTTATGTAGGAACACGGGACACACCGCAAATTATCGGGGTTGTCCCAAATTCCAGTACATCAAAAGAATAAATCTGGCCCGGCAGCAGAAAGTGGAAGTGAAACGTCCACCCGTGCAATTGCAAACTCCAGCCGTTACTCCTCATGTTACCTATGCCCAAATGGCGGCAGGTAGGGGAAATGCGGTACAGCAAGTGAAGGTTGCTTCTCAGGCCCCAGCGCCCAGAGCACCGGAACCAGCACCTGACATGCTAACTATCTTGCTCTCTATCCAGGGGCAGATGGCTCAGTTACAACGTCATTTAACTGAACAGGCCGCGCGGGTTGATCAAGTATACGCGCTGCTGCCTGGCCTAATGCACCTTTTGTCGTAATGGGTACGTACGTGGCGGAGCAAACCCTGAAGGTCCTTGCTGTGAATGTGAATTCACTGATAAGGTTCGAACGACGAGCCGCACTATTTAAGTTGCTTAAAGACCAAGCCCCTGATGTGCTTTTGGTTAGCGAAACTAAGCTTACCAAGAGACACAAAATGAGGCACAGAAGATACAAAATAGCACGGAGAAACCGACCCAACTCCATTCAGGGAGGTGGCGTTGCAATTTTCGTACGAAAAGGTATACATTTTAAAAGAGTATACAGTCGTGTAGTACGTAGGTTCCAGGTTCTGGAAGCATGCATCGTGTATATCCCTCTCCGTAGTGGAAAGCGGTTGTACATGGTACATGTACATCTGTCTATGCACCTAAGGCTGCTCAATCCACCATATTTATCTCAGAGCTCGAAACACTTTTTCAATTCCTGAGGCTGGAATTGGAAGACAACTATTTTATTATCGGCGGAGATTTCAACGCCAAACATAATGATTGGGGAAATAATACACCAAATACTAGAGGGAACCTACTATTCAATTGGTGGGGTCAGCACAGTATAATGTGCCACACTAACCAACAAACTACAAACTGTCTACGCACTTTCGTGTATGACAGTGACCATTGCGGTCTCAGCACCGAAATAACTGTCCCCAACGAAATTGAGGAATTGGATGAGTTTGTTCAAAGGCATTCCTACAATTACAGTAGGGTGCGTTGGACACACTTCACCAGATCACTGACTAGATCACTCTCCTCGAATTCGCTCTACCCACCGTTCAACAGAAATCTGTCAAACGAGGAGATTGACAGGTATCTAAGACTAATGGTCGAGACAATTAAACGAACAATGGACAGAACAATACCTCGGTACCAACACACTGACGAAGAAGACTTATTCCGCAACGCAACTATTGACGCACTGCACCGACATAAAAGTAGACTGCTGTCAAGACTAAAAACCTTGTACAGACAGCTTACTGACAGACATAACCCGGAGATCATGACACTGAAGTCGTCGATTAAAAACCTCCAAACATTAATAAAGGAAAATTACAGAACATCTGTAAGTTTGTATTGGAACAATAAAATTCGGGCTGTAAACACCAGCAACCCGAATATGTTCCCGCAAATAAATAAAACATTTCGGAGAAATAATCAGAACGACCTTCCATGTCTTAAAATCGCCAGAACGACGAACAACGAACAAATACTTGTAGCAGCAGGCATAGATCCAAATGGGGCTGTTGATGATGACAACTTCTTTGTGATCGAGGATCCGCAGGAGCAGGTAGAGGCCATAGGAGCGACTTTCCAGGAAGTGTACAAGGCGAATGTTATCATTGGCCCGAACCACGATCTGGAGAATCGAGTCCTTGTGCACAATTTCGACCTTCGAAATGAAATTGTGAATTGGCGATTCGAGAGCTCGGGTTCCACCCAGTTCAGTGACAAGAATATGGCAAATAATGTCATCACCAACGATAGGGTACTACCCCCGTTCATTTCGAAGGAAGAGCTCCAAACGATCTTCGAATCACTTAGAAGTAAGAAATCAGTGGGAACCGATGAAATACCGAACATTGTGCTTCGACATCTTCCGCTAGAAGCGGTGAACATTTATACCACCCTGTTTAATAATGCAATGAATAATGCACATTATCCAGCGCATTAGAAAACTGCGGTGGTACATCCTATCCCCAAAAGGGATAAAGACACTTCCAATCCGGCGAATCTCCGCTCGATCAGTCTTCTTCCAAACATCAGTAAAGTTTTCGAGAAGGTGATCAATAGAGTCCTGACTAAGTGGGTTGAGGACAAACATATAGTTCCGGATAATCAGTTCGGTTTCAAGGCGGGACATGATATCATTCATGCTGCGTCTAAGCTGGTTTCTGATATCCAATGGAACAAAGGCAAGAAACAGTGCACTGGTGCCTGCCTGATTGACTTGGAGAAAGCCTTCGATACCGTATTGTTAGAGGGACTCTTTTTCAAGTTGGACAGGTTGGGCATTAGTAAACCACTGCTGTATATTCTTTTTGATATGATCTCCAGTAGACAGTTCATCGTGAAGAATGGCGATGTGACTTCTGCTGGAACTTATAACATTAAAAACGGTCTGCAACAAGGTGCGGTAAATTCGCCAATCCTATTCAACATTTACACAAGTGATCTGATAGGTTCACTTCACCATGCCATAGCGTATACAGACGACTTAATCGCGTACAGATCGGGTCCAAAGATTGAGGTCATTAATATGCTTTTGCAACGTGACTTCGACAAAATTAAGCGATATTGCGATGACTGGAAGTTGAAAATCAACTTTCAGAAGTCGGAAACCATTCTGTTTAGGACGCCTTTGTCTGGGGCCTCTAGGGATACCAGGAAGAATTGGCGAAAGTTTTCTATCGTCGGACAACACGGATAGCCACTTGCCTGTCGAAATGTAGTCAGATACCTTGGGATCTGGCTTGATCAATATCTGTATTTTAACAAACATATAGATGTTGCTCTGGCCAGAGCCAAAGGTGCTTTTGCTCTTAAAAAGAGACTGTTTTATAACAGCCAACTCGATGCGGGGGTGAAGGTGATCTGTTACATGGCCCTTATCCGGCCTATGCTTGTATTTGGATGTCCCGTGTGGTTCAATGTGAGAGCAAGTTTATTGGAAAAGATTCGGGTGTTTGAGAGGGCTTGTCTTAGGACTTGTCTTCGCTTATACAGAACACCAGAGTCTCAGTACATAAAATTCTATCCTAATGAGATCTTATACTATAGGGCAAACCTAATAATAGTGGACAATTTCGTCATTAAGTTGACTCGAGGGCACGTTGCAAGTGCAATGACCTCATCGAACAACCTGATCTCTGGGGCTTACTACCCTAATTATATGTATCACGAGAGAGTTCGCTTTGACGGCGAACCTCTATTTAGATAACAAAGGTCTGATCCAGGACAGATTGGCGGTACCGCTAATCTTCCATGTCACTCGAACAGCTGCGGACAGGCGACTCAACTACGACAGAGACCTCGCACAGGGTAGGGAGTCGCGACAGGAGGGATGTCGCTTGGCAGCACCAACACTTTTGGTGGCTTGTAGAAGGGGAGGATGCTTCGTTGTCGAACTCCTCCAGTGATAGCTAGCTTCATGTGAAGCAAGGTGGCCAGCCTAATTTTTTTAGCCATGGTCGGCTTACATAGTTTTAGGTAGGTTTAAGTTAGATTTTAAGAAAAAAATATAAAAAAGCAAAAAAAACTAAATAAAAATAAAAAATGAAAAGAAAAAAAACAAATATATATATATATACATATATGTATATATTATGTATATATGTAGTATGTATACATATATGTATATATTATGTATATATGTAGTATGTATATATATATATATACGTATGGATTAGATGTAAGTAGGCTAAGTATGTTACGATTTAGTTTTTAAGTAGTTTATAGGTTTAGTTTTAATTTTTATAGATAAAAAAGTCCAGACACTAAGTTTTTTTAATTAAAATTCATTTTCTTAGTTTTAATAAATGTAAAAATAAAAATAAAATTAGACGAAAAACATAGTTTAAGTGTTAGGTATAACTTAGAGTGCTCGCATGGGGCCAGTAAGTTAGAATAAGATTATTTGTAAGTTATTTAATCTAATTTTTAAGCATTCTAGCATGTAAGAGTAATTTAAGTATATAAATTTAAACTGAAAAAAAAAACTGAAACTAGGTCGAGTTATTTCTTATACGAAACAAGTAAACATCATTTCAAACAGTTCTGCCACGTTGTACAGTCGTGTGTTCAGTTTTAACTTTCTGTTCGCAGTTTTGCGTTGTTAATTCAATTAAATTGACTTTAAATCTGAATTAAAATAATGCCATGCAAGTGTAGTAGAAAAGAAGAGCAACTGAAAAAGTGTACTTATCACGATCTAAATGAAGTAAAAATATATTTAATCCAAAAACAGCTGAGGCAAATGAAAGTAGTTTTGGTGCGTCCGCGAAAATATTCAAACTACAGAAGGAGATTTTAGTTCCCCGTGATTCTTCTATTGAATATAGAATTTTGAACTTTATAATGGAGAAATAAAATTTGGAACAGCTTCACAACGAGGTCTTGGTTGGTCTGACTTGAGAGCACATGGGAGTAGTCCTAATTTGAAGACTCTAGTTGATTTATTAATCCAAGAAAAAAGTGTCTATCTGCCCCCCCATTTATTAGAGCTTCCTGATGAAGATTACTGCCCGATAGTTAAGAGTGGGAATCTAATCCATCGTTTTAAGGCGTGTACAGAGACTAGAGCCGGGGTGAGAAATTCAAATGTCAGCCTCGGTTCCCATTTCTCGTTCTCCACAAATAGTATGGACTTCTACATGCAAGGGGGTAGAGATTATACTATATACTTCCAGTTTTACTTCCTATACAGTGAGGCCCTCATTTGCCAACTTAAGAAGGCAGGACTGGACATTAGTAGCACTTATTGCCTCGAAATAGGGTGTGAAGGTTGTACACAAGAGGTTACTGCATTGAGCCTTGACCTTCCATCTCCCTGTGATTACAATATAGGAGCAGTTGCCATTACGCCCATCCCTGTCAGGACCTTATCGAATGTCGCTCACCTCAACACCCTTGAGACACGACGTCACTTGAGTATTATTGTCGGAAGGGCAGCAGCGCTGGATTTTGAAACCACCAATGAGAGAGCGACGATACTGCATGATGACCTAGAAGCAACTAGTGAATTGAGGCGGATCTATACCCTGAGTACCTTTTACTTCCGTCATATTGATTTTAACTGGTTTTTTATAGGGTTCGTTCAGTATGCTCGCCAGTTTAGAAGCTTACACTTGAGATCTGACAGGGTTACCCAGTTTTACTCAAAGAACAAGAGCCTTAGAAAGACAATAAAAATGGTGGCTGAAGCTGGACGACTCAGAGATTTATTCATATGGTTAGAGATGACTCCATATGAACATGCAGATGGGGTTAACTTTGGGTCGATTAGTGGTCTTTGTATTCGTCAAATGTTTAAAAGGCTCCATAACCAATGTTCATATTTACAATTCATTACATCTTTGTTCACATTTTTCTATGAGGAAGATTCTGTCACCACCATCTTTGAATTCTTGACCTGGGGCTACAAGTATAGTCAGAAGAAAATATTCCCTGAGGGATTCATCATCAACAGACCTTCATGGAAAGAGAAGGAAAGTCCAGGAGTTGGAGATTCATCTCACCTGTTAAGAGACCTGCTGACCTCAACCTTACGGACTCACTGGATAATCTTCCCTTATAACCCCTCTTCTATATTCTTGATGATGAGGGAGTTAGTTCTTGAAAATGCGTTGCCGGACTATAGAATGGGCACCGCTCTAGAGATTCCTCCGTTAGAAATTACCCAAGCCCAGTTGCCTCCCCCAACATCAAGTAAGCAGGCAGTCTGGGAAGCCCTTGAGAAACATCCAGGAGGGGTTCAAGTAAAACATATCCACCATATAGCTAGAGTAGTCGGACGAATCAGTTCTGCTGCGAGTAAGTATCTCGAGATAATTAATCGCCTTGATTGGTCAAGACTCGCACCTGATATAGTTTTCTGCCTTGCTGAAGGGTCGGGAAGTATCCTCCACATGATGTCTCTGTTGTTCCCGAAGTGTCTTTTGGGATATAACACATTGCTTACGCCAGAGATAGACTACAGGCCTTACCCAGAGTTAAATTACCCCCCTGCTGTCCTGGATTCAAAATGTAATGCTTACGAGAGGTTACGGTTTCAAGATGTCCTTGCTGCAGGAGAGACTGATATTACAAACCCTGTATTCATAACAAAATTTGAAAGTTGTGTGGGAATGGTTGGGAAAGCTTTTGTTACGATAGATGCTGAGTCCACAAGTGATACTGATAATTATATTATAGCATTGATCTATTCTAGAGTCTTTAAGAAAAACTCAAACTTAATGGCGATGGTTATCAAGGCTTTTATTCGAGATAGAGATTCATATGATAGGTTCAGGAAGTTAGTTCCTAAATACCAGAGGGAAGGACTCACCCTAGGAATCACAAAACCTCTCACTTCCCATATTCACAATAAAGAATGTTTCCTCATTTTCGCACGGCCTTCAATAGGAGAGGAACTCTTTAACAATGTTTTTGAATTGCAGACACGGGAAGAGGCGTTATGCTCAACAATGTCACTATCTACCGGGTTCTCCGACGAATCTTTAATTACATATGCTACAGAATTACATTTGGTTCAGCAAGAGTTATTACGTTATACTGAGGAATGCCAGCCATTAAGATATCCTTCACGAATTGACCCATTTCTACTCCATAAGAACCTTTGTAGTACTTTTTGTGCACTAGCAGTCGATACTCTGTTGGATATCTATAAAGTCCTCAAAGCACCCCTATCCTTCCAGACCGAAGATGAAAAAAATCACCTCACGCGAGTGTTTGGCGAGGCCAAAGTCTACCAAGAAACCATTACTTTAATCACACTATGCTTCATAAAGAAATACTGGTTGGGTCAAGTAAGAGACTATCCAAAAGTCTGCAAGCTCCTTGACTCCCTGACAGTAGGCCCTTACTCTCCGCATGATTCGCCGGTTCTCCAGTTGGGGACTCCTGCACTTGGTAATTCACCATGGTCTAAGGAGTTCTTTAGAACGGATAAAGGCTGCTGTTGTCCAGAGAGTGCTTGGCTAGACCTATCTTATCATGGCCAGTCCGCTTTGTTAGGCCAACTATTGTACAATATCATTATCCTCTCTAGAGACCTAGGAGCAGAGCCTCCAGATAGACTCTGGACCGAATCAGGAAAAGCAATGTTACGGGGGCTAGTGATTGGAAAACTCAAAGATGCAGAAGATGGGAAGGTACAGATGAGTAAGTGTGAGATTTCTACTCTGCGTAGACTGAGAGTCTTATATCTCTGAGCAAGTTGGTCTTGACATTAGGCAAGTTAGAAATTAAATGGTTTATTTGTTTTGGTTGGGGACTCGTAGTGCTTTAGTTATAGGAATAAGAAATTTAGTATTAAAAAAAAAAAAAAAAAAGACCCTTTAAGAGGAGTTCTGTTTAAGTCTAATAACCTCGGAAAAGGCATTCGACCGAATAGGCATCCACTTAGTCCTACAGAGCCTGAATGACTGGGGCATTGGCCCAAGAATCTACAACTATCTTCGTTCTTTTCTGATTAATAGGAAAATTTGCGTCGGGGTCAACAATAGCTATTCTTCAATCTCCTCCCACTATTTAACGGAATTCCTCAAGGTTCCCCACTCTCAGTGGTCTTGTTCATGATAGCCTTTGACAATTTGTCAACTATAATTAGTAAAAACAAACTCATAGATCATTGCATTTACGCGGATGATGTTTTCGTGCTGTGTAAAAATAATGATCTAGCATAAACTAGACATATTCTTGCATCGCTAGTAAAAGACATCATAAAATGGTCCGACACATCTGGTGCAAGCATTTCTCTCGACAAATGTAGAATTTTACACATCACTTAGATTTAATAACATAGACATTGTTAGAGTAAGTATCATAGGTCTAATATTTAATAATAAGCACAACTGGAAGTCTCACTGTGTCAGTTTAAAGAAAAGCCTAGCTGCCAGAACAAATGTTATTAACTACTTAGCTAATAAGAAATGTAACACACATATCAACACTCTATGTAATATTTCAAAATCCTTAATCCTGAGCAAAACAGACTACGGCCTATGTATTAAAATAATTTACTGATCGAACAAATCTATTCTTATATTCTCCTTTTATTGATTTTAATAAAGTTATTTCGTCTGTATACTCTAACCGGTGCGTTTCATTTATCACTGCTTTCCACAGTATTCTTTTATCTTGCAACAGGTTATGGGCCCAGACACCCTTACTCATATACAATACAATGGAAAGTGAGCAAGTTTAGATGTTCATTGAAAAATATAAACTAATGTCTCTCGGCTAAACCTGTGCTAATGAGTTCTGTATTTCACAGGTGCGTGAATAGTATCAGACAATAAGGTGACAGGATGCAAAGAAGGCCGAACAAAAGAACCCGAGAACCTCATTAAAATTTATGCCCGGTGGAGTTGTATCACGCCAATTGTGCGACCCTGTGGATGCGGAAAAATCTACATGTTGAACAGCAGATCTCAAACATGATACGGCAGACAGACAAATATGCCAAAGAAACATTCCCGATAGTATCCACATATGTGCATCAATGGATAGGAAAAAATCTACAGTTTGCATCAAGAGGGAATCTTAAATTAAATTATATAATTGATAAAGAGAGAAGTCATATAAGTTAATCAACCAATATGTCTTACAAAAAATTAAACCTTATACTGTTCTGCTTGACAACTATGGTCATTCGACCTTCCCATTACGCCTCTGCCATAGTAGGATATGACTGTTCAGACCTCACAAATAACATTACCTCACTTTCTCTTGTCGATCTAAATCCTTGCATTATCCCTGAAAGAAACATTAGTATTATTAAAACAAATATCCAGCTTTTACAAATGCAGACTTTTGTTAAGACATCTGTAATGAGCTGTTTGGTGGAACTTGAACATCTGGTTTACCGTTGCGGGAAAACTATTGATACGTTCCAGGATGGAGGACTTTACAACGAGCTCGTACGTCTTTCGACGTCACAATGTCAAGAACTCATAGAGACAAGGAGATATCAGCCGTATCCGGGGATCGTTATAGAGGGATTAGTGTTAAACTATCCATACTCGGGTAGTTTTACAACTTATGGCTCTATAACTTTAGGAAGTTGCACGCCAGGAGGCACTCTGCACTCTCAGGGGAGAGTTTATGATCGTGCTGTCCGTACAACAAAAATAAATATCCTCATCAATAAATTCCAGGGACTCACTGATTTGGAGAACGGAGATCTAAAGTTAATGGATGGAGGGGTATGTAAGTTCCTTGATAAGGTATGTTTCTCTCCAACCACTGGTTGGAATCATTGGTCCACAATCCTTGAGGAGTCGCTCTGTGACACTGAGAAGCCGTTTAGTCTACTTTATAAAGGACCGGCTCATAAAATACTAGACCGAGGATCAGGACGAGAAGTTATATCTTACGTATTTAACAAAACAGGTTCTGAATTTGCCGTTTCAATCCATTCTACTGCCTACTACTGTGGCTACCTGAGGGTTTCCCAGACTGAGCATCCAAAGCTTATTGTCCTTGAGGAGGAATCTTGGGGGAAAGTCGATTTGAAACATGTTCCCTTACAGGCTGTGGATGTGGACCTCATGACATACACAAATACAAAACTAGTGTATGTTATGAAACATGTCAAGTCCCAGGTTGATTCACTCTATCGAACCATGTTATCAGATAGGTGTAAACTTGAACAGCAGATCTTACGCAACCACCTAACACTGGCAACGATTTCTCCTGAGGAGTTTGCATATGACTATTTTAAGGGAGCAGGATATACTGCCCTTGTACGTGGTGAGGTGATTCATTTAATCCAATGTAAAGCGGTGGTAGTCACTCTACGGCCCAACAATGATACTTGTACCCATGAGCTGCCTGTCACCCATCAAGGAGTAAGCAGATACCTCAAGCCTAGGACTCGCATTATAGTTGAAAACCAACTAATTAAATTCTTATTCTTCCCGACGGATTTTGGTGGGATTCCTCTTTCTACATATCTATCCCATTATATTAGAGGGCATGATGATCCCTTGACCCACTGGGTGAGTGAATACCAAGGTTTAATAACAAATCATCCTGACCTATGGAATGAGGTCCTACCCCTCCTTCAAGTATCTCCGAACAACTCTAGAGATTATTCCAAACTCATTGAGGACATCCGGTGTCTAAATGTTCGGCCACTCCCGAGTGTCGAGGCCGATATCAAACATGTTACTGCGGATTTCCTCGCTACGAATGAGACATATGTAACAAACCCTGAAATAAAAAGACTCTACGATCCACATTATTCTCTCCCGTTAGACGTATTAGTGACAGAACTTATTACTATGAAACCTCTATTCTTACCATTTGCCCACGAAATCCTCAGGTTGAGTAATTCAGGCGCCATACTATGCCTCCAGAACAAATTAACCAATGTCAGTACCTTAAACCGAATGGTGGAAGGGGAGTACTCTATAGACTTCATCGACTTTTCTACATTCTTAGGTCCAGTTCTAAGACGAGATCTACTGACACGAGTCATCAGAAACCACCCTGATGATATTCACCTTCTCACGACTCCTGGATGTCCTACGAGGGTTGCGGATCGCTTAAGGACAAGACATTGGGGCCTCGAACTCTTGACCCCGTCTAAACCATGTCCGTACTGCCAGAGCTCCCTGCATATTTTTGATCAAGCTACGCCTGGAGTTATATCCCGAAGCATAGGGATCACTGTCAGTGGAACATTTAGGACATGCAGCAATATCTGTATGCCAAGGGTGTTATGGATCCCTATGTTGGGAAGAAGACTACAGAAAAAACTAATACTTCCGAAAACAGATCTCAGTCTGAGAACTTCTGAAATTGTAGCATATCAACAACTTGTAAATATTCGATCGTGGTTATTAAGACTTGGTAGTCCTAATTTGAAGACTCTAGTTGATTTATTAATCCAAGAAAAAAGTGTCTATCTGCCCCCCCCCATTTATTAGAGCTTCCTGATGAAGATTACTGCCCGATAGTTAAGAGTGGGAATCTAATCCATCGTTTTAAGGGCGTGTACAGAGACTAGAGCCGGGGTGAGAAATTCAAATGTCAGCCTCGGTTCCCATTTCTCGTTCTCCACAAATAGTATGGACTTCTACATGCAAGGGGGTAGAGATTATACTATATACTTCCAGTTTTACTTCCTATACAGTGAGGCCCTCATTTGCCAACTTAAGAAGGCAGGACTGGACATTAGTAGCACTTATTGCCTCGAAATAGGGTGTGAAGGTTGTACACAAGAGGTTACTGCATTGAGCCTTGACCTTCCATCTCCCTGTGATTACAATATAGGAGCAGTTGCCATTACGCCCATCCCTGTCAGGACCTTATCGAATGTCGCTCACCTCAACACCCTTGAGACACGACGTCACTTGAGTATTATTGTCGGAAGGGCAGCAGCGCTGGATTTTGAAACCACCAATGAGAGAGCGACGATACTGCATGATGACCTAGAAGCAACTAGTGAATTGAGGCGGATCTATACCCTGAGTACCTTTTACTTCCGTCATATTGATTTTAACTGGTTTTTTATAGGGTTCGTTCAGTATGCTCGCCAGTTTAGAAGCTTACACTTGAGATCTGACAGGGTTACCCAGTTTTACTCAAAGAACAAGAGCCTTAGAAAGACAATAAAAATGGTGGCTGAAGCTGGACGACTCAGAGATTTATTCATATGGTTAGAGATGACTCCATATGAACATGCAGATGGGGTTAACTTTGGGTCGATTAGTGGTCTTTGTATTCGTCAAATGTTTAAAAGGCTCCATAACCAATGTTCATATTTACAATTCATTACATCTTTGTTCACATTTTTCTATGAGGAAGATTCTGTCACCACCATCTTTGAATTCTTGACCTGGGGCTACAAGTATAGTCAGAAGAAAATATTCCCTGAGGGATTCATCATCAACAGACCTTCATGGAAAGAGAAGGAAAGTCCAGGAGTTGGAGATTCATCTCACCTGTTACGAGACCTGCTGACCTCAACCTTACGGACTCACTGGATAATCTTCCCTTATAACCCCTCTTCTATATTCTTGATGATGAGGGAGTTAGTTCTTGAAAATGCGTTGCCGGACTATAGAATGGGCACCGCTCTAGAGATTCCTCCGTTAGAAATTACCCAAGCCCAGTTGCCTCCCCCAACATCAAGTAAGCAGGCAGTCTGGGAAGCCCTTGAGAAACATCCAGGAGGGGTTCAAGTAAAACATATCCACCATATAGCTAGAGTAGTCGGACGAATCAGTTCTGCTGCGAGTAAGTATCTCGAGATAATTAATCGCCTTGATTGGTCAAGACTCGCACCTGATATAGTTTTCTGCCTTGCTGAAGGGTCGGGAAGTATCCTCCACATGATGTCTCTGTTGTTCCCGAAGTGTCTTTTGGGATATAACACATTGCTTACGCCAGAGATAGACTACAGGCCTTACCCAGAGTTAAATTACCCCCCTGCTGTCCTGGATTCAAAATGTAATGCTTACGAGAGGTTACGGTTTCAAGATGTCCTTGCTGCAGGAGAGACTGATATTACAAACCCTGTATTCATAACAAAATTTGAAAGTTGTGTGGGAATGGTTGGGAAAGCTTTTGTTACGATAGATGCTGAGTCCACAAGTGATACTGATAATTATATTATAGCATTGATCTATTCTAGAGTCTTTAAGAAAAACTCAAACTTAATGGCGATGGTTATCAAGGCTTTTATTCGAGATAGAGATTCATATGATAGGTTCAGGAAGTTAGTTCCTAAATACCAGAGGGAAGGACTCACCCTAGGAATCACAAAACCTCTCACTTCCCATATTCACAATAAAGAATGTTTCCTCATTTTCGCACGGCCTTCAATAGGAGAGGAACTCTTTAACAATGTTTTTGAATTGCAGACACGGGAAGAGGCGTTATGCTCAACAATGTCACTATCTACCGGGTTCTCCGACGAATCTTTAATTACATATGCTACAGAATTACATTTGGTTCAGCAAGAGTTATTACGTTATACTGAGGAATGCCAGCCATTAAGATATCCTTCACGAATTGACCCATTTCTACTCCATAAGAACCTTTGTAGTACTTTTTGTGCACTAGCAGTCGATACTCTGTTGGATATCTATAAAGTCCTCAAAGCACCCCTATCCTTCCAGACCGAAGATGAAAAAAATCACCTCACGCGAGTGTTTGGCGAGGCCAAAGTCTACCAAGAAACCATTACTTTAATCACACTATGCTTCATAAAGAAATACTGGTTGGGTCAAGTAAGAGACTATCCAAAAGTCTGCAAGCTCCTTGACTCCCTGACAGTAGGCCCTTACTCTCCGCATGATTCGCCGGTTCTCCAGTTGGGGACTCCTGCACTTGGTAATTCACCATGGTCTAAGGAGTTCTTTAGAACGGATAAAGGCTGCTGTTGTCCAGAGAGTGCTTGGCTAGACCTATCTTATCATGGCCAGTCCGCTTTGTTAGGCCAACTATTGTACAATATCATTATCCTCTCTAGAGACCTAGGAGCAGAGCCTCCAGATAGACTCTGGACCGAATCAGGAAAAGCAATGTTACGGGGGCTAGTGATTGGAAAACTCAAAGATGCAGAAGATGGGAAGGTACAGATGAGTAAGTGTGAGATTTCTACTCTGCGTAGACTGAGAGTCTTATATCTCTGAGCAAGTTGGTCTTGACATTAGGCAAGTTAGAAATTAAATGGTTTATTTGTTTTGGTTGGGGACTCGTAGTGCTTTAGTTATAGGAATAAGAAATTTAGTATTAAAAAAAAAAAAAAAAAGACCCTTTAAGAGGAGTTCTGTTTAAGTCTAATAACCTCGGAAAAGGCATTCGACCGAATAGGCATCCACTTAGTCCTACAGAGCCTGAATGACTGGGGCATTGGCCCAAGAATCTACAACTATCTTCGTTCTTTTCTGATTAATAGGAAAATTTGCGTCGGGGTCAACAATAGCTATTCTTCAATCTCCTCCCACTATTTAACGGAATTCCTCAAGGTTCCCCACTCTCAGTGGTCTTGTTCATGATAGCCTTTGACAATTTGTCAACTATAATTAGTAAAAACAAACTCATAGATCATTGCATTTACGCGGATGATGTTTTCGTGCTGTGTAAAAATAATGATCTAGCATAAACTAGACATATTCTTGCATCGCTAGTAAAAGACATCATAAAATGGTCCGACACATCTGGTGCAAGCATTTCTCTCGACAAATGTAGAATTTTACACATCACTTAGATTTAATAACATAGACATTGTTAGAGTAAGTATCATAGGTCTAATATTTAATAATAAGCACAACTGGAAGTCTCACTGTGTCAGTTTAAAGAAAAGCCTAGCTGCCAGAACAAATGTTATTAACTACTTAGCTAATAAGAAATGTAACACACATATCAACACTCTATGTAATATTTCAAAATCCTTAATCCTGAGCAAAACAGACTACGGCCTATGTATTAAAATAATTTACTGATCGAACAAATCTATTCTTATATTCTCCTTTTATTGATTTTAATAAAGTTATTTCGTCTGTATACTCTAACCGGTGCGTTTCATTTATCACTGCTTTCCACAGTATTCTTTTATCTTGCAACAGGTTATGGGCCCAGACACCCTTACTCATATACAATACAATGGAAAGTGAGCAAGTTTAGATGTTCATTGAAAAATATAAACTAATGTCTCTCAGCTAAACCTGTGCTAATGAGTTCTGTATTTCACAGGTGCGTGAATAGTATCAGACAATAAGGTGACAGGATGCAAAGAAGGCCGAACAAAAGAACCCGAGAACCTCATTAAAATTTATGCCCGGTGGAGTTGTATCACGCCAATTGTGCGACCCTGTGGATGCGGAAAAATCTACATGTTGAACAGCAGATCTCAAACATGATACGGCAGACAGACAAATATGCCAAAGAAACATTCCCGATAGTATCCACATATGTGCATCAATGGATAGGAAAAAATCTACAGTTTGCATCAAGAGGGAATCTTAAATTAAATTATATAATTGATAAAGAGAGAAGTCATATAAGTTAATCAACCAATATGTCTTACAAAAAATTAAACCTTATACTGTTCTGCTTGACAACTATGGTCATTCGACCTTCCCATTACGCCTCTGCCATAGTAGGATATGACTGTTCAGACCTCACAAATAACATTACCTCACTTTCTCTTGTCGATCTAAATCCTTGCATTATCCCTGAAAGAAACATTAGTATTATTAAAACAAATATCCAGCTTTTACAAATGCAGACTTTTGTTAAGACATCTGTAATGAGCTGTTTGGTGGAACTTGAACATCTGGTTTACCGTTGCGGGAAAACTATTGATACGTTCCAGGATGGAGGACTTTACAACGAGCTCGTACGTCTTTCGACGTCACAATGTCAAGAACTCATAGAGACAAGGAGATATCAGCCGTATCCGGGGATCGTTATAGAGGGATTAGTGTTAAACTATCCATACTCGGGTAGTTTTACAACTTATGGCTCTATAACTTTAGGAAGTTGCACGCCAGGAGGCACTCTGCACTCTCAGGGGAGAGTTTATGATCGTGCTGTCCGTACAACAAAAATAAATATCCTCATCAATAAATTCCAGGGACTCACTGATTTGGAGAACGGAGATCTAAAGTTAATGGATGGAGGGGTATGTAAGTTCCTTGATAAGGTATGTTTCTCTCCAACCACTGGTTGGAATCATTGGTCCACAATCCTTGAGGAGTCGCTCTGTGACACTGAGAAGCCGTTTAGTCTACTTTATAAAGGACCGGCTCATAAAATACTAGACCGAGGATCAGGACGAGAAGTTATATCTTACGTATTTAACAAAACAGGTTCTGAATTTGCCGTTTCAATCCATTCTACTGCCTACTACTGTGGCTACCTGAGGGTTTCCCAGACTGAGCATCCAAAGCTTATTGTCCTTGAGGAGGAATCTTGGGGGAAAGTCGATTTGAAACATGTTCCCTTACAGGCTGTGGATGTGGACCTCATGACATACACAAATACAAAACTAGTGTATGTTATGAAACATGTCAAGTCCCAGGTTGATTCACTCTATCGAACCATGTTATCAGATAGGTGTAAACTTGAACAGCAGATCTTACGCAACCACCTAACACTGGCAACGATTTCTCCTGAGGAGTTTGCATATGACTATTTTAAGGGAGCATGATATACTGCCCTTGTACGTGGTGAGGTGATTCATTTAATCCAATGTAAAGCGGTGGTAGTCACTCTACGGCCCAACAATGATACTTGTACCCATGAGCTGCCTGTCACCCATCAAGGAGTAAGCAGATACCTCAAGCCTAGGACTCGCATTATAGTTGAAAACCAACTAATTAAATTCTTATTCTTCCCGACGGATTTTGGTGGGATTCCTCTTTCTACATATCTATCCCATTATATTAGAGGGCATGATGATCCCTTGACCCACTGGGTGAGTGAATACCAAGGTTTAATAACAAATCATCCTGACCTATGGAATGAGGTCCTACCCCTCCTTCAAGTATCTCCGAACAACTCTAGAGATTATTCCAAACTCATTGAGGACATCCGGTGTCTAAATGTTCGGCCACTCCCGAGTGTCGAGGCCGATATCAAACATGTTACTGCGGATTTCCTCGCTACGAATGAGACATATGTAACAAACCCTGAAATAAAAAGACTCTACGATCCACATTATTCTCTCCCGTTAGACGTATTAGTGACAGAACTTATTACTATGAAACCTCTATTCTTACCATTTGCCCACGAAATCCTCAGGTTGAGTAATTCAGGCGCCATACTATGCCTCCAGAACAAATTAACCAATGTCAGTACCTTAAACCGAATGGTGGAAGGGGAGTACTCTATAGACTTCATCGACTTTTCTACATTCTTAGGTCCAGTTCTAAGACGAGATCTACTGACACGAGTCATCAGAAACCACCCTGATGATATTCACCTTCTCACGACTCCTGGATGTCCTACGAGGGTTGCGGATCGCTTAAGGACAAGACATTGGGGCCTCGAACTCTTGACCCCGTCTAAACCATGTCCGTACTGCCAGAGCTCCCTGCATATTTTTGATCAAGCTACGCCTGGAGTTATATCCCGAAGCATAGGGATCACTGTCAGTGGAACATTTAGGACATGCAGCAATATCTATTTGTATGCCAAGGGTGTTATGGATCCCTATGTTGGGAAGAAGACTACAGAAAAACTAATACTTCCGAAAACAGATCTCAGTCTGAGAACTTCTGAAATTGTAGCATATCAACAACTTGTAAATATTCGATCGTGGTTATTAAGACTTGGTAGTCCTAATTTGAAGACTCTAGTTGATTTATTAATCCAAGAAAAAAGTGTCTATCTGCCCCCCCCCATTTATTAGAGCTTCCTGATGAAGATTACTGCCCGATAGTTAAGAGTGGGAATCTAATCCATCGTTTTAAGGCGTGTACAGAGACTAGAGCCGGGGTGAGAAATTCAAATGTCAGCCTCGGTTCCCATTTCTCGTTCTCCACAAATAGTATGGACTTCTACATGCAAGGGGGTAGAGATTATACTATATACTTCCAGTTTTACTTCCTATACAGTGAGGCCCTCATTTGCCAACTTAAGAAGGCAGGACTGGACATTAGTAGCACTTATTGCCTCGAAATAGGGTGTGAAGGTTGTACACAAGAGGTTACTGCATTGAGCCTTGACCTTCCATCTCCCTGTGATTACAATATAGGAGCAGTTGCCATTACGCCCATCCCTGTCAGGACCTTATCGAATGTCGCTCACCTCAACACCCTTGAGACACGACGTCACTTGAGTATTATTGTCGGAAGGGCAGCAGCGCTGGATTTTGAAACCACCAATGAGAGAGCGACGATACTGCATGATGACCTAGAAGCAACTAGTGAATTGAGGCGGATCTATACCCTGAGTACCTTTTACTTCCGTCATATTGATTTTAACTGGTTTTTTATAGGGTTCGTTCAGTATGCTCGCCAGTTTAGAAGCTTACACTTGAGATCTGACAGGGTTACCCAGTTTTACTCAAAGAACAAGAGCCTTAGAAAGACAATAAAAATGGTGGCTGAAGCTGGACGACTCAGAGATTTATTCATATGGTTAGAGATGACTCCATATGAACATGCAGATGGGGTTAACTTTGGGTCGATTAGTGGTCTTTGTATTCGTCAAATGTTTAAAAGGCTCCATAACCAATGTTCATATTTACAATTCATTACATCTTTGTTCACATTTTTCTATGAGGAAGATTCTGTCACCACCATCTTTGAATTCTTGACCTGGGGCTACAAGTATAGTCAGAAGAAAATATTCCCTGAGGGATTCATCATCAACAGACCTTCATGGAAAGAGAAGGAAAGTCCAGGAGTTGGAGATTCATCTCACCTGTTACGAGACCTGCTGACCTCAACCTTACGGACTCACTGGATAATCTTCCCTTATAACCCCTCTTCTATATTCTTGATGATGAGGGAGTTAGTTCTTGAAAATGCGTTGCCGGACTATAGAATGGGCACCGCTCTAGAGATTCCTCCGTTAGAAATTACCCAAGCCCAGTTGCCTCCCCCAACATCAAGTAAGCAGGCAGTCTGGGAAGCCCTTGAGAAACATCCAGGAGGGGTTCAAGTAAAACATATCCACCATATAGCTAGAGTAGTCGGACGAATCAGTTCTGCTGCGAGTAAGTATCTCGAGATAATTAATCGCCTTGATTGGTCAAGACTCGCACCTGATATAGTTTTCTGCCTTGCTGAAGGGTCGGGAAGTATCCTCCACATGATGTCTCTGTTGTTCCCGAAGTGTCTTTTGGGATATAACACATTGCTTACGCCAGAGATAGACTACAGGCCTTACCCAGAGTTAAATTACCCCCCTGCTGTCCTGGATTCAAAATGTAATGCTTACGAGAGGTTACGGTTTCAAGATGTCCTTGCTGCAGGAGAGACTGATATTACAAACCCTGTATTCATAACAAAATTTGAAAGTTGTGTGGGAATGGTTGGGAAAGCTTTTGTTACGATAGATGCTGAGTCCACAAGTGATACTGATAATTATATTATAGCATTGATCTATTCTAGAGTCTTTAAGAAAAACTCAAACTTAATGGCGATGGTTATCAAGGCTTTTATTCGAGATAGAGATTCATATGATAGGTTCAGGAAGTTAGTTCCTAAATACCAGAGGGAAGGACTCACCCTAGGAATCACAAAACCTCTCACTTCCCATATTCACAATAAAGAATGTTTCCTCATTTTCGCACGGCCTTCAATAGGAGAGGAACTCTTTAACAATGTTTTTGAATTGCAGACACGGGAAGAGGCGTTATGCTCAACAATGTCACTATCTACCGGGTTCTCCGACGAATCTTTAATTACATATGCTACAGAATTACATTTGGTTCAGCAAGAGTTATTACGTTATACTGAGGAATGCCAGCCATTAAGATATCCTTCACGAATTGACCCATTTCTACTCCATAAGAACCTTTGTAGTACTTTTTGTGCACTAGCAGTCGATACTCTGTTGGATATCTATAAAGTCCTCAAAGCACCCCTATCCTTCCAGACCGAAGATGAAAAAAATCACCTCACGCGAGTGTTTGGCGAGGCCAAAGTCTACCAAGAAACCATTACTTTAATCACACTATGCTTCATAAAGAAATACTGGTTGGGTCAAGTAAGAGACTATCCAAAAGTCTGCAAGCTCCTTGACTCCCTGACAGTAGGCCCTTACTCTCCGCATGATTCGCCGGTTCTCCAGTTGGGGACTCCTGCACTTGGTAATTCACCATGGTCTAAGGAGTTCTTTAGAACGGATAAAGGCTGCTGTTGTCCAGAGAGTGCTTGGCTAGACCTATCTTATCATGGCCAGTCCGCTTTGTTAGGCCAACTATTGTACAATATCATTATCCTCTCTAGAGACCTAGGAGCAGAGCCTCCAGATAGACTCTGGACCGAATCAGGAAAAGCAATGTTACGGGGGCTAGTGATTGGAAAACTCAAAGATGCAGAAGATGGGAAGGTACAGATGAGTAAGTGTGAGATTTCTACTCTGCGTAGACTGAGAGTCTTATATCTCTGAGCAAGTTGGTCTTGACATTAGGCAAGTTAGAAATTAAATGGTTTATTTGTTTTGGTTGGGGACTCGTAGTGCTTTAGTTATAGGAATAAGAAATTTAGTATTAAAAAAAAAAAAAAAAAGACCCTTTAAGAGGAGTTCTGTTTAAGTCTAATAACCTCGGAAAAGGCATTCGACCGAATAGGCATCCACTTAGTCCTACAGAGCCTGAATGACTGGGGCATTGGCCCAAGAATCTACAACTATCTTCGTTCTTTTCTGATTAATAGGAAAATTTGCGTCGGGGTCAACAATAGCTATTCTTCAATCTCCTCCCACTATTTAACGGAATTCCTCAAGGTTCCCCACTCTCAGTGGTCTTGTTCATGATAGCCTTTGACAATTTGTCAACTATAATTAGTAAAAACAAACTCATAGATCATTGCATTTACGCGGATGATGTTTTCGTGCTGTGTAAAAATAATGATCTAGCATAAACTAGACATATTCTTGCATCGCTAGTAAAAGACATCATAAAATGGTCCGACACATCTGGTGCAAGCATTTCTCTCGACAAATGTAGAATTTTACACATCACTTAGATTTAATAACATAGACATTGTTAGAGTAAGTATCATAGGTCTAATATTTAATAATAAGCACAACTGGAAGTCTCACTGTGTCAGTTTAAAGAAAAGCCTAGCTGCCAGAACAAATGTTATTAACTACTTAGCTAATAAGAAATGTAACACACATATCAACACTCTATGTAATATTTCAAAATCCTTAATCCTGAGCAAAACAGACTACGGCCTATGTATTAAAATAATTTACTGATCGAACAAATCTATTCTTATATTCTCCTTTTATTGATTTTAATAAAGTTATTTCGTCTGTATACTCTAACCGGTGCGTTTCATTTATCACTGCTTTCCACAGTATTCTTTTATCTTGCAACAGGTTATGGGCCCAGACACCCTTACTCATATACAATACAATGGAAAGTGAGCAAGTTTAGATGTTCATTGAAAAATATAAACTAATGTCTCTCAGCTAAACCTGTGCTAATGAGTTCTGTATTTCACAGGTGCGTGAATAGTATCAGACAATAAGGTGACAGGATGCAAAGAAGGCCGAACAAAAGAACCCGAGAACCTCATTAAAATTTATGCCCGGTGGAGTTGTATCACGCCAATTGTGCGACCCTGTGGATGCGGAAAAATCTACATGTTGAACAGCAGATCTCAAACATGATACGGCAGACAGACAAATATGCCAAAGAAACATTCCCGATAGTATCCACATATGTGCATCAATGGATAGGAAAAAAATCTACAGTTTGCATCAAGAGGGAATCTTAAATTAAATTATATAATTGATAAAGAGAGAAGTCATATAAGTTAATCAACCAATATGTCTTACAAAAAATTAAACCTTATACTGTTCTGCTTGACAACTATGGTCATTCGACCTTCCCATTACGCCTCTGCCATAGTAGGATATGACTGTTCAGACCTCACAAATAACATTACCTCACTTTCTCTTGTCGATCTAAATCCTTGCATTATCCCTGAAAGAAACATTAGTATTATTAAAACAAATATCCAGCTTTTACAAATGCAGACTTTTGTTAAGACATCTGTAATGAGCTGTTTGGTGGAACTTGAACATCTGGTTTACCGTTGCGGGAAAACTATTGATACGTTCCAGGATGGAGGACTTTACAACGAGCTCGTACGTCTTTCGACGTCACAATGTCAAGAACTCATAGAGACAAGGAGATATCAGCCGTATCCGGGGATCGTTATAGAGGGATTAGTGTTAAACTATCCATACTCGGGTAGTTTTACAACTTATGGCTCTATAACTTTAGGAAGTTGCACGCCAGGAGGCACTCTGCACTCTCAGGGGAGAGTTTATGATCGTGCTGTCCGTACAACAAAAATAAATATCCTCATCAATAAATTCCAGGGACTCACTGATTTGGAGAACGGAGATCTAAAGTTAATGGATGGAGGGGTATGTAAGTTCCTTGATAAGGTATGTTTCTCTCCAACCACTGGTTGGAATCATTGGTCCACAATCCTTGAGGAGTCGCTCTGTGACACTGAGAAGCCGTTTAGTCTACTTTATAAAGGACCGGCTCATAAAATACTAGACCGAGGATCAGGACGAGAAGTTATATCTTACGTATTTAACAAAACAGGTTCTGAATTTGCCGTTTCAATCCATTCTACTGCCTACTACTGTGGCTACCTGAGGGTTTCCCAGACTGAGCATCCAAAGCTTATTGTCCTTGAGGAGGAATCTTGGGGGAAAGTCGATTTGAAACATGTTCCCTTACAGGCTGTGGATGTGGACCTCATGACATACACAAATACAAAACTAGTGTATGTTATGAAACATGTCAAGTCCCAGGTTGATTCACTCTATCGAACCATGTTATCAGATAGGTGTAAACTTGAACAGCAGATCTTACGCAACCACCTAACACTGGCAACGATTTCTCCTGAGGAGTTTGCATATGACTATTTTAAGGGAGCATGATATACTGCCCTTGTACGTGGTGAGGTGATTCATTTAATCCAATGTAAAGCGGTGGTAGTCACTCTACGGCCCAACAATGATACTTGTACCCATGAGCTGCCTGTCACCCATCAAGGAGTAAGCAGATACCTCAAGCCTAGGACTCGCATTATAGTTGAAAACCAACTAATTAAATTCTTATTCTTCCCGACGGATTTTGGTGGGATTCCTCTTTCTACATATCTATCCCATTATATTAGAGGGCATGATGATCCCTTGACCCACTGGGTGAGTGAATACCAAGGTTTAATAACAAATCATCCTGACCTATGGAATGAGGTCCTACCCCTCCTTCAAGTATCTCCGAACAACTCTAGAGATTATTCCAAACTCATTGAGGACATCCGGTGTCTAAATGTTCGGCCACTCCCGAGTGTCGAGGCCGATATCAAACATGTTACTGCGGATTTCCTCGCTACGAATGAGACATATGTAACAAACCCTGAAATAAAAAGACTCTACGATCCACATTATTCTCTCCCGTTAGACGTATTAGTGACAGAACTTATTACTATGAAACCTCTATTCTTACCATTTGCCCACGAAATCCTCAGGTTGAGTAATTCAGGCGCCATACTATGCCTCCAGAACAAATTAACCAATGTCAGTACCTTAAACCGAATGGTGGAAGGGGAGTACTCTATAGACTTCATCGACTTTTCTACATTCTTAGGTCCAGTTCTAAGACGAGATCTACTGACACGAGTCATCAGAAACCACCCTGATGATATTCACCTTCTCACGACTCCTGGATGTCCTACGAGGGTTGCGGATCGCTTAAGGACAAGACATTGGGGCCTCGAACTCTTGACCCCGTCTAAACCATGTCCGTACTGCCAGAGCTCCCTGCATATTTTTGATCAAGCTACGCCTGGAGTTATATCCCGAAGCATAGGGATCACTGTCAGTGGAACATTTAGGACATGCAGCAATATCTATTTGTATGCCAAGGGTGTTATGGATCCCTATGTTGGGAAGAAGACTACAGAAAAACTAATACTTCCGAAAACAGATCTCAGTCTGAGAACTTCTGAAATTGTAGCATATCAACAACTTGTAAATATTCGATCGTGGTTATTAAGACTTGGTAGTCCTAATTTGAAGACTCTAGTTGATTTATTAATCCAAGAAAAAAGTGTCTATCTGCCCCCCCATTTATTAGAGCTTCCTGATGAAGATTACTGCCCGATAGTTAAGAGTGGGAATCTAATCCATCGTTTTAAGGCGTGTACAGAGACTAGAGCCGGGGTGAGAAATTCAAATGTCAGCCTCGGTTCCCATTTCTCGTTCTCCACAAATAGTATGGACTTCTACATGCAAGGGGGTAGAGATTATACTATATACTTCCAGTTTTACTTCCTATACAGTGAGGCCCTCATTTGCCAACTTAAGAAGGCAGGACTGGACATTAGTAGCACTTATTGCCTCGAAATAGGGTGTGAAGGTTGTACACAAGAGGTTACTGCATTGAGCCTTGACCTTCCATCTCCCTGTGATTACAATATAGGAGCAGTTGCCATTACGCCCATCCCTGTCAGGACCTTATCGAATGTCGCTCACCTCAACACCCTTGAGACACGACGTCACTTGAGTATTATTGTCGGAAGGGCAGCAGCGCTGGATTTTGAAACCACCAATGAGAGAGCGACGATACTGCATGATGACCTAGAAGCAACTAGTGAATTGAGGCGGATCTATACCCTGAGTACCTTTTACTTCCGTCATATTGATTTTAACTGGTTTTTTATAGGGTTCGTTCAGTATGCTCGCCAGTTTAGAAGCTTACACTTGAGATCTGACAGGGTTACCCAGTTTTACTCAAAGAACAAGAGCCTTAGAAAGACAATAAAAATGGTGGCTGAAGCTGGACGACTCAGAGATTTATTCATATGGTTAGAGATGACTCCATATGAACATGCAGATGGGGTTAACTTTGGGTCGATTAGTGGTCTTTGTATTCGTCAAATGTTTAAAAGGCTCCATAACCAATGTTCATATTTACAATTCATTACATCTTTGTTCACATTTTTCTATGAGGAAGATTCTGTCACCACCATCTTTGAATTCTTGACCTGGGGCTACAAGTATAGTCAGAAGAAAATATTCCCTGAGGGATTCATCATCAACAGACCTTCATGGAAAGAGAAGGAAAGTCCAGGAGTTGGAGATTCATCTCACCTGTTACGAGACCTGCTGACCTCAACCTTACGGACTCACTGGATAATCTTCCCTTATAACCCCTCTTCTATATTCTTGATGATGAGGGAGTTAGTTCTTGAAAATGCGTTGCCGGACTATAGAATGGGCACCGCTCTAGAGATTCCTCCGTTAGAAATTACCCAAGCCCAGTTACCTCCCCCAACATCAAGTAAGCAGGCAGTCTGGGAAGCCCTTGAGAAACATCCAGGAGGGGTTCAAGTAAAACATATCCACCATATAGCTAGAGTAGTCGGACGAATCAGTTCTGCTGCGAGTAAGTATCTCGAGATAATTAATCGCCTTGATTGGTCAAGACTCGCACCTGATATAGTTTTCTGCCTTGCTGAAGGGTCGGTAAGTATCCTCCACATGATGTCTCTGTTGTTCCCGAAGTGTCTTTTGGGATATAACACATTGCTTACGCCAGAGATAGACTACAGGCCTTACCCAGAGTTAAATTACCCCCCTGCTGTCCTGGATTCAAAATGTAATGCTTACGAGAGGTTACGGTTTCAAGATGTCCTTGCTGCAGGAGAGACTGATATTACAAACCCTGTATTCATAACAAAATTTGAAAGTTGTGTGGGAATGGTTGGGAAAGCTTTTGTTACGATAGATGCTGAGTCCACAAGTGATACTGATAATTATATTATAGCATTGATCTATTCTAGAGTCTTTAAGAAAAACTCAAACTTAATGGCGATGGTTATCAAGGCTTTTATTCGAGATAGAGATTCATATGATAGGTTCAGGAAGTTAGTTCCTAAATACCAGAGGGAAGGACTCACCCTAGGAATCACAAAACCTCTCACTTCCCATATTCACAATAAAGAATGTTTCCTCATTTTCGCACGGCCTTCAATAGGAGAGGAACTCTTTAACAATGTTTTTGAATTGCAGACACGGGAAGAGGCGTTATGCTCAACAATGTCACTATCTACCGGGTTCTCCGACGAATCTTTAATTACATATGCTACAGAATTACATTTGGTTCAGCAAGAGTTATTACGTTATACTGAGGAATGCCAGCCATTAAGATATCCTTCACGAATTGACCCATTTCTACTCCATAAGAACCTTTGTAGTACTTTTTGTGCACTAGCAGTCGATACTCTGTTGGATATCTATAAAGTCCTCAAAGCACCCCTATCCTTCCAGACCGAAGATGAAAAAAATCACCTCACGCGAGTGTTTGGCGAGGCCAAAGTCTACCAAGAAACCATTACTTTAATCACACTATGCTTCATAAAGAAATACTGGTTGGGTCAAGTAAGAGACTATCCAAAAGTCTGCAAGCTCCTTGACTCCCTGACAGTAGGCCCTTACTCTCCGCATGATTCGCCGGTTCTCCAGTTGGGGACTCCTGCACTTGGTAATTCACCATGGTCTAAGGAGTTCTTTAGAACGGATAAAGGCTGCTGTTGTCCAGAGAGTGCTTGGCTAGACCTATCTTATCATGGCCAGTCCGCTTTGTTAGGCCAACTATTGTACAATATCATTATCCTCTCTAGAGACCTAGGAGCAGAGCCTCCAGATAGACTCTGGACCGAATCAGGAAAAGCAATGTTACGGGGGCTAGTGATTGGAAAACTCAAAGATGCAGAAGATGGGAAGGTACAGATGAGTAAGTGTGAGATTTCTACTCTGCGTAGACTGAGAGTCTTATATCTCTGAGCAAGTTGGTCTTGACATTAGGCAAGTTAGAAATTAAATGGTTTATTTGTTTTGGTTGGGGACTCGTAGTGCTTTAGTTATAGGAATAAGAAATTTAGTATTAAAAAAAAAAAAAAAGAAGACCCTTTAAGAGGAGTTCTGTTTAAGTCTAATAACCTCGGAAAAGGCATTCGACCGAATAGGCATCCACTTAGTCCTACAGAGCCTGAATGACTGGGGCATTGGCCCAAGAATCTACAACTATCTTCGTTCTTTTCTGATTAATAGGAAAATTTGCGTCGGGGTCAACAATAGCTATTCTTCAATCTCCTCCCACTATTTAACGGAATTCCTCAAGGTTCCCCACTCTCAGTGGTCTTGTTCATGATAGCCTTTGACAATTTGTCAACTATAATTAGTAAAAACAAACTCATAGATCATTGCATTTACGCGGATGATGTTTTCGTGCTGTGTAAAAATAATGATCTAGCATAAACTAGACATATTCTTGCATCGCTAGTAAAAGACATCATAAAATGGTCCGACACATCTGGTGCAAGCATTTCTCTCGACAAATGTAGAATTTTACACATCACTTAGATTTAATAACATAGACATTGTTAGAGTAAGTATCATAGGTCTAATATTTAATAATAAGCACAACTGGAAGTCTCACTGTGTCAGTTTAAAGAAAAGCCTAGCTGCCAGAACAAATGTTATTAACTACTTAGCTAATAAGAAATGTAACACACATATCAACACTCTATGTAATATTTCAAAATCCTTAATCCTGAGCAAAACAGACTACGGCCTATGTATTAAAATAATTTACTGATCGAACAAATCTATTCTTATATTCTCCTTTTATTGATTTTAATAAAGTTATTTCGTCTGTATACTCTAACCGGTGCGTTTCATTTATCACTGCTTTCCACAGTATTCTTTTATCTTGCAACAGGTTATGGGCCCAGACACCCTTACTCATATACAATACAATGGAAAGTGAGCAAGTTTAGATGTTCATTGAAAAATATAAACTAATGTCTCTCGGCTAAACCTGTGCTAATGAGTTCTGTATTTCACAGGTGCGTGAATAGTATCAGACAATAAGGTGACAGGATGCAAAGAAGGCCGAACAAAAGAACCCGAGAACCTCATTAAAATTTATGCCCGGTGGAGTTGTATCACGCCAATTGTGCGACCCTGTGGATGCGGAAAAATCTACATGTTGAACAGCAGATCTCAAACATGATACGGCAGACAGACAAATATGCCAAAGAAACATTCCCGATAGTATCCACATATGTGCATCAATGGATAGGAAAAAATCTACAGTTTGCATCAAGAGGGAATCTTAAATTAAATTATATAATTGATAAAGAGAGAAGTCATATAAGTTAATCAACCAATATGTCTTACAAAAAATTAAACCTTATACTGTTCTGCTTGACAACTATGGTCATTCGACCTTCCCATTACGCCTCTGCCATAGTAGGATATGACTGTTCAGACCTCACAAATAACATTACCTCACTTTCTCTTGTCGATCTAAATCCTTGCATTATCCCTGAAAGAAACATTAGTATTATTAAAACAAATATCCAGCTTTTACAAATGCAGACTTTTGTTAAGACATCTGTAATGAGCTGTTTGGTGGAACTTGAACATCTGGTTTACCGTTGCGGGAAAACTATTGATACGTTCCAGGATGGAGGACTTTACAACGAGGTCGTACGTCTTTCGACGTCACAATGTCAAGAACTCATAGAGACAAGGAGATATCAGCCGTATCCGGGGATCGTTATAGAGGGATTAGTGTTAAACTATCCATACTCGGGTAGTTTTACAACTTATGGCTCTATAACTTTAGGAAGTTGCACGCCAGGAGGCACTCTGCACTCTCAGGGGAGAGTTTATGATCGTGCTGTCCGTACAACAAAAATAAATATCCTCATCAATAAATTCCAGGGACTCACTGATTTGGAGAACGGAGATCTAAAGTTAATGGATGGAGGGGTATGTAAGTTCCTTGATAAGGTATGTATCTCTCCAACCACTGGTTGGAATCATTGGTCCACAATCCTTGAGGAGTCGCTCTGTGACACTGAGAAGCCGTTTAGTCTACTTTATAAAGGACCGGCTCATAAAATACTAGACCGAGGATCAGGACGAGAAGTTATATCTTACGTATTTAACAAAACAGGTTCTGAATTTGCCGTTTCAATCCATTCTACTGCCTACTACTGTGGCTACCTGAGGGTTTCCCAGACTGAGCATCCAAAGCTTATTGTCCTTGAGGAGGAATCTTGGGGGAAAGTCGATTTGAAACATGTTCCCTTACAGGCTGTGGATGTGGACCTCATGACATACACAAATACAAAACTAGTGTATGTTATGAAACATGTCAAGTCCCAGGTTGATTCACTCTATCGAACCATGTTATCAGATAGGTGTAAACTTGAACAGCAGATCTTACGCAACCACCTAACACTGGCAACGATTTCTCCTGAGGAGTTTGCATATGACTATTTTAAGGGAGCAGGATATACTGCCCTTGTACGTGGTGAGGTGATTCATTTAATCCAATGTAAAGCGGTGGTAGTCACTCTACGGCCCAACAATGATACTTGTACCCATGAGCTGCCTGTCACCCATCAAGGAGTAAGCAGATACCTCAAGCCTAGGACTCGCATTATAGTTGAAAACCAACTAATTAAATTCTTATTCTTCCCGACGGATTTTGGTGGGATTCCTCTTTCTACATATCTATCCCATTATATTAGAGGGCATGATGATCCCTTGACCCACTGGGTGAGTGAATACCAAGGTTTAATAACAAATCATCCTGACCTATGGAATGAGGTCCTACCCCTCCTTCAAGTATCTCCGAACAACTCTAGAGATTATTCCAAACTCATTGAGGACATCCGGTGTCTAAATGTTCGGCCACTCCCGAGTGTCGAGGCCTATATCAAACATGTTACTGCGGATTTCCTCGCTACGAATGAGACATATGTAACAAACCCTGAAATAAAAAGACTCTACGATCCACATTATTCTCTCCCGTTAGACGTATTAGTGACAGAACTTATTACTATGAAACCTCTATTCTTACCATTTGCCCACGAAATCCTCAGGTTGAGTAATTCAGGCGCCATACTATGCCTCCAGAACAAATTAACCAATGTCAGTACCTTAAACCGAATGGTGGAAGGGGAGTACTCTATAGACTTCATCGACTTTTCTACATTCTTAGGTCCAGTTCTAAGACGAGATCTACTGACACGAGTCATCAGAAACCACCCTGATGATATTCACCTTCTCACGACTCCTGGATGTCCTACGAGGGTTGCGGATCGCTTAAGGACAAGACATTGGGGCCTCGAACTCTTGACCCCGTCTAAACCATGTCCGTACTGCCAGAGCTCCCTGCATATTTTTGATCAAGCTACGCCTGGAGTTATATCCCGAAGCATAGGGATCACTGTCAGTGGAACATTTAGGACATGCAGCAATATCTATTTGTATGCCAAGGGTGTTATGGATCCCTATGTTGGGAAGAAGACTACAGAAAAACTAATACTTCCGAAAACAGATCTCAGTCTGAGAACTTCTGAAATTGTAGCATATCAACAACTTGTAAATATTCGATCGTGGTTATTAAGACTTGGTAGTCCTAATTTGAAGACTCTAGTTGATTTATTAATCCAAGAAAAAAGTGTCTATCTGCCCCCCCATTTATTAGAGCTTCCTGATGAAGATTACTGCCCGATAGTTAAGAGTGGGAATCTAATCCATCGTTTTAAGGCGTGTACAGAGACTAGAGCCGGGGTGAGAAATTCAAATGTCAGCCTCGGTTCCCATTTCTCGTTCTCCACAAATAGTATGGACTTCTACATGCAAGGGGGTAGAGATTATACTATATACTTCCAGTTTTACTTCCTATACAGTGAGGCCCTCATTTGCCAACTTAAGAAGGCAGGACTGGACATTAGTAGCACTTATTGCCTCGAAATAGGGTGTGAAGGTTGTACACAAGAGGTTACTGCATTGAGCCTTGACCTTCCATCTCCCTGTGATTACAATATAGGAGCAGTTGCCATTACGCCCATCCCTGTCAGGACCTTATCGAATGTCGCTCACCTCAACACCCTTGAGACACGACGTCACTTGAGTATTATTGTCGGAAGGGCAGCAGCGCTGGATTTTGAAACCACCAATGAGAGAGCGACGATACTGCATGATGACCTAGAAGCAACTAGTGAATTGAGGCGGATCTATACCCTGAGTACCTTTTACTTCCGTCATATTGATTTTAACTGGTTTTTTATAGGGTTCGTTCAGTATGCTCGCCAGTTTAGAAGCTTACACTTGAGATCTGACAGGGTTACCCAGTTTTACTCAAAGAACAAGAGCCTTAGAAAGACAATAAAAATGGTGGCTGAAGCTGGACGACTCAGAGATTTATTCATATGGTTAGAGATGACTCCATATGAACATGCAGATGGGGTTAACTTTGGGTCGATTAGTGGTCTTTGTATTCGTCAAATGTTTAAAAGGCTCCATAACCAATGTTCATATTTACAATTCATTACATCTTTGTTCACATTTTTCTATGAGGAAGATTCTGTCACCACCATCTTTGAATTCTTGACCTGGGGCTACAAGTATAGTCAGAAGAAAATATTCCCTGAGGGATTCATCATCAACAGACCTTCATGGAAAGAGAAGGAAAGTCCAGGAGTTGGAGATTCATCTCACCTGTTACGAGACCTGCTGACCTCAACCTTACGGACTCACTGGATAATCTTCCCTTATAACCCCTCTTCTATATTCTTGATGATGAGGGAGTTAGTTCTTGAAAATGCGTTGCCGGACTATAGAATGGGCACCGCTCTAGAGATTCCTCCGTTAGAAATTACCCAAGCCCAGTTGCCTCCCCCAACATCAAGTAAGCAGGCAGTCTGGGAAGCCCTTGAGAAACATCCAGGAGGGGTTCAAGTAAAACATATCCACCATATAGCTAGAGTAGTCGGACGAATCAGTTCTGCTGCGAGTAAGTATCTCGAGATAATTAATCGCCTTGATTGGTCAAGACTCGCACCTGATATAGTTTTCTGCCTTGCTGAAGGGTCGGGAAGTATCCTCCACATGATGTCTCTGTTGTTCCCGAAGTGTCTTTTGGGATATAACACATTGCTTACGCCAGAGATAGACTACAGGCCTTACCCAGAGTTAAATTACCCCCCTGCTGTCCTGGATTCAAAATGTAATGCTTACGAGAGGTTACGGTTTCAAGATGTCCTTGCTGCAGGAGAGACTGATATTACAAACCCTGTATTCATAACAAAATTTGAAAGTTGTGTGGGAATGGTTGGGAAAGCTTTTGTTACGATAGATGCTGAGTCCACAAGTGATACTGATAATTATATTATAGCATTGATCTATTCTAGAGTCTTTAAGAAAAACTCAAACTTAATGGCGATGGTTATCAAGGCTTTTATTCGAGATAGAGATTCATATGATAGGTTCAGGAAGTTAGTTCCTAAATACCAGAGGGAAGGACTCACCCTAGGAATCACAAAACCTCTCACTTCCCATATTCACAATAAAGAATGTTTCCTCATTTTCGCACGGCCTTCAATAGGAGAGGAACTCTTTAACAATGTTTTTGAATTGCAGACACGGGAAGAGGCGTTATGCTCAACAATGTCACTATCTACCGGGTTCTCCGACGAATCTTTAATTACATATGCTACAGAATTACATTTGGTTCAGCAAGAGTTATTACGTTATACTGAGGAATGCCAGCCATTAAGATATCCTTCACGAATTGACCCATTTCTACTCCATAAGAACCTTTGTAGTACTTTTTGTGCACTAGCAGTCGATACTCTGTTGGATATCTATAAAGTCCTCAAAGCACCCCTATCCTTCCAGACCGAAGATGAAAAAAATCACCTCACGCGAGTGTTTGGCGAGGCCAAAGTCTACCAAGAAACCATTACTTTAATCACACTATGCTTCATAAAGAAATACTGGTTGGGTCAAGTAAGAGACTATCCAAAAGTCTGCAAGCTCCTTGACTCCCTGACAGTAGGCCCTTACTCTCCGCATGATTCGCCGGTTCTCCAGTTGGGGACTCCTGCACTTGGTAATTCACCATGGTCTAAGGAGTTCTTTAGAACGGATAAAGGCTGCTGTTGTCCAGAGAGTGCTTGGCTAGACCTATCTTATCATGGCCAGTCCGCTTTGTTAGGCCAACTATTGTACAATATCATTATCCTCTCTAGAGACCTAGGAGCAGAGCCTCCAGATAGACTCTGGACCGAATCAGGAAAAGCAATGTTACGGGGGCTAGTGATTGGAAAACTCAAAGATGCAGAAGATGGGAAGGTACAGATGAGTAAGTGTGAGATTTCTACTCTGCGTAGACTGAGAGTCTTATATCTCTGAGCAAGTTGGTCTTGACATTAGGCAAGTTAGAAATTAAATGGTTTATTTGTTTTGGTTGGGGACTCGTAGTGCTTTAGTTATAGGAATAAGAAATTTAGTATTAAAAAAAAAAAAAAAAAAGACCCTTTAAGAGGAGTTCTGTTTAAGTCTAATAACCTCGGAAAAGGCATTCGACCGAATAGGCATCCACTTAGTCCTACAGAGCCTGAATGACTGGGGCATTGGCCCAAGAATCTACAACTATCTTCGTTCTTTTCTGATTAATAGGAAAATTTGCGTCGGGGTCAACAATAGCTATTCTTCAATCTCCTCCCACTATTTAACGGAATTCCTCAAGGTTCCCCACTCTCAGTGGTCTTGTTCATGATAGCCTTTGACAATTTGTCAACTATAATTAGTAAAAACAAACTCATAGATCATTGCATTTACGCGGATGATGTTTTCGTGCTGTGTAAAAATAATGATCTAGCATAAACTAGACATATTCTTGCATCGCTAGTAAAAGACATCATAAAATGGTCCGACACATCTGGTGCAAGCATTTCTCTCGACAAATGTAGAATTTTACACATCACTTAGATTTAATAACATAGACATTGTTAGAGTAAGTATCATAGGTCTAATATTTAATAATAAGCACAACTGGAAGTCTCACTGTGTCAGTTTAAAGAAAAGCCTAGCTGCCAGAACAAATGTTATTAACTACTTAGCTAATAAGAAATGTAACACACATATCAACACTCTATGTAATATTTCAAAATCCTTAATCCTGAGCAAAACAGACTACGGCCTATGTATTAAAATAATTTACTGATCGAACAAATCTATTCTTATATTCTCCTTTTATTGATTTTAATAAAGTTATTTCGTCTGTATACTCTAACCGGTGCGTTTCATTTATCACTGCTTTCCACAGTATTCTTTTATCTTGCAACAGGTTATGGGCCCAGACACCCTTACTCATATACAATACAATGGAAAGTGAGCAAGTTTAGATGTTCATTGAAAAATATAAACTAATGTCTCTCGGCTAAACCTGTGCTAATGAGTTCTGTATTTCACAGGTGCGTGAATAGTATCAGACAATAAGGTGACAGGATGCAAAGAAGGCCGAACAAAAGAACCCGAGAACCTCATTAAAATTTATGCCCGGTGGAGTTGTATCACGCCAATTGTGCGACCCTGTGGATGCGGAAAAATCTACATGTTGAACAGCAGATCTCAAACATGATACGGCAGACAGACAAATATGCCAAAGAAACATTCCCGATAGTATCCACATATGTGCATCAATGGATAGGAAAAAATCTACAGTTTGCATCAAGAGGGAATCTTAAATTAAATTATATAATTGATAAAGAGAGAAGTCATATAAGTTAATCAACCAATATGTCTTACAAAAAATTAAACCTTATACTGTTCTGCTTGACAACTATGGTCATTCGACCTTCCCATTACGCCTCTGCCATAGTAGGATATGACTGTTCAGACCTCACAAATAACATTACCTCACTTTCTCTTGTCGATCTAAATCCTTGCATTATCCCTGAAAGAAACATTAGTATTATTAAAACAAATATCCAGCTTTTACAAATGCAGACTTTTGTTAAGACATCTGTAATGAGCTGTTTGGTGGAACTTGAACATCTGGTTTACCGTTGCGGGAAAACTATTGATACGTTCCAGGATGGAGGACTTTACAACGAGCTCGTACGTCTTTCGACGTCACAATGTCAAGAACTCATAGAGACAAGGAGATATCAGCCGTATCCGGGGATCGTTATAGAGGGATTAGTGTTAAACTATCCATACTCGGGTAGTTTTACAACTTATGGCTCTATAACTTTAGGAAGTTGCACGCCAGGAGGCACTCTGCACTCTCAGGGGAGAGTTTATGATCGTGCTGTCCGTACAACAAAAATAAATATCCTCATCAATAAATTCCAGGGACTCACTGATTTGGAGAACGGAGATCTAAAGTTAATGGATGGAGGGGTATGTAAGTTCCTTGATAAGGTATGTTTCTCTCCAACCACTGGTTGGAATCATTGGTCCACAATCCTTGAGGAGTCGCTCTGTGACACTGAGAAGCCGTTTAGTCTACTTTATAAAGGACCGGCTCATAAAATACTAGACCGAGGATCAGGACGAGAAGTTATATCTTACGTATTTAACAAAACAGGTTCTGAATTTGCCGTTTCAATCCATTCTACTGCCTACTACTGTGGCTACCTGAGGGTTTCCCAGACTGAGCATCCAAAGCTTATTGTCCTTGAGGAGGAATCTTGGGGGAAAGTCGATTTGAAACATGTTCCCTTACAGGCTGTGGATGTGGACCTCATGACATACACAAATACAAAACTAGTGTATGTTATGAAACATGTCAAGTCCCAGGTTGATTCACTCTATCGAACCATGTTATCAGATAGGTGTAAACTTGAACAGCAGATCTTACGCAACCACCTAACACTGGCAACGATTTCTCCTGAGGAGTTTGCATATGACTATTTTAAGGGAGCAGGATATACTGCCCTTGTACGTGGTGAGGTGATTCATTTAATCCAATGTAAAGCGGTGGTAGTCACTCTACGGCCCAACAATGATACTTGTACCCATGAGCTGCCTGTCACCCATCAAGGAGTAAGCAGATACCTCAAGCCTAGGACTCGCATTATAGTTGAAAACCAACTAATTAAATTCTTATTCTTCCCGACGTATTTTGGTGGGATTCCTCTTTCTACATATCTATCCCATTATATTAGAGGGCATGATGATCCCTTGACCCACTGGGTGAGTGAATACCAAGGTTTAATAACAAATCATCCTGACCTATGGAATGAGGTCCTACCCCTCCTTCAAGTATCTCCGAACAACTCTAGAGATTATTCCAAACTCATTGAGGACATCCGGTGTCTAAATGTTCGGCCACTCCCGAGTGTCGAGGCCGATATCAAACATGTTACTGCGGATTTCCTCGCTACGAATGAGACATATGTAACAAACCCTGAAATAAAAAGACTCTACGATCCACATTATTCTCTCCCGTTAGACGTATTAGTGACAGAACTTATTACTATGAAACCTCTATTCTTACCATTTGCCCACGAAATCCTCAGGTTGAGTAATTCAGGCGCCATACTATGCCTCCAGAACAAATTAACCAATGTCAGTACCTTAAACCGAATGGTGGAAGGGGAGTACTCTATAGACTTCATCGACTTTTCTACATTCTTAGGTCCAGTTCTAAGACGAGATCTACTGACACGAGTCATCAGAAACCACCCTGATGATATTCACCTTCTCACGACTCCTGGATGTCCTACGAGGGTTGCGGATCGCTTAAGGACAAGACATTGGGGCCTCGAACTCTTGACCCCGTCTAAACCATGTCCGTACTGCCAGAGCTCCCTGCATATTTTTGATCAAGCTACGCCTGGAGTTATATCCCGAAGCATAGGGATCACTGTCAGTGGAACATTTAGGACATGCAGCAATATCTATTTGTATGCCAAGGGTGTTATGGATCCCTATGTTGGGAAGAAGACTACAGAAAAACTAATACTTCCGAAAACAGATCTCAGTCTGAGAACTTCTGAAATTGTAGCATATCAACAACTTGTAAATATTCGATCGTGGTTATTAAGACTTGGTAGTCCTAATTTGAAGACTCTAGTTGATTTATTAATCCAAGAAAAAAGTGTCTATCTGCCCCCCCATTTATTAGAGCTTCCTGATGAAGATTACTGCCCGATAGTTAAGAGTGGGAATCTAATCCATCGTTTTAAGGCGTGTACAGAGACTAGAGCCGGGGTGAGAAATTCAAATGTCAGCCTCGGTTCCCATTTCTCGTTCTCCACAAATAGTATGGACTTCTACATGCAAGGGGGTAGAGATTATACTATATACTTCCAGTTTTACTTCCTATACAGTGAGGCCCTCATTTGCCAACTTAAGAAGGCAGGACTGGACATTAGTAGCACTTATTGCCTCGAAATAGGGTGTGAAGGTTGTACACAAGAGGTTACTGCATTGAGCCTTGACCTTCCATCTCCCTGTGATTACAATATAGGAGCAGTTGCCATTACGCCCATCCCTGTCAGGACCTTATCGAATGTCGCTCACCTCAACACCCTTGAGACACGACGTCACTTGAGTATTATTGTCGGAAGGGCAGCAGCGCTGGATTTTGAAACCACCAATGAGAGAGCGACGATACTGCATGATGACCTAGAAGCAACTAGTGAATTGAGGCGGATCTATACCCTGAGTACCTTTTACTTCCGTCATATTGATTTTAACTGGTTTTTTATAGGGTTCGTTCAGTATGCTCGCCAGTTTAGAAGCTTACACTTGAGATCTGACAGGGTTACCCAGTTTTACTCAAAGAACAAGAGCCTTAGAAAGACAATAAAAATGGTGGCTGAAGCTGGACGACTCAGAGATTTATTCATATGGTTAGAGATGACTCCATATGAACATGCAGATGGGGTTAACTTTGGGTCGATTAGTGGTCTTTGTATTCGTCAAATGTTTAAAAGGCTCCATAACCAATGTTCATATTTACAATTCATTACATCTTTGTTCACATTTTTCTATGAGGAAGATTCTGTCACCACCATCTTTGAATTCTTGACCTGGGGCTACAAGTATAGTCAGAAGAAAATATTCCCTGAGGGATTCATCATCAACAGACCTTCATGGAAAGAGAAGGAAAGTCCAGGAGTTGGAGATTCATCTCACCTGTTACGAGACCTGCTGACCTCAACCTTACGGACTCACTGGATAATCTTCCCTTATAACCCCTCTTCTATATTCTTGATGATGAGGGAGTTAGTTCTTGAAAATGCGTTGCCGGACTATAGAATGGGCACCGCTCTAGAGATTCCTCCGTTAGAAATTACCCAAGCCCAGTTGCCTCCCCCAACATCAAGTAAGCAGGCAGTCTGGGAAGCCCTTGAGAAACATCCAGGAGGGGTTCAAGTAAAACATATCCACCATATAGCTAGAGTAGTCGGACGAATCAGTTCTGCTGCGAGTAAGTATCTCGAGATAATTAATCGCCTTGATTGGTCAAGACTCGCACCTGATATAGTTTTCTGCCTTGCTGAAGGGTCGGGAAGTATCCTCCACATGATGTCTCTGTTGTTCCCGAAGTGTCTTTTGGGATATAACACATTGCTTACGCCAGAGATAGACTACAGGCCTTACCCAGAGTTAAATTACCCCCCTGCTGTCCTGGATTCAAAATGTAATGCTTACGAGAGGTTACGGTTTCAAGATGTCCTTGCTGCAGGAGAGACTGATATTACAAACCCTGTATTCATAACAAAATTTGAAAGTTGTGTGGGAATGGTTGGGAAAGCTTTTGTTACGATAGATGCTGAGTCCACAAGTGATACTGATAATTATATTATAGCATTGATCTATTCTAGAGTCTTTAAGAAAAACTCAAACTTAATGGCGATGGTTATCAAGGCTTTTATTCGAGATAGAGATTCATATGATAGGTTCAGGAAGTTAGTTCCTAAATACCAGAGGGAAGGACTCACCCTAGGAATCACAAAACCTCTCACTTCCCATATTCACAATAAAGAATGTTTCCTCATTTTCGCACGGCCTTCAATAGGAGAGGAACTCTTTAACAATGTTTTTGAATTGCAGACACGGGAAGAGGCGTTATGCTCAACAATGTCACTATCTACCGGGTTCTCCGACGAATCTTTAATTACATATGCTACAGAATTACATTTGGTTCAGCAAGAGTTATTACGTTATACTGAGGAATGCCAGCCATTAAGATATCCTTCACGAATTGACCCATTTCTACTCCATAAGAACCTTTGTAGTACTTTTTGTGCACTAGCAGTCGATACTCTGTTGGATATCTATAAAGTCCTCAAAGCACCCCTATCCTTCCAGACCGAAGATGAAAAAAATCACCTCACGCGAGTGTTTGGCGAGGCCAAAGTCTACCAAGAAACCATTACTTTAATCACACTATGCTTCATAAAGAAATACTGGTTGGGTCAAGTAAGAGACTATCCAAAAGTCTGCAAGCTCCTTGACTCCCTGACAGTAGGCCCTTACTCTCCGCATGATTCGCCGGTTCTCCAGTTGGGGACTCCTGCACTTGGTAATTCACCATGGTCTAAGGAGTTCTTTAGAACGGATAAAGGCTGCTGTTGTCCAGAGAGTGCTTGGCTAGACCTATCTTATCATGGCCAGTCCGCTTTGTTAGGCCAACTATTGTACAATATCATTATCCTCTCTAGAGACCTAGGAGCAGAGCCTCCAGATAGACTCTGGACCGAATCAGGAAAAGCAATGTTACGGGGGCTAGTGATTGGAAAACTCAAAGATGCAGAAGATGGGAAGGTACAGATGAGTAAGTGTGAGATTTCTACTCTGCGTAGACTGAGAGTCTTATATCTCTGAGCAAGTTGGTCTTGACATTAGGCAAGTTAGAAATTAAATGGTTTATTTGTTTTGGTTGGGGACTCGTAGTGCTTTAGTTATAGGAATAAGAAATTTAGTATTAAAAAAAAAAAAAAAAAAGACCCTTTAAGAGGAGTTCTGTTTAAGTCTAATAACCTCGGAAAAGGCATTCGACCGAATAGGCATCCACTTAGTCCTACAGAGCCTGAATGACTGGGGCATTGGCCCAAGAATCTACAACTATCTTCGTTCTTTTCTGATTAATAGGAAAATTTGCGTCGGGGTCAACAATAGCTATTCTTCAATCTCCTCCCACTATTTAACGGAATGCCTCAAGGTTCCCCACTCTCAGTGGTCTTGTTCATGATAGCCTTTGACAATTTGTCAACTATAATTAGTAAAAACAAACTCATAGATCATTGCATTTACGCGGATGATGTTTTCGTGCTGTGTAAAAATAATGATCTAGCATAAACTAGACATATTCTTGCATCGCTAGTAAAAGACATCATAAAATGGTCCGACACATCTGGTGCAAGCATTTCTCTCGACAAATGTAGAATTTTACACATCACTTAGATTTAATAACATAGACATTGTTAGAGTAAGTATCATAGGTCTAATATTTAATAATAAGCACAACTGGAAGTCTCACTGTGTCAGTTTAAAGAAAAGCCTAGCTGCCAGAACAAATGTTATTAACTACTTAGCTAATAAGAAATGTAACACACATATCAACACTCTATGTAATATTTCAAAATCCTTAATCCTGAGCAAAACAGACTACGGCCTATGTATTAAAATAATTTACTGATCGAACAAATCTATTCTTATATTCTCCTTTTATTGATTTTAATAAAGTTATTTCGTCTGTATACTCTAACCGGTGCGTTTCATTTATCACTGCTTTCCACAGTATTCTTTTATCTTGCAACAGGTTATGGGCCCAGACACCCTTACTCATATACAATACAATGGAAAGTGAGCAAGTTTAGATGTTCATTGAAAAATATAAACTAATGTCTCTCGGCTAAACCTGTGCTAATGAGTTCTGTATTTCACAGGTGCGTGAATAGTATCAGACAATAAGGTGACAGGATGCAAAGAAGGCCGAACAAAAGAACCCGAGAACCTCATTAAAATTTATGCCCGGTGGAGTTGTATCACGCCAATTGTGCGACCCTGTGGATGCGGAAAAATCTACATGTTGAACAGCAGATCTCAAACATGATACGGCAGACAGACAAATATGCCAAAGAAACATTCCCGATAGTATCCACATATGTGCATCAATGGATAGGAAAAAATCTACAGTTTGCATCAAGAGGGAATCTTAAATTAAATTATATAATTGATAAAGAGAGAAGTCATATAAGTTAATCAACCAATATGTCTTACAAAAAATTAAACCTTATACTGTTCTGCTTGACAACTATGGTCATTCGACCTTCCCATTACGCCTCTGCCATAGTAGGATATGACTGTTCAGACCTCACAAATAACATTACCTCACTTTCTCTTGTCGATCTAAATCCTTGCATTATCCCTGAAAGAAACATTAGTATTATTAAAACAAATATCCAGCTTTTACAAATGCAGACTTTTGTTAAGACATCTGTAATGAGCTGTTTGGTGGAACTTGAACATCTGGTTTACCGTTGCGGGAAAACTATTGATACGTTCCAGGATGGAGGACTTTACAACGAGCTCGTACGTCTTTCGACGTCACAATGTCAAGAACTCATAGAGACAAGGAGATATCAGCCGTATCCGGGGATCGTTATAGAGGGATTAGTGTTAAACTATCCATACTCGGGTAGTTTTACAACTTATGGCTCTATAACTTTAGGAAGTTGCACGCCAGGAGGCACTCTGCACTCTCAGGGGAGAGTTTATGATCGTGCTGTCCGTACAACAAAAATAAATATCCTCATCAATAAATTCCAGGGACTCACTGATTTGGAGAACGGAGATCTAAAGTTAATGGATGGAGGGGTATGTAAGTTCCTTGATAAGGTATGTTTCTCTCCAACCACTGGTTGGAATCATTGGTCCACAATCCTTGAGGAGTCGCTCTGTGACACTGAGATGCCGTTTAGTCTACTTTATAAAGGACCGGCTCATAAAATACTAGACCGAGGATCAGGACGAGAAGTTATATCTTACGTATTTAACAAAACAGGTTCTGAATTTGCCGTTTCAATCCATTCTACTGCCTACTACTGTGGCTACCTGAGGGTTTCCCAGACTGAGCATCCAAAGCTTATTGTCCTTGAGGAGGAATCTTGGGGGAAAGTCGATTTGAAACATGTTCCCTTACAGGCTGTGGATGTGGACCTCATGACATACACAAATACAAAACTAGTGTATGTTATGAAACATGTCAAGTCCCAGGTTGATTCACTCTATCGAACCATGTTATCAGATAGGTGTAAACTTGAACAGCAGATCTTACGCAACCACCTAACACTGGCAACGATTTCTCCTGAGGAGTTTGCATATGACTATTTTAAGGGAGCAGGATATACTGCCCTTGTACGTGGTGAGGTGATTCATTTAATCCAATGTAAAGCGGTGGTAGTCACTCTACGGCCCAACAATGATACTTGTACCCATGAGCTGCCTGTCACCCATCAAGGAGTAAGCAGATACCTCAAGCCTAGGACTCGCATTATAGTTGAAAACCAACTAATTAAATTCTTATTCTTCCCGACGGATTTTGGTGGGATTCCTCTTTCTACATATCTATCCCATTATATTAGAGGGCATGATGATCCCTTGACCCACTGGGTGAGTGAATACCAAGGTTTAATAACAAATCATCCTGACCTATGGAATGAGGTCCTACCCCTCCTTCAAGTATCTCCGAACAACTCTAGAGATTATTCCAAACTCATTGAGGACATCCGGTGTCTAAATGTTCGGCCACTCCCGAGTGTCGAGGCCGATATCAAACATGTTACTGCGGATTTCCTCGCTACGAATGAGACATATGTAACAAACCCTGAAATAAAAAGACTCTACGATCCACATTATTCTCTCCCGTTAGACGTATTAGTGACAGAACTTATTACTATGAAACCTCTATTCTTACCATTTGCCCACGAAATCCTCAGGTTGAGTAATTCAGGCGCCATACTATGCCTCCAGAACAAATTAACCAATGTCAGTACCTTAAACCGAATGGTGGAAGGGGAGTACTCTATAGACTTCATCGACTTTTCTACATTCTTAGGTCCAGTTCTAAGACGAGATCTACTGACACGAGTCATCAGAAACCACCCTGATGATATTCACCTTCTCACGACTCCTGGATGTCCTACGAGGGTTGCGGATCGCTTAAGGACAAGACATTGGGGCCTCGAACTCTTGACCCCGTCTAAACCATGTCCGTACTGCCAGAGCTCCCTGCATATTTTTGATCAAGCTACGCCTGGAGTTATATCCCGAAGCATAGGGATCACTGTCAGTGGAACATTTAGGACATGCAGCAATATCTATTTGTATGCCAAGGGTGTTATGGATCCCTATGTTGGGAAGAAGACTACAGAAAAACTAATACTTCCGAAAACAGATCTCAGTCTGAGAACTTCTGAAATTGTAGCTTATCAACAACTTGTAAATATTCGATCGTGGTTATTAAGACTTGGTAGTCCTAATTTGAAGACTCTAGTTGATTTATTAATCCAAGAAAAAAGTGTCTATCTGCCCCCCCATTTATTAGAGCTTCCTGATGAAGATTACTGCCCGATAGTTAAGAGTGGGAATCTAATCCATCGTTTTAAGGCGTGTACAGAGACTAGAGCCGGGGTGAGAAATTCAAATGTCAGCCTCGGTTCCCATTTCTCGTTCTCCACAAATAGTATGGACTTCTACATGCAAGGGGGTAGAGATTATACTATATACTTCCAGTTTTACTTCCTATACAGTGAGGCCCTCATTTGCCAACTTAAGAAGGCAGGACTGGACATTAGTAGCACTTATTGCCTCGAAATAGGGTGTGAAGGTTGTACACAAGAGGTTACTGCATTGAGCCTTGACCTTCCATCTCCCTGTGATTACAATATAGGAGCAGTTGCCATTACGCCCATCCCTGTCAGGACCTTATCGAATGTCGCTCACCTCAACACCCTTGAGACACGACGTCACTTGAGTATTATTGTCGGAAGGGCAGCAGCGCTGGATTTTGAAACCACCAATGAGAGAGCGACGATACTGCATGATGACCTAGAAGCAACTAGTGAATTGAGGCGGATCTATACCCTGAGTACCTTTTACTTCCGTCATATTGATTTTAACTGGTTTTTTATAGGGTTCGTTCAGTATGCTCGCCAGTTTAGAAGCTTACACTTGAGATCTGACAGGGTTACCCAGTTTTACTCAAAGAACAAGAGCCTTAGAAAGACAATAAAAATGGTGGCTGAAGCTGGACGACTCAGAGATTTATTCATATGGTTAGAGATGACTCCATATGAACATGCAGATGGGGTTAACTTTGGGTCGATTAGTGGTCTTTGTATTCGTCAAATGTTTAAAAGGCTCCATAACCAATGTTCATATTTACAATTCATTACATCTTTGTTCACATTTTTCTATGAGGAAGATTCTGTCACCACCATCTTTGAATTCTTGACCTGGGGCTACAAGTATAGTCAGAAGAAAATATTCCCTGAGGGATTCATCATCAACAGACCTTCATGGAAAGAGAAGGAAAGTCCAGGAGTTGGAGATTCATCTCACCTGTTACGAGACCTGCTGACCTCAACCTTACGGACTCACTGGATAATCTTCCCTTATAACCCCTCTTCTATATTCTTGATGATGAGGGAGTTAGTTCTTGAAAATGCGTTGCCGGACTATAGAATGGGCACCGCTCTAGAGATTCCTCCGTTAGAAATTACCCAAGCCCAGTTGCCTCCCCCAACATCAAGTAAGCAGGCAGTCTGGGAAGCCCTTGAGAAACATCCAGGAGGGGTTCAAGTAAAACATATCCACCATATAGCTAGAGTAGTCGGACGAATCAGTTCTGCTGCGAGTAAGTATCTCGAGATAATTAATCGCCTTGATTGGTCAAGACTCGCACCTGATATAGTTTTCTGCCTTGCTGAAGGGTCGGGAAGTATCCTCCACATGATGTCTCTGTTGTTCCCGAAGTGTCTTTTGGGATATAACACATTGCTTACGCCAGAGATAGACTACAGGCCTTACCCAGAGTTAAATTACCCCCCTGCTGTCCTGGATTCAAAATGTAATGCTTACGAGAGGTTACGGTTTCAAGATGTCCTTGCTGCAGGAGAGACTGATATTACAAACCCTGTATTCATAACAAAATTTGAAAGTTGTGTGGGAATGGTTGGGAAAGCTTTTGTTACGATAGATGCTGAGTCCACAAGTGATACTGATAATTATATTATAGCATTGATCTATTCTAGAGTCTTTAAGAAAAACTCAAACTTAATGGCGATGGTTATCAAGGCTTTTATTCGAGATAGAGATTCATATGATAGGTTCAGGAAGTTAGTTCCTAAATACCAGAGGGAAGGACTCACCCTAGGAATCACAAAACCTCTCACTTCCCATATTCACAATAAAGAATGTTTCCTCATTTTCGCACGGCCTTCAATAGGAGAGGAACTCTTTAACAATGTTTTTGAATTGCAGACACGGGAAGAGGCGTTATGCTCAACAATGTCACTATCTACCGGGTTCTCCGACGAATCTTTAATTACATATGCTACAGAATTACATTTGGTTCAGCAAGAGTTATTACGTTATACTGAGGAATGCCAGCCATTAAGATATCCTTCACCAATTGACCCATTTCTACTCCATAAGAACCTTTGTAGTACTTTTTGTGCACTAGCAGTCGATACTCTGTTGGATATCTATAAAGTCCTCAAAGCACCCCTATCCTTCCAGACCGAAGATGAAAAAAATCACCTCACGCGAGTGTTTGGCGAGGCCAAAGTCTACCAAGAAACCATTACTTTAATCACACTATGCTTCATAAAGAAATACTGGTTGGGTCAAGTAAGAGACTATCCAAAAGTCTGCAAGCTCCTTGACTCCCTGACAGTAGGCCCTTACTCTCCGCATGATTCGCCGGTTCTCCAGTTGGGGACTCCTGCACTTGGTAATTCACCATGGTCTAAGGAGTTCTTTAGAACGGATAAAGGCTGCTGTTGTCCAGAGAGTGCTTGGCTAGACCTATCTTATCATGGCCAGTCCGCTTTGTTAGGCCAACTATTGTACAATATCATTATCCTCTCTAGAGACCTAGGAGCAGAGCCTCCAGATAGACTCTGGACCGAATCAGGAAAAGCAATGTTACGGGGGCTAGTGATTGGAAAACTCAAAGATGCAGAAGATGGGAAGGTACAGATGAGTAAGTGTGAGATTTCTACTCTGCGTAGACTGAGAGTCTTATATCTCTGAGCAAGTTGGTCTTGACATTAGGCAAGTTAGAAATTAAATGGTTTATTTGTTTTGGTTGGGGACTCGTAGTGCTTTAGTTATAGGAATAAGAAATTTAGTATTAAAAAAAAAAAAAAAAAGACCCTTTAAGAGGAGTTCTGTTTAAGTCTAATAACCTCGGAAAAGGCATCCACTTAGTCCTACAGAGCCTGAATGACTGGGGCATTGGCCCAAGAATCTACAACTATCTTCGTTCTTTTCTGATTAATAGGAAAATTTGCGTCGGGGTCAACAATAGCTATTCTTCAATCTCCTCCCACTATTTAACGGAATTCCTCAAGGTTCCCCACTCTCAGTGGTCTTGTTCATGATAGCCTTTGACAATTTGTCAACTATAATTAGTAAAAACAAACTCATAGATCATTGCATTTACGCGGATGATGTTTTCGTGCTGTGTAAAAATAATGATCTAGCATAAACTAGACATATTCTTGCATCGCTAGTAAAAGACATCATAAAATGGTCCGACACATCTGGTGCAAGCATTTCTCTCGACAAATGTAGAATTTTACACATCACTTAGATTTAATAACATAGACATTGTTAGAGTAAGTATCATAGGTCTAATATTTAATAATAAGCACAACTGGAAGTCTCACTGTGTCAGTTTAAAGAAAAGCCTAGCTGCCAGAACAAATGTTATTAACTACTTAGCTAATAAGAAATGTAACACACATATCAACACTCTATGTAATATTTCAAAATCCTTAATCCTGAGCAAAACAGACTACGGCCTATGTATTAAAATAATTTACTGATCGAACAAATCTATTCTTATATTCTCCTTTTATTGATTTTAATAAAGTTATTTCGTCTGTATACTCTAACCGGTGCGTTTCATTTATCACTGCTTTCCACAGTATTCTTTTATCTTGCAACAGGTTATGGGCCCAGACACCCTTACTCATATACAATACAATGGAAAGTGAGCAAGTTTAGATGTTCATTGAAAAATATAAACTAATGTCTCTCAGCTAAACCTGTGCTAATGAGTTCTGTATTTCACAGGTGCGTGAATAGTATCAGACAATAAGGTGACAGGATGCAAAGAAGGCCGAACAAAAGAACCCGAGAACCTCATTAAAATTTATGCCCGGTGGAGTTGTATCACGCCAATTGTGCGACCCTGTGGATGCGGAAAAATCTACATGTTGAACAGCAGATCTCAAACATGATACGGCAGACAGACAAATATGCCAAAGAAACATTCCCGATAGTATCCACATATGTGCATCAATGGATAGGAAAAAATCTACAGTTTGCATCAAGAGGGAATCTTAAATTAAATTATATAATTGATAAAGAGAGAAGTCATATAAGTTAATCAACCAATATGTCTTACAAAAAATTAAACCTTATACTGTTCTGCTTGACAACTATGGTCATTCGACCTTCCCATTACGCCTCTGCCATAGTAGGATATGACTGTTCAGACCTCACAAATAACATTACCTCACTTTCTCTTGTCGATCTAAATCCTTGCATTATCCCTGAAAGAAACATTAGTATTATTAAAACAAATATCCAGCTTTTACAAATGCAGACTTTTGTTAAGACATCTGTAATGAGCTGTTTGGTGGAACTTGAACATCTGGTTTACCGTTGCGGGAAAACTATTGATACGTTCCAGGATGGAGGACTTTACAACGAGCTCGTACGTCTTTCGACGTCACAATGTCAAGAACTCATAGAGACAAGGAGATATCAGCCGTATCCGGGGATCGTTATAGAGGGATTAGTGTTAAACTATCCATACTCGGGTAGTTTTACAACTTATGGCTCTATAACTTTAGGAAGTTGCACGCCAGGAGGCACTCTGCACTCTCAGGGGAGAGTTTATGATCGTGCTGTCCGTACAACAAAAATAAATATCCTCATCAATAAATTCCAGGGACTCACTGATTTGGAGAACGGAGATCTAAAGTTAATGGATGGAGGGGTATGTAAGTTCCTTGATAAGGTATGTTTCTCTCCAACCACTGGTTGGAATCATTGGTCCACAATCCTTGAGGAGTCGCTCTGTGACACTGAGAAGCCGTTTAGTCTACTTTATAAAGGACCGGCTCATAAAATACTAGACCGAGGATCAGGACGAGAAGTTATATCTTACGTATTTAACAAAACAGGTTCTGAATTTGCCGTTTCAATCCATTCTACTGCCTACTACTGTGGCTACCTGAGGGTTTCCCAGACTGAGCATCCAAAGCTTATTGTCCTTGAGGAGGAATCTTGGGGGAAAGTCGATTTGAAACATGTTCCCTTACAGGCTGTGGATGTGGACCTCATGACATACACAAATACAAAACTAGTGTATGTTATGAAACATGTCAAGTCCCAGGTTGATTCACTCTATCGAACCATGTTATCAGATAGGTGTAAACTTGAACAGCAGATCTTACGCAACCACCTAACACTGGCAACGATTTCTCCTGAGGAGTTTGCATATGACTATTTTAAGGGAGCAGGATATACTGCCCTTGTACGTGGTGAGGTGATTCATTTAATCCAATGTAAAGCGGTGGTAGTCACTCTACGGCCCAACAATGATACTTGTACCCATGAGCTGCCTGTCACCCATCAAGGAGTAAGCAGATACCTCAAGCCTAGGACTCGCATTATAGTTGAAAACCAACTAATTAAATTCTTATTCTTCCCGACGGATTTTGGTGGGATTCCTCTTTCTACATATCTATCCCATTATATTAGAGGGCATGATGATCCCTTGACCCACTGGGTGAGTGAATACCAAGGTTTAATAACAAATCATCCTGACCTATGGAATGAGGTCCTACCCCTCCTTCAAGTATCTCCGAACAACTCTAGAGATTATTCCAAACTCATTGAGGACATCCGGTGTCTAAATGTTCGGCCACTCCCGAGTGTCGAGGCCGATATCAAACATGTTACTGCGGATTTCCTCGCTACGAATGAGACATATGTAACAAACCCTGAAATAAAAAGACTCTACGATCCACATTATTCTCTCCCGTTAGACGTATTAGTGACAGAACTTATTACTATGAAACCTCTATTCTTACCATTTGCCCACGAAATCCTCAGGTTGAGTAATTCAGGCGCCATACTATGCCTCCAGAACAAATTAACCAATGTCAGTACCTTAAACCGAATGGTGGAAGGGGAGTACTCTATAGACTTCATCGACTTTTCTACATTCTTAGGTCCAGTTCTAAGACGAGATCTACTGACACGAGTCATCAGAAACCACCCTGATGATATTCACCTTCTCACGACTCCTGGATGTCCTACGAGGGTTGCGGATCGCTTAAGGACAAGACATTGGGGCCTCGAACTCTTGACCCCGTCTAAACCATGTCCGTACTGCCAGAGCTCCCTGCATATTTTTGATCAAGCTACGCCTGGAGTTATATCCCGAAGCATAGGGATCACTGTCAGTGGAACATTTAGGACATGCAGCAATATCTATTTGTATGCCAAGGGTGTTATGGATCCCTATGTTGGGAAGAAGACTACAGAAAAACTAATACTTCCGAAAACAGATCTCAGTCTGAGAACTTCTGAAATTGTAGCATATCAACAACTTGTAAATATTCGATCGTGGTTATTAAGACTTGGTAGTCCTAATTTGAAGACTCTAGTTGATTTATTAATCCAAGAAAAAAGTGTCTATCTGCCCCCCCATTTATTAGAGCTTCCTGATGAAGATTACTGCCCGATAGTTAAGAGTGGGAATCTAATCCATCGTTTTAAGGCGTGTACAGAGACTAGAGCCGGGGTGAGAAATTCAAATGTCAGCCTCGGTTCCCATTTCTCGTTCTCCACAAATAGTATGGACTTCTACATGCAAGGGGGTAGAGATTATACTATATACTTCCAGTTTTACTTCCTATACAGTGAGGCCCTCATTTGCCAACTTAAGAAGGCAGGACTGGACATTAGTAGCACTTATTGCCTCGAAATAGGGTGTGAAGGTTGTACACAAGAGGTTACTGCATTGAGCCTTGACCTTCCATCTCCCTGTGATTACAATATAGGAGCAGTTGCCATTACGCCCATCCCTGTCAGGACCTTATCGAATGTCGCTCACCTCAACACCCTTGAGACACGACGTCACTTGAGTATTATTGTCGGAAGGGCAGCAGCGCTGGATTTTGAAACCACCAATGAGAGAGCGACGATACTGCATGATGACCTAGAAGCAACTAGTGAATTGAGGCGGATCTATACCCTGAGTACCTTTTACTTCCGTCATATTGATTTTAACTGGTTTTTTATAGGGTTCGTTCAGTATGCTCGCCAGTTTAGAAGCTTACACTTGAGATCTGACAGGGTTACCCAGTTTTACTCAAAGAACAAGAGCCTTAGAAAGACAATAAAAATGGTGGCTGAAGCTGGACGACTCAGAGATTTATTCATATGGTTAGAGATGACTCCATATGAACATGCAGATGGGGTTAACTTTGGGTCGATTAGTGGTCTTTGTATTCGTCAAATGTTTAAAAGGCTCCATAACCAATGTTCATATTTACAATTCATTACATCTTTGTTCACATTTTTCTATGAGGAAGATTCTGTCACCACCATCTTTGAATTCTTGACCTGGGGCTACAAGTATAGTCAGAAGAAAATATTCCCTGAGGGATTCATCATCAACAGACCTTCATGGAAAGAGAAGGAAAGTCCAGGAGTTGGAGATTCATCTCACCTGTTACGAGACCTGCTGACCTCAACCTTACGGACTCACTGGATAATCTTCCCTTATAACCCCTCTTCTATATTCTTGATGATGAGGGAGTTAGTTCTTGAAAATGCGTTGCCGGACTATAGAATGGGCACCGCTCTAGAGATTCCTCCGTTAGAAATTACCCAAGCCCAGTTGCCTCCCCCAACATCAAGTAAGCAGGCAGTCTGGGAAGCCCTTGAGAAACATCCAGGAGGGGTTCAAGTAAAACATATCCACCATATAGCTAGAGTAGTCGGACGAATCAGTTCTGCTGCGAGTAAGTATCTCGAGATAATTAATCGCCTTGATTGGTCAAGACTCGCACCTGATATAGTTTTCTGCCTTGCTGAAGGGTCGGGAAGTATCCTCCACATGATGTCTCTGTTGTTCCCGAAGTGTCTTTTGGGATATAACACATTGCTTACGCCAGAGATAGACTACAGGCCTTACCCAGAGTTAAATTACCCCCCTGCTGTCCTGGATTCAAAATGTAATGCTTACGAGAGGTTACGGTTTCAAGATGTCCTTGCTGCAGGAGAGACTGATATTACAAACCCTGTATTCATAACAAAATTTGAAAGTTGTGTGGGAATGGTTGGGAAAGCTTTTGTTACGATAGATGCTGAGTCCACAAGTGATACTGATAATTATATTATAGCATTGATCTATTCTAGAGTCTTTAAGAAAAACTCAAACTTAATGGCGATGGTTATCAAGGCTTTTATTCGAGATAGAGATTCATATGATAGGTTCAGGAAGTTAGTTCCTAAATACCAGAGGGAAGGACTCACCCTAGGAATCACAAAACCTCTCACTTCCCATATTCACAATAAAGAATGTTTCCTCATTTTCGCACGGCCTTCAATAGGAGAGGAACTCTTTAACAATGTTTTTGAATTGCAGACACGGGAAGAGGCGTTATGCTCAACAATGTCACTATCTACCGGGTTCTCCGACGAATCTTTAATTACATATGCTACAGAATTACATTTGGTTCAGCAAGAGTTATTACGTTATACTGAGGAATGCCAGCCATTAAGATATCCTTCACGAATTGACCCATTTCTACTCCATAAGAACCTTTGTAGTACTTTTTGTGCACTAGCAGTCGATACTCTGTTGGATATCTATAAAGTCCTCAAAGCACCCCTATCCTTCCAGACCGAAGATGAAAAAAATCACCTCACGCGAGTGTTTGGCGAGGCCAAAGTCTACCAAGAAACCATTACTTTAATCACACTATGCTTCATAAAGAAATACTGGTTGGGTCAAGTAAGAGACTATCCAAAAGTCTGCAAGCTCCTTGACTCCCTGACAGTAGGCCCTTACTCTCCGCATGATTCGCCGGTTCTCCAGTTGGGGACTCCTGCACTTGGTAATTCACCATGGTCTAAGGAGTTCTTTAGAACGGATAAAGGCTGCTGTTGTCCAGAGAGTGCTTGGCTAGACCTATCTTATCATGGCCAGTCCGCTTTGTTAGGCCAACTATTGTACAATATCATTATCCTCTCTAGAGACCTAGGAGCAGAGCCTCCAGATAGACTCTGGACCGAATCAGGAAAAGCAATGTTACGGGGGCTAGTGATTGGAAAACTCAAAGATGCAGAAGATGGGAAGGTACAGATGAGTAAGTGTGAGATTTCTACTCTGCGTAGACTGAGAGTCTTATATCTCTGAGCAAGTTGGTCTTGACATTAGGCAAGTTAGAAATTAAATGGTTTATTTGTTTTGGTTGGGGACTCGTAGTGCTTTAGTTATAGGAATAAGAAATTTAGTATTAAAAAAAAAAAAAGACCCTTTAAGAGGAGTTCTGTTTAAGTCTAATAACCTCGGAAAAGGCATTCGACCGAATAGGCATCCACTTAGTCCTACAGAGCCTGAATGACTGGGGCATTGGCCCAAGAATCTACAACTATCTTCGTTCTTTTCTGATTAATAGGAAAATTTGCGTCGGGGTCAACAATAGCTATTCTTCAATCTCCTCCCACTATTTAACGGAATTCCTCAAGGTTCCCCACTCTCAGTGGTCTTGTTCATGATAGCCTTTGACAATTTGTCAACTATAATTAGTAAAAACAAACTCATAGATCATTGCATTTACGCGGATGATGTTTTCGTGCTGTGTAAAAATAATGATCTAGCATAAACTAGACATATTCTTGCATCGCTAGTAAAAGACATCATAAAATGGTCCGACACATCTGGTGCAAGCATTTCTCTCGACAAATGTAGAATTTTACACATCACTTAGATTTAATAACATAGACATTGTTAGAGTAAGTATCATAGGTCTAATATTTAATAATAAGCACAACTGGAAGTCTCACTGTGTCAGTTTAAAGAAAAGCCTAGCTGCCAGAACAAATGTTATTAACTACTTAGCTAATAAGAAATGTAACACACATATCAACACTCTATGTAATATTTCAAAATCCTTAATCCTGAGCAAAACAGACTACGGCCTATGTATTAAAATAATTTACTGATCGAACAAATCTATTCTTATATTCTCCTTTTATTGATTTTAATAAAGTTATTTCGTCTGTATACTCTAACCGGTGCGTTTCATTTATCACTGCTTTCCACAGTATTCTTTTATCTTGCAACAGGTTATGGGCCCAGACACCCTTACTCATATACAATACAATGGAAAGTGAGCAAGTTTAGATGTTCATTGAAAAATATAAACTAATGTCTCTCGGCTAAACCTGTGCTAATGAGTTCTGTATTTCACAGGTGCGTGAATAGTATCAGACAATAAGGTGACAGGATGCAAAGAAGGCCGAACAAAAGAACCCGAGAACCTCATTAAAATTTATGCCCGGTGGAGTTGTATCACGCCAATTGTGCGACCCTGTGGATGCGGAAAAATCTACATGTTGAACAGCAGATCTCAAACATGATACGGCAGACAGACAAATATGCCAAAGAAACATTCCCGATAGTATCCACATATGTGCATCAATGGATAGGAAAAAATCTACAGTTTGCATCAAGAGGGAATCTTAAATTAAATTATATAATTGATAAAGAGAGAAGTCATATAAGTTAATCAACCAATATGTCTTACAAAAAATTAAACCTTATACTGTTCTGCTTGACAACTATGGTCATTCGACCTTCCCATTACGCCTCTGCCATAGTAGGATATGACTGTTCAGACCTCACAAATAACATTACCTCACTTTCTCTTGTCGATCTAAATCCTTGCATTATCCCTGAAAGAAACATTAGTATTATTAAAACAAATATCCAGCTTTTACAAATGCAGACTTTTGTTAAGACATCTGTAATGAGCTGTTTGGTGGAACTTGAACATCTGGTTTACCGTTGCGGGAAAACTATTGATACGTTCCAGGATGGAGGACTTTACAACGAGCTCGTACGTCTTTCGACGTCACA